>JAEHOC010000015.1:0-1200000 GCA_016834605.1 Chlamydomonas incerta
CCCCAGCAACACCCCAGGAAAACCGCCAAAGGAAACACAAGCAGAAACACTGAAAGGGCCAGACGTGTGCGCTGCCTAAACGGGCTCCAACCCGCTGCTAGAAAGCTGTGCAGGAAGCTCCACAGCTGCCCAGGTGCTGCAACGCCAGCCAGAGCTAGTACACATGGGCGCCAGGTAAGCTGATGACGAAGATACGCCACGCCAGCGCCTGGGATAAACCGCCGCCCATAAGGAAACCTAGGGGGCCTGCACAGGTGATGCAAGCGTCAGCCGCAAGTTCAACTTCGGTGACCCACCCTGAACCTCCTCCACTTCACAAAACGCGCCACCCGCCGTCCAGATGGCCACAAAGTGCTCCAGCTTAGCCGCCTTGAGCTGCGCGGTGAGAAGCTGTGTGGGCAGAGCCGACAGGGTTTCAGGGGTTAGCGTGGCGGCAGTGAAACGCAGCTGCATCACCCTGCGCAGCTCGCTGACCACCTCCCGAACCACGTGCTCCGACGTCTGCTTAGCAGGCTCGCGGGACCAGTAAGCACACCAGACGGCGTACAAGAAGGTGGCCCGCAACGTGCTCCACAGCAGCGCGCCCGCCCCCCGCGGGCCTGAGGCCCACACCCCCATGTCGTCACCCAGCATGAAGGCCGCGTCCGTCACTGGCGGCGCGCGTAAGAAGCCGGATTTCTATCGGCCTGCGAGTGTGTTTGTGTGCGGGGTGGGTTACGTTCCATCTAAAGAGCCACCGATGACGGTGCAAGAAGCCCTAGAAGCCCTGAGCGGCGAGGATGGTGATGCGTGGGCACGTGCGATTAAGCACAAGTTGAAGTGTCTGGAAGAGAATGAAACGTGGGTCATGGGCGTTCCCCCACGCGGTGTGAAGCCTATTCAGTGTCGGTGGGTGTTTGCATACAAGTACGGGCCGAATGGAGAAATAATACGGCACAAGGCGCGACTGGTGGCCAAGGGGTTCCAGCAAGTTGAGGGTATTGATTACGAGGATGTGTTAGATGTGTTTGCGCCAACGGCTAAGCAAGCCTCCCTACGTTTGCTACTTTCGATAGTGGCGAAATATGGCCTAGTCTTACATCAGGTCGACGTTACGGCGGCGTTCCTGAACGGCAAGTTGGAGGAGATTGTGTGGATGGAGCCACCACCGGGTGTGGATTATACTTCAGACGAGCAACTGAAGTGCCACCTGCAAAAGGCCATTTACGGTCTAAAGCAAGCATCGCGTGCATGGCATACGAAGTTGAAGGGCGTGCTAATAAGCATGGGCTTCGAGGCATCCCTGGCGGATCCCGGATTCTTCGTACGTCACGACAGCGAGGGGCCCACATACGTATTTGTGCATGTTGATGATATGCTAATTGCGGGCAAATCGGAGTCTGTAGTGTGCAGCGTGAAGGAGGGATTGAGAAGCCATTTCAAGATGGATGATCGTGGTGAGGCGAGTTTCTTTCTGGGCATGGAAATCAAGCGTGTGGGAAGTAAGATCAAGTTGTCACAGCATAAGTATGCACAAGATATCGTGGAGCGTTTCGGTATGAAGGATGCGGAGGTTAAATCTACACCTATGCCTCCCAACACGAGGCTACGTAAGGCGGAAAGTGCGGAAGCAGCGTTTGCGAATCCTACGGAGTATCGGGCGCTTGTTGGAGCACTGATGTACCTGTCGTGCGGTACACGGCCTGATATCACGTACGCGGTGCGTACACTTGCACGATTCATGGAGGCACCGACGCAGGAGCATTGGTCGGCGGCCAAGCATGTTGTGAAGTATGTTAAGGGCACGGCAGAGCATGGAATCTGGTATGGAGCAGAAGGCAGTTTTTGACGGCTGGAGTGATGCGGATTTCGCTGGTGACTTGGACACGCGGCGATCTACTACTGGCTATGTGATGAGCATGTGCGGTGGTGCAGTTAGCTGGGACAGCAAGCTGCAGCCAACTGTGGCAGTGTCGACTGTGGAGGCGGAGTACATGGCGGCATCGGCGGCTACACGCGAGTTATTATGGCTACGCAAGCTATTCGCGGATATGGGCCTGCCAGAGGCTACTACAGCATTGATGGTGCGCACGGATAACCAGGGAGCTCTGAGTCTGATCAAGAATCCTGTGATTAGTGCACGGTCGAAGCGCATCGATGTTATTCATCATTTTGTACGGGAGCGAGTCGAGCTCAAGGAAGTAGCGTTTGAATACTGTCGTACGGAGGAGATGGTGGCAGATGCGCTAACAAAGGCTCTGGACAAGGTGAAGCTCGAGAAGTTCCGAGCGATGATGGGAGTGAAGAAGTGAGCGGGCAATTAAAATGGTGGATTGTAGGAACGGTGAGACAGTTCTGCCCGCGGGGGAGTGTTGGAAGTTCGGTCAGAACGTGGAGTGACCGAGAGCGTGCCAAACCCATGCAATGGGACACGCAACCAAGCGGACCATATAAGCGTGGGAATAACCCGTATCTCTAGTAGTGGGAATACCGTATAACGTGTAATGTGCAGAGCAGTCTAACTGTGAGCCAACCCTACTCCGGCTTGACTGGAAAGCCGATAATCATACAACACCCCCAAACCCCCAAACCCCCGCCAGTGCTGAATAAGGCCGCCGGTCGCGGTCGAGCGGCTGCCGGCGCAGCCGCTGGGGCGCAGCCGACGGCGGGGCAGTGCGGGGACCGCACGGGCGCCGGCGGCGAAAGCAGCCGGGCGGGGGCGAAGCCACCGCTGCGACGCCGCCAGTGCGCCCTCCCACGCCGCCACCGCGACCCGCAGTCCAAAGCTGGAAAACCCCCAAAGCCCCAAACCCCCGCCAGTGCTGAATAAGGCCGCCGGTCGCGGTCAAGCCGCTGCCGGCGCAGCCGCTGGGGCGCAGCCGACGGCGGGGCAGTGCGGGGACCGCACGGGCGCCGGCGGCGAAAGCAGCCGTGGCGGCGGCGAAGCCACCGCTGCGACGCCGCCAGTGCGCCATCCCGCGCCGCCACCGCGGCCCGCAGTCCAAAGCTGGAAAACCCCCAAAGCCCCAAACCCCCGCCAGTGCTGAATAAGGCCGCCGGTCGCGGTCAAGCCGCTGCCGGCGCAGCCGCTGGGGCGCCGCCGACGGCGGGGGCAGCGCGGGGACCGCACGGGCGCCGGCGGCGAAAGCAGCCGTGGCGGCGGCGAAGCCACCGCTGCGACGCCGCCAGTGCGCCCTCCCGCGCTGCCGCCACCGCCGCCCGCAGCCCCAAGCTGGAAAGCCCCCAAAGCCCCCAAACTCCCGCCAGTGCTGAATAAGGCCGCCGGTCGCGGTCGAGCGGCTGCCGGCGCAGCCGCTGGGGCGCCGCCGACGGCGGGGCAGCGTGGGGACCGCACGGGCGCCGGCGGCGAAAGCAGCCGTGGCGGGGGCGAAGCCACCGCTGCGACGCCGCCAGTGCGCCCTCCCACGCTGACGCCACCGCCGCCCGCAGCCCCAAGCTGGAAAGCCCCCAAAGCCCCAAACCCCGCCAGTGCTGAATAAGGCCGCCGGTCGCGGTCGAGCGGCTGCCGGCGCAGCCGCTGGGGCGCAGCCGACGGCGGGGCAGCGTGGGGACCGCATGGGGGGCGACGGCGAAAGCAGCCGTGGCGGGGGCGAAGCCACCGCTGCGACGCCGCCAGTGCGCCCTCCCGCGCTGACGCCACCGCCGCCCGCAGCCCCAAGCTGGAAGGCCCCCAAAGCCCCAAACCCCCGCCAGTGCTGAATAAGGCCGCCGGTCGCGGTCGAGCGGCTGCCGGCGCAGCCGCTGGGGCGCCGCCGACGGCGGGGCAGCGCGGGGACCGCACGGGCGCCGGCGGCGAAAGCAGCCGTGGCGGCGGCGAGGCCACCGCTGCGACGCCGCCAGTGCGCCCTCCCGCGCTGCCGCCACCGCCGCCCGCAGCCCCAAGCTGGAAAGCCCCCAAAGCCCCCAAACTCCCGCCAGTGCTGAATAAGGCCGCCGGTCGCGGTCGAGCGGCTGCCGGCGCAGCCGCTGGGGCGCCGCCGACGGCGGGGCAGCGCGGGGACCGCACGGGCGCCGGCGGCGAAAGCAGCCGTGGCGGCGGCGAAGCCACCGCTGCGACGCCGCCAGTGCGCCCTCCCACGCCGCCACCGCGGCCCGCAGTCCAAAGCTGGAAAGCCCCCAAAGCCCCAAACCCCCGCCAGTGCTGAATAAGGCCGCCGGTCGCGGTCAAGCCGCTGCCGGCGCAGCCGCTGGGGCGCCGCCGACGGCGGGGCAGCGCGGGGACCGCACGGGCGCCGGCGGCGAAAGCAGCCGTGGCGGCGGCGAAGCCACCGCTGCGACTCCGCCAGTGCGCCCTCCCCGCGCTGCCGCCGGCCCTGCGTCCCCAAGCTGGAAAACTCCCAAAGCCCCCGAACCCCCGCCAGTGCTGAATAAGGCCGCCGGTCGCGGTCGAGCCGCTGCCGGCGCAGCCGCTGGGGCGCCGCCGACGGCGGGGCAGCGTGGGGACCGCACGGGCGCCGGCGGCGAAAGCAGCCGTGGCGGCGGCGAAGCCACCGCTGCGACGCCGCCAGTGCGCCCTCCCGCGCTGCCGCCGCCTGCGTTCCCCAAGCTAAAACACCCCCAAAGCCCCAAACCCCCGCCAGTGCTGAATAAGGCCGCCGGTCGCGGTCGAGCGGCTGCCGGCGCAGCCGCTGGGGCGCCGCCGACGGCGGGGCAGCGCGGGGACCGCACGGGCGCCGGCGGCGAAAGCAGCCGGGGCGGGGGCGAGGCCACCGCTGCGACGCCGCCAGTGCGCCCTCCCGCGCTGACGCCACCGCCGCCGCAGCCCCAAGCTGGAAAGCCCCCAAAGCCCCCAAACCCCCGCCAGTGCTGAATAAGGCCGCCGGTCGCGGTCGAGCGGCTGCCGGCGCAGCCGCTGGGGCGCCGCCGACGGCGGGGCAGCGCGGGGACCGCACGGGCGCCGGCGGCGAAAGCAGCCGTGGCGGCGGCGAGGCCACCGCTGCGAAGCCGCCAGTGCGCCCTCCCACGCCGCCACCGCAGCCCGCAGTCCAATGCTGGAAAACCCCCAAACCCCCAAACCCCCGCCAGTGCTGAATAAGGCCGCCGGTCGCGGTCAAGCCGCTGCCGGCGCAGCCGCTGGGGCGCCGCCGACGGCGGGGCAGCGCGGGGACCGCACGGGCGCCGGCGGCGAAAGCAGCCGTGGCGGCGGCGAGGCCACCGCTGCGACGCCGCCAGTGCGCCCTCCCGCGCTGCCGCCACCGCCGCCCGCAGCCCCAAGCTGGAAAGCCCCCAAAGCCCCCAAACTCCCGCCAGTGCTGAATAAGGCCGCCGGTCGCGGTCGAGCGGCTGCCGGCGCAGCCGCTGGGGCGCCGCCGACGGCGGGGCAGCGCGGGGACCGCATGGGGGCCGACGGCGAAAGCAGCCGTGGCGGGGGCGAAGCCACCGCTGCGACGCCGCCAGTGCGCCCTCCCGCGCTGACGCCACCGCCGCCCGCGGCCCCAAGCTGGAAAGCCCCCAAAGCCCCAGACCCCCGCCAGTGCTGAATAAGGCCGCCGGTCGCGGTCGAGCGGCTGCCGGCGCAGCCGCTGGGGCGCCGCCGACGGCGGGGCAGCGCGGGGACCGCACGGGCGCCGGCGGCGAAAGCAGCCGTGGCGGCGGCGAGGCCACCGCTGCGACGCCGCCAGTGCGCCCTCCCGCGCTGACGCCACCGCCGCCCGCAGCCCCAAGCTGGAAAGCCCCCAAAGCCCCAAACCCCCGCCAGTGCTGAATAAGGCCGCCGGTCGCGGTCGAGCGGCTGCCGGCGCTACCGCTGGGGCGCCGCCGACGGCGGGGCAGCGCGGGGACCGCACGGGCGCCGGCGGCGAAAGCAGCCGTGGCGGCGGCGAAGCCACCGCTGCGACGCCGCCAGTGCGCCCTCCCACGCCGCCACCGCGGCCCGCAGTCCAAAGCTGGAAAGCCCCCAAAGCCCCAAACCCCCGCCAGTGCTAAATAAGGCCGCCGGTCGCGGTCAAGCCGCTGCCGGCGCAGCCGCTGGGGCGCCGCCGACGGCGGGGCAGCGCGGGGACCGCACGGGCGCCGGCGGCGAAAGCAGCCGTGGCGGCGGCGAAGCCACCGCTGCGACGCCGCCAGTGCGCCCTCCCGCGCTGCCACCGCCGCCCTGCAGTCCCAAGCTGGAAAACCCCCAAAGCCCCCGAACCCCCGCCAGTGCTGAATAAGGCCGCCGGTCGCGGTCGAGCGCTGCCGGCGCAGCCGCTGGGGCGCCGCCGACGGCGGGGCAGCGCGGGGACCGCACGGGCGCCGGCGGCGAAAGCAGCCGGGGCGGCGGCGAAGCCACCGCTGCGACGCCGCCAGTGCGCCCTCCCGCGCTGCCGCCGCCTGCAGTCCCCAAGCTGGAAAACACCCCAAAGCCCCCAAACCCCCGCCAGTGCTGAATAAGGCCGCCGGTCGCGGTCAAGCCGCTGCCGGCGCAGCCGCTGGGGCGCCGCCGACGGCGGGGCAGCGCGGGGACCCGCACGGGCGCCGGCGGCGAAAGCAGCCGTGGCGGCGGCGAGGCCACCGCTGCGACGCCGCCAGTGCGCCCTCCCGCGCTGCCGCCACCGCCGCCCGCAGCCCCAAGCTGGAAAGCCCCCAAAGCCCCCAAACCCCCGCCAGTGCTGAATAAGGCCGCCGGTCGCAGTCGAGCGGCTGCCGGCGCAGCCGCTGGGGCGCCGCCGGCGGCGGGGCAGCGCGGGGACCGCACGGGCGCCGGCGGCGAAAGCAGCCGTGGCGGCGGCGAAGCCACCGCTGCGACGCCGCCAGTGCGCCCTCCCACGCCGCCACCGCGGCCCGCAGTCCAAAGCTGGAAAACCCCAAAGCCCCCAAACCCCCGCCAGCGCTGAATAAGGCCGCCGGTCGCGGTCGAGCGGCTGCCGGCGCAGCCGCTGGGGCGCCGCCGACGGCGGGGCA
The DNA here is from genome assembly GCA_016834605.1 of Chlamydomonas incerta. Taxonomy (NCBI): domain Eukaryota; kingdom Viridiplantae; phylum Chlorophyta; class Chlorophyceae; order Chlamydomonadales; family Chlamydomonadaceae; genus Chlamydomonas; species Chlamydomonas incerta. The sequence goes on from JAEHOC010000015.1 coordinate 6,883, forward strand.
GCGCGGGGACCGCACGGGCGCCGGCGGCGAAAGCAGCCGTGGCGGCGGCGAAGCCACCGCTGCGACGCCGCCAGTGCGCCCTCCCGCGCTGACGCCACCGCCGCCCGCAGCCCCAAGCTGGAAAGCCCCCAAAGCCCCAAAGCCCCCGCCAGTGCTGAATAAGGCCGCCGGTCGCGGTCGAGCGGCTGCCGGCGCAGCCGCTGGGGCGCCGCCGACGGCGGGGCAGCGCGGGGACCGCACGGGCGCCGGCGGCGAAAGCAGCCGTGGCGGCGGCGAAGCCACCGCTGCGACGCCGCCAGTGCGCCCTCCCACGCCGCCACCGCGGCCCGCAGTCCAAAGCTGGAAAACCCCCAAAGCCCCAAACCCCCGCCAGTGCTGAATAAGGCCGCCGGTCGCGGTCAAGCCGCTGCCGGCGCAGCCGCTGGGGCGCCGCCGACGGCGGGGCAGCGCGGGGACCGCACGGGCGCCGGCGGCGAAAGCAGCCGTGGCGGGGGCGAAGCCACCGCTGCGACGCCGCCAGTGCGCCCTCCCGCGCTGCCGCCACCGCCGCCCGCAGCCCCAAGCTGGAAAGCCCCCAAAGCCCCCAAACCCCCGCCAGTGCTGAATAAGGCCGCCGGTCGCGGTCGAGCGGCTGCCGGCGCAGCCGCTGGGGCGCCGCCGACGGCGGGGCAGCGCGGGGACCGCACGGGCGCCGGCGGCGAAAGCAGCCGTGGCGGCGGCGAAGCCACCGCTGCGACGCCGCCAGTGCGCCCTCCCACGCCGCCACCGCGGCCCGCAGTCCAAAGCTGGAAAACCCCCAAAGCCCCAAACCCCCGCCAGTGCTGAATAAGGCCGCCGGTCGCGGTCAAGCCGCTGCCGGCGCAGCCGCTGGGGCGCCGCCGACGGCGGGGCAGCGCGGGGACCGCACGGGCGCCGGCGGCGAAAGCAGCCGTGGCGGCGGCGAAGCCACCGCTGCGACGCCGCCAGTGCGCCCTCCCGCGCTGCCGCCACCGCCGCCCGCAGCCCCAAGCTGGAAAGCCCCCAAAGCCCCCAAACCCCCGCCAGTGCTGAATAAGGCCGCCGGTCGCGGTCGAGCGGCTGCCGGCGCAGCCGCTGGGGCGCCGCCGACGGCGGGGCAGCGCGGGGACCGCACGGGCGCCGGACGGCGAAAGCAGCCGTGGCGGGGGCGAGGCCACCGCTGCGACGCCGCCAGTGCGCCCTCCCGCGCTGCCGCCACCGCCGCCCGCAGCCCCAAGCTGGAAAGCCCCCAAAGCCCCCAAACCCCCGCCAGCGCTGAATAAGGCCGCCGGTCGCGGTCGAGCGGCTGCCGGCGCAGCCGCTGGGGCGCCGCCGACGGCGGGGCAGCGTGGGGACCGCACGGGCGCCGACGGCGAAAGCAGCCGTGGCGGCGGCGAAGCCACCGCTGCGACGCCGCCAGTGCGCCCTCCCGCGCTGACGCCACCGCCGCCCGCAGCCCCAAGCTGGAAAGCCCCAAAGCCCCAAACCCCCGCCAGTGCTGAATAAGGCCGCCGGTCGCGGTCGAGCGGCTGCCGGCGCAGCCGCTGGGGCGCCGCCGACGGCGGGGCAGCGCGGGGACCGCACGGGCGCCGGCGGCGAAAGCAGCCGTGGCGGCGGCGAAGCCACCGCTGCGACGCCGCCAGTGCGCCCTCCCACGCCGCCACCGCGGCCCGCAGTCCAAAGCTGGAAAAGCCCCCAAAGCCCCAAACCCCCGCCAGCGCTGAATAAGGCCGCCGGTCGCGGTCAAGCCGCTGCCGGCGCAGCCGCTGGGGCGCCGCCGACGGCGGGGCAGCGCGGGGACCGCACGGGCGCCGGCGGCGAAAGCAGCCGTGGCGGCGGGCGAAGCCACCGCTGCGACGCCGCCAGTGCGCCCTCCCACGCCGCCGCCGCCGCCCTGCAGTCCCCAAGCTGGAAAAGCCCCCAAAGCCCCCAAACCCCCGCCAGTGCTGAATAAGGCCGCCGGTCGCGGTCGAGCGGCTGCCGGCGCAGCCGCTGGGGCGCCGCCGACGGCGGGGCAGCGCGGGGACCGCACGGGCGCCGGCGGCGAAAGCAGCCGTGGCGGCGGCGAAGCCACCGCTGCGACGCCGCCAGTGCGCCCTCCCACGCCGCCACCGCCGCCCGCAGTCCCAAGCTGGAAAGCCCCCAAAGCCCCCAAACCCCCGCCAGCGCTGAATAAGGCCGCCGGTCGCGGTCGAGCGGCTGCCGGCGCAGCCGCTGGGGCGCCGCCGACGGCGGGGCAGCGCGGGGACCGCACGGGCGCCGGCGGCGAAAGCAGCCGTGGCGGCGGCGAAGCCACCGCTGCGACGCCGCCAGTGCGCCCTCCCGCGCTGCCGCCACCGCCGGCCCGCAGTCCCCAAGCTGGAAAGCCCCCAAAGCCCCCAAACCCCCGCCAGTGCTGAATAAGGCCGCCGGTCGCGGTCGAAGCGGCTGCCGGCGCAGCCGCTGGGGCGCCGCCGACGGCGGGGCAGCGCGGGGACCGCACGGGCGCCGGCGGCGAAAGCAGCCGTGGCGGCGGCGAAGCCACCGCTGCGACGCCGCCAGTGCGCCCTCCCACGCCGCCACCGCGCCCGCAGTCCCAAGCTGGAAAACCCCCAAAGCCCCAAACCCCCGCCAGTGCTGAATAAGGCCGCCGGTCGCGGTCGAGCGGCTGCCGGCGCAGCCGCTGGGGCGCCGCCGACGGCGGGGCAGCGCGGGGACCGCACGGGCGCCGGCGGCGAAAGCAGCCGTGGCGGCGGCGAAGCCACCGCTGCGACGCCGCCAGTGCGCCCTCCCACGCCGCCACCGCGGCCCGCAGTCCAAAGCTGGAAAACCCCCAAAGCCCCCAAACCCCCGCCAGCTGCTGAATAAGGCCGCCGGTCGCGGTCAAGCGGCTGCCGGCGCAGCCGCTGGGGCGCCGCCGACGGCGGGGCAGCGCGGGGACCGCACGGGCGCCGGCGGCGAAAGCAGCCGTGGCGGCGGCGAAGCCACCGCTGCGACGCCGCCAGTGCGCCCTCCCACGCCGCCACCGCCGCCCGCAGTCCCAAGCTGGAAAACCCCCAAAGCCCCCAAACCCCCGCCAGTGCTGAATAAGGCCGCCGGTCGCGGTCGAGCCGCTGCCGGCGCAGCCGCTGGGGCGCCGCCGACGGCGGGGCAGCGCGGGGACCGCACGGGCGCCGGCGGCGAAAGCAGCCGTGGCGGCGGCGAAGCCACCGCTGCGACGCCGCCAGTGCGCCCTCCCGCGCTGCCGCCACCGCCGCCCGCAGTCCCCAAGCTGGAAAACCCCCAAAGCCCCAAACCCCCGCCAGTGCTGAATAAGGCCGCCGGTCGCGGTCGAGCGGCTGCCGGCGCAGCCGCTGGGGCGCCGCCGACGGCGGGGCAGCGCGGGGACCGCACGGGCGCCGGCGGCGAAAGCAGCCGTGGCGGCGGCGAAGCCACCGCTGCGACGCCGCCAGTGCGCCCTCCCGCGCTGCCGCCACCGCCGCCCGCAGCCCCAAGCTGGAAAGCCCCCAAAGCCCCCAAACCCCCGCCAGCGCTGAATAAGGCCGCCGGTCGCGGTCGAGCGGCTGCCGGCGCAGCCGCTGGGGCGCCGCCGACGGCGGGGCAGCGCGGGGACCGCACGGGCGCCGGCGGCGAAAGCAGCCGTGGCGGCGGCGAAGCCACCGCTGCGACGCCGCCAGTGCGCCCTCCCGCGCTGCCGCCACCGCCGCCCGCAGCCCCAAGCTGGAAAGCCCCCAAAGCCCCCAAACCCCCGCCAGTGCTGAATAAGGCCGCCGGTCGCGGTCGAGCGGCTGCCGGCGCAGCCGCTGGGGCGCCGCCGACGGCGGGGCAGCGCGGGGACCGCACGGGCGCCGGCGGCGAAAGCAGCCGTGGCGGCGGCGAAGCCACCGCTGCGACGCCGCCAGTGCGCCCTCCCACGCTGCCGCCACCGCCGCCCGCAGTCCCAAAGCTGGAAAGCCCCCAAAGCCCCCAAACCCCCGCCAGTGCTGAATAAGGCCGCCGGTCGCGGTCGAGCGGCTGCCGGCGCAGCCGCTGGGGCGCCGCCGACGGCGGGGCAGCGCGGGGACCGCACGGGCGCCGGCGGCGAAAGCAGCCGTGGCGGCGGCGAAGGCCACCGCTGCGACGCCGCCAGTGCGCCCTCCCACGCCGCCACCGCGGCCCGCAGTCCAAAGCTGGAAAACCCCCAAAGCCCCAAACCCCCGCCAGCGCTGAATAAGGCCGCCGGTCGCGGTCGAAGCGGCTGCCGGCGCAGCCGCTGGGGCGCCGCCGACGGCGGGGCAGCGCGGGGACCGCACGGGCGCCGGCGGCGAAAAGCAGCCGTGGCGGCGGCGAAGCCACCGCTGCGACGCCGCCAGTGCGCCCTCCCACGCCGCCACCGCCGCCCGCAGTCCAAAGCTGGAAAACCCCCAAAGCCCCCAAACCCCCGCCAGTGCTGAATAAGGCCGCCGGTCGCGGTCGAGCGGCTGCCGGCGCAGCCGCTGGGGCGCCGCCGACGGCGGGGCAGCGCGGGGACCGCACGGGCGCCGGCGGCGAAAGCAGCCGTGGCGGCGGCGAAGCCACCGCTGCGACGCCGCCAGTGCGCCCTCCCGCGCTGCCGCCACCGCCGCCCGCAGCCCCAAGCTGGAAAGCCCCCAAAGCCCCCAAACCCCCGCCAGTGCTGAATAAGGCCGCCGGTCGCGGTCAAGCCGCTGCCGGCGCAGCCGCTGGGGCGCCGCCGACGGCGGGGCAGCGCGGGGACCGCACGGGCGCCGGCGGCGAAAGCAGCCGTGGCGGCGGCGAGGCCACCGCTGCGACGCCGCCAGTGCGCCCTCCCGCGCTGCCGCCACCGCGGCCCGCAGCCCCAAGCTGGAAAGCCCCCAAAGCCCCCAAACCCCCGCCAGTGCTGAATAAGGCCGCCGGTCGCGGTCGAGCGGCTGCCGGCGCAGCCGCTGGGGCGCCGCCGACGGCGGGGCAGCGCGGGGACCGCACGGGCGCCGGCGGCGAAAGCAGCCGTGGCGGCGGCGAAGCCACCGCTGCGACGCCGCCAGTGCGCCCTCCCGCGCTGCCGCCACCGCCGCCCGCAGCCCCAAGCTGGAAAGCCCCCAAAGCCCCCAAACCCCCGCCAGCGCTGAATAAGGCCGCCGGTCGCGGTCAAGCCGCTGCCGGCGCAGCCGCTGGGGCGCCGCCGACGGCGGGGCAGCGTGGGGACCGCACGGGCACCGGCGGCGAAAGCAGCCGTGGCGGCGGCGAGGCCACCGCTGCGACGCCGCCAGTGCGCCCTCCCGCGCTGCCGCCACCGCCGCCCGCAGCCCAAGCTGGAAAGCCCCCAAAGCCCCAAACCCCCGCCAGTGCTGAATAAGGCCGCCGGTCGCGGTCAAGCCGCTGCCGGCGCAGCCGCTGGGGCGCCGCCGACGGCGGGGCAGTGCGGGGACCGCACGGGCGCCGGCGGCTAAAGCAGCCGGGGCGGGGGCGAGGCCACCGCTGCGACGCCGCCAGTGCGCCCTCCCACGCCGCCACCGCGGCCCGCAGTCCAAAGCTGGAAAACCCCCAAACCCCCAAATCCCCGCCAATGCTGAATAAGGCCGCCGGTCGCGGTCAAGCCGCTGCCGGCGCTACCGCTGGGGCGCCGCCGACGGCGGGGCAGCGTGGGGACCGCACGGGCACCGGCGGCGAAAGCAGCCGTGGCGGCGGCGAGGCCACCGCTGCGACGCCGCCAGTGCGCCCTCCCGCGCTGCCGCCACCGCCGCCCGCAGCCCCAAGCTGGAAAGCCCCCAAAGCCCCAAACCCCCGCCAGTGCTGAATAAGGCCGCCGGTCGCGGTCGAGCCGCTGCCGGCGCAGCCGCTGGGGCGCCGCCGACGGCGGGGCAGCGTGGGGACCGCACGGGCGCCGGCGGCGAAAGCATGCCGTGGCGGCGGCGAGGCCACCGCTGCGACGCCGCCAGTGCGCCCTCCCGCGCTGCCGCCACCGCCGCCCGCAGCCCCAAGCTGGAAAGCCCCCAAAGCCCCCAAACCCCCGCCAGTGCTGAATAAGGCCGCCGGTCGCGGTCGAGCGGCTGCCGGCGCTACCGCTGGGGCGCCGCCGACGGCGGGGCAGCGCGGGGACCGCACGGGCGCCGGCGGCGAAAGCAGCCGTGGCGGCGGCGAAGCCACCGCTGCGACGCCGCCAGTGCGCCCTCCCACGCCGCCACCGCGGCCCGCAGTCCAAAGCTGGAAAACCCCCAAAGCCCCAAACCCCCGCCAGCGCTGAATAAGGCCGCCGGTCGCGGTCGAGCGGCTGCCGGCGCAGCCGCTGGGGCGCAGCCGACGGCGGGGCAGCGTGGGGACCGCACGGGCGCCGGCGGCGAAAGCAGCCGTGGCGGCGGCGAAGCCACCGCTGCGACGCCGCCAGTGCGCCCTCCCACGCCGCCGCCGCCGCCCGCAGTCCAAAGCTGGAAAGCCCCCAAAGCCCCCAAACCCCCGCCAGCGCTGAATAAGGCCGCCGGTCGCGGTCAAGCCGCTGCCGGCGCTACCGCTGGGGCGCCGCCGACGGCGGGGCAGCGTGGGGACCGCACGGGCGCCGGCGGCGAAAGCAGCCGTGGCGGCGGCGAAGCCACCGCTGCGACGCCGCCAGTGCGCCCTCCCACGCCGCCACCGCGACCCGCAGTCCAAAGCTGGAAAGCCCCCAAAGCCGCCAAACCCCCGCCAGCGCTGAATAAGGCCGCCGGTCGCGGTCGAGCGGCTGCCGGCGCAGCCGCTGGGGCGCAGCCGACGGCGGGGCAGCGTGGGGACCGCACGGGCGCCGGCGGCGAAAGCAGCCGTGGCGGCGGCGAAGCCACCGCTGCGACGCCGCCAGTGCGCCCTCCCACGCCGCCACCGCGGCCCGCAGTCCAAAGCCGGAAAGCCCCCAAAGCCCCCAAACCCCCGCCAGCGCTGAATAAGGCCGCCGGTCGCGGTCAAGCCGCTGCCGGCGCTACCGCTGGGGCGCCGCCGACGGCGGGGCAGCGTGGGGACCGCACGGGCGCCGGCGGCGAAAGCAGCCGTGGCGGCGGCGAAGCCACCGCTGCGACGCCGCCAGTGCGCCCTCCCGCGCTGCCGCCACCGCCGCCCGCAGCCCCAAGCTGGAAAGCCCCCAAAGCCCCCAAACCCCCGCCAGTGCTGAATAAGGCCGCCGGTCGCGGTCGAACGGCTGCCGGCGCTACCGCTGGGGCGCCGCCGACGGCGGGGCAGCGCGGGGACCGCACGGGCGCCGGCGGCGAAAGCAGCCGTGGCGGCGGCGAAGCCACCGCTGCGACGCCGCCAGTGCGCCCTCCCACGCCGCCACCGCGGCCCGCAGTCCAAAGCTGGAAAACCCCCAAAGCCCCAAACCCCCGCCAGCGCTGAATAAGGCCGCCGGTCGCGGTCGAGCGGCTGCCGGCGCAGCCGCTGGGGCGCAGCCGACGGCGGGGCAGCGTGGGGACCGCACGGGCGCCGGCGGCGAAAGCAGCCGTGGCGGCGGCGAAGCCACCGCTGCGACGCCGCCAGTGCGCCCTCCCACGCCGCCGCCGCCGCCCGCAGTCCAAAGCTGGAAAGCCCCCAAAGCCCCCAAACCCCCGCCAGCGCTGAATAAGGCCGCCGGTCGCGGTCAAGCCGCTGCCGGCGCTACCGCTGGGGCGCCGCCGACGGCGGGGCAGCGTGGGGACCGCACGGGCGCCGGCGGCGAAAGCAGCCGTGGCGGCGGCGAAGCCACCGCTGCGACGCCGCCAGTGCGCCCTCCCACGCCGCCACCGCGACCCGCAGTCCAAAGCTGGAAAGCCCCCAAAGCCCCCAAACCCCCGCCAGCGCTGAATAAGGCCGCCGGTCGCGGTCGAGCGGCTGCCGGCGCAGCCGCTGGGGCGCAGCCGACGGCGGGGCAGCGTGGGGACCGCACGGGCGCCGGCGGCGAAAGCAGCCGTGGCGGCGGCGAAGCCACCGCTGCGACGCCGCCAGTGCGCCCTCCCACGCCGCCACCGCGGCCCGCAGTCCAAAGCTGGAAAGCCCCCAAAGCCCCCAAACCCCCGCCAGCGCTGAATAAGGCCGCCGGTCGCGGTCAAGCCGCTGCCGGCGCTACCGCTGGGGCGCCGCCGACGGCGGGGCAGCGTGGGGACCGCACGGGCGCCGGCGGCGAAAGCAGCCGTGGCGGCGGCGAAGCCACCGCTGCGACGCCGCCAGTGCGCCCTCCCACGCCGCCACCGCGACCCGCAGTCCAAAGCTGGAAAGCCCCCAAAGCCCCCAAACCCCCGCCAGCGCTGAATAAGGCCGCCGGTCGCGGTCGAGCGGCTGCCGGCGCAGCCGCTGGGGCGCCGCCGACGGCGGGGCAGCGCGGGGACCGCACGGGCGCCGGCGGCGAAAGCAGCCGTGGCGGCGGCGAAGCCACCGCTGCGACGCCGCCAGTGCGCCCTCCCACGCCGCCACCGCGGCCCGCAGTCCAAAGCTGGAAAGCCCCCAAAGCCCCCAAACCCCCGCCAGCGCTGAATAAGGCCGCCGGTCGCGGTCAAGCCGCTGCCGGCGCTACCGCTGGGGCGCCGCCGACGGCGGGGCAGCGTGGGGACCGCACGGGCGCCGGCGGCGAAAGCAGCCGTGGCGGCGGCGAAGCCACCGCTGCGACGCCGCCAGTGCGCCCTCCCACGCCGCCACCGCGGCCCGCAGTCCAAAGCCGGAAAGCCCCCAAAGCCCCCAAACCCCCGCCAGCGCTGAATAAGGCCGCCGGTCGCGGTCAAGCCGCTGCCGGCGCTACCGCTGGGGCGCCGCCGACGGCGGGGCAGCGTGGGGACCGCACGGGCGCCGGCGGCGAAAGCAGCCGTGGCGGCGGCGAAGCCACCGCTGCGACGCCGCCAGTGCGCCCTCCCGCGCTGCCGCCACCGCCGCCCGCAGCCCCAAGCTGGAAAGCCCCCAAAGCCCCCAAACCCCCGCCAGTGCTGAATAAGGCCGCCGGTCGCGGTCGAACGGCTGCCGGCGCTACCGCTGGGGCGCCGCCGACGGCGGGGCAGCGCGGGGACCGCACGGGCGCCGGCGGCGAAAGCAGCCGTGGCGGCGGCGAAGCCACCGCTGCGACGCCGCCAGTGCGCCCTCCCACGCCGCCACCGCGGCCCGCAGTCCAAAGCTGGAAAACCCCCAAAGCCCCAAACCCCCGCCAGCGCTGAATAAGGCCGCCGGTCGCGGTCGAGCGGCTGCCGGCGCAGCCGCTGGGGCGCAGCCGACGGCGGGGCAGCGTGGGGACCGCACGGGCGCCGGCGGCGAAAGCAGCCGTGGCGGCGGCGAAGCCACCGCTGCGACGCCGCCAGTGCGCCCTCCCACGCCGCCGCCGCCGCCCGCAGTCCAAAGCTGGAAAGCCCCCAAAGCCCCCAAACCCCCGCCAGCGCTGAATAAGGCCGCCGGTCGCGGTCAAGCCGCTGCCGGCGCTACCGCTGGGGCGCCGCCGACGGCGGGGCAGCGTGGGGACCGCACGGGCGCCGGCGGCGAAAGCAGCCGTGGCGGCGGCGAAGCCACCGCTGCGACGCCGCCAGTGCGCCCTCCCACGCCGCCACCGCGACCCGCAGTCCAAAGCTGGAAAGCCCCCAAAGCCCCCAAACCCCCGCCAGCGCTGAATAAGGCCGCCGGTCGCGGTCGAGCGGCTGCCGGCGCAGCCGCTGGGGCGCAGCCGACGGCGGGGCAGCGTGGGGACCGCACGGGCGCCGGCGGCGAAAGCAGCCGTGGCGGCGGCGAAGCCACCGCTGCGACGCCGCCAGTGCGCCCTCCCACGCCGCCACCGCGGCCCGCAGTCCAAAGCTGGAAAGCCCCCAAAGCCCCCAAACCCCCGCCAGCGCTGAATAAGGCCGCCGGTCGCGGTCAAGCCGCTGCCGGCGCTACCGCTGGGGCGCCGCCGACGGCGGGGCAGCGTGGGGACCGCACGGGCGCCGGCGGCGAAAGCAGCCGTGGCGGCGGCGAAGCCACCGCTGCGACGCCGCCAGTGCGCCCTCCCACGCCGCCACCGCGACCCGCAGTCCAAAGCTGGAAAGCCCCCAAAGCCCCCAAACCCCCGCCAGCGCTGAATAAGGCCGCCGGTCGCGGTCGAGCGGCTGCCGGCGCAGCCGCTGGGGCGCCGCCGACGGCGGGGCAGCGCGGGGACCGCACGGGCGCCGGCGGCGAAAGCAGCCGTGGCGGGGGCGAGGCCACCGCTGCGACGCCGCCAGTGCGCCCTCCCGCGCTGCCGCCACCGCCGCCCGCAGCCCCAAGCTGGAAAGCCCCCAAAGCCCCCAAACCCCCGCCAGTGCTGAATAAGGCCGCCGGTCGCGGTCGAACGGCTGCCGGCGCAGCCGCTGGGGCGCAGCCGACGGCGGGGCAGCGTGGGGACCGCACGGGCGCCGGCGGCGAAAGCAGCCGCGGCGGCGGCGAAGCCACCGCTGCGACGCCGCCAGTGCGCCCTCCCACGCCGCCACCGCGGCCCGCAGTCCAAAGCTGGAAAGCCCCCAAAGCCCCCAAACCCCCGCCAGCGCTGAATAAGGCCGCCGGTCGCGGTCAAGCCGCTGCCGGCGCTACCGCTGGGGCGCCGCCGACGGCGGGGCAGCGTGGGGACCGCACGGGCGCCGGCGGCGAAAGCAGCCGTGGCGGCGGCGAAGCCACCGCTGCGACGCCGCCAGTGCGCCCTCCCACGCCGCCACCGCGACCCGCAGTCCAAAGCTGGAAAGCCCCCAAAGCCCCCAAACCCCCGCCAGCGCTGAATAAGGCCGCCGGTCGCGGTCGAGCGGCTGCCGGCGCAGCCGCTGGGGCGCCGCCGACGGCGGGGCAGCGCGGGGACCGCACGGGCGCCGGCGGCGAAAGCAGCCGTGGCGGCGGCGAAGCCACCGCTGCGACGCCGCCAGTGCGCCCTCCCACGCCGCCACCGCGGCCCGCAGTCCAAAGCTGGAAAGCCCCCAAAGCCCCCAAACCCCCGCCAGCGCTGAATAAGGCCGCCGGTCGCGGTCGAACGGCTGCCGGCGCAGCCGCTGGGGCGCCGCCGACGGCGGGGCAGCGCGGGGACCGCACGGGCGCCGGCGGCGAAAGCAGCCGTGGCGGCGGCGAGGCCACCGCTGCGACGCCGCCAGTGCGCCCTCCCGCGCTGCCGCCACCGCCGCCCGCAGCCCCAAGCTGGAAAGCCCCCAAAGCCCCCAAACCCCCGCCAGTGCTGAATAAGGCCGCCGGTCGCGGTCGAGCGGCTGCCGGCGCAGCCGCTGGGGCGCCGCCGACGGCGGGGCAGCGCGGGGACCGCACGGGCGCCGGCGGCGAAAGCAGCCGTGGCGGCGGCGAGGCCACCGCTGCGACGCCGCCAGTGCGCCCTCCCGCGCTGCCGCCACCGCCGCCCGCAGCCCCAAGCTGGAAAGCCCCCAAAGCCCCCAAACCCCCGCCAGTGCTGAATAAGGCCGCCGGTCGCGGTCGAACGGCTGCCGGCGCAGCCGCTGGGGCGCCGCCGACGGCGGGGCAGCGTGGGGACCGCACGGGCGCCGGCGGCGAAAGCAGCCGTGGCGGCGGCGAAGCCACCGCTGCGACGCCGCCAGTGCGCCCTCCCACGCCGCCGCCGCCGCCCGCAGTCCAAAGCTGGAAAACCCCCAAACCCCCAAACCCCCGCCAGCGCTGAATAAGGCCGCCGGTCGCGGTCAAGCCGCTGCCGGCGCTACCGCTGGGGCGCCGCCGACGGCGGGGCAGCGCGGGGACCGCACGGGCACCGGCGGCGAAAGCAGCCGTGGCGGCGGCGAGGCCACCGCTGCGACGCCGCCAGTGCGCCCTCCCGCGCTGCCGCCACCGCCGCCCGCAGCCCCAAGCTGGAAAGCCCCCAAAGCCCCCAAACCCCCGCCAGTGCTGAATAAGGCCGCCGGTCGCGGTCGAGCGGCTGCCGGCGCAGCCGCTGGGGCGCCGCCGACGGCGGGGCAGCGCGGCGACCGCACGGGCGCCGGCGGCGAAAGCAGCCGTGGCGGCGGCGAGGCCACCGCTGCGACGCCGCCAGTGCGCCCTCCCGCGCTGCCGCCACCGCGACCCGCAGTCTAAAGCTGGAAAGCCCCCAAAGCCCCCAAACCCCCGCCAGTGCTGAATAAGGCCGCCGGTCGCGGTCGAGCGGCTGCCGGCGCAGCCGCTGGGGCGCCGCCGACGGCGGGGCAGCGCGGGGACCGCACGGGCGCCGGCGGCGAAAGCAGCCGTGGCGGCGGCGAAGCCACCGCTGCGACGCCGCCAGTGCGCCCTCCCACGCCGCCACCGCGGCCCGCAGTCCAAAGCTGGAAAACCCCCAAAGCCCCCAAACCCCCGCCAGTGCTGAATAAGGCCGCCGGTCGCGGTCGAGCGGCTGCCGGCGCAGCCGCTGGGGCGCCGCCGACGGCGGGGCAGCGCGGGGACCGCACGGGCGCCGGCGGCGAAAGCAGCCGTGGCGGCGGCGAGGCCACCGCTGCGACGCCGCCAGTGCGCCCTCCCGCGCTGCCGCCACCGCGACCCGCAGTCTAAAGCTGGAAAGCCCCCAAAGCCCCCAAACCCCCGCCAGCGCTGAATAAGGCCGCCGGTCGCGGTCGAGCGGCTGCCGGCGCAGCCGCTGGGGCGCCGCCGACGGCGGGGCAGCGCGGGGACCGCACGGGCGCCGGCGGCGAAAGCAGCCGTGGCGGCGGCGAAGCCACCGCTGCGACGCCGCCAGTGCGCCCTCCCACGCCACGGCCGCCTGCGGCCCCAAGCTGGAAACCCCCCAACCAAAACCCGCCAGTGCTGAATGAGGCCGCCGGTCGCGGTCGAGCGGCTGCCGGCGCAGCCGCTGGGGCGCCGCCGACGGCGGGGCAGCGCGGGGACCGCACGGGCGCCGGCGGCGAAAGCAGCCGCGGCGGCGGCGAAGCCACCGCTGCGACGCCGCCAGTGCGCCCTCCCACGCCGCCACCGCGGCCCGCAGTCCAAAGCTGGAAAACCCCCAAAGCCCCAAACCCCCGCCAGTGCTGAATAAGGCCGCCGGTCGCGGTCAAGCCGCTGCCGGCGCAGCCGCTGGGGCGCCGCCGACGGCGGGGCAGCGCGGGGACCGCACGGGCGCCGGCGGCGAAAGCAGCCGTGGCGGCGGCGAGGCCACCGCTGCGACGCCGCCAGTGCGCCCTCCCACGCCGCCACCGCGGCCCGCAGTCCAAAGCTGGAAAACCCCCAAAGCCCCCAAACCCCCGCCAGCGCTGAATAAGGCCGCCGGTCGCGGTCAAGCCGCTGCCGGCGCAGCCGCTGGGGCGCCGCCGACGGCGGGGCAGCGCGGGGACCGCACGCTGCCCACGCGCCGCCGCCGCCTCAGGCTGCAACTCCTGCTCCCTTGCTGCTCCGCTGTCGCCGATGGCCGCGGCCGCTGGCGTGGCCGGGGTTCAGCTTGGTCCCTGCTGGTGTGTTGTGCTACAGAATTCTCTCTCCTAGTGCTGCTTCCTGCGGGCTGTGGGATGTTGAAGATTGCCTGGTGGAAGCTTGCCTTGCTTGCCTCTCCTACCTTGCCTTGCCTTGCTCCTACCTTACCTTGCTTGCCTCTCGTGCCTCTGTAACGTCCACATCGGAAACAAATAAACAGCGCCGGTCCAGCGTTGGCCCAGGCAACGACAGCACCCGTGGCCTTGGGGGAGCCACCGCTGCCACGCCGCCGTTGCACCCTCCCGCCCCGTTATTGTCAGCTGCGCCTGGCAGAAAAGCCCCCATCCCACACCAGCGGTGTATGTCAACCCGCCAGATGCGGCTGAGCGCCTGCCATTGCGCCCGCCCACGCCGCCGCCGCCCGCCATCCCGAGGTGGAAGGCCCCCATCCCGCGCCAGGCGCTGTCAAGCCAACTGATGCGTCGAGCGGCTTCTTTAACAAGGGACATTACAGGGTGAGGGGCCATACAACAACCAGGCGAGCAGCAAGCAGCAACCAAGCAACACCCACGGACAAACACAGGAAGAGAAAGAGCCTGCAAGAGCCTCGATGCATGTAGAACAAGAACTTTGCAAAGTTGCCGGCGGCCAGTCAACAGCCGCAGCGCCAGGATCCACATTAAGAAGTGCCCGTTTGGTTCGACATGCATAGGGTCCATGATACGAGACGCTATCAGTCAGGCGCTCTTCGCCGCGTGGACGATCCAACTCCCGGTGGTTTAGCGGACGTCGCCTGTCCCCAATCCCCGCCTCCTAGAAGCACTCCGATAATCCTCCTCAACTCAAAGTATATGTATGCTCTGAGAGGTGCACAGAGTTCCAAGTTAGCCAGTACAGTATTGCACCACACTGCCACGCCTTCTCTCAATCGGATTTGGGACATCACCTTTGTCAGCGCCCCCCTCGGTACGGTAGCACCCCGGGTGCTCACAGCTCCGTGCGGTCATTCAAGCTGCTGCCGTCTTCAACCTCATGATGCCATTGCTGCTGATACCCCTCGTCGCCATCCTCCTCACCCATTGCGGTGCCCGCTGGTGCTGGAACGTGGGCGTTGATGTCATCCGGGGTCGACTCAAAGATTGGGACCCAGGCGTCCCATGGGTGAGGCGGCAGATTTGCAGGCAGACGTTGCAGGTCTATGCGCGCGGCACACACGCGGCCAAACGTCTCTGCCTGATACCACATAGAGCGGTTCGCCAGGCGCAGACAGCGCAGCTCAATGAATTTGTGATCAGCATACGAGAAACTATTACGGTCATAAGTCACATTCAACTCCAGGAGCTCATAAGCGTCTGGGTTTGTGCGCATTCTCTCAATCACATTCTTTGCGCTCACACAGGACCCGCCAAAGCTGCTTGCCGCCGCCATGACGCTGTCATCCCAGACGCCGCCATTCAGCGCGCATTGCTGCGGGCTGGGGGCGTGGTTGACCAGGCAATGCCCATGGACGTAGTGGATCTGCAGGGCGCATGCATTATGACCGGGACCGGAATGGCTCGTTAAACGTGGCCGGTTGCGTGAGGGCTCGGGCGCAAGCTACGTACGACGTTTATCAGTAGTGGTTCTGTTGCTGATTGGTGCCCTTTCTGGTGTTGTTCGCGCGCTCTGTTTCGTGCTGAGATTGTGTGCCTTCTGACGGGTTGTGTTGTAGGCTCAGTTCATCAAACGAAAGGGTACACACTACAACATGTTGCCATGGACACTGAGCACTGGAGTCTGTGTGGAGGAGGATTGGGGTGTCACCTTGGCTGACGCCTTGGGCACCATTGAGGTGGCACTTTTCCCCCTTCCCATTTGCTGTGGTCGTGTTGTGGGTGCACTCTCCTCCTGTGGTTGGACGAACTCTGCCCTGCTTGCGACTGGCTGCTCGCCTATGTTGGCTTGGCCCCCCGTGTTTAGTTTGGTTTAGCTTGGGCGTCACGTTGAAGAGTGCGTGCCATTCCGTCATGCCGTGGATGTGTAACCTTGCGATCCTGATGTCAACCCTAATTTTCCCGAACCCCACTCCTGCAGAACGCGACGGCCTCCCCCCTCCCCCCCCCCCCCACACACACCACTTGAGCTGGTAAATGCAAACCCCTGCGAGCCGGGCCTGGGTGGCAATTCTGGTCGACGACGCTGGTCTCGCCCCGTCCACGACTTCCACCCCAAAACGCACAAGTATTATGCTGCTCTGTATTGCTGCAATTGCATTTGCTTGTCCCATGTCTGGTTAGTTGGTTTAGCTTGGGGTGGTATTTTACTCTTTCACAATCCCCCGGATGCGACCGCCACTCAATCTTCTGGTGCGGCACCATGTTTACCTGGGTGAGCGCCGTCGCCGCCACCACCACCTGCAGCCGGACTGCCCTAACCCCGTTCGCAAAACGTTACTCCGCCTCGCCGCCGCGCGTCCGTGCCCTGCCTGTGCTTCTGGTCTGCCCCCGCCGGCCGCCCCCGCTAACGCCCCAACTATCGCCCCAACTATCGCCCCCACTGGCGCCCCCGCCCGACGCCCCAACTAACGGCCCCGCTCCCGACCCCCCCTTTTGACCCCACTGACGCCCCCACTCGCGCCTTCGCCTTGCGCCCCCGCTAACACCCCTGCTGACCCCGCTTTTGACCCCACTGATGCCCCCGCGAACGGCTCCCTACCATTGCCTTTCCACGCCCTGCTCCTGGATGCCCCCTTATGCGTGTGGGGCCTCCTGGCTGGCCGCGTTTGTTGGGAGCTGTACGCGGCCCGCACGCATCCTGCTGCATCCTGTCGCCCCTGACCGTCACCATGCCGTCCTCTTAACCTGCTCTAACTCCTCCCCTTTCTCTTTTGCCACCCGGGCTCGTGCGTGATATACTTTGTGCTGTTCATACCCTTTACTACACGCTGATGCGCCTCGGCCCTTTCACTGTGCCCCGCCCTCTCAAACCTCGCCTTTCCCCTTCTACGCATGTCGATCTTCTGGCCTGGAGCTTGCTGCCTGGCGCCGGGGTCGCCTTCCTGGCTGCCAGGTAAGTCGTGGGTTTTGCATTTGCGTGTCTGAGTGTGTGCTTGTGCTGTGCGCGAGCCGAGCCTGGGAGGCATTTCTGGTCGACGGCGCGCCCCGTCTACACCGTGCGTCTACACCCGCCGCCCCGAAACTCACGAGTTTTATGCTGCTCCGTATTGCTGCTGTTGCCTTTGCCTGTCCCTTCTCTAGTTTAGTTTGGTTTAGCTTGGGCTGGTATTCACAACCCCTCCCTGGCAGTTTACATAAGTTGCAAAACAGCACATGGACAGATACATCCCCATCCCCCATGTCGTGCATGACGCCGACCCCGGGTGGCAATTCTGGTCCACGCCGCGCCAGCCGCGCCCCATCTACGCCTTTGGCCCAAACTTTTATTGCATTTGCCTGGCCTCCGTCTCTTCAGTTTGGTTTAGTTTGAGCTGGTGTTTACCCCTTCACAGCACAGACACCCTCGCCCCCCCCTCCACGGCGCTGACACAGACCATGCGCCCCACCAAGCCTGCTAAACGCTTGCACCCACCTTCCACCCCGCCGTCTTGAGCAGCTGTGCCATGATGCCATCGTTGGCACCGTGCGTGCCGCCCGGGTCCACCAGCCCGAAGCGCCGGTCCTCCACGAGCAGCCGCTGCAGCTTGTAGGCATTAGCCGCCAGGTCCGTCTGGCAGAACCGCATGCCGTTTTCTTTGCAGGGTGGCACGCCCTCGCCCTCCTCGAAGCGCTCGCAGGGTTCAGCTGTGGCGTGGCGTGGTGCGAGTGGCGGCCAAGGCGGGAGAGAGGCTCCGTGTTAAAACCGATCACGCATGGCCCTGGGCACCGCAGCCTTGTTCACTGAGCGCACTGCATGTGCTTGCACAGCCCAACCTAACGACCCCAGCAACATCGCATCCCGCGTTATCAGCCTGCATACCATTGCATGCACCAGTACGCATATGTACTGTGTCTTCCGCCCTTACCGCGCCGCATGCAGGTACTAGTCAATATCAATGCTCTTCAATTTGTCCCCGTAGACCTCGCACGGGCACGCACCTGTCGGACGCTGGTAGCGGCTGTAGAAGTCCACTGCCACCGCGTCCACGTCCGGTGGTGCCGAGTAGATGGTCTCCACAAAGCGAGGGTCGTACAGGTTGTCACCGTTGGTGATGACCACCCAGCGCGTGTTCTCGGGGCAGGCTGCAATCATGCCAACGGCACCACGGTTGTCCGGACTGTGCTCCTCAGGCTGAAGTGGTTCGAGTGTCTGTCGAAGCAGTCAGCCTTGACCCGCATCATACCTATCGTACACGCCCCGCCCCCGCCCAACTGCCAGCCCACTCACCGCGCACGGCCATGTCTGTAAGGTTGTACAGCTTGTTGTGGTAGTTGGGCGCCCACGTGCCGCCCTCCTTGGGCGCATATTTATAGTTGATCTGCATGGTGCATCACGTCGGGCGCATGCACGCCGGTGGGCTACTTGGGAGCCGGCCTCACGAGGGCACGTTCTCACAATCCAGCTGACACATCATGCGATAGACTACTGCTAACGCTCAGCTATGAGGCCCTAACCAAGCGAAACTCGTAGCACAGCACGACGATCTGAGCACCGACCGACCGCTCACCCACTCCGCGTGGACCCATATCCGTGAGTCGTTGGCTTCCCGCACAATCTTCCGGAGCTCCGGGAAAGGTCGGTTATCCATGACGATGAGCAGTGCCTCCCAACTGCAAGAAGGGACGCCCGGTCAGGACGGGCTGTCGACCGCCTCCCCCCAGCTTTGGGTTCTGGAATGGACTTCCCCCCCCCCCCACACACACACACATACACATGCATATCGCGTACGCTGACACTCCCTCTACACACGTGCCGCTGCACGAGCCCGCATACCTGCCCACAGTTTGGTTCTGAAGCGACGCAAGGATGCGGCGGAGGGACTTGTCCCCCCAGGTATCGCCGTGGCCCCAATACGTGCGAACGACAAAACACACGATGCTGCCATCTGTATCTACCGTCGGATCGGCAAGACGTTCGTCCGCTACTTCATCTATGCTCACTGAGCGTGCCGCTAGTGCCGAGGGCACAGCGAGGGCGACCAAAGCGACCAAGAGAAACAAGCGAGGCACGGTCATCCTAAATGAAGTATTGTCAAGGACTTTCACTGGCACTGAACTGCCACTTATGGCTTCGTTTCAGCGGCCTGTGCAGAAGGACCGGTGCACTTGATCCAATTCAGCGGTCTCTGTTGATTGCAGCGCAGCTTGTTTACCTTGCCAATACTTTGTTGATATTATTGCAGCGTGAAGCCCTGGGAATTGGGATTCAAACTCTTCGTCTCCTGCGTTGTTTCACAGCAGTTGCTGGTACCTAAACGAATCGAAACTCAGCTAGTAGTACAGAAGCTAGTCTATAATAGCCGGGCCGGGCGACTCATCGCGATCGACGGGTGTTGCGAACCGTGCCGTGCCGGCCTGACGACTTTGTGCGACCCGGTGGGGCAGAGACGCCGTTCACCCCTAAACATTATGCGTGGAAGGGGTGGCTGCAGAAACTCCGTGACCGCCAAGTCTTTGCACCCCTTCTTTGCACCCCTTCTTTGCACCCCGTCACCGCACATCACTGCCTGCCCACCAAATCGTCATATGCCCTACGTGCCCACATAACTATTGATCCACTCCCGGAGCCACCCGTTGACAATTGGTTAGGGGCTGCTGTTGGTTCGGGGCTCGACTGCAGCCCTCAGCGTTGGCGCACGCATTGCCGTTGCTGTAACCAACCCTCGCTTGTTGCACAACCGAGCATGTATAACATGTTTTGATTTCGCATCATATACTGCTACTCGGGCAGATATAGCTCGGTGCGCCTTGAACAAACGGGAATCCTTGCGTCGCCCCCGCGCACAGTCCAATTTATCTTTATGGACGTCAGTAATGCATGACATTGAATTTAAATATTGCAGCGCAAACGGATAATCCGGCGAGGAAGATGGGCACGCAGAACTCGTCGCTCGCGTGGCGACCTTGAGCGCTCACCAGAAACAGCATGCTTTTCGCCTTGCAAACCTAATGTAAATTTTGATTTGCACGCGGGCTCCAACACGCTGCCACAACACGCCGGGCCCCCGTACGGCGCCAGGGCGTGTCACGCGGAATGGGGCACAAGGAATGCACTTGGACTGAACTTGCGCCATTTCGTGCTCGTCGCTTGTCTCTTAGTACTGTGTTTGCAAGTGAAGAAGTTTTGGCAGCTTGACAACAGCGAATTGCAGACAGTGCAAACCCTTTGTCGGCTGCGCTGAATCCCGAGACAAAATGTCGGTCGCTTCTGCTCATTCGCACGCTGTGGTCCTTATCCTGGACTATGGTTCACAGTATACGCAGCTTATTACGCGCCGCGTGCGCGAGCTGAGCATGTTCTCCGTGCTTTTCCCTGGTGACGCGTCGCTGGTAAGCAACAAGACTATTTGCATCTTGCTTGGGCTTCCGTGGCAATCAACGGTGATTCATTGGTAATTGGTGCATGTGTCGTTCGCAGGACCGCATCAAGGGCGTGAGCCCCCGCGTGGTCATCCTCTCCGGCGGCCCCAACTCGGTGCACGTTGAGGGCTCCCCGCGCGTGCCCGATGGCTTCTTTGAGTACTGCGCCGAGAAGAATGTGCCGGTGCTGGGCGTCTGCTACGGCATGCAGATGATTACCCACCTGCTGGGCGGTGAGGTCAAGCCCGCCGTGCACGGTGGCGAGTACGGCCGCATGCCCATGGACATCGCGCCGTCGTCCCAGCTGTTTGATTTCATAAGCAGCAGCACCATCAACGTGTGGATGAGTCACGGCGATGAGGCCGTCAAGCTGCCCGCCGGCTTCACCGCCGTCGCCAAGAGCCACCAGGTGTGTGGAGGTGGCTTTCAGGGGATGCACTGTTGTTGCGCGGGCAAGGGAGGGAAGTTCACTCGTCCGGTGTGTGGAGGTGGCTTTCAGGCGATGGGCGGGCGTTGTTGCGCGGGAGGGAGGGGTGCAGTTTGTAGAGCTGGGATTCTTCCGCCGGTCTAGTCATTGTTCGCCTTCTTGTATGTCTGCAGTGCAACTGCATGCCTGGGGCTTGTGGCGCCGTTTTGCTCTTGTCTTCGCATGCACGGGCCTGTACAGCCTCACCCCTGCGACGTACTGTGTCACATGTCTTCGGACGGATTCGCTGCGCTGCCTGTACAGGGCGCCATCGTGGCCATTGAGAACCCGGAGCGCCGCATTTATGGCTTCCAGTTTCATCCCGAGGTCATGCACACGGAGCACGGCATGGAGATGATCAAGCACTTCCTCATCGGCATTGCTGCGGTGCCCGCCGACTGGAACATGGGCCAGGTGCTTGAGGAGCAGATGGAGAAGCTCAAGGCGCAGGTGAGCTAAAGCATATGTGCAGGCAGAATGTCCCAGTCGGACTGGTCCGTTTGTCGGGGCAGGCCTGTTGGGTTCCGGGCAGCTGTCTATGAGCTGACATCTTGGTTTGTAGCATGACGCTGGGATGAAGTCCAGTACGCGCCGACACGCGACTCCTGACCTGCTGCACGCCACGCCACCTTGACTGTTGTGTTGTGTCGGTCTGCAGGTGGGCCCCGATGACCACGTGATCTGCGCGCTGTCGGGCGGCGTGGACTCTACCGTGGCCGCCACGCTGGTCCACAAGGTGCTGGGCGACCGCCTGCACTGCGTGTTCGTGGACAACGGCCTGTTGCGCTTCAACGTGAGTAGCGTATCGTGGGGCGGGGACGTGGTGGAGAAGGGTGGTGCAGGGTGGGCCGGGAGCGCACGGGACGGGTAGGGTGAGTGCAGGGCTAGGCGGGAACACAAAGGCGCATGAACCAGCGGTAGTAAGCCCTAGGAATGGCTGGCAAGCAGCAAGGCTTGCAATGCGAACAGCGCTGCGGCAACTTGTGTATGTACACCCCCAGTGAGACGCTACTGGAGGCGGGGTCATAAAAGTGGCAGCGATATCAGCGAAGCGGGGCACGCAGTCAGCTTAACACCTGGCACCCGCATGGCGGCCCCATGCGCGACTGCGTGCCAATGCAACAGACGCGCCATTGCGTGTACATGTGCAAAGCAAAAGTCGCAACACAGCTTGCCTCACCGCACCCCGCTGCCCGCTGCCCGCTTGCCTTCTGCCTCTCAGGAGCAACAACGCGTGATGGACACGTTCAAGAACCACCTCCACCTGCCTGTCCTGTGCGTGGACCACTCCAAGCCCATGCTGGACCGCCTGCGCGGCGTGTCAGACCCGGAGGCCAAGCGCAAGGCCATCGGTGCGGAGTTCATCGAGGTGTTCAAGAACTACGCCACCGAGCTGGAGAAGACGCTGGGCCGCAAGCCCAAGTACCTGGTGCAGGGCACCCTGTGAGTGATGGCTCGTGGGTATTGGGTGCGCAGGGATGATTAGGAAGTTCATGGGGTAAGGACTGGGGAAATGTAGCCGGATGTGGGAAGTGCCTGCGCGCGGGACTAGACTGTTGCGACCAGATGCGTGTCGTGTGGGTTAGAGCGGTGGTGTTGAGAAGACAGTCTGCTGGGCGACATGGGGCCTGCAAAGAGGGCGAGGGTTTGAGCAACGCAACGACTCGATGGAGCATCTGTGGGCTGCCGGTGACGCCGCATTTCGTTGGCGGAACGCCAAGGCAACAGTGCAGACAGCGCCGGCTATCACGTTCTGTGCGCGTAGTACCCCTTCCTGATTCTCACCGCGCGTCATCCCCTGCCTGCCCTCCGTCTAGTTAGTCGGACTGGTGTTCACAACCGCCTCCCTCCTACCTTCGCAGGTACCCCGATGTGATCGAGTCGTGCCCGCCCCCCGGCAGCGGCCAGAAGCACAGCCACACCATCAAATCGCACCACAACGTTGGCGGCCTGCCCAAAGATCTGCAGTTCGAGCTGGTTGAGCCGTTCCGGGAGCTCTTCAAGGACGAGGTGCGCGCTATCGGCCGTCTGCTGGGCGTGCCCGAGCAGTTCATCAAGCGCCACCCCTTCCCCGGCCCCGGCCTGGCGGTGCGCGTGATCGGCGATGTGACGGAGGACGGCAAGCTGGACACGCTGCGCGAGGTGGACGAGATCTTCGTCAACACTATCCGCGAGTACGGCCTGTACGACGAGATCTGGCAGGCATTCGCCGTCTTCCTGCCCATCAAGTCGGTGGGTGTGCAGGGCGACCAGCGCTCGCACGCGCACGTGGTGGCGCTGCGCGCGGTGACGTCAGGCGACGGCATGACCGCTGACTGGTACAGCTTCACGCCCGCCTTCCTGCGCGACGTGTCCAACCGCATCTGCAACAAAGTCCGCTCCGTAAACCGCGTTGTCTACGACATCACGTCCAAGCCCCCGGGCACCATTGAGTGGGAGTAAGCAGTGGCGCGCTTGGGAGCACGCGGCAGCGTGCTTAACGTTCGAATAAGGATGTGGGGTCATACGCGTGAGCCTTCGGTCTGATAGAAAAGACCCAACCAAACGCCGGCGTATGCTTGCTCCGTGCATTATGCCTTGCGACGACCTGCATGGCAGCCGGTGGTAACGTTTGACACATTGTGTATTAGGCGCATGACAGTGACTGGTTGGGACGGCAGATGACGCTCGGGACTGTAGATAAAGCATAGGTAGGTGACTGGCTGGGAGGTTGCTGCGGCCCTCACTACGCCTGCATAGCACCTTTGTTGCTGCGGGGTGACGGTTTGCAGTTTGTTATAGGCAGGCCGTAGCCGTTCCAACTGGAATATGGTGGATGGAACGAGAGTGCAGAGCGCACAAATTTTGAGGAATGAAACTCCAGCTTGCGGCAGGCAGGAATAGCCTTGATGCACTGCGATAGGTTGCCGGTGTGAAGGCTGCAGGCCATTGGACGCTTGATGTTGTAAGGCAAGACAAGAAAGTCTCCCGTCAACGGAAGAGCCCACGTCACGTCTACTCATCTGACAGGGATATCAGGGTCTGTTTGTTCCAGACTGCGCTCGCCAGCATCCAGCTGTACATAACAAGCACGGCAGTAGCGGCAGTAGTGGCAGCCGGCAGCAGCGGGGTAGGGTGGGTAAGGCCGTGTCAGGGCGGGGCGGGTGGACGGCTGGCGAGGCGTGGTGGGCGTGGCCCCCCGTTCTGGAGGTAGGTGGGTGCGATGGTACAGAGCGAAATGACAGAATCCCGTAGTGTGAAGCAGAGTCCCATACCCGACAGTCAAGAAGCAATTTGCGACAGTATGCAGGCGCGCGCAGCTGGTGTAACGCGCCGGAGTTACTGTACCGAAGCGGTGCTGGCTGCCATGCTGGTTGTTTGCTGATGCGCATTCCTCACGCTCCGGGCGCCCGGCCAGGCGATAGCACCAGACACACACACCGCAACGCCACACGTGCGAAGTAGGTTCGCATCGCACCTGCAGGCAGGTGACCAGCGTCCACGGATGAGCGGCGAAGGCGACCGAGAGAAAATGCGAACAGCGTGCAGCAAAGCAATGGCCGGGCGACAGTATGACAAGCAGGGGCAAAAACAGGGCGCGTCAAGGCAGAAGAGGGAGCCCGAAATGTACGACGTGGCGGGCGAGGCGAATGCGAGTGTGAGACAAACACAACCGGATTGTGAGGAAGCGCCGCGGGTTGGAAGGAGGAGAGCCGGAGCTGAAGTTCGGGGAATGGCTGCAACGCGCGCCCTAAGGACCGAGCGAAGTTTAGCGAAGACTTTGCTGTAGCGCGGACTGAGGCTGGCGGGCATGGTGGTAGTAGATAGCAGAAAGGCATAAATGCAGGATGGCGAGAAGTGGCGGGGCTGGCGGAAAGTATGACGGGCGGGCGCGTCTGACACGGCCGGTAGCAGCTGACAGTGGCTGGGGAGGGGGTGCGATGGTACAGAGCGAAATGACAGAATCCCGTAGTGTGAAGCAGAGTCCCATACCCGACAGTCAAGAAGCAATTTGCGACAGTATGCAGGCGCGCGCAGCTGGTGTAACGCGCCGGAGTTACTGTACCGAAGCGGTGCTGGCTGCCATGCTGGTTGTTTGCTGATGCGCATGTCTGGGGAGGGGGTGGGCGGGAACGAGGGGCTGGGGAGCGCGCAGGCGGGAGCAAGTGGCTGGCAGAGGCGTGGCGGGCAGAGGGCTGTCGCAGGTGTGACGGACGACTGGGCTGACGCACGCGGGCCGAATCCGGGCTCACGAAGAGCGCCCCGGGGGGCACAGAGGCACAGTTAAAGAAGGCACCGCAGCCCGCACGACCCAGCCCGCACACGCACACGCACACGCGCACGAACACGCACACGCACACGCACGCGCCCCAGAACAGGAAACACACACACGCCCGACGACCACGCACGAGCGCCCACAGCCCGCCGGCCGAGAGGCCAGCAACCGAAAGAAACGTCCGAGCTGCCCCGAACAGACCCGGAACCCAACAGCCCCGCGACCCCGCGACCCGAGGCAAGGAACCCAAGCAACGCCGCGCCGCGCCACACCGCGGAAACCACAGCACGAAACCGGCACCCCGCGGCAACCCACGGCCACGCACCGCACCCCACCGCCCACCGAACCCACCACGCACCGCACCCCACCGCCCACCGAACCCAGCACCGCACCCACTGCACACAACGGACCCAGCCGACCACACAGGCCAAGAACCCCCGCGCCGATCCGCGGCCACCACAGCACACAACCCCGCCCACCGCCGCCCGCAACCGGCGCAGTCGTAAACATTACCAGAGGGCCTCCAGAGAGGCGCGGCGCCTGGAACACCGGCGCGGCAACCAGCACACCGCCAAGCGGCACACCGCCAAACGGCATACCGCCAAGCGGCGCGCGTCGGCCGCGTCCGGCGCCCCACCCCCCGACACCTACTACAGCCACCGGACCGCTCGGTACCGCGGTGGAGGTAGGTGGGTGGGTGGGTGTCACGGCACAGTGTCTCGGGGTGGGCTGGATCCCGCCCCCCGCCTGCCCCCCCCCCCGCCTGCTTGGGATGTGCCAACCAGCAGAAATCCTCTAGCTGCTGCGGCCCTGCTTAAGAATCCATTACAGACCGTCAATCAGCCACCGGCTGGTCCAACGTGCACGCTGGCGCCGCACCTGCTGGGGCCAGGACCATCGCAACCACCGCAACATCGTCGCCAGGCCCTGCGCTGCCGCCGCCGCCGCTAGCCATACTGTCGCCCGGTCGTTGCTTTAAGCTGTAGCGGTTTGCATTGTACCAATACTGTATCCGTCGACGCCGCTCATCCATAGACGCTGGCCGCCATGCGCAGGTGCAAAGCATTGTGTCTGTCTGGTGCTATCGCCTGGCCGGGCGCGCGGACTGCACATCAGCAAACTGAGGCGGCCAACCAGCGTGTCTCTGTTGGGACAGTAGCCGCGAAGCCTAGCCAAGATCATGTTTCTGCGCTTCGCGTACCGGGCTTGCTGCGTGTGGGAATTCACCTGTCCCGGGAATGCAATTGATAGTCCCTTTCCGGGCCAGGGACACCATCCAAAAATGCGGACAATGTCTGTCGTGTCAGATGTGCCCACGCTACGGTACGGGCTTCACCATGCGGGGGGGCCTTGGGGTGGGTACGACGAGATGACAGGATCGCACGTTCCAGAAGTTCCAACTTCCAAGGGGATGCCGTGTGCAAAGGCGTGCTGTCGCGCGCATCTGCCGGCTTCGTACGTCTCCGCCATCTGCCCCTTCACAATGCGACGGTGCCGCCCTAACTTGCCACCCGGTTTGATGCTGTGCCGCGCCCAATGCGCGGCACGATCCATTTGACACCGAACTCATGATACCCTTCACTCACCAACGAGCCAGTGACGCACAACTAGCATCCGACGCCCTACATGTGCCTGCGCCACCCAAGACACCACCTAGAACACTACCAAACACGCCAGAGCTGCATCGTCTGTGCAATCCACCTTGCGCACAAGACCAGGGCCTTCAGGCGCTTGCGCAACGCCATCTTGTTGGTACCGCCATGCGTGCTGTCCCGTGACGGCCAGTTATGCAACCCCAAGCACGCTGTATGGGACACCTGGGGTGACGCAGCCATGCAGGCCACCCGCTGATGTTGCTTCGTGCCCCTTTGACATCTTCATCCCATCATGCCCAAGGCCGGCGGTTTTATCCTCCACGCGCCACGTTGGCCTGCTCCCGCTCGTCCACGTCCACGGGCATGCCATCCAGCTTTTTTAGGTTGGGCAGGCGCTTCACCACCTGCAGTCAAGGTCAATCCAAGAATGGACGCTCATCGGTACATCGCAATGGAACGAGGGAACGAGTAGGTTGTACAACCGTAACCCCGCAAAATAAACTTTGGTCTACTGCCACCCGGCACACGCGCAGCTGTCCACATGCATGAAGGCCGTGCGGCACCTGAACTACGGCACCACGCGCAATCCAGGCCACATAGTTATATATGCGGCAGCAGGCCCGCAGCCGTAGCCCAGACGACAGCCACACCCCGGCGGGCAGCAGCGCATGCGATTGGCCATGCCCTGCATTCGCACCGGTGTACCCCAATCCAAACCCCACTCGCCTCTATCCGGTACTCGCTAGTGGCGTTGTTCTCCTTGTAGTCGTTGTACAGCGGGTTGCCTGCCAGCAGCAGGTCCTCCAGCTTGTCCAGGGCCGCCAGCTTGTCAATCTCTCCCCAGTTGGTGATCTTGTTGTTGGACATGTACAGCACCCGCAGGTTCACCAGCTTCTCGATGCCCGACTGTAGGCAGACACATGGGGTGTTCAGCAACTGCACCAAACGTGTCACGCGCCCAGGCCAGTGCCAGGGATCCAGCGTCCCTCCACGCGGATTAACTGGCAAATCTGCGGCCCTTGATATTCGCTCCGTGCCGGTCCCTTACCAAACTGGCAATCTGGTTGTAGGAAATCCACAGCTCCTCCAGCGTGTCCGCCACGGCGTCCAAGTTCTCAATCTTCTTGATGAGGTTTCGCCCTAGCGACAGGATGCGCAGGTTCTCCATGCCCGACAAGCTGCTTATCTTCTCGATATTGTTCGTAGATAGCGCCAGGTGCCTGCATTTGCATGTAGGATGGCGCCGCTGAGTGCAGCCGGTTGCAGGCAGCGCAGGGCCCACGTGAACACCGTGCGGTAGGGCAGCTAGCACAGGGGACCGCCTCTGTGTGGCTTTGCCGTGCATGCATGCATTCAAACTACACGCTGATAGCCACACGCTCTGCATGATTGTTTGACCACTTTTGCGTGAACAGCAGTGTTCGGTGTTGTGCCCGCGCGGGCCTTGTGTTCCAGCACGTCCGCCGAACCCCCCAACCCTCGGCGCCCCGCACTCGTCCTTGCTTTCAGTATGCATGTCCGCCACTCAAAAGCCCCGTCATCATTTGGTGCTGCACTCTCCCGCAGCATACCGGTCGGCCTGACCCCGCCCAACACCTACTTGCACGCTTTGAGCGTCGACAGAGTGGCATCCATCTTCTCGATGGGCGGAATCATGCCATGGAGCTCCACCTGCACATCGAATGCCACGTTACTGATAAATTATCATGGTGCCGACACCTGCAGAGCCCAGCTGAGCGTCAGTGCAACCGCGTCACAAACCTTCTCCGCCTCCGTCGCGACAACGCTCTTTCTCTCCTCAAATATCCTGATAGCATCTTTGATGGTAGTTGCCTTGGCCATTTCTAGTCTGCTTGCCTACTCGCCGAAACCTTCGAAATGGGGTGGTCGGGCCCTCTCTGAAATGGCGCTTTTCTCCTTGCTCGATATGTTGAGTGTAATATCAGAAACGTTTTCAGCAACTTCAAATGCGTCTAAGAGCGTTGGACCGGAGCCGAATTGAGACTAGTCAAACGTCAGCCTGTGGAATCCTGAGAGGTATTGGGTGCAAAAGCAAGTGTGGGAGAAACACTTTAGGTGCGTTTGGCGGGAGCCAATGGCAAATGTGCCCATGATGGCCGCGCTTCCCGCCACGCAGCCACGCTCATCGAGGCAGCTCCGCTCCGGCACCCACAGTGCCGCGATATGTTAGACATACGCTCATCAATATGGTTTGCTCACGGCAGGTATGATCCCCTGGCTTTGCCCACGGCTTTGCCTTGGGCTGGCGCAGGAGGCGAAGGCGAACTGGGATCCCTGCGCGGTGGCATTCCATTTTATCGCCAACCATTCCCACGGTTGGCTTCCCCCTGCTGCTCGCCTTCACAACCCTCTAGATAGCCATGCAACCTTGCGTCATCGACGGCATGGCGTTCGCGCTGAGGTGCCTGCCCTACCGCCCGCCACTAAAATGCTTGACCCGGTCGGGCGCCGCGTCGAGTTCACTTTGCGGAACTCCTGTCGGGCGTGCATTGAGAGGAGGTAGGCACATGCGCCACTCCTTAAATCTGCCTTGTCGACCTTCTATAAACAAAAGTGTTCAAGCCTGCGGAGTGGGGGCTATGGTGGCTCAGCGCCATGCGAGGGCCGTGGCGGGCGCACCGGGTCGTCAAAGCATCACGCGCAGTTAGGCGTCACGCTCTGTCTGCTGTTGCCTGTCTGGCGGCCAGAGCGGGAGGAAGTCTGCGCATCAGCAAACTCAGGCATGCGTCTGTCGGTACAGTACACCTGTTCCTGCTCTTCGCGTACCGGGCTCGTGGGAGTTCACCGGTCCCTGTCCCTGTCAAATGCCGCTTTTCATCCCTTGCCCAGTTGCCCTGTCCCAGTAACTGCCCTGTTCAAAGCATCTGAATTGGCATCGCGTGCGGAGTAGGTTAGCAGTTCCATACACCCCGGGCTCGACTGCTCCGCCAGGGGAGGTCGAGGGTAATACCGCCCAACACCGCACGACACCGCGTGCCGTCCTCTGGCAATTGGGTGGGCCGCTTCAGAGAGGAAGGTCAGGACAGTCTTCTTGATGTGAATGAGACATCACTTCCATTGGACTAGCTTCCACGACTCGTTCGACAGCTAGTTCCCGTTTTGGTAATCGTTTCGCTCGCAATAATGGCCACTACCACCAGCGGCCGTGATAAAAGCCTGGATGACATCACATCTGAAGATATAGCGTTGGTGAGCACTGACTGAGCACTGCGCGCGCGTGGATTCTAAGGTCGGCCGGGGTGGCAGCTCGAAAGTGCCCGCTGTGTTGGACTTGTTGGAGATACCGTGACGCCGCGCTAGGAATGAGCGAGCCAAGACCAACTTCGCGTGCCTGACTTGCTCCTGACACGCCCACCGCTCTGCGGTTTCCTGACACCATCCCCGCAGTTCCGACGGTCGCTGCTCGCACGTCGATTTCCGGGGCTGAAGGACATGAGCGAGGGTGATCTCATAGCACTCATCCGGGCGGAGCGCAAGGCAACAGGCCGGAAGCTAGTAGCCGAGCCACGCTCCAGTCCCAAAACGAACTACACGGTAGTTAGGGCTCGGGGGGTAGTTGGGTGTTCGCCACTCTGCTTCCAAAGGGAGCCGAAGAGTAGGCTCATTGTTGTCGTCTTCTTAAGGTGATACGGAGATCTTACACGGAGATAATAACTGGCATAAGGTTCGGGTGACGCTCGCGTCACGACGCCCCGTGTCAAACCATGCCACGGGGGGCTCAGCCCTTTTTCCAGCTGTACAAAGCTGACACCCCTAGGATTCATTATCCATCGTCCATTACAGGCACCGCCGCCCAAGCGAGAGCAAGCCACACAGAAGATCCCTCCCTTCGTCCCTGCGAACCCGCATGAAGCGAAAGAGCAGGCAGCTCGGGCTGGGACAGAGGTAAGCTGTGCATCATGTCGACTACATCATAGGCTGTGGCCACGCGGCTAGGGGCGAGGTCTCACTCTTGCCCTGCGGGCTCTCCTTTTGCACAGCGCTTCATCAACGTGAACACGCCGTATGAAGCGCACCGGGAGGAGTTCAACACTGCGCGGAATACGGATGAGAGCCGGCGTGTGGCGCCCTTCGTGCCGTCATGTGCCACCCAGGTGCGCGTGGTCCTGGCGGGGTTGGCATCGAGCACTGCCGTGGGGGCTCGTGACCCCCAACCCTGACCGTGACCGTGCCGAACCCTGACCGTGACCCCCCAACCCTGACCGTGACCGTGCCGAACCCTGACCGTGACCCCCAACCCTGACCGTGACCGTGCCGATACCTGATCGTGACCGTGACCGTCACGGTCAGGGTTGGGGGTCACGGTCAGGGATCAGCACGGTCAGGGTCAGGGTTGGGGGCTCACGGTCAGGGTTGGGGGTCACGGCGTCGTGGAGGCCGATGATGGTAGTGGCCGCTGGGCCGCACGATCCCGGCTGCTGGGCGCTTTGTACGTGATGGGGGGCGCGACTGGCTTTGCCGGTGGCGGTCACTCCGCCGGAAGTGGTTGCTTACGCACCCATGACCGGAGCGGCCAGGCTCGCCACAATATGCGTTTGGCGGTTCGACGGCCGGGGTCTATGAATCTTTGCGACCAAAGCTTTACCCGTTACCGTGTTCCAGGTCAGCGGAATGTTGCATGTATCACGTTGCGTTTGTCTCACCCGCACACTTTCATTGCGCTCGCGGATCCTCTCCGTTATGCAGGCGCGGGAAAACATCGCTGTCAAATACTACCTCAACTCACCCATGGACTCGGAGCCAATCGGCAACACCGAGCGGCAGGCTTCGGCACCGCAGGGCGGCAGCGGGAGCGCGCCGCCGAGCAAGGGCGATACGTGAACACTGCCATGTGGCCGCCTGGCGCAGGCGCAAGCGGGAGGCGGCGGCGGCGGAGGATGTGGCATTGGCGTCAGTCTGAAAGGGAGAGGGGGCGGGGAGCAACATAGGCAACCCGTTGGCAACACCGACGGCGGCATTCGTGGTTGCAAGGGCATTTGTGGCGGCGGAGCATGCGGCGTGCGTGGCGTCGCCAAGAGCAGGGGGACAAGCTATATGGCCGACTGGCGCTGGCGCAAGTGGGCGACGGCGGCAGAGGCGCCGATGTTTGGGTATACTTCGAAGCAAGCCCGCGTGAGTCAGTGACGTGAAGCAATGAATGGTGCAGGAGTAGGGGTAGCATCCTAGCCGCTACACGACAGGCTGGGGATGAGATTGCACGCAGAGAGTGAGAGAGGAGGTGCCATGGAAGTTTGCGAGCAATGGAGCGATGGGTGGCCGGTAGTGGCCCGTGCAGTTGCAAGCCGGCCATGGTGTGACGCTTGCTGCGAGCCATGACGACGGGTCGTTGCGTGACTTCTATGCTTGAGGTTCAAGCTCTGGCGGGCGTAGGCTTCGACGGACTGTGGGAAGCATTGCGGAAGGCTGCCAGTAAACTAGAGATTGCGGCTTCCAACCCGAGGGCCCCTGATGGCTGGTGCCGTCTTTATGATGTCCACCGCTCCAGTTCCAAAATGCAGGATCCTGGACAACGGATACGGTAGTACAGCCCGTCAGCAACGCCGTGCACGTCTACGCGCGCGGCGGAGGTAACATGTTTGCCCTCAGTTCGTGCTGCTGACTGTTGCTTGCAAGAATGCAAGCGACAACAACCTCCTCATTCACATTCAAAGAGCAATTCTTTGTCTCGTACAGAACCCCCACCCAAAGTGCTTCATAAAAATGACAAAGCGACAGTGCACGCATGCCAGGGGCCCAGCTACAATGCACAGTACGTCTGCAGCCGCACAACCACACAAGACTGCGCTGTTTGTCTGTGATCACGTTATATGTCAACCAAGACGTGTGCATCATACGGTGCGCTGCACCCAGAAATGTCTACACTGCATGCACACGCTGGCGACGTCCTCCCACACGTTCCCACCCTTCCTCATCGGGCCCGGTGGCGGCCGCAGCGCTGGCCTTCGCCCGCCAGCTCCCACCCGACAACTGACGTGCCTCAGTTGCGGCGCCGGGCTGCCCAGACAGCGGGCCGTCCCTGCGGCCCCCAAAGCCCTGGCGCCCGCCGCGAGCACCCATACCAGCGTCCGCGGCGTCTGCTTCGCCAACTTGCCGGTCAAAGCTGCTGCTGAGCTCCCGCCCGCTGCCAGCCACACCGCCGCCACCAAACCTGGCCTTCCCCTGTCCTGCGCCGGGCTGCCAAGAGCCGTAGTGTGGCGGCGGGCTGCCGCCGTACATGCCCGTTGCGGGGGGGCTGCGGCCGAAGTAGCTGCTCCTGCTGTGTGGACTGGTTCCGAAGGGTGTGTTGGCACCTGAGCCAGTGGGCGTGAAAGCGCCGGACGGCGGGCTGGCGCCGCCGTACCAGCTCTGTCGCCAGGAGCCGTCGCGGCTTGCGCGAGAGCCGTTGGGCTGCTTTCCTCCGCCGTGCCCCTCACGGGCGCGAGCTCCACTCGCGCCACAGCCACCGCCACTGCCACCACAGTTAACTGAGTGCTGGTGTCCTGACCGGCCTGGAGTGGCCCCTGCCGCCGGTCCTGGCGCTGCGCCGTTCGACGGACCGCCTTTGCCACTCCGCTGTCCATCCACAAATGTTCGGCTCCCCAGCCCGCCGCCCAATCGCACGTGGCTCCACCCGCCGCCTGAAGGGGGCGGCCCCGCCGCTAACGCGATCCGCGCTGGCCCCAGCCCGCCGCACGCACCGAACGCGTCTGCCCACATCACAGCAGGCCCTTTGGCCATGGCTGCGTCATGCCCGGTCTGCCCAGCCAGCAGCTCCGGCCGCAGCTCTGGCACCGGCAGCGGCTCCACGGCGCGCGGCACGGCCCCCTCGCGTACGCTGCCAGCGCCCGAGGGCGCGGAGGCCGCCATGAGGGCGGCAGTGCCGCTGCCCCTTGGGTCTCGCCCTGTCCTGCCTGCCGCCTCCGCTTCCGCGGCACCTGTTCCGCCGCCGCCGCCGCCGCCGCCGCCGCCGCCGCCGCCGCCGCTGCGGACGAACATGCCACCGTAGTTGCGACGTAATGCCTGGTCCAGGTCGCTGCCGTCGTCCGGTCCTGCACAGGCAGTTGTGCGTTGCGTGAAAGGGTGTTAAACAGCGTGAGCGCAAGTGAGCGAGCGGCAAATGCAGGTTTGCAAATGGCTGCGCAATCGGTATTTGCAAAAGCACCGAAGCCCGCGCCCACAATAGCCGTCCCCACCTTGGTTGCGCTGATCCTGCTCAGCGGCTTCTAGGGCGCTAGCGAGTGCCGCTTCCGCCAGCCGAACCAACTCCTCGCGCCGCTCCTCCTCCAACTTGCCCATCGTATCCGCTGCCCGTGGCGAGCCCGCAGCACCTGAGGCGCATGCACTGGCCGCCGCCGCGCCAGTTCCAGATGGCGCCGAAGAGGTTGAGCCCATGGCACCGAGAGCCGCCTCGCAGGCCTGAATCTGCCGTCGCGCCAGGTCCTGTGTGCGGGCGGCTAGGTAGACGTAAAAGTCCCCTGCCACGCACACAGTCAGCGGCGCCACGCCTGTGATTGCCATCGGCCCCACTTGGCCGGCAGGCTCACAGCCAGGCGTGGATGCGCGGCCAGGCGAGGTGTTCCGACTGCCAGGAGGAGTGCTGCTGGCCTCCGGGCAGGCGCAAACCACCGCACAGCTGCCGTCATCAGCGACGCGGATCCGCACCCGAAGCGGCGCATCAGGCTGCGGCCGTACCTGCGACGTAGTCACGGCCGCAAAAGAGCAGTTACGTGGCGGAGCGCAATCGCCGCTGCATGGCCCAGCTGCCCCTGCTGCTGCGCAACCGGGCACTTTGCGAGGCGAACTGGCGCTGCTCGCAGCTGGCGGCTGTGCTGGCGAGCTGCGAGGCAAGGCGGCAGGCAGCTGCGCCGCCGGCGCCTCGACAGCGATGACTGCCTCTAGGCCGGTCAGCATCTGCGCCGCCGCCACGCCGCTGTCCTCAATGCGGCCGATGCCGACCACAAACCTCTGCGCCGGCAGCAGGTGAGGACTCTCTGAGTAAATATGCAGCATGCACGCAGGAACGGTCGCATTGTGCACATGAGTATGCCTCATGCCTCATGCAATAATACTGTGATGTTGCAGCCTCACCTCGGGCGAGCAGGCGCAGGACGCAAAGGGCTTGACGATGGCCAGTCGCGAGAAGCTGCGGTGCAGCAGATACAGTACGCTGGCCGTGAACATGGTCAGGCAGTCGCCCAGCCTCAGCACGGCACAGCCGCCCGGGCGCAGCACGCTCAGCGCAGCCGCCGCTTCCCAGAGCAGCTGCCGCCGGTACAGCGTGTCGAACTCTCCCTCCATGGGGCCCTGGGAGGAGGCTGGAGAGCCGCACCGCGTCCGCCGCAGGCTGCTGAGGTCGCCCAGCACCAGATGCACGCCGCCGGCACCGCTGATGGAGCTGGTGCTGCTGGCGTCGCCGCTGCAATTAGAAGCCGCGGCACTGCTGCGCTGGCCGGTAGCACCAGCTGTTCCAGGGCTGGAGCTGTTCACTCGCTGCGCCAGCGTGCGAACAGAGTCCGGCGTAAAAAGTGATAGCGTTCGTGCGGCCTCGCCGCCGCCAGATGCTGACAGCGGCTGCAGGCGCACCCGGGAAGCCTGCTCCGCGGGTAGCTGTCTGATCAAGGCCTGGGCAGCCGGCGTCGCCAGCAAGGCGCAGGTCCAGGGCAAGTTACTGGGGCGCTCCTGGGCAGCTGCGCCACCTGCGCCCCCAGAGTCCACGGGGAGCCCTTTGGGGCCGGCTGAGGCCGGCTGAGCTCCCACAGGCGTGCCATCCAGCGGCCTGATGTGGGTCTGCGTGCGATCCTCATTATCGCTGCCGTCGCTCATGCCGCCGCTGCTGCGGGGGCTTGTGTCACCACCGCTGGCACTGCCGCCACTCATGCGCCCGTCCTCCGATCTGCTGCGATCTGTTGCGAGCGAGTCGCCATTCTTGACGCAGCCGCCCCCACAGTTATTGATAGCGGTATCGTCGCTGCTACCGCCGGCACGCCGCAGCAGGTAGTCGGTGCCGCCCGCGCTGTGGAACGACAAGTCCAGCGCCCGCAGCTCGGAGCCAGCGGCACCGGCCGCCGCAGCTGCATGTCGGCACACCAGCAACGTGGCATCCAAGGACGCCAGCTTCCAATAGCTCCGGTCCGCCGAGCCCCTGCCCTGCCGCCTGGGCGCCACGCACCAGGGCCCCAAGTGCCTGCAGGGCTTCGTGCTGGGTAACATTGATGACGCTGGGGGCTGGAATGAAGATGACTGTGTCGCTGGCGCGGCTGACGGGCTGTCCACAGCCGGCCGGGCAGGGGACTGCGTGCATGCGGAATCGCTGACGCGTTCTGGCGATGGCTGGTGGTTGGCAGTCGGCCCGTCGGTATCCGGCGTCGGCTGCGCTGCTGCTGGTGTTGCCAGGGTGTAGGGCGGTGCTGCGGACCCTGCTGCGGCCGCGGCGGCTGCCGCGCTGTACGTCTCTCGCACTCGCCGCAGCGCGACTAGCACGTGGTCGTCGATGATGAACTTGGACTTCGTCAGTTTAGCGGGCGGCGCCTGGCGACCCAGGCTCTCGCCGCCCCAGGCCCTGCTGCTGCTGGGGACCGAAGAACCGCAGCCGGACTGCTGTGCCGCAGACGCGGTCGTCGCCGCAGCAGCAGTGCTCGCCGCCCACGCCGCCAGCTCGCCCCCAGTTAGAGGCAAGTAGTGCTCCAGCGCGGACGCGTCGGGCGCCAGCTGCCACGCGCGGGCAGGAGCTAGCTGGCCATCGGCCGCGTCACCAATGCCGTCGCCTGGCTCGTCCTCACCGCTGCCTGTCGCCCCGCCCCGCCAGCCCAGGCCCAGGCCGCTGACGCTCACACCGCTGCTCTGTACCCGACTGCTCCTGCCGGCGGTGCCCAGACCTTCGGCGGCTGTATACACGGCGCTGAGCCCGCCAAAGCCACCAACAGACGCGCCCAGGCCCATGCGCCCGGCGTTGCCGGCAGCCGGCACTGCCGCCGCAATGCCCTGGCCGTAGCGGCCCAGGCCCGCGCCCTCCGTGTACCCCATCTTCGCCATCAGCTTGGCAATGGTGTTCGAAACCTGCATCCCCGATGCGCCTGGCTGCGCCGCTGCAGCAGCGCTACCCAGGCCGCCCCGGCTGAGCTGCTCTGCCTCGCTGCAGTCCTCATCAGGCGCGGCGATGAAACCCAGGCCCAGACCGAGCGGGCCGCCGTCAATGCTCCCGGCCGCGTCGTCGTGGGCCCCGTCGTCATCCGCCGCCTCGCCGCAGGCCGGAAGGCCGCGGCCCAGGCCACGCCTGGGCGGACTGCTGCCCAGGCCACCGCTGGCTCCGTAGAAGCCCAGCCCCAGGCCGCTGGCCCGTCCGCCGTAGCTGTCGGCAGGACTTGTGCCCAGGCTGTCTGCTCCGCCATACATCCCGCCAAGCCCCAGCCTCCCCAGACCGCCGCTGTGGTAGGCGCCTACACTGCCGCTGATCACACCGGCCCGGCCTCCCAAGCTGCCGCGGCCGCCGCCGCCGGCGCCGTCGCCGCCAAATACGCTGCCATAACTGCTGCCCAGCTGCCCCGCCAGCGCCGCGGCTGTTGCTATGGCGCCGCCGTCAAGCCCCAGGTCGTTACGGCGGCGGCGATACTGCTCCTGTCGCTCCTGGAGAGTTCCCAGCAGCTCGCGGCGGCGGCCCAGCACGTTGCTGGTGCTGTTGTTGGTGCCGTCAATCGCCTCGTGCGGCGCGACGAAAAAGCGCCGCTCCAGTCGCAGCAGGCGCATGCGCGCGAACCATTCCGCCGCAAATTGCTCCTGCCATTAGGACAGGCGTGGCAAAGGCGTGGACGTATGGCAGCAGCACAGGTGAAACCCAGAAGCAATCATCGCCGCTGTATGATCCAGTGCAATCAAGTCCCGTGGCGCACCTTGGCTCGGCGGATGGCTGTGGAAGTGGGCCCGTTGGGCGGAAGCCCCGCCTTGTCCAGTGCATCCCGGATCGCCTCCGCAGTGCAGGCCGCGAAGTGGCCCGTGGCCTTCAGCACCGACTCCACGAAACCCTGCGGCAGTAGCTCCTGCGGCAGCATGGCCCTGCAGCCGGCGCAGCAGCAAAGCGACAGTGGTCAACAGATTTCGTATGCACTGGGCGAAGGTTCCTGCATTCAGACGCTCGAGAGCCGCACACGAGGTCCCCGCACGTTCGCGTTCATCCGTTACAGGTTGTTCACAGAGAAGAAGGGCCTGCTCACCCGCTCGCAAACACGTCTTCGCCGCACTTGGCCAGCAGCAGTTCCAGCACAGCCTCCGACACGCCGCGGAAGCCGCGGCCCACCACATAAACCTCGGAGTTGCAAGGTTTGCTGGTGCAGGGCTTGACCACGGACACCGACTCGAACAGGCAGCCCACCAGGTGGAGCGTGCACAGCGAGGTGTGCTCGAACAGAGTGAAGCCCTTCCACACCAGCGCGCCGCCAGGCGCCAGCATGCCCAGCGCCGCCACCACCTCGGTGAAGTGCAGGCTCGCGTTCACCAATTCCTGCGCCGCCGGAACCATGGACGTGTCGATGGCGCCGTCCGCAGTCACCAGCATCGCGCCCGGCACGCCCGCTGCCGCGCAGCGCCGCCGCACCTCCGCCCAAATGGCACGGATGTTGTGCGGACGGCGGATGTCGCCCGAGTCGTCGGCACCGAAGCACCAGTGACTGAGTGTGGCGCGAAGCAAGGCGTCATCGTCCACCATGGCAAACTGCACGGGGGCGGCGCCCGAAACGTGGGGACGAGGGATTAGAGCAAGAAGCAGATGAGGTGGAAGTTCAAGGATGCTGCCTTGGGCTATACCGTGGTAATCCAAAGGAGGATTCCACCACTTCCACTGCCGCCCGTGCCGTACACACCTGGTCGTTTCCGCTGTAGTAGGGGTTCAGCGACACCGCCAGCCAGTCCCAGGCCCAGCCCCACTCCTGGCGGTGAGTGCGCAGGAAGTGGTTGGTGGCCGCCACAAATCCGCCGGGAGCTTCGCAAAGGTGCACCGTCACGCACGGCCGCTCGCCACCCCTGCCGCCGGCGCCGCCGCCTCCCTTGGCTGGCCCTAGCGCTTGGCTGTGCCGCGGCAGCAGGTCGTTCGTGACGATCATCTCGTACATCTTGGCCCACGCCACTGTGGCCAGCTCCACGCCGTACAGCTTCCGCAAATCGCGCCGCACGTACTCCGCATAATTCGCGATTGTTGCGTACTTGTCCCAGTCCGTGTTGTCCAGCTCATCCAACAGCTAGCGTACGGGTGCGGCACGTGGCAGGTGCGGTTAGGGCGATGGCCAAATGTCCGCGTGGGCCCACGGCCCAAGGCTCGGGCTAGACACATCCCTGCTGCTTACCTCCTTTGCCTCGTTCAACGCAGCCCTTTGCGGGATGACCTCAGGCAGCCCCCACGCCGCCGACTGGAAGAACTTGTCTGCGGACGTTGATACGGTATGTGTGAGCAGCCAACCGCCGCAGTTTGACCTGCTGTCACTGCTGCACTTACCCGGTGCCGGCAGCACGCATTCCCTAGTGTCCAGGTACCGCTCGCGGTCATCCAGCAGCGCCAGTGCCTTCTCCCAGTAGGCGCCCAGCAGTGCGTGGGTGTCACGCACGTCCCCACGCACGTCACTGCTACCAGGCCGGCTGCCCCTTCGCATCTTCACGCACGATGCAGCAGCTCAAGACATTGCCTAACACATCATCGTAGTCAATTTAGCTCTCCCGCGCTATGGAAAAAGACGTAAATATTACTCGGCGAGGGCCAACCTTTAAATTTGACCCAGTAAAGTACATATCCGCTATAACATACACATACACGACTAAGCGAACTGTCCTGAGTCGCGAGGGCCGAGGAGGAATGGGTATACAGCCTTCGGCATGTTTGGGCGGCGCATCGTCGAGAACCCAAATGAGCGAGCGCGTGCGCGTGAGGTCGTGTTGCTGGGCGTGTTTGATATAAGTAGGATAGCCGAGATTAGCGTCCGGGTTACTTGAGGTGGCCGGCGGGCACGCCCTTCGCCGGCACGCGTGTCGGCATCGCATCAGCACATTCGCTTCCGCGCCCGCCGGCCCCCGCTCCCGCCCCCCCGACACCTCCGCGACACCTCTGCCCCCTCATCTGGGCCCCTTCACACGCTCCCTGTCAAAACACGATCCCGCTGTTGCTTCGTGGCTGCTGCAGCATATGAATAGACACGCCGTTTCGCTGCAAGTACTGAGGAAGCACTCGAGAGCCCTAGTAGAGTCGTTGCATGGCTACAGCTGACAGGAATGCGCACTCCTATTCCTTAGCATGCACTCAAGTACGGGCCTGTCAGCACGGGCCACGGGAAGTCGGGATGAGTAGTGAGGGGAGGGGACTGAGACCTAGCGTGTCAAGGCTTGCCTAGCCGTCGCTGACCCGCTCCCATTGCGCCGGACGTGTGCGGCTGTAGAACCAGGGCAAAAGGGTGAACCCAGCAATGACAACTGAATTCCCAGACCCAGGAGATCCCCACGCGGCAAACAGAAGCAAACCGGGTCCGGCAACGCGTTTACTGTACCAAATGAAGCGCGCTGGAGGGCTGTCTCAGTTTGCGCCCGACGTGTGCGGCAGGCGAAATAATCCAAAACTCGGCCCGCTCCAGTGATGTATCAGTACGTCCATCACACCAGCCGTTACATGCAACCGGGGGGCCCTGCCTCTTCTGGCACTCGCACACGTACTTGCCAGACCCGGTCTGCAGCTGCAGCTGCCGCTCCTTCTCCTTCTCCGGCGCGCGACGTGTAGCCGTATGCCATCTTCTGTACCTACCTAAACATCCTGCCTACGCTCATTGATGTACTGCCTAGCCTAGTCTAATGCTCAGCTACAGCCGCCTTGAATTCCGTCACAACTCCTGATGAGGCCCATGCTTCTGTCGTTACCCCAGTAACCTTCCGCTCCATGTTTCTCGCCGTTTCGCCAACCACGCAGAGCGAACTGCCCAGCAGGCGCTGCGCCACCCGGTTTTCCATCTCGTGTCCACTATTGACAAAGGCATGGCGCCTGCCTCCTGCGTAATGGTCTTGCGCCTGGTAGAGGTCACCAGACACCCAGCGCCCAAGCCACCAAGCTGTGTCCAGTCAGTACTTCCTAGCCCTCAAACCAACACACATTTACACACACTGTAATCACACCGGAAAGGGCTCAGCTACAAGCTCAGCTCTTGATCTTCATCTTCTCCAGCTCCGCGCGGTACTTGCCTGGCACACCCGCCGATTCCAGCTCCCCGAGTTTCCGATCCTTAATCTGCAGCAGCAGTTGCCGCTCCTTCTCCGCCGCCTCGCGTAGCCGCGCGCCCTCCTCCAGGTAGTGTGACCGCTCACGCTTGCGGCGCTCCTCGTTGGCCTGGATCTGTGCGAGCAGCTCCTCCTTGTACTTGGAGTTCAACGTCATGGCGTTCACGGTCTGCGGAAGGGGTCGGGGGGGGGGGGGTGCCGTCAGCGCTAGCGTTGTGTTGGTGCGCAAGGGGCAGGCTACACAGCAATCTTAACTACACGCACTGCGTCCCCGTGCCTTCAGTGCTTAATGCCCGTAGCCGCATGCCCCACCAGCCCCTTGATGCACGCGGCTGTCGGTGCCCCGTCCCATCCCGCGCACCGCACCCGCCCACCCACACACGCACGAGCACCCACCTGCTGTAGCTCGTCGTACTCCTTGGCGCGGTTCACGTCCAGCACGCGCATGAACTCGTCGTGCTCCAGCCGCGCCATCTCCGCCTTCTGCTTCAGCTTGGCGGCCTGCTGTGCCGTACGCGCATTCGCCAGCTCCTGCTGCATGGACGTTTGCCGTTCCGCGTACGCGCGCTCCTTCTGCCGCCACTCACGCTCCTTCGCCTCCTGGTACCGCCGCGCACGCAGCTCGTCCAGCTCAGACTGCTTGTCCGCCGCGCGCTCCTGCATGGCCCGCAGGCGCGCGGTCTCCATCTCCTTCTCCTTGGCAATGCGGTCCTTCTCGGCAGCCAGCGCCTGTACGTGGTGTTGACGGGCCGAAATGATACAGTACAGGTCAGGCGGTGGTTTCCGGGACGCGATAGACCCGCACGCGTGGCTTGCAGCTGGGATTGCCCTCAACTAATTCATATCTCCTCTCCCGTGCTCCTAATCGTCCACCCCTTCCGCCGGGCCCCTCCCCCGCCCTGTTTGCCGGCGCACCTGCTCACGCATCTCCTTCTGCAGGATGTAGTCAGCAATCCGCAGGTCCTCCTCCTTCTCGCGGACCTTCATGCCCTCTTTCCGCTTGATCTGCTCCGAATTCGCTGCCGCCACCTCCTCCATGAGCTGCTTTGCCTGGATCTTCTTCTCAATCTGCGCCTGCATCTCCTCCTCCTTCAACCGCTCAATCTCTTTGAGCATCTGCAGGCGTTCCTGGTCGCGCAGCTCCTCTTGCCGGATGCGCTCGCGCTCGCGCTCCTTGATCTGCTCTGACAGCACCGCCGCGCCCTTACGCCGCTCCTCCACACGCTGCCGCTCGCGCGCCTCGTACTGCTCCAGCGCCTTGACGCGCTCAATCTCCATCATCAGGTCCAGCCGCCGCTGCTCTTCCTCCTCCTCAGCCAGCATCTGCTTCTTCTCCTCAATCTGTGCGTCACGAATGGTGACGCACTTGGAGTACAGCATCATCTGGTTCATGTGCTTGACGGGGTCCTTCTGCTCCAGCAACATGTGTGTGGCACGAGAGCGGGTGGCGTCGTTGAGCCCACGCTGCAGGATCTCCGTCTCGGTGGGCGGTGCCTGCTTCTTCGCCTCCTCCTCCAGCTTCAGCATCTTCTCCTTGCGCGCCTTTGATACCGCCTGCAGCTGCTCCCGCTTGGCCTCCGCCTCGCGCTTGGCAGCCGCTGCAAGGTGTTGGGGCCGGCACGCAAGTTAGAGCAGGACGTGAGAGGCGTAGTGCGCAAGCTTCCGCTGACTCTTGTTCGGACTCCCAAGTATGTTGTGGAGCAAGCCATACCGCGTGCTGGCCTGCTCTGCTCGGCCCCGCGCAGCGCGTCATGCTACTCACCCACGTCCTCGGCTGTCATAATAGGCGATGCCTTCAGCATGCGCGTCAGGTCGCCCTTTGTTAGGGTCACCACATCCCTGTCCTTGGGGCTGATGGTCCGCGTCGGCACCGTCAGCTTCAAGCTGTCCAGCGTCTCCACCTGCGGCGTGCGGACGGCAGGACGCGGGTTAGCCGGCACGCTCAACCCAAGTCAGGCCACGATACCCCAGCGCGCCCTCGTATAGCCCAAATAACATAATGCCCATGAGAGCCCCCGGCTGAACACGCGAAGCGCTGCCATTTCCAGCTCACCTGCGCGGCGCCAGTCCGCTTGCTACTCCCAAATAGGGACTCATCCACATAGCTCTGCTTTCCAGAGCGGTACCTGCAAATTGAGACAGCCGCAAGAGCAAAGGCAAAAGAAAGTTGGGGGCGCCCATCGAAGTCGGTATTTGGCACTCGAACTCACCCCCCAGAACGTGGAGGTGTCTGCGGCATATTTTCAAGCCGCTCAGATAAAGCACAGGTCGTGCGAAATAGGTTAGCGCTTGGTTGTCTATTAAGCTCGGCGAATTCTTGTTAGTGACGCAGGGAAGCTTGTTATGCAAAGAATTTGAGTGTCGCTTGGTTGGTATTATGCTAGTGAAGTAGGGCAAGACTGAGTTTTCCGCTGAAATGGGACCTTCGAGGGCAAGAGCGATCCCCATTTCCGAGTTCCCGGCTTCGACCTCAATACCTGGAACAATCGTTATGATACCGAACTGGTCAAAGTCATTCAACTGTTAACGCCGTGGACCGGACGTGCGTTGAGGGCAACCTGACACTAACCCTGGGTCGGTTGGCGACGTGACGCGCGAGTGATTTATGATTAACACACCCCCGAGCCCACTCGGACTATCGTGATGATGGTTTGTGTGATGCGAATTCAATCAGTTGCTGGTGCCGCGGGGCGTGTACCCGGCGTAAAGCTCAACGACGTCTACATGGGACCCGAAGCGCATGCCCGTGCAAATCCTTTCTATAGCGATAAAGGCAGCTGTGTGCAACAGCAACAGTGGTAGCAGCAGCAGAAGCAGAAACAGTACAAGCTGTAGCGACAAGCATGCGCGAGGTCTACGGCAAACCCTGTGCTGCAGCGCGTTCTGATGCTAGCTGCTGATGCTGGCCCGACGTCTGCGCACGGTAAGAGCACACTCAGGCGTGATACATAGGCTGATTCCGTTGCAAATGCATCGCGTTGGTGTGTGTGCTTCATGCGATGCTGCACCTGGGGGTCATTGTGCGCCAGGCTGACAGGCATCGGCGGACAGGGGACAGGGGACTGTTAAGAATTCTTCGCACCAGCGCCGGTCTATTGTTGGGGGGACATGGCTGGCAGGTGCACACGTAGATGGCTTGCAGCTCGAGTCGCGCTAGGATGCATGAGTTGGACGTCTAGCAAGTGGGCATGGCCGTGACGCGCACCACTTTTGGCACTGAGCCCCTTTGTGGGGACACGTGCTTCTAGAAGTACCCCGGCCGGAGCGGGGCAAAACCCCAATCCCAACGGGCGAGACAATCCCAATGGGCGGGACAGCTTGTAACAGCGGGGT
Organism: Chlamydomonas incerta; assembly: GCA_016834605.1. Classification (NCBI taxonomy): domain Eukaryota; kingdom Viridiplantae; phylum Chlorophyta; class Chlorophyceae; order Chlamydomonadales; family Chlamydomonadaceae; genus Chlamydomonas; species Chlamydomonas incerta. The sequence continues at coordinate 50,509 of JAEHOC010000015.1, forward strand.
CGCCGAGGCATCTTCAGTTGCCGGCGCCGGGGCCGGGGCGGGGTCGCTGGGACGGGGGGACAGGGGGGCCCGCTGATCGGGGCCGCTGGACCGTCTCGGGCATTGGGCCAGTGCAGTTAACGCATTAGCCAAACCACAGAGTCTCACATACATATGTTATTTATGCATTTCCTTGAACACGACAGTTTTGCAGCTCGACTTGAGTCGCTCACACCTTGAAGCCTCGCATCCTTAGCCGCTGACGCTGCTGCGCCTGATTCTGCCCAATTAAACATGGGGAACTGCTGCTGCGGCGAGAGCGAGGCCGACAAGGGCTATTCCAACTTCAATGCCAACGGGTAGGCTTAATACTCACGCCGGTGGCCGAGACATTTCCTAACATAACAATGACTCGCTAATAGCAGTAGAGGTCCTTCTGGCGGGCCAGGGTTTTCCCTGCCGGACGTCCGCCCTCGGGCAACACCCTCCCCCCAACCCCAACGCTTTTGTTGTTGTCCCGGGGACTTCCACAGAGGCGGAGCCGGCGGCGGCGGCACCAGGCTGGGAGGGGGCGGGCCGGAGACGGAGCGTGACCGCGAGGCGCGCGCGCTAGCTGCTGAGCGAGTAAGGGCGGGCTGCGCACCGTCGAGCGTTTCATTGTCGGCAGGCCACTTCAGACGCTGGGGGGGGGAGGGGGTTATAAGTACCAGCCCAAGCTAAGCCAACCTAACTAGACAAGGGGGCTTCCGGAAGACGCATACCGCGCGTGCCACCGGGCCTTGTGCTTGTGCAAAACCTGGAGCCATCATCAACTGTACGTGGTCTGATCTCTGCACACAGGCCACAGCACGGCAACAACAGTTCGAGACAAGCGCGGTCGGGAAAGCTGCATACAAGTGAGTAGGGTGGTCCCAGTCACTGGAAGCTTACCTCTGTGTGGCCCTTCGGCCGGCTGGCCTGATGCTGCTCTTGCCCACACTTTGCCTTCGTCACAGGTCTGTGCAGGAAGTGAAGGATTCTCGGAAGGCTGGGGGTGGCAACACGGGGCAGCCCACCGCAGCCGACTGGCAGAATTGAAGGGGTACCATGGGTCGCGAAATGATTTTCTGTCTGCAAGACAATTGTGTGATTCTTATTTGACCGAGTTCGAGAGCCTGCAGCAGGGGTAACTCCTCTGGAGTCAGATCTTGACCAGTGGCCAAACCGTGGTCAGACGAGTTGAAGTGATTGCATGGGACTTTCGCTGCACTTTCTGGCACGCCACCCACCCCCCATCATCGTGAACCTGTAGAGAGTGGGGCAGGAGTGAGGCTATGAAGGATAGCATCCGTGGACAATGCAGTGAGGACCGCACGCAGGACCAGGCGCAGACTCCCCCGTGTGATTGCCCCTGCAGCAGCTTTAACGGCTTTGCATACTGCACGTGCATGCGTGTCAACAATGCGTGGCTGGAACATTTGTCGGAGTGATGGTGCGCACTGTGGTTTGATGTGGTAGTGTCAGGGCAACTGCCAACGAGATGAATGGATCCGATTTCGCCCCGCTCGAAGATGCATCAAGGCCCAGAGACCATGGGAGGCTGCACCAGGGACATGCACCGCTGCACAATTGCCATTAGTCAGGTGCTATATCTGAAGCATGCTGCAAGGCCCGGCTGCTGAAGATGCCCAAGATGCCCAACGTGCGTGTGCTTAGTTGCTGAGTAGTCCATGAATGCGGCCGCTTGGTTAGGTGGGGCTGCGCGGCGGTCGGTCAGCACATGCCTGGGTGCCCTGGCCTGCATGGCGCTTGTGTGCCTGCGCTTGGTCGTGCACCTACGGTGTTTCCCGCGCGGTCGCTGGTCTGCAATGTTGCTGGGCCAGTGCGCGCGGCCAAGCGCCCCCAATGTTCTTCGAGCCTTCCAGCAAGTTACGCAGAACTGTGCAGCGTGTGTGTTCACAGCTGGGGTCCAGCGTGTCAATCAACCGATTGGACCATAACAATTGCATTACAAGCCAGAACATACTGCCTCGCGGCAGGGCCCATTCGTGCCCATATCTCCAGCTGGTGGGCGGCTGGTGTTCCGGATTGAAGGCTTGCACCCTATGGATGGGCCATTTGCCCCTGGCCTTGCTTGTGTAGGGTGCGCCACCCAAATTGACTAGCTACCATGCTCGGCGATCGACCAGGGTACCACTGTGCCACTGGACATCGGCACTCGACATTACACATGAACGGCTACCCTCCTCCTGGTCCCCCTCCCGTCCCTCCCCCCAGCTTCAATCAACTCGTAGATCAACTCAGCCAGCATGATGGCATGCCTGAGTTCAGGCCCACGTGCGGGGCTGCTGCAGCACCTTCATCATCTCCTCCTCGGGGCTTCCTTGCTGCGGCACCACGTTGTACTTCCACGCGATCAATGGCGGCGCCGACACCATGATGCTCTCGATGCGACCGCCATCTAGCCCGAACTTGATGCCGCGGTCGTACAGCAGGTTGAACTCTGTGTGGGCCGGGTGCGCAGACGGGCCAGGTGCACACGGTGCGTTTACGTGCGGACCACAGGGCAAGGTGCTGATTGTCATCCAAGCAGGGCCCAGAGTGGAGCCCAATGATGGATGTGTATAGGTCAGGCGGCACCCAGGTCGCTCACCGATGTAGCGCCCGCGGCGCAGTAGCTGCCATTGCCGCTGCTGCTCCGTGAAGGGCTGGTCGCGGTGCCGCGCAACGATGGGCAGCCAGCAGGGCAGAATGCCGTCTCCCACTTCCCGCACGAAGGCCTCCACGTCGCATCCTGCCTCCGCAGTGGCCATGTCATCAAAGAACAGGCCACCGATACCGCGGTGCTCCTTGCGCGCGGGGATGTAAAAGTACCTGCGGCGATCGACAATCAATGGGGGTACAGAAGAAGTGAGCTTAGCGCCGTGGGGGTGTATGTTCAGCGGCCTAGGTGCCGTACCATGTGGGAACTTAAGACCATTAAGCCCTGGCCGCTGGCGTGTCACAGGCCCATACCTGTCACACCAGTCCTTAAGCTCGGTGTACAGATCCGGCTTGTACTTGTCACACACGTCCTTCCTGCGGCATCAAAGCCAACATGTTCCATGGAGGTCAGCACATTGGTGGATGGAGATCCCCAAGTCGGTTGCAATTATCCCGCTGGAAGCGTGCCTTCGTGAATACACACGGTCTCACCAGTAGCGATGGAAGGACTGCGCGTCTGCCACATCCAGGTAGTTGGGCGTGAGGTCACAGCCACCGCCGTACCACGCCTCATCGCCCACCTGCCCACATCAGCGGGATTTCATTCTTACGGTTGCAAAGTTGGTGAGAACACGTGTTACTGCTGTGAAGCTAACGCCCACCCAAGGGCTGCTTGAGTGTCCTGCCCACAGCTCCATATGCTGCTAGCACGGGGCGCGCGCGCTAGGGGACGGCTATGTCCTGCACCGCCGGCACGTGCGTCTTACTGAACCCTACCTGGAACAAGCGCACGTCGGCACGCAGCGTGGGAATGAGCGGGTGCGCGCTGTGGAACACCAGGCTCATGGCAGCGGCGGCGTAGGGCTGGCCGCCTTTTGGGTCGATGCTGCTGCGGCCGCGGGAGCTCATGGCCATGGCGCGCTGCGCTGACAGCGTCCCACGCACCACCGAGATGTTGGCGGCGGCCTTCTCTAGTACCTTCCCGTCCTCCAGCACGCACGTGATGCCATACCCTACAATTTGCAGTGTGAAGCCCATTGTCAAACCCAATACAGGTCGGCTTCCGTTCGGCACAGGTCGGGCTCTCGTACGCGCTGATACATGTGCATACGCGTGCTGGTCGGTTCAGCGAGTATGTGCCGGACACCGCGCCTGCACGTACCCGCGTTGGGGTTGTTGGCGTCGCGCTCCCAGCGGTCAATCACAAACTTCCGCTCGCCGTTCTCCAGATCCTGATGCCAAGCAAAGAATGTGCACAAGTTAGAGCATGGCAAGCACCAGCCCGTTGTCGCACAGGGCGGGCGGGCGGACCGCCAGCCCCTAGTCGCACAGCAGTCACTCCCGCGCACCTCGGCAGCGCTCAAAATGTTCTTTTGTAGACCGTGGATGTAGTCCACGAAGCCATCGAAGGTGGCGACTGACGACGACGTATGCGCAGGGGCCGCCACGCGGCAGGGTGCCAACCGCCGACGCGCAGGTCCTTGGGACACCCGCCGGGCATCCGCCCGGCGGTGACAGGATCCTGCAATCTGCTGCTTCAGCATGGCTGCTGGTACCAAATGGTCGCCTCAGAGCCCAAGGACAGCGCGATATCGTCACGAAAGAGGTTGAATGCGCTGCGAATGCAGGCTCGGGACCAGACCCAGAATGTGCAGAAGCGTATTCAGGGTGCACGTATATTGATGGACTGCCCGCAAATAAGTTATCGAGGTAGATCTAATGCGCTGGCCATCGCCTTCAAGCTGCGATGGGGACAAAGTGCAGGGCATTGAACGTTACACGTACTATATGCATTTAGTTGAGAATTCAACGTTGATGCTGCATCGACGGTTGCGAGCTGGCTGCAGAAGAAGTTTGCAGCTGCAGGGTCGCAGTCTAGGCTAGCAAGCAATTCGCTTCGGGCACGTACCTGTGTCATAGAGACAACACGAGCTCCTAGTTCCATAAACTTGTTTGAACACAGCTTCAGGCTAGGGGAACGCCGGTCGTTCACCAGCAGCCATGGACGCCAATACTATGCAATTTGCGATGGAGCAAATGGTAACTTGGCCGCAAGGGAAAGCGGCTGCGGGAGAGTTTTGGCGGCCAGATTACCACCGCAGCAGCGCGGGCTGGGTTGTGTTATCCGCCTGGACGCGGTTTTCAGGGATTACATGTGAACGGCGCGCGGTATTGGCTCGGGGGCGCGCTGCGGAGTTGCAGGGGGGCGCCGGGAAGCTTCTGGCACGCTGCCCTGCTTGGAGGTGACACCGCCTGTGCCGCGCTCCCTGGCGTTCACGCCACCCCGGCACGCCCTTCGCAGAGGAAAATGAGCCCGGAGCAGCTGGAACAGATGCAGTCCATGATGAAGAATATGCCGCCGGACATGATGCAGCAGGTGCGCTTGGTGTAGCACGGGGTCGGGCTGGGCCACCCCCGCTTGGTAAAGCAGCGCTGTGACAGCTGGGATCGGACCTCCACCCCGCAACTGGCACATTCCCATGAATGATGCTGCAGGCCATGTCCCAGATGAAGGACATGAAGCCGGATGATTGGGAGCGCGCCAAGCAGCAGATGGCCGGCATGGACGGCGATTCCATGGCGCGGCAGGCGGCGCAGGCGCAGCAGCAGATGGCGGGGCGGACGCAGTACGTGCTGAGTGTAAGTGGGCAAGAGCGCTGAGGAAAGGTCTGGGAAAGGGTCTGATAGCGGGCCATACCCCTGAGTCTTGCGAGGAGAATGTGAGCCACTGCTGCGAGCCAGTGGGGGCGAGGACGCGGGGTAGGCGCTTTTGTGGCCTGGCCTCTGCTGGCGGACGGAGCAGGACGGCCGTGGTCAGTTGCGTGCAGCGCGGCTAGGCACTGGTGCAGGGCTTGTGGGGGCGTGAAAGGGCAGCCTCAATGTGGACAAGCAAGAAGTCTCGTAGCGATGGGCAAACGTGGAGTGTCACCTGCTGCCCGGACGCTGCCCGGACGCCGCATCGTCCAACAGCCACGATTACGCTGCACCACCACCCGCCATGCATCCGCAGGCCAGCAACCAGCTGAAGACTGAGGGCAACCAGCTGCATGGCCGCGGCGCCTTTTCGGAGGCAGCTGAGAAGTACGAGCGGGCCAAGACCAACGTGGCGGGCATGGCCGGCAAGGAGGCGGCAGACCTGGCGCGTGCCTGCACGCTCAACCTGAGCAGCTGCTACCTGAACCTAAAGCAGTTTTCCAAATGCCTGGAGCAGTGCAACAGCGTGCTTGCGGGTAGGTGCGGTAGTGCGAAGTTGCTGAATCGGTAACCTTTAGCAGAGAGGGAGAGCTGCTGAGCATTGGGGGTGCAGATGGCCCGGTTGGTTTGATCGTGAGGGTGTGGAACCTACGACCTTGCGGGTGTGGAACCCATGCCGCGCTGACTTGGGTGCCCGTGCTGCTTCCACCCTCGCAGCGGAGCCCAGCAACCTGAAGGCGCTGTACCGCCGCGGCCAGGCGTACATGGGCACTGGCTCCTGGCTGGACGCCAGCGCGGATCTGGAGAAGGCGCTTAAGCTGGCCAAGGAGACCGACCCCTCGCAGACGGGGCCCATTCGAGAGAAGCTGCAGGAAGCCAAGGACCAGGTCAGCGCGCTGCGCGCGTCCGGCAAGCTGCCACCGGCAGGCGCCAGCACCAGCACTGTGGCTGCGGCGGCGGCCAGCGGTGGCGAGGATGACGGCGACGGGGTGGTGGAGGAGGTGCGGGAGGCGCCGGCAGCGCCCGCGACCTCCACTGCATCGCGGGCGGTGGCCAGTGCGGGTGCGTCTACCAGCAGTGTCGGCGCGGGGCCGCTGGCGGGCGTGGACCTGGAGAAGATGCAGGAGATGGTTTCGAAGAACCCCGACATGGTCAAGCAGGTGGGCATTCGGGTCTGAAAAGCGCGGCGGGGCAGCGCCGCGCCCGCTACAGCACACGGGGAGTAGACATGTGACAGGTGGCTTGGCTTGCGCCGCCGCGACCAGCACGTCCTGCACGCTTCACGCGTGAGCGCATGCCCCACACACCACACACGACCTAGGCTTTTCGTGTGACACGGCCCCGGCCCCGCGCCACTTGGTCTGCAGGCCCAGGAGATGATGAAGGGCATGAGCGACGACCAGCTGCGCGCCATGGCGAGGCAGATGGGCATGCCGGACGCGCCGCTGGACGCGCTGCGGGGCGGGCTGGACCCCGACCTCATGTCCAAGGTGGCCAAGGTGCAGGTGCGTGCTGTTGCTACTGGGCACCGCGGGCGAAAGGGCACGGGGTGGCGCCGGCGGGCCTCTGCGCACATGCACTTCCGCATCACGAGGGGGGTTGCGGTTGCCAGCCCAAGCCAGTCCAAATCCGGGGGGTTGCAAGGAAGGTTGGGAAAGCAGTACAGGCTGGGGGAGGTGTTTTCTGCGTTTCTGGCGTGTACATACGCCCAGTCGGCGTGGCGCCATTCCTAGGTGATGTGGTTCGTCAAATCAACCGACTGCGGCTGCCCCAACAGGCTGAGCTGCCGCCGGAGCTGCGCGGCCCCGACGCCGCCCGCAACCCCGAGGCAATGAAGAAGATGGCGGAGGTGATGGCCAAGAACCCCGACATGGCCAAGACCATGGGCGAGGTGGGTGCAATGCAGCGTGGCCGGTAGCGGGCCGCCATCAGCTGCGAATTTTATCTGTCGCGGTGTTTGGATGCGGGGCGCCGTCCACGGGCAGCTGCCGTCCGCCGACCTTGTGCGGTCATTGAGTAGCCTGGCTCGCCGGTTGCAACGCCCATGCAGGTGCTGTCCAGCATCGACCCCAGCAAGCTGCAGGAGATGGCGAAGCAGGCGGGCATGCCGGCGGGCATGACCATCACGCCAGAGATGGCGAAGATGGCGGCGGAGAGCTTCCAGAAGATGTCGCCCGACGAGCTGCAGGCCGCCATGGCCACTGCCTCAAAGATGGGACCGCCACCCTCCTCCCTCACCTCCTCCGCTGCGGACTCCTCTGCCCGTGCCGCCTCCGCCGCTGGTGCCAGCACCAGCGGCCGCAGCAGCGGCACCCCTTCATCGAGCTCGCTGCCGGCAGGGCTGCCGCCCATGCCGCCGGGCGGCCTGGACCCGAGGGCCGCGGCGGAGATGATGGCGTCAATGCCTCCGGAGCAGCTGGCCGAGATGGCCAAGATGGTGCCGGGCGGCGCGGGCATGAACATGACGCCAGAAGCCATTAAAATGGCGGCTGAGATGATGAAGAACATGAGCCCAGAGGAGATGACGCGCATGACGGAGATGGCGGCGTCGCTGCAGGCGTCGGCAGGGGGCAGCGCAGGCAGCGGGAGTAGCGGTGGCGCGGCGGCGTCGACAGCGCCAGCGCTGGGGCCGGGCGGCATGCCGCAGATGACGCCAGAGATGGCGCAGATGGCGGCGGACATGATGAAGAACATGAGCCCTGACGACATCGCCAAGATGACGGAGATGGCCAGCAAGATGGGCATGGGGCCAGGCGGCGCGGCGGGCGCGGGCGCCGCCGGGCTGCCGCCCGGCGGCATGGCTGGCATGGCGGACATGATGAAGAACATGAAGCCTGAGGACATTTCGCGCATGACGGAGATGGCGGCCAAGATGGGCATGGGGCCGGGCATGGGGCCGGGCGCGCCGGGCGCGGGCGGCAAGATGCCGGACCTGGGCTCCATGGGCTCGATGATGCAGGATCCAAAGATGATGGAGTCCATGGTCAAGATGATGCGATCCATGGATCCGGAGGCGCTGGCGGGCATGCTGATCAGCGGCGGCATGGTGAAGGACCGCTCGCAGGCGGACGCCATGGTGAAGCAGCTGAACAGCCTGTCAGACGCGCAGCTCAACATGATGATCAAGACGACGGCGGCAGTGCAGGGCGCGCGCGACTGGGCGCGGAAGAACATCCTGCTCGTCGTGGCGCTGCTGGTGCTGCTGGTGGCGTTGCTGCTGCGCTGGCTGGGATACATGTGAGCACTGGTACGGGGGTGATGGGCTACGGGTTGCGGACTACGGGTTGCGGAGGCGAGAGGTAATGAACCTCGCGTTACTCGCGTACAGCAGTGACAGCGACGCGCGGAGGTCGTAGAGTGAGCGTTGTTGGTGGGATGTGGTTGGCGGGGCGGTCTTGTAGCGTGTTCCAAGGGCCTGAAGGCTGGGCTCTGCTCATGGGCATGGCCGCCGTACTGCGGATGCCGGCCATGCAAACTTCGAATCTAGATGCAGACGTGTGAGTGCGCTGCCGTTGCCTCACAACACTGCATCGTACTACACCATGTGTCTGCTGGAGGGGCACATGGAGGCGGAGCTCCGGCAAGTCTTCTGCATGGCCCTGGGGTTGTTGTGATGTGTGATGGGAGGGTTGGACGAGCTCAGGGTGTTGTGTAATTTGTGTTCAGCAGGCACAGGCTCGAAAGTGAGCAGTGCCGAATGGGCGATTGTTGGCGATCGGCTGATAGATGCACATACGCATCAATGTTCAGATCCGGTCGGCGTGCCGACCGCTGGAGCTGCCCGGCTGAGTGCAGACGATAAGGCATGTTACAATTGGCTCTGTGATGCAGCCTGTGCCTTGGGCCCTTGGCCATCACGAGGGGGTCCACCCACGGGTTCCACCACCTACAACTCATGCCCTTCTCCTACCACCACCTAAATCCGATTCAACGCATCAACCCCCACATTCATCCTCGCGGTGCACAGGAACACCAGCGCATGCCAAACAGCCACCAACAGTCGGAGGGCAATCACAAAGCACGTGAGGCAGGTGTGAGTGCCCCGGCAACGGCGACGGCACGCATCGCGACCCGTAGATGCCGCGTCTGCAGCCGTTGTGCGTGTGTCAGGTCGAGGCGAAGCGCCATCGCTAGTAACGCAGCTGGGGGCGCGACCGACGTCCTGGGGAGTGCCCGGCAGTCTACACCTGAGCACGTTGCGGCTGTTCCTTCAACATCCCCCGCGAATGATGGTAGTGGCTCGTGCTTTGCAGCGGCATGCCAGTGGCTGGAGTGCGCGGGTGGGAGCGCAGTGGCGCTGCCAACCCTACACAACAGGCGCAGACCGTGTTCGGCTGCTGCGGCCTGGGCCGCAATGCGCCCGCACGCCTTGACACGCCTTCGCGTTGTTGCTGCTCACGCAAGAGCGTCCACTCAAAACTGCTTGGAGCTGGATCACCAGCGGCAGCATGAGGCGCCTCTCCATGCAGCCAAACAACTCCGCAACTCGCTCCCTTCATCGGTCCTGGAGAAAGGGCACCACAACGAGGCAATGCAAGGGGCCCCTCAGTGTTTACCTTCTTGAAAAACGACGCTCATCTGCAGCATCCGCTTTTAGCTGCCCATCAAAAGTCCTACTGAAGCGAACGAGTCACCCAATATGAGCCCGCGTACACCTCCGCCTTCCAGCCCGTCTGGTCTCACCTGCGTCGCGCCGCCGAAGCCGCCCAGGAACTCGCCCGTGGCCGCGTCCAGGAACTGCGTCTCGTTGCCAAAGCCCTGGCTCAGCAGGAAGTTGTCCACCTGGCTGTTGAAGTCGACGTCGCCGCCCAGGCCCACGCCCACACCCGGCAGCCCGCCGAGAGCGCCCACGCCCATGCCCACGCCCGCCGCCCCCAGGCCGCCGTAGCCACTGGTCTGGCTGAAGTCGGCGGTGAAGCCGTACGGCAGCGCGGCGGCGGCTGCGCCGCCAGCCAGCTGCGAGGCTCCGCCTAAGCCCGTGAGGGCCTGCGTGGCGGGCAGGGTGCCCTGCGTGGTGCCGCCCGCCACCGCGGCCGGCTGCGTGTAGACGCCGGGCAGGGACAGGTCGCTGGTGGCCTGAGAGGCGGGCGAGTCACCGCGCGGTCCCTGTGAGCATTACCGCGCAGGAGGCGAGCGGGCATGCTGTGGTGAGGCACAAGCATGCATGCAGCTGGATTCGTGACACATTTCCGGGATGGAGGGCACCCAGTCAGGCGCCGGGACCGGAACGGCGTTTGTGACGGGCCGAGAAGCTTACCTTGCCGCGCGCCGCAGGCGCGGGAATGCTGTATGTGGGCGCAGCGAAGGGCATAAACGTCTGGCTCGCACCAGCCCGGCCCGCCGCCGCTGCAGCAGCCGCAGCGGCGCCCGCAGAGCCGCCTCCCCGCCCCGCCGCGGCGGCAGCGGCACGCGATGAGTACCGGTTGCCGCTGCCGCTCGCACCCGCGCCACTGCCGCCCGCAGCTGCCGCGCCGCCGGTGGGCGGAACGGCTGCGAACTGCAGCTGCTGGCCCATGCCGCCGGCGCCAAACGGCGCGCCGCTGCCTGGCTGGCCAGAGCCAGCAGGGCCATACCCGGGCGTGGCCTTGGGCGGTAGCGGGTCGCCAACCTTCTCGGGCGGCTGGTAGCGGTTGGTGGTGAGCGCGCCCACGCCAAAAGACATGCGGTCAAACACCTGTGCCGCGCATCAGGCGTGGCCATGAGGTATCAGTAGCTGCAGTAGTCGTCGTGGCGCACTGGCAGGTGGAACGAGCGAATGACAACCCCTGGCCCTTGCACCAGACGCCAACGCCCGCTCCCGCCCCGGCCGCGCGGAGGCGCTCACCCGCTTTGGCTTGTGCAGCTGCACCATGGAGGCTTTGAGGTTCGTCAGCGGCCCCTCCACCAGGCAGCCGTGCTCCTTGAAGTACTGCAGCAGGCTGTTCCACAGCGGCTGGCGGGACAGCACGCGCGGGTTGCCCAGCACCACAAGACTGCGGTTGGGGAACGGCGGGGGGTTGTGAACACCAGCCCAAGTCAAAACAAACCAAACGGCGGATTGCAAGTGTGGTAAGCGAAATGGGAGGCAAGCGGAAGGGCCCAGGGCGTCAATTAACGCAGGGCCTTGCGTCGGCATCCCCACGTGCGGGCGACCCTTGTCTGGTTACACGCAGACAGAGTATGACTGCTCTCTCTACCATAAAATGGAACTCACCCGAAGCGCGCGCGGGTGAGCGCCACATTGAGGCGGCGCGGGTCCGACAGGAAGCCGATGGATGAGTGCTCGTTGGAGCGCACGCACGACAGCACGATGATGTCCTTCTCGCGGCCCTGGAAGGCGTCCACACTCGAAACCTGCACACGCGCACGCGCGTCCATCAACACGCGGCCAGGCGCCAACCACCAGTCAGGGCGGCTGCGTGCCGTATACGGTATGTGTCGAACAACTGCTGGGAGGCAGGCGATTCGCATGCTCACGCTCCGCATTCACGCCCTCCACCGCTCACCTCGATCTCCTTGTACAGGTCCTGCCGCGCCGTGCCGTTGCGCACCATGACCGACACCACGTGCGCCCGCTGGCCCTCGTACGGCGTGATGACGCCGATCTGGCCCGGCCCCATGCCGTTCTGCAGGAAGCGTGTCACCACCTTCTCCACCGCCGCCGCCTCGGTGCGATTCAGGTACGACGTGCCTGTACGGTCACAAAGCCGCAATCGCCTCACGCCCGCCCGCACCACAATGGCAGCCACGCGCACCAGCTACGTCAGCCCACGGCGCGTCTGATCCCTGTGCTTGCCCATCCCCGGCCTAGGCCAGTCTTGTGTTGCTGGCATCAGCTCTACCAGTGCTCACCGCTAGCGCTGATCTCCTCCGCGCCCAGCTGCACCCAGAACATCATGGGCTTGTCGGGGTTGGGCCAGGGGAAGTCCACGCCCGCCAGCCGCCGCTCGCCCATGCCCGTGCCGTTCTGCAGCGTGCCCTCGTAAAAGGTGTTCGAGGGGAACTCCGACAAGCAGGGGTGCATGCGGTACTGGACCTGTGGGAAGTTGCAAAAGGTGTTGCAGAAGAGGCACCGCAGTTTCACGCAATTCAAAGGATAGGACACGCTGGCGCGGCCCGGCCTGGCTCGGAAGGACCACGGCTGTGCATCGTACACAACACCCTCCTCGCACCTGCAGGCGGATGGGCTTCACGCCCAGCAGGCGCAGGCGCTCGAACAGCGACTGGCACAGCCCCGCCTCCGCCGCCTTCTTGCACATGATGACCGGGCCCAGCTGGCAGTGGTCGCCCACCAGGATGACCTGGGGTGGGGCGGCACGGGGCGCAGGCCGAGAGGGTCAGGCAAGCAGCGGGCCAGGTCAGGCATGAGCTCTTGCATTGTCTGGGAGAGCCCTGCGAATCCCAGGTGCAGGGGCGAACAAGAGGTGGGACGTGGGCGCTGCGCACCTGCTTGGCTCCCAGCACCATGGGGATGAGGCACTCCGGCTCAGCGGCCTGCGTGCTCTCGTCGATGAGCACCTGCGCGCATTTGCGCACCGGGCACGGCAGCGGGCACTGTGAGTACGTTTCCCAGGACAGACGCCGCTGGGTGGCCGCGACAGGCCGCGGCTGACCCTCCTGCCCCCGAACGCCTCCAAACGCCCATTACTCACGTGCTGGAAGCGGAAGTGCGACAGGCGCGGGTCGCCGGCGCCCACGCAGGTGGTGCACACCACATCCGCGTTCTCCAGCACCTCCATCTCCAGCCGCCGCCGCAGGCTCTTGAGCTCCTTCTCGTCGCTGGCGTTCAGGCCGCCCTGCGCGCCCCGCAGCGCCAGCAGCTTGCGCAGCCGCTCGCCCTCCGGCACAGCCATGTGCGTCACCTGGCGCATGAGAAGATGGTATCCACACAGTGCTAAGAATCTAGCAGACGGTTGCCAAAATGTGCACACATTGCAAGGCACGTTCTCGAGTTTGTCTTTGGTCACGCACCCCACACCATCCCACACATACGCCTAACCACCCACCTGGTAGTGCAGCGTGAGGTGCTCCACCGGCGAGGCCACCGCCTCGCGCGTCTTGGCGCACAGGCGCACCACCTTGAGCCCGGTCTGGTCCATCTTGTGCGCCAGCTGGTCCACCGCCACGTTGGACGGCGCCGCGACCAGCACCTGGCCCGTGCCGCTGTGCGCCAGGTGGTACACGATGGCCGCGCTGGTCACCGTCTTCCCGGTGCCGGGCGGGCCCTGTTGAGCAAGCACGTGCGCGTGTTGGCAGGCAGCAGGAGGGAGGCAAGCGCGAGACTAGGACACGCGCTGAGGCATACTGCCAAGAAGCGCGATGGTTCTGAGCCCCGTGGCTCAACATGCAACATGGTATTGACCACTCATCAGGCCCGGGCACCATGCCCCACACCCCAGGGGTAACGCTTCAAGCCCCGCTTCCACGCACCTGGATGAGCGACAGCGGCTGCTGCAGCACGGACTTGACGGCGTGCAGCTGGCTGTGGTTCAGCTCGGGCAGCGAGGGCACGCCCAGCCCGGCCTTGGGCAGCGGTATCTTGAGCGTCACCGACTCCACCGGGTGGCCCAGGATGAGGTGGTACAGGTAGCCTGGCGGTGGTACGGGGGAGACGAGCAGGACGAGGCAGTGAAGCGTTGGTGAAATGCTGGTGTGGCCGGTTGTCGCATGCAGTGAAGCAGTATACCGGAGCAAGACGGCGAGGGGAGAACGCCACAGGGGACGGCTCGCAAGCGGCCCGGCAGCATGCGGCAGGCCACGACACGCACCCGAGATGGATGCGGAGTACTTGCGGAAGGTGTTGAGCGCGTTGCGCATGCGGTCAAAGCTGGTGCCGCGCCACACGAAGTCCACACTGAAGCCCACCGTGCAGTCCTCGGGCACGTCCTGCACGTGTGGTGTAGGGTGTGAGCGGAAGCACACATGGGTCAGCTGTCGGTTGGTTAGGGCGCTTGGCTCCAAATGAAGCACATGATTATCCGATGACAGGGAGCGCATAAGGATGCATGGTTACCAACCGACTGAAACGCATGCCCAAGCTCGCGGTGCCGATACCGTGTGGGTGCTCGGGTGGACAGCGGAGCCGTGCATATGAGCAAAACTACCAACCGGTCGAACGGCGCAGCACTTGCGAGCGCGCACTTACATTTGTGAACAGCTCCAGGCACACCTCCTCGCTCTGCTGGTAGGTCAGCACGTGGCCCAGCGCCTCCCACGCCCCGCGGTTGCTCGCGTTCTTGTGCCGCAGCTTCAGCTCGTCACCCTGTTTGGGGCGGGCGTGCATTCCGACATGGTACGAAGCAGTGCATGGCGTTGGTATCTGTCATACATTTAGCAATCAACAATAATAGAAACCGGCGCCTTCAGAAGCAGCAGCCACATTCGTGCTGCTGTCCCGCTGCGCCCAGCAAGCCAACTGTGGCCTCTGCTCTGCTTTAGCCGCTGGGTTGGCAATGATTGTTTGGAACTAACTAACCTACCACCTCCAGTCCTCCACACTCGCACTTCTCCGCCGCAACACCTTCTCAACATCGCCTCATCACCCACCGCCCACCTGCATGAGCTTGAGCTCGTTGTCGTCGCGGGGGAAGTAAAAGTACGCCACGCGCTTGGCGTTGAGGCCCCAGTCCCACCGAAGCGTGATGTCGTCGCGGCTCTGGCTCTCCTTGATGGAGCGGTCATAGTCAGCCTCCAGCTTCACCAGCGGCTCAAACACGGCCTGAACGGGCAATTAATGGGGTGTTGGAAGCATTCATGCTGACGGCTAGCAACCCAAACGACGCCGGGCAGTCGTAACAAGCGAGCTGTGATCAAGGACCAGGCAAAAGGGCGTGACTCATCTTCGCTACAAACTCACAAGAGTCCCGCGCAAACTTTGGGTCTGCGCCCGCAACAACCCACGCGCCGCACATGCCGCACCGCACCGACCTGGTACTGCGCCGAGTCCTCGTACTTGAGCGTCACCGGCTGCGCCACGCCGTCACCCTCCGCCACCGCGTTCTCATCCAGGTCGTCCACGCCCGCCGCCGGCTTCGTCTTCCACATCTCCTCCAGTTTGTTGATCTGGGGAGGTGGGGCACACCCACACGCGGCCGGAAGATCCAGTCTCGCAGAGCAACGGTCGCGTGATGGCCGGGATACGTGCAGCTAGCTCAGCCAAACCTTGTTGCGGCCACGTGCGATACGCAGGCCGTCAGCCACCCATCAATAATCGCACTAGCTACGCTCCCCACTACTGCCCCGCCCCATGCCCACCTGGTCCAGCTTGAGGTGCCGCGCCCGCAGCAGCTCCGGCTCGGTGGGCTGCTTCACCAGCCAGGGCACCAGGCCGCGTTCCTCCACGATGGGCTGCCACTGAGGGCGTTGCAAGGAGTGGGCGTTTGAAAGGTCACGCGCAGGCGGCTGCAGTCGGTGCAGTACAGGTCTGCATGATTCGTGGGCTGGTCGTACGCTGGTCCTCGGGGCCCCCCACGCTAGTATTGCTGAGCTGCTCGCCAGCAATGACCTGCCATCTCGCATTCCATCCCCATTCCACCAAAAACCCGGCCGCCGCACCTGCGACAGGTCGAGATTGAGGTCGCGGATGGTGGGGTGGTTGGGCGGCGTGTCTCGCGCCAGCAGCACCACCGTGTTCTCGCTCTTGACCGGCACGAAGCCCAGCACGAACAGGTTGCGCGTGCCGCTGGCGTAGCACTCCAGCACGGTGTCGCCCAGCGGCGAGTCCCGGTGCAGCTGCACCTCCTTGTTCTTGCTCTTGACCTGTTGGTAACGACAAATGGACGCGTCAAAATGAGCATATTTTAGTGTGTGCCGCGAGCAGGCGCAGTCCTCAGACACAAGTGCCAGCATGCCGTGCCTCAATGCCCCAGCGAGGCCGTACTCGGCTGCCGGATTGTCACAGCCCCGCGCCCCAGCCACGCACCAGGTGCAGGATGATGCACGAGCCGGTGCCGTGCACGCGGCCGTTGCAGAACCACTTGTTGGTGCTCAAGCACTTAACCACGCAGCTGGGGTTGTGGATGCCGCAGTAGCTGTGGTAGTAATCGTTGCGGCCATGACAGGAGCAATCAGCCGGGACAAGTGTGAGAAGGCGATCAGGGCTGCGGCCTGGGCCGCATGGGTCGGCGTGTGGCTGAAGGTCAAGTCATGACAGCGATTGTTGACCCAAGGTACTGTGTCATATGCTGGTCCTCGATCTGTGCCTCGCCCATCCTGCCGTCCCAAACCAGACAGGTGTCCATCCGCCATTTCTCCTGGCCCCTACACTCGCCGCCGCCATGCCCCCTACACTAATCCATGCCACAGTGACGCTGCGGCAGCGCCACTCACGCGCAGGCCCACTCTGGCGTCTTCTCCGGCTCAGCGGGCGGCTGCTCCTCCTCCGCCTCCTCATCGAACGTCTCCTGGAACCGCAGTTGCTACAGGTAGCATAACACAGGGCACGTATGCCAGTCAGATACCTGGGCACAGGTTGGCGGTTACTGAGCCGGACCGCCTCCATCGCAATCAGCCCATAACACAGCGGCGATGTTCGACAACTTCACACGAATGGCAGGACCTGTCAAAACGTGCCGCAATGGCAGCAAACCCAGCCACGTGCAGTACGAAGCACTGAGTGCACTTGCCTGCTGGAAGCCTGCTGTGAGTCCGTCGAGTGGAGCATCAAACGCAGACTGATGTGCCTGTTGAGGTGATGCAATGGGTAGCAGCAACGTGTAATCTGCGTACATAGTACGCGCGCGCACCCAGCACGTGGGGGAGGCTGGCCAAACCTGCCAAGCACAGCGCCACGCAGCTGCTGTCTGTTTCAATGCAAGAGTCCACAGCCCGCACGCCTTGCCACCGTCCCACCTGCTGCTGTGCGAGCCTCTGAGAGGCTGCCGTCACTCCAACCGGCGCGCCCCAGTTGAGGGCCTGGCTGACTCCCTGTGTGCAAAGGCCAAGGAATAGTACAACGGCGCGTCTGTGTCGGCGCATTCCCCCTCTCTCTCCTCCTGAGCCCCCTGCCACGTCTAGCTCTCCCCCGGCCCCCAGGCCACATCCCCAAGCCGAGGGCACGCATACCTGCGTGAAGTCATTGAACTGCAGCGTGCCAGGGTGCACGTCTTGCGTGGCCCCGTAGTCCTGGAACGTAAGGCCGCCGCCTGGCTCAGCGAAGCTAAAGTTAAAGTCGCTGGCTTGTGTTGGGAATGGCTGTGTCATTTTTCATCAAGAAATCAGGGCATTTAGCAGCAGCGGCGAAACAATCTTGCGCTAGGGTACCGCGTAGGGTCGCTCGAACTTCTGGTCATGGAAGGCTACAGTATCCAATAGTGTCTGAATTAGTCTAGCCTTAGGAGTTTGGCTCGTGAGCCCGATCGCGGTTTGGCTCGTGAGCCCGATCGCGGTAATTTATCGCACCTGTTGTTACTTTGTTTTGAGCTCATGGCACATTTGCTTAAAAGCAGACATAAACAACTTTGTGAGCGAAGCTTCGCAACGACGGAAAGAAGGTTCAAACCTTCGCCCATTTTGCCAAGCATTCTCGCAAATGCTAGCGCTCCACAAAAACAGCTTGTCACATGCCAGGACTGGCGCGTCATCCACCCGGCGAGGTCGGGCCCGGACCGAGTTGCTGGGGATGGATTCTTTATCCTCAACGACCTAACCCGGCCCCGGCCTAAGCGCTGACACCCCTGTCCATGGTGACCTCCTGCGCTTTATAGGCGCCGTAACTGCCACCCGAGGACGGTTCACGCCGTCCACGCCAACCGGTAGTGTCGTTGCGTGTCCGAGTGCCGCGCCCGCTTCAGCGGCACGCCGGCGCGTCCATGTCGCCAGTGGGGTTAGCAGCACTGGTGCGTGATAGTGGCGAGGTCTGGGTGCACGAGTACCTCCGGAGGCTGGCACAGCACTCAGGGCTCAGGTCGGCACGGGCAGGCAAGGGACGCGCTACCTTTCACACCCTCAGTTCCGTCATTCCGCCTTTGCGCTCGGCTGCGCTGCAGATGTGGAGGTCGCGCGCTTGACAGACGCGATCGTCGCCGCGGAGAGCAAGCTTGCAGCACTATTTGAGCCTGGCAAGCCGATGCCCAGAGTGAGCAAACCCTGAGCTACCTAAGGAAAGGGTTCTTAGGGCCCTGCCGCGCCACACCCCTCGCTCGCTACTGGCTACTGCTGACCCTGACGACCGTATCCATGGCTGCAGGCCGGTGTTGTGGCAGCTGCCCGTCAGGAGGTGTCGGACATGAAGGCGCAGCTGGGAGTTCTCATGGGCCGCGGCTCAGCGGCGTCGGCGGCTTCTGATGCAGCCCTTTCCGATGACGAGCTGGCAGAGAAGGCACGGCAGGTGCGTGGCAGTAGCAGGTTACCGAGTACCGGGTAACTGTTGTGTTCCAGCTTTTACGTAGCAGTGGGCATGCCTCCACTCGGTTCGTATGATTGACAGCGGTTTGCATGAGTTCGTGATGTTGGTGGGGGAATCGGGTCTCCGGCAGAAACGGGCACTTCCCCGAGCCGCGCTGTCGCTGGCTCGTGCTTCTGGGCCTCCACTTATTTCACTGATGGCCTGCTTCCTTTGTGATGCTGCCGTCATCTTGTCTCCGGTTTGTTCGCTCGGCGTTTGCACTGAAGGCATTTCTTGAGGTGCGTGCTGCTTGCTGCGCAGCCGTTGCACCGTCTTGCACCCGGCTTGGACTGCCGGGATTGTCAGGGATGGGGCGGGTGTGCCGGGCGCCGGGGCATGCGAGCATGCTCCGGCAGTGGGCGTATCACAGGCGGTGCTGCATGATCTGCGCGCGCACCGTCTTTCTTAACATAATGAGCATTGCACGCAGGTGGAGCGGATGCTAGGCCAGAAGACCGGTGCGTCCAACCGGCGGGACGACGCCACCGCCATCGCGGTGCTAGAAGCGGAGAACGAGCGGCTGCGGTGGGTGTGAGGACCTGAGGTGGCGCACGCACTGCCGTACCGGCCATGTGGGGCGCTCCATGCGGGCTCATCGTGTCCCAGTCATGATTGCTGGCTTAAAAGCGATGATCGGACCAGGGATCGCGGTGCAACTGCATACCCTCAAAGGACTTTCTCGTGCCCTTGTGCCGCAGGGTGGAGGCGACGGCGCTGCTCGTGCGGCAGCAGCAGCTGGAGGAGCTTGTGGCGTCCGTAATCGCCAAGGGCAAGGCCGCCGCCAGTAACAATTAGCAAACTAGGGCTCCTAAACCAATGGCATAGGGGCACTGCAGCCGTCACATGGTGGGCCGCGCGCGTGGATGTTGACACGAATGGGGCCTGGCACGGGGTGCATTTTAGTCTAAATATGCTTGGAGAATGTTCATGTTCACTGAGCCGACCGTTTTTGCTGCTTGCCCTGCGGTATGGACTCTGAACTGCATTAATGTTTACCGGCATCACGGGCGGGGGCGGGGGCGGGGGAGCGGTGTGGAAGGCGCGGCTGGCCTTGGATGCTTTTAGGCCTTGCTTTCTGACATTGTGGTGCGTGCCGCAACTGCTTACGGAGTGCGGTTTCAATCGCGGACTCCTGACTGGCGGGCCTGCAAATGGTGGGGATCTGGCGGGCCTAGGCTTGGCTGGGACTCACTGTGCGCAGAGTCGCACGGACTGCGCTGTGGGTATGCAGCACCCCCAGGGGTGGTGGCGTCGAGTTGGTCTCCTGGCAGCATCAGATGGTCCTGGCGTCTCGCACGCTTCGGATTGTCCCCTCTTGTAAGCTCGCATTCTTACGGAGTGTTTCTAAACACGAATGCTGAACCACTGTTGGCGTTTTGTGAGCAGCAGTGCTTGCGTGACCAAGGACAGATTACATTCAATAATTGGGGCCGTGTAAAAATTCCCGGCTCTTCCGTGCAGCGGCCACCAATGAGGTCTCCAGCCACACCTACAATAGAACACTTGGGTCCACATCGCCTGCGGTTTTGTCATCGTGTCACCAACCGTAACCGCGAAGTGGCACCCTATCGATACGCGGCCGTGTCTGAGCTCCAGCTCCACATTCTCATCCAGTGCCGCTCCGGCGTGCCCCCCCTCCATCGCTCAGCTACTTGTAAGGTGCTGGACCAACCTTGTCATGCGCCGTTCGCTCTTCGAAGTCAATGTAGTTCGCGCCATCGCCCAGCAAGCTGGCGGCCACCCATTCCACCCTGCCAGCCGCCAAAACGTATGTCTGCCCAACGTCTGGGATCGCACGACCTGCCCCAGTGCATGCCATACTCATGCTCCCCGTTCACTATAGCAGCGCGTCCGATAGGCAATTTTCTGTGCTGCCCTTGTCCTGACTGGTGTCACCCACAAACCGCCATACAGTCAGCGACACTGCACTCGCGACGCACCACGCATCAGATCGCGGCGGCAGAGCCACGACCTGAGGCGGCACAACTCAAGGGCGTGTAAGGGCACCCCCGTCCGTCTGTCTGACTACGGTACGTATACGGGACTTCCACATGATCTGCCCCAAAGCAAAACAGGCCACCCCACAGGGACTCCTACTCTCACACCCCACACCACGTGGAAACTGTATGAGTGGCACCCGAACGGCCTCAGCTCCCATCATCGCTTCATCCGCGCCCCCCTCTACCTGTGCCCCATGCCACAAGAACCTGCACCTGCTACTATACTAAAGTTTACGCCTGCTTCGGCCCGCTCCCGGGCTCGCGAGGCCCGCGCCCGCCGCGCTCCCCGCCGCGCCCCCCGCGGCCCTCACCGCGGCCGCGGCCGCCGGATCCGCTCGAGGGGCGCTCACCGCGGCCCCCCTCGCCGCGGCCACCGCGGCCGCCGCGCCCGCCCTCGTATCCACCTGCAAGGTAAGACAAGAACACGTCAGCAACTGACTCAGCCCTTGCCCTTACCGTGCTCAAGCATTTCAGCAATGTGCCCGAGGCTTCGCACTCTTCCCCACTCCCCTGCCTACATATACAGCAGCAACCTACCGCGCATCTCGCCGCCGCGCCCTCCGCGGTACCCGCTGCCCACGCCACTGCCGCGGCCGCGCTCGCCGCGGCCGCCACCGCTGCCGCCGCGGGGCGCGAAGCCGCGCTCAAACTCGGGCAATACGCCCAGGATTTTGAGCGGCTTGTCACTGTCCGCTAGCCGCAGCTTGCCGCTCGCCTCCAGCGCCGCCTTTTGCGACGTCTCGTCCGCATAGAACACGTACGCCACCATGCCGAAGCGCGGTGAGCGCACCACGTTCACGCCCGAGGAGCCGAAGGTGCCATACTGCGCGAACACCGCCGTGAGCAGCTTCTTCAGCTCCGCAATCGACAGCTGCGGAATGCCCTGCACGTACACACCGAAGCCCCCGTCGCTGTTGTCGCCCGCCGGCGGAAGCGCCTCCGCCGCGCCCTCCTCCACGTCCGGCGCCTCCGCCACCACCTCGCCCTCCTCCACCGCACCCGCCACGGGCGCCGGCAGCTCCGGCGCTGGCGCCGGCTCCGGCGCGGCCGCGGGCACGGCAGCCGGCTGCTGCTGCTGGGGCGCCTTAGCGGGCGTGCTGGGCTTCACCGCGGACGCAGCTGCAGATGACGCCAGCTTGGCCCGCGCCGCCCAGCTCAGGTTGGCGGGCGGTACAGGTGCAGGCGCCGGAGCAGGCGGCTCGGCTGGGGCTGGCTTAGGGGCCGGGGCCGGAGCGGCTGCGGGCACCGGGGCCGGAGCCGCGGGCGCCGGGGCGGCAGCAGGCGCCGGGGCGGGAGCGGGCATCGGCACGGGAACCGGCACTGCTGCTGCCTGGGGCGCCGCTGGAGCCGGTGCCGCGGGCGCCGGCACAACCGGCACCTCCACCGGCATCGGCGGCGGGACCACCGGCGGCGGCGCCACGGGGATTCCGGGCGGCATAGCCGGCACCATGTCCACGCGCGGCGGCAGCTGGCCACCCGGGATCTGCAGCATCAGTGTTGGACAGAGTTCGGGGTGTCAGTGTCTCTTTGACTGCGTATCACAGCCCGCGCCCCTGCCTAGACTGAACCAACGTGCAGTGACCGCACCGGCGTCTGCGGCAAGGATACGGTACTATGTGAGCTGTTAAAACTCACCGGCACTGGCACCATGCCGAAGGCGGGGGGTGGGATGCTCGCAACGTGCGCGCCCACGAAGCCGTTCTCCATCGGAGGGCGGACGGGCTCCGGCGCGAAGATGCGCAGCATGTCGTTCAGCACGTAGTAGCCCTTTTCCTGGGTGGCCAGGAAGAAAGCCTGCACGAACTTGCGGTCCACGCCCTGTACGCCAGGTAGTACGGAAGACCGCGTGTCAGCGTAAGTGCCGCCGTGCCGCCATCGCGTGCCACGCGGCACCGACACGAAACCCCTCTCCCCTCCCGCCCGCTGCCGCCGCACCTGCAGCTTCATCGTTCCAGCCACCTGTAGCAGCACGCCGTTGTTCTGCGAGAACTGCGCGTCCAGGGACTTATCCGCGGCAACCACCGCGTTAGCGACAGTCTTCATGACCTTCTCCTGGATGGCCTGCAAGCCGCGTGACCGTGAACCGTGTCAGAGCCCAGATCTGATTAGCATTTGATAAGAGCAGAAAACTTACGTCCAGGTTGCCGCTAGCAGTCTCCGTGAGCACCGTGCCATCGGGCTGGACATCGCACACGGTGAACAGGCTATTCTCCTTGTAGAACCGATGCTGGTACTTGGGAAGCTTCTCCAGCACGTCATAGTACTTGCTGATAAATTGTTCTCCGACCTGCAAACAGCCGAGCAGCAGGGTCCGGGCCCGGTTCGCTTAGCGCTGGGCGGCGGTAACGTGCTTCCCACGGGCCCAGTAGCTCCCAAATACTGCCAGATGTAAAATACGCGCGACCATCATTCCGGCGGGCTCACCCAGGTGGGCGAGGAGACTCTCTCCATTCTCGCGATCTCCTTGTGATCAGTTCAAACCGGGCTTTTTCGCTATATAGAGTAGTGTAACCTTTGAATCCTTGTGAGTATGGCGATGAGCGAGAGCCAGCCCGTCTCTCCACACGACGCGCTGCACAAAGATTGCTTTGTTATGAGCCCAGCGGCCGGAAAGGGCAATAAAACTAGTTGTGTGCCGCGAACTTAAGTAAGCAAGTTGCATTCCAAGGCAAACACGCTGGGAGAGCACGGCGCCCCAATGGGGAGTCGGGCCAATCCCGGGAGTGCCGCGCTGCAGCACGGCGCGTGCCGTGCCTCATCCGGGTTTCTGCTCGGGGTAACAAGCGCACGAGCCCCAGCCACACGGCATTGCTCGCGGCTGAGCCGCTGGGTTTGGGATGAGCTGCAGCTCGCATCCCCGGGCTGGCTTGACTCGACGGAGCGCATCTTCACGCAGCCCGACATGCACTCCTTTACATGCGCTTGCTTGTACGGATGTCCAGGACGCCCCACAACACACACACGGCCGAAATCGCAGTTGCGGTTTGCTAGCTGTAACGTTAACATAGTTTACACCTCGACTCCCCGCCCTCGTCCCGATGGTTTGACACGGGCCATGGGCCGTACCTCCGCGCCTTATAACTACGCTCACAATTCATACCGCCGGGATATCTGCATTCCAACGATACCGGTTCTCACGCCAGTTCCTGAGCCGTGTTCCATCTGTGCACCTAGCGCACCTGTGACGCCCACATCCAACGCACCGCCCAACGAAAGCAGCAATGCGGCCGGCCGGCTGCCGCACGTAAGAGCTCCGATACTTGTACAGTATCACCCCCTTGTGTGCCAGGCGCTACGCCAGGCACTATGGGCCAGGATTGGCAAGTCAGGCCGTTGCGTGGTCCTGGTGTCAATCACCCCATGTGTAGCAGGGATGCCGATGAAAGCCTGAACTTGATGACTAGCCAGGGACCGCTTGCCGGGTTATCGTGATTTGTGTAGCGTTTACTCCGTCACACCATGACAGTCTGGGGCTTGCGGACCCCTGCATAGTACGCACCGGTGCCAACCGGTGCATGAAGGAACGTGCTACCACGTGAAGTGCACAGGTCACATGTAGCGGCGCGTCAAAAGTCTATCCGCGATCTCCCTGCGATCGCAAGTTGATTCAGGTTGCCCCTTGGTGCAAACTGTAGAAGAGCAGCGCGACACAATGCAAGGTATCGTCCCTTGCCCTGTTCATCAACCAGGGCTCATATCTTCCCGTCGGGGCGGCTGGGGAACCGAGAAAAAAGCATGTGCCACAGCGGCTGAGTCAGCGCCGGAAGAGTCAGACCAGCTGGCGCAGACAGGGGGTCGTCACTTCATCCCAAATAACCAATAACCGTTGCAAAGTGCAAACCCAATCCAATATCAAGGGGGACAAGCAGTGGAATGGTCGAAGAGAAGCATTACAAGCAGGGTCCAGGGCGGGGGTGGGGCAGCTCCCTGTGTCTCTCCTGGATCCCTGAAGGCTGCAGTTGGCCCTCCACCCGCCCACCCGTAGGAACAATGGGCACAGGATGCCGCTTCAGACAGCTCGTGACGGTCATGTCCGATTGTCCCCTATGTCGGCATTGCGTCCCCTGCCATCTGCAAGCCCCACGCTTCGGCCAATCTCGCGGCCCCCAGCATGCCGTTCAACGTCAAAATTTGTGTGCAGGTAGATTGAACACCACGGGCCCTTTGAAGCCCTGCTTCCACCACCACAGCGTCAGGCTACAGCTGTGATACATACAGCTGCATACAGTTCCCTCAAAATAAGCACAGCCAGATCCACGCCCCATGTGCCGACAGCGGTCTATAGCATCGGGTGGACGCCCCGCTGGAAAGCCCGCGCACTCCTTTCCTGAATTGACTTTGGCTCAGCCCTGAAACTATGTGCACGTTTACACGTTAAGCGCACAACCACACACTAAATAGCGCTCGCAACCTTTCATACCAACGTCACCGCCATGGCACACCATAAACACCTGTGACCCCTTGCCTCTCCAATCCGTGATGCCCACACCGGCATGCCAGCGCCTCAGCGCCCGCCATCGCACACCCTTGAGGGAAACCCAGGGTATACTGTATTCGGAAGCCCTGGGGGGGAGGATAAGCGCGCCCAGCCAGTCTGGTAGGCACAGCTTACAGCTTGCGGCGCGTGTAGCGCACGCGGCAGGCCTTGGGCCCAATGACCATGGACTCGTAGTCGGCCTCCGGCACCGGGTCCAGCAGCTCGAACTCGAACTCGCGCAGCAGCACCGACCAGATGGCCTTGATCTGTGGGGGCCATGCAACGGCAGAAGAACAACGATACCATTATCAGGACGGACCGAAGACAGCTTGCGCGACCCTAGATGTTGACACCTTCCTAGGCCTGGCGGGGCGTTGTGCTTGCGAGTGAATGCGAATGCAATGGGGCGCTCGGTTCACTGGCCCATGCCTGTGAGAAGGGCACTCGTGCCATACCCGCCAGCACTCCTCCCCATCTGCCCTTCGACCCCAGCCCTCTGCCTGCCCATCACCGGCGCACCTGCAGGTAGGCGAAGTTCTGGCCGATGCAGGCGTGGCGGCCCGCGCCGAAGCCGATGAAGGCGTACGGCTTGTTCTGCTCCTCGCGCGGCGCGGCGAAGCGGTCGGGGTCGTAGGCCTTGGGGTCCTTGAAGCACTGGGGCAGCATGTGTGAGAAGTTGGGCGAGGCCGCCACCACGTCGCCCTGCGGATGAGCATGAGCACAGCGGCACAGACGTTATCACGGCACCTCATGTCACAGTCATGCGCAAGGAGCAGCCTTGCGCGCTGGTCGTTAAGGACATACGCAGTGCCATGCGGAGATGCGGCGCGGGTGACACACTATCGTCCACACAGCGCTCTTCCTGTCGCATCCTATCAACCTCACCTTGGGAATGACATAGCTCTTCCCGGTGCTGGTAGTCACGGTGAACGGCTTCTTGGAGTAGCGCATCACCAGCAGCAGAGGCGGGTGCATGCGCAGCGCCTCAGTGATATTGCGGTGCAGCACCTCCATCTCGCTCAGCGTCTCGAATGTCAGCTCGGTGCCGAACTTCTTGATGATCTCCTTCTGCTCCTCAGCCGCCTTGTCGTAGTGCCTCTGCAAAGCGAAGAAGCAGAGCACACGTTGGGATCGATTAGGCTTCGCTAACGCCGGCAGTGACGATGCGTTTTGGTGCGGCTAAGTATAGGGCCCCGTTACTCTCCTAAAGCATGACATCTCCTAATTCCGAGCGCACTTTTCTCCGCCGAAGCCTTTTTCCTCCTCCCACCACCCCAACGCTTGTGGCCAATCCCTCCCACCTTGTTGGCGGCCATGAAGATGCCGGTCCACGAGGTGGTGATGGAGCTGGTGTGCTGCCCCGCGAACAGGACGGCAATCAGCAGGCCGGTGATCTCCTCCTCCGTCAGCGCGCGGCCGCCGTTCACATTCTGGTACCTGGGTGGTGTCGATGGGTTGGTAAAGGCGGGGCAGGTGTCAGGGGCGAGAACACATAGCGGCTGCAACAGTTGTTGTACCGGTAAACTGGCAGAAGTATCACCCCTAGTCATTTCCACGGCCTATGAGCGCGTATCTCCACCCACCCGGGATCCCACCAACCCCACCCACCCCACCCACACAACGGCCACACCCAGCCCCCACCTGGCGTCAATGAACTGCTGCAGCACGTCCTCCTCACGACGGCCCGACTCGCGGCGGGCGCGAATCACCTTGGCGAAGATCTCCGCCAGGGCCTTGCGGCACCTGTGCAAGCCAGCCACCCACATGCCAGTCGCAGGTCGTCTCAAGCTCCCGTGGCCGCTCGTGTAGCTTCTTTGTTGGCTGCCCTGGCTGCACAGGCCCGTCCTACTCCACAGGCGCCATCATCGTATGGCCCCACCCGTTTCGGCACCTGCGTCTCCGGCCCTCGCTTCCTATGTCCCAACTTGCACGCGCGCATGCGTGCCGCACGAGCTGAAGCAGCAGTACGACAGGCACTCACCTGTCACGCTTGAAGTGCACGGGGATGGGGGCGTAAGGGAAGAACACGGACAGCGGCACCATGCCCTCGTCCAGGCCATGCAGCAAGTCAGCCACCTGCTCAAACAGCTGCTCGCGAACCTCGCGGCCTGGTGGGCAAAGGAGGCGGAGGCAAGGGTAAAGAGACGCACAGACCGGTGAGGGTAGGTGGATTGCGTGCGACACCGCGGTTGGGGCACACATCCAATTGCTTGCTGATGTGATCAAGAACCTGCTGGCTCCTTCCTCCGCCTGCCCCTGCCTCCTCTTTACGACCTCAACGGCAGCCTTGACTGGTGCGATTCGCCCACACCTACCCAGCAGCGTGCGGGCGGCGGTCAGGGTAATGAGCTTGCTGAACTCATCCTTGAAGTCGATGACGCCCGTCTCGCCCCACTTGGCGAAGTACTCCTGTAATGATCAAGCAGGAACTGTGAGCACCACACCGGTGCCGCTGGATGGCCGGGTGGCTCAAATCTCAAGCCGCTGCTCTAGGTGATCGCCTTGCCCGGCGCGCTCGCGGCCCTTCGCCTACCTCGGCCTCCTTGTTGAAGTGGGGCACATACGACTTGAGGCGATTCTTAGTCAGCGCCTCAGTGAACATGCGAAACTGCTCGGTGCGGACCTTCTGCTCAACGTCAAACACGACGCCGGGCCCGAAGGTGGGGATGTTGAAGTCGTACACCTGTCCGGTACCGGTCCGTACAGTCAGCGGTCAGCGGGTTTAAAGTTCAAGTGCGGTTGATTTGAAACGGACTGCGGCTGGCGCGCTGCTATTGTGCGCTGCAACACTGCCGTTTCCACGTCAGCCCAATGCTGGTCGCCGTTTACCGCTCACGGCATGTCCGGGCAGAGATGCATGCCGTAGGGACTGGAGGAAGCTGGCCAGCGAAACCCCCGGCACCCCTCGACGCGCCTAAACCGCCCCAACAACTGAAGCCACGCCCTGACCCAGTGCTGGTGGGATTGTGCCTGCAGTTGCGTACCTCAGACTGGCTCATCTCATCGTCGCCTGCCTTGAAGAAGTGGGGCGAGACTTCGGGCCCGATAAGGAAGGTCACGCGACGGTGCGCAACGGGGACGGTGAAGCACTCGCCAAACTTGGCATAGCCGTTCTCCAGCAGCTTCCACGGGCCCTATACACAGTTTGGGCGGCGATGGGGCGCGGGCGATCAGACGGCAAGGGGACTTTCCAGCACATACGCGCGCGCACTGACCCCAGTGAACTTGAGCAGGCCGCCGATGAAGGGAAGGCCCTCCCACACAGGAGGACGCTTGCTCGGCAGCAGGTTGAAGAGCACCCGGCCCACGGCCAGCGCAAGGATAAGCACGGCGCTGCCAAGCGCGACCAGCTGAATAGTGGGAAGCGACATCAACCTATCAGCCAACACGGCCAGCTCCGGGGGAAGTGCTGAGTCCATTTTTGGTGCAGTTTGGCGCGCAAACTGTTTAACGCTCCAAGTGCTTTGGCCACGCAGTCGATTTTATGGCGCTCAGCACCAGACGCGGCCTATATAATGGCCTTGTTACATCGTCCCGCCCATTTCGCTCCGGGCTTCTGCCTGTACCCGCAATGGGGCCCCATCCCCTTAGCAGCGAAAGGCTTAGCGCCTGAAAGGCTCTTCGCACTTTTATCAAGCTGTAGTTCTACCGCTATGAGCAAGAATTGTCTGCTAGCTACTTGAACCCGAACTCCGCAAGACGCTGAGACCCCGAAATCAAGCCCGGCAACCTTCCTGGTTACAATTGCCTAGCTACATAAGTAAGGCGCATTCATTAATCTATCTAACGACGTCGCGGGCACATAGCGGCTCCCGGTGGGCGGAACCGGAACATTCATATGCGCGGCTGACAAACGGCGTGCTGCTGACGGATTACAAGTCTGCTATAGAGCCTTGTCAGCCGACAGGCGGGACCAGCATGCTGCCCCGGCCCCTCTGCATAAGCGCGCAAGTCCTGCAGCGTGCCGCACGGGCGACCACGACGGCCCCCGGCACTCAGGGGGTCTTGAGGGGGCAGCATGCTGCAAGCACGATGCAGCAGAATGGGACGTTCGCCAGCTATAACCAGACCTCGTCCTCGGGGGGCAGCAGCGGCAGCAATAGCACGCTCCAGGCTTTCTTCTCATCGGCCAAGGCAGCAGTTCTGCATGGGGGAGTGAACGAGACCAACCCTGACACCGTGAACAGCCTGCTCAAACTTATGAGTGAGTGGCCGGGCTTCTGCGGTGTGGTGTTGACGGTGGTCGCGGACTGAGTCAAAGAAGTGGGCCGTGGGCATGTACGGATGCATTGGACATGGCAGTTGATGTAGGCGTGGTGTCGGCACAGCACCTGTGTGCCAGGCGGCGGCGCCAATGCCCAGACGCCCTCGTTCGCCCCCGGACTGCTCTACCCAAAGCCTCCGAATCGCGCTCGTTACATTGGCGCTCTGCGCAGGCCACATTAGCCTGGAGGAGCTGGGCCTGGATCCCGACATGGTCCAGGACCCCTTCCTGGGCGCGCTCAAGCTGCACCTGCGGGACAGGTGCATGCGCTCGCGTGTGGCGTGGCGGGGGCGGGGTGGCGCGCTTGCGGGAAGGAGGCGTGCCGAGGTGCTGAGGACGCCTCCTTTGCAGTGTTTTGAAGAGCATCTGCGCGCCTGTCGCTTCAGGATGGGGGCATGCGTGATTGGTCTCAGCGGAGTCGTTGTCCTGCCCCGACTGCACTCTTGCGTGTGTGCAGCCGCATCAAGTACATGCGCATCTACGAGGACCACACGCTCACGTTCGGCCTCTTCTGCTTCCCAGCCGGCGCGACCATTCCGCTCCACAACCACCCCGGCATGACCGTCTTCTCCAGGTAGAGCTGGTGCTCCGTGTCACACACAGGGCTGCGGCTTTCAACTTCACCATCAGTTTCATAGCTGGCGCCTATCTAGCGCTGTCTTGCCCGCCTCGCGTCAACCCCGTGACCGCCCGCATCACCGATGCATGCACTCGGCAGGCTGCTGTTTGGGCGGCTGCGTGTGAGCGCGTTCGACTGGGTGGTGCAGCCGCCTGAGCCCATCACGGAGGGCAGCGGCCACCGGGCGCAGCTGGTGTACGACGCCACAGTGGAGGCCACCAGCCCGCCACTGGTGCTGTTCCCAGCGTCAGGTGGGAGATGGGCGGGCGGTTGAAACGGAACAAGGGAAGCGCAGTGGGGCAGGGAGCGCGGGGCCCTCGGTGGCGGGCATCAGTGCCGGGCCCTCGCCGCTAAGTCAAGACGCGTGGTGTCGCCATGTGGCGCCGCGCTGGTGCAGGCGGCAACCTGCACGAGTTCACAGCGGAGACACCGTGCGCTGTGCTGGACCTCTTGGTGAGTGGCTTTGTTGGAGTGGGGAGGCTGGCGGGCGGCATCACCGGGAGCATGTGTGCTGCCAATCAACCTTTGCCCCATCACCTCCCAGGGACTTGCCCGGCACCCGCGCTGATTATTTTACCGTATGCAGCAACCGGCGGTACCATGGCCGCAACGCGCTGTGTCACTTTTTGTCTCGCACTTCCCGCCTTCAGACACCGCCGTACGAGCCACCCACGCGCAACTGCACCTACTACCGGCTGCAGCGGCCGCCCATGGCCTGGCCCGTGGCGCGCTCCGGGCGGGCGCCGGTGGGGCCGCCGCTGCCGGCCCTGGGCGAGGTGGTGGAGCTGGAGGTGTTTGAGCCGCCAGACAGCTTCGAGGTGGTTTCGGGGCTGTACCCCGGGGACCCTGTGTCGTAAAAGGGCTGTTTAGAGCAGGGCAGGGGTGTCGAGCTTGGCATCGAGGGTAACGAGGCGTGGCAGAGGTCGTGTCGAGAGGATTGTGGTGCACGTTCCGTGCAGTCGACCGTGATGCGAGCTATAGAGCGTGAGGGGAAACACGTGATGTGGATTCCGTATGAGGAGGTGCCGGCTTACTAGTATTACTCGGCATGGGTCGTTGCCGCATTTGGTGGAAGCCAGAGCCGCTGCCGACGCCTGGGGTACGGGGATCGTGACAGGACTGCGAATGTATGGATGCTGCTTCACTGTGTTCATGCTCTTGGTGCGGGGTGTGGAAATAAGAGGTGCGCAACGGTGCTGCACGTGTATGCACTTGGGGCTCAAGACTTCAAGGTGGACGCATGGCGGTGGCAAGGACGTGGGAGGGTCGTGGTGGGAGCAGCGGCGGTCGCAGCAGCAGCGGCCGGCTGCGGCGGGCCGTGTGTAGCGGGGTAGCAGTGGTCTTTTGCGTGTTCAATTGAAAACACGATCCAGCACTGGATTATGTTGGTGTGGTAGATGCTAGGCTTGCATGGGGCTCGCTCTTGCTCGCTCCGACTTTCTCCGAGTTTCTTCTTGATTATTACATCAGTTATTGCCGACACGTTTTGAACACTTCATTATAATTTGGGCAAGCAAACGTTCTTAAAAAGAACTACTCCGCAGAGCTAATCGACTTGCTGCATTCTGCCGCACATCTGCGCGCTATGGCCGTTATCACTGAGGAGCAGGACGTGAATGAAACCGAACCCGTTCTGGAGAAAACAGCAAATGAACAGGAACCGAATGAGGCGGGCGATGGCGTTTCCGAACATGCTGACGCTGAGGAAACGCAGCCTGCCGATGCCGAGGCGGCAAATTGCCCTCTTCCACTTTCGCCACCGGAAGGGTGCGAGTCTGTGACACTGGACGGTGGTGTGCTGAAGAAGGTTCTCGAGGCTGGCGACCCCGAGTCCAAGCCCACCCTGCACGCGCGCTGCCTTGGTGAGACCTTGCGGCGCTTCATTGTGCTGAATACGTCGGATCTGGGTGTTTCCGATTCCCACGCGGCAGCTCCGTGTGTCTACTGGGGGGGGCCTTGGGGGCGTTGGGGGTTGGCACGGCACACACGCGCTGGCGACCTCTCCGCTGCCTGAGGGCGCCGCCGCTGCTCCACACCTCCCCATACACGCCCTGTCGTCCGCAATTCAAGCTCCACTTGCCTTGCCTCCACAACCTCTAATTTCATCACCCTTTGCATGCCTTGCAACGCAGTTCACTACGTGGGGTACCTGACGAGCAGCGGCGAGAAGTTCATGGACACGCGGAGCGACCGCGACACAGACGAGCCGGCGGTGGTGGTGGCCGGCCGGAGTGAGTCATTGGTTGACATGCTCGGCGGATTAACCATTTTAGCCGTACACATTGGTTGTCCGACACTCGCCAAGCACCACCGTAACCTGACCGGCCACCCCATGTCCCCTCATTTCGACGCAGAGACGGCCGCGCAGGAGACGGGGCTGTGCCAGGCCGTGGCCACCATGTGCCGCGGCGAGAAGGCACTGGTGTACATTTTAGATCCCGCCTACGGCTACGGCGAGCGGGGCAGCTTCAGCTTTCCCTGCGTGCCGCCCAACAGGTGCGACTCGCTAATGGCTTTCGGACGCGCAGGCTGGGAGTGGCGGGCCGCGGGCGCCACATGCGAGGGCTTTCAGTTCTCCACACCCAGCACATTATAGCTGTAACACACATTCGCCATTGACTGGTGTTCCGCATCCAATCTGAGTATGCGAGTGCGTGTCTCTGAAATCTCCCTGACCGTGCTACCGCCCCGCCACCCCCACAGCGCGCTGGTGTACGAGGTGGAGATGCTGGGCTGGGAGGGCATCGAGGAGGTGAGCAGCAGAGGTCGGGCGGCAAGTGGGGTTGGGTCTGTGGGCGTGCGGGGATACTGACGGGATGATGACACGTGGTCACTCGTGGTGGGGCGTGGGGTGGGGGGCAGGCTCCGGCATCGGGGTTGCGCAGAGGGCTGGATGCAGGCCGAGGAGGCAAACGCCCTGTTCTGGGCGCCCCTGCCCTCTCCGCCTCATTGCCAAAAACTGCCTTGCGTCGCTGCAACCAAACGCCGTACATCGTGTGCAGATGGACAACGACGGCAACCGCAGCAGCCTGCTGTACGAGGAGCGGCTGGAGCGGGCTGAGCGGCGGCGGCTGACGGGCAATGAGCTGTTCAAGGCGGGGCAGTACAAGGAGGCGCTGGCCAAGTACGCCATGGTGAGAGTGGTTGGTGTGCAGGGGCGGCAAGGGGGTGGGGCGGTCGTTCCCAAATGCATGCGACCAAGGGTGGGCGGTGAGGTGAAGGGTGGGCAGGGGAAGGGGAGGCCATGATGGGAGGGGGTTGGCGACGCGGGGAAGGTAGGAAATCAGCCGGCCCGATGAAGGACGCCGAGGTGTCGCAGGCCCAAAACACCCCGGGCCGCTGACCCTGCATGCGATATCCTTTCCTGTCCCCTTCCCCCCTGCTTCCTCGCCTCTCCCTCGACCCGCCCTCCCGCCCCCGCCCACCCCAACCCGCCCCGGCAGGCGCTGTCCTACCTGGACGAGGACTTCATGTTCCAGCTGGCGGGCCACTACCTGGACAAGGCGGAGGACGTGAAGAAGCTGGTGCACCTCAACATGGCCGCCACGCAGCTCAAGACGGGCGACTGGAACACCGCCATCTACAACTGCGGCCAGGTGCGCCACTATTGAGTATGTGGTGTGTTCATGGGGGGGGGGGGGGGGGTTCGGCGGCTGGTGGCTGCGGCGGAGGTCCTATGGGGAGCACTTGTGGAGGGCACGGTGCAGCAGTTTTGGAGCCCATCATGTCAGGCAGAGGACGCTGGGGACGCTTGGGACTGCGGCCGAAGGATCTCGCGTGGCTGTGCTGCATGCGGTCGGTACTTAGCCCCCGCCGGCCCCCGCTCCTGTGCGCCAACCCACACACACACACACACACACCGGCCAGGTGCTCAACATGGACCCCGACAACGTCAAGGCGCTGTTCCGGCGCGCCAAGGCGCACAAGGCGCTCAGCCGCACCGAGGAGGCGCGGGTGGACCTGGAGAAGGCCATCAAGCTGTGAGTGCGTGTGTGTGTGTGGTGGTGGGGTAGCCATTTCCAAGTCGCAAATCAACCATTGTGGGGTGGTGGCGGTGCGGGATATCGGTGCAAGAGTGGGAGCGGAAGCCAGCGCGTGTGGGCCTTGCCTCCGCAGCTCCGTGGCCGTGCCTTCGATCCCAGCCCCAGTCGGCCGGGTGCTAGCGGGCCTTGCGGGGGTGTGGCGCTGGCGTGCTCGTGCGTGTGTGGCCGCAACCCGATCGTCCGTGTCGTCTTGATGACTGGATTGCTGGCTGCGCGCTGCAGGGAGCCCAACAACCGGGAAGTGGCGGAGGAGCTTCGGGGCGTGCGAGCGGCCCTAAAGGAGGAGAAGAAGGCAACAGACGCGTTCTACAAGACGGGCATGACAAAGGCCATCGGCCCCGCACCCGTGGCGCCCGCCGCAGCCTCCGCCGCTGGCGCTGCACCTGCTGCGGCCAGTGCAGCGGAGGCGGGCAGCGCGCCGGGGGCGGACGCGGCCACGGCCTCGCCGGCGTCTGCAGCGGCGGCACAGCGCAGCGGCGGCGCGGCGTCAACAAGCGGGGCAGCCGGGAGCACAGGAGCTGCATCAAGTCAGGCGTCGAAGCGGGCAGGGGCAAAGCCCGTAGACAAGAGCGCGCGAGCGGCAGCCGCCGCGGCGGCAATGGGGACGGGGGCGGCGGCGCAACGCAGCAGCACGAACAGTGCAAAGCAGGGGCTGATGGTGTGGCTGGTAGCTCTTGTAGGGCTGTTGTGGGCGAGGCTTGCTAAGTTCTTTGGGATAGCGCAGCGCGGGGGCGGCTCACGCGGCAAGGCCGGGAAGCGGTGAGGACCCGGCTGTCCGTGGGCGGTCTATCAGACCTGCCCCTGTAGAATAGCTTCGACCTATAGAGTACCGGTGTATGCATTTGCATATTGTGGCCCTGTGGCTCTCGAACGCATGGCTGTTGTGCGTCATGAATTGGTGCATGGCAGCATGAGGGCGGGCTGGCACCAGGCGGCTGCCAACATCCGGGTAGATACAAGTACGAGGGGGAGGACGTCAAAGGGGTCGGGTTCATGTCAACACCTGCAGCAGGCCATGAGGCCAGCAGCACAAGGGGGCAGATACTGCAGAGTAGGGCGGCCTTTGTGCGCACGCTGTCCTGATCAGTCTTCGAATACGGCGCGTACGTAACCAATTGACCAACTGCTCAACCGCTGTGCGAGCCCCGACTCACCTCCCGACTGGACCCGGGGCTGACAGACTCATGGCTGCCTGCTCCGCCTCCACTTGCTCCTTGTGCGTCATCGTCTCCAACCAACGCCATGTCGCCCGTCATGCAGCCCCAGCCGCACCCTGGCAGGTGTGCCGTGTGTTCGGCGGGGCTGTGAGAGTGTGAGTGGAGTAATGAAGCGTTTGGTGCGGGCTGTGGGGCGAGACTCGACCTCCCCGGCCGGGGAGACGACGAGACGTCACATGTGTGCGCCACAGCCTGCCTGCATATGAGGTCTTCGGCCACGCGATCCTGCGCGATCCCGCATGATACTTTGTTTTGCACGCGCTGCGTAGTTGCCCCAGAGTTGCGTACGGGCGAGTGCCCCTG
This sequence comes from Chlamydomonas incerta, assembly GCA_016834605.1. Taxonomy (NCBI): domain Eukaryota; kingdom Viridiplantae; phylum Chlorophyta; class Chlorophyceae; order Chlamydomonadales; family Chlamydomonadaceae; genus Chlamydomonas; species Chlamydomonas incerta. The sequence goes on from JAEHOC010000015.1 coordinate 86,150, forward strand.
AGCGAACTCGCCCTTGATAACTCGCGCAGTCCAGGGGGAAACCGCGTGGGTGCGTGTCGCAATTGCGTTTTCCGGATGCTGACATCGTGCTTTTCCGCGACTTGCGACGCAAACAACGCACTGCTTGTGTGTCATACATAACCAATGCAGAATGTTGTAGGTCGTCCCTGCTAGCCTCGCGCTCATCGCTCCGATTTGTTTCACGTGCGGTTCCAAAGTGCGGTTCTCACTGCGATAAGGCCGGAATGCGATACCTGACGCTACGCAGCTTCCTCCTTCTCGTCACCTTAGTCGCTTGCTCGCATGGGCAGGCACAAGACTTCTCCAGCTCGGTGGAGACCGTGGGGTCACGGCTCGTATACACAGCACTTCGCGACAACTGCACATCCGTAGCGGTGTTCAACCGGAGCGATGGGCAGCTACTGTGGTGAGGAGGCAGAACAGCCGGGGGCAAGGGCGCGGCGACGGGGAGGGTTTCAAAGCCAGCGGAGGGGGGTGGGGGAGAACGCGCACGTGCCGCCGCGCCTCGCACGACCCCGTGGCCACCGCATCTTTCCAGAATCCAGCCACAGCCCCAGTCATGTTGTCCCGACCCTTTAACAACCGTAACATGCACTCATACCATGATACCGCAACAGGCGGACCACGGACACGGCGCACCGCTGGGCTGGCACGCCCGGCCAGCGCCACCTCTACTCCACCGCGCTGCTGGGCCACAGCCTGCAGGCGGCGACCGTCAGCAGCGGCAAGCCGCGCTGGGCCTTCCCTTCCAAGAGCAGCTGGATGCCCGCCTGGATCCATCGCCGCGACAGCCTGGGCCTGGCTGGCGGCACCGTGTTTGTGAGGCCGCAGGAGGTGGAGCCGGCCGACGCGGCGGACGGCGGCGGCGGCGATGCAGACTACGACCTGTCCGACGCTGACGTCAGCGGTGGCCTTCGCGACCGTGGCGCTAGTGATGACGATGGAGTTCAAAATGCGCAGGGGTTGCAGGGGCGCGCCTCGGACGCCGTGCTGCACACGCTGACGGCGCTCTCCGCACTCTCCGCCGCCCGCTCCGGGCGCATGTTGCTGCGCGCGCGTGCTCAGCTCGAGGTGGGGTCCGGAGCTGCAGGGGCGACGCCGCCGGCGCCGGGCTCCGCCCCCGCGCCGGGCTCCCTGGTGCTTGTGTCCACTCAGAACCCGGGCAGCCGCCTGTTCGCCGTCGCCGAGGTGAGCGGGGCGGCGCGCTTGTTGAAGTGCCGGTATTCCCGTATTCCCGAATTCCGTTGCTGCGTGCTGCGTTGTGATACTGCGGATACCGGTACCGGTACCGCACGTGCATTTACAGCAGCCTCAGCCCCGCCACCTGCGGGCCTTGACTGCACCGCACGCTTGATACATGCATCTCAGGACACCGGCCGTCTGGCGTGGCAGCTGTCCCTGGACGACAACGCCGACCTGCCCGGAGCCAACATCACCGCGCTGCTCCTGCCGCTCGAGCTGCCCGCGCTCGCCCTGCTCTCCGTCGCCGCCGTCGGCGACCCCGCCGGCGGCTCGGGCGCCACGCCCGGCGCCGCCTTCGGCTCCATACTGGCGGTCGACCTGGCGAACGGCAGCGTGCGCTGGGCCACCGGCGCGCTGCCTGGCGGCGCCCCCAGCGTGGCGCTGGTGACGGCGGGGGCGGTGGTGCTGCGCGGCAAGGCGGATGCGGACCTGACGCAGACGCTGTACGGCCTGCACACGGCCACGGGGGCGCTGGTGTGGACCAAGGTGCGGCGCGGGGGGGGGGGGGTCGAGCGGGGGGGGCAACAGGAGAAACGGACGGTTGGGCCAAGGCCGTGAGCGCTGACACGGCACACCTGCGCTGCTGCCCCGTCCGTCCACCCACCACACCCTGTGCGCACAACCCCGCAGGCCTGCAGCAACGGCTGCACCGTGCTGCCGGTGGACGACAAGATGGCTGTCATCGCGTCGTACGGCTTCAGCGTGTCGGAGCTGGAGGGCGTGGACCTGGCCACGGGCAAGGTGCTGTGGCGGGGTGTGGACAGCAGCACCGCCACGGGGCTGTCCTGCAGCGGCGCCACCGTGGCGCACAAGCACCTGTTCTTCGGGTGCCCCTGCGAGGAGGACCAGGCGGCGGAGGCGGCGGAGGCTGTGGGGACCACGGAGGCCAACAGCGGAGGCAACGTGTCGCCGGTGCGCGCGGCCGCCGCGGCGGTGCTAGCCAGCGCTGGCGCCGCACCCGGGCGTGCTGCCGGGAGCCGTAGCCGCGTGCGTGGCAGCGGCGGTAGCCGCGCCCGCACCCTCGCCCGCACCACCGGCTCCGTCTTCGCCGCGGGACGTGCGGCCACAACCACCTCCGCCTCCAGCTCCACCTCCACGACTGCCGCCGTGACCTTGCCACTGCGCAAGGCGGCCGCCAAGGCCCCGCTATGTGCCTACGCCGTCTCCACCGACGACGGCGAGGCGGCCTGGAGCGCGCGGCTGGGCGGCGGCGACAATACCAGCTTCCCCGTCGCTTCTGGCGCCGTGGGGATGCTGCCGCTGGTGGTGGATGACGTGGTGGTGATTGCCACGGCGGGCTGGGTGCACGCGCTGGGGCGGGCGGACGGCAAGGCGCTGTGGAGCTACCAGCTGCCGGCCGGGCAGCAGCTGCAGGTGCGGGCGGGAGGGTCGGGCGGGGACAGGCGCAGGGCGCCACCGGGCCCTACCGTGCTTTGCCTCCACACGCATTACGCAAGGCGCGCACGCACGAAGCCACTGCATCCGTCGCCCTAGATCTGACGCTGACGCTGACCCTGACCCTGCCGCTGGCCCTGGCGCTGGCACTGGCGCCGATGCAGTCGTGGGACACGCTGGACGAGTCGGGCGGCGTGGTGGTGGTGCGCACCACCGGTGTGCCGCCGGAGGACTCCAGGTGCGGCCAGTCGTCGCGGTGGCGAAGCAGCGATGCCGCTCATTTCTCAATGTTTGGCCCCCGAAACCCCAGCAGCCCACCTCTACCCCGCATCACCTGACGCCGTACCGTCTGACGCCCGAATTCGAACCTCCTCTCCCACCTCCCCCCAGGCTTCTGGGCCTGAGCCTGCTGACCGGCGAGCTGCTCCTCAGCAGCGCCCTGCCGCCCGCCTACGCGCCCGGCGGCTCGCCGTCGCGCCCCTACGACCTGCGGGAGGGGGTGGTGTACGTGGACGCCTGCAGCGGCTCCCACTGCTGCGTGGTGGGCGTGGACTTGCGGCAGGCGCCCGCACCGCCGGCAGCCGCGAGCACCGGTGCTGCCGACGCGGGCCCAGGGGGTGGCGCTGGTGCTTCGGGTGGCAGTGTGGCTGGGAGCGGCAGCAGTAGCCGCGCCGGGCGGGGCGCGGGCTGGCTGGCGGCGGCGCTGCACCGGCGGCTGCAGACTGCGCTGCAGGGCGCTGAGGCGACAGCGGCTGTGTTGACGTCGACGACAGCAGCTGACGGCGCAGTGGGGAAGGGCAAGGGTCCCGTGGAGCCTTCCGGCGGCGACGCAAGCGGGGGCAGCGGCGCGGGTGACGGCGCGGGCTCCCGCAGCTTCCAGTACTGTTTCGACGTGGAGCAGGCGTGCCGGGCCAGCCACGCCCGCTCCGTGGGGAATGACATCGTGTATGTGCTGCTGTTCACGCAGATGGCAGGTGAGCCGCGCCTGCGGCGCTCACACGAGTTGGAAGGGTCGGGATTAAGGGGTCGTCTCAAGGGGTCTGAGGAGAAAGGAGGCCGGAGAGGTGCACCTGCACACGCCCGCAGGGACGCCACGCCTCTCTATCTGCACCCCGCCCCTGTGAGTCTGTGGCCCTCCCGCACCACGCTCCCGCGACCCGCAGTCCTGCTACTGGGCTTCGGCAGCGTGGTCATCTGGAGGGCCTGCTACCGCCGCCGCTACGCGCCCTACACGCGCCTCAACGCGCTGCCGGTGCTGGAGCAGCACGAGCACGACATCGCCAGCGAGGAGGCGGACGACAGCGACGAGGGTGGCGGCGGCGATGAGGAGGGGGAGCACCATGGGCACGGTCACGGGCACGGGCACGGGAGGAGGCAGCTCATGGTGGATCCCGACACGGGCATTGCGGTGCCGGTAGTGGTGGTGGAGCAGCGTGCGCCGGGGGCAGCCGGGGCGGAGGTGAACGGCGGGTGCGCAGCGCAGGCGCGCAGCTGAGGGCGCGGCTGCGCCGGGCGGCGGAGTTGGGGCGTTGAATTGAGGCGGCACGCCGGCAAGGAACCAAAATGGTATCGGTCTGCACGTTTTGATTGCATTGCAGGAGGTCGGCTGTACTGTTATGCTGTACTGATCAATTCAGACGTTTGGGGGAAAGTTTACTGTCGCCAGCGTGGCTTGCTGGCACGCTGCCCTGGGGGGAGCCACTGGGGATCCTCCGTGTCCGATTGCACATCAGTTGCATCATAGCTGCCAGCATGTAGTATTGAACCTGGGCGCGTCCGTGCGGGTAGCAGTCACGGACGGGCGGTTGGCTGCGGGTTGAGGGGGCAGATGGGGGCTCTCTGGGGGCTCATCGGCCGAGCTGAGTCACGCTTTCTTCTTCTGTCGCTCTGTTAAATTGTTAGTCGCCGATATTTCCAATGGTCTGAATTTTGGCAAGCAGAAAGTTTTAAGCGGCAACTTGCCTCATACCTAGGCCTCATACCTACCCGCCTGCTCTGGGTCTACCCCGACCTGGTCTCTCTCCCCGGAATTATGCGGGCAGCCGACCTTGGTGTTACCGCCCGCATAGGGTAATCTCTCCGCATTTAGGGTCATCGGAGCTTAAGAACATTGAGGTCGGGGAAAATGTCGGGGTTTGGGGCCCTGCCGGTGCTGCACGGCATTCGGGCGCCAGGGAAGGATGCTATAACGAAAGAGGTGAGGCGGTCGGGTCAAGCGAGACACACTTGCGGTTGCGACGCAGCTGCTTTTTGGCGCTTTTCCCGACACACCAAACGTGCTTCTTGCTTGCACAGGTGCCCACGTATAGCTTTGTAACAGCTCTGACAGCATTGGTCAAAGCAAATCGCAGCAGCGACTTGGTCGACTCGTGGAGGGTCGGCACAGATGCCCGCGACTGGCGCGGAGTCAAGGTGTCCGACGACGGCCGCCTGGTCGAGCTGTGAGTTCAAGCAGATAACGTCGAAACACATTGCAGGCGGCATAAAGGGTCCGTTTTGGCTCGCGTCTGCACTAAGCGCCGACTGGCCAAGCCTCGTCACCCCGCTGGTGCCACCGCACCGCCGAACCCCGACAGGATGGTTGACGCCTGCGGGGTCAGCGAGGTGCCGCCGGAGTTCTTCCAACTCCCAGACCTCGAGAAGCTGTGAGTGGGTGACTGTTGCCTACCGTACAGCAGCTGTCACCCGCACTGTTAGGCATACCTCTGCCGCTTGCGCCGCCGTGCACCGGTTTCGTCCTGGGTGGCACAATGGCACATTCGGGGTGCTGGCGTGCAGCGCCTCCCTCCACTCACGCAGCTGCGTGACATCAACTTCATCATTCCGATGCCCCCCATCGCAACAGCTGGCTGAGCAATAACGGGCTGCGGACCCTGCCGGAGGAGGTGGCCAACCTGCGTAGCCTTGATTCGCTGTAAGTCAGGAGCTGCTTTGTGCCTCTGCGAAGCGTTGGCGGCGGGAGGGGAGGGGAGTGGAGAGACACTAGAGGCTTTGTCGTGGGGCTAAGACCGCCGATGTTGCCAACCTGCGCACATGGGTCCCCAGCCACGCGCTGCTGTCTTGCCCCTCGTACCGTACCCAAAGTCGATTGGGCCGCTCACTTTCGCCTGCCTGCTTGCCTTTGCCCTCCGCCTCCTTCGCCCCACAGCTGGCTGGGCTCCAACCTGCTGCGGGCGCTGCCGGGCGGCCTGAACAGCGGCCTGAGCTGCCTGCGCAAGCTGTGGCTGCCCGCCAACATGCTGAGCGGCACGCTGCCGGCGGAGGTGTGCGCCATCACCAGCCTGGAGTGGCTGTGAGTCCGCGTCGGGCTGGGCAGGGCCAGGGGCGGCGGCGGCGGCGTTTGCAGGCGCGGAGCGGCCGGGCGGCGGCGGGCGGAGGAGTGATGGCGGGTCGGTTTGGTTAAGCGAGCTGTGCACGCGCCCGCAGGCCAGGCGCTTTGCAGCGCTCCTGCCTGCGGCCCAAACATCATGAGTTCATGACCGGGCCCTTTCCCCCACCCGACAGGGACATGTCCGAGAACAAGCTGACGGAGGTGTGCCCCGAGATTGGGCAACTGCAGAGCCTGACCCGGCTGGACCTGCATACCAACATGCTGCGGGGGCTGCCCCCAACCATCGGCCTGCTCACGCGCGTGAAACACCTGTGAGCAAGGGTTCCACCGGTGGGGTTTTGGGAGCCGGGCTTTTGGGCCGGGGCGCGGGAGCTGCCGCTGAAAGCGTAATGCTGACTTGGCCACCAGCAGATCCGAACTTTCCCCAGCTCAGGGGAGGGGGGCGTACACGTGCCAGAGTGGCTTCGCGCCCGAACTCAACTCTGGAACCCACATGCTCCGTGTGCAACAACTTCCTGATGCTGCAACACACGCCGACCCCCCACCCTCACCCCCATCCCCCAGCTCGCTGCACTTTAACCAGCTGGAGTCGCTCCCGGGCGAGATCGGGCAGTGCAGCTCGCTGGTGTGGCTCAGCCTCAACGCCAACCGCCTCACGCAGCTGCCGCCGGAGATCGGCAACCTCACTAACATCGTGCGCCTGTGAGTACAGAGGGGGGAGGACGCAAGTAGGGAAGAAGGGACGCAAGCGGGGAGGCATTGCGTGAAACATGTCGCGCCAGCCTTTGCGGTAGCCGGCACCTCACTGCACCACACCGCGTACCATACCATATCAACGACCTCAACCTTCGCAAACCCTTATTTTCGAGCGCCCGCAGCGCCGTGCACATCAACGAGCTCCACTCGCTGCCCGCCGAGCTGGGCCGCCTGCCGCTGGAGGCCGTGAGCCTGTTCAAGAACAAGCTGGTCACGCTGCCGCCCGAGCTGCTGCTGGGGCTGGCGGGCACCTGCTGCCGACTGGGGCTGTACGAGAACGAGCTGCGGGAGGTGCCCAAGGAGATCGGGAAGATGAGCCTGCTGCAGGAGCTGTGAGTGGTTGCGGTGCCGTGCGGGTTTGCCAGGGTTGGGAGTTTGGGACCTGGCCGGGCGGGCGGGCGGACAAGCGGGCGGGCGTGGGTGTGCTGGCAAGGTTGGGTTGTGAAGACCAGCCCACGCTGGACCAAGCTTTCCGGCAGGTGGGGGTTGAGGCGTTGTGTGCATGTCCGCTGCGGGTCTGTCTTCTCAGACGCTTTCCATCGCTGGCCCCTGTCTCTCAATCCATCCCGCACTTCACCACGGTACACGCCTGGTTCCCCTGGGGCGCAGGTGGCTGTACTCCAACCAGCTGACGACGGTGCCCCCCGAAATTGGCGAACTGACTGAGCTGCGGCGGCTGTGGCTGGACCGCAACCAGCTGACACACCTGCCCAAGGAAATCAGCAAGCTCACACGGCTGCAGGTAGCTGCCGGCGGGGTGGGCGCAGTTCGTGTGTGCGGGGCACGTGCACATGGTGACATGGACCATGGCGGCAGTACAGACCATTCGTTTGTGTGCGCCTGCTGCACTCTTTACCACCACATACACGGGCGCCCACAACCCTCTGGGCTCTCCCAACCCGCACCCGCTGCGTGCGGGTACCCGCGTCCTTCGCTTACCATCCTTGCAATTCCCTTGTCTTTTTAGTTGGTTTAGCTTGGGCTGGTATTCATCCCACCCCACAATCCGTACACGCAGGAGCTGTACCTGGACAACAACCAGCTGGTGGAGCTGCCGGAGGAGCTGGCCAGCATGACGCAGCTGCGGAAGCTGTGAGCAGCTGGGGCCGGGGGGGGGGGAGGAGGCCGGGCGTGGGGGGCATGACTGCATGAGCAATTCGATGGGTGGGAAGGGCTGCAGGGGTACAGAGGTACAGGCGCTCGTTTATCTTCCACCAGTCTGGCCGCCCACCTCCTGACTCCCCGCTCACTCACTGCCCCGCTCTCACACGCAGCTACCTGGAGGGCAACCCCGACCTGGTTCTGCCGCCCGCCGTGGCGGCGCTGCCCTGCCTGACCGAGTCCGCCGACTACGGCATCAACCCGGAGGCCTTCAAGACCGAGGCGCAGTACAAGCCGTGATGGGATGGACTGAGGAGGAGCGGAAAGCAAGGAGAGGAGGAGGACGAGAATGCGGCGGGGGGAAGGGGGTAGTTCAGTCCGGCAGGGGGTAGAGGAGGCAGGGATCATGGTGATGAGGTACGCAAGCATGGCGTGCTGCAAGGGCATGCGGTGGGTGTGATTATCTATGGGTCCAGGCAACGCCCTGGGCAAAACAAATAAAGGTCATGGCCGTGGCGCCACCCACGCTGACATTGTGCGCGCGGAAAAGCCACCCACCGGCGACGCTGCGTGCGGGCCGTTTTGGGCGGCGTTATTGTTTTTCATCTGGTACTCGGAGATGGGCACTTGTCGTCGTGTACTGTGCATTTTTGCTTACTAGGCTAGCTGTTTTGTTGAGTTTGCGAGTATGATTGTGTTGAATTCAAGGGACCCTCAGCCCATGCGGGCGCGGTGGAGCCGCCCACGGTTCGTGCGCAGATTGTCACCCGCGGGGCGGCACGTCGCCACGCCGCGCCGTGCATGATTTTACAACAATTTCCCTGTAATTTGACCACACGCATATGAATACGCGCGTCACCGGAGTCACTGTGCAGAACAATAAAACTACGACTAAGACAACACACGCGCAAAACCAAGTGAATTTTCATCAGGATGTCCCAACACACATTTTGTAGAGCTCAACCGTTAAAGCAAGAGCCATGCTCGGCGTTGGCCGCTCTTAAAATTGTGCAGGACATGCTCGCAGCCGGGACGTCGAATCTAGCAGATGACGTGCGAGCAAATTTGCATAATGTAGAAGCGCAATTACAAGTCGTGCAAGGCTTTCCCGAGGACCTTTCGGATGGGCGACCGGCGGCCGCACCTAGCGGCGCGAACGGCGGAGCCGCTGCAGGGCGAAGCAGCAAAAAGGAGAGCAAGAAGGACAAGACGGAGAAGGAGGGTGGCGCGACGCCCGCGGCCAAGGACAACAAGGAGTCCCAGGGGAAAGAGAAGAAGGAGAAGAAGGAGAAGAAGAAGGAGGAGAAGAAGGAGAAGAAGCGGCGAGCAGAGGATGGCGAGGGCGGGGAAGAGAAGAAAAAGAAGAAGCAGAAGACGGACAAGTAACTGAGGGGGAGGGGCGGGTTTGGTTTGACACGCCTGCGGCGTGCCATGCGCGCGGGCCGTTGTGCGATGCACCAAGGCTTGCGGTCGATGCCCGAATACGGTATGCCTGCACTCGCGGCACGGCTAGGGTGGGCATGCCGGTGGGGGCGCAGTCTGCGAGGAGCGTGGCACCATGCTGCACAACGCGATGAGTCTATGAACATTGGCGGCGGTTTTTGGTGAGCCACTTCTGGCGGGCAGGGCAGGCGAGCGGGTGGCGCAACCTGCTGAAGAAGCGGCGAACGTGCGTGTCCATGAGCGCACTGACTGGCGGTGGTATCCAAGTGTTTCCACATCGGCGACATACCAGGGGCGCGGCGCGTGGGGATGCTGAGGAGATAACGTACCAGTAGATACCGCGGCGCTGGGTTGAGGATATCTGTCTGTGACACCGCGGGATTTGCGGTCAGGGGTGTTCGGGATTGCGCGCTTGCCGTGGCTGTGGCGCCGGGCTGCTGCTCCGGGCTGGGGCGTGAACAGAGCCCACGTGCCGGCCAGACAGAAACGTGCTGACTTGACGTTGGTGTGGTCGTGTGATGCGGATGGAGACGTGACAGACATCAAGAATTGTGTACGTGCATGCCTCCTAGGCTATATAATGGGGCTTGGTGCTCAGACATGAACTGCAAAGAGTGCCAATAACTTCTGCTGCCGGCTGGGGTTGCTTACGAAAGGATTGTGTTGTGTTCCACACGCCAAGCCTATGGCGCGGATACTAGTGGTGGGCAAAAGTACGCCGTGTAAACTGTACATTGTCATGTTCGGTTGTCAACAAGTTGGCCGTTTCAAGGTGTTGGCGCTTTGACCGAACGACAGCCGCACCTGGCCATAACCAATGCGACATACAGGAACTGTTGCCCCCGCTGCCCGTAGCAAGCCTACACCGCCACTGCATTGCTTTCACGCAAATTCAGTCCTTAGCGTGACCGGTGACTGCATCGACCTCCGTGTGTTAAGAGCTACGCACCTGCTGTCATGCACGATTAACAGCACACATCACCCCTGATCCTGCCAGCCAGCCACGCGCCTCCCTAACTACTTGCCGCAGCCCCTTAGCGCCGTTCCCTAGCTAATAGGTATGGATCCCCATCGAAAAGCTCTAACACTCCACCCGCCCCACCGGCACCTGCCGCGACCCCTGCGAGCTTGCCGCCCACTCCGCTGGCCGCCGTCGCTCCCTGCCGGTGCAGCAGCGCCGGTGCCGCCGGCGCCCTCCGTTCGGCTGTAGCCTGTGTGCTCCTGTCCGCAGCCGCCGGTCCAGCTCCAGCAGCCGGGGCAGAGAACTGCGGGTCTCGCGTTCTCGGCGGCAGCGGCACGTGATGCACGTCCGGGAGCGGGGATGGCGGCAGCGGCGACGGCGCGGGATGGCGCCTGACGACGCCGTTGGCGCTGCCGGCCTCGGGCTGATGCTGCGGCCGGCTATCGGGCGGGTGCTGCTCCTGGCCCAGCCCTGACATGTCAAACGTCACCTTGCGAGCCCGTTTGGGGGCTGGTCCAGAGGTCTGCTGCGACGGGTCGTCCGCATGCGATGCTGCTGGTGCAGCGGGTCGCTGCGGCGGCGGTTGCATGGACAGCCCTGCAACCGCAGCCCCGAGCTTCGTACTGCCGCCGTGCACTTGGGCGCACGGCTGCGCCCGAGCAGGTTGCCGCAGCGGGTGCGGGGCCGCCTGCTGCGAAGCGGCACTCTGTTGCTGCGGCAGCGGCGGCGGAGCTGTTGGCCGCACTTCCGCTTGGATTGGATGGAACATGCTGGATGGGTGTTTGAGCGCTGATTTGGCAGGCCTGGGCTGCGCGGCCGCTGCTCCTGCTGCGTTAGAGGCAGCGGCAGCCGCCGTGGGCGGCTGCGCCCGTTGCTGCTCTGCGAACAGCGGTCGCTTCACACCCTGGCGTGCGCTGGTCTGCGGCTGCGCCTGCTGCAATGAGCTTTGGCTACAGCCGCCTCCGTCAATGCCACGTGCTGCTCCTCGCGCAGCGGGCGCCAAGCTGCCCTCCGCGCGGTCCGTCGCGTCATCGCAGCGCTTTGGTGTAGGCTCCGGTGCCTCCGCGCCGGTCTCGCCGGCTCGCGGGAAGCGCAAGCCGCGCAGCGGGGGCAGTCGCCACTTGCCTGGGGAGGCACCTGCCGCGGCCGTTCCGTCTCCAACTCGAACTGGGGCCCTCAGCCCAGGTTCTCCTGTGCCCGTCACCGTGTGGGCATTCCCCAGCCACTCCTCACCATCAGCCGTGGCTGCTCCGTCGAGGCTATGGCGCCCCGTCCACCTGCTGTTTCCCACCGTGACGGTTGGTGAGCTGGAAGTCGGGCGCATGGCGGATGCTGCCGCAGGGTCCTCGCTTAGCGCCGCTGCCGCAGCGGCGGCCATCGCTGCTGCCGCGTCTGCGCCCTGCACCGCAGCGCGTCGTGCTGTGACTGTGTTGTTGGCCCCACTGCCCTCCGCGGGAAGCGCCTGGTCATCATCCGCTGCAAACCCACCCGCCCACCTCGCCTGCCGAGCATTAACCCCGGCGGCACTGGCGTTGCTGATGACCTCGGAGACTGCCGCCCGAATGCCGCCGCCGAGCTGCTCCCGCAGGACCGCTGCCGTCACTACCATGCGCGGCCGGCCATCCTGGTGCATTGCGGCCGCCCCAGGCGCTGTGCGTGGCATCCGGTCATACCCAGTCATGAACGCCCCGTGTTGGGTGTCATACACAGCTGGCTGACGCTGCTGCTGCGCGCCGTGCTGTGTGTGGTGGCTGGAGTACCCTCCTGAGCCCACCGCGTCATTGTACTGATTGGCCTCCATCGCCTCCGCCTCGCCATGCGGTGCAGCGTACCCACCATGCGGGTACTGCTGGTGGCCGCCAGCCCTAGCGCCATAGCCGGCATACTGCGCGCTGCCCGCTGCTGCGTAGCCAGGTCTACTGTACACAGCATAGCCGGGTGCGCCGTACGCCTGCTGCACGGCATCGTAGCCGTGCGGTGCGGCATAGCGCTGTGGCACCTGGCCGCCGGGTGGCGGCTGGTGTGCTGCCGTGTGGTGCACGTAGCCCGACGGCGGTACGGCTGCTCCGTATCGCGGCGCCGCCGGTGGCATCGGAGCTGGCTGCTGCGGCTGCTGCTGCGGCGGCGGCGGCGCGTACGCGTAATGCACCTGCTGCTGCTGTTGTCCAGTTGCCGGCCAGACGTCCGCAGGCGCTGGTTGCTGCTGTGATTGGCCCCGGTACGCGCCGGTTGTACGAACCGCCATTTGCTCAGGCAGCTGTCCCATCCCAAGCCGCTCCCCAGCGCCAGCCTGACCCGGTAGTCCGGCACTGCTGGTGCGGGCACCCGCGCCTCCAGCAGGCGCCGCCTGCTGCAGCAGCTGCTGCAGGCCGCTTGACAGGAGGTTGAGGTCCAGAGGCTCAGCGCCTTGCTGCTGACGCCGCGGCTGGCCAGGCTGCTGCTGCCGCTCCGCCTGTGCAAAGAGCAGAGTCTGCAGCAACAGCTGCAGCGCCTCAGCCACGGGCTCGCCTAGCTCACCGCCGTGCGCAGCCGTGCCTGCTGAGGCAGTAGCAGCTGCGCCCACGCTTCCGCCGCCGGCTGCCCCGAGACTGTCATGATGGTGCTGGCTCACCGCTGCGCCGCCGCTACCGGCGGCTGACCTGCTTCCAGCTCCTGGCTGAGAGGCCACCGGCAGCGCGCCGTCTGCACCGTCACCGCCCGCGCCTGCAGTTCCATCCCCACCGCCTGCACTGGCTGAGTTGCCAGGCGCACGCTCACAGGCACGTCCAGCTGCGGCCCGCTGGCTGGCGCTGGGCTGCTGCCAGCCCGCTAGGCTGAAGGCCGGCCCCGCTTCTGAGGTGGTGGCACCTGCACCACAGTTGCTATGGTGACTGCGTGCAGGCTGCTCCCTTGAGCCATCGGCATCACCTCGTTCCTTCGGGCCAGCGGCACTGACTGGGATCGCGGATGCTGCGGTGATGCCGCCATCAGGCCGCATTTGCCGCACGTCGCCAAAGTGCGCACGAAGCGGCTCGCCTCCAAGTGACTCAGATTCTGCGCCTGCTGAGTTTGCGTCGCCTGCAAGGCGGTAGCCGCCCGCTTTGAGGGTGTCGCCAAAGGAGAAGGTCGTGGCGCTTGTCGTTGTGGCGGGGCCAGCGGTTCGCTCCTGTGCTGTAGCACCCTGCCGCTGTGGACTAGCTGTAGCAGCCGCCAGAGGCTCCACAGTCCCTTGCTGCGGCTGGAGGTGGATAGGGCTCGGCCCCATGCCTGGCTGCCGCTGTGATTGCTGTTGCAGTGCCTGTCCGGGAGCTGCGTGCATGGGTGCAGCAGCGGCCGCAGCGGTAGCCTCCGCGCTAGCACCACCGCCAGCAGCAGCCCTGGGACTGGTAGGTAGTGTGGCCCTCTGCCTCTCCAGCTCTTGCTGCTGTCGTAACAGCTTCAAGGCGCCGTCAAGCCCCAGCCCGGGAAGCAGCGACGGCACAACCGGCGCGTCTGCGAAGAACTCTTCCGGTGACACGCTGGAGCCAGCGCTGCTGACAACCCGTTGAACAGCATCGATTGCATCATGGGCGGCGGCACTTCTGGCTGCTTGATGCAAAGCACCAGCTGCGGGACCTCGTGGTGCATAAGGCTGCTGCGCACAAGCTGTGGGCACTCCTCGGCTGTGGGTTGCAACGCCTGCTGCCGTGGGCTGCGACGGCGCAGGCTGCGGAACAGCTGCGGTACGGCGGGCTTCGGGCACCGGGGGTGCGGATGCCGCGCCTTGCTGTGCCGCGCCTGCTGCTGTCGTATCAAAGAGCGTCTTGGGCAGCGTGCGCAGCAGCACGGACCGGCCGCGGGCATCCAGCCCAGCACTCTCGGGGCCTGCTCCAAGCTGCACGGCATCTGACTGCTCATCCGGAAGGTGCGTGTCCCGCGCCGGGGGCGGCTGCTGCTGCGGCGGCTGGGGCGACCCGGGCTCTGGTCGGCCGGGGTCCAACTGCCGCAGCAGCCGCTCCAGCAGCTGCACCGGCACGGCGTCCGCGAAGGGCGTCTCACCTGCGGCGGCGAAGGCATAAACAGGCGCAAGAAAGTGCTCGGTGAGACCAAGTACAAACAGTTCGCGCGGCAGATGGTTAGGAGGCTAGGGTAAGCCAGGGTGGGTCCAACGCGCGTGGCTTCTCCCGCGCTTGCTCACCTGCGTACACGTGCCGCAAGTGGCGATTGAGATCCACCGTCTCCGGTGTGGGGCGCTCCGCTGCTGTTTGGGGGCCCTGGTGCTGTCTTGTGCGACCAGCACCGCTGACCTGCTGGGCAGCCGGTCCCTGCTCAGGCTGGGGCTGCGGCTGTTGTGTGGATGCTGCCACGGCTGCCGAGGGAGTCCGGTTGGACACCGCAGCTGCGACAGGCCCTGGCACATCCGCGGCCCGAGCCACCAGGCTGGGGGCAGCAACAGCGCCGCCAGCAGGGACTGCACCAGCGCCGGGATCAGGGTCACCAGAAATAGCTGCGGCTCCAGCTGGCACCGGCTGGCTGCTGGGGCCAACCGGCGTGCCAGGCGTGCGGCCCAACAGGCTTTGGAAGAGGTTGCGCACCTGCGGGCAGTGGGTCAGAACCAGGGCCAGTGTGGTCAGGGTTAGGGCCCCGACGGGCGCTGTAGCCTTGGATTCTCCTTCTTGCATACGTCGGCCTGGCTGCGAAGCTTTGCATATTTGCGCCACACGCGCACACCTGATCGCGATGCTGCAGCGCCCGCAGATGCAGCAGCTCATCGATGCGAACCGAAATGGCGCTGTCTGGCGCCTCGCCACCCGGGCTGCCATCGCCGCGGATGGCCGCAGCGGCGCCGTTCTGGCCCGCCCGCTGGAACACCCCTGCTGCCGCCCCGGCCTGAGGGCCAGCGGCCGGTGAAGCATCCATCGCATGCGTTGCCAGAGCTGCATCGCGAAGATCGTTCTCAGCTGCGCCGGCGGCTTCCGCGCTGCTGCTGCCGTCTACAGCCGCCACCGCCTCTGGCTGCTGCCCGGGGTGCGCACCAGCGCCTGCTGTGGCCGCACCAGCGCCCGTAGCGCCCGCGGCAGCAGCAGCCGCCGGCTGGGGCTCGCTCTCCAGCTCCACCAGCTCCGGCAGTGCCTCCGCAAGGGCGCGGGCCAGGCGAGCTAGCGGTGACTTGGATGGCGTGCTGCGCGGAGCAGCCGCGGCACCTCTGGCCCCGCCGCCGCTGCCGCTGGCCCGTGCAGCGCTGCCCCCCGGCGAGCCGCCCGCAGGCCCTGCAGCCGCCTTCGCTGCATTCTCGGCCGCCGCTGCCGCCTCCGCTCGTAAGCGCAGCCGCTGCGCCTCCTCATCCCCAGGCTCGGGCCCAATGCTGGGCGGCCGCACCCGGCGGCGCCGAGGCAGCTGAATGTCGGTGTCCGTGTGCGTGCGAGCGGCGCTGGCGGCACCAGAGACAACCACGCCAGGGGCTAGAAAGGCCGGCACCTGCATCCGCGGCGTCGCTGCCGTAACGGCCGCAGCTGGCGGTATAGGCGTGCGCAGCCGCTGCGCGGACGGCGGGCGTCGGCGGGGGTCACGAGGCGGTGACCATTCCGGTGCTTGCTGCGCAGGTGTAGCAGCTGCAGCTGGCCCGGGTGCGGAGCCCGGTGCAAGACCGGCACCACCAGGCGCCGGCGGCGCTGCTGGCGGCGCACCCTCCAGCGATGTCACTGCCTCATCTGCCACAGCAGCGCCGACTGCATGCCTGCCAGGTTCCACCCCTGGGCGTGCCCGCTTGGTCGCTGGGGACCGTCCTGCAGCTGCACCAGCAGCAGCAATCGTTGATGACCTGTTCTGAGCCTCGCCCGACACCCCAGTCCCCTCGGCCGCTGGATGCTGCGCGCCCGGCGACTCGTCACCGCCCGACCTCCGGTGCTGAGTGGGCCGGTGCATGGGCTCCGCAAGCAGCTCTGCAGAGCCCGCCTGCCGGCGCAGCCACCTCCGGTGTCGCTCACTTCCTGTAAGCGAGCAGCTCGTGCCTCCCGGTGACTGCTGCTGCCGAAGCGCCGCCTCGCTCAAGCTCGCCGGCCCGCCGCTGGTTACCTCGTGAGGCAGGTCCTGATGCAGCGCCGTTGCCGGTGGCTGCCGCTGTGGCGACTGCATCTGCAGCTGGGCGCGATGAATGGCGGCGCACACCCGTGCTCCTTCCGCACTCTTGAAACGCGCAGGTGACGGTGAGTCCGGCACGGCCGTCATGTCAATCGTCTCAACCTGCGCCGCACCAGCCGCTGTCGACCCCGGCTGCTGCGGCGGCATTGCTGCCGGTGCTGCCACCGGCACAGCTGCGGCAGCAGCTGGCACTTGTGCCCCGCGCTGCCGCTCCTCCCACGCTTCCTGCCAGAGCTTGACTTCGGACTCCTTCGGGCTCACCACGTAATACCGCTGCGTCTGCAGCAGCTCAATCTTTGCGCAGTCCGCCTGCTCCGCTCCCGCTGTTGCTGCGGCCGGTTTGCCGACCCCGCTCCCGCTGCCCTTCGCCTGGCGCCCTAGCTGCCGCTGCTGACGCGGCAGCGACGGCGTCTGGTTGATCATGGCGTGCAGCAGCAGGAGGGCGGCCGCAGAGCGAGCCACGAGCTCGGGGTCGCCAGTACGCCGCAGCAGCATGCTGCAGCGCGAGTCCAGCACCCAGCGCGGGATGTCCGCCACCGGCATGTGGTCCTGGCCATCAGGCGGAGCTGCGGGGGGCAGCGAGCGAGCAAGTTGGGCAAGCCATACGTTTTGCGAGTGCTTGGAGGCAAAGGCGGCAGCACGTGAGCTATGGCGTATCCATGCAAAGCCATAACAACCACTGCAGCAGGGCTATGGGGTATGGCAATTCACACTCACGCTCGCGCAGGATGTCCAGGCACTGCCTCAGTATCGCGCTGTCGTACGGCACGTCATCAGCCTCGACAGCGGCGAACGGCGGCAGCCCGGACTGCGCGGTGCTGCTCGGCACCCGGGCTGGCTGTTGTCGGCGTGGCCGGCTCGGGGCGGTGCCCTGCTGTTGCGCCTGCTGCTGTGACTCCTGAGGCGGAGCGTGCCGCGCTCCGGCAGCTGCTGCTGCGGCATGCGGCGGCGCGCCGCCCGGAAGGCATGTCCGCCGCCTCTTGACCCCTGCGGCCGGCACGACCAGCGAAGCTTCGCGCTGCACGGCGGGCTGTGTGGCTGCGGGTGTCCCCGCAGCAGCCTCTGCCGCTGCTCTAAGAGGCTGCTCCTGCGGCGCCGTGCCAACGGCTCCGCTGTCCGGCTGGCCCCTTGATACCAGCCGCCGCCCCACTGCTGGTGCGGCACTCAATAGCTGGCTCTGCGCGGCAGCCTCGCGGGCAGCAGGTGGAGGCTGCTGCGAAGCGGGTGCGGCTGTGACCTGATCCCGGCTCCTGGATCCTGGCTCCTGCTCGCACCCGTGCTTGCCTTGCACCTGACGCTCCGCTGCAGTAGCTGGAGGTTCACGTTGCCCAGACCCCGTGGCGAGCATCCCTGGCGCCCCGGTCTGTTGCTGGGTGCTGTGCGTGCTGCGGCGGTTAGCCAGGAAGGACGGCGGTATGCGCCGCGCCTGCCTGCCTTGGCTGGACGCCTGCAGACCATCAGCGACTGCTGCAGAACTTGGTGCCGCGGGGTGGCCTGCCACCAGAGGCACAGCAACAGCGCCGGTGCGGAGCAGCCCTGCGCCATCAGGGCGCATGGAGCCCAGGTGCGCTGCGCCTGCCGGCAGCACCGGTTGCGGCCGCAGCGGCGCAGCCGCTTGCACCTGCGCACTCGGTGCTGAATCCGGCGAGAGCCGGGACGGGGCAGCGCCGGTCGTGGATTTGGGCTGAATCCGGACCCGGCTTAGGACGGTGCTGCGCTGCTGATGCACTGGCAGCTGTGGTGCTGCCGCCGGAGCGCCCAGCGCACTGGAACGGTCGGCGCTTCCTGCCTGCGGCCAGCCTGCCTGCTGCGTTGCCACGCGCCCGTCGTCCTCCACTGCGGCCGGCGGCCTTGATGGCCGCTGTTCCAGTGCTTGCAGCAATGCGGCAGCATCCGTCGAAGCCACACGCTCGCCGGCCTGCGCTCCGGTAAAGATGACGGCGCGCGTCACAGCCGTAACCTCCGTAACAGCTGCACCAGCGGCCAAAGCTGCAGCAGCATCGCCTACGTCGCCGAACACTTGCGGCTGTGGCGGCATAGGCGGCATAGGCCGCTGTGGAACCGGGTCAAGCTGCTCGCCCGGCTCGGTGCTCGTGTCCAGTGGGATCCGCCGCACGGCTGCTTCGGCCGCAGCCGCGCCCCCGGTGGCCACCGCCGTCTCCGCTGTCCGCTGCGGCTGGCCTCCGCGCTGCGACTCATCATCCAGGGCCGACACCCCCGCCTGCTGCACCAGAGGCTCCTGCTCCTGCGGTGTAGGCGCCGTGACTTGGTGTGCTCCTGCTTGTAGCGCCTGTCTGCCATCCTGCTGAAGCAGCTGATCCTCCTCCGACGCGTGCTGCGACACCGCCGCACCATGCTGTGTTTGCGACCGCTCCTGCTGCAGTGCCGGCTGGTGCGCCCCCTGCGATTGTGCGCTGCTGCCGCTGCTGCATGGCGCGTGTGGCCGCACGGCGCGCGCCGTGCATTCTGTCAGCGTACTATCATCCTGCTGTTGACCATCATGCGAATCGGTAGCGAGTGCGTCAAGTGGCGTGCGCTTCTGCGCCTGCTGCTCGTGTCCCTGCTGCTCATCCTGCTGCTCATCCGGTTTGCGCTGCTGCCCCTCCTGCGCCTGCTGCGGGTGCGCGGGCTGGCCATCCAGCTCTGGATCCATGCTGCCCTGCCTGCAATCCTCCTGTAGCGACGCGTCCGTGGCGGGCATGTGCGCCACAGCGTCCTGCGGCCTGGCCGAACGTGCTGCTTTCGCGCATACCCCTTCTTCAACCTGCGGCTGTACGGCTGATCCACAAAAGGTCGCCGCGTCAGCTGCCGAGCTGAGTGCTGCTGTTGCGACCACGCCGCCTGCATGGCCGGCCGCCTGCTGCGCGGCAGCGGCGGTCGCCGACACCGCCGCTGACACAGCCGCCGATACCTGCTCCTCTAGCCCTGTGGGCAGGAGCTGCAGCAGCGCTAGGCCCCGCACCACTGCTGGCAGCACGGCCTCGCTGCCCAGACCCGGTGCCGCCTCGGCAAGCGCCTGAAGCGAAGCACCGTCCATCGCAACCGGGACAGCCTCTAGCTGCGCCTCTGCGGGCACGTCAGCGACAGCGCCGGGGAATGGAGTGCGCTGTGGCTGGAGGGGCGGCGATGCGACGTCGCTGCCCCAAGGACTGGCGCCAGTCTGAGCAGGGTTTGCCTCCATCGCGCTGTTAGCGTGAGCGTCACCGCCCAACCCCTGCCCGCCCGCAGCCAACTGCCGAGGATCCCGTGGTGTGACCGGCTCCGCGCTGCATGACCGTCCGCCGCCAGCCCCAGCAGCCGCCGCCGCTCCTGCTGCTCCCGCTGACGGCGCTGCCAAGCTGCCGGCGACCTCCGCCGCCTCCGTCGCTGCGTCGGTTAGCATCCGATCCTCAAGGCTGCCGCCGTCACGGCGCGCGTGCGGCTGCTCGCTGCGGGCAGCAGCAGCCAGCGGCGCCTTGGGCTGGGCCATAGGCTCGCCCGCCCCGCCACCGCCCGGCAGCAGTGGCGCGCCGCCGCTATCGGCTGACTGCTGGTCCCTCGGTTGGCGGCTATCCTCTGCGGCCGAAAAAGGTTCGCCGTGGGCGCTGCCAGTGCCCCAGGTGGCGGCTGCGGACTGGAGCCCCGCAGCTGCCTCCATGGGTACAATCGGCTCCGCCGGCTCCGACGGGGCATTTCGCTCAACCCCGGCATTCCCCTCCGCCTCGTGTCCCTCTGCCTCCTGCCCCTCCGCTTCCTGCTGTTGGGCCAGTCGGCTCTGCGCCTGCGCAAGCAGTGGCAGCGGCGATAGGGTATCCTCGACGGCTGCCTCCACCGCTACCTCAGCAGCCGTCGCAGTTCGCGTGCTCGCCGTAGCCTCAGACCCGGCTGACACCGCCACAAGCAGCTGTGCCAAGCTCCCGGCCCCTGGCGTGGTGCTCCTTTGAACCTGGTGGTGCTGCTCGGGCTGCTGGTGCTGGTGCTGGTGCTGCTGCTGCTCATCGGGCTCCTGCGCCGTGCTGCCGGCCACCGCCTGCTGCGCCTGGCCGAGCCAGGTGTACAGGCCGGCTGCATGTGGGGAACCTATGGCCTGGTATGGACCCGAAGCGCTGGGCCCCGTCGCCGGCAGGATGAGTCCGAGCAGCGCGTCGACACGAGCGGCCGCAGCGCCGGCGTCGGGTGGCGTCATTATTTCGGCCTCGCTCGCAGGGCTGGTGGCCGGCTGGTAGGGTGTGGGCGCGGCTACGGCCTGCTCTGTGCCGGCGGCAAAAGGACTGGTCGGCTGGTACGCGGTGGCGGCCGCGTGCATAGCTGGCGGCAGGCCGCCGCCATCCGTGGCTGGGCCAGGTGTCGCTGCTGCTCCTGCGCCCACCGGTGCAACCTGCTGTGTGAGAAGCCCTGGGCCGGGCGGCTGACTGGCTGCCTCCGCTGCCGCAGCCTCCGCCGCCGCAGTCTCCGCCACCGCAGCCTCCGCCACCGCAGCCTCTGCCACCGCAGGCTCCGCCACCGCAGGCTCCGCCACCGCAGCCTCCGCCGCCGCAGCCTCCGGCCCCGCAGCCTCCGCCGCCTCCGTCCCCACCGCCGCAGCCGCCGCAGCCGCAGCCTCCGGCCCCGCAGCCGTCAGTGCACTCGTATCAGCGATGGGTTCCGCTGCTGCCGCCACGTCGCCCACCCGTAGTTCCACCTCACCCGCCGCTGCGGTGGCGAGTAGGGGGGTCGGGGGTGTGGTGCCGTAGTGCAGAAGGGTCACCGCGGCGGTGGTGAGCGGCTGCGGAGACGCGGGTGCTAGGAGTAGTGCGGCGGGCGGAGCGTTCGCGAGCACGGCGCCGCCGGCAGTATTCGCCTTGGCAGCCACCGATGTTGGCTGCTCCGGCACCAGCGCTATAGCTTCCATCGCTGTGTCTGACCCCACCAGTGTTGGCGCCGCTGTCGCAACGTGCACGTCCGACTTGGTATTGTTTGCTGCTGCGTCCGCCACCGGCCGTGCCTGCTCCGGTACTCCCGCCGCCGTAACTGCCGATGGTGCCACGGCCCCCGACTCCTCATCTTGCAGCTGCGCCTCGGCGGCGCCAGACAGGGGTAGCACGAGCTCAAGGGGAGCGGGTGAGGCCTGAGAGGGGCCGCCGCCATCACCAAGCGCCTGCGCGCTGCCGCCTTCAAGTACGGCCCGTTCAGCCTCCATGGCATCCGGGTCTGGCACCGTAGCCGGCGGCGACCGCGGCGGCGACGGCTGCGAGGGCTGCGACGGCGCCGGCGGTGGCTGAAGCAGCTGCCGGGGCGGTGAGGGCCGCTGCGGTGGCCAGGCCAGCAGCGACATGGAAGGCTGATTAGGGGGCGGCGGTTCGGCTGCTGGCGGCGGCTCGCACACTGCCAGGGCTCGAGCCGGGGCTCGTGCTGCATCGCCACCGCCGCTACCGTGCACCTCTGCACCTCTCAGACTGATGACGCTGTCTGCGCTGATGCGCTGTTGGGGTGCTGAACGCTCCTCGCCAGCCACTGGCTCCGCCGCACCCGCCGCAGATGCGTCCGCACTGGTCTCCTTGCTGACCGCAGCCGCCTGTCGGCTGCCACTGCCCACTTCAGTGGCCGCTACTACCGCTGCCAAATCCGCTGCCGCCGCGGCCACTGACCGCTCACCCAAGCTGGTGCCTGCATCGGGGAGCGCCAAGGCTTCGGCCTCTGCCCGGAAGGCCACATCGGGCGACTGCACGGGCGCAGCTGTTGGAGAGTGCAGTGGCGGCGCCTCGGCGGAGGCAGCTGCGGTACTCTCTTGTGCTGGCGCCTGATTTTCGCGCTCTGCTGGGTCCAACGGTGCAGGCTCCGCCGCAGCCGCCGCTATCGGGGCCGGGGCCTGCGCATGCAGGTCTGCAGCTCCAGTAGGCGCAGGCGCCGTCTGCCGCAAGCTCTCAGCGTGCTGCGGTTCCACCTTTGGGACTGCTGCATTGGCGGCCGTGCTCGGGGCTGTCGCAGCTGTTGGCTGGGCCCCGACCACACAGGCCTTGGGCGCAGCCGCAGGAATTGCCGAGCCTGACGCGGTTGGTGCATATCTGTTTGCGACCGGAGTTGTGGCAGAAGGGCCCAGAGACGCAGCCGTGCCAGTCGCGGCGGCGGCGGCGGCGGCCGCCGAGGCAGCGGCAGCCGCAGCAGCGGCCGCAGCGTTGCGCTGCTGCAGGGCAATCTGACCGAGTCGGCCGCCGATAACCTCGGACGAAGATGGCAATGCGCCTGGTGCTGGTGCTGCAAGCTGGGCGTGCGGCGGCGCAGGTGCACCGAGCAGCGCGGCGACGTGCGCAGCCGGCTCCGCCAAAGACGTACGCTGCATCACGTGTGCCGGAGGACGCGAGCCCGCCGCAAGCCGCGACGGCGGTAGTGCCGGTAGCGAAGATGCTAGCGGGGGCAGCGACGCCGCTCGTGCGGGTGCGCTTTTTGGCAGGTTCTGCAGGGGCGACGACGACGGGGTGCCACCACTCATTGCCGCTGCCGACGTCAGGCCATCCCTCGGGCTGGTGCTGATAGCGCGGCGCGGTAGCGCCGATGCGGCCAACGCGCCCTCTGACGCTGGCAGCCCCGGCGAAGCATGTGCCGCTCCGAGTCGCGGTGCTTCACCTTGCCTGCGCTGTAGCTGCGGGGCAGCACTGCTACTGACGCTGTTGTTCATCCCAGACAACAGCCCGCTGCGGCCTGCGGCGCCGGTTTTGCTCCACATGTGCACAAACTGCACGCTCTGTCCCACTGCTGCCCTGCCGCTGGCGGAGCTTGCTGCAGGTCCGCCTGCGGCTGGCCCCAGCGAGCCACGCTGGTGCGCTTGCAACAGCCCAGGGCTGCCGTCAGCGCTTCCGTGTGCAGGCTGTGGTGAGCGCCGCTGCAATGCCTGAGGGGCTGGACCTGAGGCAACAGCACTGGTGAGACCGGAACGCGTCGTTCCGGCGGCGATCGACAGCCCTGCAGCTGCAGTAGGGTCGTGCCAGGGCACTTCACCGCTGGGCATAGGCCTGGGAGACGTTGCCTGTGTGTGACCCAGTCCAGTGCCACTGACGGCGGGCGAGGCCGTTGTGGACGGGGCAGACAAGGCGGGGGCTATAAAATGCGCTGCCACCGCTCCTTCCTCAGCTGCTGCTGCAAGTCTCGTGCTTCTATCTCCGGGGGCTGGTGCATGCTGCTGAGGTACTGTCCCGCAGCTGGTTGCAGCTGCAGCTGCACTGGCCTGCCGTTGAGGTCGCTGCAACACAGCTGCAGCCGGAGCTTCGTGCGCCATCGAACCCGTAACGCCAGGGCCTGCTTCCGTGGCCGACGTGGCGGCAGTGTGCCGGGACGCAAGGTCAGCGCCCTCACCCTGCCGGGGCTGCTGCTGCTGCAAAACGGGCCTGGATGGCAAGGAGCTCGCTGCCGCCGGCAGTGGTGAGGCGTCATGCCGCGGCGGCGGCGGCTCTGGCTCGGCTGCGGACTGTTCGCCTCGCTGGTCACGGTCCTGCTGCTGCGCCTTCTGCTGTTGCGGCTGGATCGTAGGCGAGGGCAACGTCGCCACTGTCACGGCCTGAAACTGCTTGATGAACGCCGTGTTGATGACGCCTGCGCGGATGTTGGATGGGCAATGGTAGGGATCAGGCACTTACGTTTTCCGTCACCCAACCGGGGTAACCTCGAACGCACGGCCCTCTCTCCCACACCGCATTCTTTGCCACCTGGTCCCGTACGCGTGTGCAACCCCCAATACGGTATTCATGAAGCGTGCTTACCAAGGCACTCCTCGGCGACCGTGACGGCGGCATCCACCGCCTGCAGCACCCCCTCACGCTGTCCCTCCTGCGTCAACAGCTCCAGCGCCTGCGCCAGCTTACGGTCCAATCCCTGCCCAGAGGACCGCGAGCACAGGCGGAGCTGCTGCTGCCTGTCCGCAAACATCTGGGCTACCACCGGGGACCAATGCCCTTCTCCAGAGGCTGCCGCCTTGCTTTGGTCAGATCCGGCGGCGCCGCCGCGGGGTCCCACCTGGCCTGGACCTGCCACCAGCTGCGGCTGCTGCGGCTCGCCGACGCCAGCGGCGCGCCCGCTGCCGCCACCGTCACCGCTGTCTTGGGCTCCCGGCGGCGCAGGCTGCCTGAACAGGGCTGTGACGGTAAGGTCGAACTCGCCCCAGTCCACGGGTTTGGCGTCCAGCAGCTGGAGGCAGGCCTGCGAACAACGAGCGCGACGGCACGCGGGGAGCGGAACCGGCGTGAGCGGGGGGTGAGTTGGGCGCGCGAACGTCAGGGAAGCACGCACGTGCTTGACCTCAGCCCACTTTAGCAATCATGTGTGCGCTCTCTGATTTCGTGCCGTCATATGGGCACAGCGCGCTGATGCTGGACCGATGGCAGGGCACAACAGGTGCTGACCTCGGTGCGGACGTCCACGTGCAGCTGCGCGCTCTCTTCCGTCAGCGGCACCAGTCCCGCCAGCAGCGTCGCCACGCCGGTATCCAGGATGCCATACTGTTCAGAGGAGGGCAGCAGGGACAGGCCATACCAAAGCTTGAGGCGCAAAGCGGTGCTGAGTTCCTCCAGCCAGCCAGGGCGTGCGGCGCGTGCGGTGCGGGACAGCGAGGTCCCAGGCATCTTGGGCATGCGGGCAGGGTCTCACCTGCAGCCGGCGCCTGACCCAGGCGGCACACAGCAGCAGCTGCAGGTGTTCCGGCAGCTGGATGTCGCTCGCCTCCACCACACCGAGCACGCCTGCAGGAAGCGCGCGCGAGCGAAGTCAAGCGGCCGGCACCCGAACAGCCGGGCCCCTTTCGTCGCGGCCACGCCCTCGGCGCACCTCGGACATCCGGCGGCTTCTCGTCCTGCAGATGTTGCGCGAAGTGGAGCAGGAGCTGCGCCCGCTGCCTTGCTAGTCGGGAAGCATCTGCGTCTGTCGTCATTTTCGTAAGCGTGGCAGCCCGAGCCCATGTGGCATCGTGCTAGCTTGTATGGCAAAATTCAAATATGTCGCTTCACCTCATAGCGCGCGGTCGGGCAACAAGTGCGATTAAGACCTGGACCCCGATCGCCGTTGACTTCGTCGGCATCGAATTTCTTGGCGTGGCTCGCGATGTCTTCACTCAATCTTTGAGTAACATAATAGAAATTCCACACAGCTAGCTTAATTTGCAAACGCGTTGTGCTTGTTAACTTGCGAATCACGACCTGGTGCATTGCTGCTCTTGCGCGAGAGAAGGTGTGCCTTATTTATCTAGTGCATTACATTTACCTGCTGCAACTGACTGGCAGCGGCCTGCCTGGCGCGCTGAGCTAATTTGCAACACAGAAATGGCCGGCGAAGAAGTCGACTGGGACCAGTGAGTGCTGCAATTACAATTGGTGGAGCTCATGTTGATGCCAAGGACAATGCCGGGTGCTTGCGGGGCGCTGATGGTGAACTGCGCGGTGCAGGTTGGACAAAAACAAGATGTTTATCTATGGCATCGGCATGTTTTCGGTGAGTACATGACGAAGGCGCCGATAGGGGCCTTCTCTGGGGCGCGTGCCGCGAGAATCAAGACCTCACTCACGCAGCTTGCGCCGCGCCGCTCCGTTACAGGGCGTCACAACGGTGCTGTACCCGCTGTCTGTCATTAAGACCAAACAGATGACGCTGCCTGGCATCGGCGGAGGCTTCAGGGCGAGTTCAGGGTTTGGGGGGGCGCTGAAGGGGTGTCAGGGGCAGGGCAGAGGGCGTGGCGTGAAGGTGCTGGCTGTGTGCGACGCCGGCACCATTTTATGCATGTGCTGCGCTGTGGCTTGGCGGGGCCAGAATCACGGTCACATCTACCGTACGTAGGCTGTGCATGAATCCAGATGCTGCTTGGTGGGTCTTGTTCTGAACCTTTTGCACGGCCGCATGGCCAAAATCGTCCGGCGTCGTAGGGGGCGCGGCAGACGGCTTCCACAATCATGCGCTCAGAGGGCGTTCCCGGATTCTACCGTGGCTTCGGCACGGTCATCTTCGGGACTATCCCAGCCCGCGCGGTGAGTTGGAGGGTGCTGGCGGACCTGGGAGGCTGGGACTTCACCGTTGCCTTGAAGCCAGCGGGTCCTAGTCCGGCTGCAAGTCCCCAGAGGATCCCCATCCGGCCACCGTCCCTCCTTCACGTGCACCACAACAGGTGTACCTCACAACACTGGAGTGGACGAAAAGCGAGGTGGGAAAGGTCGTGGGCGACATGGGTGTGACGGGACCCGCCGCCGCCGGCCTGGCAAATTTCGCTGGGGGAGCGTTGGCGTCCCTGGCGACCCAGTCCGTGACGGTGCCTATTGACGTCATCAGCCAGAAGCAGATCGTGCATGGTGATGAGACGGTGGTGGCGCGTCACCAGCTCAACCTGGGGCCGGGGCAAGCGGCAGCACCAGCGGCGCCGGCAGCTTCGGCAGGGCAAGGAAAGCCAGCGCCAGCGGCGTCCTCGCCGGCGTCAGGGGCATCGCCATCCGGTGCCATTGACACGGCGGCAGCGGCGGCGCGGAGCTCGGGCGCGGCCTCCACTTCGGGGCGGCCGGCGGGGGCAGCGGTAGCGGAGAGCGGTGGCGCGGCGGCGGCGTCGACCGTGGTGCGGCGGATAGGGCCGGTGCAGATGATCCGGCTCATCATCAAGGAGGAGGGCCTGGCGGGCCTCTACCGCGGCTTCATCCCGTCGGTAGCCACCTTCGTGCCCTCCAGCGCGGTGTGGTGGGGGGCGTACGGCGCATACCAGAAGACGATATGGTCGTTCGTCTCGGACAGCGGCACCGGGCCAGCGGGGTCGGGCGAGGAGCTACTGCACCAGCCGCACACGACAGGGACGGTGGTGGCGGTGCAGACGACCTCGTCCGTGCTGGCGGGCTGCACAAGCAGCATCGTCACCACGCCGCTGGACCTGATCAAGGTGGGTTGCGCGGAGAAGGAAAGAATACGTGCACGGCAAGTGATAGACATCAAGCACACAGGCGATGGGCAGCTGAGCTCTTTCGGGGAAGGAACGCGGCTCGGCATAGCGCGGGCGCCGGGCCGAGCTAGGACGTCCCCCGGGTGCACACACGCCAACCTTGGCCTCCTCCCTGGGCTCCTGGCAAGTCGCCGCCCGTGCTGCTAGGCCCTACTGAACGCCGGAACCCTGCCTCTGCCACATCTCACACCCCATCTTCACAACTCCCCATCGCCCCTCGCCCCGCAGACGCGCATCCAGGTGTCGTACAAGCACGACGGCGCCACGCCCTCCTTCATGGACGTGGCGCGGCAGATCCTGCGCGAGGACGGCGCCGCGGGCTTCCTGCGCGGCGCGGTGCCGCGCATGGTCAACGCGTCGCTGTGGGGCACGTGCATGGTGTCGGTGTACGAGCACCTGAAGCGCGTGTGCGCCAAGGACCCGACCGACTAGGCTGGCCGGGGGCTGGGGCGAGGTTGTTTGTCTGACTGTGTGTTGAGAGCGCGGCGTGTGCGGGGTGTACTGTGGTCTGGGATGGGACGCTTGGCGATGGGGTGCAAGCCAGCTAGCGAGCGAGCGTCATCATGCCCATGCGGTGGCGGCCGAAATGCCGCTTGGACCGAGAATCGTTTAAATAGAACGACAGCAGGAGCATAGGAGGACTCTCCAGGTTGATGGGAGCGGAAGCAGTATGGGCAAGGCGAGCGCTGGGCGTAGGTAGTGTCAGGTGCAACCAGCCACGTCATGAGATGTGGGCACAGAACGGACTGATCCTGACAGGTGGCATCTCAACTCGCAGGCGCGTGGGGCTGCAAGGTATCGTATGCATGCAAGCCGCCAGGACGCTCTCTGTAACTGTCCTCATACATCTCGTGAGTTTCTTGTAGCCCCACATTGCATGGCGGAGCAGTCCATCCATGCGCACCGCAGGGCCCCTACCAGAGAGCCCGCGGGACTCAGCTGGTATGGTGGACACAGAACGTGGGCAAGGCTCGAGCGCCTGCAGGTGAGTGGTGGTTGGGGCCCCGGGAAGGGATCGCATACAGATAGGGACCAAGTTGGGGCGGGTGCTGCGGATGCGCAGTCGAGACTCGAGTGCAAGGTTGGCAACCTGTGCTCAGCTGTGCTTGAGGGCCTGGCCATGGGGCAGTTCGGCAACTGGCGGGGCGCGGCGAACTGGCTGACTGGCGAGGCAACCACTTGGATGGCTGGCTGACTGCTGCTTCGGAGGTGGGAGCAACCGCAGGGGCTTGGCGGCGGCAGGCAGTGGCGGTGGGTCGGCTGCGACGGCAAGGCGCAGCAGGTGGGTCGGCTCATCAATTCGATATGCAGTTTTGCCTATCGATATGCGTGCATTAGGTTCGCGGCTGCGGCGTGCTGCGCGTCGATGCCCGCAAGGGGGCATGCGGACCGGAATGCAGCATGCAAGGATTTTGGCGGGAGATTGGGATGGGCTTTGGGCTTCCCCGCCTTTGAAAGTCCCTCGCGCGCGCCCGCCCCGCTTAGCCCTTGGCCGCCCTTGCCTCAAAACACCTACAAGTTCGCGCACCAACAGCGCCCTCGTGCGCTCCCGTGACCCATCTATTTACTCGCGAGCCCCTAAAGTAAGCCATTCTTTTGCGACGCGCGCCACGGCGGCCAAGCCGGCCCCACCCGTCTTTAGGCTTGTGAACTAGCGTGCTGCGCCTCGTGATCAACCTGCTATTTATTGGCCTCCGGCGGTGCCTTCGCGCTGCTGCGCTAACGAACATGAGCTTCTCTCTCCCCCTGCCTTCAGTCCACGGTGCTTCTCGTGCCTGCGAGGGCGCCTCACAGCGCCTAAGCCCGCTGCTGCGTCGTCTGTCCCTGGCGCCGCGCTTCGCGCCAGTCGCAGCCAAGCCTCTTCTCCCGCCAATCTTCGCCGGCGCCTCGGAGCGCTGCGGCTACGCCAGCTCCGCGGTCGACCTACTTCCTCACGACCCGGCAATCTCAGACAAGATGGCTGCGCCCGCGCCGCAGACGTCGCGCTCGGGTCTCGGCTGCTCGGCGGGCCCGCAGCCACACCTGACCAACTCGGTGTGCACCGTCATGCCGCCGCCCAGCCCCAGCAAGCGCATGCGCTCGGACTCGTTCGACCACATCGACCCCCGCGCCATGCCGGCGCCCGCGCCGGCGCCTGCGGCCAAGCCCGCGGCCGCGGCTGCCACGGACCCCGAGGCCGCGCTGAGCAAGGCGCTCAAGAGTGTGGTCAAGATCTTCTGCACCAGCGCCAAGTAAGTGAGTTGGGAGCTTGGCGGTTGGGGCGGGAGCGCTGCGGGGGTGGGTCGGGAGCGCCGCTGCGCTGGGTGCCATGAGAGGCCGCATGAGGCGTCACCGTGGCAGTGTTTTGTGCATGTGGGTCGGGCTGCAGCTGCGCACTTCCGCAGCTCCAAAACTGGCGCCGGCGGGCGACCGCGCTCCCTGCTCACCCACCACCATGGCCGCAACCTCGTCGCACCCGCCTTTCGCTTTCCCGCGCGCGCCCTCTCCCTGCCGCAGCCCCAACTACGCGCTGCCCTGGCAGATGATGGCGCAGAGCAAGTCCACCGCCACCGGCTTCGTGGTGGCGCCGCTCAGCTCGCGCCGCATCCTGACCAACGCGCACGCGGTGGCCAACCAGGTGCAGGTCATGCTGCGCAAGCACGGCAACGCGCGCAAGTTCCCGGCGCGCGTGCTGGCGGTGGGCCACGAGTGCGACATCGCCATGCTGACGGTGGACAACGACGAGGTGGGGGGGCATGGTACCGGTGGGAGCGGTGGGGTTGTGAATACCATCCCAAGCTAAGCCATGCTGAACTAGACAAGGGATAGGCGAATGATGGTGGCCAGAACAGGGGATTGTCGCGGAACTTGGAATGAAGCGAGTGGGTGGGTGGGTGGCAGTCGGAGGAGAGGGAGAGCAGCAGTGTTGCATGTCGGGAGGCTGCTCGTCGGGGGTTGTGCTGCACTCTGCGTCCTGACACGCATGTGGGTCGGGTCCAGCCGGCATCCCCACGCGCCCTTCCAATCGCCAGTCTTCCCTGTCCTCAACCCGCCTGCCCCACCCCCAACCGCCTTACTGCTCGCAGTTCTGGACCGGCGACATGGAGGCCCTGGAAGTGGGCCAGCTGCCCTCCATGCAGGAGGCCGTTATGGTGGTGGGCTTCCCCACCGGCGGCGACAACGTGTGCGTGACCAAGGGCGTGGTGTCGCGCCTGGACCGCCAGGTGTACAGCCACGGACGATGCGCGCTGCTGACCACGCAGACCGACTCCGCCATCAACAGGTGAGGGCCCCGCCTAGCCTGCAGCGCCTGAGCCTGGCAGTTGTCACGCTCACAACGCTACAATTCAAACCTTTCGCTGCACCGCCGCCCGATCCTGTTCCACGACCCACATCACCCGGTGCCTTGTTATCGGCAGCCTCAAGCCCTCAACCCACGCCTGCCCTCTCCCTCCCCTCACCCAATGCAGCGGCAACTCGGGCGGCCCGGTGCTGCAGGGCGCGGGCAAGCTGGCGGGCATCGCCTTCCAGTCGCTCATCGGGGCCGAGAACACCGGCTACGTCATCCCCGTGCCCGTGGTGAACCACTTCCTGACCGACCTGGAGCGCCACGGCGGCCGCTACACGGGTAGGTGGATGGAGCGAGCGGCCGATTGCTGCGTGCGCCTTGCGGTTGCAGTCAGTCACAGCGATTCTTGCTGGGTGGCTCATAGGAAGATGATGTGTGGACAACACACGTTACAACTACTGTGAGTCTTAGATGATTTGGGCCGTGCTCCACAGGCTTCCCCGAGATCGGTATGAGCTGGCAGACGCTGGAGAGCACCAGCATGAAGGACAGCCTCAAGCTGCCGCGCGGCGCCACCGGCGTCTACATCACCAGCACGGACCCCTGCTACGACGCCGCCAAGGTGGGTGCGCGTGCGCTTGGTGTGGCCACCAGTCGAGGGGTAACGTAACCGGATTGCAGGACGTCGTTCCTTGCCCTGCTAATAACGTGCGCTCCTGCGTTTCCATCGGCGCGTTAATGCCTTCCTGCGTGCCCCCTCCCGCTCCCCACCCCGCAGGTGCTGCGCGTGGGTGACGTGCTGACGCACGTGCAGGGACAGTCCATCGCCGACGACGGTACGTTCCTGTTCGAGGGCCAGAACGTGCGCATCGACTTCCGGCACCTGCCCTCCATGGCCTACGACGGCGACAGCCTACAGCTGCGCGTGTGGCGCGACGGCGCCGCGCACGAGCTGAGCGTCAAGGTGGGCAGCAGGGAATGACAGTAGACTGGGCGCAGAATGTTGCCTATTCTAAGTACTGGGTTGTTTGGCCCCCAGTGCGCACGTCTGCGCAGCCTCGCTTGGTGGCCAGCCCTCATGGCGCAACGCAGCAGTCCGTTTACCCCGCTCCGCCGCGCAGGTGTCTGTGCCCAAGCACCTGGTGCTGCCGCACTGCCACGACCTCAAGCCGCGCTACTACATCTACGCCGGCCTGGTGTTCACGCGCCTCACCAACTTCTACCTGCGCCACCAGTACGGAGCCGACTGGTCCACCAAGGTGGGCTTTGATTTTGGTTCCCCTGCGGCAAGCCCTCACTGATCCATCCATCCCGCGCGCTGCCTGCGTAAACGTCCACGCCCAGCGCCCCGCAACTCCACGCCCAACCCATCTGCTGCCCCATCCCCCGCGCTCGCCAGGCGCCCATCAAGCTGTGCGACCGCTACTACGGCGGCGTTATGGAGGCGCCCGGCCAGGAGGTGGTCCTGCTGTCCAAGGTGTGTGCGTGCTGCGGGCCGTGCCGGGCTGCGCCGGATTGGTGTTCCATGCGGTATCAGAACCCGCGTGCATTCTGCACGTAAGGGTATTGACAGCTCATGTCTAGAGCTATCACCACACAGCAGCTGCTTCATGCTACGTGTGTTGCATGCAGCTGCTGCTCGCGAGTCTGCTTCCCATGCACAGCTGCCCCTTATCGATCCCACCTCTCCGCTCTTGCTTCCTGACCTGCTGCTCCGTGCCGTCGCAGGTGCTGTCCGCGGACGTGAACCAGGGCTTTCAGGACCTGCAGAACTACCAGGTGTACAAGGTGAACGGCGTCAAGGTGCACAACCTGCAGCACCTGGCGCAGCTGGTGGAGCGCTGCGAGTCCGAGTACGTCCGCTTCGAGCTGGACTGGAAGCGGGTGAGTTTGAGGCGTGGGGGAGGGCCGTACATGGGACCTGTGGGCCCTGTGATTCCTCCTGGGGATGCGGTGGCCGTAACCGTAGCTGCGGAGTTGGTGCGGGGACGCGGGGTGGCAGCGGCTTGCAGCATGTGTCAGAGCGTTGCTACAGCGTACAATGTCGACACCCTTCGCTCCTGACCCCTCCTAAACAGGTTGTGGTGCTGAACACGGCCTCGGGCCGCGCCGCCACCAGCGAGATTCTCAAGATGAACGCCATCGCCTCCGGCCACAGCGAGGGGCTCATGGAGGTGCGTGGCGCCACGGTTGTGGCTGTGGCGTGCGGTCGTATGCCCAATGCCCGTAAAACTGCTCAATATCAAGCGCAGTCGCCGCTGCTGCTGACGCGCTTCACAGCTATCATCTGCATCTCATTCGCTGTACCGTATGCCGCAGGAGCCGCTGTGCCTGCCGCCCGACCTGGAGGCCACCATGCAGCCCTCCCTGGCCGATAGCGAGGTGAGCAGGGCGGCTGCATGAGTTGCATTTTCTGGCTGCTTCACACTGGGGGGTCTTGACTGCGTTAATTGTGTATGTGTCTGTAGGTGGTGCCGGAGACCGCTGCAGAGCCCATTGACGCTGACGGCGTCATGGCGGGCAAGGACGGCAGCACGGACATGACCGCCAACAGCAGCAAGTGCCCTGCGTCGCCCGCAGGCAGTGACAGCAGCGGCAGCAGCGGCGGCCCCAGCAGCGGTGCCCAGATGGACACTGCGTCAACAGTTACCACGAACTGCGGACAGGCGGCCAATGGCTGGGCGCGCCTCTAGCTGGCTCGCTTGCTGTAACAGGAAGCTGCTTGCAACTGCAGGATGACGAGTGAGGGCGTAGGCGTTGAGCTAGAGGACTGGCGACAGCATGGGCTTCATAGCGTGCCTACTAAGGAGACACCAAAGGATTGAACGCTTTGGATGGCTGCGCGGCGCATATGCATGCCCGCCCATGTACTATATAGCTGTGGTATGACTAAAACGGAGAGGCTCAACCGCAAAGAGACGCGTCCGTGCAGTATGTTCCTGTGGAGCTGATGTGCCAATGTTAGCAAATGCGCGCTTCGCGCTTCGTACTCTGATGTCGAACGTGTGCCAATGGTTGCATATTTGCGTGCGATATCGCGAACCACAGCACGCTATGTTGTAACGGGTGCAGAAATCGCTCTATTTGGTGGCCGAACGGGAGGCATCAGCGCTACTGCCGGTGGAGTGGTCGGGTTGTAGTGGGGCCGTGCGGATGGGCGAAGCGGGTGCTAGGACTCCTGAAATTCACGGAAAGCGCCGGTGGAACACGCCTTCCCTCGAGCGTGTGGGAGGTTTCAGCTTCGCACGCATGCCCACACGTGATAGTTTCTTGACTGTGAGGAAGGGCGCCCGGGCCGAGCGTGGCTGCTGGGCGGCTGGGCGAAGTATACCGCGTGGGCACACCAGCTCTCATCCCCGGCGCAATCCATCGGGTGCTGCTGATGGAGTTCCAGATCGAGTGTTCACTTGATAGGACCAACTTAGTTAAGACCGCGCCAGCGCGAACTTCGCACTTGGAGCCGAAAGGGTGGATCCACCGGACTGTCTCAATCGATCGCGACGCCGCGGATCGCCAAACAGTTCATGAGTAAAACTTACACAATGATATCTGTTTTTATCACTACGGGAAGAGTTTCGGCTGCGTGCATGAAATGATGAAAGCCTGCGCTCACTTACCGCTGCTCATTGAACGTATGAGATTAGACAAAATATGTTGTGGATAGGATTCAGGGTTGAAATCAGCTGAACCGCTGCTCGAGCGCGCAAGAGCAGTCTCGACTATGAAGAGCAGCCAACCCTTGCAGAAAGCTCTTGTAGAGACAGAGAGGCGATTTAATGCCTAGCTGGCTTACGTGCTGCTTTCGCGCTGGTGTTTCGCCGGCCGAGCAAACATGGCAACGCGGCTGCGGATCGGTGGCGCAATCACCTGTGCGCGAAAATAGCACAGCGGATGGCTTGGTAAGCAGGACACAGCGGGACTGGCTGCCGACACTGACACAGGCGAAATTGCAAGTCCCGATAGTAGTCCGAGCTTGGCGGACTGCAGAGGAAACAGGTTGAATCACAGGGGCTCTCATAAAATCGAATGCTCGGCATCTTGCGCGCTAGGTTAACCGGTTGCCGGCGGCGAGGTGCCAATCAAAAGCGGCACGAGCTTCGTGCCTGCAGCGGCCACACATCCACATATCCAAACCCCGCGAGCGCATGCATGTCAAGCGCAGATGCGACTTCCCCTCAGTCATCAGTGCTTCAAACAGCCTCTTCTCACAAAGAGAATGCTCGCTCCCCGCCACACAGGTTGCGCCCTTGGAGCCGGCGGCGCCTCAGCACCTTTCGCCGTTGCCCCAGCAAGCCACACCGCCGGCCCGCTGGGACATGGTCGCGCTGGAGGCCACGCCACACGCCGTGACCGTGGTGGCTCTGGGAGGCTCCTGCCCGGGCGCGGTGCTGTATCAGAACGCCCTCAGCCGCAGCTACTTCGGCAACCGATGCACGGCGGATCCAGCAGGCGCAGGCCTTGCAGCATCGCGTGTGTGCGCTCCGCTACCTCCGCCTGCCGCCGGCGTGCCACCACAGCACGGCGGGGGAGCTACCGCCCCCAACACACCCGCCTCAGCCGACCGCCAGCCGATGGCTGTGTCGCGTTGGGTTCCGGCACCTGGCGGCGGGGCGAGCCACAGCGGCGCGGCGGGCCCCGACCCAGATGTAGCTGACGGCGGGCAAGACGGTGTTGCGCCGTCCGTCCTGCCTCCCATCTTGTTGGACCTGTTCTCGCTCTGCCCCGAGAAGCTCCAGGGGCTTGCACGGGAGCTGGTGCTGCTGGAGCCGGTGACCGCTGGTGGCGATGCAGCAGCAGCAAGAGGCGGCGCGGGAGGTGGAGCCAAGTCCTGGAAGAGTGAGTTGCTTGGGGCCGGCATGTGTGCCGTACCGGTATTCGCTGTGCACGCTGGGCAGCGAACAGCGACAAGCGGCAAGGAAGCGCTTTCGGCTGACTGTGACACCATTTACGTGCTGCCCGTGCCGCAGGTGTCATACTGGTTCCGGCTTCCTGCGGGACCGCCCCGCCATTGGCCGCTGCATCCGACGCATTGGCGGCCATGCCGACCCTGGCTGCTGCTAGGCCCGTCTACCGGCAGCAGCCTGCACCGTCGCTGCAGCCTTGGGTGGCGAGGGGTGAAGACGCAGACCAGCTCGGGTCGATACCTAACGTCTTCAACACGGACGCGGCTCTACAGCAAGCTCCATGTTCCCAGCTGCTGCTCATGCCAGCGCAACAAGGGCCGGCCAATGAGCAGCCGCAGCGCACGCAACATGCTGATGGAAGCAAGGCCACAGCTGCAGCACACAGTGTGGCAGTCGCGGTGTCGGCGGTAGCAGCAGTTGCCACCGCCGCCGCGGCCCACACCGCCGTCCCTGGCCCACCCGCCCAGCGCAGCGCCCCCTTGGGGCATGTGCCGTTAAGTCATAGCTTGGGGCAGCCCTTGCCGCAGCACCACACGCAAGGCAGCATCAGCCGCACCCTCTACCCCGCGGACGTGCATCGGGACCACCAGCAGCAGGTGTTTCTGAGCCAGCCAGCTCAACCACACCAGTTCTCGGACCAGCAGCTGCCGCTGCCTGTGCAAGTGCTGACGGCTGCGGACCCGCGGCACCCCGGAAGCGGCAGCAGCCTCCCACCCCGGTACCACAGTCAGCAAGACTACAGCAGCAGCCAGCACGCGAGCGTCACCAACACGGCACCAGCTCACGCCTCAGGCGTCGCGGGATCCACCTTCGGTGGCACAATGCCGACCGGGCACGCCAGCGCCGCTTACAACACGGCCTCGACGGCCGCGCTTTCTGCCGCACTGGCCACCAGTACGATAGCCCTGGCGATCGAGCAGCAGCCGGGGCTCGCGTCGGCCATCACCCACTCGCTTCCGCTGGGTGGGCGACCTGGGGCGCAGCAGGTGCGGGGGTTCGCTACCGCCAGCGGCATGCTCAGCGGCGGCTTCAGCGGTCCCATGGCCGCTGCCTCACTGGACGGCAGCCAGCCGCTGTTTCTTGTGGGTCAGCCGTGGGATGAGCAGGCTCCCGGCGGCCAACCCAGGTCGCGACTGCTTGCTTCCGCCGCCGTCAGTGGTGGCGAGGCAGTGAGCCCGTCTGTGACCGGTGAGCACGCCAGCGGCGGCGGCCAGGAAGCCGCTCCCGGCGGCGAGCGAGGCGGCAGCAGCGCCGTGTTAAGCGCAAAGGAGCGCGCGCTGCTGCCGCCGCCGTCGGAGCGGCTGGCCCCCGGCGCCACTCCGCGCGCTAGCCTGATCGGCATCCCGGAGCTAGGCAGCTTCCACATAGATGAACGGGGTGACGCGGACGGCGGCCGCGGCGCCGCCGCGGTGGCGGGCAGCGGCGCGGCAGGACAGCAGCAGGGCGCCGCGCCCGATGAGGACCGCTTCAACAGCTGGCTCAAGTTCATGATGAAGGCGCCGCTGCCGGACCAGTCCGTGGTGGGCGCCGTGGCTTTCGCACGGCAGCTGCAGCAGCACCACCAGCACCACCACCAGCAGCAGCCGCAGCAACAGCCGCTGCAGCAGCAACAGGGGATGCCGCGGCAGCACTCAGACGCGTTTTCACTGTGGCCGGCTGGTGGCGGCATCGCAGGCTTGACCGCCGCGTCCGGCCAGCTGCCACAGGCGCGGCGGCCGCGCTCGTTCCAAGGCAGGGACGCAGCGGGTGCTTCCTCCCCCTCCCAGCTATCTCAGCTCCCAGCACCAGTGGTGCCGAACCGGAGCATGAACGGAAGTGCGGGTGAGGCGCCGACATGGGACGGCACAGCCGTGGGCATCCGCGCCGGCAGCAGCCGAGCATACAGCGGATTGTATTCACAGTGGGCCGACATGAGCACCCATTCGTTCACTGCAGCGCAGGCGCCCGCTGCAGGCGTCCCAGAGGCTTACAGCGGCAGCCCTTCATGCCCTCTGCCGCGCATGCCAGCAGCATCAAAGGCCAGCGCACCCTCTGTTTCGGCAATGCCGCGTGGCGCCGATGCAGGATACGGTGGGACCGTCGCCGTTGATGATAGCAACCCAGAGAAGAAGAAGCACCAGCAGCAGGTATCCCATGGCAGGGTGGTGCACGCCAGTTGCAGCGCCCTAGGCGCTGCTGAAGTACCACCTGGTGGAAGCAGCGCAATCGGTCACGGTGGCAGAGGTGTTGGCAGCATCGGAAGCGGAGGCGCTAGAAGCGCAGGTGGCAGCAGCAGGAGGGGCCGGAGGGGCAGCTCGATCGGCGGTGGCAGGGTGAGCGGGGCGGACGTGGCGCTCGTGCGGCAGGCCCTTGCCCCACGCACACGCGGGCGACGCGGCAGCGCGCGGACTGCCGGCGGCGGCCATTCTGTCGACGCGTCATCCGCCGTGTCGGCCTTGGCGAGCGGAGCTGCTGGCGGAGCTACGACAGCCAGCACCGCATCTCTGCTGGGCACCAACGCCAACCTGTTGGGAACCGATGCCTACGACGGCGGAGCAGTGTCCACGACTGGCGAGCTCAGTAACCTAATGAGCGAGTGCGCGGCGCCAGGGAGCGAGCTCAGCGTGCGGACCTCGTCCAAGCTCATGCATCTCCGACTGCCAGCTGGCAACAGCCAGAACGGGGCCCACGCCTCAATTGGCTCTCGGAGCTCGCAGGGCGGATCCTGGGATGGGTACGGTAGCACGCAGGACAGCAGTTCTGCCCCGGCCGACGCCAGGACGCGAGGCAGCGCCAGCGAGGCATACGGCGGTGGCAGTAGCTGGAAGCCCTTCGTTGATGTCGTGCCCGAGGTGGCAGAGGCGACCGTCAGCATCCCAGCAGACGCAGAGGAGACGGACGCGACCTGCGAGGCGCGGGGTGCGTGGGAAGGGCAGCGCGGCAGCGATCAGTCGAATTCTCTGGCAGCAGTGCCAGCTGCTGCCTGGTCGGGGACTGCAGCACCCGTGGAATCAGCGGCCGTCGCTCCCACAGCCGGTACCTCGACAGCGGTAGCAGCCCCCACGATGTGGGAAGCGGTTGTGGCTGCGGCGTCTGCGGCCGCAGCGGGCGGGGTCACGCCGCTCGGCACGGAAATGCGGCTTGAGAGTGTGCAGGAGCAGCAGCAGCAGCAGCAGCAGTCCCTCCTTTTGGAGCTGGCACCAGCAGCAGCACCAAAAAGCAGCAGCAGCGGCGGCGTATGCATCAGCACGCTGGGTGAGCCATCACTCGCTGTTCCCAGGTTCGCGCCCGCAGAAGCGCTGTTGACTGTCGCGCTCCGCAGCTCTGGCGGCCACAGCGGCGGCGCTACTGTGAGCGGCCAGCTGGGCGGGCTGCAGGGCGCCACCGGAGTTACCACCGACAACCCGCACCTCACCCGCCTGCGTGCGGCAGGCGGCAGCGTGGGCGCCAAGCTAGACCTGATGGAGCGCACCAGCAACGGCAGCGGCGGGAACAGCGGGCCCGGCAGCGAAACTACGGGCGCCGGCTGCCCTTCAAGCCTTTTCTGCGCCACGCTCAACCAGTTCCCATCAGGCGCCGTGGGCCCCGCTGGCATGTCCACCAGCGGCCACGTCGGCACGTCCATCAGCGGCAGCGGCGGTCCACAGCGCAACCGGCTGCTGGCAAGCGCGATGGCAACTCTGGACCTCAGCATCCACCACGCGGGCGCGAAACCGCCCGCCGCCCAGCATGGCCAGCCCGACGCGCTGCGTGTGCACCACGGCCGGGGCACCAGCTCTCAGTCCGGCGAGAGCTCGCAGCCCGGCACGCCCGGACTCATGTCGCCCCTGGCTGCAGACCCAGCGCGCCAGAGGCCTCCGCCGGCCGCCGCGGCTGAGCCGCCAGCAGCACCGCACCTGGAGCTGGATGTCGGGCTGCGCGCGCCAAGCACGGGCTACGCCAGTGCCGACCCAAGCGTGCGGCGGCCTTACCGACCGAGAACGGCTTCGGGGAACGGCGGTGGGGCTCCTCAGCACGGGGTCGCGGCCGGCGCCGGATCGCAGGTGCTGCTCGATGGCTCGACGGGGGCGACCCACACCGCGAGTGTGACCAGCACCAGCGGCGTGCTTGGTGTGGGGCCTGGCGAGCGGATGGTGATGCCGGTGTCAGTCGATGTTGCCCGGCGGCAGCAGCACAGCGTCCGCTTGGAGGCCGGCGCAGCGCCGTCCGCGACGGCACAGCTGGCTGTCTTGAGGGCAGCGTCAGCTGCCGAGCCGTCGGGTGGGTTCGTGTACGTCTCTGGGGCGCAAAGCGCGGCGCTGACTGCAGCACTGGGGCGCGGCGGCGCCGACTGCACGTACCACCGCGTCATGGCGACGGTGCAGCCGGAGCCGGCGGCAGGCGGCCGGGTGCTGGTTATCATGCAGGTGCGGCAGATAGGGCTTTTGGGTGCACAGAAGCTTGTAACTAGCGCTACCGAAGTGTTGCAAATGACACTTGCTGCCTTGCTTATTACGGGACGGCCGCATCACCGCTCTTGAACGCCTAAACCACTTGTGTACGCGGTGCATGCCTTCCGCAGACGGACGTGAGCGCCAAGGTGGCGGCTGAGAGCCACGCCATCCTGGTGGCTGAAAGGCAGCATCGGCTGCTGGAGCAGATCTATCCGCACCACGTGCTGGCGGCGCTCACCGAGCAGCTGGTGGCGCAGCAGAGCCAGCACACGCAGGTGGGCGGGGCGGGGCGGGGTGGGGAGTGGGCGCGGTGCATGGCATTGCGCTCGGCAAAGGGTACGGGGCGGATGCTCTGATTGTGCAGACCTGCTTTCGACAATAGGCATCTCTCGTTTTTGAGGATATGCTTTGCACGTTTCCATTCTGACTGCAGGTGCTCCAGGCTGCTAGGGAGGCAGTGGTGGTAGCTGAGGCGGCGGCGGTGCGCGCAGCGGCAGCGGCGGACCGTGAGGCCACAAGGGCCTTGTTCCAGCCGGGCTGGGGGCAGGACCACCTGCGCCAGATGCAGGCACAGCTGTTTGTGGCGGCTCAGCAAGCGCACAGCAGCGCCTTCGCCACCAGCAGCGGAGCGCTCGACGCGTTGGAGGCACACTATACCGCCGATGGCAATGCGCCACGCGCCGCCTGTGGCCCAGTCGAGAGGACACTGTCAAGGGATGCTGGACGAGTGTCCACCACAGCGGATGGCGCGGCTCGAGCAGCTGTGGACGCCGCGGGGGATGCAGCCGTGGCTGCGGAGGATGCGGCCGCGGCGGCGCAGGCCGCGGCGGTGGCTTTGCAGCGGCTGGAGCGCAGGGCTGGGCTGATCTTGCAGAACCCGCCTGCATTCACCGGGCACGGCGAGCTGGCCCGTTTCCACCCACAGGTGACGGTCCTGTTTGCGGACATCAAAGGTGAGCGCCCTGTGTAAAGCTCTGGTGCTGATGCGCTTCATAATAGCTGTGAAGGCGCACAATGTGACGTGCAAAGCCACCGTTGGCTTCGTCTCCTGGAACCCCCTTGCTTGACTGCGCCCCTGCATCCCGCATGCACCTCAGGCTTTACGGCGCTGTGCAAGGACATCGAACCGGAGACCGTCATGCGCATGCTGAACGACTTGTTCAGTCGCTTCGACAACCTGCTGGACCGCTTCGCGCTGCGCAAGGTGCGCGCTGAATAACGCAGAGCTTGAGGGCTTAACTTTGAGTGTCGTTCAGCTAAAGATGCCAGCGGCCCTACACACGCGTGCCGTACGCAAGACATAACGGCGCTGTCGGCCTCTGTGTGCTCTCTGCTGTGCGCTGTGCTGCCCTTGCTTTAGATGGATACTATCGGAGACGGCTATGTTGCGGCGGGAGGCCTCACGCACGCGGAGTCGGACAGCAGCTGTGGTGTTGTCGGTGCTATTGCCACTGGCAACGCAAGTTACCTGGGTCCGCACGCCGCGGCTCCTGACGCCACTGGCACGGATGCCGCCCATGCGCCCAAGGCTGCCGGGGCTGGCGGCACGACAGCTGTGGCTGGTGACGTGGTGTTGCCCTCCTGCCCGTCGTTCACGGCGCGGTTTTCACCGCCGCAGGCGGCCCGTGCGGTTTTCAGATTCGCACAGGTGTGTACCGTACCCGCTATGGTCTGTCAAGTAATCCATAAGGAACTGCCTTATGAGGAAACCTGTGCTGCGCATGACG
Organism: Chlamydomonas incerta; assembly: GCA_016834605.1. NCBI lineage: Eukaryota > Viridiplantae > Chlorophyta > Chlorophyceae > Chlamydomonadales > Chlamydomonadaceae > Chlamydomonas > Chlamydomonas incerta. The sequence continues at coordinate 127,722 of JAEHOC010000015.1, forward strand.
CTGAAGTTCCCTCGTCCGGTGTGTGTTTGCCGTGGCATGGCGGATGCAGGCGATGCTGCGGGCGGCTGAGCAGGTCTTGCTGCCCACCACCGGCCGGCCGGTCCAGATCCGCATCGGTAAGGCCCAGGGTGTTCTGGTTGCCGCGTGGTGGTCAGGTGCCCGAAATGACAAAATTGAACGCCATCTGACGGCGCCCTGTGCATAAGGCGGACGTGACTAGGTGATCTGCATACCGCCGGTGCTGCATGGAGTCGCTGCATTCCGCACGCTATGCTACTGCGCCGTTGCAGGCATCGCGACGGGCCCGGTGGTCTCCGGCGTGGTGGGCGCGACCAAGCCCAAGTACAGCCTGTTCGGTAAGCGCCCTGCCGCGCTGCTCACGTCGAGCTGCTGGCCCAGCTCATTGTCCCGATCAGAGGAAGCCGGTCGTGCGACGCCTGTGACGCGTGCCGCCTTGGCCCCGTTCCCACCCACCCCGCCCACAGGCGACACGGTGCATGCCGCCAACTGGCTCGAGAGTGCGGGTGAGGCGGGGGCTATCCACGTCAGCAGCGCCACCTACGCGCTGCTGGTGGCTGACAGCCAACACCCGCCCCAGGGACAGCCGCCGCGGCAGCAGCTGCTACAGCCTATGGATGGCGGCAGGTGGTCCAGCACCGCGGCAGGCATGCAGGTGGGTCATTCGCATAGGTGCTCGTTTGAGCTTTGGCCTGCTATTGTATGCATGCGTGCTCAAGCACCGCGGCTGCGCGTGCTGCATCCGCACAACACGGCTGAGTCGGTGTACTGTTCGGCCTTGCTCACCTTCCGGTGCTCACAGCTGCGCGGCGGCGGTCCCGTGGAGGCAACCTTCATGTGGACACCTAACGCTTAACGCACGCCCTGGCTCTGGGCATGATGCGCATGCCACAGTAGCTAAAGAGCTCGTAGCTAGCGTACGGGATTGCGATGAGCGCCGGAAGCGCTTTTAAGCTATATTCGTTTATTCTTATGCCTAGTAGTACGGACTGCTGCTGTGCTTTGCGCCCAGAGGTTGCACAAGCATGCAGAAAATGATATTCTACCCGAACGCAACAGCAGGGCATGCAGTGACAGCCCGCAATCTGCCGTCTCCGTGTTGGTGAATAGGGCACCGGAGACTGAATGACGGAATGAACAACAGAATGTAGCGTGCGTTTTCGTGTTAGGCTCTGGTGCAATGTCTGTGCCAGGGCCGGAATGCGTGGCCTTTGCTGACTTTTGAGCATGACGACTTGTTTATTCATGCTACGGTATCGTCAATACTGGTATCCCGGGTAGGGTATCCCCTGAGAGTGACAGTACGTGCAGATGGGTGGGAGCCTGGGAGGGCACAGTTCGTGCCAGATGGGTGGGCTCTGTTTTTGGCCGCGCACCATGCGTGCGAAGTGCTTGCTAGTGTGCATGTGCGTGTGCAGAGTCGGCGGCAGCTCGGGCTGAATGTTACAACTTGAGGTGGAGTGCAGTTGTTGGATGTGCACAAGGCGGTGGCTAGGGTTTGCAAGGATGGTGGATTGGTGGGAACTGTTTCGTCGCCACGCACGTCGCCACGCTCCCTTCAACTTGTTTGTCAAGTTAACTGTGGGGGGTCGAATGTGTTGTGCAGGTCTTCCGGCAACGAACACAGCGCGGTAGCCAGGTTGGCTATCCCTGCCTGGTAGGGGGTACTCCCGCGCGAGCAGGTGGCCATCCAAGGGCAACAGCCAATGCATCGCCTGGGGCATGGGGACGAGCCGTCAGGCCGTCGTCAGGCGTAATCAGGAGGAGCAGGCGTAAGCGGCGTGCGGGGTTGTTGACTGTTGAGGCGTCTTGCGCTTCCGTGTGCTAGGGCTGTCCATAAGGTCGCAGCCCTCGTTTGCGTCTGCTGGCGCTAGCTTCGGCGTTTTCGTGTGTCTGCTTGGCTGTTGCTCAGATTTGCGGTGCCTTATGAGCCGCGTGCTTTGTGATGCTGCTGTTTGGTGTGGCTTTGGCGGGCTGCGGCTTAGCTTCGACGCGCCTACGCAGCTGTGAGTTGGGTTGGCAGCCAAGCGGGGGTTGCGGTTTGCTGCGTTCCTCGGAATGGTGGCTTCCCTCGTAGCCGTGATGGTGTTTACACTGTCCCCTTCTTGTAACCTCGCAATCATAAGGTCACCATGGCTATTGGAACTGAACAGAATGTGTGATGTGGCTGGGGAATGTGAAGGGACGTGAGGGTACAGACGGTGGCCGCGTGCCACTCCGCGAAGGGGCCGGTGGTGGCCGACCATGCGAGGGGAGGGGGCGTCGCGCATGGGCACGCACGCGTGCTGCCGGCAGCCTTGGAGCACCTCCGACGCCACATACATTCTAATAGTTTAATGTCCACGTCACGTACGCCAACATCACGCCTATTTTGCGTGCCAAGCGTGTGCCTAACTCTAAGACAACTTTCCGTCGCTGCGCGGCCCACTCTTGACAGTCGCACATAACAAAAGAAAAGGCAACAAGCACGGGCTTGACGCAAGCGGGATTAGGAGCGGCGGATGTCCCTATGAGGACCGCACTGTGAAAAGAAAGAGCTCCATTCTCAGCTTAGAGCCTCGGCCTAGGCGCCAGCCCAGCGATGGCATCGGACGGCGGGGCCTTTGATTGGTGCTCCTTCTTCGCTCTTTTCTGGAATGTGAGGAGGAGGCGCGCTTGCAGACTTCGGTCATCGCAAAAACAGCGCGCGCGGTCGAACTCACCGATGGCCCTCCATAATTGCAGGACAAGGGGTTTAAATGCAAGATAAACATCCCTGACACCGTCCTGTTCCGATATGGGCAACTCTCCGCGTGGTGGGCCACGAATAAGGTGACTGCCCGCAGCTGCACGGCTGGGATTGTTGGTCCTGGCTGAACACGGGGAGCGCGCCTCTCTGGCTTGCAGGAAGGCTACGTGCAGCGGCATGCCAGCCACAACACATCCTTGGAAGCCATCCGTCGGCGGTTTATCCAGGTCGCTGAGTGCGATGAAGCAAACTACAGCAAATATGTGTGTGTAGTGCGCTCAGGTGCGAAGGGTGCGAAGGGGGGGCTCAGAGGGCGGGCCACTCCGGCTGCTGTGGGGGTAGGTGCGACTGGGCACGGCGGGGCCCTCCTTATCGACGCGGTCGGATCGGCCCTCCGGCGCGCCGCAGCTGCGGAGCGCGTTGACATTTGGTGCTATGAAAGCACTGAGGTCATGGCTCTCGCTCTACAGGGGATGGGCAGCCGCAGCTGCTGCGGCTGCAGGCGTTCAACCAGCTGACGGAGCTCCTGTCGGACCGCATTGAGGCGGGCCACACCTCGATCGCGCCCGACGTGGAGACGCCGCAGGTCCTGCAGGCGTTCGTGCAGGTGGGCCTGTCGCTTTGCTGGTGGCGGTGTGCACTGTACATGGCATAGGGCGCATGGGCGCCATTGCGGCACGGCACGTGGCACGCCTGGGAGGCCACGCCTGCCCAGAATGAGCTGCAAGCGGCTGCATGCAATGTGGTTCCAAGGGCTGTCGGCTGGCGCTCACAGGACAGCGGGCGATAGACTGGTTACGGCTGTTGGATGCAGCGGCGGGATCAGGGTTCCAGGACTGGTCGTGTAGCCTGTGCTAAATGGGTTGGGCATAAAGCCAATCGCGACCCTCCCCACCGGCCGTGTGTCCGCACCCGTGCAGCCGCACAACGACCTGCGCTACGTGACCACCTACATCGGCGGCGGCGCCAACAACGTCACATGCCACACCTTCCAGCGCAAGTACAGCCGCCGCTTCGTGGCGCAGGGCTCGCCGCTGCCGCCCGGCGCCGAGGACGCCTTCGCCGCTGACTCCTCGCTGGCGTTCGGCTCGTCGCTGGCGGCGCAGGTGCGCGGCGTGCCGAGCAGTCAGGCAAAGGACCAATGGGTCCAGTTCTGGAGCTGAGCCTGGCTGCCCCAACGCCAGCTCTGGGGAGGTGCCAGTGCGCCGCAGCCTCCATCGCGCTTGCCCCTGCAGTCGGAGGAGAAGTCAGCGATTAACGTGCGTACGGTATCCTTCCTCAAATTCGCAGGACGAGACGCCGGACCCGGTGACGGGGCAGGGCGCTGTGGACCCCACGCTCAAAATGGAGTTCCGCAAGCTCACCTCGCACCTGGTCAAGTACATTGAGAAGGCGCACCACCTCACCCTGGCCGGCATCGTGGTGGAGTGGGTCCGTGACGCCAACGGTGAGAGCCGCCACGAGCCGCTGCTGCGCCGGCACCGCGCGCATCGCACCCGCCTCCTCCCAACCGGCGCCCTGCGAAGCACCCAGCGCGCACATTTGCTTGGCCAACCGTCCTACTTGATGCCGCCGTTACATGCTCGGGCCTGAGCCGCACACGCGCTCGCTTATGCCGGCACCCCCCTAGCTTGGGATGGTATTCACAACCCCCCTCCACACACACACACACAGGCAAGATCTACCTGCTGTCGGTGCTGCGCACGGAGTGGGCCACCAATGCCGGCGGCCACGGCGCGGGCAGCCTGGCGGCCGCCAACCTGACCGAGGAGCCGCGCGAGGTGGCGGACCCCAGTGAGGGCGCCCCCGCGCGCGCCGCCGACGCGCTGCTGGCGTCCATCCCCGGCGCCGGCGAGCTGCCCAACCCGCCCGCGCCGCCGCCGATGAGCGACGGCTGGTCGCACACGCTGCCGGAGAACCAGCAGCAGTACCAGTACCAGCAGCAACAGCAGCAGCAGCAGTACCAGCAGCAACAGCAGTACCAGCAGCAGTACCAGCAGCAGCCCAGCGGCTCGCCCTCGCCGGCGTGGGCCAGCAGCCCGGCGGCGCCGGGTGGTGGGGCGGGCAGCCCCGCCATCTACGCGCCGCCGCCGCCGGGCGTGACGCTGCCGTCGCCCAACCGCACCACCATCCTCACGCACAACCTGCCTGGGGGCGGCGGCGGCAGCAGTGGCGGCGGCGCGCCCGGCAGCAGCCGGCCGGGCAGCGCCTACCCCGGCTCCTCCGCGGCGCCGTACGGCAGCCCAGCCTCGCCATCCGCGGGCGAGTACGGTGTGCGGCCGCCGGGCGTGGCGGGCGCCGGCGCCGGCACCACTATGTCCTCTCTGGCGGCGTACCCCGGTGGCGGCCGGTCCGCGGGCATGTCGGTCACGGTGGGCAACACCTGGCCCTCCCACCAGCATGAGTCGGCCCTGGGCTCGCCCACGGCCGGGCGCGCGGTGTACGGGGGCGGCCCGACCTCGCCCGCCGGCGGCGCCGGCGGCTCGTTCTCCGGCCGGCCGCTGTCCAGCAGCCTGAGCGCCACGCAGCTGCCCAGCTTCAACCCCTACGCGGCCGCGCCGCAGGGGCAGCAGCACCACTCCTTCAGTGTCAGCGGCGGCCCGGGCGGCATGCCGGCCGGCATGGCCAACACCTACCCCGCGCCGGGCGCCGGCCGCATCCAGTCGGCGCGGCCCGCGCCCGCCTCGCCCGCGGTGGGCGGCGGCGTGCCGGCGCTGGTGGAGCGCAGCAGCGCCGGGCCGCGGCCGCCGCGGCCCGGCTCCTCCCCCGTGGCGTTTGGCCGCAACACGGGCACCTCGCCGCTGCGCACCTCCACGCTCAACCCATCGCCCGTGCCCGGCGTCATCCCGCACACGGGCATGATGCCGGAGCGCTCGCCCAGCCCCTCGCCCTCGCCCGGCGTGGCCGGCCTGCGCACCGCCTCGCCGGTACGCTCGCGGCCGCCCACCGCCAGCAGCCCCAACCCGGGCACGGGCCACGTGAACGCGGGCAGCCGCGGCGCGCCGCTGATGATGCAGCAGCTGACGCGCGACCTGGAGTCCACGCGCGACCAGCTGCTGGCGCAGAACCAGCTGGCGGAGGCCAGCGCGGCCAAGGTGCGGCAGCTGGAGCGCGAGAAGGAGCTGCTGGTGTCGGCCTACGACCAGCGCACCTCGGAGCTGCACTCCTCGCTGCTGGTGGCGCGGCAGGACCTGGCGGCGGCCAGGGCCGAGGCGGACGAGCTGCGCAAGGTAGGGCAGAGGGCCGTGCGCGCGCTCCGGGCGCGCGGGGCTAGGGGGGCTGAACGGCCATGGGGCACAGCATAGGGTGGCAATGAGCCGCGCCAGGAGGGCAAGCACGCATGTATGCATGCCTGCGAATAAAAAACCTAAAAACCTAGTGCCACCCTGCAAGGCGGCTCCCCCTTTATGCCTCCCCTGACCATCCTTGCGCCTGCCCCGTTACTGCCGCAGCGCGCGCACGAGGCCGAGGCGCGCGTCACGGAGCTGGAGCACCGCAACGCCGGGCTGCAGCACACGCTGGACGGCGAGCGCGGCACGGTCATGACGGCGCTGCGCGAGTGCCACCAGCGGGACGCCACCGGCAAGGAGCGCACCGACCAGCTGGAGGAGGAGGTGCTGCGGCTCACGGAGCGGCTCAAGTGAGGCGGGGTGGGCGGGTGTGGGGTGGGGTGGGCCGCTAGCGCTCGTGCCGCGCTTAGGTTGGGGTGGGACGAGTTTGGGACATGTTCTCTGCTCTGCCGTACGGCAGTGCCCAGGCCTGCGCTGGCGGGTAAAGTCAATGGCACATCCGCGATTTAGCAGGGATGTGTTTGTACCTCATGCGACACGCGCCCTGACGCCGCGTCCGTGCGTCCCACGCCCCCGTCCGCACACTCAGGGAGGAGTCCACGACGGTGGCGGCGCTGAAGCGGCAGCTGCTGCAGTTCTCCGACATCGCGGAGCGCTACGCCACCACCCACCGCGACGGCGACATGGAGCCGGGCATGCAGGAGGTGCTGGACCGCGTGCAGAAGCTGTTTGTGGGGCAGACCAACCCCTTTGGCGAGAGGTGCGTCCGCACCTCGCGCCCGCTTTGAAACCGGGCGCCTGCCACAGCGCAGAGCGCCCGCGTCCTTGCGCGACCCGGAGCGCCTGCGTCCCAGCGCAGCCATGCCTGCATCCACCAGCCCTCGACGCACGCCGCCTGGCCTGATGTCCCGTTCCGCATCCCTGGCCCGGTGGCACCTGACCCCACCCCGCACCTGACCCCGCCCCGCACCTGATCCCGCCCCGCCCTGTCCACCCCATCCCGCCCGCAGCTACTCGGTCCAGAAGGTGCTGCACCACTACCACGGCGACCTGCGCGCCGTGTTCCTGTTCTACGCCCAGCTGGAGAACAACTTTGCCGCCTACTGGCCGCCCGGCATGCCCTTCCAGCAGTGGATGCTGTTCTGCAAGGAGACGGAGACGTCCGACCCGCGCGCCACCAGCCGCGTCAGCAACGTGACGCAGCCGCACAAGATGCTGCACCCGCGCGACTGCGAGGTGGGCAGGAGCTGGCAGGGGGGGCGGGCAGAGGGAGAGGGAAGCGGTGGCGTGTGTGGCGCACCCGTGCCGGTGTGTGCTTGAGCTCGCAATCACTCTGGGTGCTTGGCCTGCTCCCCGTGACCCCAATGGGACGCTGCCATGCTTCTGGCACTCCGGTTTCTGGCACTCCCACACCGCGTCCCCTTCTGCATGACCACTGAAACCAACCGGGGCGCTGCTCCCTTCTTCCCGCGCAGGCCGTGTTCAAGGCGTACGCCAAGATGGACCCCAACGCCATCAACACCTCGGCGCCGGTGCTCACCTACGAGGGCTTCCTGTCCGCCCTCATCGACGTGGCCTTCCGCGTCAAGCGCATGGACCAGCCCTACCTGTCGGAGGCGGTGCGCGAGTACGTGCTCACCTACGTCTCGCGCGCCTGCAAGATGAGCCCCACCGGGCTGCGCCGCGGCCAGATGCGCGACGCGCTGGAGGGCACCAAGGAGGGGCCGCCGCCCACGCCCGGCGGCGGCGTGGCCAGCAAGTCGGTCACCAAGCAGAAGAAGAAGGCGACCATCGCCGTGTCCACTGGCATGAAGGTGCGCAAAGGCGCCTGGGCTTCGAACTCCTTCCGTCGCAAAGCGCTCGGTGTACTGACCGTTATCGTTATCGGACGTCGTCAGATGGACCATGTCTCCTAATGCTTGCCTTCCTGGCTCCATTTCGGTCTCCCTCCCGCCGCAGGAGGTGGAGAAGATCAAGACCACCACCGGCACGTCCGCGGGCGGCAGCCTGGCGGCCAGCCGCCCTAACAGCGCGCTCAGCCGCAAGGCGTCCATGCTGCACGGCGCCATCGAGCAGGACCTGGCGGTGGCACTCAGCTCGGGGCGCGTGCACTGAGGCCGTGAGGAGGGACAGGACGGATGAATGGTGCACTGCTGGGCTTGGACAGAGCCCCTGGGGCCTGGTGCGATGCCGTCGCACAAGGGCATGCATAGGTGATAGGCTCCTTTTATGCGTGATACTTTGGGGGTGTAGGTTCCGTTGGGTGGGCGCTTGCTTGGTGTTCAACGGCGGCGTCTGGCGGTAGGTGGGTGCACACAAGAGTTCTTGCGGCGTAGCGTATGGTATTGGTGAGGGAATAGGGAGGATGCAGGGGTGGTGGCAGCAATGACTCGTGTGTTGCGTTAGGGCGACGGTGGACGTGCATGCATCGCTGTTTCGTGGTCAATATCAGCCTGCAGAGGCGCTGTGCGTGCATTCACGCGCGCGATTCATGCCGGAGCACCGCCGCAAGGCGAGTTTTGCTACTGGCGGTTAGTGGTCTTGCCAGAGAATAAGCTGGACGCAGTATTGTAGGGGCTAGCTAGCAGAGACATATAATGCCTGAACGCGTTTTACCAGAGTATGGTTTATCATTCTATCCTGCACCAGGCGCTCAGCAGCTGAGCCGCCATGGGTCACGCCGCCTTGCTTCCTGCCTCAGATAGTCAGATAGCACGCGAGCACGTCGTCCATTCCATTCAGCCCAGCTCCCTTACTGGCCCATTCCTGCTCCACAGCCTTCAACTTGATCAAACCAAATCGCATGCTTCCGTCGCCTCATCGCCGCCTCCGCGGATTCTGCAGCGTCCGTCGCGCCACGTGCCATCACCCAGTGCTCTGCCGCGTTCACCCGCTGTCGCCTCCGCCAAGCGCCTCCGCCAAGCGCCTCCGCCAAGCAGCGGCTGCAACTGCGCACGGTCAGCTGGATTCACCGGAACGCTTCCAGCAGCGCCCCGTCACTAGCGCTTGCGCGTGTGGCGGCAGCCGCAGCGCCCAGAAGCAGAGGACAGCGCATCGGATGCCGCACTTTATTCGACGCAAAACCGCATGCATCTCACTTGTCTTGCATGAAAACCCCTACCGAAATTCCACATGCAGGCTACCCACCTACACCCAACAACAGCCCGCCGGCCCACTGCCACCGTTCTCCGCCGCCCTGCCTCCACCGCAAAGCTCCACCGCGGCCCCACCCTACACGTCGGCCCACCCAACCACACCACCCCTGACGCGCGCCCCGCTCCCTACTCTCCGGTGTAGGCGGGCTTGCGCTTCTCCGCGAAGGCCTTGAGCCCCTCCAGCCGGTCCTTGGTGGGCAGCAGCTGCGCGTACAGCGCCTCCTCCATGGCCAGGCCCGTGTGCAGGTCCACCTCCAGCCCGCGGTTCACGGCGGCCTGGGGCGTGGGCGGGGGGCGGAGGCGATGATAAATTGCGTGTGCGGAGCGCGGCAGTGGCGGGAGGCGTTTTGGGGGTGGGGGTGGGGCGTGGCGGGCGCTGGAAGCGAGGCTGGGGCTGGTGTGGAGGATTCAGGGACGGGTGCGGAGGGCGCTGCGGCGCGGGGTGACCGGGCGAGCGGCAAGCTGGCGTGCGAGCGGCGTGCCGAAAGGGCTTACCTTGGCCTGCCGCAGGGACAGCGGCGCACTGCGCACAATCTGCTCCGCCAGCTGCAGCGCGCGGTTGTACACCTGGCGTGGCACAGTAGCGGCGAGGGGGCAGCAGGGCAAAGAGCACGTAAGCACAGCGCATAGCGTAGTGCTTGCGAGTGAATGCGAATGGAAGACGCCATCTTGATGGGCTGGGTTTGCAGCCCGCTTTGGGACATCATCCTGTACAGGGCACCTGCGCCGCCAGCTCCCCGTACCCACCCGCATGCCCAGCATGACCGCTCCCCTTGCCCCCTTGCGCGCCTCTACGCCTGCTGTGTACCCTACTACACTTCTGGCACCGCCCCGCACCTGGTCGTCGGGCACGACGTGGTCCGCCAGCATCAGCTTCTGCGCCTCCTCGCCGCCCACACGCCGCCCCGTGAAGATGAGCTCCTTGGCCCGGCTGGCGCCCACGATGCGCGGCAGCCGCTGCGGTGCCGCGGCGGCCCATGCAATAATAACAGGCGGAAAGCGTCAGCCATGCCTTCCCGAGCGCCGGCTAGCCCATGGGGCTGCGCGAACGCACGCTGCACGGTTCAGTCCCAAGCCACCCCCCGATGCTAGAAGGCACTAGAACAGAAACACAATACTATGTCCCCATGCTGCGTACCTGCGTGCCACCGGCCCCGGGGATGATGCCCAGCTGCGCCTCCGGGAAGGCGATGACGGCGCCGGAGCCCATGACGCGCATGTCGCACGCCAGCGCCAGCTCCGCGCCGCCGCCCAGCGCCAGGCCCTCCACCACCGCCACAGTGGGCATGGGCAGGTCCTGCAAGGCAGCCGAGGCCACCATGATAACCACAACACAGTGAGCGACGCAGTCAAAGCGCCGAGTGAGGGCGCACGTGTGCAGCCCCCGGGCTGCTGGAACCCGCGCCGCACATCCATAGCCAGCGCCTAGCATCTGGGCCGAGGCGCCCACCCCAACCACACCACCCGTTGGGCCACCGCCGCCGCCGCCGCCGCACCTGCAGCTCGGAGAAGGTGCGGCGGATGCGCGACACGAACTCGGCGGCCTCGCTCTGCGTCATGCCGGCGCGCTCCTTCAGGTCGGCGCCGGCGCAGAACACGCCTGCGTGACCGGGTTACAGCGGGTGCCCAGGGCCGGGAGCGACACGGTTTTGAGTTGCGGCGCTTCACACATGCGCGCCGCGCGCCGCTTCGCCTGGCGCCCCCTGCTGGCATGCACCGCGCCATATCTGTCCCTGCTCCCCTGCGGCGCTCTGAGCACCGCTCTCCTGCAACACCTGTGGCGCGTCCCAGTCGCACTCCCCCCAGCTGCAGCCCGCACCTGGCACCACGCTGCGCACCAGCACGCAGCGCGTGGTCCGCTCCTGCCGCACCGTGTCCAGCGCCTCCGCCAGCTCGCGCAGCAGCTGCCGCCCGATGGCGTTGCGCGCGGCCGGCCGGCTGAGGCTGATGACCGACACGCCCTCGTGCGCGCCCGACAGCGGCTCCACGCTCACGTGCAGCCCGCTCTCACCCTCGGCGCCGGCGCCGGGCGCGGCGGCGCCTGCAGCATCGGGTGCCGCAGTACCGGCACCCGCACCACCCGCGCCGTGCTTGTGGCCGTGGCTGGCTGCAGCCGCAGAAGTGGAGATGGCGGCTGTCCAGGCGCGGCCGAACGGCGCCGCGACGGCGCCGCCGCTTGCATTGGGAGGAGCGCTCGGCGAGGCCGCCGCGCCGACCCACGCGCCGCGGGACGCAGTAGATGCCAGAGCTGACAGCAGGCCGCGGGCGCCAAAGGCGCTCATCGCCGCCGCTTGCAGGACGTGGCTCGCCAGGGCAGGCTGCATGGCTGCACCCCCACAACTGACTTGCCCCGAGCTGTGTCGTCAGTGAACTCTACAACAATACGTCGACTAGTGCTAGCTCGCTAGCTGGCGTGTCGCAGTTCGCTAGCTGGCGTGCCTGTGTCAGTAACAAACGTTACGCCGATGTGCGCAGCGGCCGGAAGGTGGATGCCAGGGGGTTCTTGCGCTTGAACAGGGCGTATCCGAGGGGCAGGACCTGGACCGGGGGGGGAAAAGCAACAAGACTGCCGGTTGAGGCCCGGATCCAATCGCCGTGCATCGACGCTGCCGACGACAAGGATAGCACAAGCCCAGCACTGCTGCATCGCGCAAAACTGGAGGGAATGTACTCGCGGGGGATACACGGCTAATGCGTGTGAACGCACCCCGGACTCACCACTCCCACTACCATGAGGATCGTGCCTAGAATGTAGCGCACAGCACCTGCGAGGAGCGGGGCGAGTGCGTGACGGAGCAGGTCGACGCTTAGCCAGTGCCAAGTCACGCGGCAGCCATCAGTTCCAGGCGCAGGGCCACGGGCTGAGCTGTTGGTGGTTTGGGAGCAGTCCTGCCCTGTCCTGTGCCACGGCCCCGCCACCCCGCCACGCCGTCCGACGCAGCGTGCCCACGTCAAGCCAGCTTGTTGGGCACCCACCCGGCGCCTGGACTTCAAGCAAGCTCCGGAGCTGTGCAGCGGGATATGGGGAACACGGGTTTTGGCGATGCACGGGAGAGTCGCAAGCCCTGGACCCGCCCATGGCACCAACGCAACCGCACGAGGCCAGACTCACTGGCATTCGCCTGCAAGCCGCCTGGCAAGGCTTAAATTGCTATGGCCACTAGCGACACCGGGTCTGGGTGGCGAAGCGAGAAAGCCCTCGCTGACTGTGACGAGTCGATCCCGAAAGTGGCGAATAATAGGAAGCCGGAGTCCGGTGATCGTAACTTGATGATATATCTGTGTTAGTAGAGCAGGTTTATTATCGTTCCAGCATGGAGCGCTGCCTCGGTGCTGGGCCAGCCGCGGCATGCGCATGAGCGTCGCTATTGCACTTCAAATGTATGTATAGCAAAGCACTCATAGCCTGGAAACCAGTTAGGACACGCACCCTTAAGCACACCACGGATCGAAAGCCCCAGACCGTTCCCGCTACTTTCCCCCGGCCAGTCCCGCTGTGCACGCAGGGCCCCCCTGGCGGGCCAAACAACAAACGCCAGGTGCTAAGAAATGGTGCACCAGCTCAGCTCTAGGCCAGGTGTGCACGCAGGCGCGCCAGCGTCGACCGGAGCCTGCCGGGTAAGGTCTTTCTGCGCTGCAAAGCCCTGTCCGACTGCCCTGCGAGCCTGTAATCTGCTTGTCTTGGCACATCAAACAAAAAGTGCAACGCAGAACTCGCTGTGCGGTCGCAGGGACCGGGCGTGCTGCTGCGCCGGTCGTCGACAGCGGTCAGATGCTTCAAAAGCAATTCTTCTGATGATGCTGGTAAGTCAATGATGTAGCGAGGACCTTGCCGGCTCTCCTGGGCGCTAACGCCGGGTTCTGCTGGCGTTTCGCGTGCAGGCGCGAGGTCTTCGACCGGCTCGCTGAAGCTGAACTTCAAAGTGGGGTACCGCGTCAACTTTGGGCAGACGATTGCCATGATTGGCTCGGGCGACGCGCTCGGGAACTGGGACCCGAAGCGGTCTATCGCCATGAAATGGACGGACGGTGATTGGTGGACCGTTGAGCTAAACGTGGCGCCGGGGTAAGCCGCGCACGCGTGTTTCTGTCTGGCTTTTGCATCTACTCTTTGTGTCCCTCTGATGGGGCGCACAGGCCGGGGCCACCGCGGCGACCCAGGGGCGACGGTCCAGCGTGTCGAACGTCCTGCGCCCGAACGTCGTGCCGTTTGTTGATCGCTCGCAGCAGGTCTGCGCTGGACTTGGAGTACAAGTACGTGGTCGTGAATGCGGACGGAGTCATCGGCTACTGGAAGCCGGGCAGCAACTACAAAGTCACGCTGCCGCTGAACAGCAGCAGCAACAAGGTGCCCAAGCGGGTCAAGGTGGCGGACGCGTGGGACGACTCCTTCAAAAAGGTGGATGTGGAGGAGGCAGAGGCGACCTCTGCGTCGCCTTCCAGTAACGCCTCGAGTGCGGCCGCCGCCGCCCCGCCGCCGCCGCCGAAAGCGGCCCCGCCCCCGCCGGCCGCTGCCCCGACCAGCAGCAGCGCCTCCACCTCGGGCGCTGCTCCGCCTAAAGCGGCAGCCCAGCCGCCACCAACAGCAGCCCCGCCGCCACCACCGCCACCGCAGCAGCAACAGCAGGCGCAACCGCAGCAGCCGCAGCAGCCAGCCGCTGCCGCGCAAAAAACTGCGTCATCCAACGGCGCTGGGCCGTCGCAGAAGCCCCAGAACGGAATACCGCGGGCGACCTCGCCGCGCTCCGGCGCGCAGGCCGCCGGCTTCGCGGCCATCACGTCGATCCCGGCCATTCATCCAACGTTGATGGCGGAGCAGGACCGCCTCGAAGACGGGGTGAGTCCGTGCGCTGTGCTCAGCCACTGCAGCAAAGGACACGCGCCGCACATGGTGTATGGTGGTAAACACGTGCGTACATGCACGGATGCTAACTGTCATGTGCCCTGCGCGGCTGCAGGTAAAGATGTCGCTGGAGGACCTGCAGAACCAGATGGACAAGCACCAGCAGCTGCGGGAACGCACCGACGGTAAGCGAGCGTGGGGTTGGAAGGGCTACAGGGCTGCGATCTATATCCTTACGACGGTACCGGATGCTCCTAGCAGCGACTCAGCGCGTCGCGGCACGCGCGCAGCCTCAGAAGCGTAAGAGGACAGCCTTTTACTCGCCGCTGCCTCTGCCGCTGCCGCTGCACGCCGTCACAGAGGCGAAGCTGGCAGCGGCGGAGGCGCGGGCGTCGGTGTTGGCAGAAGCGGTCGTGGCCCTGACCAGCGAAGTGACCAGTCTGAAAGACCAGCTGTCAGACATGCGCGCACTGCTGACGTCCACCAGCGAGCTGCTGGGCTCACTGCTGCGCCAGCAGCAGGTGTCGGGGTCGGGCGGCGCCACGCAGCAGGTGTTTGTGGGCACGCCCGGCTTCGCCGCGTTCGCCATGCAGCCGCTGACACAGCAGCCGCAGCACACCGCCGATGGCGGATCAGTGTCGTGGTGGCCGCAGCACCAGGAGCCGCGGGCTGGGCAGTACAGCCCTGCAGCGCTGCTGCACGCGGCTCAGCCGGCGGCGGCGGCGGCGGCATGGGAGCCCGTGGCGGCGGCGCCGGCGGCCATGTCGGCGGGCGCAGGGGTGCAGGCGATCGACGCCACGCCGGTGCCCGCTGCTCAGTCGGTCGGCGGTGCTGGGCCGGTGCTGCCGCAGCCCACTGCAGCTGCTGTGCGGCGCGCCGACGCGCGGCGTACCAGCCTGGTGCGGACGGTGGTCCGACGCGGCGCGCATGGCCGCACCCGCGTTGCGGTGCTGGGGCAGGGCTTTGCGGCACGGAAGGCAGCCGCGAAGGCGGCTGCGCCTGCCGCGGCGCCTGCTGCCCACTGGGAGTCGCCAGTGGACTCGATGCCGCCAGCACCTGGCACTCCGCCATCTCAACCGGTGCCTCCGGCGGGGCCAGCTCGCGCGCAGTCCAGCAGCAGCAGCAGCAGCAGCGTTGCAGCCGCACAGCAGGCAGACAGCAGCGCTCCCGTCAGCCCTGCCGCGCCCGCCTATCGCTCGCGCGCCGCCTCAGCGGCGACGCGCAGCGCGTCGCCGATACGGGCGCCGATGGCCTCAGCGGCCAAGGCGGCTGCTGTCGCGGCCGTGCTGCTGCCGGTAGTATGCGGCGTGGGCCGCGGCGCCAAGCGCGGCGCGCGAGGCAGCTTCAACATACAGCAGTACCGCGACGCGGTGCGGGCGCGTGCGAAGGACGCACCGGCCTGCATTGAGCTCAGCGCGGTGAAGCACGAGGGCGTCTGGGCCGACGTGAAGCAGCCGCAGCAGCTGACGCCGACAGAGTTCATGCAGGAGGCGGGGCTCAAGGGGAAGAACTGGAAGGGCAGCATCCGGGTGGTGGCGAACGGGGAGGTGGGCGCGGCGCTGAGCGAGGTGCTGGGCCAGGTCGCAGACCGCGCCACGCAATAAAGAACAGGCCAGCAAAGCCGCGCCGGTGCCGCGTGCTGGCAAGCCACAAATGCAACACCCGTGCAGAGCGTTCGGGTTTGATGGGACCATTCTTTTTACGGCGGTAATCACTAGTAACCAATAAGAGACACGAGCGCACCACCTGCACATGCAGAGACCGTGTTATGGTTCCACCTTGGCCAACCCTGAACGATATTCGTTTGGTTTTGCTGAGTTTGGTGCAAATAACATTGTGGGCGGAATCCGTTGCGGCAGCCAGCTTATTATAGCTGTCAGCAAGGACCGGAAACGGGTGTGCATAGAACGCCGTCGCTGTGGAGGGAGACAGGGGATGCTTTCAATCAGGCCGTGATTGCATTGTTCCTGCGGATGTACTGCATGGCAATAATGCAGTGTTGGTAGCGGGATCGTAAACGCCTTCACAAGCACAACGGCGAACCGGATGGAGACGGCCGGTGTAAAAGACACGGCACTTATCCATGGCGCCCTGGGCGAGAAAACCGAGAAGCGAGCAACTCCTGCCTTGTGGGCTGCCCAGCTCACCTGTCCCAAACCGTACATGCGCTCGTCTGTTTCCTCACCCGCTGCTTCCTCCCATGCATGCACAGATCCTGCTGCTGTGGAAGTCCTGGTGGCAGACCGCATTGTCGCGGCCGCCAACAACCGCGTGGTGAGCATGCCGCGCAGCGGCCTGGGGGCTGGGGCTTACCGGGTGCTTGGTTGGGCCGGCTGTTCGTGCGCCGCAGCGCCTGCGTTTGCTATCCCCTTCATTGCACTTGTGTCGGTGTGCCTGCGACAGGTGGCGTACAACAAGGCCCTCAAGGCGGTGCAGGAGTACAACCGCCTGCCGCCCAGCGCCGGCCCTGCATCACAGGAGAAGGCGCAATAAGTGGCGGCGCCTTGGGCGGGCGGCGCCAAAGTGTCCAGCTCCCCGTCGAGGCACCGTGTGCCTTGGGCTTGTGCAGCACTGACCCCCGGCCGTCAATTCGCGACCGGGCTAGGCGTGGGTTTAAAGAGGTAGAGGACGACTGTCCACATTACTTGGGGCAGGGTGCGTCCGTGCGCGCGCCAGGTTTTGGTACGAGGCGTGTAGTTGCGCGCGCGAGGGATTGCCCGAGTGCAGTGTGATGGAATGGCCAGGATGAGGGGTTGTTTTGCTGAAGGCAGAGAAAGTATCCGTTTGTGGTGTGCTCGAAAACCTACTCCAACCTGTGTACGCCACATTAACGGCGAAATGTGTTTTACGGTCTGTACCACCAATCCGAGCTGTGAAAGCGTGTGCGTGTGAGAGCGGTCTGTTCATCGATGTGTTTTGAGGGTATAGTTCATTTGCAGTGCATTTTTTAAGCATCGTGCAGGGTGCGGCTTGATTTGGGTGCGAATGGAGGTCAGGCAGAAGCTATGGATGCAGTGAAGGCTGGAGCTGATCAAGGTAGGACGGCACCCGTGCTGTAGTGCACGCCGCGCAACCCGCTGAGGCGGCAACAGACGTACGTCCCACTGGGGTGGAAGAGGGGAGACGGAGGTTTCCCGGTGTAAATGTAACACGGCGAGAGGACTTTTACGGGTGACATGACAAGAAGGGAAACGCTGGGGGGCACCTGGGGGCACGCATGCACGCCGGGCGAAGCTGTTTTGTGTCTGCCCGCGCCTTTTGTCACGCCCACGGGTGCGCTCTCAGCCCTACAGAATTACGAGCACTTCAGGGGAGCGAGCCGCGCATGTCCCAAGGGGCAACGTGTTACGATACGGCGCTGTGCGGGGGACTCCAAAGGAGGCGCACGAATCATAAGGGGCTGATCGAGGCCGAAGGTCGTCCGTGGGGGCTTCCCGCAATCCGGCCGCTCAGACCCCCAAACTCCAGTCGGCTCCGGGCAAGACACCGTTAATCGCGAGCATGGACACCCGATCATTCCGTTGTCAAGCCATGTCTTGACACTGCCGGCCCCCATATCGTGTCAGGAGTCTGTGACATTGCCCGGGGGCAGGTGCGATCTCCATGCTGTCTGTCCGAGCGGGGTCGTCAGGAGCCATGCCTGGTTTGCTCAATTGAGTGCTTACAAGTAGAGCATACATTATTATGCCTGGGGCTTAGAAAAGTTTCCGGCAAAGGTTGCCTTGCATGGGACATGGGGTTATAAGGATTGCCGAGACTTAAGAAAGCAGCAAACCGCAGCCCTAAACTTAAGACGCCTTCGCTAGCCAAACCAATAGAAGCACATTACACTGCACAGCATCTCGATTTCCTTGCCTTCTGCGCGCACCAGCGAGTTTATTAGACACAGCGGCCGAAGATGTCTGGCGGGGCGCCTCCGATTCCCAAGCTGCCCGGCTACACTGTATGCCTGCCGGTAAGACAATAGATACTTCTTGCAGGAGTTCTACCTGCAGGCGTTGCTAACGCGTCGCATGCTTCGTCTCGCAGCAATCTCTGAGCGACAAGGGGTTCAAGAAGGGGCAAACCCTCACGTACGTCAATGGATACCAGCGTGAGGACGCTCTGGCCCAAGTGAAGGACCTGCCGGAGCGCATTGCCCAAGCCACGGATGGCGCTATGGCCGCTGGGGCGACGGGCACCGGCTTCCTGCCCGCCAGCATGATGCAGGACACTGCCACAAAGCTGCCACAGTGGGTGGAGAACGATCGCAAGGTGAGGCGCGGCCCCGTTGCCGCTATTCCCCTTGGCCGCTGACAGGCTGCTGCGACTCGGCCTCGCCCCTCGCCCCCCGCCCCCCGCGGACCCGTGGCGCTCACGCCCCTGTGCCTCTCCCTGCCGACAGGTGCTCCGATTCTACGGATACTTCAAGGAGTCCGTGGTGGAGAGCAACATGGAGAACCACCGCATCCGCAAAGTCATCCTGTACTACTACCTGGAGGACGACAGCATGCACGTGGCGGAGCCGCGCCAGGACAACAGCGGCATCCCCCAGGTGCGTGCGCGCTTGCTGTTGCCACACAGCACCCGAATGCGCCAACGCAAACAACCTCGCTGCACCGATGGCGCTGTCAGCGCCGCCTGTGCACAGAACGCCGGAGGGAAGCGGCATGCTGCGAGCCCCCATGTGCCAACCCCCCAGACGCCTCACCCGCCTCATCCGCCCTCCTCACCCCTTCCTCCCGCTCACCCCACAGGGCGTGTTCATCAAGCGCCACCGCGTCACCCGCGACGACGGCAGCTTCTTCAACCCCGGCGACTTCTCTGTGGGCGACACGGTCAGCATCTACGGCCGCACCTTCTACCTGGTGGACGCCGACTCGTTCACGCGCGAGTTCATGGCCGCGCGCGGCAAGGAGCAGGGCCCGCCGCTGCCCTACCCCGGCGACCCCGTGGACGTCTACCGCGCCACCTTCGGCATGAACCGCGGCCGCGCGCCCGAGGCGCGTGAGGGTGAGTTGGTTGTTCTGGGGTTGGGCAGCCCGGGGAGGGTGGGAAGCGGGGGCGGGGAAGGAAATGGAGGGAGGGGAAGGGGAAGGGGAGGGGAAAGGCGTGGGGAGGGGAAGCAGGGGGTGTCGGCGTGTCAGGCAGGGTGGGCTAGCGCGATGGGCAAAGGGGGGGTCATCAAGCGGGGGGAAGGGTACAGCTGGCAGCAGGGGGCATTCAGGGAGCGCTCCAAGAATGCTGAATGGGGTGCGGCGGTGTTGGGGGCACGCCGGGCAAGGCGATAGTCGGCCAGCACGACGCCACCCAAACGCGGCAGGGGTGGAGCAGCGCGCCTGCATTCGACTCTCTCTCCCTCCCAGCGCGTTGTATAACCCTCCGGGCTCCCCCTGCCCCGATTGTGCCTCACAGACAGCCCCGGCAGCACCACCCGCCGCGTGAACGACTTCAAGGCGTACGTGGAGGCGCGCCTGGGCAAGCCCAGCCACCTGCTGGACGGCGACCGGCTGCGGCAGTTCCTGGAGAACAACAAGAAGGTGCTGCGCTTCTGGTGCGTGTGGGACGAGCGCACCACCATGTACGGCGACCGCCGGCCGTACGTGCTGCACTACTACCTCGAGGACGACAGCGTGGAGGTGCTGGAGATCAACGAGAACAACAGCGGCCGCGACCCCTTTCCCGTCTTCCTCAAGCGCGGCCCGCTGCCCAAGGTGGTGGTCAAGACCAACACCACGCTCAACCCCAAGTTCCGCAAGGACCAGTGCTACAACGCCGGCGACTTCCGGCTGGGCCTGTTCATTAACGTGCTGGGCCGCGACTTCTACCTGCACGACGCCGACACCTTCACCAAGCAGTGGTACAAGGACAACCTGGGCTACACGGACGAGGAGATGTCGCCGGTGGACATCAAGGAGCCCATCCTGCCCAAGCCGCGCGCCGCGGTGCCCGCCTACAACGGCTACGGCACGATCGAGGACTCGCTGCAGAACTGCCTCAGCCTGGTGCCCAAGCCGCCCAAGCGCGACCTGCACAAGCTGATGAACAAGGACAAGATCATCCTGCGCTTCGTGGTGCGCATGGTGGACACGGACACGCACAAGCACAGCGCCACCGACCTGGCGCGCCGCTTCATTCTGTCCTACTTCATGATGGACGACTCGAACCTCATCTTCGAGCCGCCCGTGCGCAACACCGGCATCGCCGGCGGCAAGTTCCTGGAGCGCCAGAAGATCTACAAGCCGCGCTCGGAGGAGATCTACACCTACCTGGACCTGTACGTGGGCGCCACCATCGAGGTGTTCAACCGCACCTTTGAGCTGCTGGAGGCGGACGAGTACACGCTGACGTACATGGAGAACTACAAGGACATCTTTGTGATGGCGGACACGGACGTGCTCATCCGCTCGCTCAAGGCGCAGGTGGGCGGCAAGGAGGACGCGGTGCGCTCCTCGCTCATCGCCGCGGATAAGGGCGGCAGCGGCTCGCTGTCGGGCGACGACCTGGAGGCGGGGCTGCAGAGCTCGGGGCTCAAGTTCACGCGGCACCAGGCCATCAGCCTCAAACGCCGCCTGGACAAGAACAAGACGGGGACGATCAGCATCGAGGAGTTCCTGGGCCTGCTGGGGCTCTGAGCGGCGGCGGCGGATGCCGGCGGCGGGAGTGGAGGCGGAGGCGGAGGCTGCTAGGGGGGCGCGAGGAGGGGTAGTTTTTTCCAATTAAGGAGGGGTAATGATGCGGCGCGGCGCTGGCGCGGTGGGCTGGAGCGCTGGGGACGGCGTGCGCGCGTGACTGGTTCTGTATGTACCGTGTGTGTGACATGACCACCCAATTGACCCGTTTCTTAGAATGACCTGACCGGGAAAGAAAGGCAACTGCGATGAGCTGGTGGAGTGGCGGCGATGGCAGCTGGCCATGAGTTTGTGAGGCGGCGGCTCCGTGCCGCAAGACATAAGATGACGCGCTTTCATCGAGCTGTGAGAGCTCGCAGGTAGCCAGGCAGTAGACTAGACATGTGGTGCGGTTGTAGGCAGGATGTTAGGCTAGACAAGAGCAGACGAGCAAGTGCGCGTGAACTTCCACACGAGTACTGATGCCGCAGCGATTGCGCGGCAGCAATGTGGCCGGCCGGGTGCTGGCTCTTGCACGGGCAAGATAGAGCCGGCCTAGGGCGCAGGAGCAGGTGACCTGACAGGGCGCCAGTTGGCTTACAGCGGTGTAAGCAAGTGCATCTCGGGTGAGCCCTCGCCTCCGCTCAACTCAACTTGCATGGCGGCGCCAATGCACCAGATGCAGGGCTGCAGGCCCCTGGCAAGTCAAGCCGCTTCGGAAAGCACACTGATTACCAGCGCACTGAGATTTACGACCACACAAAATGAACGAGCAGCGCCTAGCCACAGATACCATCAGGCCCAACTGTTCTGCCCGCCAGCAGACGTCTCACACACGGGAATACGGGATGCTAAACTGGTCACGACACATCGGGTGCCGCCGCCTGGTTGGGCCTTGCCGGCATGAAGTCTGTCAGCTTGCGCTGCTTGGCGTCACTGGCCCCCCCGGCCGACGACCTGCCGCCGCCACATGTCATCTTCTTGCCACCGCTGTGCGCGCCGGGAGTGCAAGCGGGGCCGCCGCTGGCGCTGGCGCCGGCGTCACCCTGCCCCGCCTGCTCCAGCGACTGCAACGCAGCCGCTGCCGCCCCTGCCAGCTGCTGCTGCTCGGGGCCCACTGCGATCCCGGCCGCGCCGTACGCCACGTCAGCGGTGAAGCCCGCCAGCTGCGGAGGCGAACGCAACATAAGAGACGCGCGGTCAGCGCAAACTGCCCCCTCATTGACTCCTCTCCCAATCTCCCATCCGCTAGCGTGTGTTGCCCGGTCACTCCCACTTGCGGTCCTAATACAGTGTGCGTGCTTTGTCCGAGAGGGGACCACCTGCAATATTCACTCACCAGCATCAACTGCGCAAAGTCCTCCGCCGCCAGCATGCCGCCAGTGGCCTCGGGATGGTCCCGTGCAAAGTCGGCCCCCAGGCGGCCGCCCAGCCCCGCCAGCGGCGTGTCCGCCAGCGCCACCAGCGCACACCGCTGCGCCACCAGGCCCTGCAGCTGGGAAATCAAGTCCACGCCGGCGCCCCCCGGCCCCGCCACGCGACGGATGGAAAAGTGAACCTGCGTTAGGAGGAAAGAGAAGCACACGTGTGTGTCGTTGTGTGCGCATGCGCGAGCGTGTGCGTGCAGTAGGGCGCAAGAGGATTGATTCGTGAAGTACGGTACCCTGACAATGCGTTGTGACTTATGACTCACCCGTCCCGGCATGTATCCACGGTTGGCGCACATGACTGCGCGCATTCGGCCGCGGTGGTCCTGCGAACCCAGCCGGTACGCCCACCTGCGTGCAATTGGTGAGCTGACTAAGGCATGACTTTCCCACCACACCATCATCGGTACAGCGCTGTTCCTCAGCGGGGCCGCGCACCTCTGCGGCAGTAGCGGGTGCACCTTCCAGTCGCTGTCCACCGCCAGCAGCGCCAGCGCCCCGTCGGAGCTGAAGCGCGGCGGCGTGGCCGCCAGCCGGTCCATCTGCGGCCAGCAGCCAGCGGAGCGGATCCGCATGACGCAACTGGATTGGCAAGTAAAACGAAAGTGCATACCCCCACGCCAGGGGTATGTTGGGTAGCACTCGACCGTGCATGCCCGCCCTGTAGCCGTACACGCCCACGCACCTCGTCCTTCAGGCCCGCGCGGGCCGCCCGCAGCGCGGCCGCCCCAGGGACGTCGCCCTTGCTGATGTCCGCGGGCTGCTGGGCGGCGCACAGGGTTGCCCACGCGCCGGCCACGTCGCACGCCGGCGAGCGGCGCGCTGTGCGTTGCGGCGGCATGCATCATCAGGTCAGGTCCAATGCGTGGATTGCGGGAAGGCGATCGAGCGCGTCCTTATGTGCGTGCTGCTATGGCGCTGTAGCTATCTGCTGCTGCCCGTGTGATGGCGGCACCCGGCGTGCCCCGTCCTCCCACCTGCATTGAGCAACGCAACCGCGTCCTTGAAGTGCGTCTTGCGGCCGGCCCGGTACACGGCGTCCAACTCGGGCAGCGCCGCGCGGCCCGCCGCCGCCGCGGCGCCCGAGCTTGCGCCCGAGCTTACACCCCCCGCCGCCCCCTGCGCCACCCCGTCATCACTGCTCGTACCGCCATCAGCACCGCCAGCTGCACTCGATGCAGCGCCAGCCGCGGCACCGCCGCCGGCCCCGGAGAACGCGCCCATGCCCTCCTCCCCCAAGTCCCCCAGCGTGCCCAGCACCGCCAGCCATGCGTTGGGAGCGGCCAAGGGCGGGTGCAGCTGCGCGCACACGCACCACGTCAGCAGCGCCGAGGTGGCCACGGGCGTGCACCCGAAGGCGCTGACTGCCTGCGGGCGGCAGGCAACCGTCGGCGGTCCGTGGTGTGAGGGGCAAATTAGGCCTAATGATCAGAGAGAGGGGCGCTGCTGCGGCCCCGTCAGCGCGCTCACTTCCCATATTCGAGTAATTCCCGCCATCCAGGTAGTTATGCCCCCAGAGGCCCCGCCCCATGCTGCACCTCCTCACGCACCACGGCCCCTTCGGGAAAGCCCTCCGGCTTGTGGTGGTCGATGAGCAGCGTCGGCACGGCGAGCCCACCGCCGCCACCGCTGGCGGCGCACACGGCCGCGGCATTCGCGACCGCCACGGCCGCCGCCGACACCGCCCCATCATGCGCCGCGCTACCCCCGGCAGGCATCTCGTCCTCCTTTCCCCGCGGCTGCTCTGATGCCGGCGACGCTGGATCTACCGGCGGCAGTGGCAGCCGCAGCACGGGACCGGGGCCGCTGGAGCGGCCGGCGCGGCTGCCCATGTCGAGGAGCACCAGGGCCGTGGGCGCCGCCGCCGCCAGCCGCGCCGCCACCTGGGGCTGGAACACGTTCTCGCCCTTGCCTATGTGCACCACCTCCACCTCCACGTCTGTGTGTGCATGGTTGTGCGCAAGTGGGCATGTTCCATCAGCAGCGACAATCTGCATCATCACAGGCCACGCGCCAAGCAGGCTCCGCATGCACCAACGACCGAACGCCAGCGGCCACAAGCACATCCGTGCGTGTGCACACGTGCAGCCCTCCCACGCACTCACTCACTCACCGGCCGCGCCCGGCCGGCGCTGCTGCTGTGCCTCACGGATCAGGGCGCTCAGGGTGCGCAGCAGCACCGCCCCCGCGGCCAGTCCGTCCACATCCTTGTCGGGCACAATGACCACGCGCCGCCGCCCATGCCGCTGCAGTGGTCTGCTGCCGCTGCCGCCACTGCCACTGCTGCTGCCGCTGCCGGCGCCCTCAGCGGCCCCTGCTGCTGTGGTGCTACTGCCACTGCCACTGCTGCCGCTGCCGTTGAAGCTGCTGGCGCCTCCGCCGGGGTCGCTGCTACAGCCTGATGCTAGCGATGGGAATGGCGGGGTGGGCGGACGGCCCCACAGCGCCTCGTTCAGGAAGGCCGCGCCCGCCTGCATGGCCTTACGAGGCGCGGGCCAGTCGGGCCCAAAACAGGCGCGCGCTCGCGCCAGCATCTGAACCGGGATTGCGGTGCCGGTCGTGCCGGTGCCGCCGCCGCTGCCGGGCGCTGCGGGCTGCGTCGCCTGCTGTTTTCGAGGCGCTTTGAAGCCTGCTGGGGCGCCAGCCGCGGCGGTATCGCGGGAAGTTCCGCTTGGCATGCTGGGAATGATTGAATGCCTGCGCGAGGGCGGGGAGTGCGGGTGTTCAGTGCGGGGGCAATCATGAACATGCATGGGGAACAGGACAGGAGGCGCGAAGCGACACGAAGCACGCTCCCCGGCTGCTGCTTCCTGCGTCACGCAGGCCTCACCATGCTGGCGACCGCGCGGCGGGTGGCCGCCGCCAGACCGCGGTGGTGAAACAAGGGGCTTGGCGGCGGCGGCAGAGGACAGCGGAGGTCGGTTCGCAGCCGCGGGCAGAGGATGGGCAGGTGTGTCGGGATCCAGCAGCGGATGGACATCTTAAGCGAAAGCAAACCGCGAGCCCAGCAGCACTGCTTGCATTCAGCATACCTTGCTTCGAGCATGGCAGCGCTTCATGCAGCTCGGAGCGCAGTGGCGCGGCGGCGCGCCACGACGCCGGTCGCGGCCGTGATGCTGCTGCTGTCGCTCGCCGCCGGCGGCGCATTGCTCCTATTCGCGGGCGGCGCGACGGCGCTGCGGCTTCCTGCGGGGCCAGCGCAGGCGCAGGGTGCAGGTAGGTGGCGCGGGACGCGGGTCTTTCTTTTTGCGAGTCTCACTTGACCCTTGGGTCCTACCTGCCCGGTTTCTACTCGCGAGCGAGCGATTTCGAGCCAATTCCCCATCGCGCACAAGCCTCTGCTGCTGCAGCTGATCCTCGCACCGCACTCGAACAACATGGTTTCGCAGCGCACGGCCGGCGCCTGCTGCAGGCTACCGGTGCCGTCGCCCTGCCGGCCGAGCCGGGCGCCGCGGCTGACAACACCACTTTGGGGGCGGGTTCAACAGGAGGCGTCAACAGCACAACTGGAGCTGAGTTGCCGGGTGGCACCGCCACCACCGGCACCACGGGCACCACCACCAACACAGCCGCGCCCACCCCAACCCCCCTGACCGCGAACGAGACCACCGCAGCCTCCCCTCCTGCGTCTCCAGTCCCGTTGCCCAGCCCCAGCAGCCCTGAAGCTCTGAACGTGACCGTGCCGGAGGGCGGCGTCGGCAGTGGAGGCAACATCACCTATCCCGCGGTGCCCTCCCCCAGCCCGGCGATCCTTCTGCTGCTGCCGCCCACTGCGACCGAGAACTTCACCGAGCCCACCATCGGTGGCGGCGGCGGCGGTGCCGGGAACGAGACAGCCACCATCGCCGGCGGCGGTCCAGAGCTCACCAGCAACGCCACAGTACCCGAGGCCTCGCCTTCACCCTCGCCGTCACCCTCGCCTTCGCCCTCGCCGTTGCCCTCGCCGGCGGCTCCGACGGCGGTGGTGCTGGTGCCCGGCACGGTCAAAGTGCCGTCCATCAACCGCACGGGCGTGCAGGCGCCCGAGGTGGTGCGCAACGGCACGGCGCTGGCGGAGGCGGCGCTGAACGGCACCGTGCCGCCCGAGGTTCAGGTGGGTGCGTGGGTGCGCAGGGCTCTGGCGGCTGGCGTGCGTGTGCGTGCGGGTAGAGTCCATGGGCAGGTGCGTGCGGGGGGTTGCTCTCTGCTGGGTGTGTGGGAGGCGGAGGACAAATGCGTGCTGCGGTGGATATGCCCTGAGCCTCGCCAAGCTGCTGTACTGGGCGCGGCTCAATGCCAAACCCAACCCCTGACCCAACACCTCACAGGCCGTGACCAACCTGATCACAGCCAACTCCACCGCCAGCGCCGCCACCGGCATCATCAACGCCGTGGCCGAGGGCGACGTGCGCGCGGCGGCGGCGGCGCTGCTGTCGGCGGCCGCCGGCGGCAGGGCGGCGTCGCAGGCGGCGGCATCGACGACCGTGCAGGTTGCCACTCAGAATGTGGAGGTGGGTACGCACCGGGCCGCCGTACTTGCCCCGAAGTGCCGTGCCGCCGAGCCCGAACGCGTTAATTACCACTGGACTTGAACAGAAAACATGCCCCGCAAACAACTCCGCTAGCGCGCGCCTCGCCCATTCTCATTCGCACCCGCTCATCTTCCTTACTTCTCCCGCCTACGCGCTGCTGCCGGCAGGCCGCCTCCGCCGCGCTGGCCGAGTCGGCGAGCCTGGCCACCTCCCTGGGCGCGGTGGACGTATTCGCGCAGTCGCAGTCGCAGGCCTTCGCCGCGGCCAGGAGCAGCGGCGCGCAGGCCACGCAGGTAGGTGCGTTGCGGACACGGGCGGGCGGGCGGGCGCGTCAGGGGTGCGTGGCAACGTAAGGCGTGTGCAACTCCTGTATGCAGACAGGTTCAGGGGTTGAAGATCAGATATTCCCAATCCAGCTATGGGGCCGCACACGGCACACCAGGAGCCCTGCACGCCGTGCGCTTGCACCCAGCGCCCACGTGCCTGTGCCCATGCGCCTGTTGTGTGTCCTCAGGCCTACGCCACGTCAGTGGCCAACGCCATCACCCAGGGCGGTTCAAGCGCGGCAGAGGCGTACGGCGCGGCGTTCGCCCAGGTCCGTGAACCCGCACCATGCTTGCTGTTAACTGGTTCATCAGCTGCTCACGCACGCACCTCGCCGCTGCTCGCCACCAGGTCGCGTCTACCACACATCGCCACCGCTGTTGCCCGTGCCCGTCACCTAACCATATGCTGCGGCATGCAACACGCAGGCGGCGGCCGAGGGCGGCGCCAGCGCCGACGGCCTGGTGTCCGCCACCGCGGTCGCCATCTGCAAGGGCGGCGCCTCCGCCAGCGCCTACAGTGAGGCCTACAGCATAGCCATTACCAAGAACCCGGACGGCTGCACCGTGCTCACCGAGGCCTTTGCGCGCGCCTTCGCCGAGTGCGGCCAGGTGCGCATCACCAGTTCACAGCCCGG
Source organism: Chlamydomonas incerta (assembly GCA_016834605.1). Taxonomy (NCBI): domain Eukaryota; kingdom Viridiplantae; phylum Chlorophyta; class Chlorophyceae; order Chlamydomonadales; family Chlamydomonadaceae; genus Chlamydomonas; species Chlamydomonas incerta. Next base: position 155,245 of record JAEHOC010000015.1, read on the forward strand.
GCGTGTGTGTATGCCTATGTGGTGGTGTTGGTGGTGTTGGTGTTGGTGGTGGGAAGTTCACGGGCAACTGACACCCTCGCGGCGCTGGGCGCGCGCTGGCTGCTGCAATACGGTGTGGCAAATCGAGGCAAACGTAACGCATTCCTTTCGAGCGTCTCCCGCAGCTAGCTGGCACTTGCCGCGGCCTGTCATCTCACCTGACACCCTGCTCCACTTTCCCCCGCGCCCGTTGCTACCTCACAGAGCGGCGCCCGCGCCGTATCCGAGTCCGGCACCACCGTCAGCGTTCTGAACGACTGCGCCAAACAAGGCACGCCCGTGCTGGTCGCTGTGCCCGTCCCAGCACATTTGTCTCCGGCCTCGCCTCCGGCCTCGCCTCCCCCTTCACCGCCTGCTGCCTCACCTCCCGCCTCGCCGCCTGTCTACCCGCCGGCCTCACCCCCCGCCGGCGGCGTTGCCGCCGAGTCGCCCTCGCCTTCACCTCCCCCCTCACCCGCGCCCTCACCCTCGCCACTCGAGGTGTCGCCGGCGTCTCCATCGCCTCCGTCTACTCCGTCTTCACCGTCCGGCGGCGGCGGCACGCCGCCCGCCCCCGCGCCACCTGGCTTCTTCTTCCCCTTCCCCATCATCCCCTTCCCGCCCATCAACTTCGTCCCTATCCCTGGCTTTGAGCCGCTCCCACCGTTCGGCGCGCCACCCCCAGCAGCGCCTCCGGCGGGCAGTGGCCGGCGACGCCAGCGTGTGCTGCTGCGTGATGCGCACCGCGCCCACCGCCACCGCGCCAATCGCCGGCATGTGTGAAGCGGATGTGCACGTGCGTTTAATGATCGCTGTACACGCGCGTGGACAGGGACGCACGCGCGGAGGTAGCTAGCATGTGCAATTACGCGGGATTACGCGGCATCGGCATTATTTGACCCATATGTACACGAGATGTGAGTTGCAGTGTGTAGCAGGAGACGCCGTAAAAGGACTTGATGATTCGAGCCGGGGCTGGAGAGGGTTATATCCACGTTTGAGGGGGTTCATCCGCCCACACAGTGCGCCATCGTGTCGTGTGGCAGAAAGGTGTTTCGGCAACTCTTTCCACCTGGTGTTGGCTCGGGAATATGGGGAGTGAAGCCACAGCTTACATCAGCAGGGCGTCAGCAAGCGGGAAAGCTGTGTTCAGGGCAACATGGCCGGCAACATGCGGCATTCAGGGCAGACGTCGGAGATGCAAGGGGCAAATCTACAGCTCACCGTTGCATGATTCCCGGGCAAACCAGTACCTGGCGAATCAGCGACATTTGTGCAATACTATTGTACTCCGCAGGTCAGCTTGTGACTTGGAGGTCATCAGCAGCGGTACTGTTACGCATGTGTTTCAGTGCAGCTACGTAGCGCTTACTCCCACGAGGCTGCCGGCATAGACCGGCAAGCCCGCCATGATTTGAATGCACACACATCCAGGAGCAACAGCCTCATCAAATCGCAAACCTAGGATCCAGGCACGGTAGCTGTCACACATGCTGACGCCTGCCGCGCTGCCTGTGCCTGCGCCCCCGCTCCCACTCCCGCCGCCGGTGCCACCCGCTGCCCGGATCCAGTCCACGGGTCATACCACCTTGTGGCGGCTGTCACTGGCCAGGCACTCGCGCACGCCTGCAGCACAGCGTAGGCGGGCGTGGGGCCGCAGGGCCGCAGAGGCACGGGGTCAGGTAACGCACCACTGGTGGGCTGTGGCCCGCGCCCCGGCAGCGCGGTCACTGCCACCGCTCCCCTGCCTCAGTGGCCAACCCCCCGCCTCCAGGGCCTGTGCCGCTTTCTCCTCGTCCGACTGTCCGCACCTGCCAGCTCCGCCACTCGACCGTGGTGCTCCACCAGTTGCAGGAAGCGGCCCCGCACCGCCGCCCCCAGCTGCGGCTCGCGCAGGTGCAGGTCCACCTGGCGGTGTGGCAGGGGCGGCGGGGGCCATGTAGGGGCGCGCAAGGGCGTGCAGGAGGAGGGCACGAGGGCGGTGCAGCACGCCAAAAGGACGTTGCTACGAAGTCACGATGCTTTCTTGGGTTAGTAGTGCTTGCCGGAAACGCAGTTGGCTTCCATAAGAAATGCCGGACAGCCGGAGTTGCTATGCTGCGGAGCCCACCCACCCACGCACCCACCCACGCACCAGGTCGAACGCCGCGAAGTCCACCACACTGGGCCGCGGCCCCACGAACCAGCCCGCCGACGAGAAGCAGCTGTTGGCCAGCATGTACTCCAGGCTGGCCAGCCCCGGGCCCTGGTGGGGTAGAGGGGGAGTAGAGGGGGAGTAGCGAAACGAGGAAGAATGAATCAGCAGTGTGTGCTTCCGAGGTCCCCCCAGTCCAAAAGCGTGCCTACCTTGTCGCTGAGCCTCCTCTTGCGCCCTGCTAGTGCGGTGCTCGTACGTTGTCGCCACAATGTACCGCTGGCCGCGGCGCCTGGCCCGTACCCTAGCTGGTAGCCAGGGGCGCTTCCGCACCTCTCCCACTTGCTCCACCCGGCTCGAACTGGCAGTTAAGCAGACTGCAACCCTTATTCCTCACATCACCCGTATGACCAGCACTTGCCCGCCGCCCATCCACGCCCCCACCATCATGTCGTGCGCCTTGAGCTGCTGCTCCGGCGCCAGCACCGACCCCCCTCCCCCAGCCGCTGGACCACCACCACGTCCTGCGCGAGGGCGGCCGCAGCAGCATGACATGATGGGACATGATATGACGTGACATGACTTGACACATGGTGACAGCCAGCAGCCGGCCTGCGACACGGCTGCAGAGACGTGCACACGTGCTGCCGTGTCGGGGCACGCCATATTCGCCCCTCAAACTGTGCCAGCGACACGTCTCTCGCCCGCCCAGGTCCCTGGCCTCCACGGTCCACACCGACTACGCCCCCAGCCCCAGCCTGCTCAGTTGCGTGGCCCCACCCGCAGTTTGCCGCGCAGCTCCGCCACCGCGTCCAGCATCATGTCCACCCGCGCCGCCGTCCCCAGCGTCACCGCCGTACAGGTCTGCAGCGGCGTGTGTGCGCACATGGCGGCAGGTCCCTCCCACAGCCTTGCTCAATCAGCCCTACAACCCGCATCCGCCTGCCCTTTACGCGCCCCTGCGTTCACGCATTCCAGACGGTAGGTAGACGCCGAGCCCGGGTATGGCATGACTGGCAGGGCTGGCTGCGACATTGCCCTCTCCGAGCAGTCCCCACCGCCGCCGCCTCACCGTACTCCGCGCCAGGTGCCTCAATATGGCCCCGGCCTGCACCAGGTCCACCTCGCCGTGCACCTTGTCGATGAAGCAAGGCAGCTGCCTGCAGCCCAGCGGTGGCGGCAGTGGCGGCAGCAGGGATTGAGCAGCAGCCCGGCAAGCCGCAGCAACAGCCGAAGCAGCATCACCATGAGAGCACGGTAGGCGTCAGGCATCAGCGTGAGATTGCAGATGGGTGCAAAGCGGGCAGGCTTTCCTGGTGGCGCGTCCCTGGGCCCGGGCGTGACCACACCTGAAAGGGTAGCCGTCCCACTCCCGGCGCTGGATGGCCTGTATCTGCCTGCGCGGTTGCGGCAGTTCCGCAGTTGTGTACGATTCAATCTTGCTCCAGGACCATCCTCTGCGGGTTTGACCATGAGCACATGCTTGCATCTGGGTGACGCACTACCGTCGGGACCAGGCCGATGCGGCTATCACTATGCGGCCCAACCCGGCCGCCGCTCCCACCATACCTGATGGAATCAGCAAACCAGGACTGGCTCGCGAACGCCAGCACCAGCCTGCAGCGACTGTAGGAGAACCGTCAAGGAGGAGAGATCGTTAACATGACGCACGGTCGCTACAGGCACACACAGGCCAGGATGGGCACATTCGTTCCTTGCCAAAGCCAGGCCAGGTGGGGCTGGCAGGGCAGGGGTTAGGGAAACAGTAGCAGCCATCCACATCTACCCACTGCGCAGGAAGTCCGGCTCGCGGACCAACCTCGCACGCGCACTGGTCCCCCCTCCAAAGCAAGCCATCCACCCCGCCCGAGCAGCCCCACCCAACCAAGGGTCGCACTCACACGCACTAAAAAGGCGATGTGGGGGCAGTTCATGCACCCGCCGCCACCACCCGCGTAGCCGCCGCCGTCACGTTGGCCGCGCCCGCAGCTGTGGCCTCCTCGTACCCGGGCAGGGCGCTGTTGGTCAGCCGCCGGCCTAGAGGCAGCCCCACCTGCACGTGTTAAATCACATGCTTGCTTACTTGTGCGCACGGTGAGAACGAAGGTTGCAGCAGACTTGGAAAGAGCCTACAGACAGATGGTGACGGTAACCGATCTGCGCCGGGCCGTTTGGATGACCCGGTTCCACACCGCCGCGCCGCGGCCCAGTTTGAGCGTGAGGCCCTGATTGGCCACGGAGCCGCCCTCACCCGCGTCCACGTTCACGAACAGCGGGTCACACCGGGCCACAGTCGCCGCCCGCGAGTGTTGCTGGCAATGGTGGTGGAGGTGATGGAGGTCAGGTTGCTGTGGTGGCCGCCGGGCGGCAGCGCGCGCACCGCCAGGGTGGCACAGTAGGGATATGCGGCTGCGCGTGTGTGTACAGGGGTGCAGGGGTGGATGGGGAGGACAGCAGCAGGAGGCGCGTGATCATTAGCTTTCTCATGGGCAGCAAGGCTAGACAGTCCCGTCGGCCCCCCGGTGCCGGCGGTGGAAGTCACATCCCGTCATCATGTGGCATGGCGTGGCGTGTCAGTTTTGGAACACCGGTCTTGGGTGCTCTTTTACCTGACGTGACGTCCAGACCGTTGATGTCCACAACATGTACCGACAGTGAGAACAGCTCCTCCACAGGCACACTGAGCCCCGCGCTGGCGTCGCACATGGCAGCCGTGCTGACGCTACTGCCGATATGAATACCCGCGACCAGCTCCGCGCAAACATTCCCAGACGCACCAGCGGCAGCTCCAGCCGCGCCTGGACGCAGCAAACGTGTCGGCTGGGGCGACGTCTGCTGCCTGCGGTGCGCGTGTGCATTGCAGCAAAGCGGCCGATGCCTCCACGTCACCGCTGGAGCCGACTACAGCAGTGGATCCGTCGCTGTAGTCGAAGGCGTACACGGCTGCCATGGTGGCATCCAGGAACCACAGCGGCGCCGCGGCGGCCTAAGGTGTGAGGGAAAGGCCACGGCATGCCGCTTGCAGTGTAAGACGCTGCAGGGGCGCGCCAGGTAGGAGCGCTACCAAGCAGCCACACATCAAGTCGAGACAGTTCCTTCATACATTTCGCTGGCGAACTGTCACACGGCCCCAGCCCCGGCCCCGGTTCCACCTTGGCGTGACCTTGCCATCCTCGGCGCTCAGAGGCAGGGCCGAGTCCCCGATGCAATGCGGGATCCCGCCAATCAAGTCCCGCATGCAATAGACCTGGGCGCTCGGCGAGAGGCAAATAGCCCGGTCTGCCCATTTGAGAAGGACGGACCGCGCACTCCAGTGATGATGCAGCCGCTTTCGCTGTCACTACCCTCGTTGTCACTGCCGTGCACGTACCGAGCGAACGTGCGCTTGTGATAAGTCGCACTTGCCATAGCGCCAGCGTGTGTGGGAGTGCGGAGCGAGGGAGGTAGCGTGGGCGCAAGGGGCAGCGGGGGCCGGGCCGGGCAAGAGGACGCAGAGGCGGGCGCAGCGGCCCTCTTCTGCATTCTTCTGAATCTCCCAGCCGCCCACCAGCGCATCTTCCAGTGCTCCAAATGCGCCCATGGACGTGAGCGAAGAGAGGCGGCGAGGCAGCAAGCATTCGGGTGGAGCACTCCGGAGACGTCGCCGGGTAAATACAAGGACACGAGTTGGCGCTAGCGTAGTAGTGGGTTGCAAAGTAGAAAAGGGTAGCATGCCTCGCGCGCACTCGTTGAGGCGCGGCCGGGCTGTTTCGCGGGCTGTGGCTGGCTCGGTTCCCTGAGCTTTGAGAATGCGCGGTTCAGGTGAGTTCGAGTGCGGGGAACTCTGGGCTAAGCTTTGCGCATATATTGACGAAAGTCTCGCCCATGCACAGAGATGGGGCCTCGATGGTTTTCTAATTAGTGGTTTGGGTAAATGCGACTGACTATCACTAACTCACACACTTATGTACTGGAAACAATTCAAAGCGTATGCTGAGGACCTCGGTTTACAACTTCTTGGCTATCGCAACACGGGACACGCGATTTTCGGAGACCTAACGTGCAAGCATTACCAGTGTACTGACCACGGACGTGGCAAGAGCGTAGCGCATCCTACACTCACCAAGTTGCGGAACGTGGCAGCACAAATAGAATCTTGCAAAGCGTCAGGGCCGTGCTGGCGGCAGAACCAAGCCCAGCAGCAGCAGCAGCAGCAGCAGCAGCAGCAGCAGCAGCAGCAGCAGCAGGTATGCCGTTCGGGCAGGCCCATGGCCTAGTCTTAGGTCCTGACTAACCCCCCAACGGCCCAACCCTGAAATCGGCACATCCGAACGAAACGGCGCCAGGACCGCTAATGGCATCTAATTGCAAATGTTACGCAGGGATGACGAAGAAGACCTATTTCGGCGTGTACTACCAGTTCGCCGAGGATCGGCACGATGTTTGGATTGTCGACGTCGGCAACGCCTGCGTCACGGCAGACACCAAGGATCAGGCGATGGCGGATATCGCATCGCAACTGTCGGCTTGCTTGAAAGATTACACTGACACCGGCCAGGCTCTTCCCCCTGCCTCGTCCAAGGCGGAGGCGATGGTCAAGGCCGCGGACATGCTGCGGGAGGCCCGGCAGGAGATGCCGGAACTGTACCCGCAGCCCATCGCGCAGCACATGACGGTCGTCACGTGCGAGCTGACGGACGGCAGCGACAGGTGGGGAGGGCGCGGGTGTGTACGGGCGTCGGCGCCGGATCATGCGGGATCATGGGGGTGTACGGGCGCCGGTGCCGGATCATGAAACTGCTGACGAGCTTAGAATGCGACGATGAACTCTTCACGTGGTTGCATGCCCTTGTTGCGCAGCTGCGACGTGCCGAGCTGCCCCGACAAGGGCAAGTACGAGCCCATCTGCGCTTAAGGTACAGCGGTTGCCGGGCCAAGGGGTCGGGGCACCAGCAGGGCATACGTGAGGATACACAATAGCTTGGACGGACGAGGTATATTGCATACGGCCTTGCCCACACATGTGATTCGACACTATAAAAGAGTTGCTTCTTGTCTGCAACTGTGCTCGCAGCTGCTGAATGGCAATTCGGGTGGCCTGAACATGGCTAGCTGCCTTGGTGGAGCTATCGACGGCCGAATGGACGCCAGCTGCCTTGATGTATGGATATGAATGCGAGGTTACAAGAAGGGGACAGTGTAAACACCATCACGGCTACGAGGGAAGCCACCATTCCGAGGAACGCAGCAAACCGCAACCCCCGCTTGGCTGCCAACCCAACTCACAGCTGCGTAGGCGCGTCGAAGCTAAGCCGCAGCCCGCCAAAGCCACACCAAACAGCAGCATCACAAAGCACGCGGCTCATAAGGCACCGCAAAGTCTTCCACCAAGCCCGAAGGCGCAACACAGGGCAGCGCCCCAAACAGCAAGCAAACTGGTGTGCCTGTGGCACGATCTGGTCCCAGCCCGAAGGCTCAACACGGGGCAGCGCCCCAAACCGCTGTCTGATAACGCAGCACAGGGAAGCGCCCCGAACAAGCAGGCAACACCGGCAACCAGGCCAACCGGGGCCAGGAGCCCCGCCCGCAGCACCCAACACCGGGCCAAGCGTAAACAGCCAGGGCGCAAGCGTCCAGGCACGAGCGCGCCGAACCAAATGAAAGGCACCGCAACATCGGAAACCAGCCACGAAGGCCCGTCAACGGGGCAGCGCCCCAACTGCAAGTGCCAATGGCACAGTCTGGTCCGGGCCGAAGGCCCAACACGGGGCAGCGCCCCACATCACACTGAGGCAGCCACCCACCCACCAGCACACCACCACGCCACTCGACGGGCACCCCGCCCTCCACCCGCCCCCCCAACGACCCAAGCCGACCTCACAGCTAACCCCGCCCGCGCTCGGAGGCGGACAAACCCGACAGCAACCCGGGCCCCCGGGCAACGGCCCGAGCCCTCAAAACGACACCCGGGACACCCTACTGCCGATAGCCGACGCGCCTTCCGGTCCGCTAAGGACCAGCATGCTGACGAAACGGCCGGGGCTAGAGACTGCAGAACCGTAAGGCCGCAGGCAGAGACGACGGCGGGCCAAGCGCCACGAGGAAAGACGCCGAGAAGCACACCGGAACTGCCATCACCACTTGTGCCGGGCCACGAGCGACCACCAGGGCCATCCGCAACCTGCGCACACAGAAGCCGCAGAAAGCACTACAAAGAAGAACCCGCGCGACCGGCCGCCCACGCGGACCCGACCGCCATGAAACTTCGAGGCGAAGCCTGGGCGCGGAGCGACGCTCTGACACCCAACCAGTCTGAACCAAGTCTGGAACCACGTCTGAACCAAGTCTGGAGCCCGTAACAGGCTGAAAAAATTTTGCAACGAAAGCCAAGGTCGACAACTAAAAAGTTGTGCGCCCCCACGCGAGCCAAGGCTCGCGGGCTAGGGGTTGAGCCCTAGAGGCACTTGATTATATGGATATGGGCGCAAGCTGGGCGGCAAAGCCGGGACGCAGGTGCCCGCTGAGTACAGCCTTTCTGTATACCGCTTCAGTAATGGTAGACGCTTTTCAGTTTCGCAGGATGGTGTGCAGCGCCAAAATATTACTTTGACTTGGGACGCGCTTCATAAGTGGAGCGCTAGGTTGATATAAAGTTGTTGACGGGTTTACTGGTTGGTGTGAAAGGATGGGCCCTCTGGTCGGCGTCGTCATCCGCAGACCTGTAATTCTAACCCTGTCTCTTGCACTTTGCTGGTTCTCCCGCGCTCCAGTCCCTCTTTGCCGGGTTCCCTTGGTCATTAGGCCACAGCCCTAATGCACGTGTTGGTGGAAGGTCGGCAGACAGCTGGGGGGAAGGTGGTTTCCCTTCGGGCCGGAGATGGTCCCTCTTGACTTGGGTGCGGGGCACCCTTGCTTGGTCGGACTGTCCCTTCTTTGTAATGTCGCATTCATACAGTATCCAAACTCCGTCACGGGACAACTCTTACCCCCTCCCCCGTTCTTACTTAAGCGGCGCGCAGCCAGGGACCGCTGAGTGCCGGTTCAGCTCCATGCCCAGCACATCCGCCACAGCCGTTGTCACTCGGCCCTGAAGTGCCGTGCAGGTGCGGCCCTCTGCAGGGCGGAGCAGGAGGAAGCCCTGCCCGTGCAGTGCCGAAGGTCCCTTTCCCGGCTCGATGGAGAGCTCCCCGAGCAGGAGCTGGTCGCCGAGCGCCCCGCCGATTGCTTCCAGCAGATTTGGCAGGTGACGGTTCGGCACCGGGAAGCGCCACGCCCTGCGCATATGATGATGAAATGAACCGGGGGGGGGGGAAGAATGGGGAATCCGGACAATAGAGCTTCGTAACTAGGAGGAGGAGTGGGGAGTGGGGAGTCCGGACAATAGAGCTTCGTAACTAGGAGGAGTGAAGAGTGGGGAGTCCGGACACTTGCGAAACCTGCTTCGAAACCTGCTTGCGCAAAAACCTCCCTGCAAAACTTCGCCCAAACTCACTGGTGAACGGCCGTGATCTTGCACAGCATCTAGCCGCCGCCCAGGGCGGGCGGCAGGTTCTTGGCCTTGGACGTCCAGCTGTAGAAGTCGTCGGGGGTCCAGGTCCCAGTCTCCAGCTTGGAGGCGATCTCGTTGACCATGGCGATGAGGGCCTTTCCCTCCGGCCCAGCGTCTTCGAAGAAACACGCATCTCCAGGTGGCGGGGCATGCCGGTTGCGGACAGTGCTCGTATCTTCCATCTACGCTGTAGAAATTTGCCCAAAATCCGCCGAAGGCGGAGAAAAATTTTTGGGTTTGGGTTTCGGCATCTACGGAGCGTAGACGGTTTGGGCGGGTTTGGCGGTCTTTTAGACAGGGAGCGTAGATGGTTTGGGGGATTTGGGGGCGTGCCCCTAGGAAAATTTTTCGAGGTATAGATGGCGCGGGAGGGGTCACCTACGCTGTGTAGACGCCGGGGGCCCAAAGCCATCTACATGATATGGGCACTGGTTGCGGAGCCATACACGTGGCCAAGGTGCGGAAAGTCAAAGGCCATCATACATCCTATGGCAAGCGGCCATAATATATCCTATGTGTATCATGATTGTCCATTGTCCGCCATTAATTGTCCATCTATCCTTAACAGGCAACACGCCCATTCATTACTCGGCCCATCACCCACACAGGCACACCGGCACCACACCATCTACCCTCCTGCCTCACCCCCCGCCGGCGGCATCACGGCCGAGTCACCCTCGCCCTCACCCTCGCCCTCACCCTCGCCCTCACCCTCGCCCTCACCCTCGCCACCCGAGGTGTCGCCGGCGTCTCCATCGCCTCCGTCTTCGCCGCCGTCCGGCGGCGGCGGCACGCCACCCGCACCCGCCCCACCTGGCTTCTTCTTCCCCTTCCCCATCATCCCCTTCCCGCCCATCAACTTCGTCCCTATCCCTGGCTTTGAGCCGCTCCCACCGTTCGGCGCGCCACCCCCGGCCGCGCCTCTGGCGGGCAGTGGCGGGCGACGCCAGCGTGTGCTGCTGCGTGATGCGCACCGCGCCCACCGCCACCGCGCCAATCGCCGGCATGTGTGAAGCGGATGTGCATGTGTGTTTCATGATCGGTGTGCACGTGCGTGTAATGGCGGGTTAAGGACGCAGGCACGGAGGTCGCATGTGCAGTTCCGCTGCATCGGCATAATTTGCCCATGTGCATGTGCGCACGCATCACGTCATCATGCGGACCAAGGCCTCTCTGTCACGAAGAAGAATGAAGCATGGCGGTACGGTTAGGTGTTGGGTGTGTTGGTGACCAGGCACATGCGTGCAACCATTGCCTTACCGGTGGTGCCGTGCTAGCGAGGGTTAGCTGCTGCCTGTGGGACATGATTCTGTTGCTGTTGATGAATCTTTCTTTTCCTGCCTTACTGCACAGCTCCATTGTGCCAAGCCTGGGCCTTCCCTCTCAAGCAAGCCAGAGACAGGAGCGACGTACACACAGCGCGTAACCCATAATGTTACACCAGCGCCGCCACCTGCGCTCTGCATCCATGCGTACACGAATTGAATTGCAAGCCGTCGTACAAACGCCTCAACGCACTTACTTCCACGCAACCAATCAAAATTGCTTCCCACAGCACGCCAGCCACCAGCGCCGGCGCACAACTCGGCAATGCCTCAGCGGCCACTCCGTCCGTGCGGGATGCACCGCGCCACCCGCGCCTGCCTCGCAACCCTCCGCCTTGTGCCACCGCGACCTGCTTTGCGCCCCCTTGCTTTGCCTGCTGCCTCCCACCGCCTCACGGCCTGCCTCACGACGAGCTGAACACCGCGTCAAAGCCCAGCAGCCGCGGGATGGCGAACTGCGCGACCGACTTGATCACCTCGAACTCGCCCTGGCGGTTACCATGGGGAGGGGTGCACAGATAAGAGGGCGGTGAAGGGCGTGGCAGTGACGACTCAGCGGAGAGTGATGGGGGAGCGGGGGAGGGGGGGGGATGTGGGACCGCACAGGCCACTTCAAGCAATTGCAACCGCGGGCCGCGGCGTGCTACCCGGCATAGGCTACAGCTACAGGGCACGGTAAGGCACCGCACGCATCACAAACACCTTGGTGACGGGGACGCTGATGTTCTCGGGCCCGGCGTTCATGTTGAAGCTGATGTTGCCGTCTGGGAGCTGCTTCAGGCTCAGCTTCTTCATCGCCTGCGGAGGCACACAGCGCCCAGGGGCCGAAATGTGCGGTGAGCCGGTGAGGCGGGGAGGGGTGATGTCTTCAGCCAGGCGCCACCGGTACCCTTGCAGCCTCGTGGCCCCGTTGCCGCCCCCACCTCCCATCACGCTCAAGCTTCTCCCTGCCCCAACCTCATCACACCCGCGCCGCTCACCTCGCCGGTCTTGCCCAGCTTGGCGGGGTCGTGCCACAGCACCAGGCCCTTCTCCGAGGCCACCGCGTCCCCTGCCAGGATGTTCCCCAGCTCCACCGGCGACAGCGCGAACGTCACCTGCAGCCGCAGCCGCCACATAGCAGCCGCACAGCAACCGGTAAGTAGCCGGGAGGCACCAGGTCACGTGCGAGCACGGCTCGAGCGCGCAGCACATGCCGGTACCGTACACACCCGCGCCCGAACCAGCCGCTGGGCAGTTGTGCGCCCGCAACATGCGACCTCTGCATCACACCGGAGTGACCGGACAACCAAAGGTCACCGCCCCCCCGCCCCGCGCACCTTGTTGGACCAGTTGTAGGTGCGGTTGACGTTGCCGGCGGGGCCGTTGCCGGCCCCCGCCGCGGCCGCGTTGGCGGTGGCGAACTCCAGCAGCATCGTGCCGTCCCGCTCCAGGACCTGGCAGAGGGAGAGAGGAGCAGGCCGGCCGCGTGTCATTGGTCGCGTGGCGCGTGGCGCGTGCCATGGTGGCGACTGACGAGGAGGCATACAACCGTGTGCCCAGAGCGCCGGCGGCCCCGTGGCCGCCGCATAAACCTTGCCCCGGGACGCTCCCGCTGGAGGGGAGTCACGCCTGCTGCGCGACGCGCGCGCTCACCTTGCCGGCTTGCGTTTTGGAGAACGTGGGCGGCAGCAGCCGGACGCACATGGCCGCGCGGGTCTTATACACGTAGTAGTTGGTGTACACGCGGTCGCTGGAGCCGGCGGCGGCGCGGTCGTTGGCGGCGAAGTTGGGGGGCACGGGCGCCTGCGTGGGGCGAGGGGGGAACGTGTTGAGGCCGAATGACGTGACCCGGGCCCGCAGCACCCCCGAGCGCCCTGGCCCACCCGGGCGCCTCCTACGCTTGACAATGGCTTGAGAAGCCTTCCGTGGCCGTCACGACAGAGCACCAGCGAGCAGGGCCCAACTGGCGAGCCTCTGCATCCCGCCAAAACTCAAGGCAAAACCGCCGCTGCTAAGCAGTTTACAACGCACCGCAGAGCCGTTGCTGTACTGCGCGATGTGCGACGGTATCCGCGAGGCCGCGCTCGCAGGGCGGGGCACAGCATGGCGATGCGAGCTCGCGGCCGAGGCCCGGAGCGAGGCCGGCATCACCGACTGAGCGAGGCGGGACAGCAGCATCGTAAGGGGTTTATTGAGCAACTGTTGTAGTTCAACTCGCGAGCTGCGTTTGTTCTCGGGAGCTGTCGTCGATAACCGGCTTCACAGGCTTTTAGAACGACTCCAATTGCCCAGTGTTTATATGGCGTCGCGAAATTTAACCGGAGACCATGAAGATTAGCTCATCCGGGAGTCCGCCAGTCGCGTCCCCCGCAACACCCGCATCCGGCTCCCCGCCTTCCGTGACGTTCGGCAGGTGCGCCTCCTTCGTGTTCCCTCCTTCCTGTCCCACAGCAGTGCTTGCAATGAAATAAGGCCACAGCATCCCAGCCCCACACGTATGGTCCAGCGTAGCGAATGCAAGCACCCCCACTTCGCCAGTGTTGTCACCAGCTGGGCACTCCACCATTGCATTAACACTTCATGTCATGATGTACATGTACATCCCTTAGGCGCCGCCGCCACCAGCAGCTCCTCCAGCTGCCTCTCCCGCCGTGCCTGCTGCCGCCGCTCCCCCACCCCCTGCGGCTTTGTCCTCCGGCCCCAACGCCGTGTCCACTGCACTGCCCAGCATGCGCGCCTCGTGTAGCAGCGAGTTCAGGCGCGACACGCGGCGCAGCTCCGCCTCCTCCTCCAGCGTCTGGCGGAACAGGTTAGGACCGGCCGTCAGCACAGGGACCACTCGGACAGCGGCTGCTGATGGCAGCCCTGACATGGCCTTTAACGCTGCAGAAAGCCGAAGCTGGCACGAAGCACTGCGCCGTGTTGCCCAGGACCCTTCTGCGCACACGAACAACGGTCACGCACCTGCATCATCTTGCGCGTCTCGCCCGCCTGGTCCGAGATGTTGTTGGCCAGGGCGTCCACCTCCGTCAGCATGTCGAAGATGCCCGCCAGCTCAGCCGCCTGCCGCTCACGCCGGTTGGCCATGGCCTGTTCAACCAACCCGGGCGCCAACGCGACACGTTACAGCATGTTTGTTTGTGTTTGTGGGTGTGCATGTGCGCTGTGTGTTACCGGTAGTTCTCAGTCCTGAGCACCCAGCCTCGTTCGCCATGCGGCCCCCACTGTGGCAACACGGGCCCAACCCCCCAGCCAAACTGCGCCGCCCCGCCCTCCGCCGCACGGCCGCCCTCATTGCCGCCGCCCGCCGGCCCGCCGCCGCCCCGCCGCCCGCACCTGCTGCGCCGAGGCGATGGCCACCTTGCGCGTGGCGTCGGCCTTTGCGGTGGCGGCGCTAAGCTGCCTCATCTCCGCCATCCACTGGTCCAGCATCACGCTGCGCGCCATCTCGCGGTGCGCGCGCTTGGTCAGCTCCTGCTCCGCGTAGGCCTGCGTTTTTGCGTGGGGTTGCGGGCGGGGAGGCGAGGCGTTGGAGGTGACGGCGGTTAGCGGCTGTGTGTTTGTGCGCATGGGAGCGATGTCGGGGGCAGGCGCCGCAGCCCTGGCTCTCCCGTGCTTGCGCACAGCCATGTGTCTGTGTGCCTGATTGTGTGCGCGCGCGCGTGTGTGTGTGCCTACCTGTGCGTCCGGACCGCCCGGCTGCGCCCCGGGCGGCCGCCGCCGCGACTGCCGCTCCTCCTCCGCAGCAGCAGCCGCGCCCGGGTCCCCATGCACCGGGCACCCAGGGAAGTCGCAGCCGCCGCACACGTTGCCCTCGCCCAACACGTCGGTGTCGCCCGGCCACACGCCCTCCGCGTCCTCCTCCCAGCCGTCCTCCTCTCCATCACCACCACCAGCACCACCAGCACGGCCGCCGCCCTCGCCCAGCTTCTGCAGCTGCCGCGTCTCCCACTGCCCGCCCTCGAAGCGCCGCGCCACCATGGCCGCCAGCGAGCGCACCGCGGCGGTGGCGGGGCTGGCGTCGGCGGGGTGGCTGGCACGTGCCATGTACGGCACACGCGCGTCGCCCTCTTGGGGGCTGTAGCCGCCACGCGTGCCGTCGGCAAAGGACACCCCGGCGCGGCCGGGGCTGCCTGTGTAGTAGCTGCTGTGGCTGTGACCGTAGTCGTGCTCGCGGCCGGGGCCGGGGCCGGGGCGGGCGGTGTGCTCGCGCCTGCCGGAGGAGCGCATGGCGGTGCGGACGTTGGAGCGGAAGGTGGCCTGGTGCTCCCACAGCGGCGCAGCCTGTTGCAAGGGGGTTGAGGGCACAAGGGTGACCGCTGTGCAAAGGACCGGCACTGACTCCGATCCTGCTTCCCGATGCCCCCATTCCAGCCCCACCCTGTTACGGTATACTCTGTCAACCAATGCTCACCCGCTGCTGCTCCACCGACGGCACCTCCCACGCCCGCCGCTTCTTGCGCGGGTCCGCCTCGCCGTGCATCATGCGCTGCAGCGGGCTGCGCGGATGCGGCTGCCGCGCCACGCCCGGGCCCGCCAGCCCGCCGCAGCCGTACTGCGACGCCGGGAACATGGTGGCGTGCGTGTCCTCGTCCAGCGCGAGCGGGCTGCCGCGGCCGCCCGCCACCGCGCCGCCGCCGCCACCGCCGCCGTAGCGGCGCTGGACGCCGCTGGCGCCGCTGGCGAACGTGGGCGCGCCCGCCGCAGCCCAGTGACCGAGCGACGCGGGATCGGCAGCGCCGGCAGCACCGTAGCCCACGGTGCCGGGGCCGGGCATCGGCCGGAAATCCTGCCCGCCCGGCGGCGGCCAGGGGTGCTGCGGCGGCGGCATGTGCAGCGGCTGCGGCGGGTGGGCGTCGTCGGCGAAGGCGCCCATGCCGGCGGCGTAGCGCGCCCGCCGCTCCGCGACGGCGGCGGCGCGCTGCTGCTTGCGGGTGGCGATGCCTGCCAGGGCGTGCTGGGCCGCATAGCCGGGCTCCAGCACCAGCGCCTCCGCGGCCGTCAGGTCGCGCCCCGGGTCCGGCTGCTGCCCAGCCGTCAGGTACGCCGGCTGCCCCGGCCGCCCCGGCCCCGGCGAGTGGTACTGGCCCTGCATCACCACCGGCATGTCGTACAGCGTCACGGTGCGCGTGGCCGCACCGCCAGGCTGTAGCAGTGGCGGCGCCGGCGGCTGTAGCTGCGGCGGCTGTAGCTGCGGCGGCTGTAGCTGCGGCGGCGGCGGCGGGCGGCCCATGAGCGCGGACATGACCGTCTCCTCCCAGTTGTTGAGGCCGCCCAGGATGTCGGCGGTGAGCTTGTCTGTGGCGGGGTCGGGCGTGAACTGGGTGGGGCCGGGCGGGGCGTCCGCCGCCAGCGCGATGTCGCGCACCTGCAGGAAGCTGGGCCCGCTGCCGCGCGGCACCGCCGCGTTGGGCAGCGTGGCGGGCAGCCGCATGGGCGGCTGCTGGGGCGGCGGCGTGGGCTCGGCGGAGGGCGGCGCGGTGAGGGTGGCCTCGAAGCCGCCGAGGGAGCCCGAGCGGCCGGACGCGGCGGAGCCAGGGCCACGGCCGGTGCGGCTGCTGCCGCCGCCCGCCAGGCTGGTACCCACCGCCTTGTCCACCTTTTCTCCGCCTCCGCCTCCGCCGCGGCTGCTGGCGGCCGCGGTGCCGTCGGCGGCGTCGCCGCCTGGCTCGCGGTGCGCGGTGATGACGCCGCCGCTCTGCTGGAAGGCGTCCATGATGAGCTGCGTGAGCTCCACAGCCAGCTGCGTCTTGGTGTCCTGCGGCTGCGTGCTGCCGGTCGCGGCCGCCGCGCCGGCGTTGGATGTCGTGGAGGGGGCGCCACTGGCGTGGCTGCCGCCGCCGCTTCCTCGCTCGCCACTCTGATCACCTCCAGCCGCGTCTGTTGGTGCAGCCACGGCCGAGCCTGAGCCCGCCCTCTCTGATGCCGCGCGGCTGGAGGGCGCAACAGAAGGCACGCGGCCACCACCACCAGCCAGACCCTCTTCCGCCACGTCAACATCACCACGCTCGCTGCCCACCTCTGCCGGCTCCTCCTCCACCGACGCGGGCCCAGACGCCGCCGAGGAGCGCTGCTTCCTGCTTCCGCCCCCACTTCCTCTTGCCCCGCCACCACTGCCGACCGCCATCCCAGCCAGCCGCTCCTCCGTCAGCCGCTGCATGCTCCCACTGGACGGCTCCGGCCCGCCGAGCCCGGCGCCCCACGCCCGTGCGATGGAGCTGCCGCGCGAAACCACCCGTGCAATCGGCGGCTGCCGACTCGACATGGACACGCCCGAGGCCTCCGGGCGCAGCGCGAAGCTGGCGCCGCCCTGGCTGCGCGCCGCCAGGCTCGCCTGCGAGGCGCCGCTCTGCAGCCGACCGGCGGCTCCCGACGGCCCGTCAGGGGAGGAGCCAGCTGAGTCGCCCGACTTGTGCTCCGGCGGCGAGTAGGCTGAGATACTGGGCGGCAGGTCAGTGAACTGGACGTGGCTGTGGACGCGGTCAACGCCCCCGCCCGTGCTGCGCGGCCCGCCGCCGCCGCTGCCGCCTCCGGCACCGGGGCCGCCGGGCTGCTGCGGCAGCCACGCGGCGGTGCCGGTGGGCGACACGCGCACGGCGGGCGGGTAGGCGCGCAGGTGGCCGGGGTGGTAGGGCGAGTGGCGGACGTAGCCGGCGCGCTCGGCCGTGGGGTCCCAGTCCGCGGGCAGGCCGGGCGGCGGCATGACCGGCTGCGCCACCGGCACGCCGCCCCAGGCCGCCGGACCTGCAGCCAAGCAGGCAGGCACGCAGCAGTCCGCTTGACATCGCAAACCTACGCGCATGCGATGACGCGACAGATACGTTCCATGATACGGGACCGGTCATGGGTGAGCGTGTGCAGGCTGCGTGTGCAGGCTGCGTGTGCAGGCTGCGCCCTCCTAGCCCGAAAGCCTCGCCGCGGCCGACGCACCTGGTGCGGGGTAGTAGGCGGGCAGGCCGGGCACCGTGACGGGCCCGCTGCCGGGGTTGAGCACCAGCTGCGTGCAGTATATGTTGATGGACTGGGAGCCCGGCGGCCCCGACGGACCCTGCCCAGCACCCACACCGACGCCGTGGGCGTGCGAGGAGGGCGCGGCGCTGCCGCTGGCGCTGCTGCCGCCGTCGCTGCCCTTGGCGCTGCCTCCGGCAGCACTGGCAGCGGCCCCCCGCGCGGAGTGCCGGGAGTCCTGCCGCGCGACGGCGCCCGAGGCACTGCCCGCCCTGGCGGCGCCGTCGGCCTGCTGCTGCCCCTGCCCCTCGCCCGCCACCACTGTGAGCGTGGGCTCAGCTGGCAGGTCCTGCTGCTGGCCGTCTGCGGGCTGGCTGGCGCCGGCCCCCAGGGCCAGCTGCGACTGCGGCAGGCCCGCCGCCGCCACTTGGGAGCGCAGGTTGTCGGCCGCAACGATAAACTTGGCGCGCAGTGCGGCGTGCTGGTCAAGGATCTGCGGTAGGCACCACCAGGTTTCAAATGATGTGCGTTCGCAGGGCCGTCAGCACTGCGTGGCGACCGGCCTGGGTGCGATGCAGCCTTCCGCACCAATGCCACCAGCTCCCTAAAGCAGTCCCAAACCGCCCGAGCCCAAAGGCGCCGCTCTTGCCGCTCGCGCTCACCTCCTGCGTGCGGCGTTCCGTGTCGGCGCCGTGCAGCACGTCCACCATCTTGGCATGGGGCGAGCTGCTCTCGCGCTGCTCCACCGAGCCCGGCGACGTGGGCGCAAACACGCGCGCCAGCCGCCCCGCGGGCGGGCTCAGCGGCTCGTCGCTGTCCGCTGGCGCCCCCTCCTCGCGCGCCGCCCCGGGCTCCGCCCTGCCCTCCGGCGCATCGCCGGTGACGCTGCCTGCCCTGCTGCCGGCCTTGCTGCCCCTGTTGCTGCCGCCCCGCTTCGCCGGCGCCTCCATCTGCCGCAGCAGCTTCTCCGCCAGGTCCATTCCGAAGTCGTCGCCCGGCTCCGGCCTGGCCGCGCCCGCGGCGTCCGGCTCTCCGGCTGCGGCGGCGGACGCAGGCGCGCCGCCGGCGATGGGCGGCAGGGAAGCGGACGAGGCGGTGTGGCCAGGCCCCAGCGGCGGAAGGCCTACGCCCTTGGCGCTGGCTGGCTTGTCCGCTGCGGACGCAGCCGGGTCAGCCGCCGCGCCAGGTGCCGTGCCGCTTCTCTTAGGCTGCGCTTCCTCAGCGCCCGGCGCCGCCGCCTTGTGGCCCTGCTTATCCTTCCTCTTCTTCTTGTCCTTCTTCTTTTCCTTTCGCCGCCGTCGCCGGTCTTTCCGGTGACCGCCGCTGCTGCTCGACGAAGAGCTGGTGCTCGACTCCGAGTCTGACCGGCTGCTGCGATCTGTGGAGGAATCGGATTCGCTCGCGCTGTCAGCGTCGCGGCCCTTCCGTCGCCGGCGATGCTTCTTGCCCCTCCGGTCTTTAGTTTTGCCGCTGCCCCTCCGCCCGCCGCCACCGCCACCGCGCCGCGGCAGCACGCCTTTCTCCTCCTGCGCCTGCCCCAGCCCGCCCTCCTCATCGTCCTCCTCCTCCGCCTCCCGCTCCCGCTGCGACTCCGGCTCCGGCAGCCCGCGGCGCCGGCGGCGCTCGCGGTCGCGCAGCGACACCGCCGACGCTTCCGGCTCCAGGTCCGACTTGAGGTGCTGCGTCTGGTAGCCGCCGTACACCACCACCTCGCCGGGGTAGCGCCGCCCCGGCACCCGCCCCGACTCGTGCGCCGCCACGCCCACCGACAGCACCTGGCCGTCCGCGGAGCGGCTCAGCAGCCAGCGGCCCGGCGAGCCCGGCGAGCCGCGGCCTTCATGCCCGTCACGCGGCGAGGCGCCTGGGGCCGCGTAGGCCGCGGCGGCGGAGCGCCGGCCCGCGGCGGCTGCGCCACCCGGGCCGCCGGTGCCGAAGCCGCCACCGTAGCCGGCGCCCGCGCCGAAGCCGGCGCCGGGGCCGGCGGGCAGGTCTACGACGGTGGGGCCGCCACCGGCCATGCGGGTGGTGCGCAGCAGGTGCTGTGCGTCGCCCAGGGGCCCGGGCCCCAGCATCTGCGGCGGCTCCAGCAGCAGCGAGGGGTCCATGTCGCGGAGCTGCGCGGCGCTGATGTTGGGCTGCGACAGCGCGCGCTGCTGCCGCCAGCGCGTCGCGTTCTGGCCCGCCGTCTCCTGCAGCGACTCGGGCGTGGTCTGCGGATGCGGAGGACAGGGGCGGCAGCAGGCCGGATGACATCTGAGTGCAGACCTGGGCAGCGGGTGCATTCGCTGCTACATCATACCATACGAGCCCTTGGAAGTCATGGAAATCACGCAAGACACGAAAACAAATGCAGCACTGCAGCTCACCTCCATGAGTTCCGGCCACAGCGTGGGGTCGTCCACCGGCGGCACGCCCACCGCCTGGCCCAGACCCGACAGCGCCGACAGCGCCGTCAGCTGCTGCAGCGCCGCCAGCCCGGCCAGCGCCGCCGGGTCCGTCGGCGCCACCACGATCTGAGGCGGCGGCGGCGCCGCCGGTTGCGGCGGGTACGGCAGGTACGGCGGGTAGCCGCCGCCGTCGCCGTAGCTGGCTTGCTGGCGAGGGGAGGCGGCGGGGTGGGCGGGGCTGGTGCTGCTGTGGACGCGGATCTCGATGGCGGGGCTGGCGGGGCCAGACTGCGTGCCGGCGTCCCGCGGCGAGCGAACGGGGGCCGTTGGGGAGGCGGAGGCGGCGCTGCCGTGCGGCGGCGGCGAGCCGCCTGGGGTGCCGAAGCCGGGCGGCTGGTCGAACAGGCCCACTCGGTGGCCAATGCCTGAAATCGACGACAGCGCGCAGTTGGGTCACACATCAACGCATGCAAGAGCACCTTGCCCCACCTCACTTGGCCTGATGCCCATTCGCGCTCACATCCTGCCCTCCCGCATACGCACACACCGTACACCACACGCCCTTGGCCAACAAACACACGCACCACACAGCCGCCCACCTGTCGCCGGCCGGCGCTGCTCCGGCCGGCGCAGCATGCCCAGCAGGTGCTCGGTGCGGCCGGCGGTCCCGGCCGGCACCACTCCCGGGACCTCCGCCTCCGGCCGGTCCAGCACACGCAGCTTGCGGCTGGGCAGCTGCTCTGGCGCGCGCTCGCCCGGCCGCGGCTCGGCCTCCTGCGGTGCAGGAGCGGGGATCGCCGACGTGAGAATGCCAGGCCGCCCTTCAGGCCCCAGCCGCGGCGGGGAGTAAGATGGCACGAGCATGGGCATGGTTGGGCGACCCATTGGGTCATTCACGCCGTGCGGGGCGACACCATGGACGCACCCGTGCGGGCGGGTTGACCACGCGCATGAGCCGGACGTTGTGGAAGCGGGGCTCCTCGGCGGCGTCGCCTCCGGAGCCCATGGCAAAGTTCACGTGTCGCCTGTCGTCACACACACACACACACACACAGGCGGTCTCTTGCTTGCTTGTCGTTTTCCCTTGTGCTCTCTAACACACAGGCGGAGCGAGCACGCATCCCGGCATCCGCCTGCCGCGTTAGAGCAACCGCGACATGCGGGCGCTGTATGGCGAGCGGGGCGATGCCGTCCCCAGGCGCACACGATCGCTTAGGGGTCAAGGCGGCGAGCCCACCCCACCTGGTCTGCTGGTAGGCGGCGGGCGGCTGCGGCACGCGCAGCAGCCGCGGCGGGCTGCGCCCAGAGGAGGGCATGGGCGGCGGCGCCAGCGGGCGCACGAGCGTGGCAGCCGTGTCCACTCGGATGAAGGGAGCGGCGCCGTCGGGCGCCCAGCCCGCAGCAGCTGGCGGCGCGGGGCCTGGGGCAGGGCCTTGGGCACCGGCAGCCTCGGGCCCAGGCTGCGGCGACTGGTCCTGGCGCCGGCGGGAGCGTCGAGAGGATTGACTGTGCTGCCGCTCCGGCCCCGGGGAGGCCTCGCCCGGCGCGGAGGTACGAGAGCGCTGGGATGGACGGCGCGAGAAGGCGGCCGCTGGCGGCGCGGCGCCGTCCTCGTCGCTTGCCGTTTGCACCAAGCCATCGTCGTCGTCCACGCCGGTCTGGCCAGCGCCCGCCGTGGTGGCTGCCGGCTCGTGTGCGGCCTGGCCGTCCTCCTCGCCAGCCCCGCCGCCGCTAGGCACAGGCGCGCCCTCCGCCTCCTACAGCCAATGCAGTGGAGATGCATTCTTTGGCGGCAGTGGATCAACGCATGTATACATAATAGGGTATTGCGCAGAGGCATTCGGTACTAAGCACAAGCGCACTCACCTGGCTGTGGCGCTCCGTGAGGGTCCACTGCTGCCGCCGCGTGAAGGTGGGCTCCGGCCCCGGCGGCTCCAGCTGGCGCAGCAGCTGCTTGGGCTTCATCAGCTTCACGTGCGGGCCTGCCGCACGTTTGGATCCATCGCAACACTCGATCAGCGCATCAACACTTCACATTGGGTTCCCCCGGCAAGTGCACATGCTCGGTGCAAAGCCGGTCACGGCACCTCTATCCGCCGCCGCCGCACCTGCGGTGACCTCCCGCCGCAGCGGCCGCACGGTGACGCCCGACACGCCGCTGGCGGGCATTCCCAGCCCCACACCCGAGGGGTCCAGGATCTCCCGCCGCCGCAGCTCCCGCGCCAGCGCGGGCGGCATGTCCCTGCACCCACCACGGACTTGCGGCGTCAAGAATGAACACGATAAACATAGGAGCACCACACACCGCATCGAAGCACCCAGCCAAGCATGGTATAGCACTGACTATGCTCGTCGGCATAGGATTAGCGGTGTCGGCCAGGCGCGAGCTCACCTGAGCGAGTTGGCGGTCTCCGAAGACGCGATGCTGCTGTCGTCGTCCTCGCGCCCGCCCCCACCCAGGCCCGCTAGGCCGGGCGGCAGCCCGCCGCCCGCTGCCGCGGTGCCGGGGCGCCAGCTGGCGGTGGCGCCGCCGCCGCCCCCGCCCGTGCCTGCGAAGGGCTGCGTGCCGGCACGGGGCTGGAGCACGCTGCCGGTCCGCATGCCGGCGCCCGGCATGGGCGGCAGCGGCAGCATGGGCCCGCCGTACTCGGTGGCGGCGGTGTAGGGGAAGTCGGGTGCAAGCAGCCCGGGCTGGTCGGGCCGGCGCAGGGCAGTGTACGCGGCTGCGGGCAGGATCGGCGCAGGTGCGGGCAGCAGGGCTTGGACGCATGGTGCAGCAGCCAGTGGGTTGGGTGGGCGGGCAGGTGCGATGGGGGGTGGAAGGGACGGGAAGGGAAGGGACGCGCGGCAGGGGCAGGGGCATCTGCGCACCTTCCTCCGGCGGGTGTGTCCCCAGTGGGCGGTGCGGCCGGAAGGCGGAGGGCGGCATGCGGGCGGGCGACTCGCTGCGGACTGGGCCCGCCATGGCCGAGCCCGGCCGGGACATGGCCCCGAACTCCTGCAGCGTGCCTGCGGTGCAGCACCCCACCAACCAATGGTTGATTCGGGAATTGGAATGAACTAGCCCACCAACCACACGCTAATGAACGCTCCTGGGTTATGGAAAGGCCCTTCAGTGCCTACACACCTGCCGCGGAGCTCATGACGCCGTCGGTGCCGAAGCCGCCCCGCCAGCTGCCGGTGCCGAACCCCGGCTCCCCGTGGCCACCACCACCACCCAGACCCAGGTGCAGCAGCCCGGGGCGCGGCAGCCGCGGCGGCGGCCGCAGCGCCGCCGTCGTCAGCGTCACCTCACCGCCCGCCGCCTCGCCCCAGGCCGTCCGGCCGCCGGGCACACCAGCGGAGCGCGGCAGCGGCAGCACGCCGGTCTCCGCCGCCGCCACCCAGTCCGCGGCCTCGGCGCCCGCCACCGCCCGGACGCCCTCGGGCGCCTGCAGCAGCATCCCGCCCACGCCCGGCTCGTGCAGCCCCAGCATGCGCGGCGAGCGCAGCACGCCCACCGGCACCTCCTGGCTGCCACCGCGCAGCGCCCCGGTGAAGCCGCCGGCGCCGCCGCCTGTGACCGCGCCGTCCCACGGCGCCTGCGCCTGCGCCCGGGCCTGGGTAGCCGCCATCAGCTGCGACTGCTGCAGCATCTGGGTCTGCGCGTTCAGGAACGCCGCTTGCGCGCCTGTGAGCAGCCGCCCGCGGCGGCCCGTGCCGCCGCCGCCGCCTCCTCCTCCGCCGCCGCCGCCCGCAGTCGCGGCTGTGCCGGGGCGGCTGCCGTACATGCCGCCGCCTCCGGTGGCGCCGAGCACCAGCGATCCGAACAGAGGCTGGTCGCTGGCCAGGGTGCTGCCCAGCAGCCGGGGGTCCGCCAGCGCCGCAAAGGTGGGGTCCAGCGGCATGGTGGCGGGGAACACCCAGCCATCCACGGAGGTGGCCATGGCGGTGGGCGGCGGCAGCTGCGGCCCGGCGTAGGGCAGCCCGGGGTGCGGCGGCGGCGGCCGCGGCAGGTGCCCCGGCGGCGAGACGGCCCGGTTGTTGCCGCCCGGCCGCAGCACCGACGAGATGGTGGGCAGCCGGTCGTAGCCGAGCCACACGCCCTGCCCCTCCACGCCCCACGCCGCGCCGCCGGCGTGCCCCGCCAGCGCGAGGCCGCCCGGCCCCGGCAGCACCGACTGCGACGGCTTGAGCGGCGAGACGATCACCCTGCCCCGCACCTGGGCGGCCAGGGGGGCCAGGTAGACGACCGGCGGGCCGCGGCCGGGGCTGGGGCTGCCGGCGGTGCCCGCCACGTCGGCCACCATGCTGCGGCCCAGCGGTGAGATGCTCCGGCCGCGCGGCACGAAGGCCGGCGCGCGCAGCTTGGGCGGCGACCAGGAGGCGGGCCGGGCGCCGCCCTGGCCGGCGCTCTTGCTGCGGGCGTGCCGACCCCGGCCGCCCTTCCCGCCCTGTAGGTGCGTGTGTGTGTGACAGGGCGGCGGAAGGTGGACAGGGCACCCAAGCCAACGGCCTGTGGCATTTGCGCGCAATCCAGCGCCTGCCAACCTGGCAAGCCGCTGTCGGCCAGCACCTTCACCCCGAAGCTAGGCCTCAATCCTCCCACCATCCAACCGATTCTCACTCATCATCCCTCTAGCTGTGCGCCCCGACCCACCATCCCTACCGCACCCCCACCCGCTCGCCCCCACCTTGGCCGCGTCCTGCGCCTCCATGTCGGCGCCGATGCCCTGCAGGATGCGCGCCGCCCTCATGAAGGGGCTGTCCATGTCCACAAGCGAGTCCGGCCCCGGCCCGCCGCCGGCACCCCCCAGGTCGCCACGGCTGCCGCCGCCGCGCCGCATGCCCGTCCCCTTCCCGCCCTTGCTGGTCCGCTCCTTCAGCGCCGAGCCCTCCGGCCCGGCTTCGACGCCGCCGGCGGCGCCGCCTCGCCGCTCGGGTCCCTGCACCGTGCTGGCGGTCGCAGCCATGGCGGCCACGTCACCGACGGCGGCGACGCTGCCGGCGGCGGCGGTGTTGGAGGAAGCCACGCGCAGGCGGCTGGGGGATCGGTAGCGCGCGAGCGCGGCGTCGACGCCCAGGCTGGCCTGGGAGGGCGTCCGCGCGTCCGCGCCGGCGGCCTGCATGTTGGGGAAGGCCGGCCGCGGCAGCAGCGAGGTGCTGATGTTCAGCGGGTTGGCGGCGGGCAGCGACGGGCCTGCTGCAGCCGCAGCGCCGGGCGCGGCGCCGGTGGGCGGTGCGGCGGCTGCGCCGCCCTTGCTTGGGGACGCGAACCTGCAGGGCCGAGGGGAGGAGGGGGAAGAAGGTCGAGGTACGAAGGCGCTAGGCGGTGATTGCAGCAGGTGCATCACGGCTCCCCAGCCCTCACTCTTAAGTCCCCGGTCTTCAACCCCTCCCCTGGGTTGATTTGGGAATTGGAGAAAACTACCCCCACCCCCACCTCTTCATGGCGCCGAACATCTTGCCCAGCTTGCCCCAGCTGCCCTTCTTGCCGCCCGCCGCGCCCTGGCCCTCCGCAGGCCTCGCGCCCGCCGCCGCAGCGGCGGCAGCCGCAGCCGCAGCCTCCGCCGCAGCCCGCTCCGCCGTGATCACGCCCAGCCGGGGGTCGCTTGGGATCATCAGCGGCGCGGGCCGGAGCCGGTCCAGGCCCGAGCTCCGCCGCGACGGGTCCCGGCTGGGCACCACCAACCCCCCATCCGGTCTGGCGCCGGCGTGGACGGAGCCATCCCGCGCTGCAGCGGCTGCGGCCGCGGCGGCGCCTAAGTCCAGGCCGCTGCCGCTGGGCCCCGTGCGGTCCCCAGCCAGCGCCGCGGCGGAGGGCGTCCGGGTGACGGAGCCGGGGGTGGTGGGGTAGCTTGCCACAGAGCCGCCGTCGTAGGCGGCGCTGCCCTGCACAGGCGAGATGGGGCCGGGACCCAGCAGCGGCCCGGGCGGCGTGCCCGGAACCGAGCCCCCGCCCTCGCCCGCCACAGGGGGCGCCGTCGCCGGCGTGCCCGGCGCAGTCGCGGCGGGCGCCATGGAGCGCTCGGGGGAGGAGGCGGCGCTGCCGGCGGCGTCGGCAAGCTTGCTCTTGCGGCCGCTGAAGAGCCAGGCGAACAGGCTGCCGCGCTGCCGCGCCGAGCCGCTCTTGGCCACGCCCGCCTCGGACGCAGCGTCCCCGGCCGCCTCCAAGCCCGATGCGACGCCGCCCACTGACATCTTGCGAGCCCTGCACAGAACGGGGTCGCGCGCACGCATAAGATGAACCTCTGTGTAGAAGCGCACCTGCAATCTGGCATGCTGCGTTCTGACGGGTGCGCCGGACGCACAAAGGGCGGCCATGCCAGGTGGCGCACTACCGTACTACGGCACGCACCTGCGCGCCGCCGCGAAGGACTGACGGACTTTGGGCTCGCCCTCGCCGGCCCGCCGCGCCGACCTGCTGCGGCGCCCACCCTCGCCCGCGGCCTGCGCCTCCGCCCGCCGCGCCGCCGCGCGTGAGCGCGGTGCCGACTCGGAACGCCGGGGGCGTGAGGCGGAGCGTGGGGGCCGCCGTTCTGCACCCAGGCAGAAACAATAAAGCAAAAAAATGCCTCTGTCAGCTGTGATTATGGATACAATGCATTCTGCTGTGCAGGTTTCCCAGACTGCCCACCTGGCGAGCCCTGCCGGCGCATGCTGCCCGGAACCCTGGGCGGCGAGCCCGCGCGTGCCGGCGGCGGCTGCGACACCGCCGGCAGCGAGGGCCGCTCCGCTGTGAAGGTGGGAGACTGCGCCATGGAGGGGCTGGGCAGCGAGCTGGTGCCTGTGTGGCGGCATGGCAGCACACAATGAGTCAAACGCAAAGCCACGGGCTTGCTAGTGGGCACCGGTGGTGAGATTTGCGGCATGCGGGTGTATCTCGACTGCGCACCGACCGCAATCGACTGCCCCCACCCCACACACACAAGCACACACACGCCTGCCCACCTCCGAAGGACGCGTACGGCACGATGTGGGCGGTGCTGGAGGGGCCGCCCGACAGCGACACGCGCGGCACGAACGGCGGCGGCCGCCGCGACATGGACGGCTCCACCTGCAGCTCCGGCGGCCGCATGGCGTCCAGGTGGCCACCGCTAGGGCCCGAGGGGCCCAGCGACGGCCCCAGCGGCGGCCGCCCGCCCGGCTGCATGCCGACCCCGGGCCCGCGCAGCGTGGGCGTCTGCAGCTCGTGGGGGTCCTGCATGCCGCTCACGCGGAACGCCAGCGACGCGGCCCGCTCGTAGCCGGGCGGGACCGTCGGCCCCGCCGGCCCCGCGCCGCCGCCGCTCAGCTCGCCGCCGTAGCCGCCAGCGTGGCTGGTGCCGCGCGGGGAGCCGATCATCACCGTGCCGCTGCTCTGGCCCGCCAGAGAAGGCCTGTGGGCGCGGGCGGGACGGGGGAGGAGGTGGAGGACAGGTGTTGTCGCTTGGTGGAGGCTGCCGGCCGATGACAACAGGTCGTTCGAGAGGAGGAGCAATCAAGGGTCGGGGTTGGAACAGCAGCACCGCACCCACCGGCCGGAGCGCGACGTGCGGCTGCGCCGCCCGAAGAGGCCGCCGCCGCCGCCGCTGCTGGTGCCGCGCCTGGTGCGGGAGCGCCGCATGCCGCCTGCGTGGGAAGCACATGCACACGCACACGCAAAACCCAGCAAGCTGACCACGGCGTATACACCCAATGCCAAATCCTGGTTACGATACGGGGGCGGCAACCGATGCTGCTGTTGCGCTGCCAGCGTCGGCCTGCTGCCGATCATCATGCCCAGCGCTCACCGCTTTCATCAAGGTCCGTTTCCGAGGTGCGCCGGGGCGAGCGGGACCGCCGCCGCCCGAACGAGAACGCGGAGGACAGGCTCTGCCCGGGGTCGCGGCTGCGGCTGCGGCTCTGGCTGCGGCGCTCCGCGCTGCGATTGCGCCGCTCGGTGCGGCTGCGCCGGAGGTCGCCGTTGCCCTCGCCCTCCGCTCCCTCCGCGCCGCCCCTGCTGCGGCTGCGGCTGCGCGTCAGGGCCCGAAGAAAGCCGCCGCTGCCGCTGCTGCGCTCCCGGCTCCGCCGCGTGGAGCCGGTGTTGCCAAGGCCGGCGTCCGTGGCGTCCGTGCTCCTGCGGCCGCGGCTGCGGCTGCGCGTGAGCGCCCGCAGAAAGCCCCCCACGCCGCCACCTGCATCCCCATCGCCGCCTTCCTCGCTCTGCTCCTGCGCCCTCCGCCGGGCCGCCGAGCGCCTCTCCGCACGCCTCGGCCGCTCGGCTGAGGCGACAGAATCGGCGGTGCTCCTGCGGCCCGTGAGGGCGCGCATGAACCCGCCCCCGCCGCCGGACGGCTCCCGCCTGCCCCGGCCTCGGCCCGATGCTGGAGCAGGGTCAGCCTCGCCGGCGCCGTCTCCGCCTGCCGACCGGCGCGCGCGGCTGCGGCTGCCTGTGAGGGCGCTGAAGAAGCCGCCGCCGCTACTGTCGCCGCGCCGCCGCCGCGACTCCGACCGGCGTGCAGGCTGCGCGCCGGCCCCTTCCTCGCCAGCCCCACCCCGGCTACGGCTGCGGCTCTGGCTGCGGAAAAACGATGCCAAGCCACCCGCGCCCTCGCCGCTGCCTCCGCGGCTCCGCCGCGAGCGCCGCTGCCCCTGGTCCGAGCCTCCGCCGCTGCTGCGGCGCATGGAGCTCCGGGCCATGAACGAGAAGCTCCTGCCGACACTGGTGCGCTCCTCTCCATCCCTGCAAGTAGCACGGGGCCATTGTGGTGTGGCATGGTGACTGTGTGGGACGAAGGCCCGATACATTGCATGCCTGCGGTAACAGAAACGTACCCGGGAACGCCGTCGTCTGGGGGCGCCGCGGAGCCAAACAGGCCGCCGCGCCGCGCCGACCGCTGCCGCGACATCGACCGCTGCGGCCGCCGGCCTCTGCCGCCACCGCCGCCATCGCTGCCGCTCTCGCCGCCAGACCTGCTCTGCGTACCCAGCCGGTGCCGCTGGCGCGGCCGGCGCCCTGTGTCGCTGCCGCTGGCGCCCTCGTCATTGTACGATCCTGCCGAGTAGGTCGGCAGCACCGGGCCGGACGGGCTGGGCCGGCCGGAGCTGCTGCTCCCCTGGCTGCGCATGCCGGCGGCCGGCGGCGAGCCCGAGCGCCGCAGCAAGCTGCCGCGCTGCCCGCTGCTGCTGGTGCGCCGCACGATGGTGGTGTCCGCGCTCGTTGAGCGCCTGCGTCACATGGCCGGGGTTGCTGGGGGTCAGCAGCAGCGTATGCGGTGGACGTCCCGCACCCCCAGCACCCATGCGACACGGGCATCCCGCAAGAAGCATGAATGATAGCAGGGATAGTGCGGTCCAGGTGCATGGGCCACGTGCGCTAGGCGCGTGCACCTGTGTCGGCCCGACAGCGCCCGCATGATGTTGCTGATGGGGCTGCCGTCCGAGGGGGGCGAGCCGCCGCCGAGGCTGCAGGAGCGACGGCGGGCGGGGGGTTGCAGGGATGGTTGGAATATCGCGCCATGTGTTAGGTTTCAGAAGTTGGGACAAGCAACCGGGGCTGAGCTTCATGTCTGTTGGACACGGCGCCAGAAGGCGCCACTCACTTGTTTGTCGACCGCCGGGACAGCGGCGGCGAGTTGGAACGGGGCCCCGAGCCCCCGCTGCTCGGCCGCATGGTGCCCGACCTGCAGACCGGCGGAGGGTCGGCAAGTCAGCACGCTGCGTCGAAAGCCTGGCAGAAGCCTGGCAGCGTGAGCTTGCTGCATGCTGCTTCGTTACGCGTCAATGGTCAACCACACGCCAGGGCCAGGCTTGCGCAGCACTAGCCGCCGGCCCCGCCGCCCCCAATGCCGCACACGCCCGCGTGCACGCCCGCGGCGCACCTGGGGATGCCGGACGGGTGCCCCGCGCCGCCCGCCGCCCGCATGCGCTGGATCTGGTCCCGCAGCGTGTCCTGGTCCGAGTTGTTGAACCGCGTGCTGGCGCTGAACTTGACGTGCAGCGACGCCATATTCTCATCCTGCACGGGGGGCGCCGAGCCGGCGGCTGCGCGCAGCCGCACAACAATGTCGGCACGGTTGACGGGACAGGGCGTGTTAGTCGGTTGCAGGCTCAGGCGGCCGCGTGGAGGCAGGGGCATCGGCTGATGCCGATGTGAGGATGGCATGATTGCGGGGCCCTCGCCCCTCCGCCCGCATGCAGCAAGCCCAGCGCACCTGGCGTCGCCTGCGTGTTGCTGGCCGTGCTGCGAACCGCGTCGTGTGTGCCCGTGGAGCTGGCATCGTCCGCAGGTCCGATTTCCCTGCACGGGCGAAACGGCGCTGTGTTGTGACGTCCATTCTAGCGGGCCTCCCACGCCAGAAGCCACGCTCTACTAGGCCCCGGCCCACACCCGTCGCCGGGCCCCGCACGCACCCTGTGTTGACGGTTGCAAAGCGCCCGATGGGGAGTTTGCTAACAAGGCTGTCGCTGAAGCTCGCTCTCTGAGATTGTCCAGAAGGTGCTGGCGCTGGCGCAGTTGGCGCAGGAGCAGCTGCTGCGGCGATGCCCGTCGGGTCGGCCGGTAGCTTGGGCCGGGGCCGCACCACGAGTGGCTCTGGTTCTTGTGACGACATTTTGCGAGATTAAGGCGACCCAAAGACCTGCACGTCGCCTCCGCGCGTTGACGCGTGACTTAGTTGCTGCTTTGACTTCTTGCGCCTCTCACAGCCCGCGGGCCCCGTGGATTCTAAGCGTGGGAGCATTATTTGAATCTTATGCATTGTTCGGCTAATTTATCGGACTGCATTTCGGCTCCCACAGTTCGGGCGTATTAACGACAGCTCGGAGCGTGAACAGGCCTGGCTTTTGTTAAATGCATTTGCCATACAGCAGTGACCAATGTGTGTTGTAGGCAGTAAAAGTAGTGGGCGGCAATGGGCGGTTCGATTCATTATCGAGCGACGCGCCGCGACGTTTCAGCGCAAAGCTCGGCGTCGCGTCGGTCGGTCGCGCTGCTTCGGCGTGTGATCAAATTGAGCTTACAAACCAGAAGCTGTGCTAGGCTGGCGATCCTGCGAGTCAAGCGGAGAGTTCCACACCGCGCACGCCACGCGGAAACACTGCGCCACTCCACACGCTTCCCTCAAGCCGGGCTTCCCGCCTAGCGCCGCTCCCACGAGTCCCTGATAACCTCACACGTACTCCCGCACCACCTCTTCCGCCAGCGGCGCCAGGCTGCGCGCGACGCGCTTGCGCAGGTACGCCGCGCCGCCGGCCGCCGGGCCCACCACGTCCCCGGGCTCCAGCATCCCCTTGCGCGGCATCACCGGCTGCCTGCCATTCACGTAAATCTTGTCATTCCGGATGGCCGTCGTGGCGCCCACCACATCCTCCGCCAGCCCCATGCGCGTCACTGTCATGGGCAGCGTGGCCTCCATGGCGCACACCATCTTCCACATGCGGTCGGGCCCGCGCGCCAGCAGCGAGTGCTCGTACAGCTTCTGCACGAAGCCCCGGCGCTGGAAGCCCAGCAGCAGCCGCAGCTTGCGCACGTTCTGCAGCTTGGTGGCGTACAGCGAGCCTACGCGCCGCAGCCGCAGGTACCTGGGGGGCGGGTCGGGGGGCGGTTGGGATGTCAGGACTACGGTCGTCAGCCGGCACGTGCAGAGGGCGCACCCATACCAGCGTCCGGCCCCAACCGGCCGTCCGCGAATGCACGCACCCACACCACCACTACACCCGCACCCACACACGCCCACAAACCACACGCACGCGCGCGCACCTGGGGTTCTCGCCCAGCGCGTCCAGGTGGAGGTTGGACTCGTGCAGCAGGCTGCGGGCCTGCCAGTACGGCACGCGCCGGTACGACGCGCCGCCCGCCGCCGGCACCAGCGCGTCGCCCGCGCCGCCCGCGCCCGCGTCCTCCGCCGCCGCGCCCGTGGACGCGGCGGTGGCTGGCTCGTAGGCCCCCATCCGGAACTTGTCCCGGAGCGACAGCGATCGACCCATGTCAACTACGAACAGGCGGCTGCTGCGTTTGAACATGGCCTGCTCGTACTCCGTCAGCTGCATCGTGGGCCAGATCTGCTCGTGCGTGTGCCGCAGCCGGTCGTTGCGGCAGGAGTAGAGCTTGGTGGTGCTGGTGCGCGGCCGCTTGGGGCCGGCGGGCGCGGCGGGCGCGGCTGCGCCGCCGCCGCCGCCCTTCGCGGCCTTGGCGTAGTGCCGCACCGCAGCGGCCGAGGCGGGCAGCTGCAGGGAGGAGCTGCAGGTGGGGGTGGGCTGCGCGCCGCATGCCCCCGTGGAAGAGGAAGGCGAGGACGCCGCTGACAGGCCCGTCGTCCGTGACGGCGCCAGCGCCAGCAGCCACATGCAGGAGCGCGGCGCGGTGCCAGCGCCGGCCGCGGCGCTGCTGCTCGCTAAAGACGCGAAGGCTGCGCCGCGAGAGGAGAGCCGATGGCCGGCACCCGGGCTGTAGAGGCTGGCGAGTGCGGAGGTCGAGACACTGCATAGGATGCAGGGTACACAGGTGCATGTCAGCGGTGCGAGTTGGGGCAGCCGCGAGGCGCCGGACGTGCACGCCTGACCCCCAGCCGCGTCACACCGCCTCATGCCTCACTCACCACGTCCCAGCCGCTTCACTCAAACCCGCTCCTTGTTGCGCGCTGCTGCCACTGATGGCCCCAGCACACCGAGAAGCCTGCACAGCCCGGGCCCGGCTCAGCGCGAACATGAGGCATACTCATGCAAAACGGCATCACACCAGTGATCGAAGCGTCCGCTGCATCTCCAGGCGCGCTGGTGCTAAATCAGCGGAACCAGCGCCCGACTTTGCACGTTAACACCTGATAGTTACTGCTATGCAAACTCAGGCTATGTTATGAGATAACGCGATTGCAGGATCAGTCAAAGCAGCACGCAGGAGAAACTTGGCAACTCGGCCAGTCGCGATGTTCAACGACGTTCAACATGCGTACTATCATCGACCTCTGAAATGCTTTGCTATTGGTTGTGGCTCCAACCGCGGCCCGATGGGATGGAAAATGTTTGGAGCCAGTCATCATTGGGCCATTCTATCGTCGCGCTGTGCTCATTTGGATTGCCTACACCGTATGTATGATAGTGACAGAATGAACATCTCACGTATATAACAAACCCGGGCGCTGCGCCCATTCAACCACACGCAAACACACACGTCGGTTTTGCCGCTTTGTGCGCGCTCCGCGCGCGCTGGACGCCTGCAACGTAGTGTCACTATGCTTTTGACATGTGTGGGACAGGCAAGGGCGCAGGTGCGGCCCGAAACAGGCAGTGCAATTGTGCCCATCCACCTGGATGCCCACGGTGCACGTCACCACACGCTTTCGCGACCAACCTCACGCACAGGATGCGCGGTTGCTGTTGGTACTGCGGTCGCAATGGGTCAGCCGTCAGTTCAGTGCCGCGGCGGCACAGCCGGAGGCCTTGGGGGACACAGCGTCGACGGCCGGCGAGACTGACGCGCCGTCGAGCAGGAGGTGCGGGCGGGGGCTGGGGGCATTCGCCAGGGACGGGGGCAGTAAGGCACATCACCAGAATGGCGACTACCTTCGAAGACTGTCACACGAGGACTGGAGGAGACGTCAGATAGTCGGTGGGCAGCAGTTCTCACGCCCGCACCGTGCCGCCTGCACGCACGCAGCTCCACGCCCACCGGCGCCGCCGGGCGGCGTGTGCCGGGCGCGGCGCTGCAGCGGTTCGGCCGCGACCTGACGGAGGAGGCCCGGCGGGGGCTGCTGGACCCCGTCATCGGGCGGCAGGACGTCATCGCGCGGACGCTGCAGGTGCGTGCGTGCGTGCGTGCGTGCGTGCGTGCGTGCGTGCGTGCGTGCGTGCGTGCGTGCGTGCGTGCGTGCGTGCGTGCGTGCGTGCGTGCGTGCGTGCGTGCGTGCGTGCGTGCGTGCGTGGTGGTGGGCACCGGCGGTGTTGTCAGCTGCCGGGGCTGCCGGATCCTCTGCCGCTCTGCGGACCCTGTCAGGGTCTTGGCTGCATTGCTACAAGGGGCCAACTCTTCCCGCGTCCCGCCCACCGCCGCCCGCCGTGCTGTGCAGATCCTGCTGCGCCGCACCAAGAACAACCCGGTGCTGGTGGGGGAGCCGGGTGTGGGCAAGACGGCGCTGGTGGAGGGCATCGCGCAGCTCATCGCCTCGTCCGCGGCGCCGCCGGGGTGGGTGGGTGGCTGGGCAGCGGGCGGGCGGGTGGACTGGGCAGACGGCGGGCGTGTGTGCACTGTGCACACGTAGCGTGCAAGCGGGTGAACTGCGGGACTCCCTCGTTCATTCTCGCCCCTCACAAAGCCAAGCCTTCAAACCTCTTCCTAAACTCTCCGTGCTGCCTCCATTCTCGCCCTTTTCACACCCTCATTCTCTTTCAACTCCTTCATGTACGCCCGCACAGCCTGGCGGGCAAGCGGCTGGTGGCGCTGGACGTGACCAGTGTGCTGGCGGGCAGCAGCTACCGCGGCGAGTTCGAGGAGCGGCTGCAGGGCGTGGTGGCGGACGTGGCGGCGGCGCGCGGCAACGTCATCCTGTTCGTCGACGAGATGCACACGCTGGGTGGGTGCGGCTGGGGGGTTGTTGGAGGGGGAGGAGGCGGAAAGAGAGGTGGAGGAGGAGGCCACGGAGGCTCAGGCGGCGGCGGAGGAGCGGAGGACAAGATGGGCGATGAGGGATTGGAGGCGGTCAGGATTATGAGAGCGACCTCTAAACTACCTGGGGAGTGGGGAAAAGTGCGCTCCCTGTCGGCGCGTCATGCCTTCGTTGCCGTCGTGCTGTCTCACATCCCACTGGGCTTGCCATGCTGTGCTTTGGAGTGTAGTGGGCGCGGGAGGCGCGGAGGGCGGCCTGGACGCGGCAAACATCCTCAAGCCGGCGCTGGCCCGCGGCACGCTGCGCTGCATCGGTGCCACCACGCTGGACGAGTACCGCAAACACGTGGAGTCAGACCCGGCCTTTGCGCGCCGCTTCCAGGTGGGTGGTGGGCGGTGGGTGGTGGGTGGTGGCTTGGCTCGGTTCTGCCGCGCTCGCGCGCTGTTCCGCGGCAGCCACCCCAAAGCCCTTCGCTTCCCCTAAACCCCTTCACGCCTCCAACTTCCCGGTCCTGAGCCCGGCCAGTACGGCAAGGAACCAATCACCGGCGAAGCCGTGATTGCTTCTGACGGGCGGCCTGCCCCCACATCAACAACAACCAGGCATGTGCCCTACTCGCGCGTCCCGCTCATGCCCACCAACCGCCATGTGCCGCAGAGCGTGTTGGTGGAGGAGCCCGGGGAGGCGGAGGTGGTGGGCTGGCTGCAGGGCCTGGCGCCGCGCTACGAGCAGCACCACGGCGTGCTGTTCACGCGCGCCGCGCTGCGGGCCGCCGCCGGCTGCGCCAAACGGTGAGTCGGCCCGACGCGGGTGCGGAGCTAGCGGCCTAACCTGCAAAATCAGGCGCCGCGCGCGGCAGGCAACGGCCGTGCGTGCGCGCGAAGTTGGTGCTCGCTTCCTCCCCTTCTCCCGGGTTGCGTTGCCCGCCGTCTCCGGCTTCCCACCACCCGATATTTCTAATCCATTTTGGGCTGGCGACACCGCCACCGCCACCGCCACCGCCCCGCAGCTACGTGACGGAGCGGCGGCTGCCCGACAGCGCCATCGACCTCATGGACGAGGCGGCGGCGCACGTGGTGCTGAGGCGGGCGGCGGAGGCGGCGGAAGCGGAGGCGGCGGAGGCAGGCAGCGCTGAGCAGGCGGGCGTGTCGGGCTGGACGGCCTCCTCCTACGTGACGGCCGGGGGCCGCCGCCAGCCCACGGACCTGCATTACCATGGCGATGAGGAGGCGGCGGCGGAGGCGGCGGCGGCGGCAGCGGCAGCGGAGGGGCAGGCGCCGCGAGCAGGCGCCGACGGGAACCGTTCGCTCGGCGCTGGCGCTGGGCCGAGCGGCGGGAGGGCGACGCAGGGTGGCGGTGGCGGGCAGCCGTCTTCTGCGTCCTCGCTCTCCCGTGGTGGGCAGCAGGCAGACGGCGACGCCAGCGGGGCGCTGCGGGAGGGGCAGCAGTCCCCGCCGCCCCGCCCGCACCTGGCGCTGCGCCAGGCGGGGCCCACCGCCGCACCGCCCAGCACGCGTGACGGCGCCCACCCAGCCGGCCCTGGCAGTGGCACTGCCAATGCCTGCGGCACGTCTGCGGCAGCGGCGGGTGTGGAGGTCCCAACCAGCGGCTTCACAGAGCTAGAGGCGGAGCTGCGGCGTGTGTTGGAGGACGATGCGGGACGCATATTACGCCCCCTGGAGCCGCTGCCGCCGCCTCCGACCCCGACGGTGAAGGGGAGCAGCAGCTGCGCCGGGCAGCCGGGGAAAGTGGCAGGCGGCGCGGCTGCATCGGGAGCGGGGCGAGACTGCGGCAGCTGTGACGGCGGTGCCAGTAAGGGTGCAGACGCGTGCGGCGATGCGGCGCAAGGGACGCCACAGCGGCCGCAGGGAGCCAGCGACAAAGGCGCCGCAGCCTCCGCAGCCTCCACAGCCTCCATGGCCCCCGGGGGCGCGCCGCTGCGCGACTGGCGCAGCTGGGTGTCGGCGCAGGGGCGCCAGAGCTGGGAGGAGGCGCGGCAGCAGCAGCTGCTGGAGTGGTTCGGCGCCACACCGGAGCGCTCCAAGGGCGGCGTGGAGGGTGGGTGCCGCTGGGGGGCTGTGCAGCAGGATTCAGTCGCACTGCGCGACCGGCCCACGTGTGTTTGGGCCTACAGCGGCCCGCCTGCACCCGCCTTTGTGTTACCTTATCTTTGCTTAGCTATGCCGTAATACCCCGCCTGCCCCTTCGCGCTACGTCTCCGATTTCACAACCCGCAGGTTGGGTGGAGATGACACGGGAACGGCAGCGCCGCCACGCCGAGATATTTGGGTACGGCGCGCCGGCAGCTGCGGCGTCGCTTGCGGCGGGCGGCAACGCAGCAGCAGCCACCGCGGCGGCCATGGCGGCGGGCGCGGCGGCTGAGGCGGCGGCCTACGCGCGGGTGGCGGCGTCGGCGGCGGCGGTGGACGATGCCGAGCGGGAGGCGGTGGCGGCGGAGCGCGAGGTGCCCAAGGCCTGCCCGCATTGCGGCACACTGGTCACCGCTGGGCGAGGTGAGGGGCAGTAGACCTGCAGAGCATCAATACCTCGCGCCGCCGCGCCAGCTGGTTGCTTCCCAACGCATCGGTGTGAATAAAATTCGCGCTTGCCACTCCCTGCACTCGCTGTCCGCGCCTCCCCATCTGAGGCTTGCAAAAATCCTCCCATTGCAACCCTTCAGACGTGCTGCGGCTGCGCTGCCCCAACTGTACCACCCGCTTCCTCAACATCGCGCCCGAGAAGCTACTGCTCGGCACCAGCGTGCTACTGCCGCTGCGGCAGCTGAAGCGGCAGCAGCAGCAGGGGCAGCAACAGCAGCAGGGGCAACAGGGGCAACAGGTCCCGCAGGGGCCGGGGCTGCAGCAAGCTGCCGTGCACGAGGGGCAGGGCAGCGCCGGCGCGGCGCCCGGGACTGCGGCGGATGGAGACCTGCCGCACGCGGCGGCGGCGGCCGCCGCCACCGCTACCCGGGGCGGCGACCACTCCGCAGCTGCAGCTGCGGTGTACGCCCAAGACGACCTAGCAGAAGACGTCGAGCTTGATGTCCTCGAACACGACATCGAGGAGGACCTCGAGGACGACATTATTGCCGCAGCGCCCGGCAGTCGCGTGGATCCCAACGCGCTGGTGGTGGACGAGCTGGCGGTGCTGGAGGTGGCGGCGCGCGCCGCCGGCCTGCCGCTGGCGGCGGTGCTGCGGGACCAGCGCGGCGCGCCGGTGACGCACCTGCGCGCCGCGCTGGAGCGCGCGGTGGTGGGCCAGCGAGAGGCGGTGCGCGCCGTGTGCACCGCCGTGCAGCTGCACCGGCTGGGGCTGGCCGCGACGGCGGCGGGGGCTGCGGCGGCGGCCGAGGCCGGGGGCGGGCAGGGCTGGCCCAAGGCGCGCGGGCAGCCGCAGCGGCCGGTGGCGAGCTTCCTGCTGGAGGGGCCGCCGGGCGTGGGCAAGTCCACGCTGTGCAAGGTGCGTGGCTGGAGCGCTCTTGTTGTGTTGTGCTCGAGGCACTCTGTCCGAGTTTTTGTTCAATCGGGTTCGTCTGTTCCCTTCTGCCTCAGCAGCCTTCGACCTCGGCGTGAGCGCCGTCCATTGTTGCACAACGGGCTTTTCCAATTTCCCCAACACAGCTGCAAACGCACACCTTGCCCCTCATCGCCCCAGGCCCTGGCGCTGGAGCTGTTCCACGACCCCGCCGCGCTGCTGGTGCTGCACGGCGGCGAGCTGGGCGCGCGCACCGCCGTCAGCCGCCTGGTGGGCGCCGCGCCCGGCTACGTGGGCTTCGGCTCCGGCGGCCTGCTGACGGAGGCGCTGCGGCGGCGGCCCGCGGGCGTTCTGCTGGTGCAGGGCGTGGACCGGGCGCACTTCGAGGTGCGGGCGCTGCTGGTCGTTTTAAGGCTGTGAACAAGGCCATGTTTTGGTCCATCCTCCTTCAATTCGATACCATGCGGCGGGCCTGTTGTAAGCATACTCACGCGACGTAACATCACGCGCTGCCGCCCGCAGGTCCAGGAGCTGCTGCTGCGCGGCGTGCAGGATGGCTTCATCCGCGACGGCCAGGGCCGCCCCGCCTCCCTGCGCAACACCATCGTTGTGTTCACCGCCAGCCCCCCGGGCCCGCCGGCCGCAGCGCCGCCGGCAGCGCCGGCGCCGCAGGCGGCAGCAGCAGCAGTAGCACCCCGGCCCCACACGACGGCTGCCAGCAACGCTAGCAACGCCAGTCGCGGAGAGCCCGGCGGCGACGTCGCAGAGGCGCTTGACCCGGCCGGCGCCTCCAACGCCGCCGCCGCCACCGCGGCGACCGGCAGTAGCAGCAGCGCCGGCGGCTACTGGGGCGGCAGTAGCAGTAGCAGCAGCAGCAGCGGCGCGCAGTACGGGCAGCTACTGCCGGAGCTGTGGGCGGGCGTGGACCGCGTGATCCGCTTCGCGCCGCTGACGGCGGGCGAGCGGGCCGAGGTGGTGGGGCGGCAGGTGGAGGACATGGCGGCGCAGCTGGCGCCCGCCGGCGTCGCGGCCATCCGCCTCAGCCCCGAGGCCGCAGCCTGGCTGGCTGCTTCGGCGGCGGCGTCAGGCGGCGGCGGCGGAGGAGGAGGCGGGCCGGCGGCGGGCGGCGGCGGCGGCGTGGCGGCGTGCGCGGACGTGTTGAGGCGGCAGCTGCTGGAGCCGCTGGCGGAGCAGCTTGTGGCGGGGCCGGCGGCGGAGGCGCTTGCGGCGGAGGCGGCGGCGGCAGGGAGGGGGCGGGGCAAGGCGCGGGGCAAGGGGCGGGCGCCGCAGGTGGTGGTGCATGTGGGGTTGGCGCCGGGTGGCGGCGGCCTTGAGCTGCAGATGGAGCTGTTGGTGCGGGGGCAGCAGACGGCGGACGCGGCGGCTGGCGCAGCGGCGGGGGCGCGGCGCGCGGCGTGAGTGGGACCTTAGGGAGTTGAGGAGCGGCTTCGAGTGGGGTAGCAGCTTGGATTTCAACAGGTTAGGCAGGCTCGAGACTTTCGACAGTTCAGGGAGTTTAGGAAGGCACTGCAGGTGCCAGTTGGTGATGGTGGCTCATGGGCAAAGCCCCAAGCGCCCGGCGTGTAAAGCAGTCAGTGCTACAAATGTACAAAACGCAAGAACGGTTCTGCGTCATGCTATGCCTGAGTTAACCGCCAATGAATGACTGCGCCAGCACAAAGCATCCACCACCACCAGCATTCCACGACGGTGCATGGGGCCCGCCACGGGGTTGAGGCGACAGGCCGATCCCCCTTCATCATGCCCGCCCGGCCAGGACCGGCTTTGGGCATCTGGATGCACTCCACCCATGTCACTGCATGCCCCTATCAGTAGAATGCCCGATTACCACCCCGGTCACAGGTGCAGGAGCCCTGATGCGAGGATGCATGGCGCGTAGTACAGCAATCTCAAAGCCAAAACTCATCATCAGAAAGTAATCAATGCACGCCGAGGTCACCACACACAAAGCTATGCCGCTACCAGTACCCACTACATTTCCTGCGGCCCTCTGGTAGCTACGGAGTAAGTACACACGTTTCCTTGTCGTACACAACAGTGAACACACAACACAAACGGCTACAACGGCTACAACGGCTGCGGGACGTGTACATTCACACACGCACATCAACACCCCTGGCCCTGTTCCATCAATCACCGAACCAACACATATTTATAGTCACAGTCAATGCCGACTCACCGAAACCTCAATGACATTCGCGCTTATGTTACACCGGGTGGCGCCCGGGCCCACCACAAACAGGCTGCAGCACATCACCACCAAGCCAGCCCCGCCCCTTATCACACGTTCACGCCCGCAGGCTCCGCCGCCACCGCCGCTGCGCTGCTGCCCTTGCCAGCCTCGGCCCCGCCGCCGTTGCCGTTGGCGCAGGGGCCGGCACCGGGGGCAGCAGCGCCTCCGTGGGCCAGCTTGGCCTTGCCCGGCACCGCCGTGGGATCAAAGTGGCTCTGCAGCACAGCAGCCGAAGAATGCGCAAGGACATCATCCCGTCATTCCATCGAGTTCGTGTCTAATCATGTGTCAGCCGTCTTTGAGGCGTGGAACGTTCTGCCCCTTCCGCCCCACCCCCCACACCCCCACCGCATCCTGCCCGGCCGCACCTTGAGCCCCACCCAGCACTTGTAGTAGTCTCGGTCCACGGCGGGGCAGCCCAGCGCGGCGGGCGTGATGCGCGGGATGGCGGTGGTCTCGAACATGAAGGCCAGCGTCTGGGCGGGGTGGGTGGGGGGTGGGGGGGGGGTGCAATGATGGCACATAGAAGGGTAGCAACGTAGACAGCAGGCGTGGGCGGAATTGTGGGAACGCCAGCCCAAGCTAAACCAAGCTAAACGGGGGGCAGCGCCAGTCGGGGTCGGGGTCGGGGTCGGGTGGGTTGGGGTTAGGTCTGATGGTTTGGACCGCGTCACAAGCGCACGCACGGGGCCGATGCCGCCGCTCCTCCGCCAGCTGACCCGGACGCGCACATCGATACCGCGAGCGCGTCCCAAGCCCGGCACCCACACCCACACCCACACCCACACCCACACCCGCACACGCACACGCACACGCACACGCACACGCACACGCACACGCACACGCACACGCACACGCACACGCACACGCACACGCACACGCACACGCACACGCACACGCACTCACGTCGTGGCCCAGGTGCTTCGGCCCGTCCGAGGACGCGGACGCGCCGTCGCCCGCCGCGCGCTCGAAGGTGGCTGTGTCGGGGCCGTGCGGCGTCATGCACAGGTGCAGGCTGGCGCCGCCCGGCAGGAAGCCGCCGTCCAGCTTGGCCTCGTACTGGCCGCGGATGAGGCCCATGAACTGGCGGGGGTAGGGGTTGGGTTACATGCATCATTAGGGGGGTTCCAAGCACAAGGATTAATGTAATTGAGATGGTGCTGACAGTTGCTGCAGCAGACCAGTCTTGGCGGCGCGGGGGGAGGGGGGCAGGGGAAGGGGCAGGCAGGTGGAGCCGCTGGACGGATGCGGGCGGGGGGCACAGGATGCGAGGAGGGTGTAGCGGCGGCACGAAAGGGGCTGCACGCCTCGCACCACGCCACTGAGGGCAGGGTACGCCGCTCGCCCCGTCCCCCTCGCTGCCCCACCTCGCTGGCGGTGTTGCGGTGGTAGTAGGGCGGGCGGAAGGTGTGCTCCGCCACCAGCCAGCGCGGCGGGAAGATGACGAAGTCGGCGGTGGGCGGCGACCCGGGCACCAGGCCGGGCACCGTGAGCACCGTGAAGATGGAGGGGTCTGCGCGGCAGCGGCATGGCGCAGCGGCGGTACACCTTAACACGATGATGTACATTTGTACAATACACATCACGGCCCTGCCTCCAATCTCCAGCCCCCGCCGCCAGCCCCCAGTAGAGAGCGCATCCCTGCACCCGCGCCCTCACCCAGCCACCCAGCCGCCCACCCAGCCAGCCACCCACCCGGGTGGTCGAAGGCCACTGAGTTCACGGGGCAGAAGCGCGCGAGGTCGTACTTGTACGGCGCGTAGTTGCCGTGCCAGGCCACCACGTTGAAGGGCGAGAAGGTCTGGGCCGCCGTGAACAGGTGGCCCTCCAGCTTGTGCAGCACGTTGTACGACACGCCCTCCACCTCCTCGTACCTTGGGTGTGCAGTACAATGCGGCAGTACAGGGCAGCAGTACGGGGGATGGGGTTGGTTACACCGTGAGGTTATGAAAGAGGAGGAGGGGAGCGGGGCGGAGGAGGAGTGCGTTAGGAGCGCGGGGTTTTGGTGGTGGCAGCGTGGGGGAGGGGGAGGGGTCACGGCAGCACGCACAGCGCCGGGCTCGGCAGCGTGTGCCTGGAAGAGAGCTGTGACTAATGCTCCACCCTGTCGCCCCTCCCGCCACGAGGCCCCGAGAAACTGCTGCTGCTGCTGCTGCTGCTCGCCCACACATCTATCCCCTCTGTCCCTTGTCTAGTTACTTTAGTTTGTCTTGGGCTGGTATTCACAACCCCCACACACACCCTGCCTCACCAGGCCACTGGGTGCAGGAAGTCACGGGGGTTGGCGAGCCCGTTGGCGCCTGTTGGCACCGGGGGCGAATACGCGTTAGGGGTCTGACCAGGGGGCAAACAGAAGCAGCAAACACGGAACGACGCCGGAGCCTCCGCAGCACCACAGTACCACATGCAGCCGGCGGCAGGCGGCAGGCGGGCAGGCGTGGTGATGCTATGCACATCACCATAACTGGCTGGCGGAGCAGCACACAGCAGTAAAACTGTAACCGCCGGCACGCACCGATGGGCCCGAGGTCCGGCAGCGTGAAGTGGCCCTGGAAGGTCTGCGGGCGCGGCAGTGTGGCGGGGCGGGGCACGTCACGCCTCGTGTAACACGGCGGCCGCGCATCACCCCACTGCGCTGTTCTGCGTGTTTTGTTTCCTCTCTCCCTAACACAGCACAACACGGCACAAACACACACACGCCCATTGTGCTCTCTAACACACGCCCATTTTGTTTTCCCTTGTGCTCTCTAACACACGCCCATTGTCGTTTTCCCTTGTGCTCTCTAACACGCCCCGCCCATGGCCCCGTGCGCCCCACCTCCAGCACGTAGCCGCGCGCCGCCGCGCAGCGCAGCACCACCGCGAAGCGCACGCCGCGCGGCAGCACCGCGATCTCGCCCGGCGCCACGTCCAGCAGCCCGAACTCCGTCTTGATGCGCAGCGCGCCTGAGGCGCACATGGCATGGCGGCGAGGAGGCGGATGATGATGAGGGGGAGGGCGTGTGTGTGTGTCAAGAGAGCACAAGGAAAGGCTGTACGAATTATGCGATGGTGGGTGGCTAATGTGTGGAGGGGTCTTCAGAGGACGGAGGCGCTTAGCACACAAGCGTGGACTGGGGCTTGGCGCTGGTGCCACACATCTCCTTCCACTTCCCGACCATCCGCTGCACATCAACACCCTCGGTCCCGCAAGCGCCCGCACCCGCACCCCCATCCGCCCCCTCCCCCCCCCCCGCCCCTCGCCCCGCCCGCCCCCACCCTGCTGCGGCACGACGAGGAAGTCGCCGTCGGCGTTGGCCAGCGCGGACGTGTCCATGGACTGGTTGCATGCGTAGACGTGGATGGCGAAGCCCTCCTTGGTGGCGGCCCTGTGTGTGGGGTGATGTGAGCGCGTGTGCGCGTGTGTGTGGGGTGGGGTAAGCGCGCATGCAAGACCGTGCACACACATACAACCGCCCATGCCTACTGTCCACCCCATCACGCACACTCCGCCGCCTACCCTGGTTTAGCTTGGTTGATACCTACAACCCTACAAATCCCCGGGTCAGCGCCGCCGACTCACTTGCCGGTGCCGCACAGCGTGAACAGCCCGCGCACCCAGTCCACCGGCTCGGCCGGCACGGGGAAGGGCCGCCAGCGCAGCTGGTTGGGCGTCACCGTGCCTGCAGCGGGGTGCGGGTGCGCGCCGGGTGCGCCCGGGTGAAGGGGGTGGTGGCGTTGCCGCGTCAGC
This sequence comes from Chlamydomonas incerta, assembly GCA_016834605.1. NCBI lineage: Eukaryota > Viridiplantae > Chlorophyta > Chlorophyceae > Chlamydomonadales > Chlamydomonadaceae > Chlamydomonas > Chlamydomonas incerta. Next base: position 199,568 of record JAEHOC010000015.1, read on the forward strand.
CGGACCTCGGCACGGCCTCGCACACAACCATACACACGCAGCCTCGTCGCCCGCGTCCCAGTCAGTGCTGCTGGCTAGGAATGTAAGCCCCCTCAAATCACACTGGCATTGGGTGCGCGTGCAATTCACCCGCGCGTTAGTTGCCGTACGCGCCGTACTTGCCTCCACTGAAGTCGGCTGTGAGGGTCTCGTTTGGGAAGTTGACGGGGTGGAAGGGCTCGTGCGTGACGGACGGCCGGATGCGGTACAGCCAGGACCGCCGGTTGAGCACGCGCGGCGCGGTGAAGTGCGTGCCGCTCAGCTGCTCGGCTGCGGAGGTTGCGTTGGGTTGGGTTGGGTTGGGTTGGGGTGGGGTGGGGTGGGGCGGGATGGGGTGGGGGAGTCATGTAGGGGTGGGGTTGTAGGCGATTCGCGCGAGCGGAGGTCTGGCGTCATGCGCACATGCACACGCGCACGCACGTGACACCGCGCATTCCTGGGCGCTGGGAGGGACCGAGCGGTTGGTGCTGTCAGGAGGGGGTGGACCTGATGGCGAGACGCACATCCCCCAGTAGCGTCGGTCCCCGAAGCAGGAGCGTGTAGACGGACGGCCAGAGGCCAGGCGCGGCGCGGCGGCACCGGGCGCAGGCACTCACCATACAGGCCATATGGACACGTCTTGGGGTTGTTCTGTGTTTGGGGGAGCGCCCCCGGCAGCGCCTCCGATGAGAACTCATTACCGAACCCGGACTGGTATTGCAGCGGCGAAGCTGACTCGGCAGCCATCGGCGGAGCCAGCTCTGCCGGAACCGCAGGCGGAGTCGAGCAGTCGCCGGGGCCAACTGACGCTCCAGCTGCGCGCTGCCTTGGCTGAGGCCCGCGCTGGCGTTGAAGCCACGTGTCGCGCTACCGTCGCAGGACACGACGCGCTAATATGAGCCGTGGCGAGCTTGAGCAGCGGGCGACGGGAATGGTCTGTGCGCGGGAACGAGGGTTGTTTTTCCTCGCGCGAGTCTAGTTGGCGTGTTGGTGCGGTCGCTGAGGTCGCAGAGTGCTGTTATGTTGTTGTCGAGAGCGTCGCGGCAGTGCCTAGAAGAAACGGACGCCGTGTCAGCAATGACGCGAATGTTGCATGGGAACGTCAGGAAGGACACTCAGTTTGCCGATCGCGATGCGAAATATAAAATCATTAACAAGATGCAGCACGCAACCAGCGCTACACGGCGGCCTGCTGCTGCCGCGCGGACAACAGCGCAGAATGCAACGCTCACGCACCCGACGCCCTTGACGATGAGGAGCTCGCTGCAGACGGAGCCATGCCAGCAATGCCGCAGAGCGGTCACCTGCCACGCGATTGGCTCCGGCATGGACCCGACTGCGCTGAAGCAGGTGCGGCTCGCGAGGGGCGAATCCGGGCGGTGGCTTCCGTTGCCACCCCGGCAAGCGATGTATTCGCACCTGCCGCACGCTGCACTGGACACACCGACATGTCGCAGCCCTCTGGCTTAACCTTCCGCTGCTCCTGCTGCTGCTCCTGCTGCTGCTCCTGCTGCTGCTCCTGCTGCTGCTCCTGCCGCGCCGCCGCCGCTGCCGCCGTTGTCGCCACGCATGCGCCGGGCCGCAGCTGTGCAGCGCAGTCGCGCTGGCGTCCTCGGTGGTCTGGCTCACCGGCCGCCTGTATCGCGAAGCGGGCCGGGTACCTGTGCAGACCAGCAGGGGCATCCCGGGCTGGGACAGCACAAGGAAGATACCGGAGGGGCAGACCGCGTGTGCGCTGTGTGGAGGCAGCGGCAAGATCAGCTGCCCCACCTGCGACGGCAAGGGCCGGGTCAACCGCATCGACAAGCTGGTGCGTGGGGGGCAGGGGCAGGGGCAGGGGGAGGCCTCCCCTGTGCAGGGGGCGCCCCCGGTGGCTTGGGGCGCTGGGGCGCGGCGGGGCTGGGGGCAGGGCAGGGCAACGGGGTTCGTGGGTAGGCCGTGCGGCACGGCAGCGTGGAGGCGTGGAGGCATAGGCGAGGCGAGGGAGGGCGGCGGCCGGGGAGGGCCTGGCGGGGAGGGTATGGCGGGCGAGGCAAGGCGAGGTGGACGGTGGGAGGGGGCGTTGTGTGGGCAGACATGCACGGGCTGGCAAAGCATTCATGGGGATATCAGCACGCCTGACTTGGCGGGGCTTTGGGTAGTGCGGGGTCGCGATGCCGTGTTAGCAGCGCCTCAACTGCCGCGCCAGCACAGGCCGGCTGGCAGCGGTCATTGCGGCGCGACCTCGCGTGCGCACCTTGTGTGCCGGCATGCCCTGCACTTCGCCAGTGCCAGCGCCTCTCAGACATGTCTCATGTAGTCATGGGCGCGCGCCGTGTGCCGATCGCTCCTCCAGGTTCTGCCCAAGGGAGAGAACCCTGTGCACTGCCTCACCTGCCGGGGAACCACGTTGGCACTTTGCGGCAGGCAAGTCCAGGGCAGGGCAGGCTGGGGCCAGACGGGGGCGACACACGCGGGGGCGAGGTTAGGGGTAATGGGAGGGGTATTGTCAGGGTCGAGGCCAAGGTCCGGGGCAAAGGTCAGGAGCTTTCTGGGGGCCTGGGGACCTCCGGTCCGGACGTGGCCACGTGGGCCCATCGGATGGTCCTGCACGGCAGCCATGCAGAAATGCTGCACTCCGGCGCTGCCATTTATCTGGCCTTTCGCATCCTTTGATCAGTTCGTAAATGTGGTGTGCAACATCCCGTTGGCTGCGCAGGTGTTTGGGGACGGGAGTCAAGAGGCCGGCCATTGGATTTCGCGTGTAGGCTCACCTATATTATGAGCTCGAAATGTAATATCTGCGCTTGCGTCGCATCCTTGTCCCTGCGCTGCTTCTGCGACGACGTGTATAGCGAGTGTGTGTATGGCACGCGGGCGGGGTGCCCTGTTGACGCGTGGGCCCCCAGTTGACCCCTGGCCGCCCAGCACCACATAAGCAACAGCAAGTCATGCAGTCACTGTGCAGCCGATGTTGACCGCGCTCGAGCACACGCCAGCATTCGGCCACTGCCAGGGCGCACGCGGCGCAACATCGGCCCTCAGCCAACTTGCGACCTGTGCCGCCGCGACAGCTCACGTATTTTCTATATGCATATGCGAATTGCATATTGAGAGCGTTAGACCCGTTGACCACGAAGCTGTGCAACTGTCCTCTTCAGAAACTTGCGACTTGCAAGCCGCTCGATCTGCAAACATATTTTAGCTAGCGGCGGGCGCCAGAGCCGCGCTTGGTTCTCGGTGAGGAGAACACTCTCAGTCTTTGCTTTAGCGATCGGGACCGAGCTCCAGCGTACCCAACCCGGACTCGCTGTGGACTGCGCGCAGGTGGCGCAGAAATGTATAATCAACCCGGATATGGGGCGCCTAGACCGCCCTTTCCACAAGGTGCGAAGAGTGTGATGCGCGTCGGTGCCCTCGCGCGCATGGCGAGCGCGCCCCCGCACGTCTCGATCTTGGGTTCTTACTCGAAGCACTTCACGCAGGTGGAATGGCCCCAGCTCCTGGGATGATGCCGCCGGGCCCGCCGGGGGGAGGCTTCCCGCCAGGTGAGGGGGTCGGCACCGGTACGGTGTGGAGTCCCGGCACCGGCCCTCTTCAGGAGCTGGCAGCACCCTAGCTGCCCTGCTGACTCCGGGTCCGGGGCATGCGGTGTGTAAGCTGGCTGAACTGGGCTCTGTTGGTGTCGCGTTGGGCCGCTTGAACACGTGTCCCTTCCTGCTGACCGCAGGGCCTCCGGGCATGCCCCCGCCACCCGGCATGCCGCCTCCGCCTGGGCCCCCCGGCATGGCGCCTCCGGGCATGCCCCCGCCGCCAGGACCTCACGGCATGCCTCCTCCACCCGGGCCTCCCGGCATGCCGCCGCCGCCCGGGCCACAGGGAATGATGCCGCCGCCGGGCCCCGGCATGCAGCCCCCGGGGATGCCGCAATTTGGGCAGAGCATGGGCGGTGCGCCCGGCCCCCACCCGGGTCAGATGGGCATGCCACCGGGCGCGCCGCGGCCGCCCGCACCTCCGCCGCCGGGGAGCTTTGGCGGCGCCCCCGGCATGCCTCAGCCTGGCGCACCGCCGCCGCCGGGCATGCCTGGCATGCCCATGCCGCCCGGGCCGCCAGGAATGCAGCCGCAGGCCCGGCCGCCTGGCATGCCGCCTGGCATGCCGCCCCCGGGCATGCCGCCCCCGGGCATGCCGCCGCCACCCGGGCCGCCCGGCATGCAGCCCCCTCCGGGGCCGCCTGGGATGCCGCCGCCGCCGGGGCCGCCCGGCATGCAGCCGCCCGGTATGCCTGGGATGCCGCCCGCCCCCGCCGGCTTCCACGCGCCCGGCGTGCCGCCGCCGCCGGGCATGCCGGGCGGGCCGCCGCCGCAGCCCGGCATGGTGGGCATGCCGCCGCCCATGAACGCCGGCTACGACCCGTACAGCGGCCAGGTGAGGCCTGGGAGGGATAGGCGAGGGTGAGAGCGAGAGCGAGAGTGGCGTGGTGGTGGGGTAGTTCTCTCCCATTCCCTAATCAACCATTGGGGGTGGTGGCGAAGCAAGTCTTTCGCACGGGACCTGCGGCTGGGAGCCGAGGAGGAATGGGTCGGGGGTGCTGTCTACGCTGGAGTGCAACAGGAGCCAAACCAGGCTGGCGCCTGTTTTGGCCGGGGTGCGGACCCGGGTGGCCACGCCGCGGCCGGTCGCATAGGTGGCCGCTGCTGGCCTTCCTGCGTCCGCTCTCACCGCCATTCCTCGACCCTTACTTACTCTGGGCCCCCAGCCCCTGCTGCCTGCTTAGTACCGGCTTCCAAACCATCCTTGCAACCCCCACGCACCCGCACACCACCGCACCCCGCAGCGCATGATGGAGCAGTTCGAGTCGCTGACGCTGGGCGCCGCCGGCCCCGGCCAGCCGGAGGGGGTCGACCCCGCCACGCTGCCGCGCCCCGTGGGCGAGGCGCTGGAGCGGGCGCTGGTGGCGCACAGCCCCGGCGACCCCGCCAACTGCTCGCCCGACAACATGCGCATGACCATCAACGCCATCCCCGTCAGCACCGCGCTCAAGGCCAGGTGGGGCGGCGGGGGTTGGGGAGGGCGTGGGGGTTGGGGAGGGAGGCGGAGCGCAGGAGGGGAGGGCAGGGAGGAGGGGGCGCGTGGGAGGGAGGGAGGGAAGGCCGGGCGGGCGTAGTAACCGATGCACCGGCGCGTGCGCACCCGCTGCGGGTCGCACCCTGGTGCCCAGCCTCCTGAGAGTCCTGTCCCTGCCCGCCCAAATCCTGGCCAAGTGTCCCACCTCCGAGCCGCCGTCCTCCTGACCAGCCGGCCTCCCGCCCGCAGGATGCCGCTGCCGCTGGGTGTGGTGGTGCACCCCATGGCGGACGAGTTCTACGGCCGCCAGGTGCCGGTGGTGCAGCTCAGCAGCGCCGGCATCGTGCGCTGCCGCCGCTGCCGGACCTACATGAACCCCTTCATTCAGTGGACGGACGCGGGGCGCAGGTGCGGCGGCCGCGCTGGGCTGGGGGCTGGGGCGGGGCCGGGAGCGTGGGCGTGGGCGTGGGCGTGGGCGTGGGCGCGGGCGCGGGCGCGGGCGTGGGCGTGGGCGTGGGCGTGGGCGTGGGCGTGGGCGTGGGCGTGGGCGTGGGCGTGGGCGTGGGCGTGGGCGTGGGCGTGGGCGTGGGCGTGGGCTTAGAAGGGGTTGGGTCGGTTTGCAAGACTGGGAAGGCGGGTGGGAGGGCACTCTTGGTCGCGGGTTCGGGAATGGCACGATCCATCGGAACCTGCAGACGTCTAGCGCCCATACACAACCCTGCCGGCACGGGCCACGTGAGCCCCGCGTGTGTTGCTACTGTTGTGGACCACCCAGCCGGCGCTACACACACCTCCGCGCCTCATCTCCCGCCCTACGCCTCCACTTCTTAAGCAATCATGCATGCAACCCCTGCCCCTGCCGCTCTCCTCGCCGCTCCTCCCCTCCGCCCCAGGTTCAAGTGCAACGTGTGCGCCATGCTGAACGAGATCCCGGTGGAGTACTTCTCCAGCCTGGACCAGAACGGCCGCCGCCGCGACGCCGACGAGCGGCCCGAGCTGAGCCAGGGCACCGTGGAGTACGTGGCGCCGGCGGACTACATGGTGCGGGGGGGGGGGGGGAGGGGGGAGGGGTACTTCATTCCAGAACCCAAAGCAAGCGACCGAGGGGGAGGGGCGGGAGGCGGACATTGGCGGGGGCGGAGATGGGGGTTGAAGGGGATGGAGCATGCGGGAGGGGGCGAGAAGGCGCGAGAGGGAGGCGCGCGAGGCAGTGCTTCGGGAGGAGGGGGAGAGGGTGGGGGGACGGGGCAGTGAGCCGAAGGCCGTAGGCAGCGAGCGGCGGTGCCTGCCTGCCGCCTCCCGCACCCACGCGTCGACCCTTCCCTCCCGACCCGCCCGCCGCACGGCGCGCTGCAGGTGCGGCCGCCCATGCCGCCCGTCTACTTCTTCTGCATCGACGTCTCCTACGCCGCCGTGGCCAGCGGCGCCGTGGCCACCACCGCCGCCGCCATCAAGGCCTGCCTGGACCAGCTGCCGGGCGACGAGCGCACGCTGGTGGGCTTCCTCACCTTCGACAGGTGGGGGGCGGGGCGGGGCTGGCGGGGCGGGGCGGGGCTGTTGGGGCGGAGCTGGTGGGCGGGGCCGGCGGTTGGTACAACAAGCGGCGGCGATCGTGAGAAGGCGTGTGTGCGGCCAGACGGGGGGAGTGGGGGAGCTTAGGGAATGGGCGCAACGGGATGGGGGCTGCGGCCTGTGTTCAGCACGCCTGGCATCTCACAGCACCCTTGCCCGTGTCGCGGCTGCATGCCGACTCACCTCCTCCCTGTCTCGCCTCCCTGCCGCTCCACCCCGCTCCCCTGCGCCCTGCCTCCCGCCGCGCAGCTCGCTCCACTTCTACAACCTCAAGGCCAGCCTGACGCAGCCGCAGATGCTGGTGGTCACGGAGCTGGACGACCCCTTCGTGCCGCTGCCCGACGACCTGCTGGTCAACCTGCGCGAGAGCAGGTGCGGGGCGGGGGGGGGGGGTGGCGGGGGCGGGGGGGGGGGGGTGGCGTGGGGTGGGGTGGGGGGCCGTATTAAAAGGGAGCGCAGCGCGCGCGTGTGTGTCGAAACTCAACCGAAGCCGTCGGGGCAAGGGGCAGCGCGCGCACGTCGTGACGGGCATTGGGTTTGGCGTAAAAACACGATGATGAGTTTGATCATGCATCTGAGGAGAGCGCACTGACGTCCCGCGCTCGCCCTGCACACGCCCGCGCGCAGGCAAGTGGTTGAGGCGCTGCTGGACGCGCTGCCCAACAACTTCGCCGGCACGTCGGTGGTGGAGAGCGCCATGGGGCCGGCGCTGCAGGTGGGGAGGGCCTCGGGGGCCCCTAGGGGTTGGGTGCAGGATGCACAGCGGGTGGTGGGCAATGCGGGGTGCTGGCCGCAGACGGCCCAATACGGCCATAGCGAACCTTGTCAGCACGGTCCCTCAGTCACAATGCTCTCCGCCGCCCACGCCGCATGCTCCAGCGCCCCCGTGTGCCCGCAGCCGCCAGGCCACCTCCCAACGGATCCCTCCCAACCAAGTCCTTCCCCTTGCCTCCCCTGCCCCCCCCTTGCCCCCCCCCCTGCCCCTCCCCGCCAGGCCGCGTTCATGGTGTCCAGCCACATCGGCGGCAAGCTGCTGCTGTTCCAGTCCAGTGTGCCCAGCCTGGGCGTGGGGCGCGTCAAGAACCGCGAGAACCCGTCCGCCTACGGCACCGAGCGCGAGCCGGGGCTGCGCAACCCGGACGACCCCTTCTTCAAGCGCTACGCGGCGGAGTGCAGCCGCGTGCAGGTGCGGCGGCGGCGGCGGCGGTGGTGGGCTTGCGCCCTGGGGGCATGGGGGTGCGGAGATGTGCGCGTGTGGGGGTGCGGAGATGTGCGCGTCACAGGCCGCAAGGCAGGGGGACCCCAACCCGCGCCTTCGCGTTCGCCTGCCCGGCGTTCCCGCCCTGTCCCACCCGGCGTTCCATGTCCTACCGCTTCTTATCCTTGCAAGTTGCAACCCCCCTGCCTCCAATGCCCCTGCCTTTTCTGCCTCGCCCCGCCCCGCCCCGCCTGGCTATGCCTTCTTACCTAATGATGAATGTGACCCCCGCCCCACCCCCGCCCCCTCCCTGCCCCCCTCCAGATCACGGTGGACGTGTTCGCCATGTCCATGCAGTACACCGACCTGGCTAGCCTGGCCGCCATCCCGCGATACACCTGCGGCGAGGTGAGGGCAGGCAGGCGGAGGCGGAGGCGGAGGCGGAGGGGGACGGAGAGGAGGGGGGGCAGGTCGTTCGCGGTCCCAAGTCAACCGTTTTCAACCCCAAACACCATAAGGGTGTGTGTGGGGGGGGGCGGGGCGCCCAGCCTTGCTGGTGTGTCTTACATCCTACACCAGCGCCCTTTTTCTGGCCGCCACAACCGCCCTCTCGCTCCCTCCCATCCCCCCTCTCGCCTGCCCCCCGCAGCTGTACTACTACCCCGGCTTCATGGCGGCGCGCGACGGCGCCAAGCTGACGGCGGAGATCACGCACAACCTGACGCGGCCCACCGCCTGGGAGGCCGTCATGCGCGTGCGCTGCAGCAAGGGGCTGCGCATCAGCTCCTTCCACGGCCACTTCTTCAACAGGTGCGCGCGGCGGCCCGCACAGCAGAGTAGCAGACACACAGCAAACGGACGCCTTGCGCTGCATTGCATACACCGTGTGTGTGCGGGTTCTCCTTGTGCCCGCTAGCACAGCAGGCGGCACCAGAGTCAGCCTTGCTTAAGGGAGCAGTTGTACAACTAGGACTCCCTGTGACCCGAGCCACACACACACACACACACACACACACGCCCTCTAACTGCCGCTCACCGTATCCCAACCCCGACCCAATGATCCTTGCAACCCGCGCCAGGTCCACGGACCTGCTGGCGCTGCCCACCTGCGACCCCGACAAGGCGTTTGCCATGGAGATCGCGCACGAGGAGGTGAGCGGCTGCTGGCGTGGCAGTGGTGCTGGGGTGGGTGGGCCGTTGAGGTGCTCTGCACCATAACCCCTTGCGCAACAGCCCGCAACCGGCCCGCGAGCGCCTCACCTTGAAGGTCTGCACTCGCCGCACATTTGGCCCGCCTCTCACGACCACTGACTGACACAGCACCATGTGTTCCCATCCCCATCCCACCCGTGCAACCCCTCAGGGCGTGGTGCAGCCCGGCTTCGCCTACGTGCAGTGCGCGCTGCTGTACACCAACTCCAACGGCGAGCGCCGGATCAGGTGGGGCGCCTGCGCGTGCACCGCAGTGCATGCGCGCACGCATGCACACATGCACACCACGGGCACACTCATTCACTAACAGGCCTACACATGCATGTGGGCCGAAGGCACTATACACAGTACATTTTGAACCCAAAATCGCCTGACGCGCCCCGCCCCGCCCCGCCCCGCCGCCGCCGCCGCTTCATCACGCAGGGTGCACACCATGGCGGTGCCCATCGTGTCGGAGCTGGCGGACATGTTCGCCGCCACCGACGCCGGCGCCATGACCGCCATGATGGCCAAGCTGTCGGTGGAGAAGTACCTGTCCAGCCGCCTGGACGAGACGCGGCAGCTGCTGCACTCCAGGTGCGGGCGCGGCGCTTGTGCTGCTGGTGCATGGTGTATGGGCCGTTTGTGTGTACCGTACACGCCGACCGGCTGCATGCCTGCTACTACTACCTTTTGCTTCGGCGTAGCATGCATGCCGGCCATACGAACGCAAAACGCACGCCGCGAAGGAACGAGAGAAAGCAAGAACGAGGGTGCCGTTTATAAACGCGATGTATGTGGGTATGCTTGCCTGGCGCGCGCAGGCTGAGCGGCGCGCTGAAGGAGTTCCGCATCATGAACGCCAACGCGGCGCTGCGCACGCCCAACAAGCTCATCTTCCCCGAGACCTACAAGTACCTGCCCATCTGGACGCTGGGGCTCATGAAGTGCGCCGCCTTCCGGTGAGGGCAGCGGGAGTGGGATTGGGGGTTTGGGGGCCAAGCGAGTGCACGTATGGGCGTTGATGGTGGAGCGTGCCATGCAGCGTGGGTGTGCCAAGACCACAGCGGCACAACGCGCAACGCGTGGCGCGCACGTGCACACAGACATTCGGACCACCCTGCGCCGCCGCGCCTGCCCCCGCCGCTGCCCCTCTGACTGTGCTGTCCTTTGCCGCGCCCTCGACAGCGGCGGCGCCAAGGACGTGAACGCGGACGAGCGCATCGCGGTGGGCCACTTCCTCATGGCCGGCGGCGTGGAGGCCGTGGCGCGGCTGGCCTACCCCACCGCCTACGCGCTGCACGACCCCTCCGGGCCCTGGGGCATGGAGCAGCAGGACGGCTCGGTGCCGGTGCCAGTGGGCGTGCCGCTGTCCGCGGCGGTGCTGCAGGTGCGGGGCGGGCACCTGGGTGCGACCGGGCACGCGCGGGAACTCTCCCTGGAGGCTTTCGGACCGCCACCGCAATCCTAGTCGCTTGCTTTGGGTTGTGCAATGACCTAACGCCCCCCACCCCCCACCCCCGGCCTGTGCAGGACGGCGGCGTGTACCTGATCGACACCGGCCGCGTGTTCGTGCTGTGGCTGGGCCGGTCCATGTCGCCGCAGTGGTGTGTGGAGGTGAGCGCATCGGGGGGGGGGCGGCGGCCCCGACAGACAGGGCTTTTGGCGAGAGGCTGGGAGCTGCATTTGGCTCCCGGCAAGGTTGAAACAGGGGGCTGCGTGTCGGCTGCGTGTCGGCCTGTGCGCCCTCCGCATCATGTCGATCCCACCTCACGCATGCTTTCCCAAGCATCCTTGCAATGCCCCCCTTCTCCGCAGGTGTTTGGCACGGACCCCTTGTCCCTGCCGCAGGACACCAGCGCCGTCACGGTGGAGCCGGGCCGCGACACGCCCATGTCCAACCGCGTCACCACCCTGCTGCGCGCGCTGCGGGCGGGCCGGCCGCTGCATCAGCAGGTGGGCACCGCCGGCGTTCGCGTCGCGCGTCACACGACGCAGCAGCGGCTCATGTTGTGTGGCTGCCGACCGCATGTCACTGTCGACACCATGCCCGTCCCTGCACCCACCCACCCAGCCCGACCCTAACCCGCTTCCTTCCCCTCACCTGCGCCCTGACCCCCGCCCCCCAAATTCTCCGTGCCCGCCCTCGCAGGTATTTGTGGTGCGGCAGGGCTCGCCGCTGGAGCCGCACGTGCTGCCGTATCTGGTGGAGGACCGCTCGCCCTCCACGCAGTCCTACACTGACTACATGGTCAGCCTGCACAAGGCGGTGCTGGCCAAGTAAGGCGCTGGCGCTAGCGCCGAGTAGCCGTCTGTGTGTAGGTGTGCGTCTGCGTGTGTGTGTGTGTGTGTGTGTGTGTGTGTGTGTGTGTGTGTGTGTGTGTGTGTGTGTGTGTGTGTGATCGGCCGAATGTGGAGGCTGCCGCGGCGTTGCGGCGTTGCGCGGTTGGGCGGGTGAGGGGATGTGTGTGGGGCAAGGCGAGTGTTGCGTTGCGGGGTGCAGGACGGTGGTACAGGCGATGGAAGTGTGAGGGGGGAGCTGAGCATGTAGTGGCTCGGCCGAGGTGCTTTACACGATGCGAATGCGCAAGGTATTTGAGGGTTGCGTTTTGTGGCAGTAGCGGCTGCTGAGTTTGAATCAAGACGTATCAAGTGGGAAGCCGGTGGCTCCGAAGGACGTCTGTGGGATGACGGCATCAGGGCGGGATCGGCTCGATTAGTGTGGCAGCACTGGCGTTGGTGTGATGCGCTCCGGAGAACGAGACAGGCGAGGCCAGAAGTACGTAGCGAGTGATGTGAGAGCTTCTTGTGAGCAGGAGCGGGCGCTTCAAGCGGTTATGGAGCTAGGCAGCTAGCAGTGCTAGTCGACCAAGTTACGTGAGCTGCTTGCTGTTGGCTGGGGTAATGCTCGTTTTGCCCTTTCCCAATGGCGGCTCAGCTGGCCAGGGGACCCTTGCTCAGAGCCACTCTCTCGAATCGCTTCCCCAGATCTTCGTCCGCCCCTCAGCTCTGGACGCTCTGCTCCTGCACCTGCACTTCGTGCCACGAACCAAACCCACCCACCCCCGGCATTGCGAGGACCGCCCAACCCCTGCCCAACAGGACACGCGGCAAGGCTCGTGTGGTTCCGTCCTCTTTACAGAGAATACAATGACGATCGTAAGAGTCGAAGGCATAATCTCGCAATCAGGCGGCGCCAACAGCAGCTGCTGCTTAGGCAGACACTGTTTAGCGGAAGCGGCGCAGCGACAGGCTGTTGCGGCGCTTCCAGCTGGCCCTCTTCGAGGGGCGGGTCTTGCTGGCCTTGTGGCCCTTGGCGCGCAGGCCGCGGTAGTTCTTGCCCGCAGCAGTCAAACCGCGCAGCTCGCGGTGCTTGTGCACGGGGTTGCACAGCCAGTTGACGCGGGCGTCCTGTGGGGTGGGCGAGATGGGGAGGGTGATCAGACACACCATCCACACACTAAGGCGGATTGTAGGGGGTGAGCTGGTGGTCGCGGCGCACTGCCGTCGACAGTGGACATCGACCCTCAGCGTGCAACACTGCAGCGCACCCCCGCCCCAAGTTCGCCTAAAGCTCGCATGGGTGCCTCCTGTGCTAAACCAGCAATGCGGACGGCGACGCACGCGTCAGCTGTCACTCAGGACCGCCCCCCCCCACCGCCCGAAACTCGTGCTCGCTAAATCCTGTCGTGCCGGCTCCAGCTGCAGGTCCCCCCTCCCCCCTGCCCCAGTTTGCTCGGCTGCTCCTGCAGCTCCGCCAGCGACTCACGTTGCGGATGGCGTTGTGGGCGGGGTCCACCATGATCACCTCGAAGTACTTGTAGCACGAGTCCTGGTTCACCCAGTAGGAGTTCAGGACGCGCAGGCCACCGCACTTGCGGCCAGCACGCTCCTCAGCGACGTTGCGCAGGTTGCGGGCAGGCTTCAGCTGGGTGATACCCTGGTTCACGGGCTTGCCGTAGACAATGCCCTGCATAACGAGAAAATATGAACGAATCAAGTTAGCAAAAGCGTTCCGTGAGAGCCAAAATGAGAGGCAAAGAAATGCCGCCGACTTTACCTTGTGCACAGGCCGCTTGCGGTTACCGCGGCGGACGCGCACGCGGTAGACGACGTAGCCCTGCTTGGCCTTGTAGCCCATGCGGCGGGCCTTGTCCGGGCGCGACGGGCGAGTCAGGCGCACGCAGCTGGGCATCTGGCGGTACTCCCAGCAGCGCACACGCAGCAGGAAGCGGAGCACATCGCTCTGCTTCTTGCGCCACAGCTCCTCAATGTACTGCAGGGACCAAGGAAAGAGCGACCGCGGTGAGTTCAGAGAATGTCGGCCGGCGGCTGTGGATGCTAGTGTGAGACTCTGCGGTATCGCACCTTGTAGGCGCCCATTTTGACCTGCTTCGAAAAGAGGGAGTCGGCGGTGGCTCGCGGCAGTTCACTTGCTCGGGCGGGGCCAGACTGCATGGGGCGCCCCCATGCAATCGAGACCGCGAGCGCCTTGAGCGTCAACCTCGCTGCGCTGAAGGAAAGCCACATCGTGTTATGCACAAAAAAGGTAGGGGCGGATACAACCTGCCAGGCGCTACATCAGATTTGATGGCTCGACTTCAGCGCGTTCGCGTCGAAAGCAGTGCAGCCAACGCATCTGAGGAGGTCGGGCTGAATGTCGCGGCGGGAAGCATGTGGATATTCACAGGGGGAAGGGGGTGCGGGGTAGTCGCGTGCGTGGAAGCGCGGGCGCGGGACCCCAGGAGGGGACCCCGCCCAGCTGTCGTGACCTGTGGAGCTCGCAGCACTCAATCAGCACGCAGGGGTGGATGGATGCTCAAGCCTCTCCAAGTTGTGCTCGGACGGATATGCACTGGCAAAGCAAATGAAGCTTACAAATCTAGACGGGGCACATCCTTTGTGTGCTTGCCAGCCGCCACGCGTGTGTCTGCTGCAGCGTTGGCAACGAGCCCCCCACCCCCGCTTGCTCGCGCGGATCGTGTCACGAAACCGCGCGTCCAGGAAGCGTCACCTTGCCCGCACCCCCATAGCCACCTTCTGGCGGCTTCCGTCCCTTTGCCGTTTGGCGCCCCCCTGACAATGACGCGCCAGCCACAATGCAAGACTGGGGCGCACGCGCGGACGCCGCGCCAGCCTCCGGGTGCAAGTCAATCCGCCACCCGTCGCGTCTTTGGCCAAAACTGCGTGCTGCGCTCAATTGCGCCTCCTCGTCGGAGGCTGCCGCTTCTTGCCCTCAGTCCGGTCATAGATATAAACGTACAGTCCACAAACACGCATACACACAAATGCAAGCAAAGGCCTGCGCGCAATGCCCCGCCGCTCCCGCTCCCGCTCTCCTCACGTTGCCCTGGGCCACGCGCGCACCGCTCCTCCTCCTCCTCCCTCCCAGGCCGCCGCTTTATTCCGCAACTCGCGCTCCGGCGCTCCTGCGGCAGCCGGTCCGCGCCGCTCAGGTCGCCGCATCGCCGCGCTACGGGCACCACCGGCATCACCGCGCATCACCGCATATAGCACTGAAGTGCTTAGATAGCAGCCCGGGCCGCTTTACTTCTCGCCGGCCAGCCACTTGGAGGCCTCAATGCCGTAGTAGGTGAGGATGAGGTCGGCGCCGGCGCGGCGGAAGCAGGTCATGGCCTCCAGCACCGCGTCCTTCTCGTTCAGCCAGCCGCGCTCCGCCGCCGCCTTGAGCATGGCGTACTCGCCCGACACGTGGTACACGGCCACGGGCAGCGGGCTGGTCTCGCGCAGCAGGCGCACCACGTCCAGGTAAGGCATGCCGGGCTGCGGGGCGCGAGGCGGGGGGCAAGGTGAGGAGAGAGGGGTGTCAGCAAGGGGCAAGAGGCAAGGGGCTGGGCGGCGCAGGTCAGTGGTAATCACAGCAGGCCAGGGCGCGCGTGCACGTGCCCGGCTGCACGCTGAAATGGCAAGTTTGCCCGTCCTAGATAATGCCCTGGCCGGCTCCTCACCTTGACCATCATGATGTCGGCGCCCTCGGCCTCGTCGGCCTTGGCCTCGCGGATGGCTTCGCGGTAGTTGGCGGGGTCCATCTGATAGGTCTTCTTGTTGGGGGGGATGCGGCTGCGGGGAGGAGGGGTAAAAGGAGGAGGGGAGACAGCGGGTTTGAGTACGTGTGTGCAAGGGGCGGTCAGGAGCCCCGGCTGCGGCCAGGGGCGCCCGAGCCCCGGCCTCCTATCGCGCTGTTCCGACCCGGGCTCAGTCTGCTACCCCGCCGGCAGCCCCTGCTCCCCGCAACCACACGCCGCACAACCATACGCTGCGCTGCTGCGCTCACCGGTGCGCCTGGCCGGGCTTGGGCGCGGAGGCCAGCGCGTCCCGGAAGGGGCCGTAGTAGGCCGAGGCGTACTTGGCGGTGTAGGACATGATGGACACGTTGGTGAAGCCCTCGCGGTCCAGCGCGCGGCGGATGGCGCCCACGCGGCCGTCCATCATGTCCGACGGCGACACCACGTCCGCGCCCGCCTCTGCCTGGCTCACGGCCTGCGTGTGTTAAGAGAACGTGTGCAATTGAGTGCGTGTGAGCAGTGAGCTAGTGTGGCCGGGACGCTGACGAGCCGTACTTGACTGAGCCGTATTTGACCGGCCGTACACCCTTCCCCCCATTTCTTCGCTGTGTGGGGTCTGGCGTCGTGCAGTCAGTCCCTCTCCCTGCCAGCCGGATTCAGCTATGACGCAGGTTGTGGGAGCGCGCATGCGTGCTGTCGCGCCCCCATGCCCTTTGCAACCGGTAACCCGACAAACCGCAGTTGGCAACTGCTTGGCCAGACTCATTGTCTCTTCCCGCTCCCGCCCTGCCGCTGACCCAGGCAGCTAGCGCCGTAACCTCACAACCTTTGCTGTCTCCGCCTGGCCTCCGTCCGCTTACTACCGACCTCCCTCTGACCCCTGCGTCTCCTCCGCCTCCCATGGCCGATCCTCCCTCCTGCTCGTTCCTAGAATCGCCCCTGCACCCACCCCCGCCCCTCCTCATCCTCACCATCCTCACCCTCTTCTCTTCCACGCCTTGGCCCACGCCTTACCTGGCGGCACAGGTACTCAATGGTCTCGTCGTTCAGGATGACGCCGGCGTCCGACACAATGCCGTCGTGGCCGTCCGAGTTGTAGGGGTCCAGGGCCACATCGGTGTACACCTGCGTCCACAGCGTAACCGAAATAGTCAATCACTTGAACACTAGTTATGTTGTGGGACCAGAACGAGCGTCGCGGAGCGCGCGCTTTTGCTGTGCTGGAGCCGCCGATGCCGCGCCCGCCGGCCGCTGTGCCCCTTCCACGCCCTGCCTGGTGCCACTGCGGTCTCAGTCCGTTTCAAGCCGTCTTCGAGCCGTTGGCAGCTGCCTTCCCGTCCAAGAAGTCGCATGCTCCTGCCGCTCGTGTTGCTGCTTTTGAAGCGGCGAGTCACACCACCAGGCCACAGCTTTTGTAGCGCTCTGGAGCCCGCCCGGCCTCCCTCCTTCACCGGCCGGCGCCGCGCCCGCATCCCCAAACTGCACATCCTGGCGCAGCAGCGGCTGCAGGAGACGCCGCTGCAGATGCTACTGCTGCTGCTCCTCCTACCGCTCCTGCTGCTGCTACTCCTACTGCTGCGGACACCCCGCTGAGCCTTTCCATAACCAGCAAGACCTCCAGCATACCCAGCCTCGTGCTCCCGGGCCGCCTCTGTCCACACCCGACCCCGCGTTTTCCTCCCTGAAGTCCTCCCGCTCACCTCCAGGTCCGGGAAGCTGTCCTTCAGCAGGCGGATGGTGCGCTGGCTCAGGCCGTTCTTGTTGAACGCCTCCTCAGCGGTTTGCGTCTTCAGGTGGTCGGGGGTCTGCGCGTGGCCACAACGATGACGTGCGCGGTGCGGCGTTCAGCGATCAGGGCTAGCGCCAGTGGCGGGCGCAGTAATACCGTACACCATGGCAGGGGAACCCCCCCCACCCCCCGTGTCACATGCCCACCTGGCATTGCCCTCCCCATGCTCCGCGCCGCAATTCGCACCTTGGGGAACACGACGACCTGGTTGACGCCGTAGGAGCGAGCCTCGGCGACGTAGTCAATCACGTTCTTGCCGAACGCCAGGCGGTTGATGCCGGGCATGGAGGCGATGGGCACGTTCTGGCTGCTCTCCTCGTGGATGAAGATCGGCAGAATGAAGTTGGCGGGCGAGACGTTGACCTCCCGAACGGAAGCGCGGAAGCTCTCGCTGCGGCGGTTGCGGCGAGGGCGCGAGGGCAGGTCCTGCGAGCAAGCGACGCATCGACCCAAATTGAGCTTGCTGTTCCTCGCCGCAGATCTAACAACGAAACGAGCACTCATACCTGAGGGGTGACGATAGGAGTGCCCTCCGGCACGCCGGTCTGCGCAAATCGAGGGAATGTTGCAGCGTAAGGGACGGGTCGGCATGCCGCGCAGCCCACGTCGCGATACTCACCCGGTGCTTGCCGTTGGTGCTGACCGCGGGGCGGGTCACCTCCGCAACGTTGGCAACCACCAGCGAGCGGCGGGAGCCAGCGACGGGGCGCTGGCCCACAACGTTGCGCTGCATCATCTGCATTGTTACGGTCCTGGGTGAATCCCTAGATCTTCGTAGTCAATTGGATGCAGAAGCACCGTTAATTTACGCAAGAATGAATGGTGGGAGCCCAAGCCCCTAAAATGCCGAGATCGGCGAGATGGGGCCGCGATTGCAGACCTTCTAATTGCCTGCAGGCCAAATGACAGCCCCAAAACAATGGACTCGGATTCAATTCGTCGCTGATTCGAGCTTGAGCTGAGGCCACGCCGGCGCAGTCGCTGGGACGGACCTGAGTACCTTCCATCGTGGCCGCCTCCCCCGACTCGACCGTATTCCCTGTCCCCGCTGCAACCAACGTGCCGCCCAGCGTCCAGCACCTACTGTCCGTATGCATGACGCAAGCCCCCCCAGCAAACCTATCTGCCTTGACGCTGAACTACATAGCTTGAGCACATAGCTACGCTACGCCTTGCGCGCCCCCAAGGCCGTGTGATGTGGGCTCCGACACATGGCCCACCTCCACACGCCATACTACTGTCCTGGCAGTCGCCTGCGACACCCCCACAGGATGGATCACCACGGGTCCATGGCACCCGCACGAGCGCAGCGCACGCCTGTGAGTGAGTGTGTGTGCATGTCTCCAGAATCACCACGATGACGCAACGTATCAATGTATCCTGCTTTGAAGCAGGCGCCATTCATGCAAGCCGCCATCCCCAGCGAACAGCGCGTGCGCACGCCTCCAGTTGACCACTGACGCGCGCAGCCTGTCGGCGTCGGTGTCAGCGCCCACACACCATCGTGGCACCACCCCTCTTCACTCCACCTTGGCGTGCCCATCCGACATCACAACACCCGCGCCGCCGCCCCCAACTCCCCCAAGCGCCGCCAGCAAGGAAGCCATGCCCGAGTGCGCCCCCGCCGACACCTGTCCCAGCAGTGACGCACCCACACCCCCTCCAACACCGCCATCAACTCCACCGCCGTATGGAGGTGCCGCTGCAGCCGCCGCCGCCGCCGCTGCCGCCTCGGCAGCGACCGCCGCTGCCGTACTTGACACCACGACCGCGCTGTGCCGCCGCTGCGACAGGCTCGCCGCCGCCGCCGCCGAGCTTGCCGCCGACGTGGAGGCAGCCTGTGCGCCGCCGTACGGCACTGCGCCGCCGAGACTGAGGCTGGATTGTGTGTGCATCAGCACCCCCGCCGGAGACAACGGCGCCGGTCCGTAGGAGCCGGCGCCGTCACCCTGCGCCGGCCATGCTACTTGGCCAGCAAGCAGCTGCGCCGTCGTGACGCCCGCGGCAGCAGCAGCAGCGGAGGGCGAGGGCGTGGGCGGGCTGTCTGCAAGCGCCGCCGCCGCCTGCAGCGCCGCCGGGCCGGAGGTGCTGCCGCCGCTGGGGCCGGCTCCAGGCGGCGCCGTGGCCGCAGGGTTGCCATCAGCTGCTGAATGCAGTATCCCTCTGGGGCTCTGTGACTGCATGAGCAACACGTCTAGAGAAGGCGCCGCGGGCAGCGCCGTCGACGCGCCCCCGCCCGGCAGTCCCGCCGCCGGTGCTGCAGACACACCGCCCGCAGCCGCCGCAGTAGCCGCAGCCGCCAACGCCCCAGCGGCGCTACCTGGCACGGCTGTGACCCCGCCCATGCCAAAGAACATGCCACGTGGCGACGGCGGCGGCGGACCGCCGGCTGCGCCTGTCCCTGCCGCGGCGGCTGCGGCTGCCGCTGCCGCGGCGGCTGCCGCCGCTGATGGCGTCGCCCCGGGCGTCGGTGCGGTTCCGCCAGCCGACATCGACGCACCGCTACTTAGGCCAGTCGGCCCTGCTAACCCTCCCACACCACCAGCCGCAGCCGCAGCCGCAGCCGCAGCCGCCGCGGCAGCAGCCGCTGCTGCTACTGCCTGCGGCGGTGCCGGCGCCGCCACGACGCTGCCCGCCGCCGCGCGCGCCACGGGACCCGGCCGCCCGCCGTGCTTGCTGCCGTACTTCCGGCTGTAGTACGACACAAAGTAGTGCGCCAGCAGTTTGATGCCGTAGCCGTACAGCAGTTTGAAACCGACGGCCGCCGCCCACAGCGCCGACACGACAGCTACCCGCTGCCACACCTGCAGGCCGCGCAGCGCAAAAAGAGCGGCAGCGCAGCAACGTGGGTGGTCAGTGGTCAGTCAGCGAGCGGTCACACTCGGTCAGTGCCCAAACCGCGGCGGCGCGGCCCCACCAAAACCATGCGCTCACTAGGCGACTGGAGCAAAATGCGCATTCAGTGCATTCTATGTGCACGTGTTCTCGAGATGCACGTGCCGATCGTGCACGCCGCTCTCGGGGGCGCCCCAAGCTGCGCCCCTCCCCGCCACCCTCACCCTCCCCGCCACCCTCACCCTCCCCGCCACCCTCACCCTCCCCGCCACCCTCACCCTCCCCGCCACCCTCACCCTCCCCGCCATCCTCACCTGCGCCCGCGTCTCCACGCGCAGCCAGAACAGGGTTGTGGCGATGCGCAGCGCCAGCGCGGCGGGCGCCAGGTGGTGGAAGAACAGCAGGCGGGGCGCGGAGTGGCTCTGGGCCGCCAGCGCCTTGGTGCACAGCTCCTGGGGGGTGGGGTTGAGAGGTGAGGGGTTGGGAGGTGCAAAGATGGTACAAAGCAGGAGAGGGGGAAAGTCCGGAAGGGCGCAGGAGGTTGCCGTGGGCTGTGGCCAGGTGTGCATGGGTGCGCACATACGATACGCCCGTGCAACTGCTCTCGCCACCTCCACACATCGCACACACGCAGCACACTCACACACACCACACGCACGCACCTGGTGGAACTCGCGGTAGATGCCGGGGCGCACGTCGTTGAACTTGCCCAGCACCGCGTGCTTCACCACATCGATACCCACCTGCGGCGCATTGGGCGTGGCGGGCGGGCGTGGCGGGCGTGTCATTTGTACACAGGCACATACGTCGCGGCATCAGCGGAGCCCAAGCATGCCGACACACCAACCCGAAAGCCAGACGCCACGCCATCATCCCCACCTCACCCCACCCCACCCCACCGCGGTGCACCCTCTCGGCCCCCCTTTGGGTTTGCTTTAGCTTGGGCTGGTACCCACAACCCACCCCACCCCACCCGCCCCGCCTCCGCCCCGCCCCCGCCGCACCTCCGCCGCCAGCATGAGGCCGCACACGCGCAGGTAGTCGGGCGGCGGCGCCCAGCTGCTGCTGCTGTCCATCTCCTCCACCACCACGAACACCAGCACCACCCACAGGTGGAAGCGCTCCACAGCGTCCTGCGGGGCGATGCCGGCGAGTGGGTGTGTTGCGTGTGTCGTGGGGTGGGGCAGATCCCAGTCATGAATCGTGATGCACGACGGGACGTGATGCTGGCAGGTGGGAGGAGGAGAGACGATTGTATTGGGTACCTGGTCGCAGCGATCATTCGCGGGCCGGCCAGGAACCGGCATCACATCGCGGCCCCTGCACGCTACAACGTACTGCGGCGCCCTCCTCTCACGCGCCCTCCACACCACCCATCGCCCCGCCCCTGTGCGCTCCCCCCGCCCCCGCCGCCGCCACCGCCGCCACCCGCTGTGCCCTCTCCGCTGGCGGCTCACCGCGCACACGAGCGCCCAGATGCGGGTGCTGTCCCACTTCTTGAACACGGTGCTCTTTATCTCCACGAAGTTATTGGCGATGAGCAGCGCCACCAGGCCGTTGCGGCTCGAGTTGAGCGCCACCGCCACGATCAGCGCCTGCGGTTCGGTTCAGGGTGCGAGCGCGTGGTGCGCGCCAGCCACAAGTGTTAGAAAGCAGGCATAGTAAAAGGGGGAAGGACATTTAGGGCTGCAGCGTAATGGCGCCTGCACGTAATCAAGCCGGAAGTCAAACGAGTGAAACCCCAGCCGCTTCAAGCACGTGCTGTCTGTGGCCCCGATCACGCTGCCATCTATACACGCACACAAACGCACCTTCAAACACACACACGCACGCACACACGCGCACCCAAACCGCCCCCGCACCTGGCACATGAGCGTGAGGCCGTGCAGCGTGACGATGACGCCCGCCACCGCCGCGTCCGCCGCCACGTGCCCCACCCGCTTCTTGCCGCCGCCCGCCAGCCACTGGGTGCAGGTGCCGCTGAGCGCCTCCAGCACGTCGTTGCCGAAGTTGGACAGGATCTGTGAGGGGCGACGTGCGGCGAGGCAGGTGAGGTGAGAGGAGGTCGGTGAGGCGGGTTGGAGGGAGCGGCAGCCGTCAAGAGGGTGTGTTGCGGCAGCAGCACGCGAGAGGCCGCGACACCAAACATCGCCCCGCACGTCCACAGTACGGTACGCCAGCGCAAGCTCCAGCCCCACCCACGTCACCCCGCCGACGGTCCACGCCCGGTACAGCCCCGCCGCAACCCAACCCAACACATAACGACGACGCCTGGCCAAACCCCTTCCCAGCCTGTCCAACCCTCCCCCTCCCCCACTGTCCCCTCCCCTCCCCTCCTCTCCCTGCCTCCGCCTCGCCTTGTCGCTCATGTCGAAGGCGGTGGACAGCACCGACATCTTGAGGAACTCGCTGGTGATGTCCTTGAGCCAGTAGTAGATGGCGCCCGGCCGCACAGCACGCAGCACGCCCGCCGCGCCGCACAGGATGGCCAGGCACAGCATGTCGTACAGCTGGCTGCCCGACAGCCGCGGCGCGGCCGGCGCGGCCGGCGCGGCGGGCTGCTGCGAGGAGGAGGCGGTGGAGGAGGTGGAGGCGGAGGTGGTGGCGCGCGTCCCCGTGGCGGAGGGCTGCGCCGCCGCCGCCGCCGCCGCGGCGGCGGCGGCCGCAGAGGCGGCGGCGCCGTCTGTGGAGGCGCGGCTGGTCACTGAGGCCCGGCGGCTGGCGCCGCTGGTGCTGGGGCGGCGGCCGGAGCCGGAGCCGCGCCGCGACACGAGGCCGCGGCACAGCTGCAGCAGCGCCGCCAGCACGCGCAGCGGCAGCAGCGTGAACACGCCCTGTGTGCATGACGGGGTTGACATGGGTCCGGTGCGTCGTTGGAAGTCAGGGGTGGGGTGGTGGACAGCGCAGGGCGCCCGCCGCACGGAGCCCCCGTGGCATAGCACCACGCGAGGTGCTCGTTCCAGTTCCAGTGCCGCTCCCCTCCCGCCGCTCCCCTCCCGCCCACCCGGGCCGTGCCCCCCCCCCCCCCCTTCCGACCGCGCCCCTCCCGCACCAGGAACGAGTCCACCAGCAGCAGCGACCCGAACCCGATCAGCCGCTCCAACTGGTACGGCACGTGCAGCAGGAAGTTGTAGCTGCAGTAGCAGCGGGATGGAGCGCGAGGGAACTTTGGGAAAGGCGGGCGGAGTGTGGAGGGGGGTTGTAAACACCAGCCCAATGGGGGGCCAGGGTCGGGAAGGACGCCGGGTCCGTACTATGGCCTACCGGAGGCGGGGCTGCACCACCGACCGCACGCACCGCGGCCCGAACCTCGCTTCCATCCTCCCCACGGCCCCGCCCCTTCCCCAGCCCTGCACGCACTCACACGCGCTCCCGTTCCGTCTGCCCCCACACGATGTCCGCTGTCGGCAGCTTCTCCGCCGGCTGCGACTCCGCCGCCACGTACGCGCGCCAGCTCTGAAGCCCCTCGTCCGCCTCGCCGCCCCCGGCGCCGCCGCCGCCGCGCACCCCCGCGCCGCCGCCGCCCGCCGCGCCGCCGCCGCCGTACCCCACGTGGCCTATCGTGGGGTGCCGTACGGCGTATTGCAGGGCTCCGGCGGCGGCGGCGGCGGCGGCGCCTGAGGGCGTGGACGCAAGCGCCGCGGGGCCGCCGCCGGGGGTGGCGGGCACGCCCGCAGCGAGGGCCGCCAGGGCCGCCAGGGCGCCTGGCGTCACGACGCCGCCGGTGGTGATGGAGCCGGTTGGGCCAAGGAAGCTGGGTCCCGACCCCACCAGCACCGGGCCCGGCCCGTGACCCAGGCCCGACGCCGGCGCTTGCGGCGTGGGCGGCAGCGGCGACAGCGGCGGCTGCAGCTCGTGCTGCTGCTGCTGTTGCTGCCCGGCCTCTGTGAAACGGCGGGCCGTGGCGACAATGTGCGGGTCGTGTCACCGGTAAACGCAACACAACCGTCGCGCTGCTCAACTAGTTGGCTGCCCTGCAGACGTGCGTTCCCGCTGCTACCTTCTACCCCATGCACCTCCCTCACCCCACCCCACCACAGCCTGTCCAGCAATTCCCGGCTGCCCTCGCTGCCCACGCGCCTCCCCCCACCATGCTCCCACGCCTTGAGAGAGCACACGGCCCCCTGCCTGCGCCCGCCCTGCCTGCGCCCGCCCTTCCTGTCCTCAGCAGCCGCACACACCTGGCACCGTGCCCATGCCCATCCCTGTGCTCGTGCTCCAGCCCACTCCGCCCTCCGAGCCCGTGATCCCCTCCGCCACAAAGCCGCCGGGCATGAGGTAGGCCGTGGATAGCGACTTCGGAATGCGGTTGGCGGGGCTGCGCTCCGCCGAGCGGCGAGGCATGGTGCTGGTTTTCGCCAGGCCGGGCACCACGTGCTGCTCCCACACGACAGCGTATGGGTCCGCGGCTGCCATTCGGGCGCCTACCGGCGCAGACGTGCGGACGAGCGCATTGCGAGGGGGTCGCGGCGGCAAGTGTGCGGGCGCCGCTGGCATCTGATCATCCTCGTCAACTTCTGGCTCCAAAATGTCATCCTCGGCAAAGCTCCCAAGCGAGGAGCTTGCATCCTGCGCTGCATCGCCACCGGTATTTCCTTCCTCTGTTGCGTTGCTCGGCATCGTCTCCGCTAATCAGATTATTTTATTAGCATTATGGCTCTTAATCTGTTATAGTAACCTAAAAAGAGGGCGTGCGAACGTGTCCTGCTCAAGACGAGATAGGGCAAGCGACGCTGCTGAAACTTCCTTGCAACAGGGGAAAGTAAAAAAGGTAATTGTCGCAGGGGCCAAGCTGGCGTGATGTGTGATGACAAGACCGAGTACGGGCGGGCACGCCACGAACCATCGGGAATGCCCCTGGCCTGACTTTTGGTTTCCCCGCCAACCTGCCCAGTGCCGCGCGTGCTTTTTACATCTCGCATGCATATGTCACAGGCTGACGTTGACTGGCGCGTTTTACATGTTACGCGGCTCTCAGACAGCGGCTATCCGTCGACCGTCGGCGTGAACCCATCGCCTCCATCGCCAGATTACATGGTGACGCCGTCTTCAAGCAGTAGATCAGCAGTGCAGCTGGGGGCATCTCCACATGGCCACCCTGGCGCGGGCGTGTGATCGTGCCTTACTGCCTTGCTCGGCGCGCGGCCACGCGCGCGGCTGACTCCACAGCCAATTGGCTGAACAGGCACCTGCCACCCTGCCACTGCACAAGGCTTGTTCAGCGTCCGGCATCCGTCTTCTATGCCACATATCCACAATGCAACTCAACACTCGTGTCCTAATTCGTCATGACCAGTCCTACATCCGTCAAGAGTCAGTCCAACGTAGGCCATGCAATTGCATTCACTAGCAAACACAACGCACCACAGGGTACAGGCCACAGGGTACGTGGCCAAGCAACGCATGCACCAACGCACGCAAAAGGCACCTGTCAAAATCATGCAGCAAAATCAATCTGCATTCCTATTAAACCAGGCCAGTCAAGAAGAAAAAAACACGCATCACGTGTGCACGCACCACGCAACTGTGTGTCTGTGTGTGTGGGACTGTGTGTGCATGTGTGTCAATTGAGCGGCGCCGCTACCGCCAGTACTGCGCATGGGCACAGCACTGCGTGCCTGGCTCGGGCAAATGGTAATCAACGAACGAAGCGCATATGCATATCGGAAGTCGATCAGCTGCGGCCCTTGCAAAACGCCTGCATGCAACTCTCAATGGTCACTCATTACCGGGACTCATCGTCCCTGCTTGTTCCCTTCGCGCTGATGTGACGCAACCCGGGTATAAACCACTCGCACAGAATCCCGGGCATTCCGAGGTCCTTTCACCAACTGCGGCGCGTGCGCTACAAGCCAATCACGAGGCGCCTAGCCGGCGTTCCCTGACCCTCTCTGAGATGTACATCTGCGTCCCTCAGCGCGGCCCGCCGCCATTACCCAGCGCCGCCGCCACCGGTGTGATGTGCGGCAACGACGAAAACGACGGCGCGCCGCCGGCAGATGAATTCCTGGACCAGGCATCAGCAGCGGAGCCAATAGCATTCGTGGAGAAAACGTCAGGCGCCGTGCGGAGGTCTTGACGGCCGGCTGAAGCAGGCGCCGCGCCAACACCGCCCCGGCTACTGCCGGCGGTGCCAGTGGCGCCTGCGCCGGAGGCGCCGCCGCCACTGCTGCTGCGGCGCCGCCTAGGCGGCGCCGTCTCACCCTCCAGCGCCCCTGGCCCAGCGCCGGGCAGCTCTCCCGGGTCCGAGCGCGAGTGGTGGTGGTGGTGGTGGTGATGGTGAGGCTGGGGCTGCAGCTGGAAGCTGCTTTCGGTGGACGCTGCGACCGCCGCGCCGGACGCCACGGCGCCGTTCCTGCGCCGCTCCGCTGATGGCTGACGCCGCTGCTTGCCACCACCCGCCGCTGCCACTGAGCCTCCTCCAACACCGCCGCCACCGCCGCCACCTGCGCCACCGCGGAGAAGAGCCGCGGGCGCGGCGGAGGGCTGCCGCGCGTCACGCTGCGGCCCGGCTGCGGCTCCAGCCGGCACAGTCGCCACGCCGCGACCTTGACTGCCGCCGCTGCCGTTACTCACTAGGGGCGGCAGCAGCGGCAGCGGCAGTTGGTGCTGGCCTGGCGCGGGGAATGGCGGCAGCGCCTGAGCCTTCGGCGCAGCATGATGCGTCGGCGGCCATTGTTGCTGCGCCTGCTGAGCCCGTTCAGGCCGCGATGAGACCTCATCCTGAAACCGCACACTGAGGGCGGAGCGCGGCGGGCGCTGCGGCGACGCCTGGCTGCGAGCTCCGCCGCCGCCGCCACCACCGCCACCGCCGCCACCGCCGCCGCCTTGCGCCACTGGCCCACCGGCCATCATGCCAAAGGGCGACGTGCTCCTGCCACCGTACGACGGGTGGTGGTGCGCAGTCCCGAAGGCCGATGCTACAGCCGAGCCGCTCGTGACCAGGCTACTGCGGCGCGCAGCGGCCGCCGCCGACCCTCCTGGCGACCCCACGCCCAGCGGCGGCATGCCCCCGCCGGGCGAGCCGCACGCATGGACCGCGCCACCGAATGCGCCGCCGTCAGCGCCACCGTAGCCGCCATCTTCGTTGCAATCGGCACCCGCATCGCCCTCGCCGTATGCGGCTTCGCCGCCTGGCCTCGCGCCCGCCGGCCCGCACGAGTGCAGATACGGCCCCGGCACACACGCAGCCGCCAGCGCCGCGACCGCGCGCCGCGGCATGCCCTCTAGTGCCTCCACGATCACCGCCGCCCGCCGCCGCACCAATCGCGCGCCCTGTGACGGCGCCGCCGCCTGCCGCACCACCGCCGCCACCGCGCCCGCCACCAGCAGGAGCAGCAGCGCCGCCGCCAGCAGTGCATACGCCGCCAGGGCGGCAGTAGCAAGCCCCGCGTCCCACCAGGCTGTGTCGGCAGTGGCATTGCTACTGCTACTGCCACTGCCTGTGATGACCTCGCCGTACAGCGTGGGCCAGTGCAGCCCGCCGCCACTGACTCCGCCGCCCACCAGCTCTCCAGCGATCAGCCCCACCGTGCTACTGCCGCTGCCTGCCGTACTGATGCTACTGCCCGCGGGCTGCATGAGCAGCGCCAGGGCGAGCAGGAAGGGCGCCGCCAGGCACACCAGCAGCAGAAGGTAGGACCTGCGGCGAGCGGCGGGGATTGGCATGTGCACAAGTCGGGGCAGGAGTCATCGCAACTGCTCAGCAGCAGGACGGCGAGATTGCTTCCCAACAAGAGACGAGCGCATTCACATGGATGACATGGTTCCCTGCCATGCGGCCCCACGAATTCCGCCGAGTTCGCAGCCACCCCGACTGAGCGACAGGCCCACCTCATCTGCCGGCCTATCAGCAGCAGCCGGTCAGCCAGCAGCGATGTCCACGCACTCAGCGGCGCCGCCGCCGCCGCCACCCGCGCCGCCAGCGCCAGCACAGTCACCGCCGCCAACGCCGCCACGTGCCGCACGTCGCCCGGCGCTTGCGCCGCCGCCAGCGCCGCCACGCACGCCACGGGCAGCGCGCCGCCGCCCACCAAATCCATCCAGTGGGCCGGCCGTACCGCCCAACGCAGTACGCCCTGTACCGCCGCGAGCGCCAACTGCTCCAACAAGACCCCAGCCGCCAGAGCCAGCAACACGCACGCCAGTGCAGAAGAGGCGGCGGCGCGGGCGCCGCTGCCGCCAGCCGACGGCACCGCCAGTGCTCCACTGCCGAAGGGCCACACGCTGTCGCTGCTTCCACCCCCGGCTGTAGCGGGGGAGGCGGCGGGCAAGCCGCCGGGGCCGAGCAGTAGCCCAGCCATGGTGCCGCACACAGCCAGTGCCAGCAGCCGCTGCGCCAGCTCCAGGAGGACCAGCCACAAACCCAGCAGCTCTGTGGTGGCAGGCAGGCAGGCAGGCAGTCGCACGCGCTATATTATGGCATTGCATGGCACGTGTGCA
The DNA here is from genome assembly GCA_016834605.1 of Chlamydomonas incerta. Taxonomy (NCBI): domain Eukaryota; kingdom Viridiplantae; phylum Chlorophyta; class Chlorophyceae; order Chlamydomonadales; family Chlamydomonadaceae; genus Chlamydomonas; species Chlamydomonas incerta. The sequence continues at coordinate 227,685 of JAEHOC010000015.1, forward strand.
TTCGGTGGACGATCTACGGCGTACAACCTACGACCTGCCCAGAGATTGCGGCAGGCAAGCAGAAGCAAATGAAGCAGCCTGCGTGGCCGCATGGCGCCCGCCATGGCTTCACTCACCCCACTGCGCGCAGACGACCTCCCGCACCAGCGGCGCTCCGTAGCTCGGCAGCGGTGCGCCGCAGCCCACCAGCGCTTGCAACAGCCCGTCCGCACCCCTGCTGCTGCCGCCACTACCGCAATGCAGGCTCGAGGCGCCGAGCACCGGATGCACTCGCAGTAGCGACATGCTGTCAGGGCCGGCGGCTGTAGCACTCCTAGCGGCAGTAGCAGGGCCAGTAGCCACGCTCCAGGTGTCGCTGTGACTGCTGTTTCGGTTACGGCTGTAAGTGTGCTTGGTCGGCAGCTGATGCGGCCGCTTCTGCTGGCCACGCCCGGACGCCGCCGCCAACACCGCCGCCGCTGACGCAGCCCACGCGCACAGCCGCTGCACGGCCGCCCACACGGCCATCACGGCCCACACCACGGCCGCCAGCGGCCAGCGGTGCGGCCGCCAGGCCGCCCAGGCGCGGAGAACCTTCGGGAAGCGATGGCGCGACCGGCCGGCGGCAGCGCCAGCGCGTGTGGCGGCGGTCAGCGCAAGAGCGGGCGCGGGCGCAGGACCGCCGGGCGCCAGCAGGCGCAGGCCGCGCAGGCGCGGCAGCAGCGGGTCTGTGGGGCGCAGCAGGGCCTCCCAGAAGGCCATGCGCCAGCGCTCCTGCAGTGTGGAGGATACACAGCAGATTCGCATCAGAGTGGGGAGTCAGGGTCAGCGGGCGGCAGATGCGGGCGGCGGGTTCCCTGGCAGATGGGATTCCCTGCATAGGGGCCACGCCACGCGATGGCACCCACAGTCCCACAACACCGATGCACCGCACGCACTACACACCGCATGCACACCGCATGCACACCGCATGCACACCGCATGCACACACCTTGCGCCAGCCCTGCAGCAGCTCGCGAGTCATGTCCTCGCCAAAGCCCACCGCGCCGGCCGCCACCGCATTCGCCCCAGCTGCCGCCGGCAGCCCCTGCGCTGGGGCCACCGCCGCCGCCACCAGCCCGGACTCCACTCCCCACTGCTGCTGGTGTTGCTGCTGCTGCAGTCGCAGCAGCTTGTTCGCCAGGCTCGGATGGAGTCGCTGGACCTCGGCAGAGGGAGGCAGCAGCCGTGTCCGCATGTCGGGCGCAAGCGATAGCAGCAGCGACACGGCCGCGGGGCTGATGCCAGCCTCTTCCAAGCTGCGGAGTGTGGAGGGGCCACACGCGCCCGCCGCGCAGTGCAGCAGCAGCGCCTCCAGCGCCCCGGCGGCGCCGGAGGCGGTGGCGGCGGCTCCTGGTGCTGATGCCGCCGCTGCTACAGCCACGGCCGGGCCGCCGGCCGCAGCAGCTACAGCCATTTCGTCCAGGTGGCTGATGAGCGCCGTCACGTGGCCGCCGGACAGGCCGTACGGCTCGCTCAGCAGCAGCACCACGTGCGCAACCGCCCGCCGCGCCGCCAGCACGCCTGGCGGCGGCGCCGTCGAATGCGGCAACCGCTGCTGCTGCTGCTGCTGCTGCTGCTGCTGCTGCTGTTCCTGCTGCTCCATCTGCTGTTGTTGATGTTGCTGCTGTTTCGTAGCCGCTCCTGCCTGGGCGGCGTCAGTGGCGGTCACTGGCGCCGCTGCTGCCATCGCGGCCCGCACCAATCGCAGCACCACGGCGGGTGGGACGCCACGACCCTCCAGCCAGTCCAGCACCGTCTCCGGTGGCGCATTGAAGCACCTGGCTGGCGGCGTCACGCCATCGGGAGAGCCAGCACCAGAAAGGCTTCCGTGGGACGGGTTAGGTGACTTGCCAGCACCAGCGTCCGCCGCTGCGTTGGCGTTGGCGCTAGCGTCCGGGGAGCGCCGCGGCAGCAGCAGTCCGACGTCGCGCGGCGGCAGGCCGGGCCGGGCCGAAGGCGCCGACGACGGCATCGCTGCAGCTGCAGCCGCAGCCGCAGCCTCAGCTGCAGCCGCAGCTGCAGCTGCAGCTGCAGCCGCAGCCGCAGCCTCCGGCATCGCGTTGTGTGCAGGCGCTGTCGGCAGCGAGGACGATGGCCCGCCCTCGGCGTCGCCCTCGGGCGTGGGCGGCAGACGCTTCGCAGCCGACGCCTCCGCAACCGGCCCCGGGCCCAGCCCTGGCTGCGCCGGCTCGCCCTCGGCTGTAGCAGCCCCGTGCCAGGTGCTACTGCCGGGGTGCACCCGGTTGCCACTGCCAGAGCTGCTGGTGCGGCGCAGCGGCCACAGGCTCGAGCTAGGCCCCGGCGACGCCGGCCCGGGGGGCCGGGAGCTGGCGGGGGAGCCGGCGGCGCTGCTGCTGCCGTTGCCATCTGCTACAGCCGCGTGGGCGACCGCAGCGGCCCCGCGCGTGCCGGGGGACACGATTGGCGGCAAAGAGCTGGGCTTGCGGTGGGCGCTGCCAGCGGCCGCGAGCCGCCGAAGCAGCGCGTCTTCCGTCGCGGTCCCTGCCCCTGCCGTGGTGCCCCCGGCGCCGTCTGAGCTGCTACCGGTGCCATCGTCCCCTTCTTCGTTGTCGCTGTTTCCCTGGGAAGCGGCGGCGTCCTTGCCGCCCTCACCGCCGCCACCTGCAGCGCCGCCGCGGGCCGGCACCACCGCCGCCATTAACTCTTCAAGCTGCTGCCGCGACGGCGACACTGACCGATTGCCGCCCTGCAGCGACCGCCGCCGCTCCCCCTGCTCGTCCTCCGCCAGGCCAGCCCCGCCATGCTGGGTCCCGGTCGCAGCAGCGCCGGGCTTGCCGGCGCCGCCGCGGCCGCCGCGGCCGTAGGCGACCTTTAGTGCCGCCAGGTGCTTCCGCACCACCTCCACAACCTCCACCGGCCATGTGCTGCCGTCCAGCCCCACGGCTGCAGCCGCCGCCGCGTCCTCGGCGCTCCACACCAGCAGCGGGTGGCGCGAGCCCGAGGCACGGAAGCGGAACTGCCCTAGACCGGAAAGCGTTGCCCACCCGCCGCCCGTGCTTTCACCGCCAGCGACACTGGCAGTAGCAGCGACGCAGCAGACAGAGCTGGGGAGCTGTAGCAGCTCGCCGGCGGCGCGCGGGTGGTCGCGGAACACAGCACGCAGCAGCGCGGGGCGCAGGCCGGAGAGGAAGGGCGGCGGCGGCAGCAGGAGCGCGCCGGCAGCGCCCGGCTGTAGCAGCCGCAGTCGCAGGCACTGCTGCGCCTCTACCCAGCGCCGGCAGCATGCTGCTACAGCCAGGACCGCTCCGGGCGGGTCCGCGCTCGCCAGCGCTGCCGCCAGCAGCCGCCCGGCGTCCAGAGCGCTGCCGCTACCCGCGTCGCCTGCCACCCAGCCGCCGCCAACAGACAACGGGGCCGTAGCGCTTGCTGCTGCCGCCGCCGCCTTCGCGCCACAGCCCTGTTCCAGGACCGGACTGCTGCTGTTGCTGCACGTTTCTCGGTGCGATTCGGCCGCGGCGCGTAGGCCCTGCGCTAAGTGGGCGGCGGCCGCGGCGGCTGCGGTTGCGGCGAAGCCACCCGGCGGCACCCCAGCACTGCTACTGCGCCCCAGCCACGCCGGACCGCCGACCTGCTCCAACGCGCCAGCGGCGTCGGCCGGCGACGATGCGCCAGCCTCCACGGCGGCAGCGGCGGAGAATGCGAGGACGCGAAGCAGGCGGCCGAACGCGGCCGTTCCCGCCATGTCCACTAGCACACCGTGCCCCTCCCCAGCGGGCGTGTCATCGCCGTCCTCAGGAGCCCCTGCACCGCGCACGCCGCTGCATCCAAAGCCACAGGTGGCTGCTGCCGCGGCGCCGCCGTTGCAGCAGCCGCCCGCGCCACCGCCGCATCCGCCGCAGCAGGCACCCCGCTCGGCCCTTGGCAAGCTTAGCTCTGCATGCTGCAGCAGCGCAAATGCCAGCGCAGCACCGCCGCCGGTGCCGCTGCCATGCGCAGCCACCGCCGCCCGCTCGGCCCCGGTCGCCAGGCTGGCGTAAAGCTGGTTCACCACACGCCGGGCCTCCGGGTGCCAGGGCAGCGCGCCGGCATGGCCGCTGGGGGCACCTGCGCACGTGCCTTGCTGACAGGGGGCCGGCTTGGACGGCCCCCGCCTTGCGCCGGACCGGCCCGCGGCGCCACGCCAGGACCCCAGGCCGGCGCAGCCGCAGCAGCGCCGCCAGCCAGGCGCTGCCGGCGGCGCCTCCACATCACCCCCCACGTGCAGTTGCGCCGCCGCGGGGCCCGCGATGGCAACTGCACCGGTGAAGCTGATCCCCGCGCTGTCGGCGCCGCTGCTGCTTGCGGCCAGCTCGGGGAAGAGGTAGGCGTGGACGGCGGCGTGCAGGCCCGCCAGACTGAAGCTGCGGGCGAATGCCGCCTGCAGCTCCGGGACCTGCACCAGCACACAGGGCAAAGGCAGAATGCATGATTCAGGCCAAGGAAAGCGCCGATAGCAGCAGCAGCCGGGCAACGGAAGGAGTGGATCAGCGGCTTCGAGTTGACTGTACATCCAGATCTCTCACCCCCTGTTTGGCCACGTGCTCCGCCACCTCTGCCACCACGCTGGGGTAGCACGCGGCGATGCACGCCGCCGCGCCGCAGCCGCCAAAGTGCGCCGCCGCCTCCGGAAAATGCGTCAGCACCTCTCTCGCCACATAGTGCGGGTAGTCACTGCCGCCGCCGTAACCGTCCGCAGCAACGCCGCTGCCGGTTGCTGCTGCCGCAGCCAACGCGCCGGGGGCCGCCATGGCTAGCCGGCACGCCGCCGCCACCAGCTCCCAGGCATCCGCCGCCGCCAGGCAGCAGCGCGACGCGGGCGAGCACGGCGCCACCACGTCCCCGCTCCCGCAGCCCCTGGCACTGGCGGCGCATGGCGACGTCGCGTGCGGCGGCGAGCAGGGCGGCGATGCCGGGCCCGCGCCGCCGCCGCCGCCGCTGCTGCGCCCGGCGGCGCCCTCGACGTGGCGGCGGCGCATGCGGCGCAGGGACAGCTCCAGCAGGGCGGAAGCGGTCTTGGGCTGGTGCGCCTGCAGCACCTGGAGCAGATGCACAACACCCACCTGCGCACAGCCGGGGGAAGGGGAGGCCCGGGGGCGGCACGCATCTCGCGTCGGTCAGCAGTGAACATGCCATGACAGGTCGGGGCTCAACCCGCAGGCAGGAGGCGCCAATTAATGGTCGTCAGCTTACAACAAAGCCGTGATACGGACTCACCCGCACGTTGACGAGTGCTGCGCCCTGGAGGTTGCCGTCCGCGTCCGCGCCCGGCGGCGTGCTCCTGTCGCCGCCGCCGCCACCACCACCACCACCACCACCACCACCCGCAGACTGGCCCGGCGCCGAGGGCGACGGCAATGGCGAAGGCGCACCGCTGCTTAGCCGTGACTGCAGGGCCGGCAGCAGGCCCCGCAGGAGGCCCTCAAGAAGCAGCACCTCCCGCCCGACGCCACCGCCGCCGCCGCCTCCACCTCCGTCTCCGGCGTCTGCGCCCCCGCCGCCACACCCAGCGCCAGCGGGATCCAGATCCATGCCATCATCACCGGATTCAAATCCAGATCCGGAACCGGAAACCATCTGGTTCCGGCGCTGGATCCGCGAGCTGGATCCGGACCGGCCCATGGGCCGAAGCCCCAGGCTGGCGGCGCAGCGGCCCGCCCGGTCCTGCACTCGGGGGTCCGACCCGGCCGCCAGCAGCTGCAGCGCCGCCGCCGCGTCGCAGCCGCGCATGGCCATGTGGAGCGCCGTCTGACCGGCCACCTGCATGTCGAGTTGGGGGTTGGGTGCGGCGATGAGGGGAGGGGAGCGTCTGGGGGGATCCGTGGGGTGGCCCGAGTGTGTGTGCGTCATCTTGCAAGAAAAAAAGTTCAGAATGTCCGCGTACGTACGCGTAGCAGGCAAACGGCACCGAAAATTTGCGTCAGGGCTCTGCACCCACCCTGCACGTCAGGTCCAGGAAGGGCCGGCAGTCGCGGCCGCCGCCGCCGCCGCCGCCGCCGCCGCTGCCGCCGCCGCCGAGCAGTGTGGTCACCAGCGGCAGGTTGCGGCCCAGCAGCGCGTGGTGCAGCGCCGTGTAGCCGGACTGGGGGGTGAAGGGGGAGGAGGAGGCAGGGAGGCAGGAAGAGGCAGGGAGGGAGAGAGGGCACGGCGCGGTTGAGCATTGAGAGCATTTACCGTTGACATGTCATGCGCACCGGAAGAAAGCACGCCGTGCACTCCCTCTGCATGTTCATCGCGGAACCCCCGCCACTTTGTTTTGCGTCTTGCCTGGCTGCTGACTGAATCCCTACTTGGGTCATTGATCATACACAAAGAATCACAGACCTTCCCCGAATACGAAATCCTCCTCATCTCCCTCACCTCGTCCTCCCGCGCCGCCAACAACTCATCCGCGACGGCGCCGCCCGCCGCCCGCAGCAGCACGCCACACACCGCCGCCACACGCTCCTGCTCCGCAGGCGAGCGCCGCCGCCCCGCCGCCCGGCCGCTGCCCGAGCCGTTGCTGCCGGGGCGTGCGGCGGGGGTTGGCGAGGATGCGGCGGCGGCGGCGGCGGCGCCGAGCGGGCTGCAGGCTGCCGCGGCGTGCAGCAGCGTGCGGCCGCCCTGCGCGCATGATGACACGTGGAGGGGAACACCCGAGCCATGTCAGGTTTACCTTCTTGCCGTGGAGAGAGCTGAGCACTCGCCGACCCGATCCCCCTCAGCACCGGTCTGACAGCCCTGGACAGCCCAGAAAAGCCCTGCCTCCCCCTCCGAAAAAGACTACGCCCGCCTCCCCTCTCCCCTTCATCAATGAATGTCACCCTTATCCCCACTCACCACGCCGCACGCCGTGAGCTCCTCTCGTGACCAGGGCGCGAACGCGCGCAGGTGCTCCCACACCGCCGCCGGTGCCGCGCCGCCCTCCACCAGCGCCCACAACGCCGTTAGCCGGCCCAGGCCGCCGCCGTCGCCGCCATCAGCACCGCTGCTGCTGCCCCCACCCGCAGTGGTTTCCAGCGCAGCGCTGCCGGCCTGGTGCCGCAGCTTCGCCGGGGAAGCCGAGGGGCTCTGTCGGGCGCTGTTCGCCTTCTTTGGCGCCGCCGTCCGCGGCCGTGCGGCTGCTGCTGCCCTCCCCCCGCTGTTGCTCCTGGCTGTAGCAGCGGGCCGGTCGGCGCCGCCGGGATCTGTCGCACGGTCTTGCGGCGACTGCGTGTGCGACGCCGCCTGAGGCTGTAGCCGGTTGTGCAGCCGGATGTGCATCAGCTGCTGCTCTGCCTGCCCCGACCGAGCCTCCCCACTCGCGCTCCCGCCTCCCTCGCCGTCCGCGGGTGCGGCCGCCGCCGCTCCATCGCCGTCGCCGCCCCGCAGGCCCTCCTGCTGCTGCCGCCGCAGCGCGCGCTGCTGCTCCCGCAGCTCCTGCTGCAGCTGCAGCAGCACCGACAGCCGGTCCGCGCCCTCCCGCAGGACGCCCTCCACACCGCCGCTGCCCGGCCTGCTCCCCATGGCGCCGGATTTGAACAGGTGTTCCAACGGCGACACGTCTCGCAGCAGCGACGGCGACGGCGTGAAGGCCGGCGGCGACTCGGCAATGCCCTCCCCAAGCGACGGCATTGACCTCTCCACAGCCATGCCGGCGGCGGCGCCGGCGTGCGCGAACGCTGACGGCGGCAGCGCCGCCTCGTCATCGCCCTCGCCCTCGCCGTCGCCGTCGCTGCTGCGCGCGCTGCCGCTGCCGCCGGTGTCATCGTGGTGGCGCGAGGCATGGGGCCGGGCGTCAAAGCCCAGAAAGGAGGCACGGGACTGGCTCCCTGCGGCGGCGGCTGGGCCGCCGCCGGCCACGCCCTCGGCGCTGGTGCGAACAGTCAGGCGGCCGGTGAAGCCGTCGGGCAGGGGCGGGTGCAGCCCCGCCGCCGCGGCGGCGGCGCCGCCGTGTGCGGCTGCCGGCTGGACATGCAGCAGCCGCGGCTGCGGCGGCGGCTCCGCCGGAGTGACGGTGCTGGTCGCGGCGGAGGCAGGCCGCGAGCCCGCAGCCGCCGAAGCCGCAGCCGCGACCGCTGCTGCGACCCCTGCTGCTTTCGGTTGCGGCGGCCGCTGCCGCTGCGGCGACACGCCCCTCCCACCGCCAGCAGCTGCCGAGATGCCGCCGCGCAACGTCGCCGCCAGGCTGCCGCCCTCGCTGCTGCAGTCGCTGTCGGCCGCCGCCGCAGCAGCTGCTGCCGCCAGCGCCGCCACTGCGGGGTTGACGGCGCGCCGCGGGATGGGGCTCGGCCGGCCGCGCTCGCGCCCCGCCGCCAGCCCCGGAAGGCCGGCGCCGGCGCCGGCGCTGCCGCGGCCCTCCAGCGCGAGGGCGTCGCCGCCGCTGCCGCTGACACCCGCGGACGAAGGGCCGTCAGCCCCAGACGCCGACCCCGCTCCCGGTGCCGCACCGGACTCGGACCCCGTCTTGTTGCTCGCGGCGAAGCCACCGCCAGCGCCGCCGGCGATGCCGCCGGCGCCCGCCATGATGGCGGACAAGCTCCTGCCCATCGGGCTTGTGGCGCCGCCGCCGGCGGTCGCGAAGCTGGCGGAAGCTGAGACGAATGGGGCGCTGGGCCCCGCGGGCGGCCGCGCGCCGCGAAGCGCGCGGCGGCCGGCTGGACTGCTAGCAGCGGCGGCCGCGGTGGCTGATGAGGGCGAGGGCGTGGCGGCGTGGACGGCGGCAGTGGGGCTAGGCGGCGTGATCGAGCGCGTCAGGGGCGGGCGCCCGCCGCCGCCAGCGGTTGCGCCTCCGCTGGCGGTGGCTGCAGCAGCGCCGCCGGCGCCGCCGCCTGGCAGCAGGAGGCCGCTGCCTGACACCGTGCGCTGCTGGGCGCTGTTGCTCATGTTGCTGCTGGTGCTGTTGCGGGAGCCGGCCCGACGCAGCAGCATCGGATCACTGGCAGGCCCAGCACCTGGCCCAGCCGCCGCAGCTGCGGCACCCGAGGCCGACCTGGACGGGACCGTAGCGGACGGCGGCGGCGGCCATAGCTCCTGGGCTGTGAAAGGGAATTGAGCGGCGGCAGTCATGGTGGCCGCTACCGAGGAGGAGGGCTCTGAAGTCCGTTTCGCCAGGGACAGAGAGCGCGGGATGCGGCCGCCAACGGTCGCAGCGCCCGGGCTTGTGCCCGTGCCGCTGCTGGTACTGGCGCCAGCACCGGCAGGCGGCGGCGTCGCAGCCAGGTTGCTGCCGGTGCCTGTGCGGCTGTTGCTGCCGGTAGCAGACGACTTGCCGGCCGCAGACAGCGGCACCGGCACCGGCACCGGCGCGGAAATGGAGGAAACAAGCGGGGCCTGCGCGGCCCCTGCGGCCGAGGGGGCGTGCGGCTGCCGCGGCGGTGACTGCTGCTGCCGCGGTGGCGACGACTGCAGCCGGCCCGGCGTTGACTGCAATGGAGCGGAGGGCGCTGGTCCGTCTGACGTCATGCGGCGGCGCGCAGGCGAGTTCCGGCTGCTGCCGCCGCCCGCGCCCGGCTCCGTCACCGCCGCCGACGCACCGGCCGCACTGCCGGCGGCAGGTGAGTCTGCGGGCCCCTCGGCCGCAACTATGGAGCGGCTTGACCGCCGGCCAGCCGCCGTCGGTGGTGACTGCTGTTGCTGCTGCTGTTGCTGTTGCTGCTGCTGCATCTGTTGCGTGCTCTGCCGCGGCGGCTCATCGCCGTTCACACTGCCGCGCCGTGCAGGGCTGGCTGTAGCGGGCTGCTGCGCCCCCGGCGGCTGGACGAGGTACACTGGCGCGTAGCCGGGCACTGGCGGTGGCGCCCGGGAGGCTGTAGCACCTGGGCCTGATGCTGCTGCAGCCAGCGAGGGTGGCGCCAGCCCCGCCGCGTTCACGCCGTCGCCGGCGGCGCCGGATGCCGCCGCGCCCGCGGCATTGCTGCTGCCGTTGCGTGCCAGTGTGGGAACCAGGCCGTGTGACAGGAGCGGCGTGTGCGCGCCCGGGGACCCCGTGCCGGCAGGCGGGGGAATTTGAGATCCACCCGCGAAGCCACGGCCTGAGGGGCCCAGCGCCAGGCCCTGCCCCGGCATTCCGGGATCAGCCGACAGGGCGCCGAAGGGCGGAGCCGGGCTTACGAAACGATCTCCGGCAGCCGCAGCACCAGCGCCAGCCGCGCCTGCCGGCGGCGCGGGCCGCCTGGCGCCGCCTGGAGCAGGGGCAGCTGCCGCGTCGGTGGCTGGTGATGTCGGCGCCTTTGCGGCCCCAGCGCCAACGCCGCCCGCCGGCCCTCCGGGCGCCCGCGCTGGCGAAGGTGCTCGCCCCGAGCCAGCAACGCCAGGGCGCTGAGTACTGGGCACGTTCCCTGCGGCGTTACTCATCTATCCTGGAACTGCTTTCCGATAGCGCTGCAAGCGACGCCTCGGCTATGGGGGCGAGTGAGCTTTTGATGTGACCTCGACCCTCGCCTCGACGCTAACGTCCACAATTGCTTCTTTGGGCTGGTCATGATAATCGCATCCATGCATCCATCTAATGCTAATAGAGAGCGACAGGGCGAGTGCTGTCGCGACTATTCTGCGGCGTTATTACGCTGGAGTGCTACTGGCCCCTCTCCACTGCGGCTTCTGCACCGGATGAATAAAAATATCTTTGATTTACTTGTATAATGAGTGCGTTTCAATGAACTCGTGTGGCAATGTGCAGCATTTGCGGCCCGGTTTCGCGAATTGGAAGTATGCAGCCCCGTTGTTCATATGAATCGAGCAGTGGTATCCCCGTATATCGTTAATATGGTTCTACCTCCAGCAGGGCCAAACGTGCCGCGAGGGCCGACCGCCCACCGGTCGGCAACCGTTTCCCATGCCGACGCTCGTGTCCATACGTCGCGTTGACCACTTCCCTGCATTCGCAGCGTATAGACACATATTTTATCTACACATCATGACAAGCGAAGAGGTCCCAGAAGCGAGCACAAGCGGCTCTAGTATTTACTACTCCTTGCGCGGGGCTTTGGCTGGGCCAGTCGCCGGAGTTTGCTCTAGATTCATAACATGTGAGATACACGGTGCAAAATACCGCATAGAGCCAATATAACTCACAACTGCACTCGGCCCGAAATTGCACTCCCGCCGTCTGCTCGCGCAGACCCGCCGGACACCATCAAAGCCCGGCTTCAAATCCAGGGAGCGTCTCCAGGCGGCGGCCCGGCTCGCTACTCGGGGACATGGAACGCGGTGGTGCAGGTGGGGCTCTCGCGGCACGGGTCTCCCGCCGCAACGACTGCCCCCTCCACCAGCCTCACACGCGCACACACAACCCTGCGCAGCCAATCGTTGCCTTCCACGGAAGCGCGGCCCCAACCCAGCCCGACCCAACCTCAGCCGCCACGTGTGTTGTTGGGTGCAGGTTGCGCGGCAGGAGGGCCTGCACGGCTTCTACCGCGGCTTTGGCGCGGTGGCGCTGGGCAGTGTGCCCGCCAACGCAGCCTACTTCGGAGCCTACGAGGCAGCCAAGGCGGTGGTGCCACGTGAGTCGTGAGTCGTGTGGCGCGCTGCCAGGGTGTCAGGGGCCGGGCCTGTGGGGGAAAAGTGGGTTGGAGGCGGGGCAGGGAAGGGGCAGCGTAGAGTTTGAGGTGTGTGTGGGCGATAGAGTTGGGCGGGTGTGGGTGTGGGTGTGGGTGTGGGTGTAGTCTTTCCAAATCAACCATTGGGGGCCGGCGAAGGCACTGAGTACACCACATGTGTTGACAGATGCCTTTCCCGCTGCTCCCAATCCTGTCCCCAATGCGCGCCACCGCCGCCGCCGCCGCACGTGCGCATGTGCCCCGCATGTGTCCGCGTGTGTCCGCCGCGCAGCCGGGTGGGGAGTGGCGGGTGACATGGCTGTGGGGGCGGCGGCGCAGCTGGTGGCGGGCGTGGTGTTCACTCCCATCGACATTGTCAAGGAGCGGCTGCAGGTGCGCGTGTGTTTATGACAGCAACAGCGAGAGGTGTGCGTGTGTGCGTGTGTGTGCATGTGCGGGTGCATGTGCGTGTGTGCGTCGGGGGTGGGGGCCGTACAGCGGCGTGGCTGCCTTGTGCTGTTGGGGGTCGCCGGGGAGCTGCTCCAGCAGCGGAATGCGCATGGTGTGGCGAATGCCGCTGACACAGGATGTGCAGCTCCCTTAGTGTTAGATACCACTGTCAGATACTGTCACTCACACACACGCACACATGCGCACACATGCACATGCACGTGCACTGTATATAATTGCGCGCGCGTGTTTGGCGGGCTTTGTTGTCCGTCTGTTTTTTTGTTTTAGCACATGCACATGCACGGCCCCCATGCCGGCCTGCAGGTGGCCCCCCTCATGGCCGGCGCCTACGCCTACTCGGGGCCACTGGAGGCGGTGAAGGAGCTGGTGGGTGGGTGACGGCGCGGGCCAGACCGCCGGGGCGGGCGGGCGGGCAGCGGGGCACGTGCAGCTTGGGGGCAGCTGCTTTTCGCGGTGGAGGAGGTGGTGATGGAGGCACCTCTCAGAGTTGGAAGCGTGGATAGGCGCAAGTGGGGGCGCCGACCCAGACACTCAACAGCCCGTGCTATGCAGTGCACTTGATGCCCCCCTATGTTTCATTTCATTGCCAACACTCTGCTGCGCCGCAGGTGCGGGTGAACGGCCCACTGGGGCTGCTTAAAGGCTACTGGGTGAGCCGGGGCGCATGCTTGGTGTGGGGGTGACGGCGCTTTGCAGGCTTCCCAGGGCAGCGCCACACGCGCCGCTTTGCCGCTCCCCCCTTTGGTTTGGATTAGCTTGGGCTGGTAACCACAACCCCCCTCCCCTCCCTGCCCAGGCCACCAACGCGGTGTGGCTTCCCTGGAACATCCTGTTCATAGCTTTCTACGAGGCCTCAAAGCGGGCGGCGGCGCGCAGCACTGGCAGCAGCAAGGGCAGCAGCACGGGCAGTAGCAGCAGCAGCACGGGGGCACCGGGGTCGGCCGTTGCAGGCGAGGCGGAGGTGGGGCCGGAGGCCAGCAGCAGTAGCAGCAGTGGCAGCGGGGCGGTGGGTGGAGAGCTGTCGCCGGCGGTGCTCGCACTTTGCTCAGCGGGTGAGTCCGTGTGTATGTGTAGGGGAGCACGTGGGACAGGGGTTGCGCGTGTATGGATGGGCCTCCAAATTCCGTGGCAGCCTGCAAGGTGCATAAAGCGTTGGGCTCGCAGTTGGTGTGCCAGCTCTCACCATCATACCGAGCGCTACCGCTGCCCGCCACTGCTCGCAGGCAGCGCCAGCCTGGCCGGACTGCTGACGCACCCGGCAGACGTCGTCAAGACGAGATTGCAGGTGTGCGCGCGCGCACCGGACCGGGCGTGTGCGGCTGGGCGGCAGCGGCAACGCAGCTGCTTGTTCCTGGGCAGGCGCAGGACTGAACGTGAATGTGCGGTGTCGGGGCGCAGGCAGTAGCAGGCAGGGAGCAGCAGGCAGGCAGGAACAGGCAGGAGCAGGCAGGTGAAGCGCTCCCGCCTTCCCGCCTGGACGCGCGCCTGCGCAGGTGCTGTCGGCGTGTGAGGCGCACGCCCGAGTGACCGCCTGGTCGCTGGCGCGGCGGATGTGGGCGGAGGAGGGCGCGCGGGTGGGTCCGGCTGGCTGCTGCCGATGCTGTGCACGTGGCGCCTGTCAGCGTGTCAATGACTTCGCCCACCCCAGGGTCTCCCCTACGCCCTGAGTGGCGCCGCCCTGCCGAGTGCTGTCCAGCCGTCTGCCTGCCCTGCCAACCGGTGGCCGTGCAACCGCCCCTGTTACACGTTGCCTGCCATCCTTGCAATTGCAACCCTCCAACCTCCCGCCCTGTGGCCAATGTGTGCGGCCGTCAGGTTTTCATGTCGGGCGTGGTGCCGCGGATACTGCAGCTGGCGCCGGGTGCGTGCGTGCGTACTTACGCGTGGAGGACGAGCGAATGTGTATTAGAAAGTGGCGGGTATTCACTTGGGCCGGGCCCACAAAACCCTGGTACAAGTGGCGGGAAAGCGCAGTGCATGCCTCCGGCTCCGGTCGCTCTGTCATTCACAATCTCACGTGACGCACATGCTTCCCCAACCTGCCGCCACCGAATCGGCCACTGCAGGCACGGCGCTGTCCTGGGTCATCTACGAGCCAGTGAAGCGCTTCCTGGCGCCGCCGGAGCGGTAGCCGCGGCGTGGCGAGCGCGCGCGCGTTGGTGGCGGAGGGTGACTGAGGTAGCAGTGTACTCCTATTGGTACTCGCAGTAGAGTCAAGAGCTACAGATTGGAGCGTTGCTGAATTGCTGCGTTGCTGCACCGATGGAGGTGTCAGATGAGAGATTGTCACCGAAGAGCTTGTGGTCTTCTTATGTTACAGTCACGTGTCACAACTCACGCTGGACAATATAAAGTCCCTGTACCTATCATAGCGGCCTACACACAATCCAGTCACATGTACATGGCAGTTGGTAGGCGCCGCGTGGGTAGTTGGCCAACAAAGTCAAGACGATGGGTCAACTGTAATTATCCAGCGGGCAGCACCAAAACCATCGGAAACTGTATCCATCGGCCTTCGCGGCCGTGCGGGAAGCCGGCAACCAACAAAAACAGCCATAGCTGGACCAGCCCGTGCGATGTGGCGGCTCACCGCGGAAGCCCTATGTATGAGCATGCGTCAGCCTGCAGCCGCCCTCTGTGCCTACCCCTATCCCTCAACCAACCCAAAGCGCCAGCAATGTCTGGACAGGCCAAAACAGCAGCACACTCGTCGGCAACCAACAGAACCAGACAACGCTACACCAAGCAGCGGCACCGCGCAAAACGTGCAAGCATACCACACATACGCTTGACCAATCGTTTAAACAAACCCATCAGCGCAAGTGCAGCGCCGGCCACCTGAACGACCGTAGATGTTCTAGCACCAACACCTGGGGCTTGGGCACAAAACTATCTCTCTCTTTTTGTTGCCCATGGGCCATTCACTCTCTTCTGTGCCGCAAGCAAGCCGTTCTCAGTTCAACGGCTGTGATGTGTGTCCACAATCCCTCACTCCCTGCACTCAACGCCACTACCCCATCTGCCTTATCCACCCTGCACACGCCCCCGTGCGCGCGCCGCTCCACGCCCCTCACTCCCTCACGCCTACTTGCGCCGGCTGGCGCTGGCGCTGCGGCTGCCCGCGCCCGCCAGCGCCTTGCCGCCCGCGCCGTTGCCGCTGGCGCTCAGCTTGGGCCCGTGCCGCAGCACCAGGCCGCCGCCGTTGGCGTCCGCCTCCACCACAATCGTGTCGTCCTCCGCGAACTCGCCGCGCAGCAGGGCCTTGGCGATGGCCGTCTCCAGCTCCTGCTGCACCGCGCGCTTGACGGGGCGCGCGCCGTACACGGGGTCGAACCCAATCGCCGCCAGGTGCTTGACCGCGCTCTCCGTCAGGTCCAGCCCGATCTTCTTGTCGGCCAGGCGCTCCGCGACGCGCTTGGCCTGCAGCCGCACGATGGAGGCGATCTGGTCCTGCGAGAGCGGGTCGAAGATGATGAACTCATCGATGCGGTTGATGAACTCGGGTCGGAAGTGCGAGCGCACGGAGGCCATGACGATGTTCTTGATGGCGTTGCGCGCCTCAGGGCTGCCCGCCTCGTCGCCGGCGGCGGTGCCCAGCTCCAGGATGGAGTTGGAGCCCAGGTTGGAGGTGAGGATGATGATGGCGTTCTTGAACGACACCACGCGGCCCTGGGGTGGTGGTGGGAGGGGTGCGGGGGGAGTGGGAGGGGCAGCGCGTCAGAAAGATGGGGAGCTGCGGACAAAGAGCTGCAGGCGGCCAATGCACTGCCAGCCTGCGCGCCCTGCGAGTGCCCTCCACCACCAATGTGCAAGTGTTGGCAAGTAGCGCCCAGCACAGCCCACGAAACCACCACACACCACAACACCTCCCGCACGCCCCCGCACGCACCCACCTGCGAGTCGGTGACGCGGCCGTCGTCCAGGATCTGCAGCAGCACGTTGAACACGTCCGCGTGCGCCTTCTCCACCTCGTCGAACAGGATGACGGCGTAGGGGCGGCGCCGCACCGCCTCCGTCAGCTGGCCGCCCTCGTCGTAGCCCACGTAGCCGGGCGGCGCGCCGATGAGACGGCTGACGCTGTGCTTCTCCATGTACTCGGACATGTCGATGCGCACCATGGCGTCCTCCGTGTTGAACAGGAACTGCGCCAGAGCCTTGGCCAGCTCGGTCTTGCCCACACCTGGTGATGGGTGACACACGCAATGCACACCGTTGGTGAGGATGATGATGAAGCAGAGGAAGGTGGCAGCGTAAACCCGCGCTCCCTCCTCCCCGCATGCCCCAAACCACACTCGGCGCCCCCCCCCGCATCCCCCATCCCACACCACGCTCGGCCCCGCTCCCTCCAGCGCGCCGGGACTCACCGGTGGGGCCCAGGAACATGAAGCTGGCGATGGGCCTGTTGGGGTCGGCCAGCCCCGCGCGCGAGCGCTGGATGGCGTCCGCCACCGCGTCCACCGCCGCCTCCTGCCCGATCACGCGCCGGTGCAGCTCGTCCGCCAGGTGCAGCAGCTTCTCGCGCTCGCTCTCCACCAGCTTGGACACGGGGATGCCGGTCCACTTGGAGATGATCTCGGCGATGTCGGACTCGGTGACCTCCTCCTTGAGCAGCTTCTTGCCGTCGTGCGTCTCCGCCTGGCTCAGCGCCTCCTCCGCGGCCTTGAGGCTGGCCTGCAGGCTGTGCAGCGTGCCGTACTTGAGCTCGGCGGCGCGGTTCAGGTCGTAGGTGCGCTCCGCCTGGGGGAAAGGAGGGGTTGGACGGGTTGGGAGGGGTCAGTGGATGGGTCAGAGAGACAGGGTTGGTTCGGTGGGAAGCCATGCGAGGAAGTGGAGGGACACCCCTCCGGACACAGCATTCAAGCAGCCCCGCACCTGCCCACGCCTCCCTCAAAAGCAGCACCCTGAATGAAGCACCCTCAAACAGCACCCGCCTGCCGCCGCCCTCAACCACCAGCCGCCGCACCTGCGCGATCTCGATGTTGACGCGCTCAATCTCCTCCTTCAGGTCCTGCACGCGGCCCATGTCGTCCTTCTCCTTGCGCCACTGGCCCGTGATGACCTTCTGCTGATCCTTGAGGTCCTCCAGCTCCGCGTCCAGCGCCGCCAGGCGGGAGGCGGCGGCGCGGTCGCTGTTGGCGGCCTGCGGGTGCAGCGGGGGCACGGGCACGAGGGGGCGGGAGGTCAGGGTTGGGGTCCAGAGAGGACGCGGACAGAACACGGAGATTGAGGCACGCGTGGCCAGCGTCCCTTGCCCCGGCCTCCTCCCTTTTAATACTATACACATACACGTTCCCGCTCTCCCTGCAAGCTGCAAACTCGCGTACGCACCTTGGTCAGGCTGAGCTTCTCCATCTCCAGCTGCAGCACCTTGCGGTCGATCTCATCCAGCGCCAGCGGCTTGCTGGTGATCTCCATCTTGAGCTTGGCGGCGGCCTCGTCCACCAGGTCGATGGCCTTGTCGGGCAG
Source organism: Chlamydomonas incerta (assembly GCA_016834605.1). NCBI lineage: Eukaryota > Viridiplantae > Chlorophyta > Chlorophyceae > Chlamydomonadales > Chlamydomonadaceae > Chlamydomonas > Chlamydomonas incerta. The sequence goes on from JAEHOC010000015.1 coordinate 245,138, forward strand.
GAAGCGGTCGGCGATGTAGCGGTCGCTCAGCACCGCCGCCTCCACCAGCGCCGAGTCGCTGATGCGCACGCCGTGGTGCACCTCGTAGCGCTCGCGCAGGCCGCGCAGGATGGACACCGTCTGCGCCACGTTGGGCTGGTCCACGTACACCTGCGTGGGAGAAGCCGCGTAGCCGGGCAGGGGAGGGGAGGGGATGGTAAGAAGGCGTGGAGCGGTTGCGAAGAGAGGCCTCAGCAAGCTAAGAGAGAGGAGTGAGGTCCAACAACAAAACACAACAGCCAACTGCAGCCCCCGTGTGATGCCCGTACGCACCTGCTGGAAGCGGCGCTCCAGGGCGGGGTCCTTCTCGATGTACTTGCGGTACTCGTCCAGCGTGGTGGCGCCGATGCAGCGCAGCTCGCCGCGAGACAGCATGGGCTTCAGCAGGTTGGAGGCGTCCATGGCGCCCTGCAGTCGCAGATACGTGCACACGGAAGTCGGTGAGTGAGTGAGCACACATAATGACAAGTGCATGCATGGTCAAGAGGCCGCAGTCCGGCAAACGCAAGGCGGACTTAGGTGTCCATGTGCCGTTCCGAAAGGCCCAGCCGACTACCCTGAGGCCCGCGGCGGCACCCATGGCGGGCACCCGCCCTCACACAACTACAAACGCTCGGCGCTCCCACGGCGCCCTGGCTCACCCCGGTGGCGCCGGCGCCCACGATGGTGTGGATCTCGTCGATGAACAGCACGATCTTGCCGGCGCTGTCGGTGACCTCCTTGATCACGGCCTTGAGCCGGTCCTCGAACTCGCCGCGGTACTTGGCGCCCGCGATGAGGGAGCCCATGTCCAGGGCCATGAGCGTGCGGCCCTGTGTGCGGTGGGGGGAGGGAGGGGGTGGAGGGCGTCGGTGAGGGCGCGTTTGAGCGTGGAGTTTACGGGGCACCCCAGGAGTCTGGCTTAGAGACACAGACGGGATATGCACCTTTGCGAGCTCATCCCCTCCTCCCCAGCCCTCCCCTTCGCCGCCCTGTCTCTCCCCACCTGCAGCGCCTGCGGCACGTCGCCCGCCACGATGCGCTGCGCCAGCCCCTCCACCACCGCCGTCTTGCCCACGCCCGGCTCGCCGATGAGGCAGGGGTTGTTCTTGGTGCGGCGGGACAGGATCTGGATCGTGCGCCGGATCTCGTCGTCGCGCCCGATCACTGGATCCAGCTTGCCGTCGCGCGCGGCGGCGGTGAGGTCGCGCGCGTACTTGTTGAGCGCCTCGTACTTGCCCTCCGGGTCCTGGTCCACCACCTTGTTGGTGCCGCGCACGTCCTTGATGGCCTGCGGAGGGTGCAAGGCGGAGGGAGGGTGGAGGAGGGCGGTGAGCATGAGAATTCGAGCTGGCGCGCCGCGTCAGCGGCGTGCTGTGTGACGGCCCCGCCCCTGGTAGCGCCTGGCCCGGCGCAGGCCTCCGCCAGTTGCCTAACCCTGTGTCCAAACACTCCCCGTCACCCAACCACCCCCACTCCCACATCCACCTTCACCCCGCCATCCCACTCCCCTTGGCGTCTTGGTCGTCTCGCTTCTGGTTTCTGGAATGAACTATCCCCTCCCACCACGCTCACCACGCCCCACCACGCCCCACGCCCACCACGCCCCACCACGCCCCACCCCTCCCACCACGCCCCACCCCCACACATCACATCGCTCACCGCGTCCAGCTTGTCCTTGGTCAGCCCCTCCGCCTTGAACAGCCCCTCGCCGAAGCGGCTGTCCTCCGCCATGGCCGCCACCAGGTGCTCGATGGACACGAACTGGTCGCCCCACTTGGACTGCAGCTCCATGGCGCGGTTCACCAGCGCCTCCAGGTTGCGGCCCAGAACCTGAGGCGGGCGTAGAGGAAAAGGCGGGGGCGGGAGGCACGAATCAGTCAGATGGAGCGAGGGTTGTGGAGTGGGGGAAATGCCTCACACGCCCCGCCGTACAGGCCAAACCGCCAGGCCCGTCAAAGAAGGACCCATACCAGCGCGACCACCCGCTCCCTGCCCCCAACCCTTAAACCCTCAAACCCCCTCCCCGCCGCAGGCCCCCCCTCCCCGCCCCCTCCCCCCAACAACCCTGCGAGCCGCCTCAAGCCGCCGCCCACCAAGCCGCCCACCCACACCCCGCCGCCCCACGCCGCATCCCACCTGGCCGCTGTCGCCGCTGACGGTGGGCTGCCGCCGGATGTAGGCGTCCACGCGGTCCAGCAGCCGCGTGGCGTCGGAGCCGGCCTTGGACAGGATGCGGCGCGCCAGGCCGTTGGGCTGCTCCAGCATGGCTTTGAGCAGGTGCTCCGTCTCCACCACCTGCTGCCCATACTCCTTGGCGATCTCCGGCGCCGCCACCACCGCCTGCCAGGCCTTGTCGGTGAACTGGTTCTGCGTGATGCGCTTGCCGCCGCCGCCCGACTGCGAGGCGCCGGACTGCGACGCGCGCGTGGCCATGCTGCGCCGGCCGGGCCTGTGCGAAGCAGGGTGAGGGAGGGAGTGAGGAGGAGGGAGAGGGGCGTTGCGCATGTGCGTGTGTGTGGTGTGCGGTGTGCTGTGCGCGGGCGCTCCGGGCGTGCCCCAGGCAGCGGCTCAATCGTTGACGGCCGCCTTTTCCTGTGCTAGCTACGAGGTTTTGCATCGCGCCCCTTTTGTTCATCCCGAACCAGCATGCATGTGCTGCTCAAGTGCTGGGTGCAGCGGGTCGGGAGGGCCCAGGGGAGGGCCACCCGGTGCAGCGGTTGGGCCGTAAACGGAATTCCGTATGCGCAAGACCGTACCACCTGCGCAACCGCCAACGCCCGCGAACATTCCAGTCGCGCTGTCCGCGCATTCAACCCACCTCACGGCCAGACCAGGCGCGAGCGACAGGCCCGACAGAGGGGACGTCCGGGCCAGCGGCAGCGCGCTGAAGGGCAGCAGGGGCGCTGCGGCCTCGGCGCGCCCGCTGCTAAACCGCACCGGCGCTGTCCGAGGCCCCGCGTGCATGCCCGAAAGCACCCTGGGCACATTTGTGGCCGAAGCGGTGTTCTTGGCCAGCCGCATGGGTCCTGCGGGCAGGATAACGCGAACGAGGAGTGCACATCGCTTCAGGAAACTCGACTAGAGCCAATTGCCGATCTGGGTGTGTGACTATATTCCAGAGCAACATGACATGGTTGTGAGCAGCAGTTCATGGCACCCCGCGCCCTATTGAGCGGGTCTCGGTAATAGCGATGCGTCAGCATGCCCACGAGCCATAGCTGAACAGACTGACCTTGCTGTAACATCATTTGACGAAGAAGTTCGGCTGCTGCTGGCAGCGCCTGGGAAGCGATAAGTGGCTCTAAAGTTGTTAGGCTTTGCAGCGTCGTTTGAAGCATAAGATTTTGCGAGTCTGTAATTAATTGAAAAGAGCCGGCGAATGCATATGTTTATATGCCCGCACAGGCAGGCAAAGACGTCTCTACAGAGAGTGGCCAAAGCATGGTGGACGCCTCCGGAATCCACGCGAATGCACCAGGCCGCTGGCACCAGAACCTGCCCGAACTCGCTTGTGTGACGCAAATGATTTTAGGGGGTATGTCGCTAGTAGCATCGCGGGGTGTTCAGAGGGGTGGTTTGGCTGATTGGGGGAGGATCGTGTCTGTCGCTAAGCATCCCGCCACGAACACATGCCCACGGCGTGCTGCCGGGCCAGGCCAGGCCATGGCTCTCGTCATGCCGAGCCCTCCCGAGAATCCTCGTCATTACACTGCAACTCCCTGGCACTCAGTGTGCGGCGCTACCGAGTTAAAATGTTGGAGGGGCCCACGCGAACCGCCTTCAACGGCCACACTCTGAAGACGCACAACGCGCCACGCAATCGTGCACTTTGCTGTGACTCGATCAATGCGGCACCACGCCCTGCATGATTAGCATTGTGGTACCGCATGTCCTGCACACGAGCACGCGCGCAAAGCCCCAGCACTCCAAGAAACTGCGAATTAATCAGATCACACCCATAGAAGCTTCCAGAACCTTCCGTTGCAGTTGTCAGGCACGCGCACTTGGCTAGGAGCCTAGGACCAAGCGTAAGCTACATTCGGGTCAGAATTGCGGAATGGAGCTTCATGTGGGTATTGGGTCTTGTTTTGGGGCCAGGACTTTGGGTTTGGACTGGCGCTGTTACCACCGGCTTGAGACCCCTGCTCCCGCACGGCCACACCCACCCCGCCCGCACTTGCACCTATCGCCGCCCCGTACCTTCCGCATTGGCCGGATTGCAACCCAAGCGTGGAAAGAGTGGGTTTAAAAGGTTCGAGCGGGCCAAGGTCTGTCTGTGCTGTACCTACCACAACAGCCGCGTCATCCCCATAACTCCCTCGATCGGCAGCCGTGCCACACGCCCACAAACGCGGTGCTCGTGTCTCTCGAAGCCCACTGCAGCGCCGGCCCTAACAGCCGTTGCTGAAACCCCCCTGCTTACTCGCAGGCTCACCCGCACACACCTCTCCGCTCCGTCAACCGCTCTGCCGTCTTCGCGCTCCTGCTGCATTGCCCTCCTTACTCTTCGCGTCTGCGTCCGCCGCGAGTCAGCAACTCGGGCAGCAACAACCTGTCTAAAACATGCGCCACCTCCACTGACCCGCTCACTGCCTGTCAAGCGGCAATGCAACTACGGTCAATGCAGCTACATGCCCCTTCAAATCTAGGCCCTCCACTCCACGCCCCACGCCCCAACTCACTCCCGCATCCTAATACCGTAACGGCCGCCCGCACGCTGATCAGTGCATGAAGATGGCGCGCCGCCGCCGCTGCTCCGCCTCCCGCCGCTCCTCCTCCTCGCTCATGTAGCTGCTGTGCTCGCTGTAGTCATCCTCCTCCGTCCTGTAGTACCCAGCCGGCTTGCGCGGCCGCCCGCCGCCGCCGCCGCCGCCGCGCCGCCGGCCACCCCTGCCGTGCAGCTCGTCATCGTCATCGCTGTCGTACTCCCCATCTTCGTCGTCGTCGTCATCGCTGCCGCGCCGCCGGCCGCCGCCGCCGGCGCCACCCGCGCCGCGCCGCATCGCCAGCGCCGCGCCCCAGCTGTAGCTCGCGCCGCCTCCCGCCGCGCCGCCCCCAGCCGCCCCTCCCGCGCCCGCCATGTCCACATCCGCGTCCGCATCGCCCTCGGCATCGTCGTCGTCCTCCCACACGCCGACGCCCGCGGCCGCTCCGCCTCCGCCCCCGCCGCGGCGCCGGTGGCTGCTGCTACCTCCGCCGCAGTCCGCGTCAAAGTCGTCGTCATCCCGCGCGTCCTCCTCATCCGGGTAGGAGTTGGCGTAGTAGCTCTCAGCGTTCGAGTCCTCGCTGTCGTGCTCCTCCAGCGCAGCGGCGCGCTGCGCCGCCTCCGCCGCTACCTCGCCGGCCCAGAAGAATTCGTCGTCCTCCTCCGCCACCTGCGTGCATGTGCGTTGGCGGCGCGGGATGGGTTACCGCGTATTTCGTTGCAGGCAGTGACGACGACGGCACGGCTGGCCCATAAATCCATAATGGAGCAAGCCGTGGTCTGCTGGGTCGCCTGCAGTGGGCCCGGGTGCGCGTCAGGGTCTGTCATGCCTTGGCAGCGAGTGTGGGCAGCGAGCCCACAGCGCCGGCTTGACACGGGTGCGGCCAAGCATCGAGTTGCAGCGGCAAGCCATGGTGCATTTGCCCGAATGCCTTTGGAGCGCAAACGGCAGAGCGGATTGCAGCCTTCACGCGGTTACAAAGCGGCGTTGCGTGGGGGCAGAGCCCACCCCAGTTCGTTTCCCAGACACAAGTCTCAGTTCCCAGTCACGGGTCTCAATTCACTGACAAAGGAGGTTTGCCGTAACGACAAGGACCACATCAGGCAGCGACATTCCGCCACACCATTCCGCCGGGACTGTCCCAGCGTGCTAACCCCTTTGGTAATCATGCCTGCCATTATTTGAGACACGGACGTGCAAGCATACGGCCCCTGTTGGCACGCCGGAAAGAATTGACGGACTATAGATAGCGGCTTGCCCCGCGCGAACACGGCATGCGGGTGTGCACCATCAGAAACGGCCGCAACGCATGTGCGGAAGCATTGGACTTTATGGGGCCCTCTCTAGCGCCCTCAGTAATCACGTACGTATTATGTAAGAATGCAAAAATGTCCCACCCGCCTGACCCCTGTAAATACGGCATTCAGTTTTTTTGATTGCAGCACACATTGTGTAGAAAGGGGGCCTCACTGAGCTGTTCGACCATTGCCGCGCCAAACGCAAATGGCCGAACGCACGTTTCCCTGTCGCCCCCTGCATGATGACATCAAATCTACGCACAGAACCAAGCGCCGCATTCCGTTGCCTCGGACTCGCGGAAACCCGTTTGAAGCCCCACGCGCGGTATGGGCCTGCCCACTGTCCCTAGCCTAATCCGTGTCAGCTATGTTACTACTGTCAAAAGGTTGGAGCACCGCCGCGCTGACACCTTGCCGCGCGCCCCTGGCCTGGCAATGTCAGAGCTCGCAATTACACTAGTCAAGGCAGGTGACATTCATCTACAGTACTACAGGCGTGCCATCACTTTAATAGTCCATTGGCATTGGTCCCCACCACCCGCAGCGTCCTTGCACCCCCAGCTCCCGACTGCCAGCTACGCGCCTGCCCGTGCAGCCTTGCCCCCGGCCCCGCCGCCGCGCCCCCGCCCCCCACTCGTCACACGCCCAGCAGCATGCCAAACGCCTCCCCGAGCAAGCCGCCGTCGCGCTCGGCGTCGCTGTCGCTGCCGCTGCCGCCCCCGACCTCGCAATGCGCGCGGCGCGAGCACATGCCGCGGCCCCCGCACACCACGTGGCGCGAGCACGGCGACGTCGCCTCAGCCTCGGCCCCGGCCCCGGCCTCGGCGGCGCCGCCCCACGACATTGCCGAGCCGCCGCTGCAAGCCGAGGCGCCGGCCGCCGCTGCTACAGCCGTCCGTGACCCCAGTGCTACAGCCCCCGTCCCGCCCGGCCCGCCGCCCACCTCTATGACGGGCACGGCCAGGTCGGAGCCGGTGGGCGCGCCCTCCCACGGCCACAGCTCCTCCGCCTCCTCCATCGCCGCCTCGCCGCCGCCGCCGCCGCCACCAGGTTCGTCGTACTCGCCGTCCGGTACGGGCACGTACACGTCGTACACAAAGCCGGCGCCGTCCTCATCGCCAGTGGCGTCGCTGTCAGCTGCGGCGGCGGCGGCGCCGCCGCCGCTGGCGGCGGCCGTGCCGCCGCTCGTGGCCGCGGGCGTGGAGGGCGCTGGCGGCGCCCCCGCCGCCGAACCTGCCGCAGTATCGGCGGCAGCAGCTCCAGCAGCACTCCCTGCAGGAGCAGCAGCAGCACCAGCAGCGGCAGCGGCAGCAGGCGCAGCACCGCCGGCCGCCGGTCCGATGCTGGTGCCAGGCACGTCCGAGCCGCGACTGCCCTGAGACTGCGACTGCGACTGTGGCTGCGCCTGGGCTGCCGCCTGCTGCTGGGCTCGCCGCTGCCGGGCGGGGATGCGGCGCGGCTGCTGCGGCTGCTGCTGGCCGTCCTGGTGCTGCTGCTGGTGCTGCTGGCCGCCCGCCTCCGCGCCGCCCACCTCCCGTAAGTACTCATCCACCTGCACAGGAAGGAGGGAAGCGAAGAGGGATATGTCCGTCAACGCTGGTAAAATGTGACAATCACAGCTGGTAACCAGCTGGCTTTCCTTTGGGTAGATGCTAGACGCCCGAGCAGCGCCCATCCACGGCCCGCCCCCACCGACCCTGCAATGAGCGGCGCCAAGACCTCATGAGCCAGCCTCCCACCCACCATTACCGAGCCACCACCCACACCACACGACACCCCACCCCACCCCACCCCACCCCACCGCCGCCCGCCCGCCTCTGCTCACCATGGCGCCGTAGCGCTGCTGGATGAGCTGCTCCTCTCCCTCCTCCTTGCCAGCCGGCCGCTGCTGCTGCTGCTGCTGCTGCCGGTGCGCAGACCTAGAGGACGGCCCGGCTGGCGCCGCCGCTGCCCCGGCAACGCCGCTTCCACCAGCCTCGGCGGCAGAGCGCTGCGGCGCCGCCTGGGCGCCATGGCGGGCGGCCCGGGCGGCTCGTGGCGGCCCCCGTGCTGTCGTGGGCTCGGGCGCGGCGGGTAGGCGCTCCAAGTCATACACGTGGAAGAGGCCCGGGCCGCTGCTGCCCTCGACGTCTGGCGCGTTCTCCTCGCGCCGCCGGCGGATCTGCGGCGGCGGGGTAACGGGCGCGGGGAGTAGGTTTCAAACACAACCGACAGACGCCGACAGGCTCCTACTCCTAGCCTACAGGAGAGTCGCGCAGTCCTGTCCATCCCATGCACGCCTCGCCCCACGCACGGCCCCCGACACGCCCAGGCCCAGCTCACCTGCTTGTACCGCGCCGCCGCGCCCGACTGCTTGTGCGACTCGCGCAGGGCCGCCATGCGGGTCTCTTTGCTGGGCCCCTGCGTACCGCGGAACGGCCGCCGCCCGCCCGGCTCCGAGCCCGACTGCGACGTTGGCTGCTGCTGTCGCCGCCGCTGCGGCCGTTCCTGTTGCTGCTGCTCCTGCTCCTGCGCCGCCCGCTGCTCACGATGCTGCTCGTTGGATTGTGCTGTAGCCTTAGCGGGCTGGTCGGCGGGACCCGGCCCATTGCCGGCAGCTGACGACTCGGCCGCGTCGCAGCCGTCGGCGGGCGAGGGCTCCGCGGGCCCGCTGGTGGAGGCGGTGGCGCCCGACTGCGAGCGGAGCAGCCGCAGCAGCTCCGCCTCGGACATGCCCTGCGGACAAAGCAGCGATGGGCGTCAAGCGGAGGCAGCCGATGAGTGCCAAGGCCAAGGGAGCTGCCAGCAGGTGCGAGGCGGCGGTCTGTGTGAAGCTCGCGGTGACGGCGGGAAAGTGCGCCCGCGTACCTCCAAAACCGACACGTCGACTGTCCGCAACCGCCGAAAGCGCCGTCGCGGGATCGCTTCATCAGGGTCATCCGCAGCGGCAGCACTCGCGCCCGCAAACGTCAGCCCCTGCAGCTGCATAAGCAGCTCATCGAATCGAGGCTGCTTGCTCCGACTCCTGTACCCAGCGGCCTCCAAGACTGCGACATTGTGTGTAACGGGCAGAACGTCAGGCACTGCGTAGCCAGGGACAACGAGATGGGCCTTGTACTCACTAATTTCGTTCGCGGCCGGCTCATCTCGCCGGCGCTTGATTCGGACGATGGTCAGCTGCTGCTGTTGCTCCGCTGTTTCGTTGGTGGCCCCATCGCCCACGTCAGCCATGGCCGCGCGTGCGCTGAGAGCAAAGTTCTGGAAGGCCCGCCCCAAACCAGGTTCTGCGCTAAACCATCGTTAGCTCATCCTTTGTTCGTTCAGTACATGTATGAAACAAGCGGAAAGTCTGGTGCTGTCTCGGTGGCAAAGCAGAAGAGCTTAGCGCGGGAACTCAGCCGGGAACCGATGCAGCGCCGCCCTAGCCACCCTCGACTCTCCGCGCCACTACGCTCGACTGCAAAATTCAAACTGTACATATAGAAAATGGCCGTGGCCGCAGAAGCTCCCAGCTGTCACTGCGCTTTTTCTTTCCCTCGACGACAGTCCCCCAGGGATTACCCAGCCATCTAATATCTTCGAGAAGTCGTCATGACTTCGGCAAGGCTGTCAATACGCTCAAAGCACCGTGGGGGTGCAGGTGGATGGTCGAGGATGCGAGTGTTTCTGTCCTCGGGTCCTGTGCGGGGAAGGCCTGATACGCATGCTGTAAGTGGAGACAGAAGTTTCCCACGATCAGTGGCAGTGTGCAAGTCTTGGCACTTGGTCGGAGCGGCCAAGAGTCGTTCCGGCATCCCCCTCTCGGCCGACACGATGGGGCCCGCGGCTGGGCCGGGATAAGGCAGCAAAACAGCTTCCCCGCACTACAATTCTCTAGTAATTCAGCACACAGCAAACCTAGAGGCTACAGGCCACCCTGGGTCCGGATCTGGAAGGAGTGCTGTTGCCAGCGGCGCGGAATCAGTGTGCGCGCCGGCACGCGTGAGTTCGCAGCCGCCGCGCCGCGCTTCACACAGCCAGGCTCCAGGTGCTGAGCCTTACCGTCCTCGTCGCCACCACCACCGCTGACATTAGAACCATCATCGCAGGCAGCCTCTTCTTTGTGCTTGTCGGCCGGGGTTGGCCGGTTCCGTAAAATTCGCGGCCGGTCTGCTGCCTGCAGGCACAGGCACCCGCGCCATCTGCCCTGGCGCCACACGCCCAAGGGTCTGGACGTCATCCCGCAACTCGGCAGCAGCCCGCGCGGAAGCCAAGTGCTCCTGGTCACCTGTCAAGCCCGGGGCAGCTTCCGCGGTCTCGGCAGTCCAGCTTCCACCGCTTGGATCCGCCGTCGGCAGCCGCTGCCGTTGCGGCGAGCAGCGCGGCACTGCGAGTCAGCGCTGCTTTTGCAAGCCATAGCCAGTGGTGTTTCGGCGGCCAGCTCTGGGATTCTGGGAGCGGTGACAGGCAGGCAGCGGCCGACCCGCCACACCTGTGACAGGCGCCGGCACCACCCCGCGCTTTCGCCGGCCTCTCTCCCGCCCTCTCGCTCGGAAACGCAACGCAGCGCACCCGTCTGGTTGCCGGCTAACAATGAGCACCAGCAGTAGCAGCACCACCACATCCAACTGCGACGGCAAGCGGCCGCGACGGCAATAGCAGTCGCGGCAGCGGCAGGTGAGGCAGGTGCGGGCGCCAACGCCTCTCCCCACACGCCGCTGCTGCGCGGCCCGATGGCGGCGCCGGCGCCGCTGCGGTGGCAGCTGGCCCGCTAGATAGCGCCGGCGGCCGCCGCTGAGCCGGGTTTGACATACATCAATGACAGCAGCGGCGGCAGCCGACCCGGCGGCGGTCGTGGTCAGCACCGCCGCCACGGCTACGGACCCAAGTCGGGTGCGGCAGCAGGGCACCGCGGAGCTGCGGCGGCGGCGCCATTCGCGCCACTCCACGGCTGCAGCAGCAGCTGCTGCTGCTGATGAATCTGATTGCAGCGCAGCATCAACTGCGATAGCTCGCCATGCAGGCTGCCGCCGCAGCCGCGGGCGCCGCCAGAGCTCCACTACAGCCCAGCAGCAGGCGCCCGCGCCTCCGCCGCCGGCCGGTGCGGCGTGGGCGGCACGGCGCGGGCGGCGGTCCCGGGCGCTGGCGCTGGCGCTGGTGTTGGCGCTGGCGGCGGGGTTCGCCTTCATGCCGTCACGCGGCGCCGCGCCGGCCGCGCCCGCCGGCCTGGACCTCGTGGACCCGGATGGGGCTGTTGGTAGGGCGCGGCCGCACAGCAGTGGTGAGGCATCAAACTGGGGGGCTCTGGGCTGCAGCAGAACATCATCCCAAGCAAACTCAGCGCAACGGGTTCTTGATTCAGCTTGCATTGCAGTCGGGTTTGACGCAACGGGGTTCGTAATGCAGCGGCGGAAATCTCACAGCCCCCTTACGTGTGTCTGAATCTGGGTGTCTGAATCTGCTTGTCACGCTGCACGCTGCCGCAGGGCCGAGCCAGCCCTTCCTGGCGCGGGTGCGGCCCGCGGCCGGCGACGGCGCCACGCCCGCGCTGTCCAGCACCAATGGTACGGCGGCGGAGGCGGCGGAGCAGCAGCGCAGCAGCAGTAGCAGCAGTAGCAGCAGCGCTGCCGGAAGTCGGCGGCGCGGTGCGCATCGGGCCAGCAGCAGCGGCATTTGGCTGGCTGCAGCCGCCGCCAAGGGAGGGCAGGAGGCGGAGGGTTACATCGTTAGAGCCAGCCGCACCACCACGCAGCACCGCCGCAGCCTGCAGAACCAGCAGCCGCCGGGCAAGCCGCAGAACCCCAAGCTAGGCAGCAGCAAAACCAGCAGTGGCGGTGTTGCGGACGGCGGCGGCGCCGTTGTGGCGGGCCGCTGCAGCGCGGCGGCGCCGCTGCAGCTGCCGGCGGCTTTCCGCGAGCAGCAGGGCCTGCAGAGCTGCCCGCTGGTGGTCGGCTACCTGGTGAAGCAGGGAGCCGCCGCCGCCGCCGCCGACCCAGGCGCCGCCGCCGCCGCCATCGCCGCCGCCATCCAGAGTGGCGGCGGCGGCGCCAGCGGCAGCGGTGGTGGCGGTGGTGACGGCGGCAGCAGTGCCGGTGGCGGCGGCGCACGCAGGCTGCACGCCAAGGGCGGCAAAGCCGGTGCCGGCGGTGGTGGCGGCGATGCGGGGAAAGACGGGGTCTCGGACGGGGGCGGCGGGCAGGAAGCGGAGGAAGCTGCGGAGGGGGAGGAGGACGGCTCGCCGCTGTGCTCGACCGCCGTCCTCATAAACAACGGCCGGGTGCGTGGCGGCGGCATCGTGGGCAGGCGGGGAGAGAGTGCGGCACGGGAGGGGGGGGACGGCGGGATCGGGAGCAGGGGCATGGGTATGGGCGGGGCCAAGCGCTGTTGGGGCCTTGGTGCGTGCCGCTCACGAACCGCAAGGCGCGCGGGACGGGGGCGGGCTGCCAACTGTCTCAACCACCCAACTGCCCAACCACCAAGCCGCCCAACCGTCCGCGCGGTGCGTGACCCACCCCAACCGCCTCGCAGGCAGTGCTGTACGGCTGGCAGCTGGTGTGGCGCTTCGCGGACCCGCGCGCCTTCAGCGCCGGCGACGTGCGCGGCGCGGTGCTGGTCACGGGGGGTGGGTCGCTGGGGTCTCTGGAGCGTGCTTGTTTGTGTGAAAGGGGGCGTGTGAGAGGGGGCCTCGTGCGCAAACTGGGTCCCAAACGCGTATGAGTCGAGTTATGGACCTTGCTACCAAGCCGCCATGTACGCCATCTTGCATGGCGGCACCGCGCACGCCGCCCTATGTCCCCTCCCTCCCAGTAGCTCGCATATGCGGCTGCAGCTTCTCCTTGCAGCGCTGATGCTTCTTTGTCCCCTCCCACTCCCTTCCCCCTTTACTCCAATCGAAAGGCGACGGCTCGCCGGTGCGTGTGGTCAACTCGGCCGAGGCCGCCGCCATCCCGCCCGCCGGCGGCGCCGCCGCCTTCTCTCTGGCGCTGGCGCCCAACACCAGCGACGCGGGCTGGGCCGCCGCCGACACGCTGGAGTGGTCGGGCGTGTTCGTGAACGGGCAGCGCTGCGTGCAGCTGCCCAGCAGCTCCCTGGGCCTGCCGGGCTGCGGCCTGCCGTACAGCCAGCTGGCGGCGGCGGCGGCTGGTGCGGCGGCGGGTGCGGTGGCGGCGGGCGCAGGTACGGAGAGGGCGGTGGTACGGCAGTAGTCCAGGTGATGCGGGGGAGGGAGGCGGGAGGGGGAGGAGTGATGGGACTTTGCTGCTGGTGGATTGAGTGAGGTGGAGGAGGGGCGGGCTTGCACAAGTGAGCGATGTTGATGGATGGGCAGTGAAGAAGTAGGGCGGGACGGGTGTTTGGGGCTCGGACGGGCCAACCCATAACCAGGGCGGCTACTTGCTGTGTCGCAGGCAATGGCACCATGGCTCAAAACGCGAGCTCCCCGCCGCCCCCACCGATGGCGCCGCCGCAGCCGCCCGCCAGCCTTGCGTGCGCCTCCGTCTTCTGCTGCGGCGACCTGGATGCAGGGGAGGAGCCCGAGCCGGCCAGTGGCCCCAGCGGCACCTCCGCCAGCGGTGCCGGCGGCGGTGGCGGTGCCGGCGGCGGTGGCGGTGCCGGCGGCGGCGGTGCCGGCGGCGGCGGCGCGCTGCTGCCGCCGCCGGCCCCCGATGCCATTACTCAGCTCAGCGCCGCGCTGTCGCAGCTCACGAGAATGGTGGCGGCGCTCACGCCGGCGCCGCCGGCGCCAGCAGGCGGCAGCAGCAGTAGCAATAGCAGCGACGGCAGTAGCAGTGGAGGCGGCGGCCGTGGCAGTGACGGCAGTAGCAACGCGGTGCTGACGCCGGAGGTGGTGGCTCGGCTGCATGAGCTGCTGACGGCGGCGGCGGCGGGCGCTGACGTGTCAGTGGACCTGCTGGCGACGCTGCAGGAAATCGTACGGCAGGGCGGCTTCAGCGCGTACGACAGGAGTCTTACTAATCTCGCCGGCACTGGCAGCAGCACCGGCGGCGCCGGCGGCGGCCTCATTGTCAATGTGACGGGCGATGGCAGTGGCGGCAGTGGCGGCAGTAGCAGCACGAACCTGACCCTGGTGCTGCAGCAGCTGCGGGATGCGATCACTGCCCGCCAGGCGGCGCTACAGCGACCGCCGCCGCCTGCACCCCCGTCGACCTCGCCGCCGCCGCCGCCGCCGCCAGCCTCGACGCTGTCGCCCGCCGTGGGCGCCTCCGACGGGCCGCCGGACTCAAGCGGGGCGCCAGGCGGCGGCGGGGGCGGCGGCAGTAGCGGCAGTGGCAGTAGCGGCACGTCTGCGGAACCCGCGGTTGAAAGCGGCGGTGGCGGCGGCGGCGCCGCCGGCGGTGGCGCGGGTAGCTCGGGACAGCAGGCGGTGCTGCCCAGGCCGCTGCCGCTGCCGGCAGACGTGACGCCGCCGTCGCAACAAGCAGACGGCAAGGGCCAAGCTGGCGGCGGCGATGCCGACGCCGCCGCGACGGCCACCGCGGCGGCGGTTGCGGCTGCCGCGGCGGCTGCAGCCGCAGCTGCGGCGGCTGCAGCAGGCGGTGCCGGCGGCGACGGTGAGGGGCAAGGTCCCACTCATGGCTCCAAGAGCGGTGGCGGCGGCGGCGCCATCGTCGGCGGGTCGGCGGCTGCAGGCGCGCTGGTGCTGGTGCTGCTGGCGGCGCTGGCGGCGACCTTGCTGTGGCGCCGGCGGCGGCGGCGCGTGCGGCAGCCTTCTCTGAAGGAGCAGGAGAAGCAGCGAGGCCAGCAGACACCCTCTTCCGGGCGCTGCAAGCCCGGCACCGCCACGGCTACAGGCGGCGGCCGGGAAGACGGCGCCGACGCCGCAGTGCAGGCTGCAGCCGGCGCGGGCCGCCCTGCTACTGCCGCTGCTACAGCCGCCGCAGCCGCACCTGGCGGATGGCGGTGGGGCCACCATGACGCGCCGCAGCTCGCCACCGTATTCGCGCTGCGCCAGCCCGCGCTGGACGGCATTGTGGAACTGGGGTCGCCTGCGGGCAAGGACGCCGCCGCCGCCGCCGCCGCGGCAGCTTCTGGTGGCGGCGCCGGCGAAGGCGCCAGCGGTCGCGGTCTCGGTGGGCAGGCTTCGCGCCGGGCTTCGGGCGCTAGCGCTAGCGGCGGCGGCGGCGGCAGCGTCACGTGGGAGGATGTGCGCCGCTCCTGCTCGCCGCCGCTGCAGCGGCCTGGCAGGGCCAAGCGGGTGGACAGCGGCGGCGGGCCGCCGCCCGCGCCCGGCGGCAGCTTGGTGGTGGGGTCCCGAGGGCCGCCGCCTGGGCTGATGGCGGCCCAGGGTTCGCTGGACCGGCGAGGCGGCGGCGGCGGCGGTGCGTTGGGTACGTCGGACGCGGTCCGCTCCGCGGGCTGCAGCAGCGCCGGCGGCAGGGGCCGCAGCAGCGGTGGCGGCGGCGGCACGGGCGGCGGCGGCGCGACGGGCAGTGTGGTGCAGGTGCTGCTGGCGTCGAGCTCCTCACTGCCGCAGCTGATGATGGCGCTGCCGCCGCCGGCCGCCGCCGCCGGTGCTGGCAGCGGCGGCGCCAGCGGCGGCGGCGGTTACATCGCTGGCGGCGCCGCCGGCGGAAGCGGGTGGATAGCGGCTGCAACACAGGCGGTGGCGGCGCCGCGGCCATCGCACCCCCTGCTCGCGCACGGCCCCTGCGCCGGCTCCTGGCCGCCGCGCTGGCCCGTGCCGCCTGTTGTGGACCCCGCCCTGCTGCGAGGGCGGCCCTCGGAGGACAGCGCCAGCGGCGGCTTTGGCAGCGGCGGCTTCTGCGGCGGCGGCCGCTTCGGCAGCGGCGGGGCAGCGGCAGGGGCAGTGAGCGGGATGACGCTGGGCGCTCTGTTGGGGGCTCGCCGCATGCCGGTGGCCGGTGGCATGCCGGAGGGCACCCCACGGCGGTCTGCGACCACCTGGGCTGCCGCCACCCTTGAAGAGGGGCTCGAGGACGAGGAGGCGCAGGACGGCGAGGGTCCGGAGGCGGCGGCTGGCGCCAGCGGCGGCGGCGGCGGCGCGCTGACCGGGTGTAGCAGCAGCAGTGACTGGTGGGCGGCGGCGTCGCCGGCAGCTGCTGGTGCTGGTGGTGACGATGCAGAGGAGGACCAACCGCCGGGTGACCGCGCGTCGCCTTCGAGCAAGTGGCGGCCCCAGCTGCCGCCGCCGCGTCCCGTGCCGCATGCCGCATCCCTCCTTGGCCGCGCCCGCAGCGACGCCGCAGCCGTGGCCCTGGCTCGCCTTGGGCCTGTCGCCTCGCTCGTGCCCTCAAGCTCCCCGCTCGTCGGACGTGACGCATGCGCCCCCAGTGGTGCCAGCAGCTCCGGAGCTCCGGGTTTAGGGCGCCGGCCGCCCGCTCGCCCGGCACCCCTCCTTTCCGCTGCTGCTGCTGCAGCTGCTACAGCCGGAAGTGGAAGTGGAGGCGTTGCTGGCGGTGTTGCTGGCGGCGGCGGCGGCAGCGCACGGCTGCACCCGAGCCGCTCGTTCCCGGCGCAGCTGCTGGCACGGTTGGGGCGGCTGGCGGCGGCCTCCGTGGGCTCAGGCGGCGCGTCGGCATCGCCGCCGCCGCCACCGCCGGGTAGCGGCGCAGCCGCGCGGCGCAGTCAGCCGGCAGACAGCGGGCTGCGCCAGGGCGCCGGTGACATTGAGGCCTCTCATGCGGTGCCGGAGGCGGACCCGGCTGCTGCGGCGGCGGATGCGGCGGCAGCGGAGGCGGAGGCTGCGGAGCGCGGCGCGTCGCTGAGTATGCAACCAAGCACAGTGGGGCTTGGCGTTGCCGGCCTTGGGGCGCCCGTCAGCGCATCCGCCGCCGCTCTGACCGTCATCCCGGCCGCCGCCAGGACAGCGCGGCAAGCCGCCTCCGTGCGACTCCCGCCGCCACAGGCGGCGGCGGCGGCGGCACCGCCGCCCTTGGCGGCGCTGTCCAGCGCACGATGCTCCGTCGGCGCCGCCAGCAGCCTCGGCGGCGGCAGCGCCCATCCCGGTGCTACTGCCGCCGCAGCCGGCGGTGGTGGCGGCGGCTGTAGCACACGGGATGCCATGGCTGTGTCGATTGCGCCCACCTCGTTGTTCAGCGGCAGCATGCTCAGCAGCGGCAGCTACGCCACCAGCAGCACCGCCGCCGCCGCCGGCGTGGGCGCGCCTGGCAGCCGCCGGCCAGTGACGGCGGCGGCGGCAGAAGCGGCGATAGCCGCCGCAAGCCCTCCCACGAAGGCTGTAGCGGGTGTGCAGCTGGCGGCTGTCGCCGACTCACGGGCTGCTACTGCCGGTGACCAGGCGCGCAGCACACCCGGCGGGGTAGCAGCCCCTGCCGGCCAGGCGGCTGCTGCCGCCGCCGCTGCAAACGCGTCGCCCAGCCGCCCAGCCGCCGCCGCCGCCGTTGCCATCGCCCCCTCCGGCCCGCCCGCCGCCACGACGTCCTGGGTGGCTATTGACTTCGCTCGGGATGTGGTGCTGCAGCGGCGCCTGGGCAGCGGCGCGCACGGCACCGTGTATCAGGGGCTGTGGGTGGGGCGGCCTGTGGCGGTCAAGGTAAGGGGGCCGGGGCCGGGGCTGGGGTGGGTGAGGTGGATGGGTGTGTGGGCGGGCTGGGCGGGTGGGGTGCAGGTCGCGGGGATTGAAAGGTGGTGGAGAGGTGGGTACGCGGCTACCGGCGGGTTCCGGCCCGCTGGTGAGGCCACGCCAGGTGTGACACATGCTGCACACACACACACTCGCATGTCGACACACGCACGCACGTCGTACACTCGCATGTCGACACACGCGCATGCAGGTGGTGCCGCTGCTGGACGGCGACGGCGGCGCGGTGTGTCCGCAGGCGCTGGAGAGCATCCGGCAGGAGGTGCAGGTGGGCGCAGCGGGGTGGGGGGCCGAGGGTGGGGGTGGGTGCAGGTGGGTGCAGGTGGGTGCAGGTGGGAGCTGTCGCTCTGAATAATGGGAGCTGTGGTCTCATGGTGGTACGGGTCGGGCCGACACACAAGTATTCCAAACGCGCCCGCAGGTCCTCAGCCGGCTGAGTCACCCGCACATCGTCCAGTTCTACGGCGCGTGTCTGGCGCCGCCGCACGTGTGCATCGTCGAGGTGGGCGGGGGCGGGGCATGGGCGGATGGGTGGCGCACAGAACCACGGCAGCGGCGAAGCCGCCAGGCCGCCAGCAGCGGCTGCCTACAGTCGACCTGCTGTCTCTGCCGATGCTCCTCCCTCAAATGTTTAGCTCATGGGTCATGGACCGCAACCGCCCCACCCACCCATCCATCCATGCCCAATCCCCATGCGCACCCAGGAGCTGGCGGCGGCGGGCTCGCTGCACCACCGGCTGCACGCGCGGCGCCGCGGCAGCAGCACCAAGCTGCACCCGCCCATGACCTACGCCGAGGTACCGCGGGCTTGTGTGGTGTGAGGGCGGGGCTTGATTGCGGGGGCCTGGGGCCATCGGGTCACCCGGTCCACCAGCCGCCCGCCCGTACAGATGACGTAATCCCGGCCGCACACGCACACGCACACACGTGCCCGCGCAGGTGCTGCAGCTGGGGCTGGACGTGTCCACCGCCATGTGCTACCTGCACCCGCACGTGGTGCACAGGGGTGAGCGGGCGGGTGGCGGCGGTGGTGAAAGCGGGCGGGCGGTGGTGCGGGCGGTGGTGCGGGTGGTGGTGCACCGGGGTGAACGGGCGGGAGGTGGCGGTGAAAGCGGGCGGGCGGTGGTGCGGGCGGTGGTGCGGACGGTGGTGCACAGGAGTGAGCGGGCGGGAGGGCGGGCGGGCGATGGGTGGATCCAAACCGTGTGTCGGAAGTCACGTCACGGAGGGGCTCCAGCAGGGGCTCCAGCGGGTCAGTGGGATGCATCCGATCCCACGCCGTGCCTGCTCCGCCGACTGACACCATCCGCCCGCCCCCGCCGCCCTCTCGCCCCTGCCCCCGGCCCCCACCCCCCGCCCCCGCCAGACCTGAAGCCTCAGAATGTGCTGCTGGACGGCGCGGGGCGCGCCAAGGTGTGCGACTTCGGCATCGCCAAGATAAAGGACCGCACGCTGCTGTCCACCCGCAACGCGCACGCCGGCACCCCCGCCTACATGGGTGAGCGGGGGCGACAGGGCGGTGGGAGGCAGGGGCCGGGAGGCGAGGGTGGGGGATATGGGTGAGCGAGGCGACGGGGCGGCGGGGCCGGGAGGGGGCCCCGGGGGCACGGGGCGGGGCCGCTGTGCGCGCGATGGTCCGGTCGCGTTTGCTTGGCGATAGCTGCGTGCTGCGTTGTGCCACTGCCACTGCTGCGCCCCATCGCATCCGCTGATAGCCTGGTAGGCTGAAGGTGTTGCCGTCACCGCACGTGCTCCCGATGCAATGCTGGTGCCGCAGCCCCGGAGCAGTTCGAGGGCCGGCCTGTGAGTGAGAAGGTGGACGTGTACGCGGTGAGTGGGAGTGGGCGGCTGGGCGGCTGGGTGGGTGGGTGGGCGGGTGCTGATCATCAGTGCGTGGTTGGGTGGCTGGGTCGGGCCGTCCACACATCCCCCCACACACCACACACACAACCTACCACGCATCCTGCCCCACCCCTGGCTGCTTCCCACCCCACCCCCACCCCCCACCAGTTCGCCATGACGCTGTACGAGTGCCTCACCGGCGAGCAGCCATGGCGCGACCTGCAGAACCCAATGCAGGTGCGTGCTGCTGCTATTGCTACTGCTGCTGCTGCTACCGCCTGGCTGCCGCGGCTGGCCCTGCGTCTGCCCCGCGCCCCCGCGCAGCCCCTACCCACCCTACGCTGGGCCCTCATCTGCACGCATACGCACACATCCCAACGCCACGCGCCTGTCGTCCCCCCGCCCCCTCGCCGCGGCCGCAGGTCATCTTCGTGGTGGGGGTGCAGTGCCAGCGGCCGCCGCTGCCGCCCGCCTGCCCGCCCGGCCTGGCGGCGCTGGTCGCCGCCTGCTGGTCCGACAGTCCGGAGGAGCGCCCGCCCTTCGCGGCGGTGGTGGAGCGGCTGCGGCGGCTGCAGGCGGAGGCGGAGGCGGAGGAGGTGGCGGCGGCTGCTGGGGTGGAGGCTGGGGCAGAGGCTGCGGAGGCGGCTGGTGCTGGGGCGGACGTGGGATCGGTGTGATGGCAACAAGGGCGGTTAGATGGCGCGGGCGCGGGCAGAGGAGCACCCGCGCGCTCGCCGGTGGGGGCCGGGGCCGGGCGCCGTCACGGGCGGGCGGGGCCAGGTGCATGCGCGTGCATCATGAGTGCAGCGATAGGCCTAGGGCGCACCGGGCGCACACACCGGCAACTGTTTCGGGGTGGGTTCCGCGGCCGCCGGCTGTGGTGTGGGGTGTGTGCTTGTGGCCACACATGAACGTGATGAGGTGCCAGCAAGCAAGGCTGGGTGTGTAACAGGATGGATACGTGCCGGATGCAAATTCAGTCAGGAAGGCCTTCTTGATGGCTGGAAGGCATGGAAGGCACGGGTTGGGGGCTGGCTGCTGCGCATCTCTGCGCCTCCTCTCCATTCATGCACCTGTACCTGCATCGCGGCATGTACTGTATCGCGGCATGAGGCAAGCTTGGCGGAAACCCGGGAAAGGCGGAAAAGGGGAGGGCCGGAGAACAGCGCCGGGGTGACGGTCCGACGGGCCTGCTGGGTCTGGGAATTCATCTGTCACCATTACGAATGCAATTTTATTACGATACTCCATGGCTCCTTGCTCCAGGCTCCTTGCCTGTCCCATCAAGGCATCAACCCAGAGCGAGCCCCCAGCCGTGTGCGTGTGGCAAGCCTCAGCAGTCCCTTGTGTGCGGCCTCTGCAAATGCGTGCCACACACACGCACATGGCGGGCGTCGGGGCGTGGCTCGTTCCATCTAGCAACACCCGCTCATTCATTAGCTTGACATTCAGCACCAGTCGTGTTCACATGTTGCATGTGCGCAACTGCGGATGGTCGACCATCCACCTGAGTAGATGTGGACGTGAACCTTTCATAGCATCTACAACAGTAGCTAGTCTGACTTTTACCAGCGGGACAAGAACATTCCCATACATACTGACGCAGGGCAACGCTGCTGATAACGCCACGAGGAAGTTGTTGACGCTTAACGACATAGTGATAGATGAAGAACACTAACTAGTCACTCGTGGTTCCGGGCTACTGATGGCCACATGTGTGCGTGGCGGCGTGCGGCGAGGGTGGCAAGACTCCAACCCCGCACCGCAGCGAGCATGGAAATAACAAAAAATGGCATGAAAGGCGTAGGCACGAGCTTTGGAGTGCCGACTGGCACCCACTGGGCATGGAAACACACTGCCACTGCACACAGCCCTGCCACTCCACTCCTGCCTAAAACAAACTCCGCCGCACACTCGGCACACACATTCTCGTCCTCGGCACACACACATTCTCGTCCTCGGCACACACACATTCTCGTCCTCTTCCTCCTATAATCAGCACACCGACCTAATCTATAGCTCCGATCGACCCAAATCCGCCGCGCTGGCCCCGCTGGCCCCCGCCGCCGCCAGCGCCTCTCGCAGCCGCGCCGCCGCCCACCCCACCGGTGACACGGGGTGCCAGAACTCGTTGTGGTAGTTGCCCTGCAGCCACGGCCGCATGAACAGCACACTGGTCATCAGGCAGAACGCCGCCACCGCGGCGCGGTGCGCGAAGCGCACCGCCGCCCGCACCAGCCGCCGCCGCCGCTGCCTCGCCGGCGCCGCGATCGGTTTCCGTGCCGCCGCTGCCCCGCCGCCGCTGCCACTCTGGATGACGACATCAGCAGCAGCGGCGCGGTCGGCGTTGCTTTCGGGCAGCGGCGGCGGCAGCGGCAGCCCCAGCGCCTGCTCCACCAGGATGGCGGCGGCGTGTAGCAGGAAGAAGCCCAGCTGCCAGCCGGCGGCGGCGGCGGCGCCGAAGGCGGCCCAGCACATGTACTCGTGGATTATGCCGCTGAGCGCAAACACCGCCACCAGCGCCGCCGCCTCCTCCAGCCGCCGGCTGCTGCTGCTGCTGCTGCTGGCGGCGGCGCGTTTGGAGGCTGCGGGTGGGGCGGCGGCGGTGGTGCTGATGCCGTTGCCGTTGCTGGTGCCGTTGCCGTTGGCGTGAGGCTGCGCCTTCGGGTGCTGGCGCGCTTGCGTCTGCTTGCCGCTGCCGCCGCCGCCGCTGCTGCTGCTGCCAGCCGCCAGCAGGCGGCGCACCGCGGCGCGGGTGGGGCGGTAGGCCAGGCGCACGAAGGTCATGCGGAACAGCTGGTGCCAGCGCTGCCACAGCTCGGCCACGGAGCTGGTGGCGCCCAGCCAGGGTTCCCGGAACTGCGGCCGCAATCATCGAGGGTTGGGGATGGTGTGTGCGTGTGTGGGTGTGGGTGTGGGTGTGGGGTAAATTCATAATCAGTTAGGACGTGAATGCGTAGGAATGGGGATAACGGTGAGGTGAGGATGGGGATGGGGATGGGGATGCGTGGCAGGCGGCAGGTCGTGGAGCGCAGCGCCCGCGGCCACACGACACGGTATCGTGCTGGCCCCGACCCCAACCCTCGTTACGGGTTCTGGGATCGCACGGGTCTGGATTGACCTACCCGGCCCCAACCTCGCCCTCCGCCTCAGTCCTCGAGAGACGCCGCCTGTCTCATGATCCCCCCGGTCCCACCTTCCCACGTACCGCCCGACCCACATGGCTGCCGTTCGCACGCCAGCGCTAACTGCCAGCAAGCCCCTCCCGTCCACAAACACACACGCACACGCCCGCACCCACATCACCCGCACCTGGTGCCGGCAGCGCCACAGCAGCTCCGGCCGCACCGCCGACAGCGCCAGCAGCAGCCCGCGGTAGCTGATGGTGAAGTGCAGGTACAGCGTCACGGTGAAGGCCAGAGAGGCCGCCACGCTGGCGGCGCTGAACAGCGGCGGCCCGCCGCCGCCGGCGCCGTCAAACACCGCCAGCGGCTTGACCACAAGTGCCAGAGCGCCGTCGTACACCAGGTACTGGAACCCCAGCTCCAGCAGCAGTCGGCCCACGGCGGCGGGGTAGCTGGCCCCGGCCGCCGCAAGCGGCTGCCGCTCCAGGCGCGCGCGGCGCGCCTGCCGCTGCCGCTCCGCGGCAGCGGCGGCGGCGCCCGAGCTGACATTGTGTGACGGCGGTTGTGCGACGGCTTTCGAGCCCGGGGCGGGGTCTGCGCCCGTGTCCTCTGCGCCGCCCTCTGCGCCGCCCTCTGCGCCGCCCTCCGCGCCGCCCTCTGCGCGCACCGCGGCGCCGCCGCCGGCCTCGAAGGGCAGGAAGGTGTCCCGCAGCCCTTCCAGGAAGTAGGCCCAGGGGCTGCGCGGCTGCGGCGCGGGGTCGGCCATGAAGCCGTACTGCAGCGCGAACAGGGTCATGGCGAAGAAGGCGCCCGCGATCTGGCGGGGGGAGGAGGGGAGGGGAGAGGGGGAGGGGGAGATGGGAGAGCGTGTGTGTTCGAGCGGACGTGAGGCGGACGTGAGGCGGGCGTGTGGTATGGGTGGGGTTGGGGTTGGGGGTTGGGGCGTGGAGGAGCGGTAGCCCAAAGCGCGGCGAGATGCGCCATGGCCGAAGGGCGCCAGGAGCCCGATTATGAAGTCGCCCTACGGAATGCCCCACCAGCCGCCCCTCAGCGTGCTGGGCACAGCGCAAGCCGTGGGCTGCGAGCTGCGCGTGCGCGTGCGTGCGAACGTTGCGCCCAACCCGAAACCTTGCCCGAAACCCCAACCGCCTCTTCTCTTGGCCCGGCAGACGCCGTCGCGCAACCGCGGACCTGGGCCGGCTCATCGGTCGCTTCGCCTGACTCACCTGAACGCAGCATGCTTTTGTGATGTCCCCGATTGCGAGCGGCACCAGGGAGAGCGCGACCGGCGCGGAAGCGAGCAACCAGACTCCGCGAAGCGCGCGGTTCTTGAGTCCTTCACCAAAGTACATTAGCAGAAGAAAATTTGCGCCGATGAGTCCTTCGACCAGGAAAAGCCAGAACAGCGGCTGAAACGATGCTGGGACATGCTTCAAAATTGGAGCAGCTGCAGCTGCAGCTCGCTGCTGGATTATCTGTGCTATATCATACATGTTTGTGTATAGAGGGCTGGGGAGGCAACGGAGCTAAGCGAGCCGACGACTCAGCTGCGCACGATCCGGGGGGCGCCACGCCACGCACTGGTGGCTTCCACAAGCCCCTGCGCTCCTTGACACGCTACGGTCCTACGAGTGCTTGTCGACGATGCCTTCATTTGCATAACCTTTGCTTTCGAGCGCACTGCCGCTCCATCCACGTTCCCCTCATCCTCCCAATAGTCTGACACGCCGCGCAGATCCAACCCAACAACCCGACCAGGCCAGTGTCCGTGTCGCTGTACGCTCCATAACCCCTCCTGCCTTCCCGTTTCGCATTCCTGACTGCGCGCCTCCTGCTGATGTAATCATAGTCGAGTCCTACCTATTTCCTTCCTATCTGGTGCATTTTCCAAGGCATCCTTTCTGTGATGCCCAACGCTCGCGGGCCCCTACAGCTCCGTGTGGGCTGGGTGCTTGCCGCCCTGCACCACCGCCTCCTCCTCTGCCTCGCCCGCTGCATCTACCTCCTGCGACCCCTCCCCTGCAACCCGGGCCTCCGCCTGCTGGGCCGATCCCTGCACACCCGCCGCCTCCTCCTCCTCCCCACTACCGGCCGCCTCCTGATCGGCCGCCGCCTGCGGCTGCGACTGAGGCACCGCCGTGTCCGTGCCGGGGGCCGGACGATCGCCCGCCGCTGCCTGGCTGCCGCCGGCTGGCGCGCTTGCATCAGAAGTCGCCGACGCGCGCGCAGCCACCGCAGCAACCTCCTGGGCCACTTCGGTTTGGGCTGCAGCGGCCTCCTGGGCAGCCTTCTGGCCAGGTGCCCCCGCAAGCTGCTCAGGCGGGATGGGTCGGCCGCGGCTGTCCAGGTAGGTGATGGGGAACAGCGGCACGCCGTCCGGGCTGAACAGCTGCGGCCCGTCCTGCTCCTCAGCCTCCTGCTCCTCCTCAGCAGCAGCACCCGCAGCAGCCGTCGCAGCGGCCTCGGGCGCAGCGGCGGCGGCCTCCGGCGCAGCAGCCTGAGGCGTTGCCGTTACGGCTTCGGATTCAGCAGTCTCAACAGCAGCAGCCGCGGCGGTGGCAGACTCAGCGCCAGCCGCCTTTGGCTCTGCGGCAGCAGGCTCTGGCAAAGCAGCGGGCGTTGAAGCGACCAGGTGCTCCGTTTGGCTGGCTGTAGCTCCCGCGGCAGGCACCGCCGCAGCAACCTCCGGCACAGGCGGAGCAACACCGCCCGCAGCCCCGGCCGGCGCAGTGGTGGCGGCGGCGGCCTCCGGCACGGCCGCAGCTGCTGGCGGCGCAGTGGTGGCGGCGGCGGCCTCCGGCACGGCTGCGGCGGCTGGCGGCGCAGTGGTGGCGGCGGCGGCCTCCGGCACGGCTGCGGCGGCTGGCGGCGCAGTGGTGGCGGCGGCGGCCTCCGGCACGGCCGCAGCGGCTGCCTGCGCAGTGGTGGCAGCGGCCTCTGGCACGGCCGCAGCGGCTGGCGGCGCAGTGGTGGCGGCGGCGGCCTCCGGCACGGCAGCAGCGGCCGGCGGCGCAGGATCAGCAGCCGCCGCCGCGGCAGGCTGGGCCTCGGCGGCGGCGGGCTCGGGCTGCGCAGCAGGAGCGGCCCCGTCGGAGGTGGCCTCAGCGCCAGCGGCAGGTGTGGCGGCAGCACCGGTGGCATCTGCGGCCTCAGCTCCGCTCCCAGCCCCGGGCTCCGGCTCTGAGTCGACCTCGGGCTCTGGCTCTTGCTCGGCTGCCGCCTCCTCCTCCTCCTCCGCGCCCTTGCCCGACGCGGCCTCAGCGACGCGGATAGCCTCAAGGCGAGCCACCTCGGCGGCGAACTCGGGGTCATCCGCAATGTGGCCGCGAAGCCACCAGGGAAGAGCGCTCACGCCCTTCTCGCGAGCAATCTTGCGCAGACCCTCGAAGCGGTCACGCGGCACAGGGCCCTCTGGCTGCACGCTTGCGGACATGGGCTTTGAGGCGCGCAGCTTGGGCTCTGCGCCCTCCTCTTCGTCCGCCGTGGCCTCGGCGGCCTCTGCCGCCTGCTTTGGGGCCTCCGCTGCCGCCTCCACGGCCGCCTCGGAAGCGGCCGGCTCAGCAACCTCCTGGGCCGCCTCGGCTTGGGCTGCAGCGGCCTCCTGGGCAGCCTCCTGGGCAGCCTTCTGACCAGGTGCCGCCGCAAGATGCTCAGGCGGGATGGGTCGGCCGCGGCTGTCCAGGTAGGTGATGGGGAACAGCGGCACGCCGTCCGGGCTGAACAGCTGCGGCCCGTCCTGCTCCTCAGCCTCCTGCTCCTCCTCCTCAGCCGCCGCCGCAGCGGCCGCCGGCTTAGCCGGCTCATTGGCGCCAGCAGCAGCCTTAGGCTCAGCGGCGGCAGGTGGCTCCGGCTCATCCGCAGCAGCTGCATCCACCGCGGCCTCAGCATCCAGCTGCTCGAGCAGCTCAGCGTCCGGCTGAAAGAAGGAGTTAGCGGTGGGGACAGCCAAGTCCGCAGCGGTGGGAATCAGTTTAGGCTGCGCCGCGCGTTGCTTCGTAGCGGCAGTGCCAACCTCTGCCGCGGTGCCAGTGCTGGATTCAGCCACCGTACTGGTGCCAGCCTTAGAAGCATCAGATGCCGGCTCTGACACAGATTCTGACGCGGCCTCGGGCTCTGACTCGGGCTCTGACTCGGGCTCTGACTCGGGCTCGGCTGCCGCCTCCTCCTCCTCCTCCGCGCCCTTGCCCGACGCGGCCTCGGCAACGCGGATAGCCTCCAGGCGAGCCACCTCGGCGGCAAACTCGGGGTCATCCGCAATGTGGCCGCGAAGCCACCAGGGAAGCGCGCTCACGCCCTTCTCGCGAGCAATCTTGCGCAGACCCTCGAAGCGGTCACGCGGCACAGGGCCCTCTGGCTGCACGCTTGCGGACATGGGCTTTGAGGCGCGCAGCTTCGGCTCTGCGCCGTCCGCCTGCTCCTCCGTGGCCTCAACGACCTCCGCAGTGTCCGCTGCTTGCTCCTCAGCAGCGTCGGCAGAAGCCGGCTCCTCCGTCACCTCGGAAGCAGCAGGTTCCGCAGCGGCCTCCTCCTGGGTCCCGCCCTGGGCTGCAGCCGCAGCCTCCCGGCCAGGCGCCACCGGCTGGGCCTGCGCAAGCTGCTCTGGCGGGATGGGTCGGCCGCGGCTGTCCAGGTAGGTGATGGGGAACAGCGGCACGCCGTCCGGGCTGAACAGCTGCGGCCCGTCCTGCTCCTCAGCCTCCTGCTCCTCCTCCTCAGCCGCTGCCGCAGCAGCCGCCGGCGCAGCCGGCTCATCGGCCTCGGGCCTGGGCTGGGCACCCTCCTCGTCCGCCGTGGGTTCGACTGCCGCTCCCGCCTGCTCCTCAGCAGCCTTGGTATCCGGTGCCGGCAGGCCAGTCACCGCCGGCTCCGCAGAAGCATCAGCCGCCGCCTCGGCGTCCGAGACCACTGCCTTCTCCACATGGGTCGCCACTCCCCCCTGGGCTGCAGACGCGTCCGCCGCCTCCGCGGCCTCCGCCGACGCATCGGCGCGGCGCGGCACGACCACGGGCTGAATGGGCTGCAGCGGCACGCCGTCCGGGCTGAAGAGCTGCGGCCCCTCCTGCTCCTCCGCCTCCTCCTCCTCCTCCTCGGGCTGCGGCGGCCGGGCGGCGCGCTCGCGCTCCGCCTGCGCCACGGCCGCCGCGAACTCGGGGTCGTCCGCCAGCTGCGCGCGCACCCACACCGGCATGTTGCGCACGCCGTTCTTGCGCGCGTGCTCGCGCAGCCACTGCATGCGCGTGTCGTGCGGCGCGGCGGTCCTCGTGACGCGGGCCGGGGTGCCGGCGTGGGCGTCAGGGGCGGTGTCCGGGGCCGTGGTGGTGGTGGCGGGCTGCTCGGAGCCCGCGGCGGCGGCGGCGGCGGCGGGCTCAGCTGCGGCAGGGTCGGCCGCTGCGGGTGCGTCGGCGGCTGCGTCCGTGGCGTCGCTGGCAGCGTCCGAGGCGGCGTCTGTGTCGGTCGCCGCCTCTGATGCTGCGTCAGACTCTGACTCGGGCTCTGACTCGGGCTCGGCTGCCTCCTCCTCCTCCTCCTCCTCCTCCTCCTCCTCCTCCGCGCCCTTGCCCGACGCGGCCTCGGCAACGCGGATAGCCTCCAGGCGAGCCACCTCGGCGGCAAACTCGGGGTCATCCGCAATGTGGCCGCGAAGCCACCAGGGAAGCGCGCTCACGCCCTTCTCGCGAGCAATCTTGCGCAGACCCTCGAAGCGGTCACGCGGCACAGGGCCCTCTGGCTGCACGCTTGCGGACATGGGCTTTGAGGCGCGCAGCTTGGGCTCTGCGCCCTCCTCTTCGTCCGCCGTGGCCTCAGCGACCTCCGCCGCCTGCTCCGGGGCGTCCGCTGCCGTCTCCACAGCCGCCTCGGAAGCGGCCGGCTCAGCAGCCTCCTGGGTCGCCTCGACGTGGGCTGCAGCGGCCGGATCAGCAGCCTTCTGGCCAGCTGCCGCCGGATGGGCCACCGCAAGCTGCTCAGGCGGGATGGGTCGGCCGCGGCTGTCCAGGTAGGTGATGGGGAACAGCGGCACGCCGTCCGGGCTGAACAGCTGCGGCCCGTCCTGCTCCTCAGCCTCCTGCTCCTCCTCAGCCGCTGCCGGCTCAGCGCCAGCAGCAGCCTCAGGCTCAGCGGCGGCAGGTGGCTCCGGCTCATCCGCAGCAGCCGCATCCACCGCGGCCTCAGCATCCAGCTGCTCGAGCAGCTCAGCGTCCGGATCAAAGAAGGAGTTGGCGGTGGGGACAGCCAAGTCCGCAGCGGAGGGGATCAGTTTAGGCTGCGCAGGGGCCGGCTCTTCATCGTCCTCGTACACGAAAAAGGAGTTGAATTCCGCCTCTTCATCTACCTCGCCTTCGCCCCCGCCAGCGGGCGTGGCGGGCGCGGCGGCTGCAGGCGGCGCAGCCGCGGCGGCGTCCTGTGTGAGTGCGCGGGAGGACGGCGAGCATGGTCGGAGAAACGCTGCGTGTTGGGAGGTGCAACACCTTACACGGACGGCACTGTGCGAGAGCAGGGCGTCTGCAAGGCCGATCAAGCCACGCGCGCCATCAGCTGCTGCCGCCAACGCCTCCAGCCCCCCCCAAAGCGTCCAAAACGCCGCAGACAGACGTACCTGGTTCAGGCTGGGATTGGCGGCAGAGCTCCCGGGATCAGCCGCGTCTGCCTTCGGCTCCTGCGCCTCCTGCTGCTCCTGCGCCTCCTGCGCCTCGCGCTCCGCCAGCAGCTCCAGCTCGTGCTCCGCGTCCATCTCGGCGAAGGCGTTGGCTGCCTCGGCCGCGGCCGCCCAGGGGTCCACGTCGGCGCCGCCGTCGGCGCTGTCAGCACCAGCATCCGCGCCAGCACCGCCCGCGACAACCTCCTCCTCCTCCCGCTGCTGGCGGTCGTGGGCTGCATCAGCCTGGGCCTCGCCCTCGCCGCCGTGGCTCAACGGGCTCCCTGCCTGCTGCGGTTCCTGCTGCGGCTCCTCGTCCTCCGGCTGCGCCCACGGGTCCGGCTGCGCCCAGGGGTCGGGCTCATCCTCGCCGTAGGTGCTGGCAGCCACTTCGTCCCGCTCCTCCTCCTCATGCTGCTGCTGCTGGTGCTGGTGCTGGTCATCGAACGAGCCGTGCGCTGCACCGCCATCGCCGTGCTGGTGCCCGTGCTGCGCATGCTGGTGCCCCTGCTGACCGCGCTGCTCGTGCTGCTCGCCGTGGTATTCCTGGTAGTGGTCGTGACCCTGGTCCTGGTCCTGGTGGTACGCGCCGTAGTGGTCGTAGTGGTGATCCTGGTCGCGCGCAGGCTGCGCGTCGCCGCCCGCCACGCCCGCCGCCGCGCCGGCGCCGTACGCGTCGTCCAGGCTGTTGTACGGCAGGTCCGACGCCGCGTGCGGCTGCTTGTACTGCTCATGATGATCGCTGGGATTATTCCGAGCGTGCTGCTGCTGTTGCTGCCGTTGCTGCTGCTGCGGCTCCGAGCCGCCGACAGCGTGCCCGGCGGACTCGTCTTCGTCCTCGTCCTCGCCGCCAGCGCCACCACCTCTCCGGTGCGGCGGCGGCCCCGGCGAGAACACCGCCGGGCCGTCCTCGGACGCCGCCGGCAGCAGCTTCTTCAGCCGCTCCCGCAGCATGGGCTCCGCCTGCAGCAAAGTGGCGGCGGCGTGGGTGCTGGATTAGCGCAAGACCTAGCTGGCCGCCCGCCCGCCCGCCCCGCCCCTCCGAACAACCACCGGGTTGTCTCCGTGCCCCCGCCCGCTGCCTCCACTTGCGCACTGCCGCAATGAGCCCTTCTCCCCTCGGTACGCGGCAGCGCCGCGGCGAGTCCCGCACGCACCTGCCTCCACACCGCCTGCGCCGCGCCCGCCGCCGACCCCAGCGCCATGTCCACCGGCGCGCGCACCACCGCCGGCGCCCGCTTGTAGCCAATGTAGCCGGCGGTCAGCAGGAACAGCAGCAGGCCCAGCCACAGCAGCCGCCTGCGTGGATCCGGATTCGGATTGAAGATTTTGTTTGGGTTGAAGGCTGCCGGCCGCCGCACGTGCCGGTGCGGCGATGGGCGACCAGGCAAGCAGGGTTCGTTGGCGCGTCCATGCGGGCGGCGCCCCGTCCCCGTCCCCGTCCCCGTCCCCGTCCCCGTCCCCGTCCCCGTCCCCGTCCCCGTCCCCGTCCCCGTCCCCGTCCCCGTCCCCGTCCCCGTCGCCATCCCCCGGCGGCGCAAAGCCGCTGTCCCAGCCTGCCGGCGGTCCCAGCCCGCCCGCCGGCGGTCGCCCCGCCCCCGCCAAAGGCCGCGCCGCGCCGCGCCGCCCCCACCTGTCGTGCTTCTCCTGCTTCTGGATGGTCCCCAGCAGCTTGGCGCCCTTCCTGTTGAGCTGCTTCTGGCCCACGAACTCGTCCTTGGCCTGGCCCAGCGTGTTGTTGCTGGAGTCTGCGCGGCAGCGACGTGTAGGACGCATGTGTTGTTTTGCAGCACGCAAGCCTGAGCCATCGCAGGCCCCATTCGGCCCTGACCTAGAGCCCTGCGCCATCCGTCCCGCCATTCCTGCTGTGTTCAACCCCCTCTCGCGGCCTTCAGCAGCACTACCGCCCACCCGTCAACGCCGCTACCCCACCTCCTCCAAGCCCCACGCCCCCTTACCCAGCACTGCCATGGTGGCGCCGGTCTGGTCGATCTGCTGCGTCAGCAGCGCGCGCGCCCGCTGCAGGCTCTCCGTCACCTCGCTTGTGCCCTGCACCGCCTCCGCCACGCTCTTGTACTCCCGCTGCAGCACCGGCAGGCTGGCGCCGGCGAACAGCTCGCGCCGCTGGGGACCGAGGGGTGGGACCGGAGGGAAGAGGGGCGAGGCACGAGGGAGCGCGCCACTTGGTGAGTTAAGAATAGACTGGACGCAGTTGGGGGCAGCGGGGCCGCGCGGATGCGGCCCTTGCGGCACAGTAGCCCTCCCTAATCCACAAGGCAAGGGTAGACGCCTGGTCGCTGGGTCAGTTTGTGCCCCAGCGGGCAACACGTCACGGCCTCACGGGGCTCTCACCTGCTGCTCTGCTGTCTGCTGCTGCTGGCGCTTCGCCTGGCCCTTGGCGGCGGCGATGGCGGCCGCAAGCCTGTGCGTTGCACCCAGGACGACACGATTGAGGTCTTATGCGCCGCTTTTGGGCCCTTCCATTGCGGCAGTCCTTATGGACGCTCATGACTTGCAGGGTGGCCGGCAGCGCCCCCTCCTTTCCACGCGTGACTAACCCAACCGCGCCCGCCTCAACGCCACTTGCCCTCCGGGCCGCACCTGGTATACTCCGCCTGGTGCAGCTCCGCACAAGCCTCCACAGCGTCCGTGTGCTCATCCCTTCATTGCGAGCGGAAGGAATCAGGAGCGCCGTTGGGGCGTGGCGTTCGGAGGGCGCTGGGGACACCGGTGCGGGCAGTAGCGCCCGGGCAGCGGCGAAACACTTACGTGTCCTGCTCCTCCGCTAGGAGCTCGAAGTCCCTGATCTGGCCTCTCACACGCGACAACAGCTCCTGAAGCTGCTTGTCCGTGACGGCAGGCGCATTTGCGCTGCTCGCGGCCGAGTTGGCGATGCGATCGGTCGCAACCTGGATATCCCGCTCGAGTTTTAGCAGTTGCTGGTGTACTTGAAGCTCATCCGGTCCGAACAACGACACGTCCGCCCCGGCAGCAAGCGAGGCGACGGACATTCTTCTTCAAACTAACGCCTTAGCACTAGAAGGCCAAAACTAAAACATGATGAGTCGCGAAACATAAAACACAGCTCAGATCAGATATTGGTTGTTGTGCGTATTCGCCTTCCAGAAAAAGTTGCAAGTTTCCCGCTTCTTCCGTGCACCGCGTTGCAGAATCGGACTGCCTGGATTAAACGCACGCTGACGAATAAAGGAAGTCGGCATATGATTTGAGCTTACAAGCTGGAAAGCAGGCCGGGCTGAGCCGCATTGCTCCATGCCGCCTCGCCATGCCCCTTGCACCACGCGCCCTCGCACGCGCAACACTCGCCTACCGCACCCCTGCCCCCTGTCCTCCACCGCCCGCCGATCCTGACGCCAACGCCTCGCCCCCCCATCACCACCACCTCCAGCCCTCACGCCGACTGCATGTACATGAGCGTCTGGCGGTCCGTCACCGCCACCACGTCCGCGCCGAACGGCCCGCCCAGGTCAAACGAGTTGACCGCCACCGGCAGCTGCGCCAGCACCTGCGGCCCGCCGCGCCGCGACCCCGCGCCGCCGCCGCTGCCCCCGCCCCACCCCGCCACCGAGTGCCGGCCCTCCGCCGCGCCCCAGGTGCCCACGCCCGCCGCCGCCGCCGCCGCGGCGTCCGCGCTGGCGCCGGCCGACGACACGCGGCACAGCGCGCCGTCCTCGGTGCAGTACAGCACCGCCGGCAGCGGCGCCGCCGTGCCGCCGGTGGGCGCCGCCGGCTCATTGCCGTACGCGCCGCCCTCGCGCGTGTCGAACCGCACCTCCCACACCGGGCCGGCGTTGGCGTCCAGTGGCGTGAGGCCCAGCGGCCGGGTGGCGGCGCGCAGGTCCCACAGCGCCACACTGCCGCCGGAGCCGCCGCTGGCGCACACGTCGGGGCGCGAGGGGTGCACCTGCAGGCTGTAGATGGCGCGGTGGCAGCCCCTGCGCGCGTGCGGGTGTGTGGGGTTTAGGGATGGGGATGGGGGTGGGGGTTATTGTGTGTGTGAGTAGGCGGGTGGGGTGGGTGCGGGTAAACAGCGACAGCGGGGGGCTCAGGGCACAGGTGGAGAGCGGCCAGACGAGTCTCGTACAGGGTTGCACCGGCCACGCCGGCGCGGGCGGCGCGGGGAAAAACATGGCGCATCCCTGTGCCCACCGCATGCAGCGTCGATAGATAATTTACGTTTGAACAACGTAAACACGCACTGCACTCCGTCGAACGCACCTGTCCGAGGGCCCCAGCCCGGTGGCTCCCCACTCGGGCGCCGAGCGGCTGACGGGGGTGGGCGGGCAGCGTACGTCCCACACCTCCAGGCCGCCCACCGTCCGGCTCTGTCGGCAGCAGCACGGGGTCGAGCGGGCGAGCAGGGCTTCGGTCAACTCGTGTTTCTACGGCGCAATGGCCACTCAGCCCTTTTGCCTAGGGTGCACCGTCCTGTACGCCCACACGCCCGCACCCCACTCCATTCCACACACACAAACCCCCCGGCCCACCGTGACGAACTGGCTGCGGTCCACCCAGCGGCCGCAGGTGTAGCCCACGCAGCCGCTGCCGGCCTTGTACGGCGACACGCCCGGCGGCACGCCGCCGCCCAGCCCGCCGCCGCGGCCGCCGCGGCCCTGCTGGTCACCGGTGTCCATCCCGTCCACCGCCATGTCGTCGTCGTCGTCGGCCGCACCTGCAAGTCAGTGGACGGCAAGTGCGTCAGTCGGCCGACAATGGCTGGCAGCAGCCGGCAGCAGCCGGCAGTAGCCGGCAGTGGCTGGCAGTGGCTGGCAGTGGCATCCGTCCCATCAGTGACGGCGGTGTCGCTACTCGGCGGTGTCGGCAGCAACGCGACCCCGTTGTCGGGCAGGCTAATATAACATCGGCAACGCACCCCGGGCCCTAAATGCACCGAACGCAACCGACGCATAGCCGCATCCACACGCACATACTGTACGCATAGCACCCCGCGCGCTCATCACCTGCTGCTGCTGCCGCCGCGGCGCCGCTGCTGCAGGCCGCCGCCACCTGCTCCATGTCCAGCACGTACAGCGAGCCGTCGGCGCCGGCGCTCAGCACGGCCTGGACAGGGGTTGGGCGGGTTTAGGGAGAGCTGGTTGGTTGGTTGTGGCGGAGCATGAGCGTGAGCGCGAGCGTGAGCTTGGGCTTGATGGCCAGCCGCTACAGCCCCCTCACTCAGACTGAGGTCAAGCCGTGACAGCTGGACCGCCCCGCACCCAACCCCACCCCTCACAGCCCACGACCAACACGCCGCCGTCACACATACCACCCTCCCCCGCCCCGCCGCCCACCTTGGTGTCCTGCTGCATGTCCACGGCGGCCACCGCGCCGCGGTGCGGCCGCAGCCACGCCGCCAGCGCCTCGCCGCCGCCCTCGGCCCCTCCTGCTCCTGCCACTCCTCCCGCGGCCGGCCCGGTGGCGCCCGGCCAGCCCGCCGGCGACTCCAGCAGCTGCAGGTCGCTGGGGCCGGCGCCGGGCGTGCGCGGCACCAGCAGCCGCAGCAGGTGCAGGCTGCCCTCGGTGGTGCCGAACAGCACCGTCACGAAGCCGCCGCCCTGCTCGCACACCTGTGTGTAGGCGTGGGGGCGATCGGGCGTGCGGGCGTGCGGGCGTGGGGGCGTGCGGGCGGGCGTGTGTGTGGAGTGTGCGGCTGTTCATCCCGACCCCAAAGCCAACCATTGCGGGAGGCCCAACGGGGCCACCGGTAGAAGCGGGGTCTGGCCAGGTCTCAGCGGGCCGCCGAGGCGCCCACAGTCACTACCGTACACATACAGCCACGCACACACCACAGCCACACACACAACACCGCTGCTGCTGCTGCCGCTCACATGCAGGTCGGTCATCTTGCCGCGGTGCGCGAAGGCGGTGACCACCTCCTCCTCCACCCGCAGCACGGCGGCGCCGCGGCTGGTGACCACCAGGTCGTGCACCACCAGGAAGCTCTCCTGCGGGCCGGCGGAGGGAGGGGGTGGAGGGTGGAGGGGGAGGGTGGAGGGGGTTTGGGGTTTGAGGTTTGGGGTGTGGGGTTGGAGTGAGCAGTGAGCAGTGAGCAGGGCGTGGAGGGAGCGGGGGCGCCGCATTGGCAGTGCGACCCGCACGGCCGGCCCGCACGGGGCGCATGTCGGCATGCGCCATAGCTCGCGGTCGCTGGCCCGCTACCCCGCTGAGCACCGGCTGCGCGCGCCGCGTTCGGACCTTTCTGTGTGCTCCCCTGCCCGCCACACATCCTGCACAACCCCGGTCTTGCCCCTGCCCCAGGCCGCTCCCCCGCCAGGGCTTGAAGCAGCCGTTCTTTCCCCCTTAGCCTGTGCCGCTGCCGCCTTGCGCCCCTTCCCGACCTCCTACCTCCTGGCTGTCTTGGCTCCCCCACACAACCAGCGCATGGTTCGTGAGCCGGCCGTCCAGGTCCGCCGGCCCAGGCGGCGTGCTAGGCAGCCATCGTACTCGCTCCGCTATCCCATCGATGCTGATCTCCTGGCGCCGGGCCGGCGCCGGCATCCTCGTCGCAAGCGCGGCAAACGACAAGTGCCTCGGGGTTTGTAATTTGCTTAACTGCTCGTACGCTATTTACACTCAAGTATTGCAGGGGTGAGCCGTGCAGAACGTTGAAGGAGCAAAGCGAGGGAAGGAAGCGATCGAACGTGGTAAAAGGAGGACGAGGCTCTGCACTGTCACAATGATATTAGAAGCAACGCATGACAAAAAAACACCAAAATTAAACTGTCCCTCAGGTTTGCACCGAGCCGGATTCGGGTTGCACTTCGCGCCTCATGCCACCGTTGACAAAACCTGAGTTGTTCTCTGGCCTGTCTAATAAATAATGCCATAAGAATGACGCATTTCACTGTTGCGCTGCTCCTTCAAGTCCTTTTGCTTGCCGTTGGGCAGGCTTCCGAAAGGCCCCCAAACTTCATCGTTATTCTGCTTGACGATCTGGATGAGACGCAAGGTTCCGTTGACATTGCGATGCCGTCTACGAAGCGCCTGCTCAAAGAGGGAGGCGAGTTCGGCGGAGGGCGCTTCGGTTGGGTGTTGCGCCAGACTGGCCCCCGCAAACCCCCAGGCCCCCAAGCGACTTTCATCCCAAGCCTTGTGCCCGGTCACGCCCTGCAGGCGTGACATTCACCAACCACTTCGTGTCCACGCCCATCTGCTGCCCGTCCCGCGTCAACCTGCTGCGGGGCCAGTACAGGTGCGGGGCCTGTGGGGCGGGGCGGGAGCGGGCAGCGCACGGCGCCGACCGATGGGCGCACCCGGCCCCCACGGCGCGCGCCATTCCACATCCGTTTGGTGAAGCCAGCTGCAGCAAACACTGTAGCCTGGGTCACGCTGCTTACGCATGCCTTTCTGTACGCGACGGCCCCTCATTTGGGTCTCGCAAACGCCCACCGCCTCCGTGCCGTGCCGCTGTTGTTGCTGCAGCCACAACACCAACTTCACAGACGTGCTGGGACCTCATGGTGAGGCCCGCGGGGCGTGAGGGGTGGGGGAGGGGATGGAATGGGGGCCAGTGACGCCGGGGGCTTTAAGGCCCGGCCGGCTCCCGTGCCTCTGCGTGACACGTGGCCGGGCACGCCGCGACTTGTCTAACGCACATGTCACACTCTAGACACACACTCAGAACACACACACACACACACACACACACACACACACACACACACACACACACACACACACACACTGGACACACATGCACGCACACACGTTACTGCCTGCCCCGGGCTGCGTCACGTGTGCGGCGCCATGCGGCGGG
This sequence comes from Chlamydomonas incerta, assembly GCA_016834605.1. NCBI lineage: Eukaryota > Viridiplantae > Chlorophyta > Chlorophyceae > Chlamydomonadales > Chlamydomonadaceae > Chlamydomonas > Chlamydomonas incerta. The sequence goes on from JAEHOC010000015.1 coordinate 282,080, forward strand.
CCCGCACGCAGGCGGCTACGCCAAGTTCAAGGCGCTGCGCCTGGACGCCGACTGGCTGCCGGGCTGGCTGCAGGCCGCGGGCTACAACACCCTGTACACCGGCAAATTCATTGGTGCGGCGGGCAGGGCGGGCAGGGAGGGGCGGGGCGGGTGGGGCGGGTGGGTTGTGTAGGGCCAGGCACCGGGTGTCACTAGGGGTGGCATGCGAGGGTGGTGTGCACGGCGTTGGGGGGTGGCTGCCAGGTGGCCTCTGGGCGCCCGTGTGCTGGGAGGCCAACCGGGCCAGGCCGGGGCATGCGGGAAGACTGGGGTGGGTAGCTAGGTCGGGCAGGGTGGGTAGGAGCCAGCCAGGCACCGGTGTGGCAGGTGCCATGCAAGAGTACGGAGCTCTGCGTGCTGGCTTCAGCCGCCACTTCACCATCCATCGGTCATGGCACGCACACGGTTCCCGCTGCTCCCGCTGTGCCCCCCTTTCCACCACCACTGCCTGCTCCTGCAAATCCCCTCCCCCCCCGTCACCTCTCCCCGCCAGTGGACTACACCATCCGTAACCACGACCCGCCGCCCGCCGGCTGGACCGCCTTCGACGCGCTGGTGCACCCCTTCACCTTCGAGTACTACTGCCCCGCCTTCGCGCTGGACGGCGGCCCGCCCACCATGTACCCGGCGCAGGTGGGAGGTGGGGGGAGTTGTGAATACCAGCCCAAGCTAAACCAAGCTAAAGTAGACAGGGGGTTCCCGTTTCCGACGTTTCCAAGTAGAAGTAATCCCATTCAAGCCAAGGGGAGAGGGTGGTGTGATTGCGGGGGGGGGGTTGTAAACACCAGCCCAATCTAAACCCAAGCGAAATTAGACAAGGGACAGGCAGGTGCAGTGGGGGGAATCACATGCATGCGTGCGTGGCCTTTGCCAGCCTGTTGCAACCGCCCGCAAACTCCCCTGCCGTAACGAAAACCTCCACCGCCACCTCTGCCTTGCTCCTCCCCACCCCGCTACTCCCCGGGCGCCCCAGTACGTGACGGACGTGGTGGGCGCCAAGGCGCGGGCGCTGCTGCGGAGCGCGGCGGCGGACGCGGCGGCCACCGGGCGGCCCTTCTACCTGCAGGTACGGCATGCCGTTGAAGAGGGGGGGGGTGCGATTACCAGGGTACGGCAGCTGGCGGGTTGCGCACGCCGTGGGGCTTGGGGGGTGTTCGCGCCCTCTCCCTCCCCCGCGGCGCCAGCCGGGCCCCTCGAGAATTGGCATTTTAGTGCAAGACTGTAGACTGACGTACGCACGTGCGCCCGCCGCCCGCCACGTGTGTGCGTATGTGCGGCAGGTGGCGCCGCCCGCGCCGCACCACTCCATGCACTACGAGTGAGTGCGGTGCGCGAGCCGCAGCGCGAATGGTTACGGGCGAGGGCACGGGCGCGGGCACGGGGGGGGGTCGAGGATTACTGCAACCAACCAACAAATACCCACACTTTGCTTTTGTATTCTAACCGCCATGTCACGCCACGCCACGCCGTGTCATCCCGCGCCGCGTCACGCCACGCCCTGCTGGACCCCGCCCGCAGCTTCAACGCCACCGGCGGCCTGCGCGCGCGGCACTGGTACCCGCCCGTGCCCGCCGACCGGCACTGGGAGGCCTTCAGCGGCGCGGCACTGCCGCGGCCCGACTCCTTCAACCCGCGCAGCCTGTGGGGCAAGCCCGCCTGGGTGCGCGGCTTGGCCAGGTGCGTGTGCGTGTGCGTGTGGTGGGGCCCGTGTGCGTGTGTGTGGACGGGTGGGAGGCAGGGGCAGAGGAACGAGGCACCCAGCTGGCGTGCGGCGCGCGCTCGCAGTTTAATCAGCAGTCTGCCATCGGGGCGGCGAGCAGCTTCCGGACCAGTATCGTACCAGTAACCGCCCCTATCCGCAAATGTACCCGCCGATGTGCCTCTGCGCGCCTCCAGCACGTGTGTGCTCATGCCTGCGGCCGGCCGCGCGTGTCCCTGCCCCTGCCCCCGTCCCGACGCCCTACCCCTGCCTCCTGCCCCTTCCCCCATGCCCTTGTCCCCGGCCCCGCCCGGCCCCCGGCAGGCTGACCCCCGGCAACGTGACGTTCCTGGAGGAGGTGTTTCGGCTGCGGCTGCGCAGTCTGCTGGCGGTGGACGAGATGGTGGAGGGGCTCAGTTGAGTGGCGCGTAGGGGCAGGGTGGGGGCGTGGGGGTGGGGGCGTAGGGTGGGCGTGGGGAGTTGTGAGGTTTCAGCCCCCATCATTTGGGGGCTGCTGATGGTGGCTGGTGGTTGGGTGTCCATAGCTGTGGGCTGCTGGTGCGCGTGTGGGCCCCGGGTGGGATGACGCTGTCGACCGCCGTACTCGTGTGGGCAAACTGGAGATAGAGGATGAGCGGAGCCACAGGCTGTGCATTCAAGGTTGGGCTAGCGGGCAAGATTGGAGATCAGAGCCAGCCAAGGCGGGCGGGCTGCTGGCATCGGCAGCCCTCAACCTGCTGTGGCTCAAGCTGACGCCTGCCTGCCCGCCTGCTATTGCCCGCTACTGCCTGCTATCACCTGCTACTGCCGGCTGCAGTGTCGGACCTGGCAGCTCTGGGCCTGTCCAACTCCACCTACGTGATGTTTACCAGCGACAACGGATACCACGAGGGCGCGCACCGGCAGGGCAGGTGGGGCGGGAGTGGGGCAGGGGGAGGGGGGGTTAGTTCATTCCAGAACCCAAAGCATTCGACTGAGTGAACCCAGACCAACCAGTCCCGCCCCAGAGCAGGGAGGATGTGTGGCCTCAACCTGTGGGTCTCGGGCGCCCTTGAGTCTTGAGTCTTGAATCTTCAGTCTTGCCTTCGGTGTCGTCGGTAGGCCATCGATGGCACCGACGATGACTGAGGGTTGGGGGGCAGGGCGGGTGCTTGGCGGGGGGGGGGGTTGCAAGGACGGTTGGGAAAGCCATACAGGGGCGGTTCTGGGTTTGGTTTGGTGGTCGGAACTGTAGAATCCGCAACAGACACATGGAGGTGGGGGGCATGGTTGCGGCGCGCATAGCAGGGTTTCCCCATGACGCGGTGCGGAGGGCGGCGACGCCACGTGCGGTCACGTGCATGCACCGTGCACGACGTGTACGACGGCCAGACCAGCCGATGTCTGTTGCCCATGCTGCACCTTGCCAACATGCCAACCCGCCCGCCCGCTCCCCTCCGCCCGCCCGCCCGCCCCCGGGCCTGCAGCGGCAAGACCACTGCCTATGATGAGGACATTCGGGTGCCGCTGCTGGTGGCGGTGAGCGGGGTGGCTGGGGGGCTGGGTTACAGGGTTGGTGGTTGGGCGGCAGAGTCGGGTGTCCCAGATTACCGGCTCCCTGATGGGCAACGCACGAAACCCATCCTAAGCGTGGCTCTGCACGAGTGCACACCACGATTGCTTGATTCACACGTACCCGCCGCCACCTGCACCCGCCTGCACCCGTGCCCATGCATTGCCGCCGCCGCCGCCGCCGTCGCCGCCGCCACAGGGCCCGGGCCTGACGCCGGGTGCCGTCATCAGCTCCACCACCCAGCACATTGACCTCGCGCCCACCATCCTGGTGCTGGCGGGTGCGTTCGGCCGAGCTTGGGGCTTGGGGCTTGGGGCTTGGGGGTTGGGGCTTGGGGCTTGGGGCTTGGGGCTTGGGGCTTGGGGCTTGGGGCTTGGGGCTTGGGGCTTGGGGCTTGGGGCTTGGGGCTTGGGGCTTGCGTCATCATCGTGCATGCACACATACTTTGACGCACCAAACACTCCCTCTCTCTGTTCTTCCTTTCGGATTCGAACACATAGTCTGTCGCCGTCACGTGCAGGCGCGCCGCTGCCAGACATCCTGGATGGGGAGCCCCTGCCGCTGGCCGCCGCCGCCGCCGCCGCTGTCGCCGCCGGTGACGCCGCCACCGGCCCCGCTGCCGCCGCCGCCGCCGCCGCATCTGAAGCGGCCAGCGCGACTGCGACCGCCGGGCTGGCCGCCACCGCCGCTTTGCCGGCCGGATACGACTGGGGCACCCCGGCGCGCGGGCCGCCGCGGAACGAGTGAGTGGCACAACGGCACTGCAGCGGCAGAGGCGCGCGTTCGCGTCCCTACCACTGCCACCACCCCATGCAGTCGTACAGATCACACCACTCCAGCCCATCCCTGCTACTGCTGCTACTGCTGCTACTGCTGCTACTGCTGCTACTGCTGCTACTGCTGCTACTGCTGCTACTGCTGCTACTGCTGCTACTGCTGCTACTGCTGCTACTGCCACTGCCCCCCACCCCCACCACGCACGCCACCACCCGCCAGGCTGCTGGCCGAGTTCTGGGGCGTGTGGGATGACGAGAGCATCCACTCCCACGCCCCCTACCTCAACCACACCTGGAAGGCGGTGCGCGTGCTGCGCCGCGACCGCTCCGAGGCCTACAAGTGCGGTGGCGTGGGCGCGGGGGTGGGGAGCGTGCATGCGGGGGGCGGCATGGAAGGGTACGGAGGTGGCCCTGCCATGCGCCGCGATCAAGGCTCACTCACACGCCTCGAGACGACGTGTTCACGGCCCACGTGCGCATGTGCCCATGCGCATGTGCGTGCGCGTGCAGGTACGTGCTGCACTGCAGCGGCGAGTACGAGCTGTACGACCTGGTCCGGGACCCGCATGAGACCACCAACCTCCTGGCGCCCGCCGTGAGCAGCAGCAGTAGCAGCAGTAGCAGCAGTGATGAGGCCACAGCTGAGCCCGGCCATTCCATTACTACTGCCGGCGCCGCCGGCCTTCCAGTAGCAGCAGCCAGCCTGGTGCGGCTGCTGAGCTCGAGTGGCGGCGGCGCGGCGGCGGAGGCGGCGGCCGCGGCGGTGGCACCCGCGAGCAGGGCGGTGCGAGCGGCGGCGGACGCCGCCGCCGCCAGCGCCGGCCAGGCCTGGGCCGCGGCGCAGGGCGCCCTCCGGGAGGGCAGCAGGCGCAGCCCGGCGCTGTCGCGACTGGTGTCTGTCGCCGCCTCCACCTTCAGCAGCGCCGTGCGTGCCACGGGTGCTGGCGGCGGCGGTGCCGACGACGACGCGGGTGCTGGTGATGATGATGAGGAGGACGGCGACAGCGGCAGCAGCGGAAGCGCGCAGCAGGAAGGCGGCCACGACAGCGGCGGCGCCGGCTCGGATGCCGACGACGTCGGGGGCAGTAGCAGCAGCAGCCGTACCGCTACCCAGGCAGCAGTGACAGAAATGGTCGCAGCGTGGGGCCGCACCGCCTGGGCGGCGGGCGCCGCCAGCGCCGCCACCCGCGCCGCCGCTTCGGCCGCCGCCGCCAGCGCCGCCCGCGCAGCCGCTGCCAGCGCCGCCACCACGGCGGGTGCGGTCCGCTCGCTGCTCGAGGAGGCTGCCGCCGCCGCCCAACGGCGCGGCGCGGCCGCATGGTCGGCGGCTGCACAGCACTTGGCGACACTCGGTGACAGCGGCGGCAGCGACACGGCTGCAGCAGCAGGTTCCGCGGCCGGCACGGCCCCGGCCCACAGCAGCGCCGCCGCCTGCCACTCAGAGCAACTCCTGCTGCTCCCAGACACCACCACCGCACCACGCTCCGGCGAAGCGGCCGCAGCAGCAGCCGCAGCCGCTGCAGCCGGGGCGGGGGCGACCGCCGGCGCGGCCGCCGCGTCCGTGTCCTCCGTGTCCGTGTCCGCCGTGTCTGCCTACTGCTGGTGGCTGACGCGGGTGCGCAGCCGGCTGGATGCGCTGCTGGCGGTGCTGGCGGTGTGCCGCGGCCGCGCCTGCGTGCGGCCGTTCGAGGTGGGTGCGCGGGAGCTGGGGAGCGGGAGTGTTCACTCGCACTGGGGGTAGTGCGTTCCACCGACTCCGAATTCCAGCTGGGGCGGGGTTCTTCTGGCAACCGCGCAGCTACCCGCCGCTCAATCCACCGCCACCCATACCGTACACACACGCCGCCTGCCCGCCCGCCCGCCACCAACCGCCGCCTCGCGCGCAGGTGCTGCACCCCGACGGCGCCGTGTCGGACCTGTGGGCCGCCATGGACGAGCAGTACGACAGCCTGTACGGCGGCATCGGCCCGTTCAGGTTCGGCCGCTGTCTGCCGTACCAGGACGCCGACAACGAGCAGTCGGACTTCCGCGGCGCAACGGTTGGCGGCGGCGCGGCCGGCGTTGTGGGTGGTGGTGGCAGCGGCGGTGGTGGTGGCGGTGGCGGCGGGGCGGCCCGGTCGCTGCAGCAGCAGGAAGGGTATGCGGCGGTGGCACAAGCAGCAGCAGCTGCAGCTGCAGGAGGCGGCAGCGGAGGCGGCGGCAAAGCTGTGGGCGCGCTGTCAGCAGAGGCCTCGACTGCCGGGTCCGTGGCACGGCCACAGGAGGGGCCGGTAGGACCGGTGGGGCCGGAGGGGCAGGTGGCGCCGGTGGAGCAGCAGGAGCGTGAAGGGCAGCAGGAGGGGGGCCCGGAAGGGCAGCAGGAAGAGCAGCAGAGGCCGGCGGCGGCGGTGCGGCTGCGCAGTGGCTTCCTGTACCTCCGGGACGAGGGGGTGGAGGCGGGTGCCGTACCGCTGCCGCGCAAGTACCGCCTGGTACGGGACATCTACGGGCTGAGGGAGCAGCAGTACGGCGGCGGCGCGACGGGCGCGGGAGCGGCGGCGGCGGGCGACGCGGCGGCGGCGGCGGCGGGGATGGGCGGCGTGGATGCGGTGCGGCTCGGGTAGCAGCCGCGCACTCAGCAGGGCAGGTTGCGCGGCGGGTATGGCGGCGGCGGGCGCTTTGATTGCCCTGTTGCCCTGTTGCCATGCTAGCGTTAGTCGCGGAGCCACAGCCACGCACGTGGTGCTTTGCCAGGAACGCCGGCAGCAGCGAGCATCTGGGCGAGGATGTGGTGGGCTGCTGTGGCCGGGCGTAAGTTGCGAGTAACTGGAGCCTTCCTGTGTTGGCTCGTGCTGCTGGATTGTTGATGCCCGGACGTGCGCGCCTGCAGTGCTGATCCCATTTGCGTTGTCTGCGGGTCAGGCCGCAAGCCGTGCGCAGCCGCGTGAGTGTTGTACCAGATGGGGGAACACGGGCAAACGAGTGATCACCGGCACGATCACCGGACGCTACACTGGCCGCGCGTTGCATGCAATACGTTACCTCCCCGAATTTCTAAAGGCCCAGCGGCCCTGACACGTGTATCTATTCATAAGTGACAAAATGCGACCAGAAAGCAAGCTCGCGATGGATTTAGACGCCAGCCCCACAACCACGCCGCGCTACTCTTCCATGACACCGCTCAAGGGGAAGGAGGCCGTAGATGTAAACAGTGCCAGGAGCACGCCCAGTGGCTGTGGTCATCACATGAGAAAGGTCAAGGCAGGCTGAAGGGCTGGCTGCGAAAATTCGGGCATTGTCGCGGAGCCGTGGCGCCTACCCACACATCCATGCTGGCAGCCTTGCTGCTAATCGCGGTGCTCCCAGTTTACTTTTCCACACTGTGAGATCTCTTAAGAGGCTGCGCGACTGAACATGTGTGTGCAATCCGTTTCTCCGCCTACTGCGTTTTCTGCGCATAGTTGCAACTGATTCACAGGCGCATTCGTTTTGTATCAACAACGTGTGCTATAGCGCAACTGGCGTCGACAGCTTGAAACGCTGCAAAAGAGTGTGGGGCCTGCACACTCGCACCAGGGTTTCACCCACGGTTTCACCCTTTGCTCGCAACCCCTGAAACGCCGCTCTTCAGGCGGGCCCGGACCACTGAAAGCAACATCATCTGCGCGCTCTGGCCTCGCACTGACGGCTTGGACACTGTCCGCAAGGCCGGCCTGCCGTCGAAGCCTCCCCTGCCGCCGGCAGCGCACTCGGCGGGCGGCGGGGGCGACAGCAGCAACAGCAGCAGCAACGCCACTGCTCCCCTGGATGCATCACCGCCGCCGCCAGAGGAGGAGCGCACGCGGATCAATATGGATGACTACGACTTTGTACCGCGGCTGGTTAATGCGCCGCCCGCGCCCCCGGGCGCCTTGGACATGTCTGCGCTGGGCGGTGAGTGCTGGCTGCGTGTACCATCGCACGCACGCGCGGCGCGGCGCGGCGGCTGCGAATGTACGGGCCCCGTGCCCGACTTCAAAGCCGAGTCGGCGGCCGCCGTACTGTCTTAGCCATCACGCATACATGCACGTGCGTAACGCGTGCGCAGCGGCGCGGTTGCGCTCGTTCCGCTCCGCACGCTCGGGTGTTTACGGGTATGCCGGTATGGGCATGCGTTGTTTGTGCGTGTTAAACACAAAACCACACCAGACGGAACGAAGCCGCCTTCACGCGCGCGCAGTTATGTACAAATACCTGTTTGTGTGTGTGTGTGTGTGTGTGTGTGTGTGTGTGTGTGTGTGTACGTACGTACGTACGCGTGACGCGCTCGCGCAGGTGACAACTGCACGGCCGCGTTCCAGCCCATCATGGATTACGGCGAGGGCGCGGAGGACGGCTCGGCGGGGGGCTGGTCGCAGCTCCCTTTCGTGGCCCTGACAGCCGTGGTGCAGGGCCTGGACCCCTCCACCCTCACGGTGAGGGGTGGGAGCGAGGCAGGGGGGCGATGCGTGAGGTGGCCGTGTGCTCGCGCGCGGGCTGGGCCGGCGGGGGACGTGGCGGATGTATGGGGGGAAAGTGTGTACAGGGTACTGCGATACAGGCACCCCCGAGTCAGCGTATTATTGGGGAGTGGAGTCATTAGGACAGGGGTTCCCCTGCATTAGGAAGTGCGCGTGTGTGTGCGTGTGTGTATGTGTTTGCGCCCTGCCGTAAGATGTGTGTGTCGTCCCTGCCTGCTGCTTGTTCTGTGCCCCTCCTGCTGCGCAGTACAACGCTCGGGTGGTGATCCGGCTCAGCGAGGGGTTCTGGAAGGACCTGCAGTACGACACCATCTCGCTGCCGGAGGAGCTGGTGCTGCGTGAGTCCCGTGCCCGTGCCCCGTGTGCGTGGGAGCCTATTAGCGAAGTGCTTAGCCTAGTGAGCTCCCCTGCGCGCGCGAGTGCGAAAACGTTGTGCTGCTGGCCTACCGTATCCACGTGGGGTTTGGGCAAACGCCCACGCACACGCGCCCGTGCAGGCGGCACTCCGCCGCCGGTGCGTGGGGCCGGGTAGGTGCGGCATGCCTGCAAGGAACATGGTGGCGGCAGGCGGTAGATAGAGAGGGTTGCCACGTAGCAGGATGGACCCAGGGTTTTACCGACTTTGCGCGCGCACGTGCATGCAGGCATCATCATCAACAACGGCGAGCCGCAGGAGTACTCGGACGGCGACATCCTGGGGCCGGGTACGCTATACCGGCATGCATGCGGCGCGCGGCCTGCTGGGCGGATAGATGGAGAGTGAATAATGCATGCGCGCCGACAGTACGGCGCATGTCATCTATCTAGCTACGGGGATTGGATGGTCCGCAGGCGTGGCTTCATGCGGCACGCGTGGATGGGCATACGCACGTAAACTCCCACACGCAATAAAAGCACTCAACGCACAGGCGCGCCAATCATTGTGGAGAACTCACCGGTGCGGGAGCTGGTGAACTACCTGAGCTACCCCTTTGACAAGTGGGTCCCCCAGCGTGCGTGGGATGTCATGCCCCGGCCGCTTGCTCGCTGCTGTCCCGTGTCCTTTGTTGCAGACTGCTGTTGAAGAGAGCCGTACGTGATGGATGGGCGGCAGCGCGCGTGCGAGCATTCGGCGTGCGTGTGCACCTGCAGGTACCGGCTGCGGCTGTCGCTGTCGATCATGATGGTGAACACCTCGGACAACAATTGCACGTCCTTCGTGCCCTTCGTGTCGGACATCAAAACCAAGTCCACCATGTTCCAGGTGGGCCAGGCTCTGGGTGCGGTGGTACAGGGCAAGCACGCGCGCGTGGTGGTGGTGTTGCTGACTGACGCCGCACCACACTGTAACATGGCAGCAAGCAGGCAAGACAGCCGCCCGCGCCCATCCAGAGCCAGCCGCGGGTCGCGTTGCGGCGCTGGCAGCAGGGCGATTGAGCCAGGGGCGGCGCCTCCCAGCCATCCCCTGCCACGCATGCGGCAGCCCTACAAGCTTCATGAGGGACTCATCCACCCAATCGCCTTGCCGTCTGAACGAGCCCGCTTGCCCCGCCGAACCCGGCTTGGCACTCTGCGTGCGCGTGTTGTCGTGCCTGCATTGCCTCATCAGCATCAGTCAGTCTCGGCTCGTTTTCCCCCCTGCCTGTAGCTGCCGGCCGGCCGGTGCTCCTGTCCTCGGTCGCCCCGAGGGCGCGCCCCGCTCCTGTCGCCTCCCGCCCGCTGGCCCGGCTCCTCCGCGCCGCGCACTAGCTAGCCACGTTTGCTCCAACACCAATGCTCCACACTGTTGCTCCCGGCCCGACCCGCTCCATCCCCTCGCCCGCAACCCTGCTGCTTGCAGTTCACCACTTTGGAAGACAGCTTGCGGCTGAGCCTTGCCACCACCGGCTCAGCGCTGATCGTGGATGTGGATGCGGTCAGGAACCTGAACGCCAAGGCGTTCTGCCTGATCATCTTTTCCGCGGTGAGCGGGTGGGCTGCGCCGCGGGCTTGGCAAAGCCCCATATATCAGCGTGCGTGTGTGCGTGTAGTGTGCGTGTAGTGTGCACGCGCGAGGCGGGAGGTAACAGCTGGCCGCTTACTTGCCCGCCCGCCCCGCCTGCCTACCCGCATGATACATGCAGATGTGGCTGCTGACGCTGGTGTGCGCCGCGCACGCCTTCTACGTCCTCTTCCTGGCGCGCGTCCGGACCGTGGGTCTGGATCCAGCGGCCTTCGCCGCCACGCTGCTGTTCGCGCTGCCGGCGGTGCGGGAGGTGCGTGGGGTGTGCGCATGTGTGGCTGCCACTGGTGCGCAAGCTCGGGCACCCACGTGTACCACGTGCCGCCGTGGGAGGTGCCTTATACTGCCGAACATCCAGCACCCCAATCCCCACCCCCACATACGCTGCCTAGCTGCTCTGTGTGTACGCACCCTTTGCATACCATGTCCACGGCTTCGTTCCAAGTCGCGCACGCGCATGCCTTTGCCGTACGCAGGTGCAGCCCGGCGTGCCGCCCATGGGCGCCACCATCGACGTGGTGGGCTTCTTCTTCAACGTGAGTCATGCATGCATGCATTGACGGATACCGATGCTTTGATTGTTACCTTTCCCCATACATGCGTGGGCCGCTGAATCCGGCACACCTGCCTCCGCCGCGATTACTAATGTGTGTGTTGCACACTTGGGCGCTTGCTTGCGTGCGTATGCAGATGACGCTGCTGGCTATCGTGTGCATCCTGCTGGTGGGCGCGGCGCTGAACGACACACTGGACAAGAGCGATTTTGCAGCGCTTGATGACCGCGAGGAGGATAGCCCACAGCAGGCCAGCGACAACAGGGTATAGGTGTGTGGCGGCCACAAGGGGTTCCTAGGGCCCCAAGCCTGGCCCAGCATCTAGGCGCAGGGTTATAGAGCGCATGTACCGGTAAGGTTGTTATTCATCCAGTCATTCTGGCAGTGTGTGCGCATGCAATCGGATAGTGCGGGGGCCAGCCAGCCATTGCCGGGAGGCGGGCTGGGGGAGAATGCGTCGAATGCGCATGCATGGGCACGAGGAGGGAGTCACACATTTTTTGCCGTTTACTGCGTTTTTCTTACACTTGAATTGTAGCTGTTGTTTTGAACATAATGTCACAAAATGGGGGCCTAGCAATGACTTTAAACGCGCTGTATGATGGATCAAAGCAAATGCCCACAAAACTGATGGAGGCGGGTCCCAATAGAATTAAAGGCACCTCTCATAATCGATGTCTTCAGCTGATGTCACGGATGCGCGCAGCGGAGAGGAGCGCCCGGCGGGGCTGGCTACGCAACTTTGCGCTCTGTCGCGGGCTAGTGGCACCGGTTCATACCCTTCTCCTGGGCCTCCTACTTCTTGTCGCTGTACTCCCAGTGTACTTCTCCACTGTGTAAGACAATGTGGATCGACTCGTGCGTTTTCACACATGCCAGCATGCCAGGAACTTGTCTCTGCGAACCCAATGCTGCACTACGCACTTTCCGCGGCTGCATTTGGGACGTTTATATGCTGATGCGTCTGCTTCCTCTCTCGGGAAGATGCCAACGGCGTGAAAGTCCAGCCACGATTGGGCGCCACGACACACACGGCCGCAACACACGCACCAACAACTTACCTCTTTCCTTTGATAGGCGGAACCGCACCACAGAGAGCAACGTCATCTGCGCGCTTTGGCCGCGCACCGACGGCATTGCAAAGGTCCGGAAAGCGCCGCCGGTCAGCCCTTCGCCGCCGCCCTCTGCTCTGGCTACTGCCACGCTGCCGCCGGCAGCACCGCCGTCGCCTCCGCCCGAGCTGCACCGCCTAGTCAAAGGCTCCGAACTGGGGGACGACTATGACGTTGTGCCGCTGTACATTGACCCGCCGCCACCGCCGGATAACGCCACGGACCTATCCTACATCACGGGTGCGTGATTGCGTTCGTTCTGGGAAACAGGGCCGGTGCAGACGTACCTGGCGTCGCAAGCAATAATGCTGCTCACTTGGAATGCTTGCTTGGACTTGCGTGCATGCAAGTACGTGGGTTGGCAATGCCACCCTTCTCCACACACAGCCCTGCCCAGGGGGCTTCGCACCCGATTGACGCGACCACGTGCCCACGCCCTGCTGCCTTGCACGGTTAGTCATTAGTCAGGCGCCATCAACACACACATGATCAACACCGATTACCGTACCGCCGCACCGCAGGCGACGCCTGTGTGAACCTGTTTCAGCCTGTCATGGATTACGGGGACGAATCGGAGGGGCTCGGGCCCTGGACGGACTATCCTTTCCTGATGATGGCTGCGGTCATTCAGGGCCTGGACCCCTCCACGCTCACGGTGAGGGGCGGGGCACATGCGTGTGTGCGTATGGCGGAGGGGTGCGTGTAGTGGGGAGGGAGCGGGGGAGCGGGGGAGCGGGGGAGCGGGGGAGCGGGGGAGCGGGGGAGCGGGGGAGCGGGGGAGCGGGGGAGCGGGGGAGCGGGGGAGCGGGGGAGCGGGGGAGCGGGGGAGCGGGGGAGCCGGGGAGCGGGGGAGCGGGGGAGCGGGATCGAGGGGTCGAGGAGCAGAGGGGCAGAGGGGCAGAGGGGCAGAGGGGCAGAGGGGCAGAGGGGCAGAGGGGCAGAGGGGCAGAGGGGCAGAGGGGCAGAGGGGCAGAGGGGCAGAGGGGCAGAGGGGCAGAGGGGCAGAGGGGCAGAGGGGCAGAGGGGCAGAGGGGCAGAGGGGCAGAGGGGCAGAGGGGGAAGATAGGGAGAGGGAGGCTCGCACCGGCCATTTCAACTATCTGCCTGGCCGCCAGCGTGTGTTTCGCGCACTGCTGCAGCCACGCGCCTCAACCCCTACCTACCTGCTGCCGCTGCGCCCCGCATAACCTACCCCTGATCATCACGCAACCCCTGCCCGACTGTGCCTGATAGCTGCCGGATGGAGCCATACCTACAAACCGTACATCACGCGCGCTTGCGTTGCTTTGCTTTGCTTTGCTTGCGTGCTGCACTGCTGCCCCCACGCAGTACTCGGCGCGAATCGTGATCCGGCTGAGCAGGGGCCTGTGGAAGGACCTGCAGTACGACACCATCTCGCTGCCGGAGGAGCTGGTGCTGCGTGAGTGGCGTGCCCGTGCCCCGTGCCCCGCGTGCGCGCGCGCGCGTGCGAAACCGTTGTGCTGCTGGTCTGGGGTTTGGGGTTTGGGGTTTGGGCACACGCACACGCGCCCGTGCAGGCGGTGCCCGGTGCGTTGGGCCGGGCAGGTGCGGCATGCCTGCAAGGAACATGGTGGCGGCAGGCGGTAGATAGAGAGGGTGATCATGCAGCAGGATGAACCAGGGGTTTACCGGCTTTACCGCTTTGTATGCAGGCATCATCATCAACAACGGCGAGCCGATGGAGTACTCGGACGGCGACATCCTGGGGCCGGGTACGTGGATGGCTGGATAGATAGCTTGGTTTGCAGTGGCCGGAGCACGTGCGCGCGCGAACACTGAAGTGTGCACACTGAACGCATGCTGGGCATGCTGCCTCCAAAACACACAGGCGCTCCAATCCCTATGGCAGCCTTTGCCTCAGTTACGGTTCAGTTGTGCTTCAGTTGTGCTTCAGTTGTGTGCCGCAGGCTCAGTCGGGGTTCAGTCAGGTCAGGTCGGTTGCATGGAAGCGCACTCGGTAACTGAGGTGCCTCAGTCAGGTGGTTCAGTTATGTAGCACTAATGCACCATAACTTAGTAGTAACTGAGGCAGCCTCAGTTCGCCTGTCTTTTCGGGTCTGGCAATGGGCATCCTGGATCCTGTCATCCAACTTACTTCAGTTCGCGTTAAGCTCGTTACCTCTGCTACTTATGCTACTTGGCTGTGTGTCGCGCGTTCAAAGCACAATAATGACAGCAAATGGCGCCCAGGCAATGCCGAAGTCGCTATTAATCCTACCGCCTATCTCCTATTTACCTCCGAGATGACCGATTTTGAGAATTAAGAACTTCCCAAAATCAAGGAACGCGTTGTGATCCGACCACATGCAGGTGCCACGCTGGTCCTCCACGTCGCCGGCCCTCACGTTGCGGCGCCTCCGACTGGACTTGTGCTGCCCCCGCCTGCGGCGCCCCAGCGGCTGCACAGGCGGGCGCTCAGCCGCATAAGGCGACGTAACAGCACTACGTAACTGGCACAAGCCGAAGGCGGGATGCGGGCGCGGGCAGAGACACACAGGGCAGGGCGCAGCTACGGGCGCGGGGCTTATCGGCGGCGGGCACTTGGGCTCGCTGCTTCGCGACAGGCCTGCGGCCGCGCCGGCGGAGCAGCAAGGGCGCAGTAGTTGGTGCCTGGGCTGGCGGCAGCGCCTCGGCAGCACGCGCCGGGGCCAGCGCTGACACCAGCGCCGGCTGGCGCCGGGCCCCTGCTGCCTGTGCGGCTGCTGTGGCTACGGGCGCTGGGCGTTATCGGCGGTGGGCACCTTGGGCTCGCTGCCTCGCGACAGGCCTGCGGCCGGGCCGGCGGCCGGGCCGGCGGCCGGGCCGGCGGCCACGGCCCCCAGCGACAGCGCAGTAGGAAGGGCGCAGGAGTTGGAGCCTGGGGTGGCGGCGGCGTATGGGCAGCAGGCGCCGGGGCCACCACCGGCACCAGCGGGCACCTGGGCTCGCTGCTTCGTGACAGGCCTGCGGCCTCGCCGGCGGTGCAGCAAGGGTGCAGTAGTTGGTGCCCGGGGCGGCGGTGGCGTATGGGCAACAGGTGCCGGGGCCAGCGCTGGCGCCAGCGCCGGCTGGCGCCGGGCCCCTGCTGCCTGTGCGGCTGCTGTGGCTACGGGCGCTGGGCGTATTGGCGGCGGGCGCTTGGGCTCGCTGCCTCGGGCCTGCGGCCGAGCCGGCGGCCGCGGCCCCCAGCGTCAGCGGAGCAGCAAGGGCGCAGGAGTTGGTGCCCGGGGCTGCGGCGGCGTATGGGCAACAGGCGCCGGGGCCAGCGCCGGCACCAGCGCCAGCTGCCGCCGGTTCCCTGCTGCCTGTGCGGCTGCAGCCGCCCCGGCGGCCACGGCCGCCAGCAGCGGAGCAGCAAGGGATGCCGGAGGGTTGTCTTCGGCCTTCGCCTTGTGTTCGGTTTTTGGCGTGCGAGGGGTTGTCGTGGGTCTTGGCTTGCGCTTGTTGTTCTTGTGGGCCGTTGGTTTGGTGGGGTCTTGCTGTGGTAGTTCATATCTGTTTCCGTTGTTCCAGTTTGCTTCGGCGGGTTACCGGGCACCTGAGGCTTGCCCTGATTGGGCGTTTTAGTGGAGGTCGGGGGTCGGGGGTGCCAATGGCGTGTGCCCAGGGCCCTGCTGCGGTGTGGTTGCGTTGCGGGCTCTTTCTGCGCCTGTGGTTGTGGTCTTGCTTTGCTTGCCCTCCTGGTTGTCGTCTGGCCCCTACCCTGTAACGTCCCATATCAAACCAAAAATGGGCCGGCTCACGGGGCCGGCTGCAGGCGCCGGATAATAGACAAGGCACGGCGCGTGAGCTGGAACCCATGTGCGGGAAGCGGGCAGACACACACAGGGCACGGCGCTGGGTTCAGACGCGGGGTGATAGACAAGGCACGGCGCGTGAGCTGGAACCCATGTGCGGGAAGCAGGCAGACACACACAGGGCAGGGCGCCGGGTTCAGTCGCGGGGTGATAGACAAGGCACGGCGCGTGAGCTGGAACCCATGTGCGGGAAGCAGGCAGACACACACAGGGCAGGGCGCCGGGTTCAGACGCGGGGTGATAGACAAGGCACGGCGCGTGAGCTGGAACCCATGTGCGGGAAGCAGGCAGACACACACAGGGCAGGGCGCCGGGTTCAGTCGCGGGGTGATAGACAAGGCACGGCGCGTGAGCTGGAACCCATGTGCGGGAAGCGGGCGGACACACACAGGGCAGGGCGCGAGGTTCAGACGCGGGGTGATAGACAAGGCACGGCGCGTGAGCTGGAACCCATGTGCGTGAAGCAGGCAGACACACACAGGGCAGGCTTGTCGTTTTCCCTTGTGCTCTCTAACACAGGGCAGGGCGCCGGGTTCAGACGCGGGGTAATAGACAAGGCACGGCGCGTGAGCTGGAACCCATGTGCGGGAAGCGGGCGGACACACACAGGGCAGGGCGCCGGGTTCAGACGCGGGGTGATAGACAAGGCACGGCGCGTGAGCTGGAACCCATGTGCGGGAAGCGGGCGGACACACACAGGGCACGGCGCTGGGTTCAGACGCGGGGTGATAGACAAGGCACGGCGCGTGAGCTGGAACCCATGTGCGGGAAGCAGGCAGACACACACAGGGCAGGGCGCCGGGTTCAGTCGCGGGGTGATAGACAAGGCACGGCGCGTGAGCTGGAACCCATGTGCGGGAAGCGGGCGGACACACACAGGGCACGGCGCTGGGTTCAGACGCGGGGTGATAGACAAGGCACGGCGCGTGAGCTGGAACCCATGTGCGGGAAGCAGGCAGACACACACAGGGCAGGGCGCCGGGTTCAGTCGCGGGGTGATAGACAAGGCACGGCGCGTGAGCTGGAACCCATGTGCGGGAAGCAGGCAGACACACACAGGGCACGGCGCCGGGTTCAGACGCGGGGTGATAGACAAGGCGCTGCGCGTGAGCTGGAACCCATGTGCGGGAAGCGGGCGGACACACACAGGTCAGGGCGCCGGGTTCAGACGCGGGGTGATAGACAAGGCGCTGCGCGTGAGCTGGAACCCATGTGCAGGAAGCGGGCGGACACACACAGGGCACGGCGCTGGGTTCAGACGCGGGGTGATAGACAAGGCGCTGCGCGTGAGCTGGAACCCATGTGCGGGAAGCAGGCAGACACACACAGGGCAGGGCGCCGGGTTCAGACGCGGGGTGATAGACAAGGCGCTGCGCGTGAGCTGGAACCCATGTGCAGGAAGCGGGCGGACACACACAGGGCACGGCGCTGGGTTCAGACGCGGGGTGATAGACAAGGCGCTGCGCGTGAGCTGGAACCCATGTGCGGGAAGCAGGCAGACACACACAGGGCAGGGCGCCGGGTTCAGTCGCGGGGTGATAGACAAGGCACGGCGCTTGAGCTGGAACCCATGTGCAGGAAGCGGGCGGACACACACAGGGCACGGCGCTGGGTTCAGACGCGGGGTGATAGACAAGGCGCTGCGCGTGAGCTGGAACCCATGTGCGGGAAGCAGGCAGACACACACAGGGCAGGGCGCCGGGTTCAGACGCGGGGTGATAGACAAGGCGCTGCGCGTGAGCTGGAACCCATGTGCAGGAAGCGGGCGGACACACACAGGGCACGGCGCTGGGTTCAGACGCGGGGTGATAGACAAGGCGCTGCGCGTGAGCTGGAACCCATGTGCGGGAAGCGGGCAGACACACACAGGGCACGGCGCTGGGTTCAGACGCGGGGTGATAGACAAGGCGCTGCGCGCAAGCCAGAAGCCGGGGCACGGGCAGAGACACACCGGTCACGGCGCCGGCTGCTGGCGCGTGGTAATAGACAGGCGCGTCGGAAGCCGTGCGGGGCATGGTGCGGGGCACGCGGGCATGGTGCAATGCAGGCGCTGCAATTTGAAGCTGCCTTCCAAGCGTTGTCCTGCTTTTAAGTGCCACTTATATTCAGCAATGCTATTCACATCATCAAAATCATGAACACTGAGTTTTACAAGACACAAATGGAATCACCGAGGAATCACCGAGGCGTCACGCTGGGCTTGTCCCTCGGCCACAAAAGTATTTACGTTGGGCATAGCGGAGCCCATTGTGGCAGTGAGAGAAGCATCGAGGGGGGTTGACCGCGGGGGGTTTTGAGATCAGCGAAGTTGACGCCAGGGCGCCAGCAGCAGCGAGGGCACCAGCAACGAGGATACCGAGGTCAGGTCAGTGGCTTCTACTATCAAGCCGGTTCTGCAAGCCTGCAACATCAGCCTGCATCCAGCATCCGCTTGGACAGCTGGACTCTCTGGACTGCTTTTATCTTTGCTTACTTTTGCTGTGCTCCCGGACGCTGCCATTGTGTTCACAGGCTTGTGTTTCACATGTTTCGCGGACGTGATGTGACCGAGCCATAAGCATGGACCGGTGGACATGCGCACGCGGCGGTGGTGGGCAGCCAACGGTGAGTCTCAGCATAGGGAGGGCTTTACCCACTGACGGGTCTGGACTGGAACCGGGAGTATTGGGGCTGCATGGAGCACGCGCAGAAGTGTGCCCCAGGGTCGTACAGACATGGAACAGTAGCAGAAAGCATGCTCACGCCGCCCACGCACTACGCGCCCAAACCCACTCTACAGTGCCGCCTGCATCCAGTGCCTGGGCACGCACGCCTGCTGTACACCCTCAAGTGAGTAGCGCGGCAGGTAAAGGCGCTGTGGTGCGGTGTGGGTGACAACGGCTGCCAGGGCGTGGGAGATGGTGCCATAAATGCTAAACCTGCATGTGTGCCAAAGAGTCCGCTGATGTCCGCTTGCTTGGCGTGTACTCCCACAGGTCTGTGGGCGTGGGCCAGTGGCATGGACTGCGTGACGCTGTCTGCGGTGGCGACTTCGCTGCGCGGCCTTTCACAGCCTTTTAGCGTGTAGTAAAAGCTAATTAAGGGTGAGGTGTGAGGTACCGTACTGCTGCGGCGACATGATGGAAGGGATGGAGGGACTGGCTTGCGGTTGTGCTGGCTCCTAGGACTTACGACTGCCAAGTGCGGGTGCGCATTGGGTGCTGGATTGGATAGGCTGGGCACATGCCGCAGGCTCATGCTAGTGCAGCTGGGTCGCGTGCGTCTAAGTTGCGCCTCAGTGACTGCTCAGTTATGACGGTTCAGTTGCTGCTCAGTTGTGACGGTTCAGTTGCTGCTCAGTTGTGACGGTTCAGTTGCTGCTCAGTTGTGACGGTTCAGTTGCTGCTCAGTTGTGACGGTTCAGTTGGGGATGTAACCGAAGACGTAACTGAGCCATAACTGAGCATCTTCAGTTACAACGGACTGAACCGGACTGGGTCGCGCACAACTGAACCGTAACTGAACCCAGCCTGCCATAGGGAATCATTGTGGATAACGCGCCCGCGCGCGCGATCGTGGGCTACTTGAGCTATCCCTTCGACCAGTGAGCCCTTTCATTTGACCTCAGGCGGCAGGCATGATTATTATTTAGTTGCGTGCGTGCGTGCGTGCGTGCGTGCGTGCGTGTGTGCGTGCGTGCGTGCGTGCGTGCGTGCGTGCGTGCGTGCGTGCGTGTCACGGTCTGGCTAATGTGCATGCCAACCAGCCAGCAGCCACATGATGCGCTACCCCATCCACACACTTGTGACTGCACAGGTACCGGCTGCGCCTGTCGATGTCGGCCATGCTGGTCAACACGTCCAACGACAACTCCACCTCCTTCGTGCCCTTCGTGGCAAACGTGAAAACCAAATCCACCATGTTCAAGGTGCGTGGGCGGGCGGTCGGGGATCGGAATTCACGCACTGCCGGCGGCGGCGGGGAAACGAACACACAGCAGGGACGCCAGCGCATGTTATGCATGTTATGCGCATGCGTACCCTGACCCCCCCCCCCCGCCTGCCTAAGCTGGCCACACACACACACACTTGTGCCGCTGCCGCCTTCACACGCTCACGCTCCATGCTGCTACTGCCTGCTACGGCCGCTCGCAGTTCAACACGGTGGAAGATAGCCTGCGGCTCAAGCTGGACGCGTCTGGCTCGGCGCTGATAGCGGATGTGGACGCGATCAGGATGGACAACGCAAAGGCCTTTTGCATCATCATCTTCACCATGGTGAGCGAGCGCGTATGGTATGGTGTACTTCTAGCAGGGAGGTGACGGGCTCGCGCGCACGGGGTGAGCGGTAGCTAGCAGGCCAGCCGGCATGAGCTGCAGCCACAGAGAGAGCGGGCGGGTGGGCGGGTTGGCACTCGGGAGGGAAGTGAGACCGTGAGCACGTGGAGCACGTACGCCACGGGTTTTCCGGGTTTCACGAAGCGCTACTAGCAATAATGGGTCTCAGGGTTCCACGAAGCCACTACTGCTACTGCTACTGCTACTGCACTCGCGCCGTGCATCGCGCACCGACCCGCCCTCACCTGCACACGGCGTGCGTGCATGCAGATGTGGCTGCTGACGCTGGTGTGCACCGCGCACGCCTTCTACATCCTGTTCCTGGCGCGCGCCCGGCCCGTGGGTCTGGAGCCGGCGGGCTTCGCCGCCACGCTGCTGTTCGCGCTGCCGGCCGTGCGGGAGGTGCGTTCGTGGATGGGCGGGGCTGACGCCAGGTGACTGGTTATTAGCTTGGCAGAGGCACGGCTGCGTGCCTGGCGGCATGCATGTAGGGCACGCACCAATAGGGCACGCAGCGGGCGGGGCTCGGGCACTCGTGCCACCGTCTGGTGCTGCGTGCTATCCTGTTGGGGGCTCATCGCGCAGCGCCATGCATCTTCAAGGGCCTTGTTTTGCTGACGGCAGCACACCGCCGTAAAACATGACCCACATCACATTTGCCGTACGCAGGTGCAACCCGGCGTGCCACCCATGGGAGCCACAATCGACGTGGTGGGCTTCTTCTTTAACGTGAGTCATGAACTTGTGCGTGTTTGCTGCAACATGAACCATCACATGCCCGCTATCGCTGTTGCTACTTGCTAATGGCTGGGCAGCTTTGGGCGGGGTGACATTGGGCGGGGCGGCCTACTCCACATGCCGAACGGTGAAATGTCCTTACGTGCGGTGTGCAGATGACACTGCTGTCCATCGTGTGCGTGCTGCTGGTGGGCGCGGCGCTGAACGACGCGCTGCAAAAGCATGAGTTCGAGGCGTTGCTGTACGACACGTCAGCGGCGGAATCGGATGCCGACGCGGCGGCGGCGGCCTTTCGGAGCAGCGGTCCCCACCAAGTGTAGGGTTCTAGGGAGGGTCACGAGCGACGGAGTGGGATGGAGCGGGGCGGAGTACCATTCATGCGCGCTGCAACCGCGCGCTGCGCTGTGCCGCCCGCTTGCTGCCCTGCAGCTAGCAGTAGTCGAACATGCATGTACAGTTTTTCTTGGTAGTGCCAGGATGGCAATCTAGGTTTCCGGTAGAGTTCCCGCCGCGTGCATCGTGCGCATTTTTTATTCATCATCATCTGGTGTGTCATTGTCGTGTGGAATGCAAGAGTGAGCCCCGATGAAAGGCTAGATTTGGAGTTGGGAGAACTGACCGCACGGATAGGCCGTGGGTAGCATTAGACAGGCTTCGGGATTTGATTCTTGCATGCGGAACAGCTGTGTTCATTTATATGTTCTTACTCATGGCGGGGCGTACACGGGTGCCAGGCGTTGAGCTGTTCCGCGTCCATTCATCCCTCGCACATGGAATGTGTTGCTCGCACGTGCGTGTGTGTGTGTGTGCCCAGTCACATTCATTTGATGTCGGCGTGGATGGGGGAATGCATGCCCCACGGTAGGTGGGTATGGACGGACGTAGGCGCGCATCCAGAGGTAGGTGCGTAAGCAAGGGGGGACGCAAGGGGCAGCCCTGGGGGAACGCGTGCGGGTTGTCTGCCAATGACTAATACGCGTGCGCGCACGGCACGGGGGGCACACGACGCGTGCTGGGTTCCTTTGGGTTGCTTTGGGTTCCTTTGGGTTTCTTTGGGTTCCTGTGGGTTCCTGTGGAGTTGTTGACTAGGCGAGCGAAGGTCGATGTGACTGGCTGACTGTGGAAGAGCTGCGGGTGCGGGGCGTCTCTTGCAGCATCCGCTTACTAATGGCTTTGGTCAGTGCGTGTCAGAGGCGCTGGGCCGAATCCTTGCCGCGGGTGCCGCGGTCTGTGCTCGCAGCACAAGAGCAAACAACTAAGAACCATCCGAGACTGTCCGGGTCTGACACATGAATTCTTGATGCATATAGTGGGTTTAGTCGCGGCCGCCATACAGCGCGGCGCTGCTCACTGCAAAGCGGCTACTAACTCATCTGGGAGGGGCCGAGGGGCCGAGGGGGACTCGCCGCCGCCCGCCCCACCCACTCACCCACACACCGGCGCTCGCCCGCCCGCTCAGCCCGGCTCAGCCCTTGCCCCACTGGTTATGCAGTAGCTGTTGTGTCCAGCAGCTGTTGTGTTGCTCGCGCGCACACCCATGCTGCACTGCTACAGCTCCCCCAACCTCCACCGTCACTTGCCATCGGCTGGGGGCTGCCGTACCGACTGCACCTACCTACAGCTGCCCTCCACGCACGCCAACAATGCCGCCAACACACGGCCCCGCGCGCCCTCGCGCGGTCACGCCCCCCCCCCCTATGGCAGCCAGACCAGTACGTCACCAGCACGCCACGCAACGGCCCGTCACCTCCCCACCGTCGTGTGCATTTGCATTATTCGCATTTTGCAAACATGCCGTACCAGTGACACCGATAGCCCCACCCGCTCCCCGACCACACGCACACACACACCGGTTTTTGTGTTTAACACACCCCGGCAGCAGCAGGCCGACTCCACCTCACTGCCGAGCTGCGACCCCCGCCCCCGCCGCCCCCGCCGCCTCCGCCGTCTCCAGCCGCGTCCACTCGTCGTACCAGCGCCGGTACTGCTCGCACCACGTGCTGTACTGCTGCTGCCACGCCGAGTGCTGCCGTACATAGTCGCGCAGCATGCGCCGCACGCAGCCCATGCAGTGCGGCGTGTCCTGCTGCTGCTCCCAGCCGTACGGGTCGGGGACTGTAGCAGCGCCGCCGTGCTGCTGCCAGGCATGACTGTAGCCGTGGGGCGGGTGGGAGCCGTGCGGGTAGGGACTGTAGCCGTGATGGTGGTGGTGCGGCGGCGGTGGCGGCGGCGGCGGCGGGCCGTAGCTGTGGTGCGGGTGGTGGTGAGGCGGCGGCGGCGGCGGGTGGGGCGGCGGGTGGTGGTGGCCGGGGTAGCCGGGGTGGTGGTGGCCGTGAGGCGGCGGCGGCGGTGGTGGCGGCGGAGGATGGTGCGGGTGGTGGTGCGGCCCCTGTGGCGGCGGCGGCGGAGGGTGGTGGTGGTGGTGCGGGCCGTGCTGCTGCCACCACCGCTGGTACGGGTTCGCGTCGCTGCGGCCGCCACTGCCGTAGTACTGCTGCCCTTGGTAATAGTAGTCCCCGTAACCGCCCTGTGCGCCGTACGTGCCGTAGTACCCACTGCCGTACCCAGCCGCCGCCGCCGCCGCCGCCGCGTCCGCCGCAGCCGCCGCGCCAGCCGCCTGGCCGTCCACCTGCGGCCCGGCAGTCGCGGCAGCAGCACCAGCCGCAGGCGGCGCGGCTCCTCCCGCGCCTGTAGCAGCAGCCGGCGGCGGTGACGGCGGCAGTAGCACCACCAGGTTGTCCACGGCGTGCGCCACGTGCGGCGGGAACTCCTCATCTCCAAACACCCAGCTGTCGTCCTCGCCGCCTCCGGCCCCACCCTCCGCGCCGTACTCCTCCTCCTCCTCCGCCGCCTCCTCTGCCGCCTGCTCCTCGCCATAGCCCTCCTCGCCGGCAGCTCCTGCCGCCGGCGCCGCATCGCCCGAGGCCCACACCACCTGCCCGCGCAGCGCCTCAAACGCCAGCTCGGGCTCGTCATCCGCCTCCGCCTCCACCTCACCCGCGCCCCCGGCCGCGGCCGCACCGTGGCCGGCTGCAGCAGCAGCCTGCCCTCCCTGCGCCGGCGCCGCAGCCGCAGCGGCCTGGGCCTGGTGGTGGTGGTGCTGTTGTTGCTGCCCCTGTTGCCGGTAGTAGTCGGCCCAGGCCGCCGCCACTGCTGCCGGGTCGTGTGCGGCCGCCGCCGGCCCCGAGCCCGACGTGTGGCCGGTCTGGTGCTGCTGTTGCCCGTACTGCTGCCCGTACTGTTGCCCGTACTGCTGTCCGTACTGCTGCCCGTACTGCTGCCCGCAGTAGTACGGATAGTAGGCGGAGGCGGCGGCGCTGTCGTAATGGCGGTAGTAGTCGTAGGCTTGCTGCTGACTCGCCGCCGCCGCCGCCGTCGAGGGCGCTGCCTGGCTGCTGGCGCCAGCTGCCGCCGCTGCCGGCTCCGCCGCTGACGCCGCCGTACCCGGCGCCGCATACGCCGCGCCGCTGCCGTACCCCTGCGCGGCATAGTACGCCTCCCACGCCTCCCAGCGCTCCCGCTCCCGCGCCGCCTCCCGCTCCTCCTTTGCCCGCTGCTTCTCCTCCCGCCGCGCCGCCGCCGCCGCCTTGCGCTCCGCCTTCTCCGCCGCCGCCAGCTCCTCCGGCAGCAGCGGCAGCTGCAGCTCGTGCCCCGGCTGCAGCTCGCCCCCCGGCTGCAGCTGCAGCTGCCCCGCCTCCGCGCCCGCCTCCGCTTCTGCTTGCGCTTCCTCCCCACCACCCTCCACGCCGCCAGACCCTGCTGCCGCCGCCGGCGCCGGCGCCGGCGCCGCCGCCAGCCGCCAGCCGCGCTGCTGCGCCAACAGCTGCTGCAGCGCCTGGCGCTCCCAGTCGCTCGTCAGCTCAAAGCCGTACAAGTCTTCCGGAATAACATCTGGCAGCGGCAGTAGCAGCCCCGCCGCGCCCGCCTCCCCGCCTGCGCCCGCGCCCGGCCCGGCTGTAGCAGGGGCGGCGGCGGAGCCTTCGGCGCTGCCGCCGTTGGCGGCCGCGGCGGACCTGGCGGCGGCGGCGGTGGCGGCGGCGGCGGCGGCCTGGTCGTCCACATACGACACCAGGGTCCCCAGCTCGGCCTGCAGGGCAGGGGACGATTAAGGGGAGGGGAGGGGCGTGGGGCGGCGTGGGCCGAGTGGCGTGGCACGCAGCGCATTCGCAAGAGTGTCAGCCAGCCGCCGGTTCCTTCCGCTCCCTCGAGTGGCAAGACCGGAGCTTGACGGCCACATGCGCACCCGCACCATCGTACGGCGCACATGCACACACGAACTCGCCCACCCCACCCACGCCACTACGCTTCTATATCCCATCTTTGCAACCCCACCCACCCGCCACCCGCCCGCCACGCCCGCCCGCACCTGCGTGACATACGCCACCGCCACGCCGCGGCTGCCGAAGCGGCCGGTGCGGCCCACTCGGTGGCTGTGTGTGGCGGCGTCGGGCGGCAGGTCCAGGCAGGCCACCAGGTTGACGCGGTCCAGGTCCACGCCGCGCGCGGACACGTCCGTGGACACCAGCACCTGGTGAGGGTGTGGGGCCCGGAGGGGGCAGCAGGGGGGCGGAGGGCGTGGGGAGGCAGCAGGTTGCGGCAGAGGAGTCCGCCGGCAGGCAGGGAGGCCGGAGCGGAGTGGGCCAGGGCCATCGCGCCCGCAACACCCACCACCACTGCAACCCACACGCGCACCCAGACCCCGTGTCTCCCGCCCTCCAGCTGAAGCCTGCCGTCCCCAACGCACACGTGCACCCACACGCCCTCTCTCCCCCTCTCCCCCTCCCCCTAAGATTGGGCTGGTGTTTACAACCCCTCCCCCCTCACCCACGCGCCCTCCCCCCTCCCCCTCCCTCTTTCCCTCCCTCCCTCCTCCGCTCCCCCTCCCTCCGCCCCTCACCCTCAGCTTGAAGCCGCGCACCGCCTCCATTGCCGCCATGCGCTCCGCCTGCGGCCGGTCGCCGGACAGGTAGGCGGCGGGGTAGCCGGCGGCGGCCAGCGCGCCCGCCAGCCACTCGGCGCGCGGCTTGTTGTTGCAGAACACCACCGCCTGGGCGGGGCAGGGGCGGGGCGAGGGCGAGGGCGGGGCAGGGAGGGGCAGCAGGTGGTGGGTTGCCTCGGCGAGAGGCCTCAAGCGAGCGGCGCGAGGAGTGGGCGAAAGAAACTGAGGACGGATTATGCCGCCCCCGCTCAGCGCTCAGTCATTGAAAACACCCCTGCCACACAGCGCGGCCCACAAGCCACTGCGCCCATCCCAAACCCCCACTCCACCCACGAGCTCGCCCCCCATACCCACACCCACCCCACGCACGCACCTGGTGGAACGACACGCTGCCCAGCAGCCGCAGCAGCGCCACCACCTTGGCCTTGAACACCGCCGGAGAGGACGACGACGGAGCCGCCGCAACAGCCGCCGCCGCGCCGCCCGGCACGCCGCCCTCTCCGCCGCCCTCATCGGCTTCGCCGCCGCCTACCAGGCAGTAAAACTGCTTCACGCCCAGCAGGCTCACGCCTCCGCCGCTGCCTCCACCTCCGCCTGCACCTCCCCCTCCGCCGGCACCTCCCTTTGCTGCCGCCGCCGCGGTCCCTTCCTCCTCGCCTCCTCCGCCTCCGCCTACGGCGCCGTCGCCGTCGCCGCCGCCGCACAGCATGACGCGCTGCGGCTTACGCATGAGCGGCTCCAGGTCGGCGAGCAGCTCGGGCGTGTAGGTCGCGGAAAACGCAAGCACCTGCTTCTTCTTCGGCAGCTGGTCATAGATCCATGTCACATCCTCATAGAACGAATCCCCCAACAAGCTGTCCGCCTCGTCCAACACCAGCAGCCCCAGCGTGGAGCCCGTCAGGCGCCCCGCCTGCAGCAGCGCGCACACGCGGCCGGGCGTGCCCACCGCGATGTGGCACAGCCGCCGCAGCCGCTTCTCGTCTTCCACGATGGGCAGGCCGCCCACGAAGGCGGCGGAGGCGGGCGCCGGCGGCGGCAGCTCCGCCGCCAGCGCGCGCAGCACCTGCTCGCTCTGCAGGGCGATCTCTCGCGTGGGCGCCAGGATGAGCGCCTGGCAGCAGGCGTAGCAGGCGGCGGCGGGGCGTGGGGAAGGTTGTGGTTACCAGCCGGGGGGGGGAGGGTATCAGTGTGCATGGATGAGCGCCTGGCAGCAGGCGTAGCAGGTGCCGGCGGGGCGTGGGCGCGTGTTGGTGAGTTGGTGCGTGCGGGGAGGGGGGTTGCAGGGATGGTAAGCGGAGGGTATCGGGGGCGGGGACTGGTGCTGATGCACCACCCTGAAACCTCGTCCATTCACCAGATGGCCGCCTCCTGACCACCTCCAGCCTCTCCCTTCACCCCATCCCTCCCCTCCCGGCCCGCCACGCCGCACCCATCCACACCACCGCCCCCCCCCGCCCCACCTCACCCTCCAAACCACCGCCTCCCCAACCCCCCCCCCCCCCCGCCCCGCCCCCGCCCCCTCCCCCGCACCGCCCCCCCCCTCCCCCCCCCCCCCGCCGCGCCCCTCCCACCTGCGTGGTGGCGCTGTCCACCTTCACCCGCTCCAGCGCCACCACCGCGAACACCACCGTCTTGCCGGTGCCGCTCTTGGCCTGCACGATTAGGTCGGCTCCCACACGCCCCAGTGGGATGGCGGCCTTTTGGACCGGCGACGGCCGATCGAATCCCGCCGCCGCCAGGCTCTGCACCAGCGGCTCCGAGACGTTGAGCTCGCGGAAGCTGGTGGCGTCGGAGAGCACGTCCTGCGTCCGCGCGCGCGGCGGGTGCGCGGGCGCGGGCACGGGCGGCGGCGCGGCGCGCGGCGGGGGCAGGGGGCTGCTCGGGGCGGCGGGAGGGGAGGCGGCGCTGTCGTCGGTCGGCGGAGGCGGAGGGTTGGGTGGGCGCCGCTGAGCCGGGCCCGGGCCCGGACGAGGGCGCTGCAGAGGGGTGCCCTCGTCCCATTCTAGAGGCATTGTGATTGGTGGTTTTGGGGCCTGGAAGGCGGCTGGGCGAACAACGAGTGTTGCTCGCGCTGGCCCCGGATGGATCTTGGTGAACGCGAACTTAGGTGCAGCGCATGTGTGTCAACAACAATATGCTATCTGCAGTAAGGGTGCTAGGAATACATATGAACACCGCTTTGATTAAACTTTGAGCAAAAATCGGCTCGGGCCCCATTCCATTTCACGAGGGCTGACTTCATTGCAAGAGTTTGACAGTCCCTCCTGAACATATTTTGCGTTTGTGCAGATAACGCCTGTAACAAAAATGTCTTAGTCGCAGGAGCCTTGATTTGCGCGCGAAACCCTTTGACTTTGGACTTGCAGCACAGTTCTGCGCGCGATCTGCGCTTGCGCCAGCAGGAATGTTTTCTTTCTTCACGGGCAGAGTAAGCACATACTAGCACTGCCACTCGCCACAAACATGCCTCCGTGCTGGCCACGGCTGCAGCAGCTGTTGGTGGGCCCGCGAGGCCCTTCGCCGGGCACCTCCCTCTCCGACTCCTCTGACTCCGACAGACCGGACGCCTGCATCTCGTCGGGCTGCGACTCGCAGGACCGATGGAAGTGGGATGCGGCCAAGGGCGTGCCGACGAAGGACGCGCTGAAGCGGCTGCGTAAGGCGGTGCGCGCGGGCGCTGCCGACTCGCGCCGGCGCGCGCTGCAGCACGTTGCCGAGCTCGCGGAGGCCGGTCCCGAGCTGCAGTCCGCGCTGTGCGCCGACAAGGTCACGGCTGAGGTGGTGCGCGTGTTCCTACAGCCGCTGCGGCCCGACGGCAAAGACGCGGGCGAGGTGCGCGAGCGGCATTTCGGCCACAGCGGGCAGGGGGCGAGAGCGGCAGCCTGGCTGCCTGCCTGCCTGCCTGGCTGCCGGGCGCAGAGGTGCCGCGAGGGATTTACTTACACAGGCAAAATAGCTACACGCTGGCTGCAAGGCTTGACCCAGGGGACACCCGCTTGCCCAAGTCCACGTCCGAGCCCCCTCCCCCTTCCCTTCCTGCCCCCTCCTGCTGCGCCCCACAGCTGCAGGAGGCGGCGGCGGACGCGCTCACCGCGCTGTGCCACCTCCACCCCGGCAACTGCGCCGCCGTGGCCGCCGCGCAGCCGCCCAGCGCCGGCGGCTCCTGGTCGCCGCGGGCGGCCATGGCGGCCGCGGCAGGAGTCGGCGGCGGCGGCGGGGCGGCCCGGCTGCAGCCGCTGCAGCACGCGCTGGCGCTTATTCAGGTCGGTGTGTGGTTGCGGGCTGCGACGGTGGCTCGTGTGTGTCTTTGCGGGGCTGCAGACAGAGGGTGCAGACGGAAGCAAACTGCCGACATGCCGTAGCATTGCAGCACCCCCCATTGCAGCACCCGCACTGCACCCCCACTGCACCCCCCATGATTCGGGAAGCTACCGGGTGTCAGGTGGGTGTGACGTGAGCCGTTTGCAACACCCCCTTGCCGCCGGCGCGCAGTCCTACCCGCGCCACGTGCGGCTGTCCACCGCCGCGGCCGGCCTGCTGGAGGCCGTCGCCGCCGCCGCCCCCGGCCACGTCAGCGCCCTGCTGCTCGGCGGCGGCGGCGCCGCCGCCGTCATCGGCGCCGCCGGCGCCGCCAGCCGCGCCGCGCTGGCGCCCGCCACGCCGGCGCCCGCCGCCGCGGAGCTGCTGGAGCTCCTGCTGGCGCTGCTGGGGCTGATGCTGACGGCGGCCGCCGGCGGCGGCCGCGACGTGTGCCGCGAGTTCGGAAAAGCCGCCGGCATGGCGCTGCTGCTGCAGCTTGTCGCCAACCACCGGGGGCAGGCGCCGCTGCCGGCGCCGGCGCCGGCAGCTATCACCAGTGGCGGCGGCGCGGCGCAGGCGAAGGCGGCGGGCGGCGGCGGAGGCGGGGCGGGGCCTGCGGGCGGCGGGGCCGGCGGGGTCGGCCCGGACCTGCACTGGGGTGTGGTGCGCGACGCGCTCAGCCTGCTGACACTCATCGCGTCGCAGGTGCGGCGCGTGCTGTGCGTGTGCTGGTGACGTGGCGCGGGGTTGGTGTGTGTGTTTGTGGCACGTGCCTACGTTCCGGGTGCACGAAATCACACGCGCTATGCTCATCACCATCGGCAATGCGGTATGCACAGCAGGTTTGCAGGTGTGCTTAGTTTCCGCCGTGAACCCAGCCCACATCAGCCCTCATTAGCCCGCTGCCGCCTCCCCTCCGCGCCAGTTCCCCGCGCACCGCCTGCCGCTGCTGGAGGCGGACGGCGTGGGCGTGCTGGCCGGCTGCCTCAAGGACCTGGCGCTGCCCTGGAGCGTGCGGCTGCAGGCGGTGGCGGCGCTCACGGTGGGCGGCGCGGCCGGTGGCGGGCGGTTTGGGGCGGGCTGGGCGGGCGCTACGGGCGGGCAGGCGTTTGTTTGGGCGTGTGGGCAGTTTGGGCGGGTGGCGTGTCGGCTTGAGCTTCCCGTGTGCGCTGCTGTCGGTGCCACTGAGACTGTCAAACCCTCCACTGAGGCTGCCTGCCTGCCTGCCTGCCTGCCTGCCTGCCTGCCTGCCTGCCTGCCTGCCTGCCTGCCTGCCTGCCTGCCTGCCTGCACCTCACCTCACCTCGCCTGCCACCTCGCGCCCCACCTTTGCTCCCCAGGCCGCGGCCGGCAGCCCCAGTGTGTCGGCGGAGCTGGTGCGGGTGCGCGGGCTGGAGGTGGTGCTTGGCTTCGTGGACGCCTACGTGCGCGAGCGCCACGGCCCCGGCGCCCCGGGTGCGTGTGCGTGACTGTGTGTGTCTGTTTGTGGCTGTGTGTGACTGTGTGCGTGGATTGCTGGGTGAATTTCTACGTGCCTCTCGGGGGGCTGCTGTCAGTTCTGTCCTCCGTTTGTGACCATGCCCTCCGCAACCCAACCCACGCCCACACGCCTGCTGCACCCCAACCCCCCTGGCGCAACCCCCCACACGCAGGCGGCCCCGCCACCACGCCCACGCGCGGTGGCGGCACAGCCGCCGCGCCCGCAGCCAGCACCCCCGCGCCCGCGCCCGCCTCCGCCACCGGCGCCCGCACCCCGGGCCCCGCGGGGCCCGCCACGCCGGCCCTGCAGGCGCCCTCCTCGCCGCTAGCGCCCGCCGCCCCGTCGCTGCTGTGCTCCCTGGCGGCTGACGAGTACAGCGAGGAGGAGCCGAGTCCGGTGGTGGTGGTGGAGGCCCTGTTGGGGCTGCTGGACGCTGTGGCTGCCAGCGGCGAGGCGGCGGCGGTGGCGGAGGGCGGCGCCGCCGCAGGCGGCGCCCCGGCCGCGGGAGCGGCAGCACGAGGGGCGGGGGCAGCCGCCGGGGCCGGGGCGGCGGCGGCGGTGGGCGGGCGGCTGGGTGTGGTGCTGGGCGCGTTCAAGGCCGGCATGTGCAGCTTCGCGGCGGGCGGCTACCGAGTGGCCGCGGCGGCGGCGCAGGTGCGTGTGTGCGGGTTGGCGGCGGGTTGACGGCCGGCGGGTTGGCGGCGGGCGTTGACGGGTCCCACAGGGGGCATGCGCGCTGGAGCTAGAGCGGGAGCTGGCATGGCCCCAAACTGCTTGGCTGATGCTTGACCGGTCCGCTGGTCCCAAACCCTTCTTCCCTAACACACACAGACACACACGCAACACACATATTCACATCCCTACCCATGTGCCCCCTAACCACACATACACACGTGGGCGCGCACGGTCGCAGGTGCTGCTGCGCCTGTCGCGGCAGCCGGCGCTGCTGCCGGCGCTGTCGCGGCCCGAAGTGACGGGGCCGCTCGAGCGGCTGGTGAGCCGCGGCGGCGCCGAGTACGGCGGCGCGGCCGACGCCAAGCAGGCGGCGGTGCTGGCGGGCGCCTGGGCGGCGGCGGGCGTGCTGTGCCAGGTGCGGGGTGCGGGGTGGGCCGGCGGTGGCGGCACAGGCCGGCGGCGGCGGCACAGGCCGGCGGTCGCGGCAGAGGCCGGCGCCCGGGAGCGCGGGAGGGGATACCGGTAGTCCAAGGAGCCCAAACTCAACACCGTTGTGGGAAGGGGAAGAAAGGGGAGGGGCAAAGGGCTTTGTGACGCACAATCGACCCCACGCTGCCGCCCAACCGTGTGTTACGGGGTGTTGCGGCGCGCCTCGCCGCAGGTCATGGAGGCGGAGCTGGCACAGGCGCGCAGCAGCGCTGGAGCTGGGGCCGGCGCCGGCGGCAGCCGCACCCCCGGCGGCAGCGCCGGCGCCGGCGCGGGGCCCGGCCCCGCGGAGCGGCTGCTGTCGGGCCCCGCCGGCGTGTGGCTGGAGGGCGCGGTGGCGTTGCTCACAGCCTCCATCCCCGCGCTGCTGACGGCGGTGGGCGCGGCGCCGCCGCCGCAGCTGCAGGGCGCGGGCGGCGGCGGCGGCGCGACGCCGGGGGCGCTGACGCCGCGGGGGGCGCTGGGCGACAGCATCAGCCCCGCGGGTGAGGCGCGGCGGTGTGCCCGTGCCCCGTCAGCCACATGCTCCCAGGCGCACTGCGATGTGCCCGTGCCTGTAGCCGCATGCTACCACATGAATTTCCGTTCCCGTCTTTTTCTCCCCCTGTCGAATCTCGTCTTACTCATCATGCACGGAACCCCACTGGCACCGGCACCGCCGACACCACAACCGACGCCGCACGTGCATGTGCACACGCCGCAGGCCTGGCCTACCTGTCCTCGGAGCGGGTGGTGGGCGACCTGAGGGCGGCGGCGGGCGGCCTGCTGCGGCTGCTGGTGGCGGCGGCGGCGGAGCCGGGCTGCGGCCAGCGGCTGCGCGAGCTGGGGGTGCCGGAGGCGGCGCGGCGGCTGCTGGCGTGGCGCCACGTGCAGGTGTGTGGGGGGTGGGGGGGTGGGGGGGGGTGGGGGGGTAGTTCATTCCAGAAACCAGAAGCGAGACGGTGGGGGGGTGGGGGGGCGCTGCTGGGGCTCAAACCCGTCCGTCCACTTGCCTCCTCCCACGTGCCCCGCATCTCCTCTTCCACCACTCCAAGTATACCGCGTGGCATCACCACCACTACCACCACCACTTTCACTTCCATTCGAGCCCCCGCACCTCTGCCGCCCAACACCCCCAAACCCCTCCGCCGCCCAACGCCACCACCACCACCACCACCCCACCCACTACCCGCAGTACCCCGCCAAGCGGCTGCTGCACCTGCTGGGCGCCATGGAGGCCGAGTACGTGCCCTTCGTGCGCTACGGCGGCGGCCTGCTGGCGGCGCTGCTGGCCAACCAGGTGGGAGGCGGAGGTGTGAAAACCAGCCAAGCTAAAGCAAGCTAAACTACAGTAGAAAGGGGACCGGCAAGTGCAATTGCGGCAATACAGAGCAGCAGAATACTCTCGAGTTTCGGGGGGTGGGAGGGGCGGGGGAGGGGGAGGGGCGGTAGGGGGAACTGGATGGATGGGCGCCGGGCGTTGGGGCAGCGTTTAGGGAGCGTTGGGGCAGCGGGCGGGAGGACGGGTCGGCGAAAGGGGGCCGATGCTGCCGGCCGTGCCGGCGCCGGCGCGCATTTCGCGCCGCTTTCGTTTGGCGGCCCCGGCTGCGGCCATTCCCGCCTCCGTACATCCTGCTGACCTTCGTCATGCAGCCCCACCTGCACCCACCCAAACACCCACACCTACACCCAACCGCCCGCCTGCTGCCGCCGGCCGCTGTGTGCCCTGCACAGGGCGTGGACCCCGCGCCGCTGCTGGCCGCGGGCGTGGACGCGCACCTGCTGCTGCGCCTGGAGCCGGACTGGCTGCGGCACACCGCGGGGCTGGACGAGGTGGCGGTGCTCAAGGTGGGCGGCGGGGGGGTTGCAAAGATATGAGAAAGCGGTACAGGGGGGAGGGTCCATGCATGATTAACTAAGATAAGATGATGTTGACAGGTCTTTGCAGCAGATCATTCTTGGCGTTACCGGGGGTGGGGGCGGGTGGAGGTTGTGAATACCAGCTCGAGTTTAACCAGCCTAACTAGACGGAGGCGGCGGGCAGGGCAGGCGGACGCACACACCAGGGCACGGTATGTGCGTTGCGGTGCGTGGCGGTGTGTGGCGGTGATCGTCTCGCCGTGCGCTCATTCCCCTACCTCCCTCCCTTCCCTTCCCTTCCCTTGCCATTCCCTCCCTCAACAAAACCAGATCGGCCGCATCCGCGCCGCGCACGAGCTGTTCACGGCGCTGGACCGGCAGGACGGCCGCATCGACGGCTGCGTGGCGGCGGCGGACGTGGAGGCGCACCTGGTCGCCGCCGCCAACATGCGGCCGGCGGCGGCGGCGGACGTGCGGGAGCGGCTGTTCCGGGAGCTGCAGGTGCGTGTGTGGGGGAAGGGCGTGGGTCGCGTGTGCTTGTGCGTGTGCGTGGTGGTGGAAGGCAGGGACGGTGGGTGGTCACAAGTGTGGATCTGCCCACCATCTCCATGCCTCTGCCCCGCCGCCCCGGCCCCTCCCCAACCCAACCAACCCGCCAACCAATCAACCCGCCAACCCACCCACCAACCCAACCCATCAACCAACCAACCCAACCAGCAGTCCAGAGCAGCTCCGAAATGTGTGTGTGGGGGCCGGTTGTGAACACCAGCCCAATCTAAACCAAGCTAAACGAGACGAGGGACAGGCAGATGCAATTGCAGCAATACAGAGCAGGATATTACTCTTGAGTTTCGGCGCGGAGACCGTAGTCGGGGGCGAGGCCGGCGCGCCGTCGGGGGGCGTGTGCGTGTGTTAGAGAGCACAAGCACGGTGGCTTGTGTGGTGGTGAAGGCAGGGACGGTGGGTGGGAAGCTGTCACGTAGAATCCGCCCCTCCCCAACTAACCAACCGACTGACCCAACCCACAAACCAACCCACAAACCGACCTGCACCCGCCGCCGCCGCCAGGTGCTGCCCGGCGAGCCGCTGTGCTTCATGCAGTTCGTGGCCGCCTTCCCCTGGCTGGACGGCGAGATTGCCGCCTTCATGCCGCCGCGCGGCAGCAGCAGCAGCCTGGCGCAGCAGCAGCAGGCGCAGCAGCCTGCGGCGGGCACGCCGTCACGCGGCGACGGCGGAGGCGGAGAAGGAGGTGCAGCAGGGGGAGGCGCGGAGGCGAACGGGGACGGGGCGGCGGACTACGCGGTGCGGTCCGCAAAGCGGCAGCGGCTGGGCGGCGCGGGCGCGGGGCCGAGGACGGGCTTCACGCCGCAGCAGCTGGCGGGGCGGCCGCGGGTGCCGCCGGTCATTGAGCTGGATGACGACTAGAAGGGGGGGGGCAGCCTAGGTAGGCTCGACACAGCTTTGTGAATTGCGTGGCGCTGCTTCAGCAGCGCACTTTTCCCGGAGGTGGGCTGGGTAGCCCCAACTCAGTTTCACAGAGTGCGCCAGTGGTGGCGGATCGCGCCGGCCGCACGTTGGCTTGGAGGTTTGGCAACTTGGCGAGTTGGTTGGGCGCGTGCTGGCTGACTGGAGCACTTGGCGGCGGCCATGTGTGCGGCACGTAGTAGGACCTGTGGCCGCCGGCTATCAGCTGTGGTGCCTGTGTCACACGCCGGAGGTGGGTGTGGGGCAGGGCGGCAGGCGCTGCGCTGTTGCGAGCCCCATTGTCGAGCTGCTCGTATCTGTGCCAGCAGGTCCCCCAATCGCCACCGGGGAATGCACAGCCTACTGCAGTCGTGTGCGCGTGTAACCACCGTGTATGTTCATACATGTTCGTGTGCGTGCGGCGTGCCTGCGCGCGCCTGTCTCCTTCGTACTGGAGGCTAGCTAGCGGCAACGCGTGAGCCAACCAAGAGTGGTCGGCAGCTGCCAGCAGCACCCCCGAACCCCGGCCCCCCATGCCACGCATGATCCACGCCTGCCCACAGCTGCTGAGAATGCTGCCCCTCTGTTGCGGGCCCAAGGCACACAGCTCTCACGCACGGCTGCCTCCCCGCAGCATGGCCAACCGCCAAACCCCTTGCATGAAATCCATTCACAAATTCAACCAATTACTTGCTTCTTCAGCCATTCATTATTTCATTTCTCTCACCTCTCTCAGTGATCAGTCCCACCACCACATTCTTGATGAATGCACTGCTGTGCGTGCGCCCCGACTCGAACACTCGGTCCCCACTGTCACGCCCGCAGATTCCACGCACCCCTGCGCCCGTCCGCCCCCCAACCCCGACCCCCTAGCTACACCCAGGTGCTGCCCGGCTGCTGCGCGGCTGCGCCTTCGCGCCCGCCGCCGCCCCCACCCCTGTCCCCGCCGGGCCCGTCAAGGCCCGCCGCCGCCGCCAAGCGCCGAGTCGAGGACGACGACGACGACGACGGCCGCCACCCATTGCTGGCCGCGCCCTCCGCCCACGCCGCGCCCGACCCCGAGCCCGCATCCGATCTCGGCAGCATCGCCCGCTGCCCTCGCCGCGAGTGCGACGAGGTCAGTGCTGGCATTGATGGTCGCCGGGCGTCCACAGGCGTTCTGGTGGGGGATGCCGCTGCGGTCCCCGCCGTGGGTGCAGCCGCCGCGGCTGCTGTAGGGCTTGCGTCGCCGCCAGCGCTCACGCGCAATACAATGCCGGCCTCATCCACCGCCGCGCAGTGGCCATGCGCCGCACCCGCATCTAGCCCTGCGGCCGCCCGTGCCCCCTCCCCGCCGCCGCCGCCGTAGCCGCCGTAGCCGCCTGCCGCACCGCCGCTGCTGCTGTACCTGCCGTACCCGCCGCCGTACCCGCCGCCGTACCCGCCGCCGCCGGCCGCCTTGACGGAACCATCCGCTGCCCCGAACGCCACGCCGCCGCCGCCGCCGCCGTTCACGCCCCCCGCGCCCTCCAGCTGTCGCATGAGCTGGTCATCGCCCGTGGCGACCGCCACGTGCGGCAGCGCTTGCGGCGCGGGGGCCAGGCCGCGGCGGCGCATCTCATTGCGCTGGGCGTAGATGCGCACTGCGAGCATGCCGGATGGAGGCGGCGGTAGGGGTTGGCGGGCGGAGAGGCGGTGTGTAGGTGATGAAGAAGGGAAGTGACAAGTGAGGCATGGCGTTCGGAGCGGACTTGGGGTCACGCAAGTGCGGAGGTCACGTCATGTGTACGCCGTCTGGTCCCACTACTGCCGCCTGTGAAGTTGCCGATGGCGATGCGAGTGCGTGTTTCGTGCGTCACTCACCCAGCAGCATGCAGTTGACCAGCGCCAGCAGGGCCATGTTCCTGTACGGCACGGGCGTACGGCAGGTGTAATGCGTGCGGGGCGGCGGCGGCGGCGGTGTTACGTGGTGTGGTGTGTGGTGTGGCGCGGTGTGGTGTGAGCATGTGTTTACAAGGAGCTTTGCCATGCCAGGCGCGAATGCTTGCTTCGGAATGGTGACGGCATCGGTTCGTCAGGCATGCGCACACGTCTGACGCACGCCCACGCCCGCACTCACCACACGAACCCTGCAAGGTCCATGACGCAGCCCACCTCCGGCACCCCCGGCTGGACCTGCGGCGGGCGCATGGCGTGCCGTACGACGGAGCGAGGGGAGTCAGGGGAGCTGGCAGGGAACGAGCGAGGAGCAGCGGGCCGCCACAGGCGCGCATGTGCGTCAGGCAATCCAGGCTGGCAGCAGCCAGGTCTTTACCAACAGAGCACCGGCAGCGAACGAAGGGACCGCCCACTTCTTTGGTGTCCTGGCCGTGGTACTGATAACCCGCCCACTGCCTGCAGCGCCACGCCCCGGCGACTGGATTGTGGCTGCGTGGGCGGCCGCGCACGCACCTCCCGCACGGCCGGCAGCGCGAACAGCAGCGTGGCGGTGAATCCGGGCACGTCGAAGGTGACGGGCTCGTCGGCGCGCACGAAACACACGTACACCGAGTAGGTGACGCAGAACAGCGTGAGCGCCCACCTGGGGGGGGGGGGGGAAACGTGGGCAACGTGAGGGAGAGGGACCGGTGAAGGTGGAGGTTGGCGGGGCAAGGGGCACGCGACGGGCCATCGAGTGAATGTTTGTGCTTTATCATCATTATGAGTTTGTTCGTGCTTTACCGTCTGCGGACCTGTGATCCCCCCGCTAACGTGCTGTCCCCCGCGGCCCACCGCCCTGATGTCCGCTGTCTATGCACGGGATGTGGCTGTACCACTGAATGGCCTGCTATAACGTCCTGCTAATAACAACGCCGCTAACTCTAACGCTAACGCTGCCGCACGCACGCACATCATGACGAACACGAACATCGCGATGGCCTTGGCGGTGACGGTGCGAGCCACGCTGATGGTGAAGAGGAAGGAGCTCATGCCGTCCGTCACCAGCGCCTCGCTGTGGCCCTCGGGTACGCTGTAGCTGAAGCTGGGCGAGCGCGTTTTGAGCGCGGCCACGAAGGGCACGTAGCTGGTGCTGTTGTCCGAGGTGTTGACGAACTGCGTGTGCATGGTGGGAAACATGAGCGCGTGTGCGTGTGTGTGCGTGTGTGTGCGTGCGTGTGTGAGTGTGGCGGCGATCGAGGGTCATGGCCATCAGGGGTCAGGGTGTGGGGGCCGGGGCACCGCGCTGGGCATCCAGTAAACATGAGTGGGCGCGCGGTGTGTGGGACGGGTTGCGTGGCTGCCGTATTGTGCTCACCTTGGCAATTGCCCCGAGGCCGAGGGTGTACCTGTTGTGGGGATGGATACAGGGCCGGCGGGTGAAAGGTCGTGGCCCCACCAGCCACTGTCAACTTGTCACAGACATGCCCCCAACCCCCGACCTGCGCCCAGCATCCGGCCCTGCGCCCTACACACGCAACAACAACATCCAACACGCCGGTGCACCCACGCACGCCCACGCCGCGCCTACCGGTCAAAGGGGTAGTTGGACAGGTCCGACTCAGTCGCCACGGGCACATCCACCACTTGCTCCTGCGGGGCCGCGGCCGAACGAAAGGACGCGGGTCAAAGCCCCAACGTTTGCTTCTCCAAGCGCGGAGCTCTTGCCAGGAACGGCCTTGAGCGCCCATGCCGCGCGCCCAAGCTGCGGGCGGAAGTAAGCTGCTGCATGCACAGGCCTTATACCTCGCTAGACAGCCAGCCAGACTGGTGAGAGAAATTATTGCGCGTGTGAATGCAAATGGAAGCCGCCGCTGCAGGTGCACGACTCACCCATCCCAGCCCGTAGTGGTCGCCATTCTTGTACTCGTGCACCTCGTTGGAGCCGGCGAAGGCGATCCGCAGGATGATGTCATCTGGCAGCTTGACGGAGAAGTAGTCGTCACCCCTGGGGTAGGTGGGTACCGTGGTAGGGCCGCCGACAGCCGCGAGCAGCGCGGGCGGACGAGAGGAGAGATGACCATCAGCACCAACCAGCAGGGCCACAGGGTGCAAGGCCGTTGGGCGGGTTGTGAAGACCATCCCAAGCTAAATCCAACCCGACCAAACCAAACCAAATGCGTGTGTTCGTTGGGTGGGCAACCTACTGGCGGCTGCCGTGCTGGCAAGCCAGCAACCTGCTTAACATCACACACACACGAGCGCACGCCCCATTGTCGCCGCGCTCCCACCCGCCCCCACGCACCAGAACTGCCAGCTCAGCATCACCTTGTAGCGCGCGCGGGCGCTGAGCTGGACCGGGCTGAAGTCTGCACGCGCACATGCATGGTACGGCAGCCGTGATAAACGTGGTTGCCGTACACAAACACACACATCCGATAAGAAGCGCCGGCGCTTTCCTGGGCGCGCTCCTTTCCGTGGCACTGACACACACGTGCTACGTACGTGGCACATTGGTGCAGGAAAGGCGGGAACCATGGTTCGGGCGGAATGCGGTCGGCAGGGTGCGCGCTTATGCGCGCCGGGCTGGTGAGACATGCCGCATGTGCGCACATCGGCACGGGCTGGCGTTGTTCCGTTCCTGGTTTCTCCAGCACCCACGCACCCACCCATTCACGCCTGCCCGCCCACACACGCCCGCCCGCCCGCCCGCCCGCCCGCCGACCCACCCGCCTGCCCGACGCACCCGCCCGCCCGCCCGCGATGACGCCCCCCCAACAGCACACACACCCGCCCGCCCTAGATGATGCCCGCCCCCCCTTCTCCCCCCCCCACTCCCACCCTCGATGACGCCCAGGAACATGACGAAGCTGGTGTTGGCCCAGGGCGAGTGCGCCGCCCACTCCAGGTACGTGTCGATGTTCATGGAGGGCTGCGGACACGAGCGTAGGTGTGCATGTGTGAGTATGTGGGCGGGGGCCGGGGCGGGGAGTTGCAAGGTTAAGGAGCTGTACAGTATGCAGTGGCGGGACCTGTGGGACCCTGGCTTAAGGTGGGGATAGCCGCCCATGTGAACAGGGGGTGGGGTGTTAGGGTGCGTGCAAGGGAGGGCCGCATGCAGTGTGGCATGTGGGCGCTGTGTCCAACCCAGTCCCCGCCCACATTCCCCTCGCCCTCACCATGAAGTCAGCGGCGCAGTTGCCAGAGTACGACACATTGCGGGCCCCGGGCGGGGCGGGCGGCATGTCCATCTCTGTGAACACCCACTTGGAGTCATCAACGGGGGGCGCCGCAGCCGTGTCGCCTCCGGAGGCGGCGCCTGGGCCAGGGCCGGCTTCCCCGGCCGTGCTGTTGGCGCTGCTGGCACCACCGTCCGCTTCGGGCGCTGCTGCGCCCTCTTCTGCTAAGGAGGAGCCGCCGACCTCATCCTCGGTGGCGGCTGTCGAGATTGTGCCGCCGCCGGCAGTAGCGGCATCGGGGCCGCTGTTGCTACTGCTGCTGCCGCCGCCAGGTGCACTTGGCGCATCCGGCGGTGCCGTCCCATTGAATGGGCTGCGGCTGCCGTCAGCGGCAGGAGCATCCGGCGGTGCCAGGTCGTCACCAGCACCGCTGCTACTGCCGCCGGCGGCGCCGTCCGCCGCGGATGTCCCATTCACCGTCGCAGACCCGCCTTTCAATGCGCTACCGCCCGCTCCTTCGGTCGATGCGTCCAGTGGTACAGTGCCGTTGCCGTTGACCACTGCGCCGCCGCTACCGCGGCCACTCCCAGAGCTACTCCCACCACTCCCGGAACTACCGCTTGCATTTGCCGATTCCGCCACCAAACGCCGCGGCGCTGCCGCTGTTGGCGATGATGATGGTGGCGGCGCCGTGGGATCCTGCACGCGGACAGCTACTGCCGGCGCCACACCCGCTGCTGCTGCTACTGCCGGTTCGGATCCATTCGCCGCGGGCGCAGGCGGCGCATGCACTTGCACCCAGCCGTACTGGGGGTGCAGGCCGCAGTAGAATGGGAAGTCATTTGCTGCGCGTTTAGCGGTTCGCACGGTGTGATACCAGAGCGGAAGCACCTGTGCGTGCACCAGCAGGGGCAGGGGCACTGTCACCAATGTGCTGGTGGGTACGCACTTGTTTTCGGGGCGACTGTTCCCCGCGTGTGCGAGCGTGATGACGAGCGGCGATGTCAGTGTTCTGGACAGAGAAACTGTTGCGTGTGTGGTCAGTGTGCCACCAGGGGCTGGGGCAAGTGGGCAACCGAAACACCCCTACAACGCGCCCTTCCGTGTCACGGGAGCCGTCTTCTGGACCCGCGCCGCAGGTCCCAACCAATCTCGTGTGGAGCTTCGTGGAGCCTCCGCAAACCTGCCCGCGTACCCACCCCCGCGAGCAGCAGTACTGCCAGGAGGAGCGCGTGGAAGGGGAGTAGGCAGCCGGCTGGCACGAAACGGTCCCAGCTTCCCTTCCTCCGACCACCGTCATTGTTAACAAACGCTGCAGCGCCATCGTTTAGGGTCTCATTGGCCTCCTGGTCCGTAGACTTTGTCAAACGCGACAGCATACGCACGCAGAACATTCCGGGGCATGCGGCGCGTATTGAAGTGTCAACGGCCGTCGGACCTAGTGATGAGCTTTGTTGTATACTAATTGATGTCAAGCGCTGCCAGCGCGCTTGCCAGACCAGCGCATTCAAGCAGTTTAATAAAACAAGTTTTCAATTTCGAGCACCGCCTTGCATAATTGTTGCTTCCAATACATATCACTATAACTATAAGGATTGCATGTAGGGCGGGAGCAGTCCAGCGTTAGGCCGTTCCATTGCAAAAAGTGTTGCCACAGTGTGCTGAGGGAGTTGCCTAGTCTTTCACAAACGCCCTGAAAACCAGTGCGTTACTATTTCAATTTCACAGTCACTCGAGCTCGCAAAACCGCCCTGACACTCTCTCCAACACGCTACGCGC
Organism: Chlamydomonas incerta; assembly: GCA_016834605.1. Taxonomy (NCBI): domain Eukaryota; kingdom Viridiplantae; phylum Chlorophyta; class Chlorophyceae; order Chlamydomonadales; family Chlamydomonadaceae; genus Chlamydomonas; species Chlamydomonas incerta. The sequence continues at coordinate 324,159 of JAEHOC010000015.1, forward strand.
GTTTCACCCGCCGCCTTCGACTCTGCGCCTTCGCCTCCTCGGCGGCAACCAAACTAAAACTCCACGTTAGCGCATGCCCACCTTGCACACCGCACACGAACCGCTGCTCCTGCATCTCTGCTCGCTTCACATAATGCCACCCAGTGCTTTCCTCTGCCCGTGCATCACAGCGTCGATGTCTCGATGACCTGCCGCCATTGCTACCCGAGCGTGAACGTGGCCCCGCCCTTGCGAGCCTTCTTGCCCGACTTGCCAGCACCGCCACCGCCGCCCACCAGGGCACCTGATGCGCCGTCGCCGCCACCACCACCTCCACCGCCCGGCCCCCTGCCAGCCAGCCTGGCCAGAGATTCCATCGTGGCGTTGCCTGTCGCACGGGAGCAATGCAGTCGCGACGGGGAGGCATGCACGTCGCATTTGCAATCGTGAGCGGTTCGCCGCTAGCGTGCCCCCTGTAGCTCACGCCACGGCTACCAGTCTTGGCAGCGACACAAGCTGCGCCATGCCGGACCTGCATGATGGCGCCCCCAACACCTTTTGCTGCTGCTGCTGCTGCAGCTGCACCCCGAATTCACAACCGCGCCGCGCAGTCCGGCACTCACCCACTGCGGCGCTGTGGAAGTCGCCGCCGCCGCTCCGCTTGGATGCGCGATAGGCTTCGATGGCGTGCAGCCGCAGCGCCTCCGTCTGCTCGTCCATCTGCGGCCGACCAGAATCGCGCCCACATAAAACATTGAAGCAGTCTGGTCAGCTGGTGCGTGAGGTGCGTGCGTTTCATTAAACGGCAAGGTGGTGTTCGGGACGGCCCCCACGCCCTTTCGTCTGCGCCCTCTGTGAACCCCGGCTGCCCACGCCATCGCGCTCCGGCGCTGCGCCAGCTTACCGGCGCCTTCCGCTTCTTGCCAGCCTGCGCCGCCGCCGCTGTCGTCGCGGCCGCGGCCGCGCCCCCCGCCTTGCCCTTGCCCTTCCCAGCGGCCCCCGCGCCGCCTCCTGCGCCCGCCCCGACCGCGAGCCCGCCGTCCGCCGCCGCGCCGCCGCCCGCCTGCGCCGCCATGCGCTGCTGCGCCTGCTCCAGCTGCTTCACGAAGATGTCCTTGCAGCGGTCCGCCGCCGTCCGCTCCTTGTCCACCCAGTGCTTGCGTTTGAGGTGGATGTCCAGCGGCGCGTCCACAACCTGCGCGCGCCGGTTCGGATTCGGGCAGCATGGTAGGTTTTTAGATACCCGATTGCAGTCCCGAGCTGAAGACCGCGCCGAAGACCAAGTCTAACCAATCAGAGCCGGGGCGATGATGAATCGGGCGATGCAAGGGCGGGCGAGGCGGGCATGCGGCGAGTGCGGAAGTGGGCTTGGGGCATGTACGGGCGGTCACCCAAAGCTAGCAAGCCATGCGGTCTCGCGGCGAGGGAACGCTTCAGCCGGCTTGTCTATGCCGCCGCGGCCCCTGTCCTCGCGTCATCACCCTCCACCGCACCCCCCGCAGTCTGAGTTGTGTGCTCTGCCTTTTCTTTGATGCACACCGCTCCCGTGCACATGCACTCCTGAGCCCGCGCCTCCTCTCCTCCTGTGTCATTGCCACGCCTGCGCCTGCCCCCACCCCTTCCCCTTCCCCTACACCTACCCCCGCGCCCGCCCCCCTGCCCTTTCCACCCCCGCCACCACCCCCGCCTGCAGCCGCTCACCTCCCCGAACTGGACCTTGTCGCGCAGCTGCAGCTCCTTCTCCACCAGCGGCGCCCCCGACGCCGTCCTCGCGGCCTTCTTCTCCTTCTTGCGCTGCAGGTACTCCTTCTTGCGCTCCTTCAGCTTCTTGCTCGCAAACTGGGACTCGTTCATCAGGAACGCGTTCCCGCCCTTCATCTTGCCGCCCGCCTGCTGCTGCTGTTGTTGTTGTTGGACATCCTGGGTGGCCCCCTTCTTCTGCTTGCCCTGCTTCCCCGCCGCCGCGCCGGCTTGCGGCTCCGCCGCGTCCCGGCCCGACGTCGAGGGGCCGTCGCCGCCGTCGGACTCGCCGCCGTCGGAGTCATGTTGCTGCTGCTGCTGCTGCTGTCGCTGCTTCTTCGAGCCGGGGTGCGACCGCCCTGTGCGGTTTTGACAATGGGCAGGCGTGCGGGGGTTGGGTGGGTGGGGATGGAGAGCGGGGCACTTGCGGCGGGCAGTACCGTAGCCCGGCTACAGCCGGCACCCAAGCCGGCGGCGCGGCTGTAGCGCTGGCCGCACAACGCAGGCCTGAACGCTATCGACACACCATTGTATTCAGCATTCACGCACTGCAGCAATGTGATATATACCGGTACGCACATGGCCCCTCCCCGCGCCCATGCCGCCATACCCTGAGCGCCGCCCTGCGCCGCCTGCTGCTGCCCCCCGCCCTTCCGTTGCTTCTCCGCCGCCTCCTGCAAGCGCCGGTGCCAATCGGCAGGGTACGGGGGTTGGGTGAGCAGCACCCCAGCATAGTAAAGCAGGGCTACCGGCCACCGGTGGCACCGCAGCGCCCCGACGCCGCCGGTGTACGGCTGTCGTGCGTTCAGGCGTGGCCTGCGATGTCACCGGCGCCTCGGCGGGCACCGTCCTCCTCCATAACCTGAGGCTACCAGGCCCCACTGCTGTTCCCCTTTCCTTTGTTCCCCTTTCCCAGGTGTCCATCACACTTCCGTGCCTGGGCCCACCTTGAGCGCAAGCATGCGCCGCAGCGACGCCGGCAGCTTCTCCGTGTCGCCCGCCTTGGGCGCCTCCGGCAACCCTAGCTTGGGAATCGCCTTGCCGTTCTGCGGGCCGCGAGGAGTCTGATAAACGATTATTCATAGCTAGCATACAAGCACACTTCTCTTCACCTGAATTCGGTGCAGGTTGCCCTGCGCCGCGTTCACTGCTCGCTTCAACCTCCGCCGCTGTGCAATACCCTTGGCCATTTTGTGGGTTTATGTGTATGTGATGCTGTTATAAAGACAGTCAGCGGCTGAAAGAGGGGCCACACGGCCCTTCACGTTCTTGTGTCGGCGCACAGAAGTTCTGATATGCTCTCGAATGTACAATCGGGTGATGGTAGAAGATTTGGTCTGCAGCGTATGCAATCCGGGCGAGAGGACTCCAGCCACCGCGATTGCCGATGGTGTTGCGCGATGACATCTCCAAACTTTCGCCGCCGTCCTCCCTGTAAGCCCCACCAGTGGCAAACACACTAGAACGCGTATGACCTGACATCTCCTTGAACCTTCCTTGACTCGTTTGACGGGCCCAGCTGCGAATTCAACTTGACCACCACCGCCGCAGCGACCGCTCAGCCCTGACGCTGTGCCACAATGACCTTTACCAATTGATGTTCGACCCCGTAGTGACAGCTTGGAGCTCATGTCAACGGGCGACCTAAGCGGGAACGTGCAGCGTCTGGTGCGCGAGCTGCGCTCCATCAAGTATCCAGGGGACGTCGATGAAGTCGGGTAAGGCAGTTGAATATGCGCGCCAGTGCACGTAGGCTCGGCAGAGGAACCGGCGCCGGAAATGTTGACCGGTCATCGCTGCGGCCTCGCAGGTTGCGCCTCGGCGATCCAGTGGCTCTGCTGCCACTGCTAAGCTTCACGCTACTGAAGTTCTCGCGGCACGTGGCGCGCTACATTGTGCGGAATGGGTTCGAGGTGCGTGCTGTGGGAGCAGGCGTTTGTTTTGTGACCCGCCTGAATTTGACGCCCGCGCAAGCTGACCCGATTGCTATCCTGCGGCCCGGCCGCGCCACCCCGCAGCTCGCTGGGAAGACCGACCAGCGCTTCGTGGAGACCAGCTTCCGGCTGCTGCGGGACCTGTTGAATGTGCGCACGGTCCTGACGCCGGCGCAGTTCTTCGAGCAGGGCTTTGCGGAGCGCAAGGTGCTCCTCTTGTGTGATGTGATCACCGTGTGCAAGAAGCTGCACAATGACGAGGTTCGGCATGAGCGCCTGGCTGCGCTCAAGGCGACCCGCCAGGTAAGAGGGCTCTCCAGCCTCTGCTGTCTCTCTTGTGGTGGAGCCTCCCAGCCTGCCCCGTGCAGAACTTGCGCGCAAGCCCCTCTCGTCAAGGAGTTATGAAGCTAACCTGGGCCACATCGCTGACTCTCCACATGAACCGACCGCCGCACAGGAGCAAACCATCAGTCGGCTCATGACACCTCACGGCGGCCAGCAGGAGCCCCCGAGCGGCAGCCGGCACGCGGCCAGCCGTAAGACACCGCTGGTCAAGGTAGGAAGCAACTCCTGGGGCAAGGCCGGGGTGCAGGGTGTGGCGGCGACGGGAGCGGCAAGGGCCTGGGCCTGTTTGCAATCGCGGGCGGGGACTTGGTGCCTGCACAAGCCGCCTGCAGCTGTGCGCTGTGTGCCTATCCGCCGTATCACCCGTACACAACCAGTCACCGTGTGCTGCTGCATCCGCGCTCTTCATGGCTCTCCCGCAGGTGGTGCGGAATGACGACGTGGAGGTGGTGCAGGTGCTGGCGCCCACCCACCAGCCCAACGCCTCGGATGGCGCGCAGTCGGTGTTCCGCACCCGCAAAACCATCTCCCGCTCGCCCTCGCCCTCGCCATCCACCGCCGCGATGATGGGCGCAGGTGAGTTGCGCGCGCAGCTCGCCGCGCAAGCGGCATGGGCTACGAAGTAAGGGAAGCAGCATGCAAGCTAACACGTGGCCGCTCTGCATGTCTAAAGGGAAGTCCTTTGCTACGCAGGGACGGACCAAAGCCGACCACGGATGTCGCCGCCGGGACGGCGGGGCGCGGGCGGCGTCAGCGACGTGCTGGAGGTGACGCTGCGCCCGGGCAGCCGCGGCGCAGGGGCGCAGGCGGGGCGGCCGGCTTCAGTCGGGCGGCAGCGGCAGCAGCAGCACCATCAGCAACAGCCCATCCACGCGTGGTTCCTGAACCCGGCGTTCGACGAGGGCGTGGAGAGCAGCGTGGACCTGGGGCTGGGGCTGGGGCCTGGAGCTGCGGGTGCGTGCGGGAGGCCGGGGGTGCGCTCGGGTCTGGGCTTGGGTGTGGGGGCTTTGGGGGCGCGTGAGGTGGGACACACGGCTCAGGTGGAAGGGGACCACGCGTGAAGGACAGCATGGTTAGATACGCACCGACCACCGACCGCAGGCATAGCCACCTGCCCGGCGCCCCCTTAGGTGCTGCGCGCAATACCACTTACCACCGACGTCGTTCCGCACCTGTATGCCGCGTGTCTCCGGGTGTGCAGGCCGGCCGGATAGCGCCGCGTGGTGGCAGTCCGTGCCAACGCCGGCTGTCACGCAGCCGGCGGCCCACGGCTGGCAGAACAACCCGTACCTCGCCTTCGCGCGCGCCAGCCCGCCTAAGGCGGCGCAGCGGGCGCCCGCTGGCGATGGCGGCGGCGGCCGGGGCGGGGCGGGAGGAGCGGGCCCGGCGGCCGCGTGGCCCGCAGATCAGGACATGGGCCAGCGGGACCAGGCCTCACCTCGGCGCCCTCATCCGCACACCCACAACCAGCAGCACCATCATCATCAACACCATCAGCAGCCGCCGCAACATCAACCGCAACAGCAGCAGCCGGCGAGCAGCAGCGGGGCTGCGGGCGGGTCCGCAGCGGCGGCTGCGGCAAGCGCCACAGGGGGCCGGGACGGGGCTTACCAGCCGCGCGAGATCGACGAGTGGAGCTTCAGCCAATACTTCGGGCCGGGCAAGGGGCCGCAGTCTCTACGGACACAGCAACAGCAACAACAGCAGCAGCAGGCTGGCGGTGTGGGCACGAGCCAGGACCTGGGTGGCGCTAACTACGGCCAGGAGTACGAGCTCGGGGACGTGGGTGCAATGGGCCGCGCGGGTGGGGACGAGCAGGACGGCTACTCGGATGCGGCTGTGTCGGACCGGGATGGGCAGGAGCCGGGTCAGGGCCCTGCTGCGGGCCAGGCCCAGCAGCAGCAGCAGCAGCAGCAGCAACGGGGCGGGAATGCGTTGTTCGGCTGGCCACAGCAGCTGCCAGCGGTGCAGGTGCAAAGGGCCAGCGGCGCCGCATCGGCTGCCGCGTATGCGGCAGCAGCGTCTGCACAGACGCGGCCTGGGGCAGCCGCTGGGGCAGGGGCGGGACGCGGCGCGGCTGGCGCGGGCGAGGAGGGCGCTGGCCACGGCGGGCAGGGCTGGGCGGTGAAGCTGCAGCAGCTGGAGCAGGAAACGCAGCAGCAGGTGCAGCAGCTTCGGGAGAGGCTGGCGGCGGCTGAGGCGGAGCTGGACAAGTGCAGGTGGGCACAGGGCAGCGAGACTGCGTGTCAACCGACGGGGCCGCCCCCAGTTGAAGCCATCCTTGCTGTACGCCTTGTAGTGGGCTTCCTGTCCTAAATACCCTAAGCCTGTGCCGGCTCGTGACCTCGCTTCCCATTCGACTTCTACTGCAGGTCGGAAGCACGGCAGACGCGCGAGGCGCTGCAGGCGCAGGTGACGGTGCTGGAGGGCCGCGTTCGCTTCCTTGAGTGCGAGATGGAGCTGTGTGTCAAGCGCCAGCCCACACCCGCTCGCACGGGCGCCGCAGGCGACGGCTTCAGCAGCGACATCACACTTTTCGGTGCCAACGGCGCGGCAGCACGCGCGTCGCCCGGTGCTGGTGCTGGCCGGGCTGCGCTGTCGCCGGGGCGGGAGCCTTCGCCGGCGGCTGCAGCGGCTGGGGCGGCGGCAGCCTGGCGGTTTGGGGCGGCGGAGCCGCAGCGGCCGCGGTCGGCTGGCGGCACGCTGCAGCAGGTGGCGGGCCGGCAGCCGTTGTCAACCGGTGCAGCCGATACGGTTGGCTCCACAGGCACGGACTCGTGGGCAGCAGCGGGATATCCGCCGGCGGGGCAGGTGGCGGCGGGTCGTCTGCGCGGGCCGGCCGGGAGCCCACCCAGGCCCGCATCCGCTGAGCCCACGTCGGGCGCTGCGGCGGCAGCGGCGGCGTTGGCAAGAGCTTCGGCGGAATGGCAGCGGCCCGCCGCCTCCCAACCAGCGCCTGGCGCCGGCGGCACAGCCACCGGCGCACATCCAAGCGGAGCTGCCGCGCCCAGCGCCCTGACCGCCATGCACGCCGCGGACCACGGACCTGCTGCAACAATGCCGCACCAGCACCAACAACACCAGCAGCCGCCACGGGTCCAGGTGACGTTGCAGCCCCCCGCCGCGTCCTCCTCATCGCTCGTGGGCTCCTCGGCAGGCCGCGTCACCGCCAGCCTGACGCCCATGCCGCAGCCATCCTTCTCCTTCCAGCCCTCCAGCCTCATGCAGCGGGTGGCGGCGTCCGCCGCGTCGCCCCCCGCCTCGCCTGGTGAAGGCCCGGCCCCGGCCCAGCAGGAGCATGCACCGGCGCCGGCGCAAGCGCACGGCCAGCGCTTGGTGAGCAGCAGCGTTGACAGCGCCATGGCGGGCCGGCGGTACGGTAGTGGTGCTGGTGCCGGTACCGCTGCGGGGGCGTTGGGCGCCAGCCAGCATGTGCGCGGCAGCGTTGAGTCTGCGCTGCCAGCGTCGGCGCCGGCACCAGCAGCGGCGGCGGCGGCAGTGCCTACGGCAGCAACAGGCAGCGCAGGCGGCGCAGCGGGACACGTGCCGGCCTGGCGGGCGCAGCCGCAGGAGCGGGCAGGCGCTGCGGGCGGCCGGCTTGGGGCGGGCGGTGCCGCTGGCGGCGGGAGCATCCTGGATGGCATCTCGGCTGCTGGGGCCACTACTGCTGCTGCTCCGACTGCTGCTGCCGCTCCAGCAGCAGCCGGCCACCACGGGCACGCCACGGCGCCGCAGTCTGTGTCGCAGCCTGCTGTCCCGGCTGCAGCAGCAGTAGTCGCGGCGCCGGCCGCGCTCGCGCCGCCGGGGGGCGCGTACACGTCGCAGCCGGCCAGCGCGGGCCCGCCGCCGGGCACTGGCGGCAGCGCTGGCGGCGGCGGCGGCGCCTACAGCAGCACGGATGACCTGATCAACAGCCTGTACATGCGGTACACGGAGGCGCAGGACTTCCTGCAGAGCATTCGCAAGCGCTAAACGGCGCGGGAAGGGCAGGGGGAGTTGTGGCTGTCGTGGAGGCGTGAGTGGGTTTGGGCGGTGTGCTGTGTCGTTGAGGAGATTTGGTGGCGAGGGAAGGGGGGTTGTGAACACCAGCCCAATCTAAACCCAAGCGAAACTAGACAAGGGACAGGCAGGTGCAGTTTGCGGCAATACAGGGTAACGGCATACTCTTGCGTTTCGGGGCGGAGAGTGTAGACGGGGCGAGGTCGGCGCGCCGTCGACGAACTGCCACCCAGGCTCGGCTCGCGCACAGCAGAGACGGACACGCAACCACGCAAATGCAAAACACACGACTTACCTGGCGACCAGGAAGATGACCCCGGCGCCAGGCAGCAAGCGCCGGGCCAGACGAGCGACATGCGGTTAAGGGGAAAGGCGAGGTTCGAAAGGGCGGGGCACAGTGAAAGGGCCGAGGCGTATCGGCGGAATGTAAAGGGTATGGACAGCACAAAGGGGGGGGGCGCCGCGCTGGCTAGGACGGCTTGGAGAGTTTGGCGGGTGGGCGGTTCATGTTGTTTGCAAGCGGTGCAGAACTCACGGCATACCTACGTTTTCGCTCTTGGGACGCACATGACGAGACAGTATGTACTTGCTTGCTTGGAATGTATGGACGCCAGCCACCGCCCTCAGCTGCCACTGCAAATGTGGCGCTTTTGGTGCCCATCCGGGGCATTGTACCCGAGTGATGCCTGTCCCCGCCTACCATTGTTGAGGGCTGGTTTGCTGCCCATCTTTGCGTCGACAATATTCATCATGTGTCAACTGTCAAGAACTGTCGAACACTCGGTTGTCAGATATTGGCTGGCCAGAAGCATCCCTCTGCTGTTCCTTTCGAGCTCCGGATCAGACATTGGCATGCCAGCTGGCTGCAGCTAGCGCCCACCCCGCCCCCATCATTCCCCCTGCAGGCTAAACCCCTGCATGCCCGCCCTGACAGCTGACACAGATAGACTCGGCAAAGCTCTCTTACAGCTTGTCTCTTGCTGCTCTAGCAGCAGTTGGAAGGCACGTCCGGTCTTTACCGTCCCCGTGGCAGCCATACATTGGAAATCGTGCTACGTGCGTTTCGTGCTCTGTCCGCATGCATTGTGACAACTTCCATGGGCAAATCATCAGGACACGCTGCACACTGTGCCCTCCATATCTTTAATCACGCTACATGCACGCACAGTATCATGCCTGTTACACGCACACCGTTGGCTTCGCCACGCAAGGCTAAGCCTGAACCTTGTGGTAATCCCAGGCCATCTCCCGTGCAATCCTTTACCTCAAACGCACACATACGAATTAGTTGCAGCAGTGGCCGCCCTGAGCCCCGCTGTTGTTGACGGGGTAGTGGTACTTGCAGTAGTGGTACTGGCACTTGGGGCACTTGGCGACGCCGCCGCCCACGCAGTTGGCGCGGTAGATGAGCGTGGTGCAGCAGCCCTCCGAGCCTCCAAAGACGAGCTTGCCAGCCGAGATGGCAGCGGCCATGGGGGCGGGGTCCATGTCGCTTGAGCGGAAACGGCGGAACTGCGCACAAAGGACATTGAGCCAGTGCCCGTATCATGTAGATGGCTTTTGGCCCCCGGCGTCTACACAGCGTAGATGACCCCTCCCGCGCCATCTACGCCCGGAAAAATTTTCCTAGGGGCACGCCTCCAAAACCCCCAAACCATCTACGCTCCCTGTCTAAAACACCGCCAAATCCGCCCAAAACGTCTACGCTCCGTAGATGCGCGGCCCCAAACCCCAAAAATTTTTCTCCGCCTTCGGCGGATTTGGGGCAAATTTCTACAGCGTAGATGGAAGATACGGGCACTGCATTGAGCGCGGGCAATTGTGTTAGGTTTATGCACAAAGTACAGCTTGCAGAAGCAGCTGCAGACTCAACGCGGTTCTACCAAGGGGCTTGAACGAAATGTCTGCTGTAAGGTTGTTGGCGCCCTCGCCGCGCGCTTTGCAGCTGACAGCCCATGATCGGTCGAACGACAAAGGCTCAGACCCAGCATGTAGCTACATTTCAGCCCTTCTCACCTGTAACAACTGAGCGGTCCGAGACGGGCGGGCGACGGGGCGCGAAAGTGCAAAAGCGCGAGAGGGAAGTCGGTAGCTTATCGAATGCTCTGGCAAGGCCTTTCAGGTAAAGTGCGTTGCTTACAAACAATTAAGGAAAGACGCGGCTTTTATCCCAACGAATCGTGCCACCATCGGTCGTACCGTGTCGTACCTGCTAACGCGTCTTTTGTCGGAAGGGCCGGGCTGGCCCAACTTGCGTCCCGGCGCGACGCCAACACGTGCAGCAGATATACATACTCCGTGCTATGCATTCTAACAGGGCGCCGAAGTAATCGAGCGAAATTCACGCCGAAACATGAGCTCGCCAACGGGCGAGCAACCCTCAAAGACCCCAAACCCGGCTGGAAGACGACATTTGAATACACACAAATCATACAATCCCGCTGGTCGCGGCTGACGGCTCGCACCGTGAGCTCACACTTTTACGTGAATGCTCGGGCAATCTGGACGATCTGGAAGCCGACAAGGCGGTGCTTGGGCGGTTTAGGTGGTCGAAGCGCCCCCCCCCCTAACCTCCTAGATTCACGAAGCATAAGGCGGGGCTTTGGCGCTCCAATGGCCAGCACAGGCGATTTCCCGCGCTCCTGCTGATGGGCACGCACGGGCAAGTTTCTGCTGCGAGGTTAGGACGGACAAGACAGGGTGCGAAGACAGGGTAGCACTGTCCTGCCTTCCCCACCCGCACGCTCGTCCAGGGATACGTTGGGGAACGGCATGGGATGCGCCCTGCCTTCCCTGACCTGTGTCCAAGCCACATGCTGGACTACTCCAATCCGGCGCGCCTTATTAGCCGTGTCTGTATGCCCGGCCCCTCACTTGCAACCTGTATGCTGCCTGAGCCCGGCCTCCACGCGCGTGCTTTGTTTCCCTAAGCATTGCTGCAATGCACTTCCTGGCAGTACAGATCACTTGCATGCAGTCAAAAGGCGGTACTGCATGATGCAGTCATGCAGAGGATCCTGGGTTGGATGTATGCTTTCATGCACGGGTCGCGTCGCGCAAGCTCCAAGCCAGCGACATGCCTGGCATACGGCATACCATCACGCTCACCAACGCAAGAATGGATGGGTTTTGCTTTGCGTCTGTCTTTTCAGGGTGCCCTAAAATGCTAAAACCCTGCACTCCATCACCCCATCCCCGCCACCCGTGCCGTGACGTTCCTATCGTGGGCGCTGCTGCTGAAGGAGCCGGTCGCACGCCTCCTGCAGCGCCGCCAGCGCCATCTGCCCCGGCACCGCCCGCACGACCATCGGAACCGAGATGCCCCGGTTGATCAGCAGCACGCGCGCGTCTTCGTACGGCCTGAGGAAGGCCGACATGCGGCGGCCGTGCAGCACGCCCTCCGGCACCTCCATTCCGTACCTGCACGCAGTACACGCAGGGCGCAGGCAGCAGGCAGCAGGCAGCAGGCAGCAGGCAGCAGGCAGCAGGCAGCAGGCAGCAGGCAGCAGGCAGCAGGCAGCAGGCAGCAGGCAGCAGGCAGCAGGGCGGGGCGCCCCAGGAAGCGGTCGTACATGTCACGCACTCGCCAGACGGCGGGGCCACATATCGGTTGGAGGCACACAAGGTGGTGGGAAGAGCAATGCGTGAGGATGGAGAAGCTATCGCGAACATGTAGGGATGTTGCTCGACTACGACAGCCTGGCGCATGCCTTGGCACAAGTGACAGCCCCGCATGCGGCATGCCAGGCCGTGGCCCGCGCCACGTTGCTGTGTTAGAGATCACAAAGGAAAACGACAGCAAAGACTGTGCGTGCGGTGCATCGTTAGTTGCTGTGTGTACTGCCCGGCTATCTGGCAACTCCAGCCCAGCAGTAGATAGCCCAGCCCGCCACTCGCCTGGCGAAGCTCCGCACGGGGAGGCCGTCCGGGTGCTGCAGCAGTAGGCCGTACAGCCGCCGTACGTACTGCGCCTCCAGCTGCCCCGGCGTCGCCGGCGGCGGCCACCCCTCTCCTGCCGCCGCGACTGGCGCCGGCGGCGGCGCTACGGGCAGCCCTCCCGTACCCGCGCAGCCGCTGCGCGCCGCTGCCGCGTCCACCGGCAGGGCGCGGAGCGCGGGTGGCGTGTTCACGTTGCCCGGCACAAACTCCCACAGCGCCGGGTAGCCCGTCCAGAACGCTTTGGGCCTCAGGCGCGTTGTGGACAGCACCAGGTCCGGCACGCCCCGCTTTTCCCTGCATGCGCAATGGGCGTCGGTGGAAGTTGAGGCGCCACGCTGCGGTAGGGCATGCAGCGATGGCTAGTAGGGTTATGCAGCGATGGCTAGTAGAGTTACGTGCCTCGGCGGCCCTCCACCGACTGTCCGGGAGCTTGCTACCCATTATTACAGCAGGTGCAGGCAGGCCAACGCGCTACCTGCCTGAGGATGCGAGGTATCGGCACTGTCCGGTTGGGTTGGGCCAGCAGCCACGCATGCAGCCGCTGGCACCAGGCGCGCGCCTGCGCCTCCATTGCCTCCACTGCCGCCACTGCCTCCACGCCCTGCTGCTGCCGGCCTCCGCCGGCCGGCGGCCCAACAAGAGCACAATCGTGCGGGCGCGCACGCGAGGGCGAGCCGGAGCGTGACCGCGAGCGTGACCGCGAGCGTGACCGCGAGCGTGACCGCGAGCGTGACCGCGAGCGTGACCGCGAGCGTGACCGCGAGCGTGACCGCGAGCGTGACCGCGAGCGTGACCGCGAGCGTGACCGCGAGCGTGACCGCGAGCGTGACCGCGAGCGTGAGCGTGAGCGTGAGCGTGAGCGTGAGCGTGAGCGTGAACGCGAACGCGAGCGCGAGCGCAGATCATCAGGGGATCGCGAGCGCCGGCGTGAGCGGTCATGCCTGTCACCCTGCCATGCGGTGGGAGCGCGTTGCCGGGACCGTACCGGCGGTTCTGCCACGCGGCTCAGCGCGCCTGTGGCGGCGGCCGGCAGCTGCATGCCGGCGTCACCCAGCAGTGGGTCGGCATCCTCCGTCGCGGGGTATGCAGGCGACAGGCGCGCCCCGGCAAGCAGGTCCTCATCCGCAGACCCTGAAGAGCAGCCGTTCAGCTGGTCCGGCTGATAAAAAGCCACGGGCGAGCGCGCCCGCTGCGGGCGGCGGCCGCTGTCCTCCTGCTGCGAGCTCGCATTGGGCGCGTGCGGTGCACAGCAGCCCGTGCCGACTTCAGCAGCAGACTCGGAGGCTGATCCCGCCGCCGGCGCGCACCCAGCAGCCGCCAGGGCACCGGCTGCTGCGGCGGCCCGCGTTTGCGCAGCGGCCACCGCCGGCGCCGCCGGCGCCGCTAGGGGTGCGGCCGGCTGGCCTGCACGCCGCGTCACCGCGTATGCCGGCGGCGGCGCCTGGCTGACAGCCGCCGCCGCCGCCGCCGCCATGTCCGGGTGGAGCTGGGGCCAGCGCGGCCGTTGGACGTGCTGGCCCTCCGCCTGCTGCTGGCCCTCCGCCTGCTGCAGGATTGCCGGACCGGCGGATGCCGCCAGGGGGGGACCTGGCCGCCCTGGTCGTCCTGCCGTCGCACGCGGCGCCACCCAGAGGCGCGCATCGCCACCGGACTCGGCCGAGGGCCAGGCCGGCTGTCGGCCGCCGGCCTCCTGCTGGTTAACAACGTAATCTTGATCGGAGTGGTGCTGCTGCGGCTGTTGCTGCTGCTGGTGCTGACGCTGCGACAAATCTTTTGTATCAGCATCTGCCATGTCGAGTCGCTGGGGCCGCAGCACCAGCCGCTGCTGCTGCTGCTGCTGCTGCTGCTGCTGCTGCGGCGGCGGCGGCCGCTGCCGCTGCTGCTCCCGCGCCGGCTCCGGCGGCTGCTGGCCCCGCGCCCACTCCATCGCGACCGCCTCATCCCACGGCGCCACGTGCTCCATCCAGCCGAGCAGCCGGCAGTCGCTGAAGGCCGGCAGCTGCAGCGCCTGCAGCAGTTGCTGCCGCAACGCCCCGTCTACGCCGCGGCCATGCAACCGGGTCGGCGCGCCGGCGGCAGCGTTGCGGCCGCCAACCGGCGGCGTGCCGGCACCGGCACCGGCACCGGCACCGGCACCGGCACCGGCACCGGCACCGGCACCGGCACCGGCACCGGCACCGGCACCGGCACCGGCACCGGCACCGGCACCGGCACCGGCACCGGCACCGGCACCGCCCTGCGCGGCGCCGTTGATGAAGGGGCTGCTGCCCGCAGCGGTGGCCGGCGCAGGCAGCAGGGCTGCTGCATCGCGTAGCAGCAGCCAGCAGCGGTTCAGGCGAACCAGGCGCCCAAACGCGTCGGCAACCTGAAGCGGTAGGGGACAGCAGGCGGTAGGGGTTACCAGGCGTTGCACGCGCCGCACGACTAAAAAAAAGGTGGAGGAGCCCAGCGCCCCACCTCGCGCAGGGTCACCGGCTCGGCCTGCCCAACCAGCAGGCGGCTGCAGTAATCAGCTTCCACTTGCTGCCACTGCTGGTCGCTCGGGTCGCAGTCGAGCACCGTCTCGATCGCATGACACGCGACGACGTACGTTGATGTGTTGCCTGTTGCATCCATAACACCGAACACAACGCAGTATTGATGGGTCTGACGCCGGTGCCGCACACCCAGGAATGCCGTCGTTCAGTGCCGTCGTTCGATGCCGTCTTTTCACGCCCCAGCAGCGTATAATGGCCGCTTACCATTCGCGCTTGCAGCGAGCTTACGCAGGGACAATGTGTCCGCTTCTGATATTACAACGAAGGCGCCTGCGAGGCTGGGCGCCTCCAAACCCAGCTTTCTGAGCGTGTCGCAAGTCGACGACAGCGCCGCAACATCCGTTCTCCGCAGCAGCGGGATGCCTAAGATATGCCTCGAGGTCAAAAGCGGGAAATCGAGAAGCGATGGATATGCAGCTCGCTTGCGGGACATTTCTCCGGGGTAACCGCTTTCGCAGCGCGAGTTGCTCTGTGCGTGCTGGGAATGCCTACATATTGTGCTGATACTAAGAGCAAACAGTGTATTTCAAGATGGCCAGTAAGGCGTGATGTGATCTCCACGCGGCATCATCGGCGAGTCCAACCCTGCGTGTTTGGACAGGCCCTTGTCAGGCCGCCTCTCGTCGCGACATTTCTAGCGCTCGGCGGCGTGGCGATGCAGTGCAACGTGGGCGCACCCAAAAGTTACACAGGGCAGTTCCGGCTCGGTCTCGCCCTCGCCTTGCGCCATCCACATTTCCTCAGCTTTGTGCCATGCTGAGGCCCCTGTTGTCCTTACTCGCCACGCATCCACCCCGCCCCATCGCAGCACCGCCCCACCGCAGCATCGCAGCGGTCACTCCCTCACACAACGGTATGCCGCACGCCCGCCGCGAACCGGGCAGCCCGCAGCCCGGTGCCGCACGCTCGGCAGTCGCATGCGCCACCGCCGGCCACACCGAGGTTTGTGCAACTTCCCATGCACCTTCCACTCGAGGCAAGCGGTGCCCTCTCCTCCCCACCTCCCGCCCAACTCCCCACCTCCCAAAAGGGAGCTCAAAGCCCACACGGCGCTGTTAGCCCCGCTGCCACAGCCACGGCCACAGACCGGGAACCCTGACCCGCACCACCCGCAGACGCGCGCTCGGATCCAACCGTGTGTCACCCGAAACTTCCGAAATCCGAGAGCTACGAGAACCCAACCCATGCGCCATCCCCCGCCTGCAGCGCTGCAACGGTCAAAGCTTCCGCCCGGGCCGCCCAGGCCGCTGCAGCCCCAGCGCGGCGCCGCTGCTACTGCCGCTGCCGCTGCCGGCCGCCCCGTCTTGAGCCGCGCTGGCACCGAACCCGCCCCTGAGCTTCTCGGCCGCTCGCGCCAGGCTGTACAACTTCTCAGCCGCCTGCCGCGCCGCCTCCGCCTCCGCCTCGGCGGCCTGCTTCGCCGCCGCTTGGGCCGCGTCCACAGCATCAACGGTGGCGGCCGCAGCAGCCTCCTGTGCCGCTGCCGCTGCCGCGCCTGCCTCCCCAGCGCCCGGCTCCTCCGCCCCTCCCTCAGCCTCCACAGCCGTTGCCGGCGCGGGCGGCGGCAGGCCACCCGACACGGCAGCCACACGCCTTGTGAACGCCTTCAGCCGCCGCCGCTCGGACTCCAGGCCGCCACCTGCCCCTGCCCTCACCGCCCCCGCCGCCACCGCGCCAGCGCCGGCGCCCTCGCTTGCGCCCGCCGCCTCCGCGCCTCCCGCCGCCGCCGCCACCGCGCCCGCAGCCTCCACGCCGCCCGCCGCTGCGCCCGCCGCCGCCGCCGCCGCCGTGCCCACGGCAGCCGCCCGCTGCGCCCCGATTAGCCGCGGCGACGCGCGGCCCCCATCCGCCTTGGGCCCCAGGCCGCCGCCGCCGCCGCCGCCGCTCTGCTGGCGGCGGCTGGCGGCATACTCGGCGTACGTCATCACCGTCCAGCCAGGCCACCGCTTGCGCGCCGTGGCCAGCGCTCGAGACACCAGCTCCGGCCGCGACAGCTGCACGAAGGCGCCGCCGGAGCCGCTGCCACTGGCGGCCGGCAGCATGCAGACCTGTGGTGAGGAGGCAGGCGGAGGAGGGTTTGACGGGGCCGGAGTCTGGCGGATTCGCGGGCGTGTGCGTGCATGGTATGAAGTGCGTCGAAATGACACATGCGGCGCGGGTATTCGCCTTGCGTGCGTCCTCGCCGCCCAGTATGATTGGTGGGGACGCGTGCCGTCGAGCCATGGCGTATATACACACATCTCCGCACACCACGGCACACACACACACACACACACACACACGACCCGGCACCACAGGCACCCCCCCCTCCCCCAGCCCCGGTCACCGCGCGCACACGCACCTGCACCTGCCCCAGCCCCGCCGCCTCGAAGCGCTGCTGCAGGTAGCTGTAGCGCGTGGCGGGCGTGAAGCCGGTCACGTGCACCACCGCCGGCCGGCTGGCCACGGGGTCGGCGCCGTACAGGTCGTAGTACGGCAGGTCGGAGCGCATGATGTACACGCGGCCGCGGTACGGCGCCAGCGGCTGCAGCAGCGCCGCCGCGCCGTCGTGACTGCTGCTACTGCCGCTACTGCCGCTCGTGCTGGTGCTGGCGGCGGCGTCGGGCGCCCCGGCGACGTTGGCCTGTGCGCCCGACGCCGACCCCTCGCTCGCCGCCGCCTCGTCCTCGTCGCTCGCGCCCGCGCCGCCCTCGCTGCTGCCGTTGCTGCTGACGCCACCGCTGCTGCTGCTGGCGGCGCCGCCGGTGGCGGCGGCCGCGCCCGCCGCCTTGGCCTCCGCGATCCGCAGCAGCCGCGCGAACACGCAGCCGGTCATGAAGGCGTCAAAGCCCGCCTCATGCGCCTTGCTGGCGTCCGCCACGTCAGCATACGCCACGAACCCGGGCGCGTGCCGCACGCCCGGCACGCCCTCCCCCAGCCCCCCGGCACCCCCGCCGCCGCCGCCGCCGCCGCCCAGCCCCAGGTACGGCAGCCCGCCCACGCCCGGCACGTGCCGCCGCAGCCAGGCCTCGTCCATGAGGTGCCCGTACAGGCTGCCCAGCCCCGTGTCGCCGCCGTACGCCAGCCCGTACTGCGCCGCCATCGCCGCCGCCACGTGCTTGGTGTCGTACAGGCCGCCAGGCAGCGCGCGCGCCAGCGCCGCCTTGGCGGCGGCCCAGGAGCGCGGCGGCGGGCTCTCCACGAACTGCGCCAGCAGGTAGACCAGGTCCAGCGCGGCGTTGTGGCCGACCACGGGGCGCCGCGCCTCGCGCAGCGCGTCGATGACCTGTGCGGAGTGGTCGGTGGTGGTGGTGGGGTTGGTGGTGGTGGGGTGGTGGGGTTGGTGGGGTTGGTGGTGGTGGTGGGGTTGGTGGTGGGGTTGGTGGGGTTGGTGGAGTGATGGGGGTTTGGGCGGGAGGAGTTGCGAGGTTTGGAGGAGTTGTGGAGAGAGGTGGGGGAGAGAGGAGCGGTTCCAGGTGCGGCTGGTTGGGTGCAGGGAATGGGGCTGTCGCTTGGAGCCGTGTTTGACAAAGGCTCGGCGCGGGAGGTTAGAAGCGGGCCGTACAGGACCGCCACGGCAGCGCATCAACCACCAATAGGTCTTCACCGGCTGCAATGCGTCCCCTCCTCCGCCCCGCCGCCCTCCCACCCTCACAAACACGCACACACACACACACGCACCAGCGAGAAGCCGGTCTGCTCCGCCAGCAGCTCCAGCCGCTGCTTGGCCGTGATCTGCAGCCCCGCCGCCGCCAGCTCCTCCGGCCGCCAGCTGTCCAGCCGCCGCAGCACCATGAGCCCATCAAGGGGCGGCAGCTGCACGCCGCCGCCGACGCCGCCACCACCACCACCATCCGCCGCCGCCGCCTGGCCCCGGCGCTCGCCGCTGCCCACGCCGTCCTCCTCACTGCTGCTGCCGCCGCCACCCGGCGCGCCAGCCTCCTCGCCGTCTTCCTGCCCTGCCGCCGCCGCCGCGGCCGCCGACGACGACGACGCCGGCCCCAGCGGGTACAGCTCCTCTATGCTGAAGGGGCCCCAGCCCGCCGAGGGCAGCTGGAACTCGTGTTGCACCAGCAGCCGCTGCAGCGTGCGCAGCCGCCGAGTGGGCGGCAGCTTGACCTGGCGAGGGCCGGGCGGGGGGCCGGGACAAAGTTGATGATGACCTGGGGCGGGGGCTTAACTATTGCCCTACTTCCTGTCATACCCATGCCCATGGCTCCCACGCCAAAATATCCGGGGCCACCCTTCGTACATCATGCATGGAACATCCCTCGACAACGCTCAGAGGCGGCGGCACTGCAGCGGCGGCTGGCGCGCACCTGAAGCTCGGCCTCACCGCCCAGGAGCCACTCGCGCACCACCCGCCGCGTCTCCTCGGCAAACGCCTGCTCGTCCGCACCCTGCGCGGGTTCGTGGGGGCGGATGCAGGGCGTCGCACACTTGCAGGCGGCCAGAATGTGCACGCCACGTCGGATACACCCACCCGCATACACCCACACACTCTTCCTCTTCCTCTTGCGCTCTCTAACAAGATTCACACGCGCAAACTCACACGCACACACACACGCACGAAATGTAACTGCGCGCCGTCGTTTTTGTTGTTGTTTAACACACGCACGCGCACACGCCAGCCTGCCCCACGCCAGCCAGCCCCCGCGCCCGCCCGCCCACCTTGAGCTCGCTGCTGCGCGCCTGGTTGTCGGCCTGCTCCGCCAGCGCCGCCGCCTTGGCGTCGCGGTAGCTCAGCGGCAGGTAGCTGACGCCGTCGCGGATCATCTTGTTGAAGTCGAAGCCCTGCCGCGACAGTGGCGCGACAGGAAGAGAGAGAGAGAGACCTAGCTGCTGTGGTGGTGCGCGGTGCGGGGTGTGTGCGTGTGGGGTGTGGGAAGGCGGTGCCCAAGCCACTGCGCCCCATGCCGCACCCACCAAACCCCACACTCACCAAGCCCACCACCCACCAAACCCACCACCCGCCGAACCCCACACCCACCCAATCCCCACCCACCACACCCCACGGCACACACGACAACCCACCACACCCCACGGCACTCGGCACACACTCCGCACCCCGTGCACGCACCTGCTCCGCCAGGTAGGTCAGGCTGGAGGCTTGGCACATGAAGCGCCGGTCCAGACCCAGCCCGTCGTGCGGGCGCGGGAACACGTACACGTTGAAGGTGCGCGCCTCCCAGTGCCCGCTGCCGCCGCCGCCGCCGCCGCCGCCGCCCCGGCCGCCGCCGGCGGCGGGGGCGGGCACCCACTTGAAGGCGGAGATGCCGAACTGCGCACGTGTGTGGCGGGGGGGAGGGAGGGAAACCGTGTGGGAGCCGTCGGTGGCAATGCCGTACCGTATGCGACGTCAACGCCGGCGGGCAGCCTCTTCCGGACCCGAACAATTCATTGCCCCTGCCCCGTAGTAGCCCCATGCCATGGCGGTCTAGCCGCCACGCCCAGCCTAGACGATGACAGCTCAGCAACGCAGCGCCGCAGGCCCAGCGGCCATGCCGGTTTCCGCTGCACGGCCCACACACCTGCCCGATGACGAAGCTGGAGGCGGCGCTGGCAATTCGCCGGTACCGCTCCTCATAGTCGTCCAGCTCCTCGCCGCCGCCGCTGCCCTCCGGCGATAGTCCCGTGAACTCAGCGTCTATGGCGACAAAGGTCGCATCCCGGATGGCTGTGCGAATGACGGGCAGTGCGGCCGCGAAGTTGTGGCGGGTCACGGTCTCGGGCGGCCCGGCGGGGGTCGCGAGCGGCGCCTGTGTGCGCGTGCCGGCGGTCGCGTGCCTGCTAGCTGCGTCTGCGGCTTCCGCCAGCGAGCTCCTCACAGTCACGCGGCTTGCAGGGGCGGTAAGCTCGGGCTGGCTGGGGCTGGGGATGGGGCTGCTGCGGCCCAGGGTGCGACGACCGGAGCACAGGAATGCTCGGCGAAGACCGCACGGCTCGAGTTGGCCGCCGCGACATTTCACTTTAGATTGTAGTTTCATGGTTGTCCAACTCAAATTATCAATTCAACCAAGGAGTTTGACAAGACCTGGGCCAATTTCTGGCCAAATTTACAATTGGAACAGCGGCTGCGGTCAGTGTCGGCTACCTGTTACTACACACACTATGCATACAGCGTCAAATATGTATAGGTACATGCGCTGTGGCGCTTCGGAAGCATGGGGGTGACATGGCGATCTGGGGCGCACGGTGCAGCGCGCGTGTGGAGCGCCCTAAAGGAGCGCCCCCCACTCCTGCCACCCTGCACCATCGCGTGTTCATAGACAATGCACACTTAATTTGCCATAGTGGAAGTGTCAGGAAATAACACTGGTGTTTGGCGACAGGGGAGAGCGTCTGGGCACATAATTTGAGGATGTGGGCCAAGAGAAGTGGGCTTGAAGGGGACGGGACCTGCTTCACCTGGTCCAGCCACCAGGCCTGCCGAATGTATCAACACGTTAATAAAATACAAGTTCTGTGTGCTCCTCCATCAGCCCAACCGTCATGAGGGGCCGGTGGACCTCAGCATCGGTGGTGGGTGCAGGAGGGCCGTGCCATCCACGGCACGCAAAAGGTGTCGCGAACTGTGTCTTGCTAGTTCAATTATCCAGGCATGCTCATCTAATTAGCATTTACTAACAAGTCCCACTTGATGTAACTGGCCAAAATATGATACAAGCGCAAACACGAGGGCAGGTTGCCCAGGGCGTGGCTCAGTATGGCCTCGCCCCTGGTGCGCGGAAAATGATTGATGCAGAAGAAGCGGTGAGCATGCTAAGGCAAACGGGCTGGACACTGTGCGCCGGACCTTCCAGTGACGCGCATGCCACATTTCGCTGACAGCCGCGAGCGGCGGGCAGAATGTTAACATTTTCTCAGTCGCTGGCAAGCCTCACAGCCTATGTCTGTGGCAGTATTTGATGTTAATCCAGCCCCCGCCCATGAGTCCCGCCGAAAGTTCCCCTCAGCCCAACGCGCACACACACCCTCTCCCACACACCCCGCTCCCAACGCAACTGGCAGGCGGCCCAGCTGGCGATGCAGACCGGCATCTACGGCGTGTGGCGCAGCGCCAAGGGCACCGACTGTACCCGCATCGGTCCCACGGCGCGCTGCTTTTGCAACCACCCCTTCTCAGACCATTTTTTCGTGTCGCCCAAATCGCCCTACCCCATCTGCAAGGGCTGCACCTGCCGCGGATTCGCGTTCATCCCCTCCCGGTGAGGCTTGCACGCGACGCCGTTCGTATGTGCTTGCACTCAGCACTCCTCCACCCACTGTGGGTTTGGTTCCGATCCCGCCGCAGGCCCGAGGAAGTCGGCGAGTGGTGGCTGCCGCGCCGGAAGGGTGGGTCGCCGCGCTCTCTCAGCGGACAGGCACGCCTGAGTGCGCGCCCGTACACTCCATTGCCGTATAACAAACACCGTATCAGTGCCGCCTTCAGCACGCAAACCCCCGGCGCCACACAACCACACTGTCCACCGCACGCGCCGTGGCGCCGCTTGATGGGGCCCACGTGCAAGGGATGATGCAGTGGTGACCTGCCGCAGGTGCCGTCCGCGTGCTCCCTGCAGGCTCCTGAGGTGCCGTCCCCGTGCCCCCCCCCCCGGCAGGTTTCAACGTGCACACCTGGCGCGCCAAGTGCCGCTGCGGGCACGGCCACGACGAGCACGACCCCCACACGCGCCGCTGCCGCTGCGGCTGCCCCGTCTTCACCTCCAACTTCGCATGTCTGGTGCGCCGGCGCGCCGGCACGCCTGTGGGCGACTCCACATGGAGCTTAGCAGGGCGCCACGGGGCTGCACAGGGCTGCACGGGGCTGCAGGAAGCTCCAGCGGCGGGGGGAAGCAGCGGAGCTCTGCGTCTGTCGCTGTCTCACCCACCGTAACCCGCACCAAAGCAATACACACGCGCCACGCGCCTGCCCCGTCGCCGCCTCGCCCTCCGCTCGCACGCACGCACTTGCGCCTGCCCGCAGGCCTGCGACCTCAAGTGGGAGGACCACGAGACGGTGTTCGAGACGCTGCGCGAGCGGCTGGCGGCGGGGCGGCCGGTGGGCGAGGCCTTCCGCCCGCTGGCGGACGACGCCGAGCTGCGTGACCTGGTGTTCCCCGGCGGCCACAGCGCCGACAGCGCGGACGCCTACGTGCCCAACAGGTGTGGCGGCGGCGGCGGCGGCGGCGGGGTGGGGCGGGGGAGGGGGAAGGCGCTTGTGCAAGGATGGTTGGAACAGCGGTACAGCGGGGTGGGTGGGTTGGGGGCGCAGCGGGGGCGCAGGGCGCTGCGAGCGGCGGGCGCGGGGGTGGGGACGCAGTGGGTGCCAGCAGCAGGCGAAGCGGTACCTGAAGGATGCTGGCTCGACGCTGGCTCGGCGCCCTGTCGCCCGGTTGTGCGTCGCCATTTGAACCCATGAACTCGTGTCCCCTGCGTGCCCCCTGCACCCCCCAACCCACGCACACGACGCGCGGCCGCTCAGCCTGCGGCGCGCCCAGGTCCCCGCGGACCGCGGCGAGAAGGGCGTGCGCATCATGGCCGCCAGCAGCGGCGGCGCGGTGCGGGGCCAGGAGCTGGCCAACAGGCGAGTGCGCAGCGCGGTGGGGGGCGGGGCGGGGCAGGCGGTGGGGTGCGGTGCGGCGCGGTGCGGCGCGGCGCGGGGGCGGTGGGGGGGACGGTGCGGTGCGGAGCGGGGCGGTGGCGTGCGGCGCGGGGTGGGGCAGCGCGGGCCGGTGATGTGCAGCACGGCGGTGAAATGAGTTGAATGTAGGTGCGCCGGGGGCGACCGGGTGCCCGGTGCTGTTCTTGGGCTTGGCGGGGGCGTCGGGGGGTCACCACCCCCCAAGTGTGACTGCGGTGGTTTGCTGTGCTGAGCCCATCCTGCCCTGCCCTGCCTTGCGCTTGGCCCATGTTCACCGCCGCCTGGCTCGCTGCTTGTGTCGCAGGTGGGGCAAGGTTCAGAACCCACCGGACTGGCCGCCGGGCAGCGGGCGGCCCGCGGCCGGGCACGTCCGCGGCGCCGCGGCGGCGGCGGCGGCCGCTGGGCTGCTGGGGCCGGCCAGCGGCACGGGCCGGCTGTCCTATGGCGGCGGCGGCTTTGGTGGGGAGGAGGAGGCGGCGGGGTATGAGCTGGATCCAAACGACATCGGGAATCCCTTCGCACGGAGGGCGGGGCCATCGTCAGTGCTGGACGCGGTGCGGCGGCCGCCGTCCGGGAGTGGTGCGGGTGGCGGGGGAGGCGGACCAGGCGGCGCTTTTGGGTCGGGTTCGAGGCCGGGGTCGTCGTCGGGCGTACGACCGGCATCCACAGGCCGCGCTGGCGGCCGGTTGGGCAGCGCGGCGGGGCGGCCGGCGGCCGGCGGGCTGTCGCCGACAGGAGCCGGCGGTGGCGGCGGTGGCGGCGGCGGTGGCTTTGCGGGCACGTCGGCGATGTCGCCGCGAGGGGGAGGGCCGGGCCGGCCAGCCTCGGCGGGCCGGCGGCCGGGTAGCAGCGGCGGGGGTGGGGGTGCGGGTGGCGGTGGCATGATGGGAGGGGCGGGCAGGGGCGGGCAGCCTGGCGTGCTTGCGGGCGGATTCAGTGTGTCTGGGGTGGGAATCAACCCGGCGGGGCTGCGAGGAGCTGGCGGGGGCGGGGCCGGGTATGCGGCGGGACCGGGGGGCGGGGCTGGCTGGGACCGTCCCGGGACACCACAGGGCGGGTCGGTTGGCATGGCTGCGGCTGGCGGCGGTGCGGGGGGGCCGCCGCAGCTGTCGAGCGGCTTCCGACCCGTGTACGACTGACACCATGGCCGCTGTCGGTCTCAGGAACCGGGCAGAGTGTGGCTGTGGCGCTTGGGGAAGATCCGATTGCCTATCCTTCAGCACTCTCGAGGGTGGCGGAGAGACGCAGTGCTCGTATCTTCCATCTACGCTGTAGAAATTTGCCCAAAATCCGCCGAAGGCGGAGAAAATTTTTGGGCTGAGCCCCCCCAGCGCAGCGTTCCAGGGGGGGGGGGCGAAGCCCCCCAGGAACACCCCTGTCCGTGCGTGGCTGCGTGGCTGCGTCGGCAAAACATAGCATACTGGCGCAAACCGCGACTGCTACGTATTAGTATTTGTTAATGCCTATTGCATGTAAATAGGTGGCAGGGAAAATTCGGGCGGAGCGAGAAGTGCCTTCGCGCTTCCATGGACAATTGACTTTCGCGAGGTCGCGAGGAAAGCATCCGGTGCCCGCTGATATGCAGTCTATAAGGCAAACTATGTTGCCGGCAAGCAAATGGGGGGAGTATAATCAAAAGCTTTGAGCGACTTGCCGAGCCATGCCTGCCGACGCGCCAGAATGCCGAGAAGCCCCGACGTCGCCCCCGCCCCGCGCCTAGCCCTTTGAGCGTGGGGCGCCGGAGGGGTGTTGCCTATGGCAGGAGGCTAGAGAAAGCTTGGGGTGGTTGGTAGCGTGCCAAGGCACGCACATGGATGGCGCGGGAAATCCCGCCCTGGCCCCACCCCGGGTGTCCCTAGCCACGCGCCTGTGCTTCGTAGGGGCATGGAGGCTCTGGAGCCGTTACATGCCCAATAGCTCCCAAGTGTACGGGGGCTCAGCCCATTTTCCAGCTGTACAAAGCTGACACCCCTTGTTTGGGTTTGGGTTTCGGCATCTACGGAGCGTAGACGGTTTGGGCGGGTTTGGCGGTCTTTTAGACAGGGAGCGTAGATGGTTTGTGGGATTTGGGGGCGTGCCCCTAGGAAAACTTTTCGAGGTGTAGATGGCGCGGGAGGGGTCACCTACGCTGTGTAGACGCCGGGGGCCCAAAGCCATCTACATGATACGGGCACTGGAGAGACGACGAGACGTGTAAGACGAAGAAGGCGGAGTTGGCCCTGGCCCCCGCAAAAGGGCCACACAATACGGTGCCCGCGACCCCGCGTTTGAGGGCCGCTTTCTTGCGGAGAGGTGGTAGCTATGACGTCCTGAATGGCTGAAGCCTTCAAGCAATCAATTCAGCAGAGGGGGGGACCGCAACCTCCCCCGCACCACACGCCACCCAGCAATTGCCGATGTGAACGGGGCACCAGTGCGCCACGCCGCTCCGGGAGCCCGCGGGCCTGGACATCCGTACCAATCATTCACGATAGCTCAAGTCGAATCATGTCCGGATCCCGCTCACTGTCAGCAACGCACTGGCCGTCTACCTTAAGTTGCCGTCTGGAATCGGCATTGCCGAGTGCCCACGCCGCCCCTCTGACCCGGGGCCCCGCTCCCTCCACCACACACTTATTCCACCGCTACAGCCGTGCCTGACCGCCTCCTCTTGCCGCTACCGCTGCCGCCTGTACTGGACGCCCGCCGGGTCGCCCCCCGCAACACCCACAGCCGCTGCGCTTCCCCGCCCCCGTCACATGGACGGCGAACCCCTTAGCTAGGGCTGGTACTCACACCCAGTCACCCACCCCCCACGCCTGCCGCGGCCGCCTTTACTTGCCGGGCGGCGTGAGCACGGTGTTGTCGATGAGGCGCACCGTGCCGCGGTCCTTCGCGGCGAAGTGCGCCGCCACCGCCAGCAGCGCGGGCTGTGAGGCCAGGTCGGCGATGGGCCCCAAGTTGTCCGCGTTCAGCAGCTGCGGGGTGGGGCGGGGGTGTGGGCGGGGTGGTGGGGCGGGGCTACGCAAGGGTGGTGAGGCGGGGCTAGTTGGGGCGCTGCGCGCGGGCGCGCGGGATGGGGGTGGCGGGTCAAACATGCCACACACAGAATTGCCGCGATAAAAGCCCGGCAATGCCGGGGTCGGCGTGGGCGGCAACCGGTGGCCCGGCCCCACGCCCCGCCCCACGCCCTGCAACCCCAAGCCCCGCAGCCCCGAGCCCGGCCCACAGCCCGGACCCACAACAACAACAGCACCCACCACCTCACCTCCACATAGTCCACCTTGCCGCCCGCCTCCTCGATCAGCCCCCGCACGTGCTCCTTCACCGCCTCCGGCGCGCCCAGCGAGCCGTCCGCCACGCCCGCCTCCGCCCACTTGAGCCCGCGGCTGATGGCCAGAGCCTTTTGCCGCGCCTCTTCTGACAGGCGCGCGTTGCGGCTGCGAGGTATGGGGTCGGGCGGGGCTGTCAGCCGCTGATGTGCGGGCTCAGTGGGGCGCCCACTCATGCATTCCCACTTCACAAATGTTCCGTTCCGCATGCCCCGTCCGTACTGATGCATCCGCACCCGGATGACCCTTGCCATCCCCGTAGGCGATCCCTGGATTCCCCATCCCCTCCGTTCACATGGACACCTAACCCACCTTACCATGCCTACCACCACCCTCCCTCCCTCCATACCCACCAGCAGCCCCCTCCCTCCCACCCTCCCACTTCCCCACTCCCCCCACTGTACCATCTTTGCAATCCCCCCTCTCCCGCTCCCCCTCGCACCTGCTCATGGCCAGGCCGTCCTGCTCGCGGCAGATGGGCAGCCCCACCACCTCCACGGCGAAGTCCAGGTCGCGCACCATGCGGCTGATGACGCGCCACTGCTGGTAGTCCTTGCGCCCGAACACCGCCACGTCGGGCTCGCAGATGTGGAACAGCTTGGTCACCACGGTGCACACGCCCCTGGGCAGGAGGCCAGTGGGCCAGTCGTTCAGTCGTTCCGTCGTTCATTCATTCGTTCATTCGATCATTCAGTCAGTGCGGCGGGAAGGGGAGCGAGGCCTGGTCAGGTGCACCTTCATGTGCGTGGCACGTGTGCGAGCTGTGCGCCTCCCGCAGGCGGTGCGCGCGGTTGTGCTACTGTATTAGCCAGTTGGCCGGGGCTCACCGGAAGAAGTGTGGACGGCTGCCGCCGCACAGCGGCTTCTGTAGCCTCTCCACTGTGACGTAGGTCTCGTGGGAGTCGGGGTGCTGCGTCTCGCGGCCCACCACATTGGAGCCCTCGCCCGCGCCGGGCACTGCGGCGCGTGGGGCATGGAGCAGCAGTTGAGCAGTAGTGGTGGTGGTGGAGGGACGCGGGCGGACAAGTGTGAGCTGGATCCATGCAGGGGTGAAAAGGGAGAGACTGAGGTGCGCGGTGCAGCATGACAAGCACTGAAGCACAGCGTTACAGAAGGGCCAGGCCGCCAGGGCGGTCGCCATGATGGGCACGTGGGCGACGGCATGATGCGTCAAGAACACGCGCAGCCACAAGTCCCTGTGCTCTCTAACACAGTCATCAGTCCCTCACCCGCCACGTAGAGCGACTCGGGTTCGAACACGGCGTGGGCGCCCGCCGCCTTGAGCTTTGCGCGGTCGTCGTCCTGGAGGGGCGGGGCGGGTGACGTCCGCAGGTGCTCATTTGGCGTTGCTCAAGGCAGACTGAGCGCATTGAGCCGCCACGCGTGCTTGCGCCTGGTACACACAACAAGACCCTGCTCCCGCTGCGCCGCCACTGACCATCCGCCACAGCCCACGGCACAGCCCATGGCCATCCGGCTCGCATCGCGGTCTTGCCCGCCATCCCCGCGCGTCCCGCGGCCCCGCCCAAGCCCCGCCCCGGGCCGCCCACTCCGCCCCACCGGGTTGCGTGGGTACACGTCAAAGTCCTCGTGCGCCGCGAACTGGGTGGGGTTGACGTAGATTGACGCCACCACCACGTCCGCACGCTCCCTGCCGACGTGCGTGTGTGGGGGGGAGGGCCAGCATCAGCTTTTGAATGCGGCAGTGCGATTGTCAGCAAGGGGTGGGGGGCTTGCCCCCATGCAGTTTGGGCCGAGTGCACATGGGCCCCGGCGCCAGCCAAATCGGTGCGCTTTTTAGTTGTTCCGGCCAAACGGAGCAACATATCAGGGCAGCACAGCTAAAGTGGTTGCAGGTTGCGATTGATTGCGGAGTGGGTCATCCGCCGCACGCCCTGGACACGTCCGTGTCGCATCGATCCGCACTTGTAACTGATCCCCATGGTTCTTCCTTCCTTACGCGCCCCCGCATTCACAATGCACAATCAGGCCCACTCCTTAACCACCACCCAAATTCAGCAGCACTCACAGCGCTGCCTTCACCAGCGACAGGTGCCCGTCGTGTAGGTAGCCCTGTGGGCGGGGGCGGGAGGCGCGTCGTGTGTCGGCATGTGGACCGTGTGGAACTATGCTGCAGTGTTTAGGAACCCCCGATCAGGCACCGCTGGTTTCGTAAGGCTAACAACTCGGGCAGTACTCCTGCCTGCTCAGGCTCCTGCCCCAAAGACCCATCCGGCGGCATTCGGCGCGGTTTGTTGTCCGGAGGCCCCGAGCAGGCACGAAACCCAGTACACGCACCCACCCACCCCGCGCACATGCGATTCCCCGCGGTTTTAAGCGCATGCACGTAGGATGATCCAATAGAGCATGTATATCCAGCCCCTGCAACGCATGTATCCGATGCCCTTGGCTGCACGCCCTGCTCACCATGGTCGGCACCAGCGCCACCTTGCGCCCGCTCTTCTTCTGCTTACGCACCCAGGCACGCATGTCCGCGGCTGTGGTGAACACGGGTAGCTCCTGGCTTTCGTCTGACATCTTCAAATGATTTTGGGTAGCTAGATTTGGGTCGGGTCAGAGTGCGCACGGTTTGGAGCCGGGCGGCTGAGTCTGTGTTTCCTGCGATTACGCGCTTAAGTGCACACCGTAGTCAATTTCGATAAATGTATGCTGATGTATAACTTTGTAAAAACCATTTGTGCAATCGCAATTACAGTTTTGCAGAGCGTGCCATTCACGATCGCACACAATTGTGTCAACTGGCCAGCCGCTGCAACAGTAAATTTCGTTTTGCATGTAGAAACGTGTTACCATGGACCTATTTTTATTTGCAGTCGGCTATCTCGGCTTGACCGCGTTCTTCATCGGCATTCTCCTCTTTGGCGAAAGCCCTGTGTTTCGCAACACCCCTGTAGCATCGTTGCACTGGTTTGTGACCCAGGGCATCTGCGATGGACTGGGGTAAGCACTGCGACTAAGCTGCGTTTTGGCGGGACTGGGCGGCACTGGGCGTGCCGCCCCCTCCGGACCGGGTTGCTCTTGCACGCCTTCCAAACCCTCTGCCCGGCATGTTGGCTTAGCTGACCCACTCCCTCCGCCGCCCGCGCTGCCTCCAGGTGGGTGGTGGCCAAGACGTGCGGCTCGCGGGGAGCCCGGGCGCTTGATTCGGTGTACACCACCTGCTGCGAGCGGCCGAACGCGGCGCTGCAGGTGCGGGGGTTATGCAGGATGGGGACACACCGGTTAGAAGATTTTGCTTGCTTTAAAGAGGCATGCCATCACGCGATGACTGAGGCAGGCGTGTTTCTGAGGGCAAGCGGCGCTGGGGAGTGGGGAGTACGGCCAGGCACGTGCGGTGGCCTTGCATTGCCCGGCGTTCCTGCACTGGTTGCGACACACCACAATTGCCGCACACGTCCGCATCTCGCCACAGGTGGCCTACCTGATCATGGTCCTGGGCGGCTTTGCGCTCTACTGGACCAACCTGTTCTCGCTGCTTCCCAACCCCTGGGCGGACAGGGAGCACATGTGAGCAGCCGGCGCGCACGGCGAACCCCACACCCTGGCGCTTGACTGCTTTGTGTCCGCGCGCACACGTGCATGCACCGCGTGCATCGCGCACACTCACTGACAGCGCGCTGTGTCAGCATTGCACACAGCTCCGGTCCTGGAGGGCCCGGCATGATGACATGCACAGCAATCCACCAGCACTGGCTGACCGGCGGCCGCCTCCCACGCCAAACCGCCCCCTTCACACCCACACACGCACGCACGCACGCAGCCTGCTGGGCACGGCCTCAGTGGTGGTCAGCCTGGGGCTGTTCGTGTTCGCCTCGGTGTCGGACCCGGGCACGATTCGCGCCGGCGACGCCGAGACGCTGGCGGCCTGGCACCAGCTGTACCCGCTGGACAACGCGATCTGGCCGGAGAAGACCTGCACCACCTGCGGCCTGTCGCGGCCGGCGCGCTCCAAGCACTGCCGCATCTGCAACAGGTGTGATGGGTCGCGGCGCTGCTGCGCGGGGAGGGGCGGGTTGTGTGCGTAGCGGCGTGCTTGCATGGCGGTCCAGGCGGCGGCTTGGTGGCGCACAGAGGCCGCGTGTCGTACGCTTACAATTACCTGCCCCTCGCGTACTGCTCCTGCTGCCTGCCATTGCCTGCCTGCCTGCTGCTACCTGCCACTGCCCGCCGGCAGGTGTGTGGCCCGCCACGACCACCACTGCGCCTGGATCAACAACTGTGTGGGCGCCGCCAACATGCGCCACTTCCTGGCCTTCCTGGTGGCGAACCTGGGTGAGCCGGCGTAGCGTAGCGGCGTGTGCCGGGGCGTGCCGGGGTGTGCCGGGGTGTAATGGGGTATAAGGGGCCCTAGGGGGCCCGGAAGTGCGGGGCCGGGGCTTTGGGGTTGGGGCCTCTGGCACGGAGGTGAGGGGCTTAGGGGGCGGAGGCGAGAGCTGAATTGCTGAGCCCTGGCCCTGCGCTTGCGCCCACTCCACCCGGAACGTCACGACGTGCATGCTCGCGCCCTCGTGCCGCGCCGCGCCGCACCGCGCAGCCATGTGTTCGTACGGCACGGTGCTGGCGTGTTTGATCCTGGGCGGCGAGATGGAGGCGCGCGGCGTGTGGAAGCTGAACCTGGTCAACTACGCCACCGGCAAGGTGGTGCCCATGTGGCACGTGCCCAGCAAGTGAGTGCCGTGATGGGCGGAGGAGGGGGCGGAGGGGGCCGCGGCAGGAGGAGCCGCCATGGCAGCACTGGCTTCAAACGTGCGCTACTCGCCACAAGGGCCCCGCATGAACCGCGCCCCGTGCGCCCCATGCGCCCTCATGCGCCCCATCAGCGCAGTGTTTGCTAATGAATGCGAATGCTCCAGGCTAGCTAATAATCAGCACGAAAGAAGTTAGTGCCACAACCAGTCAACCACCCGCTGGCGCTCGACGCGTGCAGGATGCTGGAGTGGCTCATCGTGCTGTACCCGGTGGGAGTGGCCATGGGCTTATTCATGGGCGTCGGTGAGTGATGCCGCGGCTGCTGGGGCCCAGGGGAGAGACCGGAGCTGGGGGGCAGGGCGCCGCAGGCGCCATCCTGTTTGCCCGCTTGGATGCGATCCCGCGCGAACACTGTTGCTGTTGATGTCTCGTTGTGTCTCGTTGTGTGCCTCGTTGCGTTCACGCCATTTGGGGGCCTCTTGGGCGGGGCTTCTTTTGGGGCGTTGCTTCCCGCTGCGCTTCATGTGTTGAAAAATCAAACGGAACAAAGCCCGCCAAATGCGCGCGCATTTATTTACAAATGTGTACGGTATGTGTGTGTGCCCGTGCTCCACACAGCCACGCTGCTGGTCACGTTTTTCCTGTCGTACCAGTTCTACCTCCTGGCAGTTGGCCGCACGCAGTACGAAATGTTCCGGTGGCGCGACCTGCACCACCAGATGATCGAGGAGGCGGAGCAGCAGCAGCAGCAGCAGCAGCAGCAGCAGCAGCAGGAGGAGCAGCGCAAGCTCGCCGAGCAGGCGGCGGCGGCGGCTGCTAAGGGGGCGGAGGGCGCGGGCGCTGCTGGGGAAGGAGGAGCGGTCGGCGGGAAGGCGGTGGCAGCGACGCGGAAGCGCGGCGGCTGGCTGTCGTCGCTGTGGGGTGGGCACCGGGTTGAGGTGCAGCTGCCGAAGAATTCCTATCACCGGGGGTTCTGGCGGAACGCCGCCGAGGTCCTGGCGCCGGAGGTGTACCTAGAGCAGGAGAAGAAAAAGGCGCGCAGGGCGGCGGCGGCGCGGGCGGCGGCAGGCGGCGCTGGCGGAGCTGGGGGCGCGGGTTCCGGAACGCAGTCCCCTGACAGTGGGCGCGGGACGAAGCAGGGTGGTGGGAGTGGCGGCGGCGGCGGCGGCAACATGCAGCGGGGCAGCAAGAAGACGCGCTAGGGCCGGGAGCCGTGTGTGTTGGTGATTGGTACCGTATGCAGGCGGCGGCACGCGCTGCACATGGCGCAGGGCTCTGGTTGGCGGCGTGGGGGAGCAGCTGGCGGGGGCGAGCGCGTCCGGGATGGACAGAGCGACTGGACCCCACGGCCCACGTGTGCGGGCCGAATGCGTGGGCTATTGAACGGCGCAATCCCAACTGCCTTGTGTATGCGAGTGCTGCAGGAGGAAACCATTGCGAGGAAGACGGATGGTTACACAAAGTGTCCCGGTGGATGCGGGCAGCAACAGCGTTGTGCTGCGCGTTCGCTTTGAGCACACCGCCCATTCACTCTCCTTGCCAGCCACTACAATGGCTGGCAAACGGACGTGCAGACAATGAAGTAAAACGTGGATGTAACTTTGTACGGCGTCGTCTGACAAAATGTGTTGGTTACGTGTCACACAAACAGCCTCACTCACACCTCACACACGCAGCGCCGCACGAGAAGAATACCCGATTCTTTTGGCACCTTTCGGCGCCTGGTGGGCTGCACGCATCCCGTGCACATGCGCAAACTCGCACACTGCCTCAGTGCGAAATGAAGCATACCGGCACGCGTGTGTAAGCCGACTAGCAGACTGCCCCCAACGGCGGTTTGCGCCGGATCTACGGCGGGCATGTCGTCTTTCGCAGTGTCTTCACCCATCATGATATTTATAGGATGTAGCAAATAAGCCATGAGCACCGTGAGCAGAGCGATGACCGCAAGCACACGAGCCCGCGCCGGCGCGCCCCCTGGTAATAATGTGGTAGGTAGGTAGGTCCACATAGCGTTCTTGTCCTCATGCACATGGATGTAAACTGCTGAGTGGGTGCCTGGCACTGCAGCGCCACGGCAAAACCCAGAGCCAAGCCACTCTTTATTGATTTGAAACATGGCACGCACGGTGCCCTGTGTAAGCACGCTCCCCCCCTCCCGCCCCCAAAACGCACCTA
Source organism: Chlamydomonas incerta (assembly GCA_016834605.1). NCBI lineage: Eukaryota > Viridiplantae > Chlorophyta > Chlorophyceae > Chlamydomonadales > Chlamydomonadaceae > Chlamydomonas > Chlamydomonas incerta. The sequence continues at coordinate 357,433 of JAEHOC010000015.1, forward strand.
GTACCGGCTGACATTCATAGGACACGCAGGGCCTGCTTGCACGCAAAGGCCCGCTGATGAACAGTCAGCCTCACACTGTCACACACACACACACACACACACACACACACACACACACACACACACACACACACACACACACACACACACACATGCACGCGCGCTCAATCGTACATAAACATCAGCGCGGTCCCACGCAAGCGCGCTCTGCCATTTGCAGCGGTGTGCTCTAGGCGGGCTCAGCGGCCGCCTTCTCGTCACGCACGCTCGCCACGGCGTTGCTGCTCTTCTTGCGCTTGATCACCAGCACCGCGATCAGCGCGATCAGCAGCAGGCCGGCGGCCACGCTGGCGATGATCACGCCGATCATCAGACCCGTGTTCGAATCGCTGCTGCTGCCGTCGGAGGCCGCGGTGGTGAAGCTCGCCTCCGTCACCGCCTGCGTCAGGCCGGGGCCGGTGTACGTGGCGTTGAAGTCGGCGTAGCTGAGCGTGCCGGCGCCCATCTTGGACGCGGAGCTGGGCATCGAGGTGGTCAGCACCGTCACGACCTGGCCGGCGGTGGTGAGGATGCCGGACAGCGGCTCGTTGCTGGTGCCCACCAGCGCCAGCTGCGCCGTGATGAGCGCGTTGGACTGCGCGAGCGAGTTGGCCAGGGCCAGGGTCACGTTGTCCTGTGGGGGGAGGGGGGAGAGAGGTGAAGGGTGGGGTGAGACGGTGGGCGTCAGTTGGGAGGCCGGCAGCGGTGCGAGTCGGCGGCGGGGCCAGGGCAGGGAGCATGCCGCATGCGCACACGAGATTTGCACCAGCACCCCTTGCCGGCCCACGCTCAATCCCGCTAGCCCAGTAATCAGGCGGCGGCGGCGGCCTCACCTGGAAGGCCCAGTTGTTCTGCAGCAGCCGGCGGCGCGCGCCAGACAGCCCAGCCGCGAGCAGCCGGTGGTGGGCGGCGGCGGCGCCAGGGCCCTGCATGCGCGCCTGGCGCCCGGCGGCGATCCAATCGGCCAGCTGCAGAATCTCGTGCGCCAACAACCGCTGCCGCGAAGCGAAGCCGCCATCCTCCTCCTGCTCGGCGCTGCCCTCCGGCTCCAGCTCGGCGGCGGCGGCGTCGGCAAAGCTGCGCGACGCGATGGCGCTGCGGCGGCCGCCAACGAAGGTGATGGAGTTGCTGCCGCCGCCGCCGTTGATGCTGATGGAGCCGCCGGTGCCGCTGCTGGTGGTGGTGACGGTGTTGCCGCCGCTGGTGGTGGTGGTGGTGGTGAAGGTGCCGCCGCTGCTGACGCTGGTGGTGCTGCTGGTGCCGCCGCTGCTGGTGCTGATGGTCGTGCCGCCGTTGCTGGTGCTGATGCTCGTGCCGCTGGTGCCGCTGTTGCTGGTACTGCTGCTGGCAATGCCGTTGATCAGGTTCAGCAGGCCGGCCAGGTCGTTGGAACCGCCTCCGTACAGGTAGCTGAAGAGGTCGGTCTCATCACTGCCCAGCAGCGCCGCCAGAGAGGCGTCCGCCACAGTCGACACGCCCAGCGTCTCATCGAGGTTGACTGCGGCATGGTGAAAGCGCCAGGGAGCACAACGGTTAGCTCAGTTTCCACCCGACACCGAGGGCTGTTGCTCCGCTGTGTACCCCCCCCCCCTTCTTCGTTGACACCTCTGTCCTTCCGCGCTCCTCCGTTTCCTTCCGGCTCCTGCTAGTACCCTCTCTGGCACACAGATCGTCCGCATCCCTCCCCCCCACACACACACACACGTAAACATCGCAGCCCGGCTGGGTGACGCACGCACCTCCGTTGATGTTGAGTGTCAGCGCCAGGCCGGTCCACACCGCCTCCAGCGCGTCTGCCGCCGAGGTGCCGTACAGGGTGGTGAACAGCGCGGCGATGTTCACCACCGTGCCCAGCACCTGCGCGGGTTGATGATACGGGATACATACGGGTGCGTGAGCGCGATGGTGCAGAAGGCTAGGCCAGGCAGAGCTGCCGGACGCCCTCACCCCAAGTGGGCCTTTTCCCTGTCGCCCAGAACACACGGGCACACACACACACACACACACACACACACACACACACACACACACACACACACACACACACACACACACACACACACACACACACACACACACACGCACACACACGCACCTGGTAGTTGGCCAGCGCCACGGCGACGCCCTTTTGCGAGTAGTTCTTGGTGTCGGGCGCCTCCACCGTCACGTTGGCGTAGTCGTAGCCCGCCAGGCCGCCCGTGTAGCTGCTGCCCACGCCCAGCCGCCGCGCGTAGCTGGCCATCGCGGAGTCCAGGCCCGACTCGTCGTTCAGCACGGAGGCCAGGCCCGACAGCGGCGAGATGATGGTGCGGTTGTAGTAGCGCTTGGGCAGCTTGCCCCACAGCGTCACGTCAGAGAAGGCGGCACCGGTGGAGCTGTCCCGCGCGCCGAGGATGTAGGCGGTACCGTTGGTGTAGGTGGCGTTGACGAAGGCGCCGTCCGAGCCGAGGGAGATTTTCGCGGGGCGGCTGGAGAGGACGCCGGACACGCCGCCAACCGCCAGCACGCGGCCGGTGATGGGGGTGGGAATGTCGTAGCAGGTGCAGAAGCAGGGCGGCGGCGCGTTGGGCGGCGGGTTGGGCGGGAAGGGAGGGGAGGGGGGCGGGGGAGGGGGGGACGGGGGAGGGGGAGGGGGGGAGGGCGGCTGGGGCGGCGAGGGGGGAGGGGGAGAGGGCGGCGGGGGGGAGGGCGGGTTGGGAGGGGGCGGAGGGGGCGAGGGAGGGGGCCGAGGGAGCGGAGGGGGGTTAGCCGGGGGAGGGGGGTCGGAGGTAACCGGGTCCGGCGGGGGAGAGGGCGGGCGTGGGGGCGGGCGCGGCGGCCGGGGGCTGGGGGGCTGGGGGCTGGGGGGCGCCGGCGACGAGTCCAGAGGCGGGGGCACGCCCGGTGCCGGGCTGGGGGGCACTGGCGGAGGCGGGCGGGGGCGCGGAGGCGAGGGAGGGGGCGACGGGACGCCAGGAGGCGAGGGAGGCGGAGAGGGAGGCGGCGGCACGGATGGCGGAGGCGGGGGAGGAGGAGGAGAGGGTGGAGGGGGAGAAGGAGGAGGCCGCGGCCGGGGAGGCCGGGGCGGTGAGGGGGGAGAGGGAGGCTGGGGAGACGGCGGCGGGCCTGCACGAAGGGCAGCAAACAAGTAGGCGATTCAAACATATGCCAGAGGCCAGATCAACCTCAGCGACGCTCGTATCGGTTGGGGCTGGCAACGACCCCCTTGTTTGACAATGCCAGCTCTCACGAACATGACCGCAAGGGGGCCTGGGTGCCGTACTCACTGGGCACAGGAGGTGGCGGCGGCCGCGGGGGACGAGGAGGAGGAGAAGGTGGCCGGGGCGGCGACGGCGGGGCTTGGCAGTTGTACAGGCAGACCTTGCCGTCGGGGATGGTGCCATTGAACTCGAGCAGGCACTGAGGGTCGGAGGCGCCGGCGCTCGATGTCGACTGCGCCTCAACCACGGTCAGCGGAATGAAATCCGTCGACGGCATAATCATTTGCAGAACCAGGAGCAGAACGGCGCCTCGCAGCAGCGCGCGGCCCGCGCGAGCCGCGGCTGTGAGGACAGCCATGGCGATAGCTCGCCGCGCTACCCGCGATGTCTCTAAGACTCCGGGTCAACGCGACGCCACTGCGTTATCGCTGGGCAACAAAGTGTCTTGCTTTGGTCAAGTGAGGCGATATCAGACTACGGACAGCGCAGCGAGAGCTCTTTGTGTCTGCGGCCCCGGTTGGCCTCCAGTGTGGCTGTTCCACAAAAGCGTGGATCTGTCTGCCCTGTTTACTTGTAATCAAGGCAGACAATTATGTGCACAGGGCGAGCGCGGCGGCTTAAGTGGCCGTGGCGAAAACTTAGATGACCCCATCGTACTGCCGTTCACGCGCCTCCGCGAACTTTATTTAGCATCGTATACATGCTCAATGGCGCTATACTCCATGCTTCTCCGGCCCCGGAGAGTGTGGTCAACTTGCCAGCGCAGACACCCCACCCCACACCGTCGAAGGCCGCAAACCCTTAAAAAGGTACAATGTCGCTGGCAGGCAACCAAATCCAAAAGGAAGTGCTTGTCAATGTTTAGGCACGGCAGCTGGAACGGCGCGGTGGCGCGCACCGGCAACACAACGACAGCAGCACACGAACCCTAGCCCGTCGATCGTGGCGACGACTAATTTGCACGCACCAGGCTGCCAGTTGTGGCCCCCCGCGCCCTTCTTGTGCATCACCGGAAAAGATGGCACACCTGGTACACCCCCACACACGACTGATCCGCGGCAAAGGAGGCGAGCAGATGCGTGCCATGTATGCATGCGTCCAGAGCATCCACACGCACTCCCTCAGACAGAAAAGATGGCACACCTGGTACACCCCCACACACGACTGATCCGCGGCAAAGGAGGCGAGCAGATGCGTGCCATGTATGCATGCGTCCAGAGCATCCACACGCACTCCCTCAGACAATGTAAACACATGAAGGGTCTGGGTTGATAACGCATTTTGGATGAATTTGTTAGGGAGTCTAATGGGTCAGAACCACACATGGGCTCCACCTGTCGAATGGCTAAAGCCGCCACAGCATGACCGCTGACCGCGGCCGCGCTAGCCGCGCGCAGTCAACACCGGCAACAGCAACGACATCGCATGCTCTCTCAGAAACAGTGTTTCCTAGGTTAAGCGTGGGACTGGCGAAAACCTGGCGGTGCCAGAGACCCTTTGTCCACACGTACGATGAGTGGCGGCATGTCGTGCCATTCAATGCACACACATCACACATCCCGCCCTGGCCGCTCTAGATGAGACGCTTTTTATTTGGCCAGCTTACCACTCACACACGGTGGCGGCTGATGTGCTCAGGTAGGGTTGCTTGATTTCTTTCCACCCATGCATCCACTCACTCTGCCCAGCTACTTGGCGTCGACCGCGCCGCCCGCCGCCACAACTGCGTTGCTCTTCTTGCGCTTCACCAGCACCACGATCAGTACCACAATCGCAATCAGCACCACCGCGCCGCCCACCGCCACGCCCACGATCAGCCCCACCGGCACGCTGCTGTCATCCTCCTCCGCGTAGGGAAAGGCTGCCGCGTTCACCGTGCCGTTCAGCTGCTGCCCCGTGTAGCTGTTAATGAAGGAGCCAGAGGGAAGGGTGCCGGCGCCCATCTGCGCCGCAGCGGAGGCCATGGCGCCGTTCAGCACCACCGCCACCTTGCCGGCGGCGGTCAGGGCGGCGGACAGCGCGCCGGCAGCGCCGCTGGCGGCGGCGGTCTGCTGGGCGGCGATGAGCGTGTTGGCCTGGGCGACCGAGGTGGCCAGCGTGGCTGTGCACATGGGTGGGGTGGGTGGGAGGGCAAGGCCGTGAGTGGTGCTGTGGCGTCACGGGAAGGTTTTGACAGGTTTTGACTACGGGTGACTACGCAACCACGTGACTACGGTACGTTGCTGATCATGCATCGGGGCCGCACGCTTACAGCAGGCCGCAAACAGCAAACACCAACATTAAAATCAAACTCACTGGTGACGTTCTCCTCGAAGTAGGCGTCCTTGGTCACCGTCACCTGCGCCAGGCGGCGGCGCGCGGCCGCCAGCTCGCGCATGCGCCCCACCACCGCCGCCAGCCGCTCCGGCGCAACCGGCTCGGCGTTGAAGGGGCCGGAGACGGCGCTGCGGCGGCGGATGGCGGTGGTCATGGCGGCCACCCTCTCAATCAGGTGGCGGCGGCCGCCGCTGCTGCCGCCGCCGCTGCTGCTGGCGGCGGCAGTCGAAGAGGAGGAGGAAGAGTAGGTGGAAGAGAAAGTGGAAGAGGAAGTGGACGAGGAGGAAGAGGAGGAGCTCGAAGAGCCCGTGGAGGAAGAGCCGGTGCTGCTGCTGCTGCCACTTCCGCTGCTGCCACTCCCGCTGCTGCTGCTGCTACTGCCGCTGCAGCCGGCGCCGGAGTCGCGGTACATCTGCTCCAGGTCGCTGCTGCCCGCGCCCAGCACCACGGCCTGGCCGTACATGGCGGCGGTGGTGACGCCCTCCACACTGGTCAGCGAGGCTGCGGGCGCGCAATACGGTATTAGCGAAGTGCTTTCGAAACTATTGTATGGTATTGTCATGCGAGGCGCCGTACGTCATTGCTTGCGCGGGGCGGCGGCGAGTCAAACACAGGCCCGGCACGCACTGCGCAGCAATATCCGCTGGTCGCCAACGCGGGGCGTATGTAGCAAACAAGGTATGCATGGACAGGATTTTGGATCCGCCGGCGCAGCCGCTAGCAGCTAGCTCACCCGACGGGCAGGAGGCCAGGTGGAAGGCCACGCCGACCTGCGCCGCCAGCGAGGCGTGCAGCGCGTTGACGCCGTACATGGACTTGTACAGGCTGCATGTGCAGGCAGATGGAAAGGCGGTTGGGGGAGGAGGCAGGGAGGCAGGGAGCAATCGTGGGAAGGGGACCCAGGTGGGGCTGCCGGACAGCACCGCACGCGACACCACCAACAACTCGTCCATGCCAAGCATGTACGCGTTGTGTCCGTCCCTGCTGTGCATGCGCCACTCCGCGCACCTCCCCCCCCCCCCCAGCAACGAACTAGCAAGCGGCCATCCACCCAGCACGGTGCAGCACACGAACCACAAGCCACGAGCCACGAGCCACGAGCCACGAGCCACGAGCCACGAGCCACGAGCCACGAGCCACCACCGCCAGCACTCACTTGGCCAGGTTGGTGAGTGTGCCCAGCACCTGGTAATTGGCCAGAGCCACACCCACACCCGCCGCCGTCACGTCCTCGGCCTTGGCGGCCTCCAGGGTGACGGCCAGGTAGTCGAAGGAGGAGAGCTTGGGCGAGGAGGAGCGCACGCCCACGCGGCGCGCCATGGAGGCCTGTGCGCCCGTGGGGCGGGACGGAGCCGCCGTGCAAGTAAGCGTGCGTCAGCGGGGCGGTAGGGGCGGAGTACGTTACGGCGCGGCGTGAGCGGAAGAGCACCGAGCAGCACGCACGGGTGCATCCCCGACGGGCTAGTAGTGGTTGTACCCCTGGCGTGATGCGACCCTTGGCCCACCCCTCGCTCGCTCGGTCGCCGCTTACCATGACGGCATCCAGGTCGGCCGCCGAGTCGGCCATCACGGCGGAAATGGCGCTCAGCGGCGAGATGATGGATCCGGTGGCGGACGCCGAGCCGTCGGTGGGCAGCAGCGTGTCCAGCAGCCCGTCCAGCAGCGCGCCGCCGCTGCCCCAGTCCTTGACGGCGCCGCCCACGAGGAAGGCGCTGCCGTTGGTGAACTGCAGGCTGAAGCGGCCTGGGCAGCAGGTGGGGGGGGGGGGGGCGGGCAGTGGGGCAGGGGGGGGAGTGGAGCAGGGGCGGGGGTGGGGGCGGCTGGCGGGCATGGGGTGGTGTGTGTGGTGAGGTGTGTGTGCATGGTATTGCAAAGATAGAGCGGAGTCCCAAGTACGCAAGCATGGGCCCCCGGCTGCCGACACGGGTGCGGCTGTAGCTCCCATGCCAGCGGCTTAGGGCGGGTGCCCGCGTGTGTGATGCGGAAATGGTGAAACGGACGGGCGCACGTACCGTCACGGCCGGCGGCGGCCTGGCCGGGCTTTGAGTCCACGGTGCCGGACACCGCACCCACGCCCAGCACCCGGCCGCTGGCGGCTTTGGGCAGCGGCATGCTGTGTGTGGGCGGGAGGCAGGGGTGATGGGATTGGGGGTGAGAGGAAGGGGTGGCGAGGGCAAGAGTGGACACCCCGGGGAGACAGCGGAAGGGCGGAAGAGTGTGTTCGAATACCAAACGGAACGAAGCGGAAGTGTGCCTTGGTGATGAAGCTCACCAGATGCAGCGGCACGGCGGCGGGGCCGGAGGCGGAGGCGATGGGGGAGGCGGTGGCGAGGGCGGAGGCGGAGGGGGAGGCGAGGGCGGCGGAGGGGGAGACGGCGGCGAGGGCGGCGGCGGCGGCGGCGAGGGCGGCGAGGGAGGGGGCGAAGGAGAGGGAGGCGGCGGCGGTGGGGAAGGTGGGGGAGAGGGGGGAGGAGGGGGCGAGGGAGGGGGAGGCGGTGAGGGGGGCGGCGGAGGTGATTTAGCAGGAGGGGGAGGGGAAGGAGGAGGAGGAGGAGGCGAGGCCACGGTGACGACTGGAGGGGGAGGAGGGGGAGAGGCAGCCGGGGGCGGGGGCGGCGAGGCGGTCGGCGGCGGCGGAGGGGACGCAGCAGGAGGCGGCGGCGGCGGTGAGGCGGTGGGAGGCGGAGGCGGCGGTGAGGCAGTGGGCGGCGGGGGCGGAGAAACCCCGGGCGGCGGGGGCGGGTTGGGCGGCGGGGGCGGCGACACGGCAGGTGGCGGGCCTGCGAAAAGCCAATGAGCCAGCCAGGGGCCAGGTGAGTGCACGTGCAGGTCAGGATTATTATCAAAGAGGACATGCGTACATCGATAGCAGTGTGGAGCAGTTCTGTCAAATGTTAGCATGATGGCATGATGGACCCTGATCTACTGATCTACTGATCTACTGAGCGCCTTACTCACTGGGGGGAGGTGGCGAGGGCGGGGGCGGGGGCGGTGACGGCGGAGGAGAGGGAGGAAGGGGAGGCGGCGAGGGAGGAGGGGGCGGGGAGGGGGGCGAGGGGGGCGGCGGCGGCGGCGAAGGGGGGCTAGGGGGAGACGGGGGAGGAGGGGGCGAGGGCGGTGGCGGCGATGGAGCAGGAGGCGGTGGAGAGGGAGGAGGAGAGGGAGAAGGGGGAGGTGACGGGCGTGGAGGCCGGGGCGGGGGCGAGGGAGGCCGCGGGGCTGCGCGCAAACACACGAAGCGTGGAAGCGAGGGGGGAGCTGTCAGTGGATATGCGTTGGGTGCGCACGTGGGGGTAACCGGCACGTACTGGGAGGCAGCAAGCTAGCTAGGGCGAGCAAGGGCAGGGGGCGGGCAATGTACGGGAAGCACCTCGCCGGGCTAAGCACGTAAGGGGCAGGTGCAGGGGATGGGGCAGGAGAAGACGAGCAGGATGGGCTGGGATGGCGAGGCTAGGGTGCGTGGGCGGGTGGGTCAGTAGGTCGGGCGGTGCCCCCCTGCGCCTCGCTCGCTTACCCGGCGGCGGGGGCGGGCAGGTGTAGACACAGTACTGGTCGGCGGGAATCTTGCCGCCAACCTGCGAGCACGGCAGCAGGCGGATGTGTGTGTGGGGCAAGGGATGTAAAGATGTGGAGGTGGATGGGTACCGTAAAGAAGGGTTTGGGCAAAGCGTGGGACGGCGTACTGCAGCGTACAGGCAGGAGCTAACCGGCGGCAGGACTGATCGGACAACCGGACAAGGAGCTAACCGGCAGCCGGATGGGATGGAACACGCTGAAACCCAATTTCCCCCGGGGCCCCTCACCTGAGCCGCGCAGACGTCGTCTGACTGGGCCTCAGCCACGGTCACGGGGACGCCGAAGTCAAGGGCGGGCAGCATCGTCTGCAGGACCAGCAGAGCGACCAGCCCGCGTAGGGCTCGTCGAAGGCCACGTTGCAACATCTTGAAGCTGTCCTGGTGGTCGGCTGCGAGTCGGAAGTACAGGAGTAAAACGCGCCCGTCGGTTTTTGGACATGTGGGCCCGCATCAATTTCGGTGACAAACCGAAAACTCGAAGGAGCGAGTGCAGCTTCAACGCAGCCCATAAATCCAGTCAATGAGTATGCTAATATCTGGGTAGCTAACATAGCCAACAAGCGACTGCAGCGAGGGCAGCGTGGCCCAGCTGGCCGCCCGGTGGCGTGCGCCGAATCAGCGCGGCCGTTCCGTGCCGCGGGGCGCAGCTGCTAGTTGCAATTGTGTCAATCTAAACCTCCCCAAATGTTTAGCGCTGCGTTTGCCCAGAGAGTGCAGCAGACGCACCTGGTCAACAAAATATGTTTAGTCCCCGGCGCCGTCGAGTTATATGTGCAGCTCCGCGCAAACTTTTCGGCGAATATTAATGTAAGCTAATAGGGCTCGCGCAGCCTTCGAGTGGCGTCCCTGCACAGGCACGACCTAGCACGCCGGGTTGGTGGGCTGCTGTATGGCAGCTCGCCGTCGACGCGGCAGGGCGACCCAATGAAGTCACTAGTTATGCGTGGGAGTGCACACGGGCTTGGCTCGAGTTTATAGAGCTTAGTCCCCATTTTTGTCGGTGCGCGATTAGGCCCCGTACTCCGTACTGCAGCCGGTCGCCAATCGCAATCCTTATATTTGCGTCGCAGCGCAGGACACGCGACTCAACAGCCAACCTCTTGGCATATGCCAGAGCCCTGCGGCCCGTTTTGCCGTCCAGCCTGTGCTCCGTGCGTGCCCCGCCCGTGTTGAGTGCCCGCGAACGTGCGGCGTGGGTGTGCCGCGCCCCGCCTTTGGTGCCTGCCCTCCTCTTCCCGCCCCAGGACACATAGCCTCGCGGGCCACCCGCACTCGCGGCTGTAGCCTGTCGCAGTGTTGCTGCAGCGTTGCAGACGTGGGTGCGCGTTGAACACTTGAACGAGGCGGCTCATCAAGCTTGATTGGGCTCAAGCTAGCGGCTCAGCCCGGGTAGCTCTGCTAGTCTGCTGACTCGTTGTGTTCCCACCAAGTAGTCCCCACCACAGGCAGGGTTGCGCTCTTTCCGCCTTGGTCATCTTTGCGGCGGTCTGGCGGCCGCACTGCTCCGCTTGACTGCGCTGTCTAGCACTATCAAGCAAGGCACGTACCGGCGCGGAGCAGTACTGCTCCCGTGCTCCGCGCCACCGTCCCGAAACAGCCTGTTAGTCCGCCGAACTTGCCCCCCCTGATGCGACGCCGCCGCCGGCCGCCGTCGGGCGCCTTCGCTCGCCGCCAGCCAGCAGCCAAGGATAGTGAGCCGGAGTAGGCCCCAAAACTGGGTTTTGCTGGGGTCAGAAGGTCAGGTTCAAGTTCAGCGAGTCAGGGTTCAGGTTTGGACGAACGGGCCGGACTCATGGCTTTCAGCCAGTCGCCAAGCCACGCAGAAATTAGATGCCCGTCTTTCCTTACAGCCTTGCAACGACACGCATCCTTTCCCTTTTTGTCATTCCCGGACCCTCAGAAGCAGCAACACCAGGGGTGAGCACCCCTGCCCTGCCGTGCCGGTAGGTCTTCACAGTACAGCGTGCTGCCCAGTTCATCTGCTCGACATGCACGCAGGGAAGATGCTTTGGCATTGCGCGGCGGCATGCATCGTGTACCGTATCATGCATGCCCCGGATCCGACAACAACCAGCATCGTGGCAACCAACACATCCGACCGTGACAGCAAGATCATGCACCACCAACCACGCAGCCTGAGCTTCCGAAAGATAAAAGGTCCTTGCCTTTCGAAAGCGAGTTCCCGCAAGCCCACGTTGCAACAACACAACATACAGCCTGACAAGCACCCGCCGCGCGCTGCAAGGTGCTGCCCGGCACCTGCCAGCACCCGGCGCTCAGCCACGTCGTGCTCGCGGCAGCCAGCGCACGCACCCTCCCCAACCAACACGGGCACACCCCACGGCACCTGCCTACATGCACGCACGCACGCACCCATGCACCCAATCCCACATGCTCCACACACACCCCATGCATTTGCATGGGCCACACTGGCTTGCACTGAGCCTGTGGCCGTGAGACCGCCGGGTGCATCGGCGGTAGGTAGGCTTTAGACATGCGCACATACATGGATGATAGAACCCAATATATAGCCGCGCGTCCGATGCTGGCGACCGGGACAAACGTTGTGCAGAATGCGCACCCCTGATGCACCCCCGCATGCGCCCCGGATGCATCCCGCCCCGGATGCGCATGCATCTCCACTGAATCAGGTCACGGGGGGCATACCCAACCACCACACAACTACCAGCCGCCGGCCCTGCCGCCCTGCGCGTGACGCGTTCCGCAGATCGGGGACACGCCAGCTGCGGCCACCACACGCCGTGGAAACGGGGGCACGCGCCCTTATTTAAACACAGCGCACACCTCAAGTAAGCCCGCGCGCACAACTTTAGTAAGCACATGTCAGGACACGATTCCCACAAGCCACGACATTTTATTACCAACGGCGACCTGCTGCTAACCGCGCTGCGCACAATTATTGTTCCCACGTACCAGCTTGTGTGATCACGGCTAAACAACTGGCGAACCCACGCGAAGCGCACCTTTGTCCATCGTCCTGCGCCCATATTGGCTCCCACCGCGCCGCAAGGCATTATAGATACACACTCTTCCCAGGTCGGTGACAACTCGCTACTGACTCAACTCGCAGTCGCTTAGCATTGCTGCCACTGTCCGTTTGGGGCAACCACACTTCCCTCGCGCCGCCGCTTTGGGAAGCAGGAGAACGGACTTCGGGCCCCACTTGTATGTACCATCTTTGCAGCCCCCCGGACATCATCGTGCCTGAGCTGCAATGACCTGGGCCGGAGGCAGCATTGTGCTGCCTTGAAGACCAGGGACAATGAAAATCTGCACACGCCGCTCTCCTCCCCCCGCACCTCAACCACAGGCCTCATTGGAATTGCTCCCATCCACCCCAAGTCCGACCCGCTCCTCCGCCGCCTCAACGTGAGGTAGGACCTCAAACCGCAGCAGCGGCATGGCCGCCGCATTCGCAGGACTCGGCATGCAACCTTCCGGCCTACACGGCCTGATCACGTGCGCGCAACAAGCTCGTGCGTGCAACTTGACCATGCCAACATGCCAACCATGCGCGGTCCGAGCCAGTACCCGCCTCCGTTCCGCCACATCCAACAACAACAGCCGCAACCGACTGATGCCTCGCATATCAAAAGTAAAACGCACACAGCTGTGGGGCTCAGATTGCACAGGGCACAGGGCGTGAGTTTGCCGCATGATCATACGTTTCGGCTGAACGACAACAGCAGGTACCGTTAGCACACACCCACATCTCTTCTGGAACTGGACGAAAGGCACAGCTCTGGTGCTCACACGCGCGCGCAAACGCACACTACGGCACACCGCCTCAAGCGCAGTGTCAAGGGCTGCCAGAGCACGGCGGGCAATACCGAGCTATGGCTCCGGCGGCCGCGCACAGCGGGTTGCGACGTAGATGGCTGGGGCCTCCCCCGTGTCGTCGGTTGGCACTTATATCTTTCCTCATGTCTCATGAAACATAGGTGCGAACGCGCACCAGGACGGAAAGAACTGGTCTTTGGTGAAACTCAGGCGCCTGAGCCTGCAAATAATGCTGTCCCGGTGTCCCCAATGCAGCAGCAACTACCACAATGCGTAGCCCGCATGCCGCCGTTGTGCAGCTTCAAGCATCTAAAGCATTGGGCATTGCGATGAGTTGGTAACGAGCGAGCATCCAGACCAGCCTCAGCAGCAAAAAAAAGTAACATTGCATTCCCAGGCTCGCATCTCCCGGAGCCAGGCGACGATGTGCGCCAAGTGTTGTACAGCCAACAGCCATATCGGCCACACACGGCGCCGGAAGCAGCTGCACACGGTGGTATGCGCTACGCGCTTTCCGCGGGAGATGGGCACACGTGAGCTACGATTGCAGGACCAGCAGCTGCTGCGACTGAGAGTGCTGCTGCTGATGCAGCAGCGCCGCCTGCCGCTCCACCGCTTCCTGCTGCGCCGCCGCCGCCGCCGCCTGCAGCAGCTGCTGCTGATTGCGCTGCACCGCCGCCGCGGCCTCGGTGACGGTTGGGTCCAGAGAGCACACATACAAGGTCTCTCGGCGGCTACTGCCAGCGGCGGCAGCAGTAGCAGCAGCGCTGACGGCTGTAGCACCAAGCGCCCCGCCATCGACCGCCAGATCCTCGGCAATCGTGGCAGTAGCGCCGCCGGCGCCGGCAGCGCCGCGAGCGGCCTTCGCGGCGCCGCCACGGCGGGTGGTGGCCGCAGTGACGCCGGCGGCCGCGGCAGCGGCCGCCGCCGCCCCCGACAGCTGCATGGGCGCCAGGTTGACACCACACGCGGTGGCTGCGGGCCCGTGCACAGCTGCAAACACGGCTGGCGTGCAAAGGACCTGTGGGGCATCGCATACGCGGGAGTCAGTCACTAGCCTGCTAATGGTCAGTCACTTATCGATCACTAGTCAACTATCAGCAACCGCTGGCGGCACAGGGAGTAGCACCCGGCCTTCAGGCCGCCGCAAGTCCACCTAGCGCTACGGCTGCTGCACCCCTGGCACCGCGCCGCCGCGCCCCGGCGCCCCGACCACGCACCTGGCCGCGCTGGGCGAGCGAGGTGAGCTTGGCAAGCTGCAGAGTGCAGGGGGCAGGCATTGATTTGAACCGGGGGTTTCAAGGATGGTTGGACCAGCGGTACAGGGTGCAAGCACCGGTGGGGAGTCGCTAGGTTTAGCAGAGAATGACGGCGGGCTGAGCGGTCCAAATAAGTCGACCCGGGAGAGCAACCAGCCCACCATGACGCCGCCGCCGCCGCCGCCGCCGGATACACCCTGCGCCGCCGCCACACACGCACACGCACACCCTCTCTACCTGCCGGCACCACACGCACACGCACCTGCTTCGCGACCCGGCCGCGGTACAGCAGGCGGCCCGTGGCGCGGCACAGCTCGGTACTGAGCGGCCCCAGGTCCACCGCCGCTTTCGTGCGGGGGCCGCGGAACAGCGTCGACACGCCGGCGGCCTGCCCCTGCCCCTGGCTGCCCTGCCCCTGCAGCTGCCCGCCTGCCGCTGCTGCTGCCACTGCCGCTGCCGCCGCGCCGGCAGGCAGCGGCCCGCTGGGCCCGGCGTCGTCGTCGCCAGCGGCGGCGGCGGCGGCGGCGAAGGGCCCGAAGCCGGCGGAGGGCCGGTCTGACAGCTGCGTGGTGGCGGGGATGCCGACGGGCAGCGGGTCCCGAGGCCGGCCGCCGACGGCGCCGGCGGCTGCGAGCTCCTGCTCGGCGGCCGAGCCGGAGCCGGCCGCCGGCATCGCCAGCTGCGACACGACGTCCAGAGGCAGCTTGGCCGCAACGGCTGCGAACGCGGACCCGGGCCGGCCAGCAGCTCGCTGCGTCGGCGACGCCGGCTGCCGCAGCGGCCGCGCCGGCGACGCGCCGTCGGTCGTGCCGGTGCGGCTGCCGGTGCCGGAGCTGTCGCCGGCACCGGCGCCGTCGAGCGCGCCCTCCTCTGCCCCCGAGGCGCCCCTGCCGCGGCCCTCTGCGACCGAGGGCAGCGTGCGCAGCATCGGGCTGTCCACGCGGCCGCGCGGCGACGTGGGCGCCGACGCCGCGAGCGCCGACGCCGCCGCCTCCTCACCATCCACGCCGCCGCTGACGCTGACGCCTTTAACAAGTCCGTGCCCGCCAGTGAACAGGCGCTTAAACAGGAGCTTGGCGGCGGCGCCAGACTGCGCCCGGCCGCTGCGGCCGCGGCCACCGCCGCCGCCGAACGCTGCCAGCAGGCCGCCGGCAATGCCGCCGCCGCCGCCGCGGCCTACCTCACCCGACTCAGAAGACAGCGCGCTGCTGTAACCGCCGGTGGTGGTGCGGCGGCCCGCACCGCCGGCGGCGGCGGCGGCGGCGGCCGCGGGTGGCGACGCGCCCACCAGGGGCCCGCTGCCGCCGCCGGTGGGGCACAGCAGGCTGGGCGCCGACGGCTCCACGTACCCATCATCTACGCTGCCGCGCTTGCTGCGGCCGCTGATGCCGCCCAGAGCCCGCGCCAGCGTGCGAGCGCTGGGCCCGCCCAGGCCGCCACGGCGGCTGGCGCTGGGCGCAACGGCGGCTGTGCCCGAGGCGGCGGCGCCGGAGGCCGTGTATCCGGCACTGCCGCCGGCCAGCAGGCGCAGCGGCGAGGCCACGGAGGCGAGCGGCTGGGTCGCGCGCGGCGAGGCCAGGGTCGAGATGGGCAGCTGCTGCTGCGGCTGCTGCTGCGGCTGCTGCTGCGGCTGCTGCTGGTGGGCGGCGGCGGCGGCGGCGTGCATGATGCTGTTGGTGCGGGGGTCCACGTGTATGGGCTCGAAGGCCTCGTGGCACAGCAGCTCCGGTGACCTGAGGGAGCGTGCATGTGCGTGTGTGTGCATTGCGCGGGCGGGTGGGCAGGGCGAGGAACGTCGCAACAAAGTCGTTGGCGTCATTGGATCGCCGTGCCCGCCATCGCCGGACCGCAACCTTTGCAAGGCACAGCCGCACTGCTGGTGTCGTCCCTCAACACCGTAACAAGATGGCCTTGGGGGTCGGTACGCACCCGACCCTGCCCCCAACCGCACGCCACAAACCCTCCCCAGCCCCCTCAGCCCACACCCCCCAGCCAGCCCACACCCCGTCAGCCCCCCTTTTAACTAATGATGCATGTAAGCCCACCCGCCCAGCCACCCACCAGTCCCACGCCAGCATGTCCGCCTGCACGCACAGCGCCCACGCCACCGCGCGCAGCGGCTCGGGGAAGGCCACCACCAGCCCCTCCGCGCCGCCGCCGCGCGCCTCGCTCAGGTAGCCGCCCAGCGCCGGCAGCGTCTCCAGCAGCAGCGACTCCAGCACGCGCGTCACCTGGGTGGTGCGTGTGTGGAGGTGTGGGGGTTGCAAAGATGGTATACCGTATAGAAGCGTAGTGGCGTAGACAGCAGGCGTGGAGGCGTTCGTACCGATGACCGATGGTGCGTCCGCTTGTCCAGCGCCAGAGCCCGCCGCGGCGTCCACGTTGGTGCTGGCTAGATCTAAAGCTAATTTGTGTGAACGCAGTGTGAAAGTAGCAGGCGCTTTTGCGCGTAGAAAGCTGCTCGAAAGAACTTTGTTGTTGTTATCGTGTCCGAACGTCTCGTGCTTGTGGGTGTGAAAATGCGGAGGTGCGTGTGTGGGTGTGGAGGCGTGCCCAGCGCTCAGCTACTGCTGGCGCCACCACACGTGCCAACCAGCACCCAGGCGCGGCGCAGGCAGCATCCACACGACTGTCAGCAGGTCGAGGTCACCCCCCATGAAGCCCCCTGTCTCGCCCCCGTGTGATGCCCCCGTGTGATGCCCCCCTGTGACGCCCCTGTGTGACGGCCCCCAGCCCCCACCCTGTGATGTCGCCCCGGCCCCACCTCCGCAGCGAGCGCCGGCTCCGTAGCTCGCAGCAGCCCCAGGCCCGCCACGTGCAGCCGCACCAGCGCCACGCAGCCCGCCGGCGCCGCCAGCACGCCCGGCAGCAGCTGCCGCCGCACTCGCAGCGCCGCCGGCTGCAGAAGCAGGCGCGGCGCCAGCGCCGCGGTGTGGAGCTGCGGTTGTGCCGAGTCGCCGCGTTCATGGGGGCCGCAGACAGCGGTCAGTGACGTGTTAAACTCGAACAAGCCATGAAGCTGCATGCAAATGCAAAGCCCACAACCAGAGCACGCCCACCCACCCATCCCTACGCCCGCCCGCGCGCTCCGACCCACCTGGAACAGCTCCACCTCGCGCACGCAGTCCTTCAGCTCCACGCGGCCCAGGTGCCACAGCCCCAGCCCCGCCGCCTCCAGCGCCGCCGCCGCCTCCGGTGCCGCCAGCAGCAGCCCCGCCGCCGCGTCCGACAGCACCACCACGCCACCCTGCGCGTAAGCGGCGTGCCGGCGGGCCAGCATCCTTGCGTTTATTACAGCCCTCGATCGCAGCAAGCAGTAGCACAGCGCACTTCCCATGTCGACAGCACGCCGCACTCTCTCGGAGAGCTCCTGAGCCACCCAGCCCCGGTTGCGCATTGCGTTCGGACTTACAGTCCCCGCCTCCCCGCCTCCTTAACCCTGCAACCCCCTTTGCAACCCCCCTTGCAGCCATCCCGCTCACATGCGCGCTGTCCGCCACCGCCTTGGCCAGGCGGATGCAAGTGCCGCTGAAGGTGACGCGGGCGGAGGCGCGGTTGTGCGCCAGCTCGGCGGCGCCCACGCCCGAGTGCAGGCCCACACGCACGCGCAGGCCCCTGCGGTGTGTGCCCCGGTGGCGAGCGAGCGAGCGAGGCACGGCACAGGGCGGGTGTCAGGGCAAGTCAGATGGGCAGGCCGTGTGCATGTGCGTAGGTGTACGTGTGAGAAGAAAGAGACCCAAGCCTGCCATTCGGTACACGTCGCAGCCTGACTGGCATTATGCACACACAGTCATGTGTGCTAAAACCAGAAGCAAGCCCATGTGTACGGGGTATGTGTGCGTACGTGTGTGTGCGTGTGTGTGTGCGTGTATGTGTGCGTGTATGTGTGCGTGTGCGTGTATGTGTGCGAGCCTGCCTCACCTGAAGACGAGCACGGCGCCCGTCGGCGGCGGGCCGCTCACCCCCTCCAGCAGGTGCCAGGCCGCGCACGCCTCCCGGCTGTACGGCCAGCAGCCGCCGCCGCCCGCGCCGCCGCCGCCGCCCGCGCCGCCGCCGCCGCCCGCGCCGCCGCCGCCGCCGCCGCCGCCGCCGCCGCCGGCCGGCGCCGACATCAGGGCTGCCGGCCGCGGGCCGTCCGAGAGCCCCACGATGCCGCCCGTGTGGCTGACCTGGCTCCACACACTCGAGGCGGCGGCAGCGCCGCCCCAGCCGCCGCCGCCGCCGCCACCGCCGCCGCCGTATGGGCCGATCGGGTCGACGAGGACGCCGCTGCCGCCGGCGGTGAGGCCGGCGCCACTGCCGGCGGCGCCGCCGGCGGCGGCCGGGGCGGCTGCGGCGCGGGCGCTGACGTTGATGCCGCTGAAAGGCGCGAGGGCCGTTCCCGCCGTGGAAGACACGGGGAAGTTAAACCCGGTGTTCAGGCCGCCGCTCGCGTAGGCGTCCGAAGGAATCATCGTGTAGTCCCCCGGCGCCGCCGCCGACACCGGCAGCGGCGCCGCCAGCGCCCCGCTGTGCCCGCCCTCGCCGCTGTCGCAGGCGCCCGTGAAGGGGCTGTCAATGCCGGTCAGTGCCGGCAGCAGCGCCCGATCCGACGCCGGGCGCCCCGCGCCGCCGCCGCTCCCGCCGCCGCTGCCGCCGCCGCTAGCGCGGCGGCTAGACAGCGGCCCGGCCCCGCCGCCGCCGCCGGCTCGATCGCCTGTCGACATCGCCGCCACCAGCATCGCGGCGTAGCTGCCGCCCTTGCCGCCCTCGTACGCACCCGTGTTCGAACGCCGCGGCGCCGCCGCCAGGCCGTCAACGGCGCCGCCCGCCGCCGGTGCCGCCGCCGCCGGCGGCAGCGGGCGCGGAGCCATGCTGCTGCCGGCGTTGCGGGCACTCGAGGAGAGCGGCGACGGCCGCCCCACCGCCGCCGCCACGAGCGCGGCCACCGTGGATGCGCCGCCGCCGCTGCCATACGACTGCAGCGCCGCGGTCGACAGCGACGGCGACGGCTCGGCGGCCGGACGCGGGCTCAGCCGGGAGTAGGTCTGCGGCCGCGCCGCCGCCGCCGTGGACGCCGCGACAGCGCTGGCGGCGATTGCGCCGCCGGCGCTGGCGCCCTCCAACGCCAGCTCCCCGCGCAGCGGCAGCTCAGGCAGGTCGCCCCACGACGTCACCTGGCGCGCATTGCCGGCGCCTGCCAGCGTGCTGTCGCCGCCGCCGCCGGCGCCGCCGGCGCCGGGCGCCGCCAGGATCGGCGACGCCACCGCCAGCGCCGCCGCCACCACCATGGACGTCGCGGCGGCGGTCGCTGGCCGCGGCGAGTCCAGACCCATCGAGGGCGCCGCCCCAGACCCCGCCACCGCCGCCGCCGCCATGTAGCCGCCGCCGCCGCCGCCTCCGCCGCCGAGGCTGCCGTACACTGCGGCGGGCCCCGTCGTGGCCAGCATGCGTCTAGAGGCGGCGCTGCTGAAGTCGGTGACGTCGCCGCGGGCCACGCCGCCGCTGTAGCCTCCGATATCGATGCCAGCGGAGGCGAACGCGCTCAGCGGCATGGGCAGCGCCGTGCCCGCCGCACCCGTCCCCGTCCCCGTCCCGGTCGCTGTCCCCGTGCCCGTCGCCGTCCCCAGGGTCGTGTGCCCGGCGCTGCCGGCGCTGCCTGCACTGCCCGTGCCGTATCCGCCCAGCGACCCCGCCCCCTGCGCCAGCACCATCATCATCCGGGACTTGGAGCGTAGGATGGGCGACGGCGCCGCCGTCACGGCGTGCGGCGTGGCCGGCGCCGGCGGCGGCGCCGCCGACAGAGCCGACATGCTGGCGGCATGCGGCAGCGACGCCGCGCTCCGTGGCCGCCGGCCCGACGCGCCGGCCGCCGCCAGCGCCGCCGCCGTCAGGTCTGCGTAAGTGCCGCCCAGCTGCAGCACGGCGGCGCTGCCCGGCCGCGACGACGCGCCCTGCTGGCCGCCGCCGCCGCCGCCGGTGTTGATGTTGCTCGCCTGCCGCGAGTAGCCGCCGCCGCCGCCGCCAGGCAGCCCGCTGACCTGGCTCGTGAACGAGCCGCCGCTGGAGGCTGAGACGCGGGACAGCGTCAACAGCCTGTCGCCGCCGCCGGCGGCCATGCTGCTGCCGCCAGGGTTGTAGGAGGCCGTGGCGGCGGCGGCGGCGGCGGCGGAGGCCGGCGGTGCGGGCCGGCCCGACACGGTGCGGCTGCCGCCCAGGATGAGTGAGGTGAGGGCGCCGCTGCGGGAGGACTCCGCGCGGCCGTGCAGCTGCTCGTGCACCTCCCGGGGCGTCCTGCAGGGCGGCGGCGGCGTGGGGCAAAGATGGTCAGGGAAGGATGGTAGCTGGGTTACCTTCGCCGCTGCCCATGACCCCCACCCCCCGGCCCCGCTCGGCCCGGACCGGCCCCGCACGCCCACTTGACACAACCCCACCTGGGTACCGCGTACACGGCCCGGCACGCCTCCTCCTCCAGCAGCACCTCGGGCCACTCGGCAGACGCCAGCTCCAGCTGCGGAGGGAGCGTGCGTGCGCGCGTGCGCGGGGTGTTACTGGGTTGCTAGTCCGGGGAGTGCGGGCAAGAATTATCAGGGGGCGCGGAGACGCCGTCGAGGGCACAGAGCGTCTTGCGGGGCTGCGGGGCTGTGTGGTCTCCGGACGCCCCACGCTGACGCACGCACACGCACACGCACACGCACACGCACACGCACACGCACACGCACACGCACACGCACACGCACACGCACACGCACACGCACACGCACACGCACACCTGCAGCTCCGAGGCGAAGCTGAGAGCGGACATGGCGTCGGGGAAGGCGATGATGAATGAGTCGCCCTGTGGGGATGAGTGTGGGGTGTGTGCGTGTGTGCGTGTGTGCGTGTGTGCGTGTGTGCGTGTGTGTGTGCGTGTGTGTGGGCGTGGGCGGGAGGGGGCGGGAGGGGGCAGCGGCCACCGCGCAAGCTGCGGCGCGCAGCCGCCTCAATACGCGAAAAGGTTTGCTGCACAGTGCCCGATCACTTCCTGCTACTACTGGACTCGCCTCCGTCGCGCTCTCGTAGCCGCCGTGCTTGGCCAGCAGCCGCCGCGTGATGGCGTCGTGTGTCTGCAGCGCCGCCTGCATGCGGTCGCCGGGCAGCGCCTCCCACAGCGCCGTGCTGCCCTGTGTGTGTGTGTGTGTGTGAGAGTGTGGGGGGTAGTTTTCTCCAATGCCCAAATCAACCATTGCCAATCCAAACCCATGTGCGGAGGAGAGCGGTATACTCGTGTTCTTGTGGGGGGGGGCACAGGGGTGGTGCGGGCGCACGGTGTGGCAGTCGCGGGCAGGCAGTAGCGGGCGCAAACACACACGCACGCACACACGCACGTGCGGCTCCTCGCCTACAACCCCACCGCACCTGCACGTCCGTCACCACCAGTGTGCACTGGCTGCTGGGGTACGGCACGTACGCGCGCTGGCCGCGCCGCCCGCCGCGCCCGCCGCCGCCGCCCGCCGGCTGCAGTAGCAGCGCCCACACCAGCGCCGCCGCGCCGCACAGCACAATGGCTCCGCCCACGCCCGCGCCCACGCCGATCGCCACCTTGGCCTGCTGGTCCAGGCCAGGACTCGCCTGCGGGGGACGACACGAGCGGCGCGTTTTAGGACTTGTGTTAGAACATGCATGTAAGGGCAGCAGACACACAACGACCGCATGTGTAAGTAAGTGTGTGCTGCTAGTGATCTAGGGGTGCGGGGCAACGGGTCGGGCCATTCATCGCCGCTGTTGGGGCTTGCCTTCCACCCAGCCTAGAACCCAGCACACCCCCTGCAACAACCCCCTTGCAACACTCCCTGCACCTCACAGCCCGCTCCAACGCGCCCAGCAGCCGCCCCCTCTCACCGCCTGCTCGGGCGGCGGCGGCGGCGGCGCGGGCAGGCTGCGCGCAATGGACTTGAAGTAGCGCTGCCTCAGCCAGTCGGCGGAGCGGTTGGCATACAGCCGCTCCACTGCCGCCTGCGCCGCCACCAGGACCTGGTCCACCGGCCGCGCCGTGTCGGTCAGCGCCACGGCGGCGTCGTCCACGGCCAGGCTGCGTGGGGCGGGTGCGGGCGCGGGGAGGGGGTTGCAAGGATGGGGAGTTTTCAAGATTGGCTGGACAAGGGTACGAAACGCGGGCTGCCGTGTGCCAACACCTGGTGTCATCAACCGCATTCCGCTGCGAGGCCGCCCCAATCCACTCCCCGCCGCCCCCCGCTCTGCCACAAAAACCGTCGCATGGACCGCTACCGCCCCGCCCCGCACTCCTCCCCCCCACCGCCGCCCCCCGCCTGGCCCCCCCACGCCGCCGCCGCTGCCTCACTAGTAGTCAATGGCGCCGCTGATGCGCAGGTTGGCGGCGATGTTGGGGTGCTCCACCGTGTCGCGCACCGCGGCCAGGAACAGCAGTGTGTCGTTGCCCTCGTAGGGCGGGCGGCTGGAGGTGTAGCGGTACAAGTTGGCGGGGTCCATCATCTCCTGCCGCACCGGCGTCGTCTCTGGGGTGCGGTGTGGTGTGGTGGGTGTGGTGTGGTGGGTGGGTTGTGGGGTGGGTGGGAGGGTGGTTGGTTGGTGGTGGTGGGAGGCACGCATAGGGCAGCGTGTAGGTGTGGCGGCATGTGCTATGCCCTTACCCGCCTCCCAAAACAACACGGTGCAGCAGCCAGCAGCAGCAGCTGCAAAGCCCCCCCCCATCCTCCTCCCCCGCCCCACCCCGCCCCCCTCACCCGCGGTGGGGTTGAGCACGGAGGGCCACATGTAGTCGGAGTAGGCGCGGCGCGCGCAGATGCGGTAGGCGGCCAGCTGCTGCTCCGGCGGCGAGCGGGCGTTGAGCGCATAGGTGAAGGCGCCGCGGCCGGCGTAGGGCGCGGCGTTGATCCACAGCCGCGTGCCGTTCTGCGATGTGCGGGTGTGGGGGTGCGGCGTTTGGATGTATGGCGTGTGTTTATTAACAGCAACAGCAGGACGGACAAGGGATGCGGGCGTGTGTGTGGATGCGATGTTGCAGGTGGGGTTTTGTGGTTTGTGGTTTGGGAGGTTTTGGTATGTGCTTGGTTGCGGCCTTGCCGGCCGAGGGACGAGTCGGGTGTGCGGGTGGGTGACCAGAGGAACGGAGAGCGCACGTGGAGGGGCGGCGAGGCGCTGGGGTCGGCTGCGTGCAGGGCCGCGTGCAGGGCGCGGGTAGCCATGCATGCGGGGCTAGGCACATGCTGACACGCGGACACGCGGAAGGGCCGGCGGGATGCTTAGCTGCCCGGTGCGCCAGCCGCCTTCACACGGCCCTGCGATCTCCTGGCTCGCCCCCCACCCCCACCCCTACCCGCTGCCAGCCCCAGCCCCTGCCCCAGCCACCTCCCTCCCCTCCATCCCCCAGTCCCCCTCCCCCTCGCCGCCGCTCACCGCCAACGAGTGCTCGCGGCCGTAGGGGCAGGTGTCGGGGCGGCAGGGCACCATCTGGCCGCTGGCGCGGTCCATCACGACCTGGCTGCCGGGCAGCACCGCGGTGCCGGTGCGGCCGCGGGCCACCGTGCCGTTGGCAAACATGGCGTACTGCAAGGGGGTGGGGGAGAGAGGGGGAGCGCACAGATGGTACATATAAGTGTACCGCAGCAGCCTGCCGCCCCCTTGTCTAGTTTCGCTTGGGTTTAGATTGGGCTGGTGTTTACAACCCCCCCTGGCCCCGCGCCCCCAAAGGGCCCTCTCGTTTGAACCTAGCCGCGGCCCCTGCTGCCCTCCTCCCAGCAGCTCTGCTGGCCTCCCCCGCCCCCACCCTTGCTGGCCTCCCCGTTCGCACCACCCACATCACACACACACACATATCGTACACACACACACACGCACACACACACCTTGAAGTGCAGCGTGCTGCCCACCGCCATGAGGCAGTCGCCGGCGACGAAGGACAGCGACACGGGCAGGCAGCCCACCTGCTCGGTGGGCGCGGTGTAGCGCGCCAGGCGCCGGTACAGCCGCGCCGCGTGCTGCGTGGCTGCGGGGGGCGGCGGAGGAGGGAGGCGGTGGGAGGCGGAGCGAGGCGGTAGATCGAGGAGGAGGACGGTGGAAGGAGGCGGAGGAGGCGGGCAAGGGACTCTGTTCCGGCCAGGCAGCGGGCCTGGGAGCGGGTGTGAGGACACAGCGCAGCAAGCAGCCGCGACCGCCAGGAGCCACAGCGGTCAGCAGCCCCCGATCGCTCTGAGGCAGGCGCCGGAGCTGCGGAGCCGCCCGGGCCCCGGTCCCCCCCCCTCCCCGCCTAGCAAGACCATCTCGTCATAATCAATCATGCATGCAGCTGCCCCCGCCGGGCAGGGCAGGGCCCCCTCCCCAGTCACCGGCACGCACCTGGGCTGTCCACCAGCGGGCGCAACGTGTCGTGGTCGAAGTGGAATCCCTCGCTGGAGCCCTGCGTCTGCAGGTAGGGCACCTGTATGGCCTGGAACGTGTAGCCGTTGTAGCAGCCTGCGGCGGTGGAGTGGGTGGGGTGGGTGGGTGCGGCGTGATGCCCGCTGGACGGCTTCAGCGGTCGACCACCCCTGCTCGGCCGCATAGCTTGCTTGGCCCTGATGCACCCTCGCAGCCGCTCACCCGGCTGGCGCGGCATGCAGAAGCCCCACTTCCCCCTGCCGCTGCCGTCCACGTCCGTGCCGTTCCAGCGCTCCGCCACCTCCAGCACCTCCTCCCAGGTGGCGGGCACGGAGATGTTCTGCTTCGCGAAGATGTCGCGCCTGTAGCGGCACACAACACCCGGCGGAATACGCCGCGTAAGCGTACAGGCGTGCGTCAGGACACCGACCCCAGTGCCCCAAACGAGCGGCCCGCACCACGCCACCCAGCAGGCCAGCACCGCCTAGGCTCCAAAACACCCACAGCCCTCGAGGCCACGCGCGTGTTAGGGAGCACACGGGAAACGACAAGCTAAGAGCACGTATGTGCGTACCCCACGTGTATGCCCACCACGTGTGCGCCCCCCACGTGCGTGTGCCCGCCACGCGCCCTGCCCCCCGCCTGCAGTACAGCAGTACAGCAGTACATAGCACCGCCCCCACCTGTAGTAGAACATCATGATGGCGGCGCTGACGGGCAGGCCCACCACCTTGCCGTCGTACACGGAGGCGAAGGCGCGGAAGAAGGTGCCGAAGCCGTTCCACTGCGGGGGGAGGCGGCGGGGCGAGGCCGGGCGCCGCGTGATGCACGGCACAGAGGGGCGGAGGAGCGGGGTTCGCTTGGGCAGGTTGGGGCCGGGCGCAGTGCCATCGCGGGCGCAGCGGAGCCGGCCTGCCCGCCCGCCGCCAACTATTGGCAACGCGCTATCACCGCCCTCTTGCTGATCCCGATGCCCCACAGCCCTCACAGCTACCGCAGCTGCCCCTGCGGCAGCCCCCGCCCCCCACCCAGTGTCCCAGGCGCGCCGCTGCTGTCGCGGCTGTCGCTCCCTGCTCGCGCTCCCTGCTGCCGCCCTCCCTGCTGCCGCCCTCCCTGCTGCCGCCCTCTCAGGCGCTGTCCGGCTCACGTTGAGGTTGCGGTCCTGCAGCACCAGCTCGCTCAGGTCCAGCAGGCCGCCCACCGGCTCGTCCGCCATGTCGGCCGTCAGCACCGGGTCCAGGAACCAGGCGTCGCGCTGTGTGTGTGTGGGGGGGGGGGGGTCGGCAGGGTGGGGGGTGCGGGTCGGCAGGGAGGGCGTGTTGTTGTGTGCGCAGTGCGGCCGTCGCCCCCGCCCTGGTGTCCTCCCACACCCACACCCACATCCATGCCCGCACCACCCGCCGCTGAACCCAATGAACCCATGCCCCCCTCCATTCCAGCAAGACCTGGTTCTACTTGGGCCGGCGTTCTGTCACAGCCCCCTCACCCCCAGCCCCCTGCACACACACGGCACGGCACCAGGCCCCGGCACGCACCAGCCCGTTCGGCCCCTCCTCCTCGAACTCGCGCAGCGGCTCCCGCGTCCACAGCCGGGAGTCCACCACATCCACCTGGCACATGTACGGCACATGTACGGCACGTGTTCGGCACGTGTTCGGCAGGTGTACGGCAGGTGTACGGCAGGTGTACGGCAGTAGCACGCTGGTCCGGTCGTCGCCCCACTGGGTGTTTCAGGCTTGGCTTGGGCGCCACCCCGCGTCCCGCCGCCTCCCAAAGACGCAAGAAGCTCCCATTGGCACGGCCACATTGCGGCTCCAGAAGCGACCCCAACACGCAAGGACAGCTCCCCTTTGGCGTGGCCTCCGCACTGCGCGGCCTAGCCCGACACAGAGCCACAGCAGCAGCCCCCACCCCTTTCTTCGAATCCTTAATCTTGCAAAGCCCCCAACCGCCCGGCCCAGCAAGCCGGAAGCCTCTGCCGACCCAAGCAGCCCGGCAGCAGCTCCGCTCATCAGCCCGTCCGCCCCGCCGCCTGCTGCCCGCCCCGCCGCCCACCCCCCACCCCCACCCGCACCCGCCGCCCGCCCGCCGCCCACCCCTGCTGCCCGCCCCGCCCGACGCCCGCCCACCTTGAGCGGGTAGCCCATGGTGTTGCTGATGGCTGCCACCAGCGGGATGACGGTGAGGTTGGTGACCGCGTTGCTGGGCTGCAGCAGCGTCACGGGCTGCGGGCGCGGCGGGCAGCGCGAGGGCAGCGGTCAGGGCGCCGGGGGGCGCAGCGGGCTCGCGTGTGCGCGTGTGCGTGGGATTAGGGCGCCCAAGGCAAATTGGGTAGAGAGTCGTGAGTTAGCCCAGCAGTTGCCCCGGCCCCCCGCCCCAAAGGACCCGTCCGGCCTGCTGTTTCGGAGCTCCTACCTTGCGTGTCCGGTTCGGCGCCACCAGCGGCAGCGCACAGTTCGACACGGCGCCGACCGCGATGTCGCCGGCCGCGTACACGCCACGCAGCGTGGAGCAGCTGGGGCCGCGCAAGGCGCGTCAGGAGTCAGGACCGGGGCGTGCGGAGGTCACTCAAGAAGTTGCAGGAAGTACAGAGGTTCGTGTGAGTACATGTGCGCTGTCCCCCATGATGATTGCATGGCCCCTATCCCAAGCCCAGTCGCTGTCACAGGCACCGAAAACCCAGCGCGCACGCGCGGACTTTCGCAAAATGTCCTCACGAAACCTCGCGCGCAATTCATCCCAACTAACTTAATACGCTCAACTTACTTGATACGCTCAATACTGCTCTTGACACAAGCCAGGGCTTCAGGAGAGAACCGAAGAGTGCCCTGAGCGGCCTGCTCTGCCGAGAGGCCGAAGGAGGCCATACAGGACAAGAGTACAACCAGCAATAGCATCCTTGCGCCTCCAAGCCCTGACATACTTCGCCCTAAGTGCAACATTTCATGCTCCGTGGCCTAAGCGGCCCAAGCTAGGCTCGGAATCCATTCATGGCCTTAATGTTGTAAAGCAACGCCAGGGTACACCACGAACCGACACGTATGAGTTCTCATGCTCACGATTTCAGCAAACTGGTACCCTGTCAACATAATGCATGCATTTGCGTTGTACTTGTGTTGAGGAGTTTGCAGTGACTGCAATTGTAATAGTGGTGGCTTTCATGCCCTGGGGACAGACTGGACGCCGCAGTACCAATTTTGCCGCAGTGCGCCACACCGCGCCGGCCGCACGGGCCGAACTCCTACTCGCTGCGCTGTTACTCGCTGCCAGAGCCGGGGTCTGTGCAACTTTACAAAGTGCAGTGGGTGGCGCTCGTGCCACGGCTTCGATGTCGCAGCCAAGGCAGCAGCAGCCCTTCGCCTCCCGTGAGCATGCTGCCTGGTGCTACCTTTCCGGGGTGCATGCAAATCCATGCAACATGCACAAGATACCAAGTATAAAACGCATTATACTCGTTTCAGCTGCAGCGGGATGTCATGTTTGCCGCGGGGGAAAATCCATGATTTCGGGGGTAAACTGCTCGACACGCGTGCCAGCTGCGAATCCCGGCGCGATCGCTACTGCGCTGAGTCCAGTCCAATAGATTTTACTTCAAACGTGAATTCTTGATATTGCAGATCACCGGTGCCAGGGAACGCCTGTCCGCTCAAACTCGTCTTCTTGCCAAGTAAACAGCAGGTTTCGGTGCCGCGGAATATTTAGTCAATATAGCAATATGGACGCGGTGGATAGAGGAGTCTACTTTGACGAGGTGCGCGCACGCGAGCTCGAAGTCGCCCAAGAAGCGGACTCCCAGACTCAGCTTGCTGCCTTTCGACCGCACCGCAGGATTTTCACGTCCGTATCCTCGATGTCGACAAGTACAATGCATCAAAGTCGCTTCAGGTGCGTGGCCGCTTGAAGTTGACGTCTAGCATGCGCTCTCGACCTCGCCCTCGCTGTGCTGACTCGCATGGAACCGTTCAACAGGACAACACGAACGTATTTATCAACAACATTCAAAACCTGCAAGGCCTTGTGGACAAGTACGTGTCCGCCATCGACCAGCAGGTACTATACCCCGCGCAAGTATCGTGCCCTCGCCTTTGCCTAAAACGTTGGCCACGCTTGCAGGTTGAGCGGCTAGAGGCGGAGAAGCTTAAGGCTATCGGTCTGCGGAACCGGGTGGCTGCGCTAAGCGAGGTGGGTACGTTTGGGTGTGTTCGTGGCAGTTGGGAGGGACCCAAAGGACAAGCTGCCGGTTGAGCCACGCCATGCCCAAGGATGGACGCCGCTATGCGTGCCCAATCTCCTTACAGGAGCGGAAACGTAAGCAGAAGGAGCAGGAGCGCATGCTAGCGGAGAAGCAGGAGGAGCTCGAGAGGTGCGGTTGCGGGTTGCGGTGTTGCGACAGGCGGGCACGCGCGCATCAGCCTCTGCTACACAGCGTCTCTGGTTGTCAAACCCCCTTGGGCCGCCAAACACACACATGCAGCCATGCACACGCCTGCACGGTCCCTCCTCACCCTGTATCCACCGTGGCTTTGCTCCCGCACAGGCTCCAAATGGAGGAGCAGTCGCTCATCAAGGTGAAGGGCGAGCAGGAGCTGCTGGTCCAGAAGCTGTCGGACAGCAGCAGCGGGGCGGCGTACGTGTAGCCGGTGGCATGTTGCAGCCGGCGGCCTTGAGTGGCCATGTATTATGTTGCGTGCTGGGGCTGCCGTGGGCTTGGGAGGGACGGCCGCGGCGCGCCTCGTGTGGCCATAGCGTGCGGTCCAGTGGAGAGGAGGGTGCGTGCTGCGGTCCGGTGGGGAGGAGGGTGCGGGCTGCGGACTGGGGTAGATGTACATAACCGCACACTGTACGGTGTGTGGGCGGCACAGCGACACGGCGGTGGTGCACAGGATTTGTCCGGTGCGTGAGTTGAGGCGATGATGCGGCGGTGGCGGTGTGTGTTGTGGACCGGTGGCGGTGTGGTCTCCGCGAGCTGGAACGGTGGCATTGAGGGGTGACTACGATAGTGCCTCGAACAGATGCCAGGGTTGCCTCGAGCACAGGCCGAGAGTGCCGTCCTTGCCTCCTTGGTCCACAGAGTTGCGCAAGGAGCAGGGAGAGAGTTGGGGCCACCGCGGCTTTTGTTATGCGACCGTCTGCGCCCGCGCCCGCGCCAGCTGTGCCAAAGGCCCAAAACGTCACTTGGGTGATGGCAGTCAGTGCTTAAAGCACCATTGAGTGCCGGTGAGCCCAAGGTGGCACCAGGTGCAGGATCGCTGCCAGCGGGGTTCAGGCGTCTTTCCAGGGTGGAAGGGTGCAAGTGCCCACTTTTGGTGCTCGGGCACCGAGCTCCCAGGATAGGCGGGGTGGGCCGGTAAGTAGGAGGATGGCTGGCGCCAACATGGGAGCCCAAGCAACGACGGCAAGCCCTGGATGGGGGCCAAGGGTGATGGGGGGCTGGAAGGAAGTCGGGTCATGTCCGCCCACGAACTAATACCATTCGTCCAAACAATAGTATTCCTAGATTTAAAAGTAGCACCAATTCGTTCCCACTATCTCGTTTGAGCTTTCGTTTCGTTTCGATCGCCCCTTTTTTGAACATTTGACATAGTATGGCTTACGGGGGCTGGGGCGCTGTAGGAGGAGGTGCTTGGGGCGGTGGACCGGGCAAACCCGAAGAAGAGGAGCAGGAGACGCCTCGCCAGGCGCCCACGTCAAACAATGTTGCTTTCGGGGCGAACGCCTACTCTGCGCCTCCCGCGCAGTCCTCGTCTCAGCCAGACCTTGCAACCACCAGCCAACGCAGCCAAGGGCAAGCAGGCGGGAATACGGCCTTTGGTTCCTCAGCAGGCGCATACGGGCAGGCAGCAGCAGCCCCGCCTTCACCGTATGGCGGGGCCCCGTCCACTTCGTTCGGGGCGTCGGCAACAGTAAGTTTAGCACGTACAGTTAAGCGGGGCTGAGTTGTGCGAGCGCAACAGTCGGGGTTTACCTGCGCCCGGCTTCCCGCTCCTGCCTCAGACGGACCCTGCGCTGAGGCGCAAGGAGGCTGAGCTCGCTGCGAAGGAGAAGCAGCTTAAGGAGCTGGAGGCGAAGCTTACTGCGGCCGGGGCAACTATCAAAAAGAAGAACTGGCCCATGTGAGCAATTGTGCCTCGCGTCCCTGGGCTGAGACCCCGCTGAATGACATGCCACAATGGACATGGTTGCTTTTCATCCATGCCAAGCGCACGATGGCATTGCCAGGAGGGTAGGGTCTCAACCGCTCGTCCGCCTCTGACACTGCGCAGCTGCTACCCCATCCTCTACCATGACATCGCGGAGGAGATTCCCGCGCAAGCGCGACGCATCGTGCGGGAGGGGTACATGACGTGGTATGTAAGTACTCGCACAGTGGGGCGCATGAACGCGGGAGCATCAGTGCTTGAAGGGTGCTGCATGCCCCCTCACGCACGCGGGTTGCTCCACAGCTCCCGACACAGTATCTCACGCGCTGCGGGCATGGCACCGGCTCCATCTCGCAGGGCCTGTGCATCTGCTTGCTGTGGAACTGGTTCTGCACCTGCGTCATGCTGGGCACGAACGCCAACCAGAAGGTGCCCAGCTGGTTCCTCGGACGTGAGTGTGCGGTGTAACGGCGCGGGGCGGGGCAGGGCCCTGGGGCAGGGGCACGCACGGGGCCGGGATGTTGGCTCGCGGTGCTGCCAGGCGCACCCTTGCACGCGGTTGGCATTTGGCCTTACGATAGCATCGCCCGCACCGGCACACGCTTGCCCGGCTGACGTGCCGCCGGTGTGGGTGGCCTGGCGCACCCAAGCCTCGACCCAGGCCACGCTGCCGCACTCGCCACCAGCCAGCCACCGCACCCACACGCGCTCCTCACGCTCCACACGCTCGCCACCCGCCTCACGCTCCTCCCGCTTTTCACCCTCCCCCGCGCGCAGTGCTGTACATGCTGCTGGGCATCCCGCTCAGCTGGTGGCTGTGGTACAAGCGCCTGTACAACGGCGCCAAGGTGGACAGCGCGTTGGGCTTCGTGTGGTTCTTCGTGTGGTTCGCGGTGCACACCGCATTCTGCATCTGGGCCGCCATCGGTGAGCGGTCTCGGTGGCGGCTTGGGGCGGGGGCTTGGGCTGGAGGCACAAGGTGGTGGTGGAGGTGGAGGTGGGGGTGGGGTGGTATGGGCCGCGTCGAGGCTGAAGGGTGATGGGGCCATGGGCCGCGGGCCAAGGATGGTGCATTTGTCGCGGACCGCCACTGCACCCGGCGCGAGGGGCCGACTGGATTCACCGCCAGCGGCGGCGAGGCGTACACGCAGAGGCGAGCCCTGCTGGCAGACAGCCTCGTGCGCACGCGGACGCGCGCAGCCCTGCCCACCCGCCGCCCTGCAAGCCCCCATCCCCGCCTCACACCCCCACCTCGAACCCCCTCGCTCCGTCCCTCCCTCCCGCCTCACACCACCACCACCGTCCCCTCTCCCGCCGCCCCCCCCTCCCTGCAGCCGTGCCCTTTAGCGCCAACCAGTGGTCGTTCGCGGGCTTCGTGACCGCCATGAACGCGCTGGACAAGGGCAACTTCCCCGGCATCGTGTACCTGGTGGGCGCCGGCTGCTGGTCCTGCGAGGCGGCCTGGTCGTGCTGGGTCATCATGGACGTGTTCCTGCACTTCCGGTGAAGCGGAGCAGGGGGGGGAGGGGCGGGGGGAGGCAAGGGGCGAGGAGGGGTGAGGAGGGTTGTGTGGGTGTGGGGGAGGGGGTACCGTATTCCAGGAGCCACTGCAACATACCGAATGAACCGGGAGACTGTAGTTGATTGCAACCTCAAAGTCAAGGGGGGTTGTCTGGGAACGCTGGTGTGTGTGTGGAAGGCGGACGGAGGACGGAGGACGTGGCAGGCACGCGGAGGGTGTGGGTAAGGCAGGGGCGGGGCGGTAAATCCATTCACGGACCCCGAAACCGGCCGAGGTGGGGTGGCATGGGCGGGGTGGTGGCATCACTGCAGGCAGGGGTGCGGCTGAGACCCCGGCTGGGTGCAGGTGTCATTCCAGGAGGTGCTGGTGCATGACCAGTGCTGGTGCATGATTGACACGGGGCACCGGGGCGCACGTGGCCGCCGCGCTTGACGGGTGCCGGCAGCGGAGCCGACCGCACTGCTCGCCAGCCGCTGACACTGCCCCCCCTGTCTCCCCTCCCCCCTGCAGCGGCAAGGGCGGCGTCAAGGAGGCGAAGGAGCAGGCTAAGAAGGAGGCGGCCATGTCGGTGCTGCGCGGGCAGATGTCTAACCAGGTGTAGGCAGCTGCCGCGCTGCGATGAGGGGAGCCGAGAGCGGAGGGGGAGGGGCTCAGCTGGCCCGGGCCCATAGGCAGGGAGGCGCTGGTTGGTGCTGCAGCAGCAAACGAGAGGGAAGAAGGGCAGCACGTGACGTGAGCAAACTGGTCGATTACAAGCGCGCCAGTCCATATGCAGCAGCTCGGCTCGCCATGCCGGGCTCATGGCGCGGCGTTCTAGCGCTGGTACTGGGAGCGCGGTTACTGTGGCGAGGGAGCGGTGGCAAAGCATCGAGTGCCGTGCATGTGGATGCTGGTTGCATGGCTGCTTTCTGCTGGATACCATGTGTGATGTTGGCTTAGCTATGCATGCCGCAAGGCGAGTACTGTTGTGACGTTTGAGCGTTTGCGGGGGTGGCGCGGGGAGCCAGCAGGATTTGCGGGTGTGTTGTGGGGCTGGCCACGGATACGGTAGTGGAGGACCGGGTTGAGCATTCCGGGATTGCACCGCCCATACATGGCGGTTTCTGTATATTGGGGGGTAGGCAGGCGCCGCCGAGCGACGTGGATGCCTGGCTGGCTGGCCGGGTGCGCAAGTTCACCGACCACATCTGCGGCAGGCGGTTCGGCGCGTCTATGCGACAGAACTGGACAGCGGCAAGGAGGGCTTCCTTGCGCCAACTGTAAAGGACGCTGACACGTCGAGCCGAACTTAGCCGGGCCAGGTCAGGCCCACCAAAGCACTGCGCGGGGGGACCAGCGCCGGGGACCGGCCTGACAGTTGCAAGCATGGCCGGACAGTTATGTGCATGCCGAGCGGGAGGTCTGAATCTAAGCTAATTTGATTAATTCTTCCTCCAGTAAACCTGCATGCATCGTTAATTCATTTACCGGTGAACAAAACGATAATTTTGGCGGGACGCCCTCGCTCGCCGGGCTTGACCCCAAACGGGGCTAACGAACATAATTGCGAGCATGTCAAACGACAGGGCCATTCTGGAGTCCCGCAAAGAGGGCAAGAGCTTCCTCGAGCTCGTCGCGAAGCGCATCGCCGAGCCCGACCTCGCCGCGGAGCTTATTTCAGCAGCTGCGAGGCTTGCCGTCGCAGCTGCGTCGGCAAATGGCAAGGAGAATACGCCGGTTGCGGCAGCTTGCGCAGTGGCTGCGCCCTCGGACGCGTCCCTCGTGGTGAAGTTCCCCGGGCTGTCGCTCAACAGCCCGCGCGGCAAGTTTGATGTCGGCTTCTCGCCCGAGGCCCTGGTCCTCAGCAACGCCAAGTCAAGCGTGGTGGTGCCGGTTGCAGCCATCACGCATGTGGCGGTGAGCAGCTGCGTGGCGGGCGGTGGGCGGGACAGCGCTGGGCGCGAGGCACGGTTGCGTGTGTGCGCGAGTCCTGTGCGTTTGCCGTGGCTGCTGCCGCCTCCCTCGCGCTGCAGGAAGGAAAGAGCGCACAGGTCCATCGGGTTGCCATGT
This sequence comes from Chlamydomonas incerta, assembly GCA_016834605.1. Taxonomy (NCBI): domain Eukaryota; kingdom Viridiplantae; phylum Chlorophyta; class Chlorophyceae; order Chlamydomonadales; family Chlamydomonadaceae; genus Chlamydomonas; species Chlamydomonas incerta. The sequence goes on from JAEHOC010000015.1 coordinate 391,690, forward strand.
ATGCTTGCATATATGCTTGCTCAGTTGCTTAGGCAGCGGCTGCTGCGTGTCCCGTTGTGTGCGTGCCTGCTACTGCTCACGGCTTGCTACTGCCACGGCGTGCTACTGCCGCCATGCGCACAGATCCTGGACCAGATCCCCCAGGACACCAAGAAGCGCTGCCTGCTGTTCGTGGTGCTGGACCGGTGAGGGGGCCGTCGGGGTGTGTGCGTGCTTCGGGTGCCGCCTGACGGACAGGGCACATTCACGGCCGGTCGTGTGCGGCGGGGGCGCAACAGGGCCGGGGCCCACCGCGGCTGGGGCTGGGCCCGCTCGGGCTCATGTGGTCAAGGGAGGGCCCCTCGGATGCAGCTGCAGCTACAGCCGCCACACCGGAAGCTGCTGGGAGCTGGCGGCCGGGTCATGGGCGTGCCGTGTCGTGGTGTGCACGGTGCCACGCCGCGCCCTCGCTCCAACCGCTGGCTCTGATCCCCCGCCCCCCACGCCGCTCTTACTCATGCAGGAACGGCCCGGCGGTGCTGAACGGCAAGCAGCGGCTGGAGGCCGTCATCATACAGGTGCGGCTGCGCGCGTGCTTGTGCTTGTGCTTGTGCTTGTGCTTGTGCTTGTGCGGCTGCGGCTGCGGCTGCAGCTGGCGGCGGGCCGGGCGGCACTCGGGAACTTAGAAGAGCGAGGGCCTGCCGCGTTTCCTCGCCAGCCCGTATGAGCCGTTGTGCGCTTGCGTGCGGCCGCGCGACATGCGGGCCCTGCGGCCGTGCCACAGACCGGCCCTGCTGTGCCACCACCCGCCCCCGCCGCCACTGCCGCGCGCGCCCGCCTCCCCCTTATGGCGGCACCCACCTCGCGCGGTGCCCCTCGCTCCCACCTCGCACCACCCAACCCCACCCACCCCGTTACGTATTCTCCCAACCTCTCAACCCTCTCAACCCCGCGGACCCCCAGACCCTGGAGACGGAGATGCTCAGGGCCACCACGGCCGGCGGCGAGGCGCTGGACGGCCCGGCGGCGGCGGTGCTGTGCGAGGCGCTGGCGCTGGTGAAGCCGGGCTTCCAGGACTTCATCGCGCCCGACCCCGACCTGTTCCGCACCGCCAAGGGTGGGGCGCGGATGATGCGGCGTGGCTTGCAGTGTTGGGGTGGGTGGGTCATTACGCTGCGGGTGGCGATGCGGAGGTGGCGGGCACAGGGGTGGTAAGCCGCGTGTGCGCTGCGGCAAGAGCCGTTGCGGCCCTGCCCGTCCCCCTTTTTCCCCCGCCCTCGCTCCACCCCATGCCACGCTTCCGCTGCTGCGCACCATCCCTCTCGCGGGGCCGCGGTGCGCACCATCCCCCTCGCGGGGCCGCGGCGCCCGGTCCGACCAGCCCGCTACGCCGCCCCCGCCACTCTACACACGCCACACACCCCACACCCGCCCCCGCCAGGCCACGTGGGCGTGTCCGCCTACGTCAAGGCCAGCGCCGGGCACCTGTTCCCGCTGCGCGGCGGGCTGCTGTTCGCGGAGCGGCCGCCGCTGTTCCTGCCGGCCGCCGACGTGCTGGCGGTGGAGTACCGGCGGCCGCAGTCGGCCACCTTCGACCTGGTGCTGCACGTGCGGCCGCGCGAGGGTGAGGCCGGTGGGGTGGGGTGGGGTGGGGTGGGGTGGGGTGGGGTGGGGTGGGTAGTTCATTCCAGAAACCGAAGCGAATCGACCAAGAGAACCCAAACCAGCCAGCCCAGCCCAGAGCGCGGAGGTGGTGTGGCCTTAACCTTTTGGGTCTCGGGCGCAGTGGGGTGGGGTGGGTGGGGTGGGGTGGGGTGGGGTGGGGTGGGGTGGGGTGGGGTGGGGTGGGGTGGGGTGGGGTGGGGTGGGGTGGGGTGGGGTGGGGTGGGGTGTGCGTGCGTGGTGCGGGTGCGGGTGCGGGCGCGGGACTGGAGTGCTGTGTGGGTTGGGTCTGGGCTGGGGGGTCCCTGTTGGCTGGCCGGATCGAAGGCGACGCGCGTGCACAAGGTGCGTGCATCCAGCAAACGCCGGGCACCACTACGCCGTGCCTCGCCTCCCGCTTGCGGTAAGAGCCGCTCGTCCCCTCGCCGCTCGCTGGCGGGCCGCAGGCGGCTCCGGCTCCTCCGCCGCCGCCGCCACCAGTGTGCAGCAGCTCGAGTTCAGCCAGGTGGACAAGGCGGAGCTGGGCCGGCTGCAGAGCTACTTCGCCGCCTGCAAGATAAAGGTGGGAGGGCGAGGGTGGCGGACGGGTGGGTGGGGCGGTGGGATGGTGGAGAGGGAGGGTAGTTTTCTCCAATTCCCAAATCAACCATTGCCAACCCAAAACCCATGTGCGGAGGAGAGCGGTATACTCGTGTTCTTGTTGGCGGTCTTCAGTCTTGTTCATATAGTCGTCGCCGGCATGTGGAGGGTGTGGCGGTACGGTAGTCAAAGCTTGGATGGCTGGGAAGGCGGTGGCGGACTGGTGGTGATGGGTTGGGGTTGGGGGACACGCTGCTGTTGTCCTGTCTGCCCCGCACCGCCGCGGTCCACCATTTCTTGACCCTTGCTACTGCCGCCACTGCGCACTGCCGCCGCCACACTGGCCACTGCCGCCGCCACACTGGCCACTGCCGCCGCCACACACGCTGCAGCCCTATGACCCGGCCGCACCGCCGCGGCTGGACGGCGGGGGCTCAGGCGGCGGCGCGGAGGGCGCAGCGGCAGCGGCCGCCGCCGGCGGGGCTGGGACGGACGACGACGGCGACGACGACGACGAGTCGGATGCCGATGATGAGGACTTCGACCCCTCGGAGTTGCAGCGGCTGGAGTCGGGGTGGGTGCGCGCGTCGGAGTGGGGGCGCAGCGTGACCGGCAGCATCCGGTGGCGGCGCGTGGGCAGGCGTGGCGTGCTGAGTGTTGCGTGGCGTGCTCGCTTGCCCGAACCGACGTCGCGCACGCCCCTCGTCGCACTCGAACATGCAGGCGGGCGGCGAAGCGGCAGCGGACTGGCGCATCCGGTTCAGGTGAGCTGCGCGGGTCAGGCAGCTGAGGCAGGCACGGCACGGCGCGGCATGGCACGGCACGGCGCGGCGCTGCTGCTCGTACTTGTTGGGTTGCCCTCAGCACACCGCACACCTCGACTTGGCCGGCGCCGCACACATTCGCCCGCCGCAACCAGTCCCTCGCTCCCTCCCTGGCTGGCGCACCTGCACCGCGCCCTGCGCAGGCGCCGGCCCCAGCACCAGCAAGGCCGCCGCCTCAGCCGCGGACGCGGACGCGGACGACGACGAGGATGATGACGACGAGGCGGAGGCGGAGGACGATGACGAGGACGGCGATTCTGATGAGGACGCGGACAGTTATGATGAGGATGAGGAGCTTGCGGACCTGACGGATGAGGAGGACATGGCGGCGGAGGTGGTGCGGCGCGCCGCCAAGCGCGGGCAAGCGGCGGGCGCAGAAGCGGAGGAGGTGGAGGAGGAAGCGGACGATGAGGAGGACGACGACGAGGATGACTGAGGCTCGTGAGGGAGCAGCTGGGAGGTGGGAGTTGAGGGCGAGGGTGTTGTGCGGCGGCGTGGGGCTGGCGGCGTGGGGCTGGCGGGCAGTTCAAGGGCCAAGGGCCGGGGGCGCTGTGTCTAGGGTGTGGTTGCGAAGTGGCCGACGAGGTGGGTGCGGCGAGCTGGCATGCGGGCGCAAGACTGTGTAGGCGGCACGCGCGACCGCCGGCAATTGAGGCCGCTGACGATTCGCTGGCCGGAGCGAATGCCGAGCTGTAATGCGCTACCTGCTCATATACTTGAAAAAAATTACAGCGTCCAGGCGGGGCTCGATTACGGTTGTTTTGCACGCATGGGCGGTCGCATTTCTGGACCAGCCCACCGCGTGTAGTGTGAACCCTTTATTTCATGCATTTATACTACTTAAATATTGGCCTACCTATTTGCGGAGCTGGGGGCTCGCCCGGAAAAAGACTGCAGTCTGGCGCCCGCCCGCCGGAAGTCCCTTTCGTTGCGTTTCATCGATATCGAGGTACTGCAATAATCACGTGATCATACATATTCAACGACACACCTCATTAAGGACGCCGCGCCCGGGAACATAGCTAGTGTGGCATGTCGCGGCGTTGTTGGCCCTTCTGGGCCGGGACGCTCCTATTGCTGCTCGTCACCTCCGCTGGGAGCTACGCAAGGCTTGCGTCACGGGGCGACAGCAGCGATGATGACTCTCAGCTGGAACCTGAGGTTCGACACCTGCGCACTGGCGAGGACCGCCGCATGCTGGCCAAGAAGCAAGCTGGCCCGCCCCGGCCACCGCCTAGCCCGCCCCAAACCAAGGGCACCAAAGGCAAATCACCCAAGCCAAACAAGCAGGGCAAGTCACCGCCGCCCCGTCCGCCGCCGGCGGGCTCTGGAACCTCTTCCCCACCGCGCCCACCGCCGCCAGCCAGACAGCCGCCCTCGCCGCGTTCCCCGCCGCCGCAGCCGCGCGCGCCACCCGCGCCGCCGCGCCCGCCGCCGTTTCCCCCACCGCCGCCCTTCACGATGTACGACGGCCCGGTCGTCAATCTGACGTACGGCGGTTACGTGTACGAAGGGTACGGCTGGCAGACCACGTGGGAGCTGGCCGAGGCGTTCTGCGTGCAGCGCCGGGGAGGGCACCTGGTCTCCATCCTCTCGGCGGACGAGGCGCAGGCGCTGCGGCCGCTGGCGCTCAGCACAATGCGGGCCGTGTCGTGGTGGAGCACGCCCCTGTGGATCGGGCTGCGCGGCACGCCGCCCTCCCTGGCGGCGTGGCGTGCCGCGGGCTTCGGCGGCGACTACCCGGTCGCCACGCGCAAGGAGGACTACACAGCCTGGACGGATGGCAGCGCCACGGCCGGCTACACCAACTGGACGCCGGGGGAGCTACGGAATGCCCAGCTGCAGAAGGTCGGGCTGGAATGCGCGCAGATGACGGACAGCTGGCTTTGGGTGGACGCGTACTGTAACGACCTGAACAAGGCCCCCTTCGTTTGCAAGATCCCAGCGGAGGGGTTTGCACTCCGGCCGCCGGAGTCCCCGCCGCCGCCGCCGCTCACCGACTGCCCCGCCGGCCAGCGGCTGTGCGGCGCGGGCACCGCGGACGCGTGCTGCGGCGTGATGTGCTGCGGCAACCTGTGCTGCCCGGTGACGTGGCGCGTGCTGGCGGTGGTGGTACCGCGGCTGGACCTGACCTGGAACGACACCGGCACCAAGCGCGTCCAGCGCATCGCCACAAACATGACGCAGGCAGAGGTGGGGTGCGCCCCTGCTGGGGAAAAATGAATGTGTTCACCGCATAGACCGCCGCCGTCGTGTCTGCCAGTCTCTGCACATGGACGTCACTGTGGTAACACGCTCCAGCAACCTTCCGACGCAGATTGCGGGCGCGGGCGAGTACGTGCGGCGGCTGCCAGGCCAGCTGCTGGACTATTCGGGCGGCGCGGTGACGGCCACGGTGGATGTGGAGGTGGCGACGGGGGTGCTGAGCGCAATGGACCGATACGCAGACCTGAAGACCGTTGACAGGTGAGCGCGTGGCTGCTGCACTGCTGGCGCCTCGGAATACGGTATGCGGCCTCGGCCGCCGTGTGTTTGCCTGGCCTGTATCTAGTTGAATATAATTAAGCTTGGCAGGTGCTCACGTCTCCTGTGCCCTGCCCTCCCTGGCCCTCGTCCACGCGGGTTTGGTCATACGCGGCTGGAAGAACTGATGCGGGAGCGTGTGCGGATCATTGCTGCTTGACCTGCCCGCTGTGCGCAGTTTCTGGCCCTCGCCGGGCGCGCTGCACAATCATGTGGTGGCGGCGGCGCGCGGGCGGCCGTACGACGCGGTCATTACCGTCACCAAGATGGCCGTGACCGGCGTGACAGCCGCGGACGAGCTGGATGAGGTGGGGTAACGGTGGGGGTGCGGTGGGGGTGCGGTGGGGGTGCGGTGGGGGTGCGGTGGGGGTGCGGTGGGGGTGCGGTGGGGCCCGTGTCGGAAATCTAGCAGTAGCTGCCATAGCGCATGCATGTGCACGTTGCACACACACCTCCAGACACCTCCTCCTCCCTGCCCACACAGCTCCTCCTCCTCCTCCTCCGTGCCCGCAGGTCCCTCGCCACATCTCGGACGACGGGAGCACCTGGTACGGCCTGGGCGGCTGCTGCTGGGGCGGGCTGGGCTTCCCCTGGCCGGTGGGCGCCATCACCTTCGCGGTGCCGCCCGGCGGCGCCTTCAGCCAGTTCGATGTCGTGCTCATCCACGAGTTCGGGTGAGAGCTTGTTATTAGATGCTGAGGGCTGGGGCCTGTTGATGCGTTAGGGCAACACATTGTACCGTATGCCCACGCCGTACTCCAAGGCATGACTTACCTGTCTTTTGATGTGACACTCGCACTACACTCGCTAAGCTGCTCGCGCGGCGATTCCTTTCCAGCGCTGTTGTAGTCATCATCGCAGCCACCCAACCGCCCAACCACCCAACCGCCCAACCGCCCAACCGCCCAAACACCCACGCAGGCACGTGATGGAGGGCTGGTACGGCAGCCAGCCGGGCGTGACGTACCCGTGCCTGCACTGCCTGACCCCCGAGTACGGCTACCAGGACAGGGACATGGCGTTCCGCGACTTTTACAGAGTGAGCACATGACGTGACTATATGAGGGAGGGGGCCGGGCACACGAGGGTGCTGTACCGCCTGTACGGTGCTGCTGGCTGTGGCGGCGCCGCTCATAGCAGCGCAGCACCTCGCCTGCTGCTCACCTGAGGTTTGCCGACCCGCGCATGTATACATGCTCAGTTGATCTGCATCACCGGCATTGCCGACTCATGCAGAATAGCGGTGCGACACACACACATTCCATCAGCATCACCTCCTGATGTGCACATGCTGACATGCAGGGCCAGGTGTGGAGCGCCAAGGAGAACCGCTACATCGGCTGGAACAAGACCGTGTACGGATTCGGTGCGTGGGCGCGGATAACGGTCGTGATAACAGCTGCGCGGGCACGTGATGCGCTAGGTGTGCCGGCTGAGGTAGGGGCGGTGCCAACCGCAGGCCATGTGCAGCCGCCGCGCCTTCGGGGGCTGGGGGAGAAGTACAAGCAATAAGCCCGTGTGATGGGAGCGACAAGGTCACGCCATGCCGTCCTCACCATGCGCTCATCCCTCCACCCCTCCACCAGGCACGCCGTCACGCCCTTCAAAGCCGCCGCCCTGGAACCCCGCGACCGAGCCCGGGGCGCCGCCGCGCCACCCGCCCCTCTCGCCGCTGCAGCCCCCGTCGCCCTATGCGCCCTGGTTCCCGAACGCGCCCTCGACGCCGCCCACGGAGTCCACCGCTGGCGCCACCGCCACGGACGCTTCCGGGCGCTTCGGCTACGCGGCCTACTTCACCACCCTGAACTGGGAGGACGCCGATAGCTACTGCCGCACACGCCACAACGGCCACCTGGCGTCCGTGCACTCCAATGAGGAAGCGCAGATCGTTGCGGACCTGGCGGAGCGCACCCTGCCGCTGGTGCCGGCGTGGATGCCCAAGCGATACATGTGGAGCAACCAGTTCTGGATCGGGCTGCGCTGCTCGCCGGACCCGCCATCTGGCACCACGTGCGCCGATCGCTCAAACTACACCGCTTGGAGTGATGGCAGCTCCTGCGATAAGTACGGCTGGGGGCAGGGCGCGCTGTCACCCTATGGGGCGTCCTGGTTTGCGCAGAACGGGGCGTGTGCAACGACCGCCAAGTGGTACGGATGGCGGTGGGATGCTGCTTGGTGCGGCGCGAAGATAGGATTCATCTGCAAGTGGTTGCTGGCTTAGTACCGTATTCTTCCTTGTGCGTTCGTGACTTCCTCTGCTTAGCGCCCGTAAGCATGATGCCCGATTCATGATGCTGCCGTGTCGGCTTGAGGTTTGCCGGACGTGCCAATAGTCGCCGAATACCGGTAGGTCAGGCAGCAGCACTTCATTTACATGCATGGACTGCATTTCATATTACTGTCTTCATCGTTCATCCACTTCATTGGCTCTGTTAGTGCACGAAATGGCGCTGTTCCTGATACATTCCAGCGGTTGTGGCGGGCAGACAGTTCTGATTGTCTGCAGCCGGGTGCGTTGAGGCCTTGCGTTGAGACGTGGAGGCCGTGCGTGAATGCTTGGCAGGCGTGGCGCCGCTACGAGTCAATGTGTTTATTGGGGGAGAGTTCATTGCGGGGCCGTTTCTCGCCACTCGTCGGGAAATACAAGCCGGTGCCCCTGGCCCGAGCCCTTCACGGCAACTTGGCACGCCATCCATGGCGAGACGCAGGGGAAACGCAGGGGAAACGCAGGGGAAACGCCGGGGGGACTTTGCGGGCGGGGCACCCGGGGGGCGGGTGGTCGAACGCGCTAATCATCATTATCATGAATGTTCATGTTATGTTTTGATATGCATACTAGTAATGGGGGCCTCATCATCTCAGGTGACAGCCAGGGTGAACAGCGGCGAAAGCCGAAATACCCCCATTCCGCAAAGCGCCGGAAGCGCCAGACTGTGCACCACGTCGTGGTTGGCACGATGCGCGATTGCGTACACTTTGTAAGTCGCTGTTCTATACTCCCCAACCCATGAAAAGCAGCGATGCTGGCTGGGAAACTAAGTAGTACTGTCGAATAACCGCCCAGTCTGAGCTGAATCCATTTCCGGAAGAGGGTTAAGTTGCACATACACATACGGTGATTCGAATTGCATACTTCATCGACAGAGTTAGTTCTGCCGCCCGGACACGAAATGTTCGGAAGTGTCGGCATCATGTTGCTGCTTCTGCTCGTCGGCGGCAGCGCATCGGACGTGTTGATAAGCAAAGAGAGTGAAGAGTCCCCGAGAGGGCGGGGTCTCGGTGACCTTGCTCACCGCGTGCTGGCGAAAAAGCAGGCGCCCAGCCCAGTGGCCAGCGGCACGCCAGCCAAAACGGCCAAAAAGTCCCCCAAGCCCAAGGGGAAATCGTCCCCTTTTCCGCCTCCGGTGAAGCTGTCGTCGTCACCGCCGCCACCGATCAAGGGTGGCAAGCCGCCACCACCGCCGGCGAAGAATGTGAAGGTGCCGTGGCCGCCGCAGCGGCCGCGGGCCCCCCCGTACCCGCCGCGCCTGCCGCCCTCGCCGCGCCCCCCGCCCCTCACCAAGGACAGCGGCCCCGTCTTCAACATAACCTATGACGGCCACGTGTATGAGTCGTACGGCTGGTGGGCAACGTGGGATCAGGCGGAGGCCTTCTGCGTGCAGCGTCGCGGGGGCCACCTGCTTTCGCTCCTCTCGGACAAGGAGCTAAAGGCGGTCATCATGATCATCGCCGCCGCGAGCTATGCCACCGGCTACTGGGGCATCCCCGTGTGGATCGGGCTGCGCGGCACGCCGCCCTCGCCCGAGGCATGGCAGGCGGCGGGCCACACAGACGGCCTCCCCATGGTCACCAGCAAGGACGAATACCGCTGGAGTGACGGCAGTCCCCTGACCGGGTACACGAACTGGGCCCCGGGGACGCCGTACAACCAGCAGGCCCCGATGAGCGGCAGGGAGTGCGCGGCCCTACGGCACGAGACATGGGAGTGGTACGACTCCTTGTGCAACAGCGAGCAACAGAAGAACCCGTTCGTGTGCAAGGTGCGTGCGGCGTGTGGGGCCGCAGCGCTCTCAGAAAAAAAGGGGAGCAGGTAGGGGCGTAGTTGACGGGTGCCGCAGCCTGGTCCCTCCTGCCTGCTTGCGCTGGGCCGTTACCGCACCGTTTTTGTGCCGCAGACATACACACACTGCGTTTTTTGAGGCGTTGTTCCGTATTATTTTTAACACACACTGCGCCCTTGCTTCTCCTTATGCCCGCCGGCACGCCTTGTTGGACGCATGCAGATCCGTGTCGGGGACTTCCACTATCAGCCCCCGTCGCCGCCGCCCCCGCCACCCCCGCCGCCGGCACCCGCACCCCCGCCGCCGCTCACCGACTGCCCCGCCGGCCAGCGGCTGTGCGGCGCGGGCACCGCGGACGCGTGCTGCGGCGCGATGTGCTGCGGCAACCTGTGCTGCCCGGTGACGTGGCGCGTGCTGGCGGTGGTGGTGCAGACCATTGACTTCCAATGGTACGACCTGGGCACGAAGCGGCAGCAGCACGTCATCACCAAAATGACGCAGGATGAGGTGAGGTTGCGCATAGATGATTTGATTGATTTGCGCATAGTTGATTTGGATGGCTGGGCGCGCGGGCCCCCACCACCAGCTCCTGATGCGCCCCGCCGACGCCCACGCACGCGCCCACACACGCCCACACGCACGCACGCGCCCACGCAGATCGACCACGCGACCTCCTTTGCCCAGCTGCTGCCCGCCCAGCTGCTGGGGCTCTCCAGCGGCTACCTCACCGCAGAGGTGGATGTGGAGGTGCTGAGGTCACCGCTCACAAAGCTCGATCCGAACCCGTACAGCTACAAGGCAAAGCTGTCCAGGTGAGCGAGGGAAGCACGGGTGCTCGTGATGCGCGAGATGGCGAGATGCGTGGCACTCGGGCAAATAAGTCGGGCGCGCCCGTGTTCATTGATTCACCGGCCGTGCCGCTGGCCTGCTAGCTGCCGCTTCACCCTCTGCTGTGGCGCAAACGCGGCGCCCCCTGCTTTGTCAACTGCCCTGCCTGTCAGCTTCACTTTATCAACTGCCCTGCCTGTCCGTGACCATGCAATGCGCGTGCATGCATGCGACCCACAACTCTCACACGCGCACATGCGCAGCTACTGGCCCGGCGGCGATTGCCTGCGCGACCAGATCATTGCACTGGCGCGGGGCCGGCAGTACGACGCCGTGGTCACGGTGGTCAAGCTGTACAACAACGACGCCACGCCGCCGGGCCAGCTGGCCGAGGTAGGTGGCCCGTGCGTGGGGGCCGTACTGTGTGCCGGCTGGTGCCTAGCCACCACACATTCGTATTCATAACTGCGTCGCGTTCTCGTGCGGGCTTTGTTCCATTTGGTTTTTCCAACATATACACATCACATACGCCGTTTTTGGTTGCTGTGTTCCCCTTGTGCCTCCCCATCTATCCACGCCAGATCGCGCACTACATCGACGACGGCGGCGGCACGTGGGCGGGCATGACGGGCAAGTACTACACGGGCCTGGGCGCGCCCTGGCCCGTGGGCTACCTGGCCATCAAGCTGACCGCCAGCGGGGTGCTGGGTGACGGCAACTACAATGACGTGCTGTACCACGAGTTCGGGTGGGTGGGGTGGTGGGGTGGTGGGCCGCTACCCACTAAAACCCCAAGCCCTAAGTTCGTTCGGACGGTTGCTTTGGGAATGAAGTACCCCACGCACCCATCCACCCAGCCACGCACCCATCCACCCAGCCACCACCCATCCACCCCACCACCCACCCATCACCCACACCCCCACACACACCCCACACCCCCACACCCCTGCTGGCGGCAGGCACGTCATGGAGGGCTACTACGGCTACCAGCCCGGCGTCAGGTTCGCCTGCCTGCACTGCGGCGGCAACTTCGGATACGTCGACTACGACATGTTCTACCACGACTTCTATTCGGTGAGCTGCTGGCGTGCATGGGGCTGCGTGGGGCGGAGGCATGCATGCCGACTGTGCGTGCTGCCATGCATTGCTTGGGGCGGGGAGGGGGGGGCCAAACTGCCGGGCGTGCGTCCCCACCACCGCGCTTGGACCCTCCCGAAGCCGGGTCTGCCGGCTGTGCGGGTTTTGAGTGTGTCGTCATAAGCCCTCAGCCCTCAGCGCCGTTGCTGCGTGGTGCGTGTGGTAACGTGGGGCGGTAATAACGCTGCCCCCAATCGCGCATGCAGGGCCTGGTGTGGAGCGACGCCGACAAGCGGTACATCGGATTCAACTCGACCGTGTACGGATTTGGTGAGTGGGTGTGACGCGCTGTTGCCTAGCCCTGTGTAGCCTGAGGCGGGAACAAGGATCACTGGGCGGTCGCGGACGGCAGCTGGGCTTGCCAAACCCAATCTGCAGGAAGCCATCCCTCTCACGCGTGAGCTGTCCCATCCACCCCCCCCCCCCTCTATCTATCTCCGGGAATCGACAGGCAAGCCGGCGCATCCTTCAAAGCCCCCCACGTGGACCGCCGACACGCAGCCCTGGGCGCCGCCTCGCCACCCGCCGCTGTCTCCGCCCTCCCCCCGCCCGCCCTTCCCGCCCAACTACTGGCTGCGTCCGGGCGCTCCGCCCATGGACGCGACCGCGGGCGCCGCCGCCACGGACGCCGCGGGCCGCTTCCACTACGGGGTCTACTTTGGCCACCTGAACTGGCAGGCGGCGGAGGACTACTGCCGCACCCGCCACAACGGCCACCTGGCGTCCGTGCACAGTCACGAGGAGTCGGCCCTAGTCAACGACTTGGCGGCTCGCACGAAGTCGATGGTGCCGAGCTACCAGGCCGGCCGGCTGGGCTGCGTGTGGCTGGGGCTGCGCTGCGCGCCGGACGCGGCCACCGGCGCCACGTGCCTCCAAACTGGGCAGTACGGCCCCACGTGGAGTGACGGTACGGCGCTGGACGCCACAGCGTGGTCGCCGTACGGCATCAATGCGGGCTACCTGGTGGGCGGCAGCAGCGCCACCGCATGCGTGTGCGCGTCGGAGCGGCTCAACTGGCGGTGGGAGGGGTTCGCGTGCAGCTCAGAGGTCGCGTTCGTGTGCAAATGGGAGCTCGTGTAGGAGCTAATGCTCGGTCCGGTGCGCCGGCGGAGTCCGAAAGCTGTTGAATGATGCCGATTTTGTGATGATAATGTGATGACGGCGGGTAACTAACTCCCTTTGCTGTCCGGGGGCTTTATCGCGGAGCTGCGCTCCATGTGCTTGGGCTCTCGGCCGCGTGGTGTGCCGCGGGTTCGGGTAGCTGCATTGTGTCGATCACCGAGCGCGCGGTGTCGGTGGGTGTGCGCCGGATAGGTGCCACGGTAATATGATCAACCTGTTAAGATGGGTTCGTGCTGCGTGTGCTCGAGATTTTATGTCAATTTCATCATTGTTTCAACGACCTAAGTTTTGGGGAGCGGGGCGGCGCGGGGACAGCTTTGGGGACGCGGTATGTGGATGTGGGGGGCGGGGGGATGGTACAGGGCAAAACCGCATGCCTGTGCACGTCAATGCTGTTGGGGAGCGGGGCGGCACGGGGGGGGGGGAGCGGCCGAAGCGGGTGAGCGGCGGCACCGCTGGAAGTGGGCGCCGCGCCTCACGTTGGGATGCAACGGCGAGTGCTGTTTGTTCTGACCAGAGCGCGGGCTCTTGCAGGACGACTCTCCCGCGCGCAGCACAGGGGGACAGGTCTCACAGTGACGGGGCCAGAGTGGCGAACCATGGCGATGGCAAACGCCCGAATTGTACTTCCGCGTGCTGACACGGTGGCAGCGGAATACTTTTGCACATCACCTTATTTGCTGCCAAAACTATGTTGGTGCATCATATGGGGCGCCTTGCAAAGCCCTCGATATTCGACACACTGGGACCCAGTAGCATCCTCCAAGCAGCCAGCAACCGCTGAGACAACACAGCAAGGAACCGCTGAAAACGAGAACGTCACAACAAGTATTATATATGCGCAATAGCCTCGGCACAGCTCAATAATGAAGAGCCCGCAAGAGTCTCTCGCGGCGAAATGGCTGTGCCGAGAGTCCCTGCGGCGTCAAGAAGAAAGCGACGCTCAAACCGTTTACCTGTTGAACCTCGTCCAGGAGCTGCGAACGGAGATTGAGGCAAGCGCTTGACACCGTATGCCTCGAGTTCGTCTCTAACCGCTGCCCACGAGCTTTTTCGCTGGCAAGCCTAGCTCATACCCCTCCCTGAGCTCGCCCCTCCCTGCCATCCCTCGCTGACATGCGCGCAGGCTCGCGACACGGTGCTGCGCGACTCGTCGGTGGTCGTGACGGAGCTGCGGACAAAGGTGGAGGCGCTCACGGAGCAGCTGGCCGCCACAGGCGCAGGCACAGGCGCGCCACCCGCACCGCAGCCACCACACCCCCATGCGGCCGGGCCACATGGACTCAGGGCCCACGCAGCAACGCACGCTGCTTCTACCGGGGCAAGCGGAGGCACCGCGGCGGCGTCCTGGCGCTCCGCCGGCTCCCCGGCCTCGCAGTCGGGCTCCAGCCTGTCCAGCCACGATGGGTGCGGCGCCGGCGCCGGCGCCGGCGCCGGCGGCTCGCCTCGCCACCCCATCAGCTGCATCGGAAATGCGGGCTCGGCGGCTGCGCCGGGCGGCAGCGCCGCCGCCCGGGGCAGGACCGCCGCCGGCGCCGCCGCTGCTGCCGACAACGCGGCGGGGGCCAGCGCGTGGAGCGCCTGCACCGCGACCGCCGGCGCCGACAGCAGCAGCAGCAGCAGCGGTGGCGGTATAAATATCGGCGAGCACCGGGGTGCTGGGGGAACGCCTACGGGTCCCGGCACGCCGCCGCCGGCGCCGGGGCCGGTGTCGCTGGCGGTGGCGGCTCTGCGACAGCGGTCGTTGGCGGGAGGTGGCGCGTCCCATGGAGGGGGTGGGACAGGCAGCGGGGCCGCAGTCGGAGCGCTGCTGCTGGGCGGGGGCCGGGCGACTCACGGCGGCACCAGCGCCGACAGCGGGACACCAACAGCAAGATTACCGGTGCCAGCGGCGTTCGCGTCAGCCGGGGGCGCGGCCGGGCGGCCGGAGGGGCAGCAGGGCTCGCCGCGCCGGCCCTTTGTGCTGCCGCCGCCGCCGCCGCCCCAGCAGCCGCTGCAGCTGCACGCGCACGCGCACGCGCACGCGCACGCGCACGCGCACCCGGCGCCAACGACGTCTGTGAGGTCTCTGCAGGCGGCATGGGCGCGCATGGGGGTGGGCATGGATGCGGCCGCGCCCGCCCCGGCATCGCCCAGGCACGTGGTGCACGCGCTGGCCAGCCCCGCTGTCGACACGCCAGGGGCCGCGCCCTTGACGCCGGGGCCCCACCGCGCGCCCGCGCCAGGCTGCCATGCGGCTGCCGCCCCAGGGACACACAGCCCCTCGGGGCCGGCGGCGGCGGCCGCCGCTGCTGATGCCGAGACCCTGTCAACCGGCACGCCAGCAGTGACGACAGAGGCAGTGCGGCAGCAGCTGCAGCAGCAGGAGGCGGAGCTGCAGCGGCTGCGGGCGCAGGTGGCGGCGCTGGCGTCGGACTTGGCAACGGCGCGGGACGCGGCGACGGCAGCGCAGACGGCGGCGGCGGGGGCCACGGCGTCGTACCTGACGTGTCGTAAGGACCTGGAGATCCTGACACGCAAGTACGACAACCTGATGGTGCAGAAGCTGGAGGTAGGCACAGGCGGCTGCGGCGTGTGTTAGAGAGCGCAAGGGAAAACGATAAGCAAGCAAGAGACTGTGCGTGCGTGCGTGGCGTGTGTGAGTGTTTGGTGGGACGTTCAGTGCCATACGCGCGTGCTGTGTGAGGGCCGGTGTTAGCTGGGTCCGGTGGCAAGCTCCCTCCCCACTCCGCTCCACCTGCCTCCTCCCTGCTGTCATGCGACGCACAATTCCGACCCGACCCGATTCACTCGATCCATCCATCCATCCATCCATCCATCCATCCATCCATCCATCCATCCATCCATCCATCCATCCATCCATCCATCCATCCATCCATCCATCCATCCATCCATCCATCCATCCATCCATCCATCCATCCATCCATCCATCCATCCATCCATCCATCCATCCATCCATCCATCCATCCATCCATCCATCCATCCATCCATCCATCCACCCCATCTCATCCCATCCTTCGACCGCACCGCGCAGGCCGAGGAGCAGCGCGACCGCCTGTTCTCACCCGCGCTGGACATGAAGCTGCTCCGCGCCGCCATGCCCGCCGTCGACGGCGTGCTGGCGGCGGCGGAGGCGCGCGCCGCCGAGCTGGAGGCCCTGCTGGCGGCCAGCCTGGCGGAGGCGGCGGACGCGGCGCGCTCGCACCAGGAGCAGCGGCGCAAGTGGATCGCACGACTGGAGAGCGCGGCGGCGCGCGGCGGCCTGGCGGTGACGGCGAGCGGCGACCTGGATGGCGGCTCCGTGTGCGGCAGCGGCGGGCAGCTGAGCCGCGCAACCAGCGGCAGCGTCAGCGCCAGCGGCGCCAGCCTGGGCTCGTGCGTCAGCGCGCCGGTAGGGGCCCCGGGGAAAGGTGGAGGCGAGCGGGAGGCGGCGTGTGCGAGCAGCGGGCAGGCGGAGGAGCCGCCGGCGGGAGGGCTGCCGGCGCGCGATGGCGACGCGGCGGCGCGGGTGCTGGCCAAGGCGCTGTCGGGGCGCTGAGGTGTGCACCGTGCTACCGTGCGTGGCCTTGACTGCTGTCCGGTGCGCGGGCTGCATGGAAGGTTGGTTGTGCCCGCACACGCGGGCGGAAGATCTGTTGGCTAGTGGGTGCCGCTGTCAGGCAAAGGTACGGTACTAATAATGGACTCCTTGTACTTGCGTATTTGACGGGGGATTGAGATGAGGAATCGACGATACCGACTGTGGACGTCGCCGCCAAAGGCCCGTCTACGGGCCTTTGCGCTTATCGGCAAGCTCTTACCTGCCCTGCGCTTGGTACGCAGCATTGAGTTTTTCAACCACCTTTTTGTCGGTGTGCGCTGAGAATTGTTGGGATATGCGCTGGACTGCATGCCGTGCAGAATGCAGGATGGATGTTAGGTTACGGTCTTGGGACGCTTGGGTGATACTGTGACTGGAGACGTGCGCCGTTTGGGGTCGTAGTGCTTTAGAGGCAGCCAGCTCGCTGGTCCGGAGCTGCCAGCGTCGATGGAGGGGCGTGTCGAGTGCCGGACGCCCCCAGCGTCGAGGGAGGGGCGGGGCGTGTCGTGCCTGTGCCCGCTGGGCATTAATCAGACGTGTATCATTATGCACACATGATGTAGACATAGAAGGCGACGCCAAGTCCCCCACAAGTGGCGGATGGCCGAGCTTGTGATGTGCCCTGGCCGTCGGGCCCACAGTAGCTCGGTTTTGGTCGTGGCACTCGTGAAACAGCCGCCTTTGTGACTGGTACAATAAACATTTTTGATACCTGTAACATCACATAGTTCTGCTTTTGAATACGCTCACCTCGGGCAGCTCGGGTCCGTCAGGTTTGCAGTAGTGCCCCACGCAGGAGTCCAAACTGTTTCACGCAGCTGATATGTTATTATTCTGGCTAGGAGAATAGCTATGGGGATAAGGGGAGCGGCGCTAGCGCCTTAAGAAGGCGCGACTTCCAAAGCCACGACTCAGGAGCAGGAAGCTTGAATGGTGCGACCGGGTGTAACTTGCGTCATAGGATTAACTGTTTCCTTGGTCGCGCCCCCGTCTGTTGGCAACTAAACCAAGGCGCACTCGCATGCGGAATGCCCGCTCTCTGTGCCGGTCAACTTTCGGCATTAAGCCCTGTCCTTTGTTAACCTGGCTCACGTGGCATGTCTTACTCGCCAGGGCAACTGCAAGAGCACTGTCGATGGCGCTGAGCCGGGGGGCGGTGCCGGTCGAGGCAAGCGGGCCTCTACCGCGGAGAAGATTGCCCGCGTGGCCACGCCTGTGGTCCCCGGCCCTGCGCCCCCACCAAATGACGGGCGCATGAGCATTACCTTCAAATCCGGGGGCGCTCTAGCTGTGAACCTGCGCGATGAGCCGGCGCCGCTGGTGAGTGGGGCTCAGCTGAGGAACATTAATGGTGGGCTCGCCGGCTGGGAGTGGCCCGGCCGCTTATCGCTGGGCGCATCCTCCGGAAATTGAGGGCATGTTGAGGACAGCCACGGACACGGCCGGGTTATTGGGTGGGCAGAAGGGGCGTGGCCTGTGCGTGCGCCGCCGCCTCGAGGGCCCTGTCCCAACCGCCGTACTGTGTTGCGCCGCAGGATGCGACGGGCACGGGTGCGGAGCCTGGAGACGGCTCTGCAGAGCGCAACCAACTGCGCCCCGCCGGGCTCGCCATAGCCTTCCTCGGCCGCGCGGGCAAGGCGGCTGCCGGGGCCCGCGCCGCCAAGGCCACGTCATCCAACGGCGCGTCCCCAGCTGCCGGCAGCGCCGCCGCCACGCCCACTGCAGCAGCAGCCCAGCCCAGCCCCAGCGCGCCGCCGGCCGGCGCGCTGCCCGCGGGCCCCCGCCAGGGCGGCGCCGGAGCTCCCCAGCCCGACCCACATCACACGCACCACCCGCCCGCGGTGGCGCCGCGGGAGGTCAGCTGCTTCGAGGACTCGCGCGCCTCCTCCTTCGCCAGCACCTGCAGCGCCGCGGGCTGGGCGCGCCCCGGCGGCCACTTCCCCAGCGGCGGCTACGAGGAGCTCATCACGCCCGCGGCCTCGGTGGCGCACCCGCCGCGCTCGCACCCGTGCACCAGCGCCGACGGCCGGGCGGGCGGCGCGCACGGCGCCGAGGGGCAGCAGCAGGAGGAGGGCGGCGCGGGCGGCGGGGTGCCGTACGACACACCGCACGCAAGCTTCACGTCCGCGGGCGGCCGGGGGCAGCGCGGGGGAGGCAGCGGAGGGGGAGGCAGCGGGGGGGAGGGCACGCCGCTGGTGCCGGCGGCGTCCGCGGGCGACGAGCTGGCAGAGGTGGCGGCTGCGGCGGAGGCGGTGGCGGGCGGCGGGCGGAGCCAGGCGGGAGGCGCGTGGCGGCTGGGGGACGCGGATGCCCGGCTGGGGGCGCGGCGCGGCCCAACCGGCGCCGGTGCGGGCGCCGGTGCGGGCGCGGGCGCGGGCGCGGGTGCGGTGCCCTACCGTGGTAGCGACGACGGCAGGGCTGGCGGCAGGCGGCCTCACCAGCAGCAGCAGCTGCAGCAGCAGCGGTCTTCCTCCACGCCGCGCACCGGCGCCGGCGCCGCCGCATGCGACCTGCTGCGGAGGGCGGCCGCCAACCGCCAGCGGGCGGCGGCGCTGGGCGTTGCGGGCGGCGCCGCCAGCCCAGGGGCCGGCTCATCTGGGTCGGGCTCCGGGCCGGGGTCGGCCGAGGTCTCGCCGACCGCCGCGGCAGGCGCTGGCGGCATTGTTGGGCACGGCTCCGGTAGCGACGAGGACGCGGGGCACGAGCGTTACCACGCGGGGGAGGGTCCGGAGGAGGTGGAGGCCAGTGCGAAGTCGTTGTGGGGCAAGGCGCGCGCCGCCACGGCCCTGGTGCGGCTGCGGCAGGAGGCGGCGGCGCGCGCAGCCGCCGCGGCGGCGGCCGCCGGCGCCGCGCGCAACACCCTGGAATACGTGCCGCAGCCGGCGCGCCGGCCGCGGGGTGCGGCGGTCGGGTCGCCGCCGGTCCTGGCGGCGAGCGCCTCCGCGGCCTCCGTGGGGTTCAGTGGGCCCATGTCAGCGGACCGGGCCATTGCGCCGCGTGGCGTGCCGCCCGCGGCTGCGGTGGCGGCGGCCGCGGCGCTTGAAATGGCGGCGGCGGCGGGGCTGCCAGTGGCGGGCTGCCCCAGCCGGCACCCGTTGGGTGCGGAGAGCTCGGAACCGCTGCTGCGCAGGGTGGAGGGCATAGCTTTCCTGCCCGGCGAGGGCCCGCAAGCACAGCAACTGCACCCGTCGCAAGCCACCGCGGCGCAGCGCGCGGCGGCGTTCCTGCGCGCGCGGGCGCAGTCGGAGCGCTTCCCCTCCCCGGCGGGCGCCGGCCGCTGGGACGCGTCGCCGCCGCCGCCTCCAGTGGCGCCGCCGCCGGCGGCCTTCCTGCCGACGGCCTTCCTGGACCCGCACGCGCCGCCGCCGCCCGCCCCCCACGCGGAGGCCTCCCTCGGCTCCGAGTACAGCGGCCTGAGCGGCGTCAGCGGCCGCACCCCGGCGCCAGTGCCCGAGCACATCATCCGCCCGCACCTGCAGCCGCCGGGCCCGAGCCCGGCGGGGCCGCCCGGGGCCGCCGGGGCCGGGGCCGGGGCTGCGCACGCGTACTCCTTTAATCCGCACCCGCACGCCAGGCCGCCGGTGCACGCCGCCACCGCCTCGGGCATGCTGCAGGCGAGCCGTGTGGAGCAGCTGCTGCCGCAGCAGCAGCAGCAGCTGCAGCAGTTGCAGCAGCAGCAGCAGCAGCAGCTGCGCAGGGCGCTGCAGCCGCGGACGGCGCCCAAGGAGAAGCCGGCCAAGGCGGCGTCCATGGGCCGCAGCGCAAGGGAGTACTGGTGAGCGGGCGTGTGTGTAACGGGGGGGGGGGACTGCGGGTGTGACGGTTGCGGGGAGGAGGCATGGCAGGCTGGGGGTGGCTGCTAGGGCAAGGGGGTCGTGCATGCACACGAATCCATTATTGCAAATGCTCCCTGTCTCACCCGCTTCGCCCGCTGCTTTTCCGCACGCTCTCCAGCCCATGCCCCCAGTCATCATCTCCTACCCCATCCCTGAAACCCCCACAGGGCCATCAAGGCCAAGCTGGACGAGCTGGAGGCGCAGCGCACGCCCAGCCAGCGCGCGGCGGAGGCGCAGGCGGTGCAGCGGCGCGACCACCGCCGTGACATGGGATACTCCTCCTCCTCCTCCTCCTCGGAGGGTGGGGAGGACGGCCGGCCGCGGCTGACGCCGCTGCAGAAGCTGATCGCACGGCGGCGCAACACGGTGGACAGCATGCCCGACGCCACGGCGGCGCTGGCGGCCATGCAGGCGGCGGCGGCGGCGCAGGAGGCGGCCGGCGGCGGCGGCGGCGCCGACGGCGCGGGGGGCGGCGGACGCGGGCGTGGAGGGCGCGCGCGGCACGCTGTGGTCGCTGTACCCCAAGGCCGCGAAGGCGGCGAGCCTGAGGGCGGGGCCGTCGCGCGGCAGCCTCATGGGCGGCACGGCGCCGCCGGAGCGAATCACGCCGTCGCGGCGGCAGCTGCACGACGGCGGCGGCGGCGGCGGCGGCTCTACCGGCAGCAACAGCGGGGCCCTGGAGCAGCCCATTGCGATCGGCTCCGCGCCGCCGGTGCTCACGCCCGTCGCGGCCGCCATCCTTGCTGCGGCCGGCGTGCCGAGCAGCGCTGCTGCAGGGATGGCGGGCGGCGGGCCGGCTCCGTATGGTCACCCGCCCACCCAGCAGGGGCGACAGAGCGGGTCGGGAGCGGGCACGGCCTACGCACAGCCGCCGTACCTACAGCAGCAGCCTTACACCCACCAGCCGCACGGCGCCTATCTCGTACATCCGCCGTACTACGGCGCTGCAGCCGGCGGCGGTGGCGGCGGCGGTGTGCCCGCGCCGGCGCCGCCGCCGGGCTCGCTCGCGGCGCCCTCCTCCATGGAGGTGTGGGCGGCCATGCAGGCGGGGGCGGAGCCGCCCCTGACAGCCGACTCCTCCGCCGCCTCCTATCCCGACCCCCGCCCGGCGGTGCCAGTGATGCCCGGGGGGCCCACGCCGCCGCCGCAGCACTATTACCCGCCGGTCATGGCGGCGGGGCTGGCAGCAGGCGGCGGCGGCGAGGCGTACACAGGGTACCACCCCGGCACCGGGCCGGGGTCTGCGCCGGCGACGCGGCAGCGCCACTCGCTGTCGGTGCCGGAGGCGGGCCCGGGGTTTCGAGGAGGCGGCGGCGGCGGCCCGTCGGCGGCGGCTGTGGTGGCGGTGGCGGGCGGCCATGGGCTGACGTGGCAGCAGCAGCTGCTGGAGCAGCAGCGGCTCATGGAGGAGGCGGAGGTGGCGCAGAGGCAGATGCAGATGCAGCAGCAACAGCAGTATGACATGCAAGCTGCGAGGTTCGGCAGCGCCAATGGCGATGACGTCTACGGCGGCGGCGGCGGCGGCGGCGGCGGTGGCGGCTGGAGCGCGGCTCGCTTCGCGCCCGCGGTGGCCGGCGGCGGCGATCGCGACGTGGACGGCGGGCGGTCCTCCGCGCCGGTCTCCTCCGCAACAGCGCGGGTGCAGCTGTGGCGTGGCGGCGGGCTGGGCGGCAGCGGCCAGTACGGCAAGTACTCTGGCTCCGGCGTCGCCGCGGAGATGCTGGCGGCTGCCGCTGCCGCTGGCGGCGGTGGAGGCGGGGGCTTCCGCGCCGGCCGCTCGCCGCTGCACAGCCCGCGTGTGCACCCGCTGTCGCCCGCGCCGGCGCCGAGAGGCTCTCGGCACGGCAGCGAGACGGGCAGCGCCGGCAACACGAGCGTGTACGACAATGCCTTGTACGACGATGACGGGCACCCGGTGGCGGACTTTGATCTGGCGGCGGAGCATGAGCGGGCACACCTCGCCGCCGCCGCGGCTGCGGCTGCGGCTGCGGCTGCGGGGCAGCGCGACGTGTACGGAGGCGGTCTCGGGGGCGGGGCGGATGGCTATTACGGCGGGCGGGGCCCTGGGTCCCAGGGTTTCGTGCCGTACGACGCGCAGGGGCTGACGGAGGACGGGCAGCCCAGCCCCGCGCTGGCTGCTGCGGCGGCGGCGGCGCTGGCCGAGGATGAGGACCGCATGTCGGCGGCGTCATCGCCGCAGCGGCAGCGGACACCGCAGCAGCAGCAGCAGCAGCAACACCAAGAACGGCAGCCGCAACACCACCACCAGCGGCAAAGCTCGCAGGCGAGCAGCATCACAGTCAGTGGCGGGCGCGGCGTGGCGGCGGGCGCGGCCGGGGGCGCCGCCGGTCATGGCGGCGGCGGCTCGGCGGCGCGGCCGGACCCACGGGATCCGCGGCGGCTGGGCCCAGCGCCGCCGTCTGGCGGCGGCGCGCTGCCGGACGCGGAGAGCGCCGAGTTCCAGGCGCTGCTGGCCAAGGCGGCGCGCGCGTCCACCAAGGTCGCAGCAGCGTTGGCGGCTGGAGAGCTGGGCTAAGCTAGCGGCCAGGTGCGGCAAGACTCTGTGCGGGAGCTAGGCGGTGCCCGGGCTTCTCATTTTCGGTGGGTGCGCTTTGCATCGCGCTGAGCGCGGTTGTATGAAGGTGAGGAGACACGTTTTGTTGCTATAGCGTGAGGGGTGGAGGGGGAGGGGGAGGGGCTGAAGTTTTGGGGATGGTGTGTGTGGCAGGATTGGCGGGCATTGTTTGTCTTGTGCGCCAGAACTCCAACATCCGGTGAAGAATATCTCCAAGCGCCGTGGATACTTGATTAGTTTCTTGCTCGCTATTACTATTGCCAATGCTTTTTGGCGTACTACCACATTGTGTATTAGCTTGATGCCTACATGCGAGGCGAAAAGAAACAAAAACTGGCGCTGCACTGGCAGTCCTGAATTGATGGCGGCGTTGCACATGCGATGCTGCGCATTGCGGTGCAGCTTGTTGGCGGGCGCATGACTCAGAGTGCGCTGTTGTCAGCGCGTGCGCATAAAAAAACGGTGCGCGGTTTCGGTTGGCTTGCGTTTCGGGTTCGGTCGCTCTCGCTCTCCTCGTGCATTTCTCGGTCCGCAATTCATCAGGCATGCCTAACTCGGGGCAGCAAATAAGGCTGTCCAATAAACTGGATTTGACGCATATGTTTGAGGGGCGACGGCCAGACGGAACTTGATGGGCGGGCGGTTGGCTTGCGGCGACGTGGCCCCGCCGCCCTCACCCCTTGCTGGGCCTGCTGTGCTGTAACGGATCTATTTTTACGGAGCCCCCTCGCACGGGTCGGCTTTTGGTCGCGCCGCGCCTGTTGCATTTTTCCCTGTAAACTCCCGACGCTGTGGGAGCCTGCGCATGCGGCCGCGCGCCTTGCCGCGACCAGCACCACCACCCTAGCTCGAGTCGAGAGGCGCACCTATCGGCCTGCCGCCGCATTATTGGCGCAGGGGGGCTCGAGCAGCCGGGTCAGCGGTCAACCAGCACTTTACGACTGGCGTAGACATCGATACTGCGGCGCCGGAGCGCTATTGGAGCAGACATGACAGCTCGCCGACGCGGTGGGTCGGGGCCAGGCCAGCAGTCCGCAGCAGCGGATGGGACTTGCCCGGCGCCGCCCACGCCGCCTCCCACGCCCATGGGTGGGGGCGGCGGCAGCGGTGGCGAGCACGCAGCAGCCGCTGCGCCGCCAGCAGGAGCCGGCGGCCAGGGCCTGCTGCGCCGGCGGCGGCCGCATCAAGGCAGCGGCAGCGACGGCGGCAGCAGCCAACATGAAGGCGGTACTGGGCAGGGCAGCAGCAGCCTTGAGGACAGCACCGCCGCTGAAGCCGCTGTGCCCATCCAAGGAGGTGGCGGCGGTAGCAGTGGCGGCGGCGGCTTGTTCCGGCGGCGGCATCTGGGGCCCACGCTGCGACTGCTGGGCCTGGCGGCGGCTGTGGCGCTGCTGGTGGCGCTGCCGCTGGGCACACACGGCAAATCGCACGACAGCAGCAGTAGCACCAGCGGCGGCGGCGGCGGCGGCAGCATCGACGCCGTCGGCAGTAGCAACCTGACATCAGCGGCCGGCAACCACAGCCATGCGAATGGCAGTAGCAGCGGCGGCGGCACTGGCGGCATGGCGCTGTTTGAGGCGGTGGTGGGAGGGGCGGGCAGCGCGGCGGCGGCGGCGACGGCGGCGGCGCCAGAGCCTGGCCCCGCCACAACCCACCACCAGCAGCAGCCACGGCGAGCGCCACCGCAAGAAGCTGCGACGCGCAACGGCGGCGGCAGCGGTAGCACGGACGGCGCCGCCGCCGCCGGCTACAGCGGCAACAATAGCTCGTCAGCGGTGCTGGAGCTGCTCGGCGGCTATTGGCCGGGACCAGAGGTGGACGTCGTTGACGGCGGCAGCGGTGGCAGCGGCGGCAGCGGCGGCGGTGCTAGCAACAGCACCCGCAGCAGCAACGCCACTGCGGGGGCAGCGGCCGGGCGTTCGCCGCCCGCGCCCCCGCATTCTGCCGCCACCACCGCGCCGCCCCGCATGGCGCAGTCGGCAGACCCGGAGGGCGGCAGTAGCAGCAGCGGCAGCGGCAGTAGCAGTGGCGGCGGCGGCGGCGGCAGCTGCCTGGCTTCCAAGGACGCGGCTCTGGGCCGGCTGGACAAGGCGCTGCGCGGGGCGCCGGGGCGGTGGGCGGTGTCGGAGGGCGCCGTGGACTGGGGCTTCCTCGGAGACGACGTGCCGGTGTGTGTGTGCGTGCGTGCGTGCGTGCGTGCGTGCGTGTGTGTGCTGGGCGGGAGGCCTGAGATAGTGTGTGTATGTGTGCGCGTGTGTGTGTGCTGGTGGGGAGCCGCTTGGCCGTGGGTGTCAGTTGCGTGTTGCTGCCCGCTTGGCTGGATGCGTGCGGGTGGGGAACAATTCACGGGCGTCTCAGCCTCAGTGTTTTGCTTCGTCGCACGCCGACCACACCATCCACACCACACCATGCCGCGCCCCGCCCCGCCCCGCTCCAACCCTTGGCCCCGCCCTTGCCCCTGCCCCTGGCCCCTGCAGGACTGCGACCCCAACTGCGCCTTCACCAACCCCAACTCGCCCTACGGCCTCACCCTCATGCCGCCGCCGCCCACGTCGGTGCTGCCGCTCTCGGCGCTGCAGCAGCAGCAGCGCGCCGGCGGCGGCGACGGCGGCGGCGCGGGCTTCCGGATGGCGAAGCGGGTCGAGAACCGTGTGCAGGTGGGGTATGATGTGTGGGTGGGTGGGCATGTGGGGCTGCTCGAGGCGAGCCTATGCGCCATGCACGCACAACCGAGTGGCATGTGCCCGTGCAGGAGCGGCGGGCAGGCGCTCTGGACGGCGGCGGCGACAGCAGTGGCGGCAGTAGCGACAGTGCAAGCAGCGGCGACAGCAGCAGGCCCGTCCTTGCAGCGGCAGCAGCTGCGGCAGGCGGCAGCAGTGGCGGTGTCGGCGCCGTCGGCCGGAGGGTGGGCGACCTGCGGCAGTCCGCCGCAGATATGCAGCCCACTGGCAGCGGCGGTGGCAGTAGCAGCAGCGGCCTGGGCGGCGGCAGTAGCACCGTGACGCCGCCGTCGCTGGCGAACTACACCGGCAGTAGCGGCGTGCCGGGGCGGGGGCCCATCTACCAGCTACTGCCGCAGGAGGTGCTGGTGGTGGCGGGCTGCGTGCCGCCGGCCGAGGCCTCCGCCTACTTCGCCGCCACGCCCTACCTGCACAGCGCCTGGAGCGACCGGCAGCGCAAGTGGGTGGCGGCGTCACGAGTCGTGGAAGTAGCGATGCGGTGGTCGTTAGTGGGGTGGTGCTTGCGCAGGGGCGTTCGTTGCGTGCATCATTCGATTGCTGGCGCCCAAAACAAACGCCCTGCTGCTGCCGCCGCTTCCTGGGGCCCCATGGGCCATGGTGTGTACGCGACTCCCGCCGCCGAGCCGCTGACACGCCGCCTGACACGTGTTGCATGCACAGGTGGATCTCGGTGTTTGGATCCATGGGAGACTCCGCGTCCGTCTTCCGCCGCGAGAAGATCGGCGTGGTCGGCGGCGGCAACACAACCACAAACAACACAGGCAGCGCCCTACAGCAGCAGCCTGAAGCCGCGGGCGCGCCAACCTCGCTGCTGCCGCTCCCGCACGGGCGTCTGGGCACCTTCCCGCTGCGCACCCCGGAGGAGCAGCGGCAGCGGCAGGAGATGCTTCAGGCTGCTGGCGGCGGCGGCGGTGGTGGCGGCGGCATCGGCGGCATCGGGGGCGGCGGCGGCCTGCTGGCGGCGGCGCTAGAGGCGCTGCAGAAACGCCGCGCCGCACGCCTGGGCGGCGGCGCCGGCGGCGGCTCAGGAGAGATGGCGCAGTCGGCTGACGGCAACAACGAGCAGCAGCAGCAGCAGGTGCTACAGCCGCTACTGCCTCCCAGCCGCCCTCAGTACGAATCCGAGTTCGGCGGCTTCTTTGTGGTGGCCATGACAGCGTCGCCCGCCGCCGCCGCCGCCGTGGTGCGGCTGCTACAGCCCGCGCTCGACACCATAGCCGCGCCGCCGCCGCCGCCTGCTGCTGCTACTGCTGTGCCTGCCTCCGCCTCAAACGCCTCATCAGGCAGCAGCAACAGCACCAGCGATGCTACAGCCGCGGCGGTCACGATCCTGCCGATCCCCGGCCCCGAGTTTTCGGACGGCATCGGGCTGGATCCAAAATCCTCGTACTACATGATGCTGCTGAGATCCATCGTACCGGACGGCGCCCTGGCGCCGTACTTCCGTCCGTACGCGGCGGCGGCGCCGCTGCGCGCCTGGCGGCTGACGCCGTTGGTGCCGCTGGCGCCGCTGCCGCCGGCGCCCACGCTGGGAATGGCGACGGCGGCGGCGGCGGCCTCCGGCATCACCGCCGGTGGCCTGTGGGCGGACGAGGTGCCACTGCTGGGGGGAGGCATGGGCGTCGGTCTGCTGGGCGGTGGCTTGCGTCGCCGCGGCGATGCCCCAGCGAGCGCAGTGGGAGAGGGTGCAGACGGCGGCGCCGCCAGTCCTGGCGCCGGGACCGGCAGCGGCACCGGCACCGGCTCTGGCCCTTCCTCAGCCGCCGCCATCAGCACCCGCGTTGGGGCCCTTTCTGATGACGCTGGGAAGGACACTAATGCCAGCGGCGGCGGCGGCGGCGGCGGCGGCGGCGGCGGCGGCGGCGGCGGCGTGGTGACCGCGTTCGCAGACGCGCCTGTGCCCGTGCTCGAGGGCGACCGCTTCGGGCTGCCACAAGTCATCCCGCGGCAGCCCCCGTCCCCACCATCCCTGCCGCCGCCGCCCGCGCCCCCCTCCCTCGCCGCGGCAAACACCACCGCGGACTCCTCGGCCGCCGCCGCAGCCGCTGACACCAGCACCAGCACCACCAGCACCACCGCGCCAGCAGCACCGCCGCCCGCCAGCCCGCCCACCAGCCCGCCCCGGCGGCTGCTGTCGACGCAGCCGGCCGGCGATGAGCCTGTGCTGGAGCCGCTCTCGGACCAGCAGCAGGCGCTGGCGCTGATTTTCAACGCCACCGGCGTCACTGAAGACGCAGCGCTGTCACCGCTGTCAGACACCACCACCACCACCGACTCTGACGCAGACGCAGCTGAGGCAGCAGCAATAGCAGCATCTGCAGTGCAGGCGCTGTCCGGCCCGCCAGACGCCACCATCGCCAGCAACAGCACCTACTACGCCAACAGCAGCAATAGCAGCAGCAGCAGTAGCAGCAGCAATGGCAGCAGCAGCCCGCGGCCGCACCAGGTGCCGGTGCTGCCGCGCTTCGCCGAGTCGTGGCTGCAGCCGGCGTTCCAGTTCCTGCAGCAGCGGGTGCAGCAGACGTTTGAGCGCGACTTCGCCATGGCCTGGAGCGTCACCACAGGCGAGTAGTGTGGCGGGTGTGGAGATGAGGGCAGATGGGGGGGGGGGGTAGTTCATTCCAGAAACCAGAAGCGAGTCGACCTGGGTGCGATAACCTGGGGGGATCTGTGTGTAGAAACATTTGGTCCATGTGCGTGAAGGGTGTAGTCCAGAACCCGTTGCAAGCAACTGACCGAGCTCGGAACCAAAGTCACGCGGCTGCTTGGGAATAGTGAAGAGTGGTAGGGCAGGAGGGGCAGGAGGGGAAAGGGAGGGCGAAGGGCCCCCTTCATAGGACTGGGGAGGCGAAGCGGCCAGTCAGCAGCACACGCATGCCGCGGACGCCGCGCCGGGCGTGGACCACCTAACTCACATCCCCACGATGCACCGTGCTTTATTTGGTTGAAGCCCCGTCGTGAGTGCGCTTCCTCGCCTGCCTGCCCTCATCCTCCTGCCCGCCCTGCTGCTGCCCTCAACCTCACACCCACCCTGCTGCTGCCCTGCCCTGCCCTGCACGCCCCCCACCCACACACACGCAGGCTCGCCTTTGGGCTCCCTGGACCCGCCCATAGACTGGGGCTTGCAGTGCCTGGAGCAGGTGGGGGGAGGGCCGGGTGGGCGGGTGGGCGCGCATCGCATGTGAGGGGGGCGGCGGGTGACTGACCTCGATCCATCTGCTTCACAGCCCACCCGCCGCAGCAACGTGCACCAAGCAAGCCACTGCTCCCCGCTGCTTGACACCCTCTGTGTGTGCCCCTGTGTGTGTCCCTGTGTGTGCCCCTGTGTGTGCCCCTGCAGATGATCGACTACTGCAACGGCGACAACCGCGACGCCACCTACATATCCAGCTTCCCCTACGTCACCCTCAACAGGTGGGAGTGGCTCCCGCCCGCACCCGCCACTCCTCACACCGCCGCATTGTCAATCTCACTACAACCCGCCGTCAACA
This sequence comes from Chlamydomonas incerta, assembly GCA_016834605.1. Taxonomy (NCBI): domain Eukaryota; kingdom Viridiplantae; phylum Chlorophyta; class Chlorophyceae; order Chlamydomonadales; family Chlamydomonadaceae; genus Chlamydomonas; species Chlamydomonas incerta. The sequence continues at coordinate 420,628 of JAEHOC010000015.1, forward strand.
CACGCCCGCACCCGGCCCGCTCCCGCGCTCACACACGCGCAGGCCCAGCGCGCTGGCGGTGGCGGTGGGCGTGCACCACGTGCTCACCGGCACCGCCTCCTACATCAACATCGCGCTCACAGACCCGCTGCAGCGGCTGGGGCTGCAGGTGTGCGCGCGCGCCAGCGTGTCAGCGCGTGTGCTCGTGTGTGCGGGGGGAGGCGATGGGCGCAGCAGGACCTACCTAGCGAGCGAGGGGGAGCAATCGTTACACACACGAACCCCACGCACACACGCTCACTCGGCCGCACGCTTCATCCCACCCGCAGGCGTTCGACGGCTCTCAGCTGTACGGCAGCGCCGCGCCGTACCTGGCGGGCACGCCGTACGAGCAGTACAGCCCGTACCTGTACGTTGGCATGTTCGCACGTGACTGCGGCGGCCGCCCCCACTGCAAGGCCATCCCCACCTCCGGCCCGCGCAGTGCGCCGCTGGCGCGCAACCTGGTGGCCACCCTGCGCGCCTACGTCAACCCCGCCACGGGTGGGTGCTGGACTGGTGACCGCCCCGGCGGCGGCACGTGCGCGTGCGCTCACGTGCATGTGGATGGTGAATGTGTGTGTACCCTGCGTGCGCCCGACACCGTATGCAGCTGACCCGTCCGCCCCGACCCGACTCGACGTCCCCTCGCCGGCACCGGCTTGCTCGCTCCTTCGCTCGCCCGTTTCGCCCTCCTGCTGCCAGCCCCCCCTGCAGCTTCCCTGACCCCTCATCCCTACATACACGGCACACACGACCACACACGGTCTCTGGTAGATCCCTTGTGCTCAAACACACACGCACACACGCAGGCGTGGGCCCCGACCCCTCCGACCTCCTGATGTTCGTGACCGCCAACCTGGTGCCGCTGCCCGAGGCGCGCGCCGCCGACGCCCGGCCGCGGCCCGCCGACCCCGGCCTGTTCGCGCGCGACGGCTGCGCCAGCGCGCTGCTGGGGCAGGTGCTGTGCGCGCAGGGGCCGGACGAGGCGTGTTGCAAGCAGGTCGAGGTGCGTGGGTGCACCAGGGGTGCGCGGGTGCGGGGCTGCGCGGGTGTGGGGAATGAAGAGTCCGGCGTGCATCGGGTGGGATGTGGCGGCGGACGGTGTGCGGGTGCGATGTAAAACGCTTCCCGCCTTCCATCCACCCTCGCCACCCACCCAACCTCCTCGCCTTCCGCCCTCGCCGCCGCCCCCCCTGCACTGCAGAAGTGGAGCGCCACGGGCTGCTGGTGTCTGGACAGCGGCAAGGCGCTGCTGGCGGCGCTGGGGCCGGTGCAGGGGCGCGCGCTGCTCACGGCCACCGCGCGCCTGTGCCGCGCCACGCGGCCCGCCATTAACCTGGCCGAGTGCTGAGCGGCGGCGGCAGCACAGGCCGGCGGGGGCGAGTGAGATGATAGGCGAATAAGTGAAGGGCGGCGAGGTTGAGGGCGGCCGAGGTGAGGGCGCATGATGCGTTGGTGGTGGCGATCATTGTGGTGACGTGACGGCCGGTGATGCTGGGGTAGATTTGTGGTGGCCGGAGGGGGGTTGTTTGGGCGGTCTGCAACAGAGATGGTGGTGTGGTGGGCTGCGGGCCGGTGGGGCACGGTGGAGGATAGCGGGCGGCGGCAGATTGCATTGGACACGAGAGGGACCTGCTGACGCCGTTTACGACATGTGGGAGCTCTGTTCGGCTGGACCATGCGCGCAATGCGGTGCGTCAGTGCGTGTGCGTGTGGTGTGTGTGGTGTGTGTGGTGTGTGTGGTGTGTGTTTGGAGGGTGGGAGGCCACGCAAGCGAGGTGATGGCAAAACGACAGGTTGGGACGCGCGGTGACCCTGCCGGGTACCTTGCTTGTCGCCCGCCACGAAAGGTGGGACACACAGGCGGGGCCGGGCCGTGATCGGTGCCGGCACAGGCAGCACTAGCGGCAGCAGCAGATGCAGAGGCAGTGGCGGAGGATGGCGAATGTGGGTTCACGCACGCACGGAGAACGGAACAACACGGAGAACGGAACAGGTAGGCCACAGGGGCGAACACTGGTTGGGCACGCTACTGCATGCGAATAAATGTTTTGCACTTTTGGAGAATACGGTAACAGAAGAATGAACACATTCAGAGGTGGACCGAGGGACGAGAAGCGATGGGGGCCCGGCCCTTATGCTCAACTTGGTGCCCCCCCGGGATCCGGCCGCGGCGGCGGTAGCGTGCCACCGGCGGCATTGTCAGGGCAGGCTTGCTGGGTCTGTTAAAGTGCAGGGGGCTGATCCTGTCTAGCGCTAGCCCTCTTACACCGTCCTGAGTGGTCACCTGTTCTAGGCGCAAGCTCAATACGTTGTTCGCGTGTGGGCCTGTGGGCGACGCGGCGTTGGCGAGAGCCACGGATGACCCTAACACTGTGGGGGCATGATGCACCCGTGGAGGGCACTGTGATAAGTCAAGGGACAACCCGGTTTGAACGCCAACCAGGTTTGGCAAAGGCCGCGTTTGTGTGTAATGGAAGAGGTATGCAAACGCCACTGCACGCACACTGCGCGGAAGGCGCGGAACCCTTAATGAACGCATCAGGCAGTTGCCAGCGGGCCAGCGGGCCGCAGGCGACAGGCCGACGGGGGATAGCTCCTGTCTCCTGGCAGTCCAACTTCCCTCACACACCTGCACTAGCGCCTCACAGCTCCTCACCATGCCACCGCGGCGTGCGACCGGGGCGTCGTGACACGTCGTGTGGCATAGCTCGAGCTGTGCCACACGGCGCCGCCTATCGCGCCGGTGCTTTGACCAAACCCAACTCAACTAGGATCTATGTTGGGATTGATGCCCCAGCCTGACCCCCAGCCTGCGGCTCACAGCCAACCCACGGTGCGCGCGCGTGGTGGCTGTGGCATGGCGATGTGGTGCGGCGCCATGCTGCGCGCAAAATACAGGCCGACGCGGCCCCCGACCACCGCCGATAAGACCGTTGTGATGCGTGCACAACCATTGCAGCCACCATGTCCAGATAACGCAGCCTGCGGCGGGATGCCCCCTGGCGCATATGCGAGTAGTAACATGGCGCCGAGGCCGTCGGCAAAAAAGTGGAGGATGGCGGGCTGCTGCGCCATTTGACGCAGGGTTGGACAACGAAGATGTGCCGGATGACGTGATTGCATTCTGGCAGTGCTTTCTGTGGGGCTCGGAACAAAAACCGCCGTCGCGCGTACGACACAGCGCAGCCAGCGCTACTGACGCGCGCGGGGTGCGAGGCCGGGCCAACGCCACTGCGACTCCGATTTTTAGACCATAGACTTAGTAGCTATAGGCCGCCTCCGAACCATAATCTCGGAGGGCGCGACTATTTCCTTTTAGACGCGCACCGGGCCTTTGACCATCTTCCGACTTTCCTCCCACGCCCTTGACCACTCTGCTGCTTCAACCTATCGCAGCAGATAAGATTGATAGCATTTGACTAGGCACGTTACAATTCGCTGGGCGTCGCGCTGAACCTTTCGAGCGCACAACCGTCGGCGACTCTCGACGACGACCCACTTCAATCTAGCAATACCCAGCACGTCCCATGGGCTGGTAAAATGCTCTCTGCAAACATGAAACATCGGCGCATTTGTCTGGCCAAGTGGCCGGCGGCAAGCGCGTTGGCGCTCGTCGCAGTAGTTTTGGGCGTCGCGCACATCGCGGGCGCCTACCGTCTCAGCACACTGAACAATGGGTAGGTTGAGGCGAGATGTACCGATATTAATCAGGGGGCTTGCAATATGCATCAGGGTTTGGCAGAAACTTGGCCTTGCATGGCGCCGGCCCAAGCCTTCGAAACATCTTCGCGACGGCCCAATCTCACCATTCTAATTCTGTATTTGCAGGTTGGAGCGGATACCCGTCGAGTGTTGCGGCGGAACAGAGTACACGGTTCTGGAGGGCGACACCTGCGATGGCGTCGCTGCGCTCTTCGCTGTGGGCAAGCGCGACCTGCTAGCGTGGAACGCAGGTGGGCGACGGCTGCGGCTGTGCGGGCTGGGAGCTAACGCTCTCCCAAAACTCTCCACGTTTAAGTTTTGGGGCGCTGCCCGCAGCCCTTCAGCTTCCCCGCGCGCTGCGCCCGCCCGCTGTAGAAACCGCGCCTCACCGCGCCACCAATTTCGCGGCCTTGCCTCCCCACATCGCATCCCCGTCCCAGTTGCGTCATGGGAGACTCCCCCCCGGCTGTACCGAAATGATTTTCACCTGACACGGCTGCAATGTGTGCCGTGCCGCCCAATGCTCCTGCCCTCGCGCAGACCTCTCCTGCGATGGAAGCAGCAACGGCGCTCCCGGCAGCGGCGCGCCCTTGACGGCCGGCGCGGCGGTGTGTGTGTCGGCGCCACGGTGGGACTGCCACGGCTCCGGCGAGCCCGCTCCCGCCAGCCGCGCGCCGCCGCCGGTGCGGCCGCCCGCCACCGAGGACGACGGCGGCGCCGATGCCGGCGCCGATGCAGCGGACGCTGCCGCGAGCACGGGCAATGGCGAGGATGATGACGAGTCCGGTCACGACGGCGTCAATGGCTCGGACGACAATGATGACCTGTACGAATTCATGCACGGGCAAGACGCCGCCGCCGCGTCATCCGCCCGCTCCTCAAAGTCGGGGGGCGCGGCGCTGGCCCGCCACGGCGGCGCCACGGCGCGCGTCATGGCCGCCCTAGCCGCCAAGACGCAGGCCCGCCGCCAGGCCCAGGCCCGCCGCTACCCGCCGCCACGCAACGCGCCGCCGGTCAAACGGCCGCGCCCGCCCACCGCCCCTCCCCGCCCGCCCAGGCACCCGCCAGCCTACCCCTCCCCTCCCTCGCCGCCGCCGCCCTACCCGCCTCCTCCGCCGCCTCCTCCTCCGCCGCCGCCCTCGCCCGCGCCGCCCTACCCGCCGCCGCCCTCGCCTCCCGCCCCTCCCGCCTATCCCTCTCCCCCTGCTCCCGAGCATGATGCGCCGCCACCTTACGAGGAGGAGTTCTACCCCCCATGGGAATGGACGACGCCGCCCCCGATGGAGGAGCAGCAACAGGACCAACCCCATCCGCCGCCACGCTCCAAGCGCCGCCCGCCCTCGCCCAAGCCTCCCCGGAATCCGCGCGCACCCAAGGCGCCCATCTACCCGCCGCCCCCGCCCCCGCCGTGGGACAGCCCCCCCGCGCCGCCCAGCCCGCCACCGCCCTCTCCCCACCCCTCTCCCCCTCCCTCCCCTCCCCCCTCCCCCTCTCCGCCTCCCGCTCCCCCTCCCTCCCCCTCCCCCCCCGCCCGCGCCCCCTCCCAATCCCTCCCTCCCCCCCCTCCCCTCCCACCGCGCCCCGCGCGCCGCGCCCGCCCCGCCGGCCGCGCTCCCCCACCCCGCCCGCGCATCCCTCCCCTCCTCCCTCCCCTCCCGCCGCCGAGCCCTCCCCCTCCACCGCCGCCACGCTCTCCGTCGGCCCCGTCCGCATCACCACGCCCCTCGGCACGCTGGTCGACCTCGACGGCACCTCCTGCACCGTCTCCTGTGAGCCCTGCTTCCTCACAGCCTTCCGAGATCGCGTGCTCGAGCTCTCCAAGCTGCCGTCCGCCTACCTGGATCCGCTGGAGTGCCGGTCGGCAGCGGGCTCGCCCGCGCCCTCGCCCTCGCCCTCTGCTGGCGGTGCGGCGGGCGCAAGCAGCAAGTTGACGTCAGCTGCTGGTGCGGCCGAGGCCGCCGGCGTGGCTCTGGGCCGGCGTCACCTGGTCGCAGAGGTGAGCGTGGGTGGGTGGGTGCGGGCGTGGGTGCTTGGGTGCTTCGGTGGCGGTGTGGCTTTGGGGGCTTGACTGTTGGCTTGGTTTTGAGGGTGCAGGGTGGCGGTGGGGTGGCTGCATATGGCACGGCACGCGGGCATCTTTGGCACGCGGTTTGGCATCCATCTTTAGTAACCCATCCCCTTGCTGCAATCGACCTGCACTATTCCCACCTGCAGACCGCCGCGGCCACCACCACCGCCGCGGCGAGCGCGACCAAGTCTTGCGACTCGCCCTCGGGCGAGCTCTACCTGCCGCTGCGCCTGCCCGCGGACGCCAGCGCCGCCGTGTACGCGTCCAACCTGCTGACCGCCCTGCACGGCTGGGCCAGCGCCGCCGACACCGCGGCGGCGGCGGCCGCGGTGGCCGCCGCCAGCCCCTCCGGCAGCAGCAGCAAGTCCAGCGACAGCGCCGCTACCAGCTCGACGACGCTGCAGTTTTGCGTGCCGACCATTGAGGAGGTGATGGGACTGGGCGCGAGCCCGGCGCCCGGCAGCACCGACGTCACCGCCGCCCTGACGGCGGCGTGCGCCGGCAAGGCCACCGGCGCCGCCGTCCTCATCGGCGGTGTGACCTACTATTGCCCCGACAGCTCTCTGCAGACCGACGGCGGCGGCGGCGCAGCCGGCGGCGGCAAGGTTAGCGGCGCCGCCGCCGCGGGTGGCGGCGGCAGCAGCAACGGCAAGACGCTGGGCATCGCCGCCGCCGCGGCGGCCATCGGCCTTGCGGTGGGCGTGGGCGTCGCCGCGTTTGTGTTCATCCGCCGCAAGCGCGCCAAGAAGGCCGCGCAGGAGGCTGCGGCGGCGGCGGCGGACGCCGAGGAGGAGAGCAGCAAGCACAGCAGCGCGGCCGGCTCGCGCAGGTCCTCGCAAGCGGGCGAGGATGAGGAGGGCAAGGAGGAGGGCGACGAGGACGGCGAGGCCAAGAGCCAGGTCAGCAGCCGGAAACCCTCCACCACCACGCACCCCTCCCGCCCCGCCTCCGCCGCCTCCTCCAAGCGCGGCGCCGCCGACTCGGCGGTCACCTCGCGCGCCGGCTCTACCACGGAGGTGACGGCGGCGCCCGCCGCCGCCAAGGCCTCGCCGCTGGATTGCATGCTGCCGCAACTGATCCTCGCCAAGCACGCTGGCGGCGCCGCAATGCGCGGCCGCCGCAAGACGCTCAACCCCCTGCCCGGCGCCATGGACGCCGGCTCCGCCGGCACCTCGGCCGCCGCCACGCCCGCTGCCAGCACCGGCGGCGCGCCGCCGCCGCCGGAGGCGGCGCCGGAGCCTGCGGCGGCTGCGCCGCCGCCGCTGATGGCGGAGCTGGCCACGGTGGCGGGCGCCGTCAGCGGCGGCGACGACGACAGCGCGGGCTCGGAGCCATCCAGCCCGCGCCGCCAGCCCACGCCGCCCGCGTCGCGGCGGCGCAGCCCCGAGGTCGCCCCGCCCTCGCCGCCGCGCCCCGCATCGCCACCCTCGCCGCCGCGCCAGCCCGAGCCCGAGCCGGAGCCCGAGCCGGCCGGTTTTATCCTGCGGCTCAAGCCGCTGCGCATCCCCACGCTCACGCGGCACCGCGGCGTCGCGGGCGACAGCCTGGCGCCGGCGGGGCGCGGCCCCCCGCGACGCGCTCACGCTGAACGAGGACGCCGCCGACTCGCGCCCCGACTCGCCCATCCTCATCAAGGTGCCCTCCCGCCCGCGCGCCGCCGCGCCGGCCGAGGCGACGCTCATCGCCGTGGCGGCCGCGAAGCGGCGCGAGGAGGACGCCGCGCGGTGGGGCGGCGGCCCTGGCGAGGGGGCGGCGACCAGCACCAGCGTGTTTGCGCTCGGCGGCGCCGGCTCCCTGGGCGCGCCGCGGCCCAGTCACGCCGCCAGCTTTGGCGTGGAGTCCAACGCCACTTGGGTGTCGGGCATGCCCCGCCTCAACAAGGCCACCTCGCTCAACGTGCCCGCCGTCAGCACCGCCGGCGCCCTGCCCTGGCCCTCCACCAACCCTGGCGGCGCCGCCGCCGCCTCGACCTCGACGCCGGGCCAGCTGCCGCCGCTGCGCCGCATGTTCGACGGCCTGAAGGCGCACGCCTGGACCTCGCCCTCGGAGCAGCTGCTGGCGGCGGCGCCGCCGGCAGGGCTGCAGACGGCGGCGTCCGCGCCCGCGCCGCCCGCGGCGGGGCTGACCAGCGCCCAGGCGGCGGCGCGCGCGCTGCTTGACGCGGCGCTGGACGGACTCGACGGCCGGCCATCGGCCGGGTCTGGTGGAAGCGGGGAGCGCGGCAGCAACGCCAGCAGCAGCAGCGGCGGCCGCACCTCGGCCGGCGCCGGCGGCAGCATGTGGGCGTTCAGCAAGCGCACGCAGGTGGTGCCGGAGGCGCTGCTGGAGGACGACGACGGTGAGATGGCGGCGGCGCCGCGGCCGTCGCCGGGCGGCGGCGGCGGCCTTGCGGCCAAACCCGTGGTCACGGACGGAGCGCCGGCCGCCCGCCGCGGCGCCGGCCTCCCTCGTGCGATGTCCTTCGCGCCCAACCGTGCCTCCGCCGCCGCCGCAGCGGCGGCGCTAAGCTCGAGTGGAGGCCGCCGGTCTTCCGGCGGTGGCGGCGCCGCCGCCAGTGCCGACGGCGGCGGTGTGCCGCAGGTCGCGACGGCGGAGCGCTCGTCCGCGCCGACGCCAATGAACAGGGCGGCGGCGGCCGCGGCGGCGGCGGCGGCGCAGACCACAACGCCGCCGCCGTGGCGGCCCGGCGGCGGCGGCTGGCTGCGCAACGCGCGCAGCATGCCCCGTTGAGCGGCTTGGGCTGAGGACGCGATTACCAATGTCGCAGCAAGGGATAGGGGCAGGAGCGGAGTGCGTGGTGGCTGGCTTAGCGACAGGTTGCAGCTTTGCAGGTGACGTGGCAACGAGTATATGGCTTCTTGCAAGTACAGTAGTGTGATCGAGCGGGGCCGGGCGATGGCCCGTGCGCTGCGCGGTGATGAACGGCCGGAGAGGAGGACGTGTGTGAGTCGCGGTGGTGTTTCCTAGCTTATCCCTCGATTGGCATGCTTGATTCACGACATATTCATTCAGTTAGACTCCCGATTTGCTAGCGTGGATAACAAGATTACCCTTGTGTACCGCAGTGTAGAGCCAAGCGATTCGGCGTACTGTAGTGGACTGCTTTGCTTCGCGGTGCCGTGCGCCTCTTGCCGGCACTCAGGTGCACGAACAAACTAGACTTAGCCGTTGATTTTACATTTCAATCACACGAGGCGCGCGTGATCATCCGCCGGGGCGGGGCCCGCCCTTGCGCCGCAGTGTCTAGCACGTCGGCAGGGCGGCCCGTGTGTCCTGCGAGAGCAACGCCGCCCATATAACACCCCCGTGTGCGTTGGGGTTGCATTCCATAGTTGTTGCAGTCAGCGGCAGGCGACCACTTGGTTGAGTAATATGCACTTGAGAGAGGGGAGCCGCTGCGTTTTTTATACGGTAGTAGCATGCTGGGGTTGCTGGCGCGTGACGCGCATTGAGCAGGGCTGTTTGGGAGTTCCGCCACCAGGAAAAGGTCGAAGGTGGCTCTTCAGGACGTGTAAGACTTGGCTGCATAAGACTCGGCACGATCCCATGCAATATCCAAGACAGCTCGACTTCGAAGATTACATCACTCCTCATCCAAGGCAGATCAGTAACTTGGCTCCAACCTTAGCTCCGTCACTTCACGCCATCCCTAATCTTACCGACATCTCAACACAACTCAGGACATCAGGCCCTGCCGATCACCTCGACGCAGTACGATCGTGCGACTGGAGTTAGAGGCGGGACATCAGTCAGCAGCGTTGGGTATCGTTTGGTATCGCTCTGGTGTCTTCCCTCTGTGAACCCCTGGCACGCCACGCAGTGCATGCATGGGGCTCCGAGCGAGCACTCGTCAGCTCGTCTCAAGACGTTCCCAAACGCACTTCACAACATACATACTATAGTTTGTATCACTGCAAGGACCTGAGCGAATTGGGCTGTGTGGGATACGAGTTTTGGGCGCGAACTCGGCGCCGGCTTCATTTACTCCCTGGCAATAATATGCAGAAACACTTACAGAATTTACGTTGCTGATACCTTGCATCGCCTTGGAACGCGGCTGTCAAATTGGAGTCCGCCTCAAACAGCTGATCGCCAAAGTGACCGAGAAGCAAGGGCGTGCCTTCTCACTCACTCTTCAGTGCAACTTCTGTCGGTTTAGGGATTGGAGGACCCGGAGTTGGGGGACAGAGCGATGCCGCGCGCGGCGCCCTGAACGAGCCCCGAGGCTGAGCAGCTGCTCGCGGCTCGCAGCGCTTCCGTAAGGCGAAGCTTAAATAGCGCTCGTCAGATCGCTTCTGGGTGCGCGGCGTCATGGAGCAGCTCTCCGGCGCTCCGGCCGCGCCGGCCAAACCGGAGCGCAAGATACACACGCTCCAGGTCGGCGGCATCCCCGTGGAGTTCCCCTTTGATCCGTACCCCTGCCAGGTGAGGGATAGAGGGAGGGGCCTGGGGATCTGTGGGGTTTGTTCCCGTCCCAGCGCGAGCCTCTGCAGCCGAATACGCGGGAGGGGAAGCCGCGGTAAGATACCGTACAGTGGGTGCCGCGGCGCGCAGGGCGCCTGCACGGGCTGTGGTGTTGCATGGCTGGGGCGAAAGTGGGGGCGCGAGGGCTGTGTGACTCTGTGGCGAGGCTGCTGGTCTCGTCGAGTCTGGGACAAAAGTTGGCTGCAAGCCCTGTGTGGATGGTAGTGCTGATGGCTGCACCGCTTGCCAAGCGTGACACGCTGTGAGCAGCGCACAGCACACACAGTCCAGCCTCGACTTGCGCCGTCCACCCCACACACCCCACACACCACCCCCTGACTTCTGCGCCCTCCCGCTGCTGCTGCTGCTGCTGCTGCTGCTGCTGCTGTCGCCCCACGCCGCACACCCCAGCGTGACTTCATGGAGTCGGTCATCACGGCGCTGCAGCAGGTGCGGCTGGCGGCGGCGGCCAGGGCCGCAGGCATGTGCGTGTGCGTGTGCGTGTGCGTGTGCGTGTGCGTGTGCGTGTGCGTGTGCGTGTGCGTGTGCGTGTGCGTGTATGTGTGCGAGGGAAAAAGGGCGGGAAGCGGCGCCGGGGCCGGGGAGGCGAGCTCTGTCCACTCACCTGCATACATCTGCCCGGGCGCAGCTGCTTGCGCCCCCCTGTTACTTGCAACGTTCCAATATCCTGATTCTGCCTCAGGCCATCTCACTCCTAGACCTGTCATTGCCGTGTTGGACGACACCACAACCATCCCGCGCCTCTCCCCAAAACCGTTCGCATGGCCACCTCCCTTGGGGGCTGGTATCCACAACCCCCATCCCCCCCACCCCCACCCGCACCCCCAACCCCCACAGGGCAAGAACGCGCTGCTTGAGAGCCCCACCGGCACCGGCAAGACGCTGTGCCTGCTATGCTCCACCCTGGCCTGGCGCGAGTCGCTCAAGGTGGGGGCCATGGGGGGCGGGAGGGGGGGGCGTAGAGGGCGGGGCGTAGGAGGCGGGAGGCGGGCAGGGAGGCGGGTGCCTCTGGGCTTGGCCGGCGGGCATGCGGGCGGGCGGCAGCAGGGGATTATGCTGAGTACGCGTTACGGTCGGTCGGAGCGGAGGTCGCGGTCGCTGTTTTGCACGCCCCAGGGTGATGGTGGTGCGGGCCACCGGATCCACGTCCGCCGCACTTGCGGCACGCAGCCACCGCGCCCCTCAACCCCGCCCTCCTCCTCCACCTCCTTGCCTCGCAGCCAGCCACGCCCGACCCGCACGCCGCAGCCGCCGCGGCGCTGGCGGCGCAGGCCGGGCTGCAAAGCTTCGGCGCGCTCGGCGCGCTCGGCGTGCCGGGCGGCGCCGTGGGCGGCGGCGCCGCCGGCACAGCCGCCGCCATGGCCGCCGCCGGCATGGGTGCTGCGGGCGGCGGCATGGGCGGCGGCGGCGGTGGCGGCGGCGGCGGCAAGCCGGAGCTTCCTGTGATCATCTACTCCAGCCGCACGCACAGCCAGTTGGCGCAGGTGATGAAGGAGCTGAGGAACTGCAGCTACAAGTGAGTAGGGAGGGGCCGTGGGGCCGCGGGGGGTGGGGTGGGGGGGGGGCGGGGGCGGGCACCGGCGGGGCGGGTGGGAAGGGGCCAACTCTGAAGCAATGCCGCAAGGAAACATCAGCGGGTGGGAAGGGGGGTTGAAAAGATGGGGCATCCAAGTGCACCATCTTTGGGGGGGAGGGGTCGGGGTTGGAAGGGGTTGTGAAGGGACAGGGGAGGGGGGGACTTGCGGAGGCGGCAGCGGCTGTGCTGCCACGGCCCACATACGACGCGCAACCAACCATGCCACAGCCTGCTTCTCCCGCCTCCGCCTCCGCCTCCGCCTCCGCCTCCGCCTCCGCCTCCGCCTCCGCCTCCGCCTCCGCCTCCGCCTCCGCCTCCGCCTCCGCCTCCGCCTCCGCCTCCGCCTCCGCCTCCGCCTCCGCCTCCGCCTCCGCCTCCGCCTCCGCCTCCGCCTCCGCCATGCGTGAATGTTCATGAATGGAACTCTCCCTCCCACCCCCCGTTGCTTCAACCCACCCACCCGCCCACCACCCGCACCTGCAGGGACCGTGTGCGCTCCACTGTTCTGTCCTCGCGGCAGCAGACCTGCCTGCACCCCACCGCCTCCAAGCTGACGGGCGGCGCCGCCAACCAGGCGTGCAAGGCGCTAACCAGCGCGCGCAAGTGCAGCTGGTGCGGCTGTTGGGGGATGTTGGGGGAGGCGTCGTTGGGGGTGGGTTGAGGGGGCAAGGCGGACGCGGGAAGGGGGAAGGTAGCCTGTTTCGGCGGAGAAGGTGGGGAGCAGGCGTCCGTGTGGGCGGTGCGGTGTGTCATAAATTTTGAGTTCGATATCCAGGCGCACACAGGGCCGGAGGCTGCAAAAGAAGTTCGGTGTTTCAGATTTTCCCACACCCACATCCACGCGCCCGCCCACCCACCCCACCCACCCACCCACCCACCCACCCACCCACCCACCCACCCACCCACCCACCCACCCACCCACCCACCCACCCACCCACCCACCCACCCACCCACCCACCCACCCACCCACCCACCCACCCACCCACCCACCACCCACCACCCACCCACCCACCCACCCACACGCACCCACCCACACGCACCTCTCTCCTCTCCCACCTCTTCTCACCGTCCCCCCCTTCCCCACCGCCACCCCCCCTAAACAGGCACAACAGCCTCAAGTTCGGCAAGTACCGCAACGCCGCGTCCAGCCTGGTGGGCCCCGTGCCCGACATAGAGGAGCTGGTGGCGGTGGGCAAGGCGCACGGCGTGTGCCCATTCTACCTGGGCCGGGACGCAGGTGGGCGGGAGCGGGGGGTGGGAGGCAGGAGGGGGGCGGGGGGAGGGCGGGGGGAGGGCGGGGGGAGGGCGGGAGGGCGGGGGGAGGGCGGGAGGGCGGGGGGGAGCGGGGTGGTGGGCCATTTCGATCAGAGTGCGGGCGGTGGAAAGGTGGTGCTGCGATGCCGAGCCGTGTGCTGCTGCCGTGCCGGCCCTGCTGCGGGTGTTACCTGTCTGGCACCCGCCGGCACCCACCCCCACACACGCCACCACCACCCATTCCTCCCCTCCCCCCCCCCCCCCACGAGTATACCTCTCTCCTCCGCACATGGGGTTGGGGTTGGCAATGGTTGGTTTGGGAATGGCAGAGAAACGAACCCCACCCACTCGTACTTACCCAATCATGCATGGAACCCCACCCGCCCCTGCAACCACCCCAACCACCCCACCCCACCTCCTGCCCCCCAATCAACCCCCCCCCCAACCCAAGGCAAGGAGGCGGACATCGTGTTCCTGCCCTACAACTACCTGCTGGACCCCGGCACCCGCCGCACCATGGCCGACTCCATCAACTGGGCCAACGCGGTGGTCATCTTCGACGAGGCGCACAACGTGGAGGTGCGCGCGGCTGGGGTGGTGGGGTGGGGCGGGTGGAGGTGGGTGGGGCTGGGATGTGCGGAGGAGGAGGGTAGAGGCACCGTGCGCTGCCGCCTCGCACCTCCCGCATCCCACCTCTGGCTGCATCAGTGACCGTTCGCCCGCACCGCCGCCGCCGCCGGTTCATATTCTTCGACTTCTTAATCCGCTCCTTTGCTGCCTCCTCCTCCCACCCACCCTCCCTCCCATCCTCCCTCCCTCCCGCGCGGCCCCAGTCTGTGAGCAGCGACTCTTGCTCCTTCGACATCACCGCCAAGCAGCTCACAGACGCCATGCTGGAGGCCAAGCGGTGAGGGCGGGTGGCGGGGCGGGTGGCGGGGGGGGGGCGGGGGCGGCGTGTGTGGCTGGTGCTGTAGGGGGGGGCTTGGATTGGGATTGGCGCGCTCATTGACGCGGGGACACGGGGGTTGACACGGGCTCGTGGTGGAGGGAGCCAGGTGTGTGACGGTGAGCGCCTGCGTCGCCACTCGCCACGCACCCGCTCATACCTCGCCGACGGGGTTGTGCACACCAACCCAAGGCTAACCAAACTTGACCAGGCGGAGTCCGGGCAAATGCAATACCGGTAGCGCGGGGGTTGCAAAACCGAAAGCCTTGGGATTGGGTTCGTGCTCCATGCCCACACAAGCCGCACTCCCACTTCCAGACACACTCACACACATACATCCACTCTCCCCTGGCCCCCCACACCCCTCACACCCACCTACGCCTGCCGCCGCAGCTGCAAGGAGGCCTGCCTGGAGCGGGTGGAGCGCGGCATGGGCGCCGCCATGGTGGACGTGCCGGCGCCGGGCGAGGTGGGCGCGGGTGGGCGTGGGCTGGGTGGGGCGGGGTTGGGTGGGTGCCAGACCCCGCTGACGCACGGATGGGGGTGGGGTACACACCGCACACCCACCCAATCACGCCCATCAACACCCAACCGCACCTGACACGCCACATACACCCATACACCCATATACACCCCACCCCACACCCACACAGGCGGCCGGCGGGCCCGGCCCCGTGGACTACCGGCGCATGGCGGCCGACATTGACCTGCTGCTGGTGCGGCGGCGGCGGCGGCGGGGTGGGGTGGGCGTGGGGTGGTTGTAGTGGAATTGGGATGGGGCCGGCTGGGCAGGCGTGCCAGCGGGCAGGATGGGGCACACGCCTCAAGCCACGCACGGTTCAAGTCCAAGAGATTGAATCCGAACCTTCCGCACACACGCACGCTACCCCCATTGATTGGGCTGGTGTTTACAACCCCACCCCCAGATGGTGCTCAAGAACCTGGAGAACCAGCTGCACAAGACGTCGGCCGGCCTGCCGCCGCCGCCCTCGCACGGCGGCGGCGGCGACGGCGGCGGCCTCACCCGCCCCGGCAGCTTCCTATTCGAGTTCCTCAGTGGGTCCTGGCGCTCACACGGGCGGGCTCTGACTGGGGGCGCTGATGCAGGGAACTGGCTGGTGGCGCTGACACGGGCTCTGACACTGGCTCTGACGGGCAAGGCGCCGCAGCCGAGTGGCGCGAATGAATGAGTTAGAATTAAATTCTCCCCACGAGCGTGTTATGGTTGAGCGCGGCATGCACATGCGAATGAGACTGAGCGCGCGCAACGGATATTGCTGGGATGGGATGCTGTACGCATCAGACACAGACAGTGGTTGTTGTTTCCCTTGTGTCCTCTGACACACACACAGACAGTGTGGGCATCAACGCGCACAACGTGTCGGCGCTGCACGCCACCATCGACGCCGCGGCGGACGTGCTGTCGGCGGCGGAGGTGGAGGCGGGCCGCAGTAACGCCAAGGTCTCCACCGTGGCGTGAGTGCTCGCCTCGCTCTTATGCATATACACTGAAGCACATATGTTTGGTTTGATGAAATGGGTTGGGAGTATCTTGGGCTGGTAGCCACAACCCCTCCCCGTGTGCGCGCGCGTTGGCGGGAAAGGGCCGGGAAGCCGCGCATGGGCGAGGCGTGTCAGAAGCCTCATGTGTGTGTGGGGAAAACGGGCGTCGGACTGCATTGCAACCAACCCCCACTGGGCATCGGCACTTCACAAATTTGCCAAAAGAAATGTTCGCATGGACTCCCACTCACCTCACACCCCACCCACCCCAATCCCCTCATTCCCCACCCCCACCCCCTGTAGGCTGCAGCACCTGCAGTCCTGCCTCAGCCTGGCCTTCTCCACGCTGGAGCCGCTGTCCGACCGCCTGGGCGCGCCGCCCGCGCACAAGGGCTTCCGCGTACACGTGCACATGCAGCGCAGCTGGGGCGCCGACAAGCTGCCGGCGCCCACGCTGTCCTACTGGTGCTTCATACCCGGCATGGCCTTCAGGTGGGGGGAGGAGGTCCGGGGGGCTGGGGGGGGGGGAAAGGGCGGGATGGGGACGGGAAAGGGCGGGAGGGGATCGGGGACGCATAGGGGCAGGAATAGGGGAAGCAGCCTGCGGATGAATGGGCAGTGCGATGATCTTGCGTTGTTTGTTTGCACAAGCACGCGCCCGCCCTCCATCACACCTGCCCGCCGTCTATCACTCACACACACATACGCACTTGCGGCCGCAGGCGGCTGGCGGCCCTGCGGCTGCGCTCCTTCCTGCTGACCAGCGGCACGCTGAGCCCCATGGACAGCTTCGCGGGCGAGCTGCAGATCCCCTTCCCGGTGCGGCTGGAGAACCCCCACATCATCGCGCCCAGCCAGGTGCGTGACCGTGCGTGTGTTGTGTGGGAGGAAGTGTGTGTGGGACAAAGTGTGAGTGCGTCACGGGTGCTAACAGTCGTACCGACCCAGGATAAGAGACATAATGGAGCCGTGCGGCCATGCGGTGGCGCGGTGGGGCGCTGGGCTTCGAGGGCTGAAGGGCCAGGGACGAGCGTGTGCTGGGCCGCTGGGTGGGGGAGCTGGGCACGACGCGGGGGATAATGGGTGTGGGTGTGGGCGCCGCCAGCCGCCCGTGCTCGTCCTCCAGCGTGCCCGCCTCGGGCTGGTTCGTCCCTGGGTTCGCACGGTTGGTTTGGGTCTGCAATGCACTCCCGTCTCCGACCGGCCCCCCCCTACCCAGCATGCCCCTGCCCCCTGTTGCGGCTGCCGCCGCGCGCCCCGACCCGCCTCGACCCGCTGCCGGCCCCCAGGTGTGGGTGGGCGTGCTGCCGGTGGGCCCCAGCGGCGCTGCGCTCAACTCCACATACGCCTCACGCGACAGCACCGCCTACAAGGTGGGCGGCCGCGCCTGTGCCCCCTGCACCCGGCGCCCTGTCGCCTGTCGCTTGCCGCCTGTCCCCTGCCCCCGGCCGCCTGTCCCCTGGCCCTATGCCCCTGTGCACGGGGCGGAGGGAGGGTATAGCCGACCACGCGGCATGTTACGGGGTTACGGGGTTATCGGCGCGATCTGTTGCAACGACATGTCAGCATCGTCTAGCTAGGTCGGTTTAGCTTGGGCTGGTGTTCACAACCCCCTCCTCCTCTCCCCCCTATCTCCCCGCCCCCCTATCTCTCCTCCTCCGCCCCCCCCCGCAGGACGAGCTGGGCAACGCGCTGGTGAACGTGGCGCGGGTGGTGCCGGACGGGCTGCTGGTGTTCTTCGCCAGCTACGCCGCCATGGACAGCGCCATCGGGCACTGGAAGCAGAACGGAGGTGAGGGGAAAAGGGGGCGGGGTGGGGTTGTGAACACGAGCTCAAGCTAGACCAAGCTAAACTAGGCAAGGAAGAGGCAAATGCAACTGCAGCAATCATACATTTGGGGGGGTTGTGAACACCAGCCCAATCTAAACCCAAGCGAAACTAGACAAGGGACAGGCAGGTGCAGTTTGCGGCAATAACGGGGGGGAGCGGGCGTGGGTGGGTGGGTGGGTGGGTGGGTGGGTGGGTGAGGATAGGGGTTAGGGCAGGGGCCGTGTTGTTCTCGAGCCGCAGGTTGGCCGTAGCAATTGGCTGATGGGGCCGAATGCCGGATGGGCGCGGGGAAGGAGATGGTAGGGGAGTTGAAGCGCGAGGGCTGGGGGAGTGCCGGCGTCCCTGTGCGGGCAAGCGAATGTGGCGCGAGCGGGGGCGCGGGGACGCCGTATGCAGCCGCCTGCACCACCTGCACCACCACCTCACCTCAACCGCGGCCGCCCCCTACCCCAAACACCGCCGCCCCCTCCCCTGCCCCTACCCCCAAAGGCGCGGGCGGCGTGGGCAGCACCTGGGAGCGCATCGTGCGCCACAAGGCGCCGGTGGTGGAGCCGCGCGAGAGCGCCGCCTTCGGGGCCGCCATCGAGGAGTTCCGCACCCGGCTGGACGACCCCGCCACACAGGGCGCCGTGTTCTTCGCCGTGTGCCGCGGCAAGGTGCGGGGCCGTGTGCGTGACTGTGTTAGAGAGCACACAAGGGAAAACGACAACAAGCGACCTTGCGTGCGGTGCGGCAAGTCGCGACGGAACGCATACTGTGTGTGTGTTTGTGCGCCTTTCCACGCCCTTCCCATTGCTTCGGGTTTGGTTCAGCTTGGGCTGGTGTTCACAACTCCCAGCCCCCCCACCTCACCCCCTGCCGCCCCCCCCCAACGCCCCCCCACCCCGCCCTGCCAGGTGAGCGAGGGCCTGGACTTCAGCGACCGGGCGGGGCGCGCGGTGGTCATCACAGGCATTCCCTACGCCGTCAAGAACGACCCCAAGGTGCGGGGCGGCGTGTGTGTGGGAGGGTGGGGTGGCGGGGGCTGGATGGGGCACAGTGGGGGCCGCCGACTAGGGTGTGTGCCTGGCACGTGCACGTGCGTCTGGGGTATGCGTACCGTGCAATGCATGTCTGCTTGTCGCACATAAGCTGTAGCTAAATTGCAGCTAAAACTTTGCAGCTAAACGAAACGGTGCACCTGCTGGTGCGCAGGTGCGGCTGAAGCGCGACGTGCTGGACGAGGAGGCGCGCGGCGGCGGCTCCGCCTCCTCGCTGCTGGGGGAGGGCGTGAGCAGCCTCAGCGGCGAGGCCTGGTACACCAACACGGTGAGAGGGTGGGAGGCGGGGGGGGGCGAGGGGCGGAGTTAGGGGGAGGGGGCAGGGAGCGAGGCGGGGGCGGGGAAGGAGGAGCCTGCGGGGTCGCGGCGCAGGGGGCGGCTGGCGAACGGGACAGCTCCGCACACGTGGCGCGTGTGGCCGCGGCTGCCCCCACGCCCGCACACGGCCCTCCTACACACACGGGCCCCCGTGGTTGGTTAAGCTTGGACTGGGACTCACACACACGCCCCCGTCCCTTCACCTTCCCAGGCCATGCGCGCGGTGAACCAGGCCCTGGGCCGCGTGATCCGGCACCGCTGGGACTACGGCGCCATTCTGTTGGCCGACGACCGATTCCGCGGCGCCAACACGCAGAAGAACATGAGCCGCTGGGTGCGCGAGCACGTGAACGTGTACGAGCACTTTGGCCGCGCGCTGGGCTCGCTGACCAAGTTCTTCAAGGTGGGCTGTTTGTGGTTGTGCGTGTGTGCGTGTGCGTGTGGGCGTGTGCTTGTGCGTGTGCGTGTATGTGGCCGTGTGTGTGTGTGGGGGGGGGTGCGTGTGGTGTGCATGTAAGCGCGTGGGTGTGTGCGTGTGCGTGGCCGCTCCGCCGGTCGGCGGGTTCTGCTGTGCATCTGGGGGGGGCTGATTGTACACGTCGAGCTGATTTTGCACATCCGCATCCATCCATCCAGGACAAGCAAGGCTTCCAGGCCCCCGGCAAGGCGCTGCCCGGCCGCGCCACCGCCCTGTCCGCCTTTGAGACCGTCGCCGGCGCCGCCGCCACCTCGTCAGCCGCCGCGGCGGCGCTGGCGGGCGCCGGCGGCGGCGGCGGCGGCGGGCGCAGTCTCATGGACAGCGTGCCGGCGGCCATTGACGTCAGCGGCATTGGCGCGCTGGCGGCCAAAGGGCTTGGTGGTGGCGGCAGCAATGCGGCGGCTAAGGCGGGTGGCAGCGGCGGCGGCGGCGTGGGTGGCGGCGGCAAGAAGCCCGCGGGAGGGTTGTTGGGGCTGCTCAAGTCGGCGCCCGCGGCGGCGGACGCGGGCGCGGCGGATGCGCCGGTCGCGATCGGCGGCGGGCTGGGTGGCGGGGGTGGAGGCGGCGGCGGCGGTGGTGGGAGCGGCGGAGGTGCGGCGGCGGCGGCAGCGGCGTCGAACCCATACGACCAGAGTCAGGGCCGGAGTCAGCGGCAGCACCAGCCGCCGGCTCAGCAGCATGTGGGTCTGGCGGCGGCGCTGGGCGCGGTTGGCGGCGGCGGAGCCGTGACCGGGGCCGGCACGAGCACCAGCAGCCAGAGCTCGCAGCCCGGCGCGGCGCAGCTGCCGAGGGCTTTCACCGCTACTGCCGGCGGCAGCAGCGGCGGCAGTACCTACGGCGGCGGCGGCGCAGTGGGGTTCATGGGACCGCCAGCCTCGCGGCCGGTCAACATGCTGGCGTTACTCAGTGGCGGCGGCGGCGGCGGCGGGCCCGGCAGTAGCTTCGGCGGCGGCGGCGGAGGCGGCGGATTCTCAGGTGGCGGCGGCGGTGGCGGCGGCGGTGAGGTGGTGGTGGGCCCGCATCACCGGCTGGCGGAGCACAAACGGCGCGCGGCGGAGGGGGCGGAGGGGGCTGGGCCGGGCGGCTCCGGCGACACGCAGGATGCGGACGCGACGCAGGGCGGCGGCGGCGGTGGGCACCCGGGCCGCACCGCTAGTGGCCTCACCCGCCTAGTGCTGCACCCAGTGCAGCCGCCAGCCGCAAACGCCGGCGGCGACGGCGGCGGCGGCAGTGGCGGCGCCGGCGGCGCAGCCGCCGCGGACGCGGCGGCCAAGCCGGCGCAGGGCGGCGCCGCCGCAGGCGGCGGCGGTGCGGCTGCTGCCGCCACTGCCCCGGGAGCTGCTGGCACAGCCTCGGGGGCGGGGGCTGGGGCGGGTTCTGAGGCCGGGGGTGGCGGCAAGGCGGACCCGCGCGCCTTCATGGCCCAGCTCAAGTCGGACCTCAGCGCCGCCGCCTTCAAGTCCTTTCAGCGCCTCATGTCAGAATACAAGTGAGCCGCGGGGGGGGGGGGGGGGGGGGGGCGGGGGCGGGGCGGGGGCGGGGCGGGTGCCTCTGGGCGTGGCCGGGCCCGCAACATGCCGCACTGCGTGCCGTCGCATAACTCACCCGCCACTGCCAACGCCACTAACACCACCAACACCACCAACACCACCCCACCCACCCCACCCACCCAAACAGGGCCTCCAAGAACCTGACCGCCTTCGTGGACGGCGCCGTGGCGCTGCTGCGGCCGCCGCCCACCGCGCACCTGCTGCGCGGCGTGGCGGCCTTCATGCCGCGAGAGCAGCGCGACTGGTTCGCCCGCGTCACAGAGGTGCACTTGCGCGCGGCGTCGGCGGAGGGCGGCGCCGGGGCGGGCGGCGCCGGGGCTGGGGCGGGTGGCGCCGGTGCGGAGGGAGGCGGTGCGGCGGGAGGGGGGAGAGTGGGCGCGCCGGCCGCGGCGTCGCAGGGTAGAGCGGCGGCGGCGCCGGCTGCGGGGGGCCCGGCGGCGGCGGGCAAGACGCTCGGCAAGCGGCCGGCCCCGTCCGAGGTCGCCGCGGCGGCGTGCGCCGCAGTTAGCCAGGCCAAGCACGGCGCGCCTGCGGCGCAGCAGCAGCAGCAGCAGGCGAAAGCCTCCTCCTCCAGCACCGCCGCCGCCAACCCAGGCCTCAACGCGCTCCAGATGCGGGCGGCGGCGGGCCGCCGCCCTGAACGCCGCCCTCGCCAGCGCGCCGGGCGCGGGTGGTGGCGGCGGCGGCGGTGGTAGCGCGGCGGCCGCCCAGCTGCGCGCGGCGCTGGCGGCGCCGCGCCCGAACTCGGGGCGAGGCGGCGGCAGCGCCGCGGGCCCGTCGACTTCTACAGCTAGTGGCGGCGGCGGCGGCGGCGGCGGCGGCGGCGGCGGCGGCGGCGGCGGCGGCGGCGGCGTGAAGGCCGTGCCCGTGCACGCGGCGCGGCACCAGCAGATCCGGAGCGCGCTGGAGCAGCAGCCGCCGGCGAGTGCGGGCGCGGGCAAGGCGCCGGCGCTGCCGGCAGGCCACGTCAGCGCCTACGGCAGCGCTCCCGTCGCGGGGGCCGCCGGGGCAGCCGCGCCGCCCGCCAAGCGCCCCAACCTGGGCCCCGCTCCCGCGTCCTCCGCCGCCGCCGCCGCAGGTGGCGGCGGCGGCGGCGGGGTGCTGTCGGCGGCGGCGGCGGCGACGCCGTGCAGCCTGTGCGGGCAGCGGCCCATGAAGAACGCGCACGAGGGGCCGTGCGGCCACGTGGGCTGCTACAACTGCTGGCTGGTGCAGCTGGCGGTGCACTTCAAGTGCAAGACGTGCGGGCGCGGCATGCGTCAGAAGAACCTGAGCAAGAAGTACTTTATGTGATACTTCATGTGATGTGATGATGGGGGGCTTCGCCGTCTCGCATGGGTGTTGGTTTCAGTGCTGTTATGGAAGCGCGCAAAGAGGTTTGCGGCAGGTTGCGGGCAGCGGCGTGACTGCGAGGATGCGCAGCGGTGTGTTGAGCGCGGCATGGGGTTGGGTGGACGGAGGGAGGGCGGGTGACCGGGCCGGTCAGGAAGGCGGCATTCTAGGTTGCAGAGTTGCTAGCGGCAGGACTGAGCGGCTGTGAGCTGCGCCGTCGGGGGGGGCAGTGGGCAGGCAACTCATCGGGGGCAGGCAGTGTGCGCAGGTGTGCACTCGGCGGTTGCAGGCGTGTGGCAGTGCCTGTTTTGTGCACAGGCTTCTGTGCACATAGCGTATGTGTGATGTGCATGTGCTATTCATGCGGACAAGCGTGGACAGGCGTAGATTACGGAATGCTTGACAGACTGCTGGTAGGCAGGTGGGCAGCAGGCAGCTAGGCACTTGCGGGGCTGGGCGGGGCTGGGCGGGGCGGGAGAAGCTAAGAAGTGCCGCGCCGCAGCGGGGTTCCCTGGCACGCGCTTCATTTAATGAAGGGCAAGCTCGGACATGCTTTGGACGTGCTTTGCGTCAGGAGACGCTGCAGTCACCAGGTTATCGCTTGAGCGCTGTGTGTCAACATGTGATAAACCATGTCTAGCCGACCTCGAGTGGACAAGAAACAGCGGACTATTGCCACAGCCCAGAAGCGATTGAGGATGTATATGGGATTTGCGACTCAGGCTGCTGCTTTGGTGCGCCCGGTCTGATGCTTTCTTGCCAAAACTTGCGCGCCCTTTCTTGCTATTTTAGCGACGGCAGCACGTGAATCATACCTACAGGCTATTTGATTAGTCTGCGCAACTTTTCGATGTGCGCGGCTGAGCTATGCGACGAGTTCGTTTTCGTTGCCCGAACCTATATTTGCGCTCGTGTCCGCGTGTAGCTCCTTTAAAGCATTTGTGGAAGTTCAGGTATGTTGCAATAGTATACAGGAGTTGCGCTATTGACAATTCGGGGACATTCTGAGGATGGCGGTCGCGAAGGCGCCCCCACGAAACCTCCCGTAGCATGCGCCCGGATTACGAATCCCAATGTATTTAAGCCCCCCTTGCATACGCCTTATGCATATTCAGTGCCACCGTCCACCATCGTCTTAGTCGAGGCTAATTTAGCTTGTGCCGTCGGCTTGACAACACTAGTGTTTGGGCGGTTGACAACTGAAATCGCTAGCCGAGCCTGGTCGACCAATCACCATGGCGCGCTCATCGATATGTGCAGCTATGCTGCTGCTTGCCATGGCCAGCGGCGCGCTTGCGGGTACGCGCCGGACACTTCGACCTCCGATGGCGGTCGCGAAGCTGGCGGGCGCCGTAGTGAACCTTCGCGGCGAGCTCCTTGTGATAGATGCTGCCTGCTACATGTGAATCATGCAACATGGTGGTGGTTGACTAAGCTCTTGTGCCTGCTCGTTCGGCTCGCCCCTGGGATGCAGCGAACATCGCCTGCACGGGGACCCTGTTCACCAAGGAGAACTTCGCGGGCGCGAGCCTCAACATCACGCTGACGCCTCAGGGCGCCTCTGATAAGGCGTACCTGGCTAACCTCAAGGACATCAAGCTGTCGGGGGTGGGTGCTAATAAGGCTTCGGGTTCGGGCCTGTGGGGGCACGCCCGCTTGTGCGCGCTTGACACCCTTGTGCTCGTAATCGGGGCAACGCCTCCCCCTGCTCGCAATAGAAACACGTGGGGTGTACGCGCAGCAAGCCCCCTTCAACGCTTTGCCCCTTCAATCCTTCCCCCCCCCCCGCACAGGTCCCGGGCCACCCCCACTGGGACGATGTGACCCGCTCCGTCAAGCTGGCGTGCACCTGCATGGGCGCCACCAGCTGCGCCGCCGACTTCGGGTGAGGGCGCGAGAGTGCGGTGTGCACACGGCCAACCCACGCACCCGGGCGGGGTGCTAGCGCCGTCGCTGTCCCTTTTGCAGCTCTTGGTCATGGATAGCGTACATACCCTGTATGTGTCCTCGCTGCTACCCCCCGCTGGAGCCGGACCCGCCCCACCTCAGCTGGCGCCCCCTCACGCGCGTGCGCCGCCTGGCCCCCGCCCCCGCCCCCGCCATCGTCCCAACCCCTGCCTCCCAACCCCTGACTCCATCCAACCCGTGCCTCCAACCATCCAACCCCACGCAGCATGGTCATCCTGCGCCTGTGGGCCGAGGACGCCGCCAGCGGCCGCGGCGGCGGCTCCTCCTTCAACATCACCTGCAGCAACGTCACCGCGGACGGCATGAGCTGCGCCGGCGCCCAGGCCGTGATGACGGGCGGCTGGGTGGGCCGCACCTCCGCCGTGGGCCTGCTCTACAACGCCCCCGACTTCACCCTTCCCAAGCCCAAGAAGACCCCTGCCCACAGTGAGTGTTACTGACTTGCGGTAATTGCACCCATCCATGCACCAAGCACATGCGGGGGCTCGGGGTGGCAGCAGGCTGGGCTCGAGGGCTACTAGTACGGCTTGACAGGACGTGCCGCGAGCTGCACGTGCATGGGCATGGGCAGTGGACGCGGGTGCAAGCGGCTCACATGCTCTCTCGTACGTACCAAGGGGGGGCGCTTCTCACGTGTGTGTCCTGGCCGCAACTGATTGCAGAGTCTCCCAAGCCCACGCACGCCCGGAGCCCCAAGCCCCAGCCCTCGCCGAAGGTCAAGCCCGCTCCCAAGCCTGGTGCGTGAGGAACAATCTCATGCCGCGCTATTGGGTTCCGTACGTGGGCCTTGCATGCTTGTACCCGCCCCCACAGCGCAATGAACACACATGTGCGCGCGTCGCTCAAAAACTCGCATCGTCGCCGCCCGATCTAAGCTGCCGTGTGTTTTCCCGCCCTGGTTTCCCGCCTCCGGTCTGCAGAGGCTGCTAAGAACGCGTCGCACCCCGCGGTCATGCCTGGCACTACAACTACCCCCGCCCCGGCCCCCACCCCCAACTCCAGCATGGCCGGCGGCCGGCACCTGCTGTCCAAGAAGGGCCACGGTGAGCGAGCGGCTGGGTTGGGTCGGATTCGGCTTTGGGCGTGGGTACGGGGCGTTGCGGCGTGTCAGGTGGCACGGTGCGGCGATGCATGCGTGATGCACGCCGCAGCCAGCAGGTGCAGCCGCCAAACGTATGTGGCACGATACGGACAGTCTTGTGGGGCGATTGACTAGTGATGCCCCAAGTGACGCACCCGATAGATGCGGCAGAAGAGAATTGGGACGCGCTGTTCTGCTTCTCCTGGGTGGTCAGGTGTCCCAAGAAACTGACGTCTCCCGCGCCTTGCGTCCATCGCTCACAGGCTCTGACTCCGGCTCCTCGCCTATGCCCGATTCTGGCGAGGCCCCTGAGTCTGGCATGGCCCCTGAGTCTGGCGAGACCCCCGAGTCTGGCGACGCCCCTCAGCCTGCGGAGACGCCCGAGGGCGCGGAGGCGCCTGAGACCATGGAGGGCCCTGAGGGCGCGGAGCCCGCGGGCATGGCCGCCTCTGCCCCGTCGCCTGAGATGACGAAGGAGAAGGGCGCTAAGGGCCCCAAGCCCGGTCACCACACCGCCCACCACCCCACCGCGCACCACCCTACCGGCCACCACTCTGGCGAGGCGAGCCCCGAGCCTTCGCCCGCCGCCCACCATCGCAGCCTGCTCAAGAAGCACCACGGCAAGAAGGGCCCCTCGACCGCTGCCAGCCCTAAGCCCGCCCACCACCCCGCTGCGCACCCCAAGGCCAGCCCTGAGCCGTCTCCCGCCGGCCACCACCGCAGCCTTCTCGGCAAGAAGCACCACCACAAGGCCGGCCCCGCGACCGCTGCCAGCCCTAAGCCCGCCCACCACCCCGCTGCGCACCCCAAGGCCAGCCCTGAGCCGTCTCCCGCCGGCCACCACCGCAGCCTTCTCGGCAAGAAGCACCACCACAAGGCCGGCCCCTCGACCGCTGCCAGCCCCAAGCCCGCCCACCACCCCGCTGCGCACCCCAAGGCCAGCCCTGAGCCGTCTCCCGCCGGCCACCATCGCAGCCTGCTCAAGAAGCACCACGGCAAGGCCGGCCCCGCGACCGCTGCCAGCCCCAAGCCCGCCCACCACCCCGCTGCGCACCCCAAGGCCAGCCCTCAGCCGTCTCCCGCCGGCCACCACCGCAGCCTTCTCGGCAAGAAGCACCACCACAAGGCCGGCCCCTCGACCGCTGCCAGCCCCAAGCCCGCCCACCACACCGCCGCGCACCCCAAGGCCAGCCCCGAGCCTTCTCCCGCCGGCCACCACCGCAGCCTGCTCGGCAAGAAGCACCACGGCAAGAAGGGCGGCAAGAACCACTCTCCGTCGCCGGCCCCTGCGCCTACGCCGTAGTTTCTCCGTTGCGTGCGGAGCCTTCAGCGTCACTTCCAACTGGAAGGGCTGTCGACGTTTCTATATAGCGTTGCCGTTGGCACACATACACCATCCGGCGGTGTGCTAAGTGAGGGCGGGTGCGTGTACATACTGTACGAACTGAGTTTTGACGCGGACAAAACGGGCGGTCGATGAGTAGATGACGGCGGTGGCTCGACATGCCATGACTGATGACTGCAGCTGCACCATTCGATCCTCGAGCTTTGTCAAGCTGCGCGCATGCAGCTGACCTCCTGGAAAACTGACCTAACTTGACTTGACCCCATAAACGTGCCCTTGGTGTCAGCGCGCGCTTTATGTGCGTTGGGCCCGTCGGGTCCCCCTGTATTGATTGGGAAATAGCTGTGGGTTTGCAAATGTGATGGCTTGAGCACGGATGGTTCTTGTCCGCAGGATTGGGCGTGGACTGACGACACCGGCCCCTGAAATGTTGGGGCTTCCGAGTGCGTGTGCGAAGCGTGTGTGATGATGACGGTACACGCGAAAACCTATGTGAATGAACTTATGGAAGAGGCCGCCACGCACGTCCGCAAAGCGAGCATGTGCATGACTTGCAAGGCCACATAGGTAAAGAAGCCTGCTGCTGTGTGCACTGCCGTGGACACGGCGCGTGGTCCTATGTAACTAACGTGGGTATGTTGCAGCTGCGAGTCGACCTCTGGCCCGGGCCCGAAGCATGGTCACCGCAGCCTACAGCAGTCTCTAGGGGCGAGATCACGGCAATCACAAAGCCAGTTAGCCAGCCTCACATGCGTGCCAAGCAAGGCCTCAAAGGCGTGGCTTTCAGGCGATGGGCAGGGCGCCGGCGCCGGCAGGGGGGTGACCTACAGCACACAGATTATGACCGCTAGCCACTGCACATGTTATGACCACTACGTTCTGCAGCGCGGGCCCGAGTGTTGGAAGTCAGGTCCGTCCAGCGTGCATGTTGTTATCTTCAGGCCTCCCTCCTTGCCTCCCTCCAGAGTCCGGAACGACTCGCTCGGGGGCCGCTTCCTCCGGGCTGACCATGTGTTGCTGGTCCGGAACGACTCGCTCGGGGGCCGCTTCCTCCGGGCTGACCATGTATTGCTGGTCGGTGGTTGTAACGTTGCAACGGACGCAAAGGCCAAAGGGACGGCAGCCGGGGATGGCGGAATGGCACGCAGTTCTTGTGTCCACCCGGGGGTAGGGGTCAAGGTAGGGGTAGGCAGGGGAGGGGTAGGGGTCCCCCTGGGGCCACCGCGCGCAGCGCTAAGCTGGCCTTGCCCTCTTCCTTGCCCTGCCCTGATGCCTGATCCGCCGGCCGTTGAATGGGGCGGCCCCACACCACATTTAGGATGGCAGAGGAGTTGACTTTCCTCAGCTCTCTCGTCAGCGCTTCGGGAGAATGGGCCGGCAGTGGCGTGCCGTCTCGGTGGTGGGTGCCGGCGGCGGCGGGCGCTGGAGGACCCAGGGTTCACAAGGTGTGACCCAGAGTGAGACTGGTACACTCGCGGGTCCGCGCACCTGAGCAATAACATATGCATACATTGCACATTATTCTGAACATGCTGGTCGCTAGTTTGGTGCAACGGGCGTGCCTGGAAGGCGCGCCCACGAAACGGCCCGTAGCGCCCGACTCATTTGCGAATGGCCGGCGGTATTTAAGCCGCTCGCCCGCCCATATATTTTATACCAAGGCGAGCCGCCTTATACACTTAGACGGCCCTGCTCTAGATAATTTAGCCTGCGAGTCTAGCACTTCTTGAATCGTATACTGGTCCGACCTTCCCTACCTCCACACGTTTGCGGTCATGGCGCGTTCAGCAGCATACGCAGCACTTGTGCTGCTGGCCATGGCTAGCGGTGCTCTCGCCGGTGAGCCGGGGCACAGCGGAGCCGTCAAGGCGCGATGTCTGACCGGCCGCAGTGCGCTACGTCGGGATGCCTTCTTGCTTGCAAGAAGGCAATGGAAAGGCCATGGCTATGATCACGCCTATTCGCCTGGTGCATATCGAAAACCGCCCGCGCTACCCCCTTCACCGACTTCCTACAGCTGGCATCACCTGCACGGGGACCATCTACGTCAAGTCGGGCTACTCCGGCAACAGCCTCAACATCACGCTGACGCCGCAGGGCGAGTCCGATAAGGCATACCTGTGGGACCTGAAGGACGTGCCCTCCGGCGTCCCCGGCAAGCCCACCTGGGATGACCTGGCCAACTCCATCAAGCTGACCTGCTCCTGCCTGGACGGCGCTGCCGCCTCCACCTGCGCCGCCGACTTCGGGTGGGTGCGCGCAAGGGCCTGGACCATATCTCCGCCTCTCCAGTGCAACCGCCGCAGCCCCCATCCTCCGCCAGTCTACATGCGCCCCCTTGCCGTGCCCGGTTGCCCCTTGCTGCCGCCTCCCCGCTCGTGTGCCTTGGGTTTGGCGACCACGGACGCGGCTGGCGTGTCAGTCACTCGCCCCTAACACAATTGCGCGCCTCTTGCCCCCCGCCCCCGCCCACCTACAGCATGACCATCCTGCGTGTGTGGGCCGAGCCCGGCTCCCGCGGCCACGGCGGCGGCGAGTCTCTGAACGTGACCTGCACCCCCTCCACTGACGGCATGAGCTGCGCCGGCGCCCTGACCCCCATGCCCGCCGGCTGGGGCTCCCGCCTGTCCGCGGTCGCCATCCTGTACAACAACGCCGACTTCACCCTGCCCAAGTCTCGGCCCAAGAGCCCCTCCCCCGCTGGTAAGAGGCGGTGCATGGGCTGCGTGGCGTGGCCGAGCGGCCTCTGTGGTTGTCGTGGGCCTCCGCGTTGCTGTGCTGTGCCTGGCCGTTGCTGAGCTAATCCGCGGACTCCGCTACCTCTGTCCTGGACCCAACAGGTGCGCCCAAGCCGACTCCCTCTCCTGAGACTGAGAAGAGCCCCGCTCCCAAGCCCTCGCCCGAGACTGGCAAGAGCCCTAAGCCCGCGCCCGCCCCGGAGACTGGCAAGAGCCCTAAGCCCGCGCCCGCGCCGGAGACTGGCAAGAGCCCCAAGCCCGCGCCCAAGCACAAGCCCACTCCCAAGCCCAAGAGTCCCAAGCCGAGTGAGTTTTGGGCGACGAAAGCCTTTGCAGATGCGCAGTTCTCCGTCTTGTCAGACCAGACTTGTGCCAGACGACGCTGCCTTCTGCCTGTGCTCACCACGCGCTGCTAAGAAGGGAAAATCTGGACCTGAACACTCCCTGCCTGTCCTGCAACCGCAGGCCCCGCTCAGAAGTCGCCCAAGCCCAGCGCCGCCGGCTCCGGTCGCCGCCTGCTCGCCAAGGCTGACGGTGCGTGCGACCGTGCGTGTCCTGTGTGCCCACTCGTGTCGTTCCACCGGGTTTGCGGGCCGCACGCAAGTAGCGAAGGTGCCGAACGCCGGCGGTCGCATGCTGACAATGATCTGACGTGTTGACATACACGCCCTGCGGTATCTGTGCTGGTGCAGGCCCCGCTGCCTCCAAGCCCGAGACCCCGGCCGCCTCCCCCGACATGAAGGAGAAGGCCGGCAAGAGCCCCAAGCCCTCGACCCCGGAGACGCCCGCCCCTGCCCCTGACAAGCCCGCCACCAAGCCCGCCACCAAGCCCGCCACCAAGCCCACCAAGCCCACCAAGCCCACTAAGCCCACTAAGCCCACTAAGCCCACTAAGCCCGGCCACCACGGCCGCAGCCTGCTCGCGAAGAAGCCCGCTGGTGAGTACTGGACTCTGCTGATGAAATTGGCATGCACGTGCTTTGTTTCACTAACTGGATGGCGCCCTTCTGCCCTGGTACCCCGGCTCACCTTCTTATACCCCCTATCGTATGCAGCTGGTCCCGCCAAGGGCCCCAAGCCCGCTGTTAAGCCCGCCAAGAAGCCCGCGACCAAGCCCGTCAAGAAGCCCGCCACCAAGCCTGCCCCCGCCCCCGAGCCCACCGTCGCTGGCCCCATGCCCGCTGCCGCTGGCCCCGTGCCGTCGCCCGCTGCCAAGCACCACGGCCGCAGCCTGCTCACCAAGAAGCACAAGCCTGGTGAGTGCCACGTCACGTTCGCGGGTGAAGGGGCTTGCGGCCTAGATGTAGCAGCGCACCCTCTGCCTGTTGTCGGTAGTGCATCGGTGTCAAAGGTCAAAGTCCACTACTGTGCCCCCATACTGAGCCGCTGTCCCCCGTGCCTGTCCCTTTCCCCACTACAGCCGCCGGCCCTGCCCCTGCTGGTGCGCCCAAGCACAAGGGTGGCAAGAAGGGCGGCAAGGGCAAGTCCGCCCCTTCGCCTACCCTCAAGCCGTAAGGCAGACATCATCACTCGTGGATGAGCGACGAATCCACTGATTGACCGGGACTGCCTTGATCATTTTAGCTACTGTAGACCGACATGGCAACGGGTCTGGTCTGGACTTGATTAGGCGAGCTTAGGCGCGCGATTGGCGCCGCGCACCGTTTGTGATTGAGGTGGCGGCGAGAGCGTGGCGTATGGTGCTGTGTGGTCGTGCCGAATTGACGTCAGGATGGAATGAGGGAACGCACGCGTGCTGCCAGTCAGGGTGATCAACACAATCCATTGATCTCTCCC
Source organism: Chlamydomonas incerta (assembly GCA_016834605.1). Lineage (NCBI taxonomy): Eukaryota > Viridiplantae > Chlorophyta > Chlorophyceae > Chlamydomonadales > Chlamydomonadaceae > Chlamydomonas > Chlamydomonas incerta. The sequence goes on from JAEHOC010000015.1 coordinate 451,664, forward strand.
TGACTGGAGGTTGGGCTTAGACCTAGACGATTCTAGACATTCCCTGTCACCCATTGCGTGGTGGGGCTTAGCACGGAAGCCGCTGGGCGCTGGCGGCGCTGTGGCCCTTTTTGGGCACGTGTCATGCAGACGATGTGCGTGGACAGGAATAGCACATGGACACAGTGTAGTGTAGCTTCGAGACATCAGCAAGCCTTGTGAACGCATCTTGTAACAACGAGGTCGCGCATCCTTTCCAGACGCCGCTCAAGTACGAAGGGGGCGCAGCACTTTGGAGGGTTCACGCACACAGGGATGCGAGCAAGCCCTGGGAACCCCCATTGCCTGTTTTTGTGCCCCCGGTCCTGCCCGGTCTGCCCTTGCTCTGCACCTGAGGGGTGCCCTTGGGTTTTGGTGGTTGGTGCCGGGGGGTTCTGTTTCTTCTGTTGCAGGTTATGGGCCGGTGTGGTGCTGCGTCTTTCCTTCTCCTTTGTAACCACTCTCTCAGATTAGTGCCACCACAATCTGTTTTCTTTCCCCTTTGTAACCACTCTCTCAGATTAGTGCCACCACAATCTGTTTTCTTTAAGAGGGACAGTCCGAACAGCAAGGTTGCCAGCACCCAGGTCAGGGGGGACCATCTCCGGCCTGAAGGGAAACCACCCTCCCCACATTGGTCTGCCGGTCTTCACAAAGCACTTCCTGTCCGCCTCCGCTGTCACTTACCGTGCGTTAGGTCTGCACTATGAATGCGACATTTTAAGATAAAGTCTTTCTGTCTCTTCTTAAAATGTCGCATTCATAAAGGTTTGCACTGCCAAAGCAAAGGGACGGCAGCCGGGGATGGCGGAATGGCACGCAGTTCTTGTGTCCACCCGGGGGTAGGGGTCAAGGTAGGGGTAGGCAGGGGAGGGGTAGGGGTCCCCCTGGGGCCACCGCGCGCAGCGCTAAGCTGGCCTTGCCCTCTTACTTGCCCTGCCCTGCCTGATCCGCCGGCCGTTGAATGGGGCGGCCCCACACCACATTTAGGATGGCAGAGGAGTTGACTTTCCTCAGCTCTCTCGTCAGCGCTTCGGGAGAATGGGCCGGCAGTGGCGTGCCGTCTCGGTGGTGGGTGCCGGCGGCGGCGGGCGCTGGAGGACCCAGGGTTCACAAGGTGTGACCCAGAGTGAGACTGGTACACTCGCGGGTCCGCGCACCTGAGCAATAACATATGCATACATTGCACATTATTCTGAACATGCTGGTCGCTAGTTTGGTGCAACGGGCGTGCCTGGAAGGCGCGCCCACGAAACGGCCCGTAGCGCCCGACTCATTTGCGAATGGCCGGCGGTATTTAAGCCGCTCGCCCGCCCATATATTTTATACCAAGGCGAGCCGCCTTATACACTTAGACGGCCCTGCTCTAGATAATTTAGCCTGCGAGTCTAGCACTTCTTGAATCGTATACTGGTCCGACCTTCCCTACCTCCACACGTTTGCGGTCATGGCGCGTTCAGCAGCATACGCAGCACTTGTGCTGCTGGCCATGGCTAGCGGTGCTCTCGCCGGTGAGCCGGGGCACAGCGGAGCCGTCAAGGCGCGATGTCTGACCGGCCGCAGTGCGCTACGTCGGGATGCCTTCTTGCTTGCAAGAAGGCAATGGAAAGGCCATGGCTATGATCACGCCTATTCGCCTGGTGCATATCGAAAACCGCCCGCGCTACCCCCTTCACCGACTTCCTACAGCTGGCATCACCTGCACGGGGACCATCTACGTCAAGTCGGGCTACTCCGGCAACAGCCTCAACATCACGCTGACGCCGCAGGGCGAGTCCGATAAGGCATACCTGTGGGACCTGAAGGACGTGCCCTCCGGCGTCCCCGGCAAGCCCACCTGGGATGACCTGGCCAACTCCATCAAGCTGACCTGCTCCTGCCTGGACGGCGCTGCCGCCTCCACCTGCGCCGCCGACTTCGGGTGGGTGCGCGCAAGGGCCTGGACCATATCTCCGCCTCTCCAGTGCAACCGCCGCAGCCCCCATCCTCCGCCAGTCTACATGCGCCCCCTTGCCGTGCCCGGTTGCCCCTTGCTGCCGCCTCCCCGCTCGTGTGCCTTGGGTTTGGCGACCACGGACGCGGCTGGCGTGTCAGTCACTCGCCCCTAACACAATTGCGCGCCTCTTGCCCCCCGCCCCCGCCCACCTACAGCATGACCATCCTGCGTGTGTGGGCCGAGCCCGGCTCCCGCGGCCACGGCGGCGGCGAGTCTCTGAACGTGACCTGCACCCCCTCCACTGACGGCATGAGCTGCGCCGGCGCCCTGACCCCCATGCCCGCCGGCTGGGGCTCCCGCCTGTCCGCGGTCGCCATCCTGTACAACAACGCCGACTTCACCCTGCCCAAGTCTCGGCCCAAGAGCCCCTCCCCCGCTGGTAAGAGGCGGTGCATGGGCTGCGTGGCGTGGCCGAGCGGCCTCTGTGGTTGTCGTGGGCCTCCGCGTTGCTGTGCTGTGCCTGGCCGTTGCTGAGCTAATCCGCGGACTCCGCTACCTCTGTCCTGGACCCAACAGGTGCGCCCAAGCCGACTCCCTCTCCTGAGACTGAGAAGAGCCCCGCTCCCAAGCCCTCGCCCGAGACTGGCAAGAGCCCTAAGCCCGCGCCCGCCCCGGAGACTGGCAAGAGCCCTAAGCCCGCGCCCGCGCCGGAGACTGGCAAGAGCCCCAAGCCCGCGCCCAAGCACAAGCCCACTCCCAAGCCCAAGAGTCCCAAGCCGAGTGAGTTTTGGGCGACGAAAGCCTTTGCAGATGCGCAGTTCTCCGTCTTGTCAGACCAGACTTGTGCCAGACGACGCTGCCTTCTGCCTGTGCTCACCACGCGCTGCTAAGAAGGGAAAATCTGGACCTGAACACTCCCTGCCTGTCCTGCAACCGCAGGCCCCGCTCAGAAGTCGCCCAAGCCCAGCGCCGCCGGCTCCGGTCGCCGCCTGCTCGCCAAGGCTGACGGTGCGTGCGACCGTGCGTGTCCTGTGTGCCCACTCGTGTCGTTCCACCGGGTTTGCGGGCCGCACGCAAGTAGCGAAGGTGCCGAACGCCGGCGGTCGCATGCTGACAATGATCTGACGTGTTGACATACACGCCCTGCGGTATCTGTGCTGGTGCAGGCCCCGCTGCCTCCAAGCCCGAGACCCCGGCCGCCTCCCCCGACATGAAGGAGAAGGCCGGCAAGAGCCCCAAGCCCTCGACCCCGGAGACGCCCGCCCCTGCCCCTGACAAGCCCGCCACCAAGCCCGCCACCAAGCCCGCCACCAAGCCCACCAAGCCCACCAAGCCCACTAAGCCCACTAAGCCCACTAAGCCCACTAAGCCCGGCCACCACGGCCGCAGCCTGCTCGCGAAGAAGCCCGCTGGTGAGTACTGGACTCTGCTGATGAAATTGGCATGCACGTGCTTTGTTTCACTAACTGGATGGCGCCCTTCTGCCCTGGTACCCCGGCTCACCTTCTTATACCCCCTATCGTATGCAGCTGGTCCCGCCAAGGGCCCCAAGCCCGCTGTTAAGCCCGCCAAGAAGCCCGCGACCAAGCCCGTCAAGAAGCCCGCCACCAAGCCTGCCCCCGCCCCCGAGCCCACCGTCGCTGGCCCCATGCCCGCTGCCGCTGGCCCCGTGCCGTCGCCCGCTGCCAAGCACCACGGCCGCAGCCTGCTCACCAAGAAGCACAAGCCTGGTGAGTGCCACGTCACGTTCGCGGGTGAAGGGGCTTGCGGCCTAGATGTAGCAGCGCACCCTCTGCCTGTTGTCGGTAGTGCATCGGTGTCAAAGGTCAAAGTCCACTACTGTGCCCCCATACTGAGCCGCTGTCCCCCGTGCCTGTCCCTTTCCCCACTACAGCCGCCGGCCCTGCCCCTGCTGGTGCGCCCAAGCACAAGGGTGGCAAGAAGGGCGGCAAGGGCAAGTCCGCCCCTTCGCCTACCCTCAAGCCGTAAGGCAGACATCATCACTCGTGGATGAGCGACGAATCCACTGATTGACCGGGACTGCCTTGATCATTTTAGCTAGACCGACACGGCAACGGGTCTGGTCTGGACTTGATTGGCGCGCGATTGGCGCCGTGCACCGTTTTGTGATTGGGGTGGTGCTAAGAGCATGGCGTGTGGTGCCGTGTGGTCGTGCCGTACCGGTATTGACGTCAGGATGGAATAAGGGAGCCCACGCGTGCTGCCATGCCGGGCAGGGTGATCAACACAATCCATTGATCTCTCCCTGATTGGAGGTTTGGCTTAGACCTAGACGATTCTAGACATTCCCTGTCACCCATTGCGTGGTGGGGCTTAGATTCTGCCTTAGCACGGAAGCCGCTGAATGCTGGCGGCGCTGTGGCCCGTATGGACAATGCGCATGGACAGGGTCAGCGCGTGTACACAGTGTAGTGTAGCTTCGAGACATTAGCAAGTCTTGTGAACGCATCTTGTAACAACGAGGTCGCGCGGGTTTACCAACCTTGCACCTTGCATAGGGCACGGCCGAGAAGCGGGGGCAGCGCGCTGCACTCCGAAGGGTGCACGCACACAGGTGTGAGCGACCGCTCACGCATTGCATACACAGTCGGCGCGTTCCCCCTCTCGTGTTATGTAACACAGGTGTGAGGAAGCCCGCCACACGCAAGTCCCACCCCAGCCCGCCAGAGCCAGTGTTATTGTATGCTGCCTTCCGGAACAGGGGTGCACCAGGAGTGCGCTGACCGCTCCGTGGCCTCTGCCCCCTGAATCAGGCGCAGGCGCAGGCGCAGGCGCAGGCGCAGGCGCAGGCGCAGGCGCAGGCGCAGGCGCAGGCGCAGGCGCAGGCGCAGGCGCAGGCGCAGGCGCAGGCGCAGGCGCAGGCGCAGGCGCAGGCGCAGGCGCAGGCGCAGGCGCAGGCGCAGGGTGAATCATGCGAGGCCCTGGAAGTGGAAGTGTTGCTGTATTGGAGGTGCAACATGGACGCCATATGTTGCGCCACATGACAGTGCAAGCATGGACAGTTCAAGGCACAACAGTGCCGATCAGGGGCACTGCTGCGTCCCAGCCCGAAGGTCCAACAGGCGAACACAGAGCATCGCCCTGGGGGGCGCCGCGGAGCGCTGGGTTGTGTTCAACTGGTGTTCACAACTCGGCGCCCCCCAGGGCGATGCTCTCACTTGCGCCCGCCCGCCTGCGCCCGCCCGCCAGTCCGCTCACGTAATCCGGAATACTAACCCGCGCAGCCCAAAACGTATAAATGGTTCTTGAAAGCAATATGTATGCATGCAGCTATAGCCAACCTGCGCCTTTTGACCGCAGGTGCGGATTTGACTGCGCAATTGCACTTGACTTTGCTTCACCATATGCTGACAGAACCCAGCCCTTGTCATACTAGTAGTCACTTTGTACTTCTGCTTTCCGGGGCATTAGATATCTGGGCGTGGAGTTCACGTCGTCCCACACAATGCGGTTGCACGCGCTTGCCGCTGCCCTGCTGCTGGCTCTTGTCGCGGGGTCTTCGGCATCTGGTAAGTGTTGTGTGCAGGTCACTAATAATCGTTTTCAGCACTGGCGCGGCCGGCCTCGTTGCTTCCAGGCAGTTCTCGGCGTCGGAACCTCGACTAGTGTGCCTAGCGCGAAACAGGTGGTGGTCATTATGATTTATGCGACAATGCCTGCCTACCATCATGTTGGCTAATTTATACCCCGTTTCTGCTCTGTAGCGGACATCACCTGCACGGGGACCATCTATGTCAAGTCTGGCTACTCCGGCAACAGCTATGACATCACGCTGACGCCGCAGGGCGACTCTGACCGGTCGTATGTGTGGGACCTGAAGGACGTTCCCTCCGGCGTCCCCGGCAAGCCCACCTGGGATGACCTGGCCAACTCCATCAAGCTGTCCTGCGCCTGCCTGGACGACAACACCGCCTCCTGCGGCGCCGACTACAGGTTCGCAGGGGAGGGGGGGGGCAGGGCAGGGTAACGGGGCAGCGGGCCCATGCCTGGATTGCAGATGCTCGTGGCACTGTACGGCACGTCTCAGCCTTCCCAAGCGCCCGAGGACGCCTCACACGCCCCTGCTCATCCACAGTTCAACACACCCCTCACACGCCCCCTTGACGCGCGCAGCAAGATCATCCTGCGCGTGTGGGCCGAGCCCGGCTCCCGCGGCAACGGCGGCGGCGTCTCCGTCAACGTGACCTGCACCCCCTCCACTGACGGCAAGAGCTGCGCCGGCGCCCTGAGCCCCATGCCCGGCGGCTGGGGCTCGCGCCTGTCGGCCGTCGCCATCCTGTACAACGACCCCGAGTTCCGCCTGCCCAAGTCGCGCCCGAAGACGCCCGCCGGTGAGGGGTCGTGTCGTCGTCAGGGGTGGGGGCCGCTGGGCGCCTGGCGGGGAGCCAGCCGCGGGAGCGCCAGCTGCAGAACGGAGGATTCGCAGATGACTGGGCGGGGGGGGGGGGGCGGGCGGCAAGGGCAGGGGTTGGTGAGTACAGTGGCTGTAAAAGCAGGTGTGGCGGAGACGCAGCACATGTGCGCGTCAGGCTCTGTCGGGTGCAGGCCTGAAGGGCACTTTGCGAGCACACATGCGCACACCGTCCTGGGTACGGTATTCCTCCTTGTGCTCCGCACCCGCACCGCCGCCCACCCGCCCACGTACGATTGCGTGCATTTCTGCCCACCGCAGGAGCGCCCAAGCCCAGCCCTTCGCCCGAGCCTGAAATGGGCGGGGATAGCCCATCTCCTGAGCCCAGCCCCTCCCCCAAGCCCAGCCCCTCACCTAAGCCCAGCCCTTCGCCTGAGCATGGCGACTCCCCCAAGCCCTCTCCCAAGCCCGCTCCCAAGCCTTCTCCCAAGCCTTGTAAGTGTTGGTGGGGTTGGACCTTCAACAGCAAGCTCGTTTGCCCTATCGGCACTTGGTGGCTTTGGCTGTGGCCCTCTGGCGCCCCTGGTCTTGAGGGTTGCTGCTGTCTGGCACACGGCAAGCATTACCGGCAGTCCAAAGGAGCCGCAATCCCCTGGCTGCATGAACGTCTCTCTCTCTCTCCCTAATTGCCCGCGTGTGCGTGTGTGTGTGCGCCCCCGCAGCTCCCGGCAAGAAGAAGCCCACCAAGAAGCCCGGCAAGAAGCCCAGTGGCAAGCCCGGCACTCGCCACCTGCTGGCGGAGACAGCTGCAGGTGAGCAGTGTGCGAAGCGGGGGAACGGCGCGGCTGCGCCCAGCTGCCACTGCGTCCACATGCTCATGCTCAGGGGTGTTACTGTGTTATGGATGGGCCGACACCGGGTGCTGGCAGTACGCCGGGCTGCCTGGTGTGGCCACCTGGTTGGGGCGGGGAGAGCGGCTCCGGCGGCCACTGCGTGTACTGCGCCCCCCGCTAGGCGACCCAGGATGTGCGTCACGCTGCCACTGACTCGGGCGCTGCTCGTACAGGCGCCGCCTCTCCCTCGGGCGCCCAGACCCGCCACGCCGGCCACGCGACCACTGGTGCGTCCACGGGGGCTGGGGCAACTGCCGGTGTCCCTTGGCGCCGGGTAGCGTGTGGCCTTGAACGGAATGGAAAGCGGCGTGCCGGGTGCCCTCACCTGCCTGCCACCTGAATGCAAGGTCCATACGGTATTGGAGCACCCGCGCGATGCAAACACGTGGTCCTAGTTGTCTATAGCTGTGCCTTCTATAATTGCAGACTCTACCTCGACCCGTGGCGGCAAGAAGGGCGGTGCTGGCGGCAAGAAGGGCGGCGGCAAGAAGGGCGGCGCGGGCGGCAAGCCGACTTCCGGCGGCAAGAAGGGCGGCAACAAGCCCTCTGGCAGCAAGCCCTCCGGCAACAAGCCCTCTGGCAGCGGTGGCCGCAAGCGTGTGGGCGGCAAGCACTCCTCGCCTGCCCCTTGAAGCGCCTGAGCTGCCCGAGCTAGCGCGCAGTGGGTCTTGACGAGGCAGGCGCCTGTCCTGTGAGGCCCCTGCAGTTTTCGGTCAGTGATCGTGCGCATTCATCTCCGACAGAGTTACGGTATAATATGCGTAAAGCGTGTGGAACCTAAACCTGGAGAAGGTTGGGCGTGTGATCAGACTGGATGTTTTGGGGTAGCGCGCGGCGTGCGGCAGTGCTCTCACGTGACTGACGTTCATACATTTTTCCACGTGCGTGGGCTTCATCCTTTTTGACGGCTGCCGTGTTGTGGGCATTGATTGCGGTGAACGAAGGGTTGGATTCGGCTGTCGTGGCTGCCCGTTACGCAGGGTGCGCGTGTGCAATGCGCGCCTGGCAGTGGCGGGCGCAGGCTCCTCAAGCGGGGCGGGTGCTTTGTGGCATGGACCTTTCCACAACAGATCACGAGTGGTCCACGTCTGCAGGGAGCACTCCAGCTGTAGTGCTGGTGCGCCCGGGGCCGTGTTCCGGTGCTGTGCTGTGAATCGCCTTGTGGCGCGGACAAGGAGCGGCGTGCGGAAGTTTGGGCACGGACTGCGGTCGGACTTATGAGCTCCTGTAACAACAGATGAGGAGACTGCAGTGGACGTGCGTTTGCATCCTGCAACGGTATCCCACAGCGCCGTAGTCCATCGCTTGCATGGTGCCTCCCCTTTCAGTCCCCAAAAGCGGTATCCGGTCACTGGCACGGGTTCGAGTTACAAGGCAGTGCACGCTTCCCGCGCCTGGCAGGCAGCGTTCGGGTTCGTGGCCCCGGCATCGTTTCTTTCAGTCCATCTCGCGCCCCCTCCACACATCAACATTGCATTTACGTCGAGCGGGACCTGCTCGTAACCAAAGACTCCCACCCCAGAAAGAAATGCAAACGGGCCATACCGTATGCGACATTGCATGAATAAAATGTGCCCGACCTATGGCCCTAAGATTCGTCAGCGCCACCGTCCCCCGCGCCTGTCGACTGGCCACCCTCGGCCCCGGCGCCAGCCCCTCTCCCTCGCGACGCCAGATCTTTGGAGTACGACCGAAACATGGCCAGCGGCGACTCGTAGCGCGTCGTGAGCAGCTGCAGCGCGGCCCTGTGCTCCGCCCCATGGGCCTGGGGCTGCTCCTGCTGCTGCGGGTGCGGCTGCTGCTGCTGCCGGGGCTGCGCCAAATGCGGGACGTCGACGGGGCCATGTGCGTGCCGGTGTTGTTGTTGTGGTTGGTGTTGTTGCGGGTGGGGCACGGGCGGCTGGGCGCCGGGCGGCGGCGCCGTCGCTCGCTGGCCCAGCACGAAGGAGTGGCGGCTGTACTGCAGCTCCTGGAGCGGCGGCGGCGGCGCACCCGGCGCCGCGCGTGCGGGCGGTGCGGGGTTGGACGCCGGCTCCACTTGGTGCTGCGGGAAGGGCGCGGTGCCATTGGGCAAGGCGCCCGACGGCGGCCGCTCATCCTGCGACTGCTGCTGCTGCTGCTGTGGTTGGTGAGGCTGAGGCTGTAGCACTTGCTGCGACTGTGGATGTAGCTGGGGCTGGAGCTGGCGCAGACCTGCGGGTGCGGGCGGGGCGAGGGCGCCGTCATCGGGCGCGGCTCCAGCTCCGGGCCCGGCGGGCGACGTCGTCGCAGCGCCGGCAGCTTCCGGCGGCTGCCCAGGGTACGGCACGTGGTTGCTGGCAGCTAGCGCCTGTGCCTGTGCGGCAGGAAGGAAAAGGCAGCACAGGCGCGGGGCGGCAGCACAGCCGATGCGGGCGGCGTGTGCGGGCGGGCCGGGGCGTGCAGGCTCGGGGCGGGTGCGGTTGCGGCCGGCAGCAGGGGCAGGGGCAGGGGCAGGGGCAGCAGGGGCAGCGTACGCGGTAGAAAGGCATGGGACGTTCCCGCACACCAGGCCTGGACTTGCCTGTTCCGGCGGCGGCAGGTAGCTCGGATGCGGCGACGGCTCTGCAGCGTGCTGGGGGTGCTGGTGCGGGTGCTGGTGCTGCATTCCGGGCACCCCTAACGCAGCCATCGCCGCCGCACCACCTGCGCTACTACTGCTCACCGGGGCATGGCTGCCGGCTGCCACTGCCGCTGCATTCGCGCAAACCGGCGGGACGTAGCTGGTGCCAGGGGCACCGCTGCCGTGCGCATACCCTGCGGCTGGCGTTTCTGCCGCCTGCGACGCATCGGGCGGGCATCGGTCCCGGAGGCTGAGGGAAATGGGTGCAAGCTCGGCGACGCCGGACGTCGTCGCAGTCATGCCCTGGAGCCCGCGAGCTTCACACGCATGGCGCGCGACTGCCCACAGACTGCACGCTGCTTTCCGCGGCCTGCGTCACCAGCTTCGCGCGTGCATACGATCATGCATAGCACGTTCGGAGCCCCCGCAAAGCCATCGTATTGCGTGCCGCACACACAAAGCGGCGGCACCGAGGTGGTGCCGCACGGCACACGGGCGGTGCCCGCCGCGTTTGCGGGTGCGCATCGACAGGCAGTTGGCGGGAGACACAAGCGCGCTTGCACGCAACGAGCACATGGCCCGCCGGCGCAGTCCTATATCAAGCGACACACGAGGTGCGGCGCGCAGCCCCCAACGCGGCCTCGTGCGTCACATGCATACAATACGGTGCTTTGCTGATCCCCGACGTCACCTGCTGCTGCTGCGCGTCCGAGGGAAGATACGGCGGCGCACCAGGTCCCGGGCCCTGCCAACCAGGCGCTGGCGCTGGCGCTGACGCTGATGGATTGATGTGGGGCCCCGCAGGAAACGCCAGCGCCCCTCGCTCCGCCCACACCTGCGGCACAGCAGCGGCACCAGCACCAGCAGCGGCACCAGCGGCAGGCGCGGCACCGGGCCACACACCAGCAGCAGCGCCCACACCTGGCTCAAAGCTGTGAGGCACGGCAGGCGGTGCGCCCAGGCCACCCCCAAACCCCCAGACCATACCGCCCACACCACCGCCACTAGCAGGAGCAGGAGGAGCAGCAGCAACAGGACCAGGCGCCCAGCCTCCGCTTGCGATGGCGTGCCCTGGCGGCGGTGCAGCCTGCCATACCGGCGGCGGCGCGCCCACATAATGCGGCTGCTGTTGCTGCTGCATGTAGGTCGGAGGTAAACCCTGCTGCGGCAGCATCTGCGGCTGCTGCGGAGCCGGGTACGGCTGCTGTTGCTGTTGATGGTGTTGGTGTTGATGGTGTTGCTGTTGCTGCGGCGGATAATACAACGGCGGCCACTGGTGCGGGTGCGGCGGCGCGCTGCCTGTGCCCCCCGGCGCCGGTGCCGTCCACGGCGCCAGCGATGGCGCCGGCGGCAAAAGATGCGCCAGAGGCTGCTGCGGATGCTGCGGATGCTGCAGCAGCTGCTGCTGCGGCTGGTAGTGCGGTTGCTGCGGATGCTGGTGGAAGCCGACCCCTCCGCCAGCGTTCCCGCCGCCACCGCCGCCAACACCTCCGTAGCCGTTCGGCGGCAGCCCCCAGCCCTCCATGGCCGGCTGCTGCGGCGCCGCCGCCGCACCGGGCGCTGCCGCCGCTGCCGCCGCCACCGCCGCCGAGGCCGCAGGCGGCGGCGAGGCGGAGGGCAGGCGCGCGACAGGCGCCGCCGCTGCGGCCGCGGCCGCGGGGCGGCCCACCCGCCGGCCCGGCATCTGCAGCTTGAAGCTGATGCCGCCGTTGGCCCCGCCGTCAACAACATCCACGCCGCCGGCCGCGGGTGCGCTGCTTCGCCCTGCTCCGACCCCGCTCCCTGGCCCTGCTATCGCCCCCGCCCCCGCCCTTGCACCGCCATCCCCGCCACCGGACCCAAGCCCTGCCGGCCCGACTGCCATGCCCGGCCCATTCCCCGTCCGCTCCGCAGCTCCCGCCCCGGCTCCTGCAGCCGCTTCGCCCGGTGCAGCCGGTGCTGCGTCCCGAGCTTCTACGCGGCTTAGTTCCACCGGCTGCTGCTGCTGCTGTAGCGGCTGTAGCAGAGGCGGCGCCGTCTGGGCCGGCGCGTGGCGGCTGGCGCCGCGTGGCCTGCCCAGCGAGAGCGGGACGTAGTGCGCCGCGTCCGGGTCCGGCTGCGGCGACTGCGGCTGCGACTGCGACTGCGGCGGCGACTGCGGCGGCGGCTGCGACTGCGGCTCTGGCGAATACGAGTGCGGCGGGCCGTTGCGATACGGCTGGGCCGACAGCGTGCCGCTGGGTCCCGCGCCGCCGGGTCCTTCGCCACCAACTGCTGCCCCTGCCCCTGCCCCGGCGGTGGCGGCCACCGGCGCGGGCCCCCACCCCGAGCCCGGCGCGCTGCCAGGGGCTGCACCGAGGGCAGCAGCATCGGCCGATGGAACTGCCACAGCCTCCCCTCCCGCCGCCCCTTCGGCTTCCCTGGCGGCAGTGACTGTAGCAGCAGTGACTGTAGCAACGGTGGCTGTGGCAACGGTGGCTGTAGCAGTAGCCGGCCCGTGCACGACCATGTCTGCGGATGACGCGCCCGGGGCAGGCGCACCGCCGCCGCCGCCGCCGCCACCGCCGCCGGCGTCCCGGGGCGTTACTTGCGCGGGGCCCGCAGCGGGGTGGTGGTGGTGGTGGTGCTGTTGTTGTTGCTGCGGGACCGTTGTGACGTGCTGCGCGGCAAGCTGCGTCGAAGCAGGCGCGGGCTGCTGCGTTTCTGGCCACTGCTGCGGCTGCTGCTGCGGTTGCGGCTGCTGCTGCGGTTGCGGCTGCTGCGGGTGTTGTGGTGCCTGGTGAAGCTGCGGTGACGGTGGCAGATGGCCGGCCTGTAGCTGCGGTGCCTGCAGCCGCTGCGGGTGTGCTTGCAGCTGCTGCTGCGGGTGTGCTTGCTGCTGCTGCTGCTGCTGCGGGTGCGGGTGCAGCGGCACCGCCTCGCCGCGCAGCCGGTTGTGCGCCACACACACCTCCTGCCACTCCGCCTCCACCTCCCCCGCCAGCTCCTGGCGGGGGGGGGGAGGCATCAGCGGGTCGCATGCGTTGGTGCAGGCCTCACATCCCTGCATTAGCCCTACTGGCCAGGAGCTCCCTCCCCGCCTGCAAAAACGCCAGTCCACCCGCCGCCCCCAATTAATTCCAGTTTCGGGTTTCAAAGTAACCCCCACCGCCACCGCCACACTCCCCAGTTCGCATGACTGACAGCTTCATCCCTGCCTCCCCTCCCCTCCCCGCCCGCCCCTCCCCCCCTCACCTGCAGCATGCGCCACTTGGTGAGCAGTAGCTCCTTCCGCGCCAGCAGCTCCACCTCCGCCAGCGACACCACCGCGCTGCTACTGCCGCTGCCGCTGCCGCGCGCGGCCCTGCTGCTACTGCCGCTGCCGCCCGCGGCCGCAGGGGCCAGCACTGCGCCAGGCGCCCGGTGCTGCTGCTGGCTCCCCATCGCCGCTGGCTGCCAGTTGCCGGCAGCCGCACCCGCACCCGCCGCCGCGGCGGCGGCCGCGGCGGCGCCAGAGCCGTGCGCCGAGCTCGTCAGCGGTACGGCGTACGGCAGCGGCGGTGGCATAGCGGGCGGCCCCGGCCAGACCGGCGCGCCCGAGCCGGCGTGGTGATAGCCGTACCCCGCAGCCGGCGCGGGCGGGTATGGAGGCGGGTACGGGGGCAGGGGCGGCAGCGGGAAGCGGAAGGGGGCCGGAGGATGCGGCACAGGTGGAAAGGCGCCCGGCGGCGGCCGAAACCCGTGCGGCATCGGCGGTCCCGGCCCCGGCGGCCAGTGCGGCGCGCCGGGTTGCGGCACCGAACCCCGTGCCGCTGCCGCCTCATCGGTGCCAGTGGCGCCGCTCGCTGCCGCCGTTGCCGCCGCCGCCGCCGCTTGTTGTCGCGGCGACAACGCGCCCGACGCATGGGGCGGCGGCGGCCTGGCCCCGCTGGTCCCGGCTGCGCCAGGGTCGCCCGCACCGCTTCCGCTGGCCGCCGCAGCATCTGCGGCCCCGCCCCAGCCTCCTGCCGCCGCCTGCACCCAAGGAGGCGCGTGCGACCCGGCCCGCGCCCGCGCCGGCGCCTCGCCGCCTCCCCCATCACCGTCCCCATCCCCAGCCGCACCAGCCACACCGGCTGCGCCGCCGCGGCCGCTTCCAGGCGATCCAGCCGGCGACGACCGCCAGCCGGCGACGGCGCTGCCGGGCACTGGCGACTGCACCGCACCCAGGCCCGCATCATCATCGTGCACCGCGCCCGGCGTCGGCGTGCGGCGCTGCTGCTGCAGCTGCTGCTGCTGCGACCGCGGCGGCGTTGCGCTGCCGGCACGAAACCCGTGCGCAGGGTCGGCAGCGGCTGCTGTCCCCGCAGCAGCTGCCAGGGCGCCGGAGCGCCCGGAGGCGGCGGGCGAGGCTGACGGCCGAGGGGCGCGGGGCTGCGCTGGTGCTCGCCGCGGTGAGGCCCCCGCCGCCGCCGCCGCCGGGAAGCCGTCGAGCCGGCCCGGGCTCCGCGCCCCCGCCGTCTCCGCCGTCGCCAGGAGCTCCGCCGCCGCCGCCGCGGAGCCGGACACGGCCGCAGCCGCGCCCCCGCTGCTGCGCTGCACAGAACCCATCCCCGCTGCTGCTGCTGCCAAGGGCGCCGCTGCGCGAGATCCTGACGCGGTGGCGGCAGCGGCGGCGGCCTCTATCGCCCGCGCCTCCGCGTCCGCCGCCAACACCGCCGCGAACGCTGCCAGCTCCTTCTCCGTCGCCGTGCCTCCCACCCACGCCGCTCCATCCAACAGCGCCTCACCACCGCCATCACCGTCCCCACCATCCTGCTGCTGCTGGTGGTGGTGGTGGTGCTGCTGTTGCGCCGTGCCGGAGGCCGTGGCCGCCGCACCCGCCGCCCCGCCCGCCGAGACGCCCGTGGACTTGCGGCGCAGGCGCTGCATGGCGGCGCTGGTGCGCTCCGCCGCAGCGCGCCGCGCCGAGGAGGTGCCGGTGCTGCCGCCGCCGGCCAAGCCGCCCAGGCCGCCCAAGCTGCCGCTTGCTGCAGGGGTCAAAACAGGGGTTAAAGCACATGCGGCACGTGTCGTAGCAACGGTGCGATGGAAGGGAAGGAAATCCGCATCGCCGCGTCGGTGCCAAGCCGGTGAAATGAGCTGCCTAACGCGCGCCTATCCGGTCAAGTACGTACCGTGTGAAGTGAGCGGCGCTAGCGTGCGCGGCGACGGCGCGTGCCCATCCAGTGCCGCGCCCCGCGCGTGCTGAGACGCCTGCGACGCCGACCCCAAGCCGGGCCCCGACCCCGGGCCCGCCCCTGCTCCGGGCGTGGCCGCTTCCGCTTCCGCTGCGCCTCGCCCTCCTGCTCCTGCGCCTCCTCCTCCTCCCATCGCTAACAGCTGCGGCGCCAGCTGCTCCAAGAAGACCGACGCCGCCAGCTCCGCCTCCTGCTGCAGCAGCGCGGTTGCTGCAGCCGCCGCGGCCGCGGAGCCGGCGCTGCCGCCCGCGCTGGCGGTGGCCGTGGCGGCGGTGCTCAGGTCGGCGTGCTGACGCTTCGGCGCAACGCGGCGCGCCGGCACGCCCGCCAGCGCCTCTTGGCGCGCGCCGCCGCCGGCACTGCTGCTAGGCCTGAAGTTATTCGCGCCTGTGTGTTGCTGCTTCTGCGGCCGCGCGGGCGGCGCCGTGGACGCGGGGTCGGCCTCCGCCACGCGCTTGCGTGCCGCCCCCAGGGCCGGACCGGCCCCGTTCGCTTGGCCCTGGCCCGGTCCCGCTGACCCCGCCTGCAGCGACGTCCCTGCAGCCGCACCCGGCGGAGGCGCGCCGGGCGCCGCGCTTGCCACCTGCGCCGCTGCCGGCGGCTTTAGCGGGCTGCCCCCAACGTCGGGTGCGGCCGCCCGGACGGGCGTATGCGCGCCGCTGCCCACCGCCCGCCCCGTCGACGCGGCCGGCCCCGAGGAGGAGGACGACACGGCGGGCCTCGCGCCGGCACCAGCTGCCGCCGCCGCAGCCCCGGCACGCATAGCTGATGCGGAGGCCCCATTCGCGACGCCGCCGGAAGCGGAGGCCGCAGCCGCGGCCGCAGCGCCCTCAGGCGCGCCCGCGGCAGCGCCGGCGCCTGCTGCAGCGGCTGCCGCGCGCGCGGCTGCTTTCCGCTGCTGCTCTAGCCGCGCGATCTGCCGGCGAAGGGCATCCAGAGCCGAATCGACGTTTGGAGCCGCGGCGGCCGCAGCCGCGGCGGCAGCGGCTGAGGGCGCGGGGATGGGCTGCCGCGCGGTTGACCGAGCAGCGCCCCGGCCAGGGAGGGGCCGGCCATCGCCAGGATTCCGCTTACTCGCGCCTTGACCTCGCCCAGTCGCTGGCGCCCCTGGCAGCGGACGTCCAGCTGGCTGCCGTGCCTCTGATTCGGCTGCCGGGCCAGCGGCGTTGGCTACTGGTGCGCCGGGAACGGCGGTCTCATTCTGTGCACCGCCGACTGCGCCTGTCGCTTCGCGAGGCTCCTCCTGGTCATCATCGGCATCAAAATCCTGCAGCAGTACCAGGTTCCATTTTAGGCAGGCAAACGCCGGCGGCCAGACACAGACTCAAATTGACTCGAAATCGCTGGCCACACGCTGGGCATGAACACTCATCGCACTCACAATTACAAACTCATCATCCGGCGGTAGCCACGCCATCCCTGCGGCTCTCTTCTGCTCCACGCCTCGAGCGGCGACTGCATTTCCAGCGCCTTCTGCGCTACCGCTGCACTGCGACAGATCTAAGCGTGTGCATTGTCATTTTGGATGCTTTATGTTGTGTCTATGGTCAGGCCGAGACTTCAAGAGTTGCGGGTCACGCAGAATGATGAAAATACCCTAGCGCCCACACGCCCCCGGACTCCCCCCGTGCTGCCCCCGGGCAGCTTCACTCTCCTTGCTCGTGTCCCTCGCATGCTGCGCGTGCAGCCACCGGCCATTCATATCTCACAGCCACATCGCAGCAGATGAGTGTACTTATGTCTACAGCCGCGACTTCCGCGCTGGCGCATCCGGTACACCCCGTCGGGTCCCCCTGCCCAACACGGGACCAAAAAGCCTCGGAAATATTGCGTAATAGTAACTGACTAGGATTGCGGACAATGGGTAGAGGCGTAAGCGTCCGATGGCCCCACGCGGCGCGAGGGGGCGCGACCGATCCCGCTTTCTAACGCTGCGAGCCACTTAAGTTTGTTCTCATATCGGGCGGCACAGTAACACAGTCGTTTTCGCATTGGGCGCACTGCGCGGCTGCGCAGCTATTTAGCTTTGGCTTTAACTCCAAACTTGCGAACAACCATGCGTGCAATGACCGGCGCAACCCTCACGTGCTGCCTGCTCCTGGCGTCATGCATGGCGGCAACAGCCAAGCTGGTGATGGTCTACTCGCTGCAGCGGCATGGTGCGCGCAACGTGCTGCCCAAAGGCGCGCTGCTGACGGAGACGGACCTCATCGGCGGCCCGACGCTGCTGCCTGAGGGCCAGAGGCAGACATATAACGCGGGTGCGTTGGAGGAGGAAAGGGACTAGGTCGAGGGCTGAACACATACGTGCGCGCGCACGCACGCAACGTTTCAACCGCCGACGCCTCCCCCTGTCTGACCAACTTGCCGCCTTCCGCGCCCCACCTGAGTTCACGGCACCCCCACCCCCCTCGCCCACCTCCCAACCCACTCACCCAACCCCATCAGGCGCCACCTTCCGCGCTCGCTACCTGTCCAATGCCACATGCGGCGCCACCGGCACCTGCCTCAACGGCTCGGACGCCGCCGGCGCCGTCAGCAGCGGCGGCAAGTACGGCGTAGTGGGGCAGCCCGGCGTGGGCTTCGGTGAGTGGCGGCGGCGGCGCGTGGCGGCAGTTGCGCTTGGCGGTGCTGTTATGGTGACGGATTGCACAGTCCTGCTGCCCCCGCTGTCCTCAACCGCTAGTCCTCCCGCCCAACTCCCCCCCCCCCCCCCGCTCCTCGCCCCCTCGCTCCTCACCCGCTCCTCCACAAACCCCCTCACCCGCACCCGCTCCACACCCGCACCTGCCCCGCCCCGCCCCCAGGCAACTTCGACGTGTACGTGCGCAGCAGCGCTCTGGACCGCACCATCATGTCCGGTCTGTGCTTCTTCAACGGCGTCTTTCCCGCCGACCCCGCCGCGCCCGCCGCCAACCCCGCCGCCTACCTGCCCACCGGCGCGCAGGTGGTGCCCGTGTACACGCAGTCGGACCAGGTGCGTGTGCGGCCGTGTGTATGTGCGTGTGTATGTGCGTGTGCGGCCGTGTGTATGTGCGTGTGCGGCCGTGTGTATATGCGTGTGTGTGCGGCCGTTTGTGTGCGTGTGCTTGTGTGGCGTGCGGCCGTGTGTGTTAGAGAGCTAAAGGAAACACAACCAAAGACTGCGCATGCAACGCATTGCGTACGGTGCGTGCATGCGCGTGTTAGGTAACACGAGAGGGGGAACACGCAGACTGTGTAGGCAATGCGTGAGCGGTCGCGCGCGCGGGTTACCTTTGGTGATACTTAGCCTGTACCGACCTGCCGAGCCGAGACCTCCACTATACTTCGCCGCAGCCGCGTAACCTGGAACCGTGTGTGTGTGTGTGTGTGTGCGGCCGTGCCGTGTGATGTGGTGTGGCGGTGTCGGGGTGGGGTGTTGCGCACAGCGGCGGCGTCAGGCTGGGCCTTGTCGTGCCGGGTCGCGGCGGCGGCGGCGGCGGCGGCAGCTGGGCGCCGTCATTTCCTGATCGCACCGCAGTGTCAACGCCCTGACCTACCCCGACATGACACGACCACACCCGAGCGCTCCCGTGATTACGCCCTCCCTGCGCCCGCCCCATGGCTGTTCCTGTCTACGCCTTCACGTCTTAGCTAATGATCAATGTAACCCCACCCCCACCCCACCCCACCCCACCGCCGCCCCGCCACAGGACGACATCCTCATCCGCGCCTACACCAAGTGGGTGGCGCGTGGCGGCAACCCCCTCCCTTTGCAACCCTGCCCACCCTAATTGTGCCTCCGGGAATGTGTAATCCCCCCTCCCCCACACGCTCACACCCTTGCCACACACACCCTCACGCACCCCACCCCCGCCCTCAGGTGCCCCGCCTACCAGGCCGCGCTGGACGCCTGGTTCAGCAGCGCCGAGTTCGGGGCGCAGGCCAACGCCAGCACGCAGCTGCGGGCGGCGGTGGCGGCGCGCTGGCCGGGCGTCGACACGTCGCTGGAGAACTGGTGGGGCGGGGGGGAAGGGGGAGGGGAGGGGGTAGTACTTTCCAATGGGGGTGGACTCGTCACCCATATCATGGCGCCCTGCGCCCACCTCCCGCCAACCGTGTGCTGCCTGTTGTCCAGCGCATGTTGTGATGTTCCGCCGCCGCCGCCGCCGCTGCCGCAGGTGGAATGTGTACGACGCAATCAACGTGTACCGCACGTACGGCCTGGGGGCGCCCACACCCAACTTCACAGACATATTCACGCCGGTACGGCAGGGGTGGGGCTGGGGCGGGGGGGCGGCGGGGCGGGGTTGTTGATGTCATGAGGGGGAGGGCAGGGGGTCGGCAGCAGGGTCGGGAGCTGCCCTCCTGACCCTGCGCCCGTCCCGGCCGCCGACCACCACGGACCGCCCACCCTCAACCCACCCTCAACCCACCCTCAACCACCCCTCAACCCACCCTCAACCCTCTCTCAACCCCCCACCCCCACACGCCGCCACGCCCCCAGATCCAGGACCTGGCCTACTGGCTGGAGGTGCGCAAGATGCAGACGGGGCTCACGCGCAACCTGCTGGGCGGGCCGCTGCTGGCGGACCTCACCGCCAGCCTGGCGGACGCGGTGGCGGCGGCGGCCAACGGCTCCCAGGTGCGCGGCGGTGGGGGGGGGGGGGTAGTTCATTCCAGAAACCAGGGGGAAGTGGGGCGGCGCTGGTGGCCACAACACGGGCGGCAGCGCGCCCACCGCACCGGCGCTTTTTGCAGTCGTTCCCCCCAACATTGCTCCCTCTGCCACTTGACCAGATGCCACTTGTTCACGTTCTACCTCATCGCATGCCGTTTAGCTACCTACCCGGTAAACCAGGTCCCACTTCCCCAACACCTCTCCCCCCTGCACCTGCCTGTCCCTTGTCTAGTTTCGCTTGGGTTTAGATTGGGCTGGTGTTTACAACCCCCTCCCCCGTCCTGTTGCCCGCACAGCTGTACTACAAGCTGGTGTCGCTGTCCGGACACTACAACACGCAGCTGGGGCTGCTGGCGGCGCTGGGGCTGGACGCCGCCGCCGGGCCCGCCGCCGCCGCCTTCGTGTGGTACCGCCCCTCACTGCCGCGCCTGGCCGCCGTGCTGGCCTTCGAGCTGCACGCCGTGGCGGCTACTGCCGACGGCAGTAGCAACAGCAGCAGCAGCAGCGGCAGCAGCAGCGGCAGTAGCACCACGACCATGTACGTGGTCCGCGCAGTGGCGCAGGACGGCCCCAGCGCGGCCTACGTCACCGTGCCGCTGCCCTGCGCCTCCGGCGCCGCGGCGGCGGCGCTAGCCGCCGCCGTCAACTCCGGCGCCGCCGCCGCCGCCAACGCCACCGCCGCCGCCGCCAACGCCGCGGCCGCGGTGGGCGCCTGCACCTTGGACGACTTTCTGGCGCTGGCGGCGCCGCAGTCCATGCCCACGGCGGCGGACTGGTGCGCGGCGTGCGGCAACAATGACGTGACGGCGTGCCGCGTGGCGAACCTGCAAGCGGAGGGCGGCGAGATCTGCGACGACGAGGGCGAGGCGTGGAAGATTGCGGTGTCGGTGGTGGTGACGTTCGTGGGCGCGCTGCTGCTGGCGGCGCTGGCGGCGGGCGTGTGGAGCCACTGCGCCGCCCGGCGGCAGCAGCAGCAGCAGCACGGCGGCGCCGGCAGTAGCAGTAGCCCGCTGCCGGATGAGAAGGCGGCGGCGGCCGGGTGCTTTGGCGGTGATGGCGGCAAGGGCCGCGGCGGCGACGGCATGGGCGCGGAGCTGACGCCGGCGCCGTTCCGCTACAGCAGCGCCGCCGCGCACCAGATCTAGCGGGCGCCTTGGCAAGGCGAGGGTTGTGAATACCAGCCCAGAGTTTGCGTTACGTTGCGGGTGGCACGGGATGTTATCACACTCGGCTGGTGAACACTTGCTCGGGCAGCAGCGCTGTTGTGTGAGCATGGTGCATGCGTGTGAGTAGCGCTGTAGCTGGTGTAGTATGTGTCTGCAGAATCTGCTAGGATGCTTACCGTATACATGCTTAGGTAGGGCGTGGCTGGCCATGACCCAAAGCCTTGAACTCAATGATTCCCCGCCGACTGCATGAACACAACCATACATCTGAACCGCGGCCCGGCCTTACATGATGAGGCCTGATGAGGCTGGCAGGGCCGCTCGGCCCTTATTACAGTGGGCGCTGAGCCACTTACTGAGCTACTGTAAGCCCACCGTGTTGTCCCGCGGCGATTTGCACGTTGGGTGGTGGTAGGACCAGGGCATGGGATGAGAGCGGCATGCCCCAGTGGTGACAGATGAATCCCCGAACCCAACGAGCCCGGGCGCGGTAGCAAGGCAGGAGTTGCGGCTGTGCGACGCGGTTACTGTACCGATGCTGGCTGGCTGTCGCAGTTTGCTGAAGCGCGGTCCTCACACTCCGGGCGCCCGGCCAGGCTAGAGCACCAGACAGACACATGCGACGCCACACCGCGGGAGACGCATCGTCGCAGCGCACCTGCGAGCAGGCGACCGGCGTCCACGGATGAGCGCCGTCGACGGACACCAGGAGAATGTGAACAGAGTGCAGCAAAACAGTGGCCGGGCGACAGTGTGACAAGCAGGGGCAAAAACAGGGCGCGGCAAAGCAGAAGAGGGAGCCCGAAGAGTACGACAGTGGTGGGCGTAGATTTGCACGTTGGGTGTTTGTGCCTGGGTTTGTGCCTGGCGTCACTCGTTTCTTGGAACTTGTTTCTCGGGTTATCAGCTACTTTCCCTTTCGCCCTGTACCATCCAACCACCGTGTTGTCCCGCGGTCCCGTGCGGCTTTGGCGTCGCGCTGTGTCTGTGTGGAGCTACCGCCTGGCCGGGCCAGGCGCTACAGTGTATGTGCCCGAGCCACTGGCTAGCCGACCGCTTTGTCGTGGTGTGTTACCGACCGCGCGGGCCAACAGTCGCGAGCCGCGTTTGCCTCCTTAGCTTTAGCTTTACTTCCCCCAGAGCCCCAGAAAAGGACCCTTGCACTGAGGACTGCCCGGATTGGCATCCTCGCCCCGCTCAATAGGCGCCGACCAGCTACTCCTGCGGCCCCAGCTTATCAAATGTCGCTTAGCGCCTCGATTAAAGAAGCTTTCTTTAGCTCTCGAGCTTTCCAGTTCACGATCCCTTTGTAGTGTTCTTCCACAAGCAAAATTCCAGAAGCAAAATCCTCTCTATAAACGCGAGCATTATTTCATAGGATGTCGGCGTGGCAGCAGGGCCTTTCGGGGTCACAAGTCGTCAAGCATGGCCGAGAGTCCTCAACCACGGCGGCCGCGGCCATTGCAGAGGACCTCTCTCTCGGCGCCAGTGATGTAATCGCTGACCTCGCGACGCTGGCGGCAACGGCAGCTGACAAGGGCTCTGGGGGAACAGTAGCAGCACTGCTGCAGAAACTTCACGGCCTGGCGCAGAAGGAGCTGGGCCCGCACCAGTTCATAAGGCTTAAGGAGTGCCTCCCACCCGCCCACCCGCGCTGAGGGTGAGGGAGACATGACTGCCTACCGCCAGACGTCCACCACACCGAAACCTAAACCCGGGGCCGCACATCACGCGACTCCAAGTGGCGGCTGTGGTCCAAGTAGCGACCCAACACGGCCACAGTGCGCAGCTGACCCTTCTCCAGCAGGGAGGCCTCCGGCAGTCCAGTCGCCTGCGCGTCCTGCAGAGCCCCACGCCAGAAGCTGTGCACTGTCTCCCCGCCGTACAGGCCGGCGGCATGCAGGTGCAGCCGCAGCCGCGCGCCCATGCTGGAGCTGCTCAGCGGTGCATCCTTGAAGCCGCATTGGTCCGGGGTGAGCGGCCGGAACAGCAGGTCCTGCACGCGGCTGCCTGGCGGTGCGTCCGGGGCCGAGCATAGCGCCAGGTACAGCGCCAGGACGCGCGGCACGCTGAGGCGCGGCTCCCACAGGTCAGGCGCCAGGTACACCGGGGGGGCGCGCGCCAGCTTGTAGGTCTTGGTGCCGCGCTCGCGAAAGCACAGCACGGGGCCCAGGTACGAACCCCACGTCCACGGAGGTGACAGGGGGAAGCCCTGGTACGGCAGCGCCGGGTTGTTGGGGTCCACGAAGTCGCCCAGCCCCAGCTTGCCAACGTCGTGCCCGCGCACGGCCGTCTGCCACAGCAGCAGCACGCACAGCAGGTCGCGCAGCAGCACCAGGCAACCTAGGCTGCCGAAGGCGGCGGTGTCCGCTTGACTCCACAGGTAGAAGGCAAGGGCGCGGTACTTGGCCTCCATCATCGGCACCGCCGACACTTCGGAGTAGCCGGCCTGGACCTGCTCGCGCTGATACGCCGTACGTAGGTCCTCGATAACGGCGGATTCGCACGGGTTGCCAGACTTTGTCGCGGGGTCGTAGGGCCCACGGCGTCCGACACGGCTTAGGCAGCCGCTCAGAGCGGACAGGTGTGACTTCAGGGCACTGGGGCCAGGCGCGGCTTCGGGCGAAGACCGTGAGTGGTGCGACGGCAGCCAGCCCTTCATGACATAAGCTGCCAGCTCCTCGTCGGTACAGGTCGCTGGCGTGACTCCGGGCCGGTAACGGTTGAGCCAACCCCACAGCTCGCCCATGGCCTTGTCCTGGCGCGTGATGGTCGCAGGCGCCAGGGCCGACTGCCGGAGCTCGTGGGCGGCGTCCAGCCCCTCCTTGTAGCCAGAAATCTGGTCACTCTGGCTGAGGGGGGGCCCGGATGCAGACGTGTAGGGCACGGCCTGCGCCAGGCGGAGCTGCCCCAGGTAGCCCTGCAAGCGAAGGAAGGGCACTGAGATAAGCGCACGCACGGCAGGGGAGCGGTCACCGGGCAATATGACCACAGCAGACTCACCAGAGGTACGTCGGTGACCGGCTGCGGAAGGCCCAGCTGGCCGATGGAGTTCGAGGGGCCGACGCTGGGAATGGAGCCGGGGCCAGAGCGTGGGGAACCCGGGCCCACGAACACCTGCAACCGGAGCGAGGCTTAGTACCGAACGGGCACGCCACACCGCCGACCGGCCACGAGACACACCTTACCCCGTTCACGTTGACGCCCGCGGACGAGCCGCTGGACACGCGAAAAGAGCTGCTGGCCGGAGACGTATAGCCCATAGGAAGGGCTGAGCCGCTATCCACGGGAAAGCCCAGGGGGCTGAGGACCGCAAGGTCTGGAGACATCTGCGAGCGACGGGACTTGCCTTCAGCGAGGCAAGGCCAGCCGGGGCAAAACCCGAGCTTACCGGTTTTGCTGGGGCGCCCAGACGGCTCCGCAACAAAGAAATGAGCGAGCACGCACCCGCAGAAGCCTGAGGTCAACAGAAAGCGAGCGGATGGCAAGTGGATGCCTGGCAGTTTGCTCGCCATTCAGCGAGTGCGACCTTGCGATTATTGAGGATCCAGAAGCTACTATCAAACTCATGATTAATACAGTTCGCCAGTTTCGCGAAGTTCCCTACCCCTAGCGATTGGTATTTGTATATTGCTTACCGCTGAAAGATTGCTCGTTGATCCGTGCAAGAGGCTCAAAAGCTTCGGCACCCGCGCGCCGCGGCCAGCTTCGGCCTTGCTCTGGCGGCCAAGGCCCTGAAGCAATCGCTGGAGGAGAGCGCTCTGGCGGCCAAGGCCCTGAAGCAATCGCTGGAGGAGAGCGCGCAGATGAAGGAGACCATTCAGGCTCTGGAGGTCAAGGTGGAGGGCCTGCAGAAATCCATTCTGGAGCTGAAGCAGCAGCAGGAGGAGTCACGGCAGTCGGTGCTGCTCGGGCAACTGGTCTACGGGCTCGAAGACATCGTGCGCATCCGGGTGATGGGCCCCAACTTCCCGCCGGCGAGCCTCGCTGACATCCGGCCTATGTTAACGACGGGTTTGTCAGCGAGGAGGGCCAGCGGAAGTGGGGCAAGTTCGTCGACCTCCTTGAGGAGCAGGACCTGAGCGTGCAGCAGGTCGTGACGGCGTCCAAACCGCTGTGGCGGCAGCACTTCGTGGTGGCTCACGGAACGACGGTGGAGCGGGCGTCGGTCTCGACGGCGCAGATTCGGGAGTGGGCCGCCGCGCGGGACCTGCAGCCCATGGTGGAGACCATCCTAAAGATCCTATCGCCTCTGACGCGTGACAGACAGCCGCTGCTTCCACGCAACAACATCAACGACCTGTTTGCCTAGCAGGTGGGATTGTTGTACGGGGCAGGGTACCATGCGTGGTGTAGTCTTGAGCCTGGGTGGGCCTGGGTGGCGGGGCGTGTGGTGGGGGCGGGGTCTTGAAAGTCAGGAACAGGGGGCGGGGGAGGCAGCTGAGGGGGCGAGAGAGGCGGCTGTGGGCCAGCTGGAAGCAGTGCCCGTATCATGTAGATGGCTTTGGGCCCCCGGCGTCTACACAGCGTAGGTGACCCCTCCCGCGCCATCTACACCTCGAAAAATTTTCCTAGGGGCACGCCCCCAAAACCCCCAAACCATCTACGCTCCCTGTCTAAAAGACCGCCAAACCCGCCCAAACCGTCTACGCTCCGTAGATGCCGAAACCCAAACCCAAAATTTTTTCTCCGCCTTCGGCGGATTTTGGGCAAATTTCTACAGCGTAGATGGAAGATACGAGCACTGGCTGGAAGGAGGGAGGCCAGGTGGTCGAGATGGCCCGAGATAGCCATGTACGTTCACAGCGCCGCCCCTGCCCCAGTGCCACTGGCTCACCCGCCCACCCATCACCCCTGCCGCCCACTCACCCTTGCGCTCACTCGCCCACCCTGCCGCCCCTACCTCTGCCACCGCTGCCTCCCCTGCCGCCGCCCCTGCCTGCAGGCGAGCTGCGGGGCGTGCCGTCCGCCCAGCTGGAGTCGCTGTTCGGCTAGGAGGCGGCGGCAGGGGAGGCAGCAGGCGTGGACAATGGCGAGGTGACGGCGTGGGTGGCGCCCAAGAGCATCGGCTGCGGCAAGACCTTGCGCGGCTGCAGTGCGCTCACGGGCATGGAGGTGCCCCGGGGGTGGTGTAGGGAGCTCAGGTGCTGAAACCATGCTTCAATGTTTGCTCAGCTGCAATTACACGCACCCAGCCGCCAGGTGCAATCCAACGTTGGGACAACGTCGGGTATGGGCGTGAGGGCTGTGGCAAGGCTATTTCCGTGCATGGAGGGCAGGTGAAGCTGGGACGCGTGTGGGAGGCAACCGCCGGGGCATATTTTGATGATTGAACTGTTTCACGTAGCAATGAAAGCATAACATGGACCCATTTGATTCACATTAGCGTTAGGATGGGCACGTGCACAAGCCGATTTGGAGGTGGATGCGAGGGCAAGGACTGCAACATGCTGAATGGCCAAGGGGCAGTTTGTCCACAGAGCGGGCATGAGTTTGTTGATCTCTACATGGCAACCTTGGCAGTAAGCGCTGAAAAATTGGTCGTCAGCTGCACCAGTCAACTTGCTTAGGGTACATTCCTCGTCCTGCCGCGGCGTTGGCACCTGGCTGGAGCTGCTCTGAGGCACCTGCACTTGTAAGACTAAGCGATGCATCCATGCCTTGCGTCTCGTGCCTTTGGGTAGGGGGGCTATGGCAGCCATAGGGTGGGAGCACCAGCGGCAGCAGGGACTCGGCAGGGCAGTAACTTCTTATGGTGGCTGTGTCAGGCAGGATCTGTGCTATGTGTTGGTGCATGGGAAAGGGAAGTACCGAAGACAGTTACCCATGAGGCAACAGGTGCGTGAGCTGCGCAAGCACATGGAGCACGCCATGACCCACTGCACCTGAACCGTTGTTGCACGGAGTCTCCTGGGCTACCTGGTACGGTTAACGGATACGAAAGGCCAGCTGTAAAACACGCTGTGGTACCTCAAGTTCTGTATGTGTTTCATGCATAACTAGTCAACGTGCAAGCTTTACAGGCTGACAACGTAACAGCACCGAACCGCCTTTTACGTGTAGCAACTCAGCCCGAATGTTCTACGTACGGTACGTTTGTGTGAAGTTGACAGGGTAAAGAATGCTAATTTATGGTATAGCTGGGAATTGTGAAGGGGTATGTAAAAGGGGTTTACAGGGACAGAAGGGGATGCGTGTGTGTGTGTCGGTTTGCGATTTGACAGACTAGGGATTAGAGCCGAGTACGGAGCGGCAAAAGGCTGGCTGGTACGCGCGTGAGTCTGGCCTGTAAAGCTTGCACGTTGCTATGAACACGTGAAATACGAGTGCTAATGTGATGCTGTGTTTGTGTGAAGTTCACAGGGTAAGAATGCTAATTTATGGCATCCGTTGGAAATGCGAAGGGGTATGTAAGCTATGTTTACAGGGACAGAAGGGGGTGCGTCGCCGTTATTCGGTTAGGTCACCGGACTCACCACACCCACACGCCCCTACACCCCACCAACGGCCGCGCGTGCGTGCGTGTGCGCGTGTGCGCGGGGTGCGCGGGGTGCCAACACAGCTACATACATGCGCTTCGCTCACATGCCGTCACACGTCAGGCCAGGGCGCGGCAAACCTGACTCTGACTCTGAACCCTGAACCCTGACTCTGACCCTGACCCTGACTCTGAAACCTGACTCTGAAACCTGACTCTGAAACCTGACTCTGAAACCTGACTCTGACTCTGAAACCTGACTCTGACTCTAATGCTGGACATAAATGATGTTGCCAGGGGTTTCCAGTTTTTTTGGCATGGTGGCGCCCCTCACCGGCTCACGACCAGGGCGCGGCCCGTTCGGCGCGCAATCTATCGCATTACTGCCCGTACACGCGAGTGCGGGCCGCCGGCACCTCCGGAGAGCCAGGCGCACAGGCACAGCCGTACTACCCAGGCGGACCCGGCTGCAAGCTTCCCGCTCTCCCCACTCCTCGCTCTCTCCGCACACACCCATCAATCCACAATGTGTCACGCACCCACTCGCCATCTCGGCCCTCTGGTCTGTTCCTTCGCCCGATTTGTGTCTGCTCTGCATCTGCGGGTGACCGCCGAAAACTTAGCTCAACCCACGCTCGCTCTACTACCGGTATCCTCTCACTGCACCTCGATTGAGTACCCACACAACTGCCGGCCTGCGACTGCCGCCCCATGCCCTCTCCGTGGCACGGGCCAAAGGGCCGCGGTCACCGCCCCCGTCACTGTCACAATGCCCCCGCAAACCTGTCCGCAGGCCGCACGGTGGGCCTCACTACTGCGCCGCCGCCGCCGCCGGGGTCGCGGGCTCTGGCCTTGGCTGCGCCGGACCTCCGCTGCCGCCGCCGCCGCCTGCCGCCGCCGCCGCAGGGCCCGCCGGTGCTTGGTGGGGCCCGCCAACCCGTGGCCGTGACCGCGGCGTGCCACGCCCGCCCGCCTCTGCCCCGCCGCCTGCAGCCGCCGCGTCTCGGCCACCGCCGCCGCCGCCACCTGCGCACTCTCCTCCGTCACCAGGGCCTCCGCGCCCGCCTCGCCCCCTGCCTCTGCCGGGGCCCTCGTGGCCGCGGCCGCCGCTGCCAGCGTTGCGGTCGCCGCCGTCATGCCCGCGGCCACGCCCGCGGCCGCCTCCGCGACCCCGGGCGCCGCCGCCGCCGCCACCTCCCGAGGGCTCCGCCCCCGAGGGCGCACCAGCGCCGCCGCCGCCGTCAGCGCCGCTACCACACCCGCCGGCTTCGGCATGGCGCTCCCGCGGCTGCCGCCCCACGGGACGCCCCCGGGGCCCCGGGGCATGCGCGCCGCCGCCGCCGCCGTGCTCCCCCGTGCCGTGACCCCCTGCGTCGCCGCCGCCCCCGGCTGCCGCCTCCAGCCCCGCCTCCCCCCAAGCCGCCGCGACGCCTTCGCTGCCGCCGCCCCGACCGCGGCCGCGGCCGCGGCCGTCGCCGGGGCCCTCGCCGCGGCCTCGTCCCCGGGGGCCGCGGCCGCCCCGGCCGCGGCCTGCTGCCTGCCCCTCCCCCCCGTCATCCCGTTGCATCTGGTCCCCGTGGTCCTCGCCATGCGGGTGGTGCTCCCCAGCCTCGCCCTCGCCGCGCGGCAGCCGCGGCCGCCGGCCGCCCCGCCGGCCGGCCTCCGCGCGCCGCTCGCCGCAAGCCTCGGCGCCGTCGGGCCCCGCCGCGCCGTCCGCCGCCGCGCCCTCTCCTCCCCAACCACGTCCGCGCTGCCGCCGGGGCTGCAGCTCGCCCTCGCCGCCGCCCGGCGCCGCCTCCGGCTCGCCGGCACGCAGGCTGTCGCCGCCGCGGCACCCGCGCGCAGTGCGGCCCCGCCGGCCGCCGCGGGCGCCGCCGTCGCCTCCCTCCACCCCGCCGTGCCCGGCGCCCGCGCCGCTGCCGCCGCCGCCTCCATCTTGCCCGCCCTTTCCTCTCCGCCGCCCGCCCCCTGCCGCCGCCGCCGCCTCGCCGTCCGCGACCACGCGCGCCGTCACGCCGCGCGCGCCGCCGCCGGGGCACCTCGCCTCCAGCTCCTTCATCGCCTGCTCCTCGATCTGAATCGCCGTCAGCGGCTTGGACGTCATGGCTGGCTGCGCCGCCTCCGGCACGTACCACTTGCTGGCCGGCTGCTGCGCTGGCGGCTGGCCGCCGCCGCCAGCGCGGAGCCCGACGGCCGCGGCGCGGCCCTGCGGCGAGGAGCCGAGCAGCATCGCGGCGGCGGTGACGCCGCCGGCGGCGGCGCCGCCGCCGGCGGGCTTGGCGGCGGCCCAGTTGGCGGCGGCGCGCTGCTGCAGCCGCGCCTGCTCGGCTTGAATGTCCAGGAGCGACTTGGCGGCGGGCGGGCTGGCGCCGTGCGGCGCCAGGCCCCACACCGGCGCGCCGCCGTCCTTGCCTTCCGCCTGCTGGTCGCGGTCCGCGCCGGCGGCGGCGGCTTTGCCGCCGCGCTGCGCGCCGGCAGCGGCGGCGGCGCCGCTAAGCGGCGCCGTCAGCGGCTTGCCGCTCATGAATTCCGCCAGGCTCAGCGTCAGCTTGCCGCCGCCGCCTGCCGCCGCCGCGATCGAGCCTGCCGCCGGGGCCTGGAAGAGCAGCGCCGCCGCGCCGCTGCTGCCGCCGCCGGCGCTGCTACTGCTGGCGGCGGCGGCGGCGGCGGCGCCGCCGCCAGTGGCGGCGGCGATGACGCTGGCGCTGGTGGTGAGTGTCTTGGCGCCGGCGGCGCCGACGGCGCCCCCGATTGCGGCGGGGCCGCCGCCCTTGCGCCCGCCGGCGGCTGCAGCGATGGGGAAGGCGGTTGCGCCAATGCCGCCCACAGCCACGCCACCCTGCGGCGCCGGCGCCAGCGGCTGCGGCCCTGACGGCGTGCGAGCTGGCAGCAGCGCCGCCGCCGCCGCCACCGCGCCAGTACCCATGCCTCCGCCTCCGCCGCCTCGCATGGCAGCCGACCCGGCGCCCGGCGCGTCCGCTGCTGCCGCCGCTGCTGCCGCCGCAGCCGGTGGTGCCGCCGCCGGCCCTGACCCCGGCACGACGGTGGACGTCGCAACAGAGAGCAGGTCTCGCAAGCTTCCGCCCGTGGCCAGCGGCGGTGGCGGCTTGGCGCCGCCCCATGCGGGGCCCTTGGGCGCCGCCGGCGTCGCCGCCGCCGGCGTCGCCGCCGGCGTCGCCGCAGCGGCGGCAAGCGCCGCAGCTGGCGGCGGCGGCGGCGGCTTCTCTAACTCCCCTGCCAGGAACATGGACAGATCGCCCTTGCGCTGGCTCTTCTTTGACGTGCTGGCGCCGGCGCCAGTGCCGGCGCCGGCGCTACTGCCGCCGATCAACGCGCTGGCTGTAGCGGCCACGGGTGTGTTGGGCATCGCCGGCGCCGAGGCTGCTACTGCTGCTGCTGCTGCGGCGGCGGCGGCGATGAGTTCGGTTACAGGGCTGGGGCCAGCGGCGGCGGCGGCGGAGGCCGAAGCCTCCTTCTCGCCCTTCCTGCCCGCGGGGCCAAAAGCCGCACCGGCCGGCCCCTTGCCGCCACCACTCGCGCCCGCGCCCTTGCCGCCCTTCTCCACCGCCAGCCCCGCCGCCGCCGACGCCGACGCCGACGCCGCCGACGCCTCGCCGCCGACGCCGCCGCCGGCCGGCTCCGCCGCCGACGCCAGCTTGCTCGCCACCTCGCCCGCGTGCGCTATGGCCCGCCGCACCTCCTCCACCGCGGCGCCCGCCGCCAGCGCCGCCAGCGCCTCGCCCAGCGCGCCGCGCTGCGCCACCTTGGCTTGCTGCTGCGCGTCCAGCGGCCGGCCGGCCCGCTCCGCCTCCACCAGCGCCGCTATCTGGGTCAGCTTGCGCTGCACCGACTTGACCAGGCGAGCCGCCTCGTCCCCCTCCGCCGCCGCGGCGGCGCCGTCGAAGGTGGCGGCGCCGCCGGCGCCGCCGAGGTGGCCGATGGCGCCGAGCGCGGCGGCGGCGGCGGCCGCCACAGTGAGGCGGCTGCTGGCGGCGTGCGGCGCCATGCGGTCGGCGGCGGCGGCGCCCTCCAGCCAGGCCGGCGCCGCCGTCGGCCGCCGGCCGGGCTGCAGCCGCGACAGCAGCGCGCGCCGCCGATGGAAGGCGTCCAGGTGCGACTCCGAGCCGCCGCCGCCGCCGCCGCCGGAAGCGGCGGCGGCACTAGTGCTCGACCCCAGCGGCACGCTGCCCACCGGCGACGCACCAGGCGGGCTACTGCCTGCTGCTGCTGCTACTGCTGCGACCGGGCTGGTTCCCAGCGGCGGCGGCGCAGCCGCCGCCGCCGCCGCCGCCGCCGCCGGCGGCGGCGCCAGCAGCGCGGTGCGGTAGAGGTGCTCCAGCTCCGCCAGCAGGTGCGGCGGCAGGCCGGCGAGGCCGCCGGGCGCCTCCAGCAGCGCCACGTCCAGGTTGGCTACAGCCACCGCCAGGCAGTAGCAGCGCAGCAGCGCCGCGCCCGCCACGTCCGCGTACTCCAGCAGCGGCAGCGCCGTGCGCGGCTCCACCAGCTGCGTCGCCACCGCGCGCTGGCACAGCACCTGCAGGCTGGGCACGGCGCTGGCGCCGCCGGCGTCGCCGCCGCCGTCACTGGAGCGGCGGCGGCTGGCGGCGGCGCCGCCGCCGCCGCCAAAGCCGAACATGTCAATGTCGTCGGCTGCGCCGCCGTAGCCGCCGAGGGCCCCGGGGTCATCGGCTGGCGGCGGCTTCTGACTGAAGAAGTCCCAGCCTGGGCCGAGCGGCTCCGCCGCCGCCGCGCCCGCACCACCACCTGGCGACCGGTGGCGGCCGTGGCCGTGCTGCCCGTGCTGCGCGTGCTGCGCGTGATGGTACTGCTGCTGCCGCCACGCCAGCGTCTGCGCGAGGCCGCCGCCCGCGCTGGCGCCCGGCAGGGGCCGCGAGCTCGGCGCCGTCGGCTCGCCCAGCAGCGCCAGCCCGGTGGCGCCGCCGCCGCCGCCGCCGCCGCCACCGCCGCCGCCGCCGCCGCCGCCCACACTGGCGGCGCCGCCGCCTAGCCACGACCGCGCCAGCGGGCTGGAACCGGGCAGCGGCGGCGTCGCGCCGGCGGCGGCGCCGTACGAGCCCAGGCCAGAGCCGCCGCGCGTCAGGGAGCCAGGCGTGGCACTGCTGCCGCCGGTGGCGGAGCCGCCGCCACCACCGCCGCCGCCGGACCGCTGCGCGGCGCTACCTGCCATGCGCATGACGACGCCCCGGGACCAGGAGGAGCCCTTCAGCCCCGCCCGGCCGCCCTCCTCCCCGTCCTCCTCCTCCTCGTCCCAGTCGCTGTTGCTGTCGTCGCCGCCGTCGCTGCCCCCCGTGTCGCTGGTTCGGCGGCGGCGCCGCCGCTTCCGGGTCGGCATGACGCCGTGCGCGTCGGGCAGCGGCGGCAGCGTCCACGCCTGCAGCGCCAGTGTGTGCTTCTCGCCCACCGCCACGTGCGCCACCCGCGTCAGGCCGGGCACTCGCACCGGCACAATGGCGGCCGGCTCCACGTCAACTAGGGCCGGGCCGGGCGCGCCGCCGCCGCCCGCCGCGCCGCCACCACCACCTCCGCCACCTCCGCCGCCTCCGCCCGCCGCTGATGCCGCTCCTCCCGCAGCCGCGCCGGCGACGGCGCCGCCAGCGCCAGCGCCTGGGCCTGCGCTCTCCGCGCCGCCGCCGCCGCCCGCCCGCTGCCCTCCGCCAGCTCCAACTCCGCCGCCGGCGGCGGCCGCCGCCGGCACGCGGCCCTCCCACGTGAACACCAGCCCCGTGTCCGTGGCAACCACCGTGCGGCTCTTGCCCGCCGCCACCGCCACCACCCGCCGCCCCGCCAGCGGCCCGCCCACCTCCGCCGGCCGCAGCGCGGGGTCGGCGCTGCGCCACGTCAGCACCACGCCGCCGCGCGTCACCACGCTGCTGTGCACGAAGCCCGCCGCCACCAGCGCCGCCTCCGGCCGCACCACCTCCGCCCGGTTGCGGTGGAACTGAACCGCCTCACCGTCAGCGGCGGCGGCGGCGGAGCCGCCGCCGCCGCCGCCCTGCGCCGCTGCCGCGGCGCCGCCGGCGCCGGCGGCGGCGGCTGCGAGGCGGGCGGTGTCGCGGCAGGCGGCGAGCGGCACGCGGCGCGGCGTGACGACCTTGTGGCCCCAAGTGTAGGCGTCACCGTCGGCGGTGACCACCACCGTGTGGCGCTTGGACAGCGACACAGCCACCAGCGCCTTGCCCTGCAGGGCCGGCGGCGGCGGCGGGGTGCATGTGCATGCGCGCGTGAGTGTCTTCTTATGTTAAAATAGCACAATGATAGATTTTGTGTACCGGTATGTTGGCACGCGCTGCGGCAGCATGCCAGGCGTGCGCAGTCGGCCCTGCAAAATGCCGTGGCGAGTGAACGGATGTGCGCACTCAGCGGTTTCGTCGCACACGCCGCAACGCTCCGCCGTACACAAACCCACCTTCATGGCTTCCACCAGGCGCGGCGCGGGGTTGTTGGCGGAGTTGTTGGTGCCGTAGCCCAGCTGCCTGCACGGAGGGAGGGAGGAGGGTGCAGGAGGGGGCGGGGCGGCGCTAGGGCGGAGGGGAGGGGGAGGAAGCGGGGCGGGGGGACGGTGCAGCACGGTGCGGCGGGACGGGTGAAATGGAGCGGGC
Organism: Chlamydomonas incerta; assembly: GCA_016834605.1. Classification (NCBI taxonomy): domain Eukaryota; kingdom Viridiplantae; phylum Chlorophyta; class Chlorophyceae; order Chlamydomonadales; family Chlamydomonadaceae; genus Chlamydomonas; species Chlamydomonas incerta. Next base: position 485,547 of record JAEHOC010000015.1, read on the forward strand.
CTGTTTCGGGCCACCTGCCGCCGGCGCGACCGTGGCAACTGGACCGCCCGGGGGTAGCTTTCAGCAGTCCCCTGCCCGTAGTCGGCCCTGCATCTGTGGGCGCTACCCCCCTCCCCTCAAGCTGACTCACCCGTCGCCGTTGGCGCCCCACGTCCACACCTCGCCCGCGGTGGTGAGGCAGGCGCTGTGGCGGTTGGATGCGGACACCTGCACCGCCCGCCCTCGGAAGTCCACCCTGCGTTTGGAGCGCGGGAGCGCGTGCGTGTCAAGACGTTAAAACGGAACGTTGTGCGAGTGTGGAGGTACGTGCGTGCGTGCGCGTGTGCGTGTGTGTGCAGGGTGTTGATATGTAAGAGCGCACAGGGGGGTGTCTGTGTGCGTCACATGATTGATGCGACGGCGCGCCGTTGTGCACTTAGCGCTTTAGAGCACACGCGCCCCCTCCACACCGCAAGCCCACAACTCACTTGCGCGGCGTGGGCTGCGTGTCGACATTCGGGTAGCCGAGCTGCGGGCGCGCAAGACAGAGGAGGCCACCGCCACCGCCATGGTCACGAAGCGTGGGGCACACGCCAAGCCAACATCAACATCACGTCAGGGCGCCTCCTTACGACCTACTCAACGCGCCGCCTGCCGCCGGCCTCCGTCACGCCCTACACACGCCACTGCCCACTCGGACCCACGCCACACCACCCGCAGGGCCCTAGGCGCCTTCACCGCCGCCGCCCACCTTGCCGTCGCGGTTGCCGCCCCAGCTCCACAGCTCGCCGGCGCTGGTGGCCGCGAGCATGTGATGCTTGGCCGCTGCCACCGCCACCACCTGCCGCCGGCCCAGACCCGCCACCTGCGGCCAGCGGGTGCCAGTGGATCACGGGGGCGCGGTCACGTGCATGCATGCCGCAGTCAGCAGGGGGCACGGGGCATGACAGGCGAGAAGGACAATCCACACAATCCATACTCGCCCATGCCCGCCCAACCCAGTGTCACAGCCACTCACAGGCGGTCCGCTTGGCTCCGGACAGTGACCACCACCCACCCGCCCACTCTCCGCACCCGCAGCACACTCGCCACCGCCCCTCACACACACGCCCACCTGCCAGGGCGTGATGAGCGCCGCCTCTCCGGCATGCACGCGGTGCTCGGGGTGGCCCAGCCGCCCGCCGCGGCCCCAGCCCCACGTCAGCAGCCGCCCGTCGGCCGTCAGCGCCGCCGAGTGGAACTTGGCTGCCACCAGCCCCACCACCTGCAGGCCCTGTGGTGGAAGGGCGAGAGAGAAAGAGATGAAGGTGTGTGTGCATTGGCTTCACTGGGAGCGCGTGGAGGTGCGCGGGGGCCGTGCGCCCCGGCCCCCCGCCAGCTTGGGCTGGGAACGATAGGCACTCCACGCCTGCCCCCACGCCGCCTGCACCCGCACCCCAGCCGCATCCCCGCCCCCCAAGATTGTCTACCGTCTACCACTTCCTTAACTAATGATGAATGTAACCCCCCCCCCCACACACACACACGTGATTAGCGCAATAGGCTGGGTCGGGCTGGGTGTGAGCGCGCGGCGAGCCTGGGTGACGCGAAAACGCCGAACGGCGTTACTTGCTACTGGAGTCGACGACCCAAGATGCCGGCGACGACTAGATGAACAAGATTGAAGACCGCCAACAAGAACACGAGTATACCGCTCTCCTCCGCACATGGGTTTTGGGTTGACAATGGTTGATTTGGGAATTGGAGAAAACTACCCCCCCCCCCCCGCGCCCGCGCTTTTCTTAGTCAACTGGGTACTGTCCAATTCACGGAGGGAATATCAGCTGCACGGAGGCACAGCGAGCTGGACCGCGGCCGCCCGGACGGCTGCTCCCATCGGTAACGTACCAAACCGAACTTCAAGACGCAGTCTTCAGTGCATCCTGTACCGCTTTTCCATATCCTTGCAACCCCCCGAAAGGAGGCAAGCGATCCGCGGATTGCAGGGCCACTTCCGCGGAGGCGGAAGCTCTTTCTTTTTTCGAAGGCTTGGGCAACTGGGCCAGGGGACGGCATGCACCTGGGTCGGTCGGGTTTCGCACTTCCTCTCCGCCCCCCCTCCTCCGCCTCCCCTTCCATCCTCCGCCCCCCCCCCGCGGTTCGGTAAGACCGCTGCCCAAGACCGCCCGCCCAAGACCTCCGTACCAAGACCGCCCACCCAAGACCATCTGACCAAGACCGCCCTGATGCACAAGACTGCCCTACAACGTCGCCGCCCACCCAGGCTCTGCCCGCGTGCCCGTCACCCAGTGTCTCGGGACTTGTCGCGGGATTGTGTCCGGGTTACAAGCCTATCGCCCTCCCCTCCACATAGCAACGGTCCCTCCCAGTCCCTCGGTTCGGTGCAGGCCGACAATGAGCGAGCGTGCGTGCGGGCGCCCGGACTGGCAGGAGTGTTGGGGAGCCGTTCGCGGCCCGCACCCTGCCAGTATCACCCTCCACCTTCCCCCGGCCCCTTCAACGGAGACGTCGCAATCGCCCCCATGCAGTGCCCATGCAATCGTGCCGGCCTACTTAGCCTGCGCCCGCTGCAACCGGGCACAAGTCACCCGGGCTCGCGCGTTCTCAGTCAGGATAGGTCATAGGATAGGTTTTCCATAGGTTCCTTTCGTCTGCTCACAAGCCCTGCTCGCCTCTACCCTCCCCGCATGTCGATGATGCCTTGGATGCTCCTGCCGGGCTTATCGTGGACGCTGCCCGGCCCTTCCGCGTGTGGATACAGGTGGGTATAGTGTATGATTAGCGCAATAGGCTGGGTCGGGCTGGGTGTGAGCGCGCGGCGAGCCTGGGTGACGCGAAAACGCCGAACGGCGTTACTTGCTACTGGAGTCGACGACCCAAGATGCCGGCGACGACTAGATGAACAAGACTGAAGACCGCCAACAAGAACACGAGTATACCGCTCTCCTCCGCACATGGGTTTTGGGTTGGCAATGGTTGATTTGGGAATTGGAGAAAACTACCCCACACACACACACACACGCCCCCACCTGCAGCGCCTCCACCCGCAGCGGCGTGTCGTGGTGGTCGGTGCTGCCCGTGCCCAGCTGGTAGTTGGCGCCGCTGCCCCAGCTGTACAGGCTGCTGCTACAGCCGGCTGTGGCAGCAGCAGCTGCAGCGGCGGCTCCGCCCTGCCCAGCCGCCGCCGCAGCCGTCAGGCTGGGCGGCGGCATGCGGCGCAGCTCCAGCGCCACCAGGTCCACCGGGGTGCGGCCCTGCTCGACATCGACAGAGGGCGGGGCGGGGCGGGATGGAGGGAGGGGCGAGGGGCCGATGCGGCGTGGGCGTGGGCGCGGGCGGCCAGCGCCGAGCTGGCTGGCACCGCCACCGCCACCGCCGCCGCCTGGCGCTCGTGCGCGCGCGCCGCCGCGCACCCTGTGTCCGCCTACCACGCTCGTGCTACCAAACCGTACTATGTACTACGCCTCAAGCCGCTCCTGTCGCCGCCCGCAAACCCAGCACGGCCACGCCTTTCACGTGATGCGCACGCCGTGTGCTGCACGCGGGGGCCCGTTTCCCCTCCTCGCCCCTCCACCCATTCACACACGCACACCCACCTGCAGGTCCGCCGCCTCCACCGCCGCGCCCGCCGCCAGCAGCCGCGCCGCCGCCGCAAGGTGCCCAAGGTACAGGGCGCGGTGCAGCGGCGTCCTGGCGGCGCGGCGGGATGGCGGGATGGCGGTTCAGGTGAGTTGCGAGGCGAGGCGCGGTTCAGTGAGTTGCGAGGTGAGGTGAGTGGAGGTCAGGGGCCAGGCAAGGCGAGGGGACAGGCAGGGCGCAGCGGCGGGACTGAGGTCAGCGGCCTAACGGCAGCAGGGCGCGGGGGTCGTCCACCTGACAACCCGCAGAAGCCTCGCCTTCGCTGTCAGGACAGACCCCGCATGCCTCCGCCGCTGCGCGTGCCCCTACTCGCACTCGTCCTGTGCCCTCGCAGTCCCCCTGCCAATACCGTTGGCCTCGCTCCTTCCTAACCCCCTGCTGCTTCACGACTCCACGCCCCCCTCCCCCCAGCTGCTGCTGCTGCCGCCTCTGCTGCTCACCAGCCGCTCTCGCCGTCCGCCGCCGCCGTGGACGCGCCCGCTGTCAGCAGGCGCTGCAGGATGGGCAGGTGGTTGCGCCACACCGCCACGTGCAGCGGCCACACCTCGCAGCTGTTGGGCCTGGGGCGGGTGGGGTGCGGGCGGCGTGCGGAGTGTGGGGTAGTGGGTGGTGGAACGCTGCAGCCAGTGTTGCGCGGGCTGCAGGCTATGTGATGATGCATTTGGAGGGGAGGTTTGGTGTGTGTGTGGCGGGGGATGGGGGGGGGCGCAGACTGTGGGGCTGTTGTGAGCACGGGGGAGCGGCGCCGGGCAGTCTGGAACCCCCGGCGCAGCACCCCGCCACAGTGCTGCCCCCGGGCCGGCTCAGGGCTCGTGATCAGCCCCTACGCACCTGTTCACCGCCCCCGGGAACTTCTGCAGGGCCGCCTCCACGTGCAGCACCGACCCTGCCTTCACGCATTCGACCAGCGCGTCCATTTCCGGGCTTTTCGATTCTGGACTTCAAAGTCGTTCAGTCGCGGAATGCTTGATTAATGTGCAGCAGTGGTATAGTGAAGACGACCGCCAGGTCGCGCAGGCGGTAAGAATGCGCGCGAACGCAGTTGTCAAAACCTAGCCCTCCCGCGCGGCGAATGTGCTGCGGGGATGCTTCTTTGTTGTTGGAGCCATTTTTGTTAATACAGGATGCTGCACGCCAACATGTATTATGGGGGGAGCCCAGAATGGTGTTGCAAGTTTCTGATGCACAAGTCGCGCCACTTCCGCGGCCAAAATCCAAAACCTCTATCTTTGCCGAGCTTTGAGGAGTGTATTAAAATAAGTACTGGTATTCATTTCAGCCCAGCTGTAGAGAAGCATATAATGGTTTTGACAGGGCTTCCGGAAGCGACTCTAAAGCTTCACATCCTTCAGATCTGATATCAGGGGTAGCTTGCAGGAAATATGGACGAATGGATTCAGGTAAGCAAGCTCTGTTTTCCTGGCACAATCGCTGGGACGAAGCGCTCCAGTAAAGCCCGACTGCAGTCCTAAATGCACGATCGCGGCATATCAGGGTGGGCTCCTTGGTTGCACAGACTTGGCCCTCCGGCCACAAACCCACACACGAGCCACGCGCGTCGACCCACACACGGCCTCGCACCCTCGCTCACTTCCAACGCCACTGCCTTGCTCTCTTGTCCCCATCTTGTAAGATCGCATTCTTACTCCCCCCCCTCCCGCAACTGCAGGTGTGCGAGGGCGCGCTGTGCGCGTGCCTGGGCACCGGCAGCTTCGCGCAGGTGCTGTCCGCGCTGGCGCCGTCGGACGCGCAGGGGCAGTGCACGGCGCTTTGGTCGGCGGGCTCGCTGGCCTACAGGCGAGTGGCGGCTCCGCCGGCGCAATCACCGGGGGCTGTACGGGACCTCAGGGGTGCCGCTTCAAGCAGAGTCGACTGATGCTCGCTTGCATACCGCACCTTCACGGGTCTTGTAACAGCATACCGTTTAGGGTACCGTTTGGAGTACAGGATATAGAGGGTGTGGGAGTCCGGTGTTGTGATACGACAAGGTGCACCACACGCCACGGCCACGCCGGCGGCAGCCCTGCATCCCCGCCCGCCCGGACACGCCCCGACACGCCCTGGCATCCCCGCCGCCGCCCGCCAACCCTGCACCCCCGCCCGCGGCCGCCCGCCTGCGCAGGTGCCGCACCTGCCAGCTGACGCCCTCGGCCGCCGTGTGTGTGGCCTGCTTCCGCGCCGGCGGCCACGAGGCTCACGACTGGGTGCAGTACCGCAGCCAGAGCGGCGGCTGCTGCGACTGCGGCGACACCACCGCGTGGCGCAGCCGCGGTGCGTGTGTACGCGTGTGTGTGGGGTGTGTAGGGGTGGGTGGGGTGGGGTAGTTTTCTCTGTTGACAGTGTGTGATTCTGTACGATCAGTGGGTGAGTGGTATTACAGGTGGTCCCTTCTCGGGTTCTCGGGTCACTCCCCTGACCATCACACCTGGCAAAGTTTGCTTGCCGTACGCATGTCACTGAGCGCAGAGATGTCCTTCATAGGCAGGTTCGATGTCAATTCAGTAGTAGGACTAGCAGGCGCATCACCTAATTAGAGCGGTGGCGCCCAATGCTGTTCAACAGGCAGAAAAGTAGGCACATACAGTGGAACCCGTTGAAACCAGAGCCCCACCTAGCCTGAATTGCGATCGGCCCCTCAATCCTGCCCACGGTCGCATGCAACCCCACCGCATCTCAAACGCACAAACGTGGCTATAACACTACTCGCATTTCCGTGTTTGGTCAATCAAGTCAGATAGTCGTAAGCGCAGCATCACAGACTGGTAGTGTTTGGTCTCAGACAGTTCAGGAATCACATGTCGTCAAGGTCACACACATCCGGAATGGCCACTTCCATCCGGTCACCACATACACGCAGGAAGGGTTGTGTGTCAGACACTTTCAGCCAGGCCTTATCCCGCCGGCGCCGTGGCAATCCAAGCGAAGCGAAGTCGGCTAGCAAGCCTCTGATGCTAGCTAGTGCTACCGCCTTGGCCCGGGTCAGAGCCCCCTCAGTGAACGGCTTCCATGCGCGCATGTACCGCCGTGCACTCTCCATCGCGTTAAGTGCGGCCAGGGCCACCACCTCCCATACGCATTGCTGTATCTGCGTTGGGTCCGGGCTCTCCAGCAGCCAGACGTGATGCCGCCGGACAGGGCAGCCCGCGTCGGTGCGGCCAGCATTGATGGTGACGGGGGAGAGGCGTATTACAGGTGGTCCCACGATCAGCACTCATATACCTAAGCCTTACGACGGGAGTAATAGACCCCAAGGGTCAGCGCTTTTCCCTCACGTCGCTATCGCTATGTTCAACATTCTCCAATTCCCAAATCAGGGTACATGTGTAGGGGTGTGAAGGGGTGTGTAGGGATGTGTAGGTGTGTGTAGGGGTGTGTGGGGGTGTGTGGGTGCGTGGGTGTGTGTAGGGGTGTGTAGGGGTGTGTAGGGGTGTGTAGGGGTGTGTAGGGGTGTGTAGGGGTGTGTAGGGGTGTGTAGGGCTGTGTAGGGGTGGGTGGGGGCTGGAGGGTGAGGGGTGGGTGGGGTGGGGTGTGGGCCGGGGGGCTTCTACTACTGTAAATGGAGGGGGGGTCTGCAGGCATCGGCGGCTATGGGATGGGCCGGGAGCGAGGCTGGGGAGCTGGGCCGACGGCGGGCGCGGGCACATGCGGGGGCTTGTGTGGCTGGTGGCCGTGCAGCTGCGGAGAGTAGACGGGTGGGAGTAGCAGCTGGAGTACGCGGAGCTCCCGAGCCCTGGGTGGTCGGATCACACAAACACACACGTGCGCACGTGCAGGGTGCTGCCCGGCGCACAAGCCCGGCCGCCGCGCGCCCGCCAGTCTGGAGCAGCTGCTGCCGCCGCAGCCGCGCGAGCTGGTGCGCGCGGCGGTGGCGGCGGCGGCGGCGCGGCTCACCGCCTGCCTCGCGGGTGAGTGCCCGCCGCACGCACACAATCACGCGGCGGGTTTGCTCCGGCGTTTTCATTGTGCAACACACAAATCACACGGGTTCACGGGTTCGTTGCCGGGACGTGCCGTGGGCCGACATGCCGCTCCGCTCAATGCTGGCTCGAGCGCTGCGGCCATTTGTGGCGTGCGCGTGCACATGCACACCCCTCACTCCCTTCCCGCGCGCAGGCCTGTGCGCCGGCCGGGCCTCTGCCACCAACAACGCAGCGCAGCAGCGCGAGGCGGTGCGGCTGGCTGGCTGGCTGCTGCACCTGGGGGGCGCCGCGCCGCCGCTGCGCCGCCTGCTGTGCGACGTGCTTTGCCGCCCGCTGCCGCAGCCGGCGCCGGGGTCGACGGCGCCACAGCCGCAGGCTGCACCACAGCAGGCAGGGCAGCGGCGGGGCGCTGACATGGCGGCGGTTGAGGAGGCGGTGGTGGCGGCACCTGCGGCGGAAATTGCCGCTGGCAGCGGCCCCCCCGGGTACCTGCCGCCGGTGCTGCTGGCGGCCTGCTACGGTCAGGAGGAGGCCGAATCGCTGGCGGCGCTGCCGGCGGTCGGCCCGCCGCTGCCGCTGCAGCCGGGCGCACCTCCGACACAGGTGCGGGCCGGGGCGGGGCGCAAGGCTGGAGGGCGGGGAGCTGCGGATGGTGACTTCAGGGAATCGTGACTGTGACTGACCGGGGCCGTGACTGTGCCTGTGGGTGCGGCGGCCCGAACCCGCGCGGCGTGCTCGCGTGACCGCGGTTCCTCGACTGGCGGCCCGCCTCTGCCTCCGCCTCCGCCACCTCCTCCTACGGCACCCCTCGCCCACCGCCCGCTCCGCTCTGCCGCTGCCGCTGCCGCTGCGCCGCGCGCAGGACTGCCAGCTGCGGCGCTGGGTGCTGGCGCTGCGCGGGCTGCCGGCGGAGCCGCTGCAGGCGCTGACGTCGCTGCTGCTGCTACTGCTGTACGAGCCGGCCTTCAAGGAGGCCACGGCGCTGCACCTCATGGAGAGCTACACCCCCATCATGAGCGCCATCGCCGGCCTGGCGCCGCCGCCTGCTGCTGCTACTGCCGCTGCTACTGCCGCTGCCGCTGCTAATGCTACTGCCGCTGCTACTGCCGCTGCTGCTGCCGCTGGTGGCGGCGGCGGCGCGGACCTGGCTTCCATCATCGCGGCCTGGGAGGGCGCCGGCGAGGGCGCGGGCGAGGGCGACGAGAGCGACGGCAGCGCGGGCGGCAGCCCGGGCGGCGGCGGCGGCGGGCGCGGCGGCAAGCACCCTCTGTGCAGTGTGTTGGACCGGCTGGTGGTGCAGGTGTTCAACGCCGAGGACGTCACCGCCAGGTGGGGCCGCGGTTGGGGTTGCAAGGATGGTTGGAAAAGCGGTAGCGGATGCACTGAAGACTGCGTCTCGAAGTCGTTACCGAAGTGAGCGGCCGTCCGGTTGGGGGCGCCGCCGCACCTCGCGCCGTCAGCTGCCGCACTCCGGGCTTGCGCGTGTCTGTCTATTTGTATAAAAGAATGTGAAAGGAGCCCCCTGCCCTTACCCGCACTGGCATACGCCCGCCCGCACGCGCACGCGCACGCAGGCTGGTCCGGGAGCACGGTGTGCTGCGGGCGCACCTGGACGCCCTGGCCTACCTCACCACCGCCTTCGTGGACGAGCTGGCGCGGCTGGCGGCGGCGGGGGCCGCGGCGGCGGCAGCGGGACCGGCGGGTGGCGGCGGGCCGCAGGGCGGCGGCGGCGGCCTGTCGCCGCGGGTGGCGGCGGTGGCGGAGTCGCGGCTGAACGCGGTGCTGGACGGGCTGCGGCGCCTGGCGTCGGTGAGCGGCGGCGGCGGGCTTGGGCGTGGGCGATGGTGGGGCCGGGGACGGCGGCGGCGGCGAGCATCACACATTTACGCTGCGTCGCGACGTGCGCCCGGGTTGCCTGTTAATGGCACCCACCCGAAAAACGGCCGTTTACGTCTCGCTCGCTCTCTCACCTCTCGACCCGCCCTGCCCTGCCCCGCCCGCCCCGGCCGCGCAGGACTTCTCCAACTTCGTGCACCACGCGGCGGTGGCGCGGCTGCTGCTGGCCGACCCGCGGCTGTGGGCGGAGGCGTTCCTGGGCCGCGTGCTGCGCCCGCTGCAGGTGGTGCCCGGGGGCCGGGGGCCTGTGTTTGTGCCTTGTGCCTGTGCCGTACCTGCCTGTGCCGTAGCTGCCTCGTCGTGTGCCTGGTCGTGTTCCTGTGTACCGCGGCTGTGCGCCTGGGCTTGGGGCATGCGGCGGGTCGGCTGGGGCGTGGGCCGGGCTGGGGAAGGAACGCAACCACAAGCAGACTGGAGCACTGGAGCGCTCGGGACGAGCGGAGGCCAACGGGTATACCCGCCCCGCTCCCCGCGGCCCCTACCCACCGCTCCCCCCTACCCCAATATTCATTGCATTCCATCTGTACCGCTTTCCCATATCTTTGCAATCCCCCTTCCCTGCCCGCCCCGCCAGGCGCTGCTGCCGCACGTGCGGCGGCCGGCCGGCGACGTGGTGGAGCGCTACGGCGGCGTGGGCGTGCCCGCCGCCGCCACCGCCGAGTTCGTGGCCTTCGCCTGCGTGGCCGAGCTGGTGGCCACCGTGGGCGGCGGCGGCGGAGGAGGCGGGGGGGGAGGCGGCGGAGGAGGCGGCGGGGCGAGAGAGGAGGGGGAAGAGGAGCAGGAGGAGGAGGAGCAGGAGGAGGGGGAAGAGGAGGAGGGGGGGCAGGGGGCGGCGCGCGGCCGGCTGCGGCGCGGAGGAGCGCGTGGGGCTGCTGTACGAGGCGGCCAGGTGCGGGGAGGCTGGGGGCCTGGGGGGGGGGGGGGGGGGGCGGGGGGGCTGGCGGGAGGGGCGGGTATGGATGCAGGGGACTTGGGGCCGGTGTCTCTGGGTGTGTGTTTCCATTCCTGTTTCCCTCGCTGCCTGTGCTGTGCGTCGTGTGCGTGTTAGAGAGCACAAGGGGAAACGACGTGTGCGTGTTGTGTGGCCTGCTGCGCGGTGCGCCCTCATTTCCGGGCCTCACCTTCGTTGTCAGTTTTCCTCGCTTGTATCTAACACGCACACGCGCATCCCACGCGCAGGCAATCGCTGGAGGCGTGCGAGGAGTGGTGCAGCGACCGCCTCGCCCGCGGCGGCCGCCGCCTCTTCGCACCCCCGCCAACCGCCGCGCCGCCAACTGCCGCCGCCGCTGTGGCGGCAGTACAACCGCTGTCGTACGACGTGACGCGGCTGTACGACAGGCTTCTGGCGGGCGAGGCGGAGGCGTCGCCGCACCTGCCGCTGCACCGCGCCACGCTGTTCTTCGTGCAGGGTGAGGCGTGTGTGGGCCGCGCGGCCGCGGGGAGGTGGAAGGCGGGGCCTCGATGACGCGGGGCCGCTGGGCCGGGCGGGCGCTTGGTGGAAACCCCGCGGTACTGCGATTGCCTTCCCGAACCACTCTTGAGCTTTGCCTACTCTCTTGGTGTGTGCGCTGCAGCGCTGCTGGCGGCGGAGCAAGGCGCCGGCGCGGCCTCCGCCTCGGCCTCCGCCTCGGCGGCAGCCCCGGACACGCAGCAGCAGGCTGCAGCGCGGGCGGCGGCGGCGGCGGCGCAGCGGCGGCTGCTGGCGGCGCGTGCCTCTCTGGACGACTGCAGCGCCTGGCGGCCGCTGAGCCGCTACCTGCTGGCGGCGCAAGCCTTTGTCAGCCAGGTGGGTTGCAAGGATGTTTGGAAAGCGGTACAGGATGCACTGAAGACTGCGTCTCGAAGTCGTTACCGAAGTGGGTGGGCGGGGCCTTTCACGGGTGGTGCGCTGGTGGCGGCTGCGTAGCGCATGGACAGCGGCGGGGGTGGTGGTGGTGAGTACCAGCCCAAGCTAAACCAACCAACTAGACAAGGGACAGACGAGTGCATTCTGGGGGGTTGCAAAGATGGTTGGTGTCACCAAGCACGCGCGCACGCACGCACACACGCAAATATAAACACACATTTCAAGAATTTCCTAAACCCGTTCGCATCGGGACGGCTACTGCCCATCCCCACCCCACCCACACCCCAGGTGTCTTCCAAGCGCTGGGTGCGCAACGGCGACGACGTGGCGCAGGTGGAGCTGTTCGCGCTCAACGGCCGCGAGATGAGCGACCTGGACAGCCTGGGGCTGCAGGTGGGGGGCGTGTGTGTGGGCTGGCGGGTGGGGGGCTGTGAATACCAGCCCAAGCTGAACAAAGCTAAACTAGACAAGGGACAGGGGAGCTGCGGGTGTGTGTGGGGGAGCTGCGGTTGGGGCAGGGACAGCTGAGGGAGGGCACCTGTAAGTCGCTCACTCGCTCGCTCGCTCACTGTGCAATCCCAGGCAATGTCCGTGCACAAAATCTCGCACACCCGGCTCGCACTCTCCATATGCGCACAACCCCGCACACACCCGGCCCGGCCCGGCGCACGCACAGGTTTGGCTGGCCTCCGCGGACGACCCCGAGGCGGCGCTGTGCGAGGCGCTGTGCGCCATGGGCGCCCGCCCGCTGCTGGCGGCGGCAGGTGAGGCGGCTGTAGCTAGGCGGCGGCGGCGGCGGAGGGCGCAGTGCACCTGCGCCTGCCTCCAGCCGTGTCATATCGCAGGCCGCATCTTACCTAGACGCTGCAAGCGGCACCGTGTGCATCAACTGTGTGCACACTCAGACGCTGCAGCAAGCGGCGCTTAAGCCGGCGTTCCGGACCGTGCTCACGCACACACTCCCGCCTCCCTCCACTTCCGCACAGGCCTGCCGCTGCCTTCTGGTGACGGCGCCGCCTCCTCCCCAACCAGCGCAGCGGCTCTGCAGCCGCAGTCACCCGCCACCGCCGCCCCCAGCGCCACCGCCGCGCCGGCGCCGCTGCCGCCGGCGCCGCCGCCGTCCGAGCTGGCGGACGCCGCCACCGCCGCCGCGGCCTGCGAGGCGCTGCGCTGGCTGGTGTCGCTACTGCGCGAGCGGGGCGTGAGCGGGCTGCCGCCGCGGGAGCGGCTCAGGCTGTTCCTGGTGCAGGTGAGGCCGGGGTGGTGGTGAGGTGGTGAGGTGGTGGTGAGGTGGTGAGGTGGTGGTGAGGTGGTGAGGTGGTGGGCTGTGAGGTGGGCGGGCGGAGCCGCGGAGAGGGCGCGGGACGGGAAGGGACAGCACGATAGCGCTTCGTGCGTACTCCTCTGCTCGCAGCTGCCCGAAGCCGGCGAGCCCGCGAGCAGGGCGAGGGTGGTTGGCGGCGTGGGTGGGCCCACTCCACCGCCCACACGGACCCCGCCTCGTCTGAATAGCTGCGACTCCCGCATGGATCGCCGCCTCTCAAACCCCTCTTGAAATCCCTGCCTGCCCAACCCCCTCCGCTGCCCCCCACCACCACGACGCAGTCTGCAGTGCATCCTATACCGCTTTCCCATATCTTTGCAACCCACCACCGCCACCATCACCCCACACACGCACACACACCTGCAGTGGCTGGCGCTGCGCGACTGGACCTACAACCAGCTGCACGAGCTGCTGCCGCACGACCTGCAGAACCGGCACGACGACATGGAGCAGGTGGGGGAGGCGGGGGCGTGTGTGTGTGTGTGTGTGTGTGTGTGTGTGTGTGTGTGTGTGTGTGTGTGTGTGTGTGTGTGTGTGTGTGTGTGTGTGTGTGTGTGTGTGTGTGTGTGTGTGTGTGTGGCGCGGTGCGGTGCGGTGCGGCGCGGTGCGGCGGTGATGCTCCTGCCCGCCACCTGTGCTCCACTGCACCTGTTGGGTGGTGGACAGCCTGGGGCCCTCTCTCGCCCTGGCCGCGCTGGCCCTTTCGCCGCTCGTGCGCACACCGCCGAAACCGCCCCTCGCCCCGCCCCGCCCCATCCTGTCCCACCCCATCCTGCCGCTCCTCTGCCGCTCGCCCGCCCACACAGGTGCTGGCCGAGGTGGCCACCTACCGCGCCGCCAGCCTGTCCGCCTCGCGCACCTACAGCCTCCGCCGCGCCGCCTGGGCCGCCTTCTGCCCCTTCTTCACACACTTCACGCCAGCCATGCGCTCCCGCGCCTGGCAGTCAGCCATGGACACCGGATGGGCCGCCTCCGCCTCCGGCGGCGGCGGCGGCGGCGGCGGCGGCGGTGGCGGCGGCGCCGCAGGGCCGCTAGCGGGCGGCGGAGGCGGAGGCGACGGCGCTGGGGAGGGCGGCGCGGCGACGGCGGCGGCGGCGGTTGGGTACCGGCCCTGCTGGCAGCTGCGGCGGCCGCGCTACGCGCTGCCGGCCTCTCTGGCGCCGCTGCAGCGGGTGCTGGAGGCGGGCGCGCTGTGGCGGCTGGTGGGCTGGATACTGCAGGTGGGTGCGCGTGTGTGGGCGTGGCGGACGCCGGGGTGACGGCAAGGCGGCTTTGCGAGCAGCAGGCCATCCCGCCGCACCTGCAACTCTGCCAGCCACCAGCCATCGCCATGCCGCCGGCTGCTGACGTGTGTCCGTGTGTGTTCTTGTGTATTGCTCCCTCCCTTTCGCATAACCCGTGGGGCCGGGCAGTCCTTCACTCGCGCCAGCCCGCCGCGGCTGCCCGAGGAGGCGCTGCTGGGCGCCGCCAACCTCCTGGCGCTGGGCCTGCACCGCCTGGCCGATAACGCGGCGGCGCTGGCGGAGCTGCGGGCAGCTGCAGCAGCCGCAGCTACAGCCGCAGCTACAGCCGGCAGCGGCGGCGGTGATGGTGCAAGGGGAAGCCAGGGGCAAGAAGGGCAGGAGGGGGCGGGGATGGGAGCGGGCGTGGGGAGGCAGGAGGAGGAGCGGCGGCTGGTGGCGGCGTGCTCGTTGGGCGTGGCGGCGCTGACGGGGACGCAGCCACAGCAGCAGCCGCACCACAAGCACCACTCCACTCAGCACCACCACTATCACCACCACCACCATAGCGGAGGCATTGCCGGCCTCATCGACGCCCTGCTGCGGACCGACCGAGACCGGGGCTGGGGCAGCACCGGCAGCGCCAGCGCCGCCTCGGGTGCCTCATCGGCAACAACAGTGGCGGCGGCTGGCGCAGGCGCAGGCTCGGCGGCTGCGCCGCCCCTGAACGATGAGGCCGTGGACTGCCTGCAGTGGCTGCAGCGGGAAGTGCGGCAGGTGCTGGCGGTGGCGGCGGCGGCGGGCGTGGCGCCGCCGCCGGCCGCGGCGGCGCCGCCAGTGGCGGCGGCGGCGGACCCAGCGGCGGCGGGCGGCGGCGCCGCCGCCGGCGCTTCCGCGCAGGATGCCGGGGCAGCGGCGGCGACGGCGTCGCCTGAGGCGTCCGACGCGGAGCGGCGGAAGGAGCTGGCTCGGCAGCGGCAGGCGGAGGCGATGGCTCGACTGCGCGCGCAGCAGCAGGCGTTCCTGCAGCGCTCGGCGGGCGGCGCGGGCAGCGGCGGCGGCAAGCAGGCAGCGGCGGCGGCGGCCTCTGACAGCGACGAGGGGGAGGACGCGCCGGTTGGGCGGGGGCAGGCGCGTGGCGCAGCAGCGTCTGCCGGCGCTGCAGCCGCCGTTGGCTCGACGTCAGCAGCGGCGCCGGTGGCGGCGGCGTCGAACGGAGGGGCGCAGCCGATGGAGGCGGCGGCGGAGGCTGGCGCCGCCAGGGCCGGCCGCGCTGGCGCCGGCAGCAGCGGCGAGGACAGCGACGATGAGATGGAGGAGAGCGGCGCGTCTTCTGGCGGCGGTGATACTGATGATGACGATAATGGCGGGAGTGATGGAGACAGCGAGGACGCGGTCGGGGAGCTGGAGGTGGGCGAGGCGGACCTGGAGGACATTGTACGGATGTCGTACGGCATCCGCGGCGGCGCGGCGGCGGCGCGACCCGGTGACGCGCCGCCGCCGCCGCCGCCGCCGCAGGCCGCGCCGGCGGCGCCGCCACCCGCCGACATCGCGCCGCTGGGCCGCTGGCGGCCGGTGGACGTGTGCGACGCCGAGTGCGCCGTGTGCCGCGAGGGCGCCAGCAGCAAACGCGGGGACGGCGGCGGCGGCGGCGGCGGCGGCGGCGGGCAGGGGGTGCTCGCCTATGTCGCGCATGTGTCCGTGTGCTCTGCCGCCGCGGCGCCGCTGCAGGAGCCGCGCCGTTGGGATGCCGCCATAGCGCCGGCGACCGCGGCAGCAGCCGCGAACCCGGCGGCGAGCGCTGGCGACGGCGGCGGCGGCGAGGCGGCGGCTGGCGGCGCCAGCGACGACGGGGCGGCGGCGGCGGCGGCGTGGCTGGGCCCGTGGCGGCGCTGGGGCCCGTGCGTCAGCGAGGCGGACACGTCCAGTGGGCTGCACGCGCACTGCTGCGGCCACATGGTGCATACCATCTGTTTCGGTGGGTGCGTTGTTGCAATGTTGCAATGTTGCATTGTTGTGTTAGAGAGCAGAAGGCAAAGAACACTGAGAGTGTGTGTGCGTGCACTTGCAGTGCGCGTGTGTGCGCCGGGCAGCCCTGTCAGTGTGTGTGAATGCCACTTGCCTTGGCTTCTTCCAACTCGTCGTGCCGGTGCCAGTTGAGCACGATGCGCCGCGTAGAGACAACTTATGAGGCTTGATCTCCTGAGCGCGACTGCCGCCGACTGCCCCCCTGCACGCAGCTCGCTTCGTGGCGGGGCAGCTGCGCCAGTACCTCTCCGGGGCCCACTTCCCGGGCTCGCACCTGGTGCGTGTGACGCATCCGCAGCCGCAGTCAGGGGCGTTGGCACGCCGCTCTCGCGCAGCGCGAACCAGGGCCGCCGCTCCTAGTCCGCCCCATCAACACCACCAACCATCACACCAACATGCTCCCCCCGTGCGCCCCGTGTGCCGCGTGTGCCGTGTGCGCCCGCCCGCCCGCCGCAGGTGGTGCCCGAGATGGGCGAGTTCCTGTGCCCCGTCTGCCGCCGCCTGGCCAACTGCATCATGCCGGCATCACCCTTCGAGTGGCGCCCGCCGCAGCCCACCAAGCCGCCGCGGCCCGCCAGAAGCGGCGGCGCCGCAGGCGCCGCCGCCCCCCGCTCCGCTGCCGTCCCGGTGCCCAGCCGGCGTTCCCACGGTGGCGGCTCGCGGCAGCGCGCGTTCGGCGGCTCTGCAGGATCCGCGAGCGGCGGCGGCGGCTCCGCCGCCTCGCCCAGCCCCATGTTACTGCAGTCGCCGCCGGCTGGCTGTAGCAGCTTCCCGGTGGTGGTGGGCTCGGTGACGTCATCCTCGGGGCTGGAGGACCTGGATGAGGTGATGGCAGAGGCTGTAGCAGGCGGCGGCGGCGCGGGCGGCGGTCGGGGTGCAGGCGCGGGGCGTGCGTGGTCGCGGGGCGGCGGCGGCGAGCGAGTGAGCGAGTGCGGCGCCGCCGAGGCGGCGCCGGCGGTGGCGGCCGTGTCGCCTGCAGCCGCGGCGGAGCCGGCGGCGGCTGCCGGCTCCGCCGCCGCACCCCACGCCGCACCAGTGAACGGTGGCGGCGGTGGTGAAAGCCCCGGGCCGCTTCAGGCGCTGCTGGCGGCGCTGCCAGCCGTACGGGCCATGCCCGGCGGCGGGGCGGCCGCAGCCGTAGCTGCAGCCGCGCCCACCAGCCGCAGCTCCTTCTCGGGCAGCACGTGTGTGTTCGAGCGCACGTTCGGGCGCGGCCACGGCGAGGTGGTAAACATCCTGACGCACCAGATGAGCCGGGAGGGCGCCAACCATATGGGCCAGCTGGAGCGGGCGCTGGAGGCGCGCGCGCGCATCATCCAGCTGCAGCGGCAGCAGCAGCAGCCGGCGGCGCCGGCGGCGCCGGCCGCGGCGGCGGCGCCGGCGACACAGGCAGCTGGGTCTGCGCAGGCGGGTGGCGCTTGCGGCAGCACCAGCACCAGCGCCAGCGCCAGCACCAGCAGCGCAGCTGGCCACGCCAGTCCTATGGATGTGAGCACGGACGGCGCCGCTCCGGCAGCCGCCAACGGCCACCCACCGCCGGCGCCGCCGCCGCGGCTGCTGCCGGCGCCGCCGCCGCCTTCTCTAGGGGTGGAGGATCACCGGGTTGCGGACGTGACGGCGCACTGGAAGGGGCAGCAGCTGACGTCGCGGCTGTGGGGCGCGCTTGCGCACAATGTGGCGCACTGGGAGGCGGTGCGGCGGCCGGCGGCACTGGCGCGCAGCGCCGCCGCCGCCGCCGCAGCAGCAGCAGCTGCACCGGCCGGCAGAGGAGGTGCGGGAAGGGGCCCGGCGGCGGGCGAGAGGCTGGCGCGAGAGGCTAGCGCGAGTGGAAGCGCGAGTGGAGGCGCGGGCGCGGGCGACAGCGTGGCTGCTGTGGCGGCGGTCGGCGGTGGCGGCTCCGTGACGGGCCTGCCGGCGGTGGAGGCGGCGCATTGGCGGGGGCTGCAGGCCCTGGCGGCGGCGGCCGTGTGCGCAGGCGCGCGGCAGGCGCCGCCGCCGGCGTCGCATGCGCCGGGCCACTGGGGTGGCTCCGGCGGCGCCGCCGACAGCGGCTCGGCTCTGGCGGCGCTGCATGACGGCCTGCGCTGGCTGCAGTGCAACCCCCAGACGCTGCTGCCCGCGCCCTCGCACGCGGCCTCTGGCCCCGCCGCAAGCGGCCCCTGCGCCGGGGCGCCGCCAACCACATCATCCCACTCACCAGCGCCACAGGCGGCAGCGCCGCCGCCGCCACAGCTGTGCCGTGATTTGGACCTAACGTACGCGCTGCTGCCGCCGTACCGGCCTGAACTGGCATTGCCGCGGCTGGCGGCGGCGCAGGTGGCGGGCGGCGGCGGCGCCGGCGGCGGCCGCGCCAGCGGCGAGGGCGCGGCGCTGCGCAGCCGTGGGGGGCCGCACGGGCACGCGCACACGTCCGCCTACCTGGCCGCGCTGTCTGTGCGGCGGCTGGGCGGAGGCGCAGCCGGCGGCGCTGGCGCGGGTGTTGGTGCGGGTGCGGCTGCTGGCGCTGCAGGTGGCGGCGGCGGCGGGCTGGCGGAGCTGGTGTCAGACCCGCTGATGCTGACACTGCAGCTGCTGGCAGGTGCGTGTTTGCGAACGTCTGCAGAGGCTGGGCTGCCCGAGTGCAAGCATCGTGCGACCGTGCATCCTGTGACCGTGCATGTGCTTTGAGGCACTGCATTGTACATAGCTAGTCGATGCCTATTCGCTGACTGTGCGCAAACGTTATCGCCCGTCGCAGTTGGGCTCACGGCGCTGGCGGGCGCGCCGGTCGCCGCCGACGTCGCCGCCGGCCTGCCCTCGACGCCGCAGCAGCTGCTGCGCTGCGTGCTGCTGGCGGTTTGGCCCGTGCAGGTGCGCCCTGGTGGGGGGGAGGTGGGGATGGGGGCGCGCTGCCTTTGTTTCAAGGGCGCGGCGGCGGCTGTGCGCGGCTGCAGCCCTGCCCTTCACTTCGTGTGTTCTGCTGTGTGTGCTGCTGACACCATGCCCCACCTACACCCCCCCATGCATATTGGGCCGCACTGGGTCACATCGGCGCGCAGGTGACGCAGTCGGCGCTCTGGCGTGCTGCCACAGCAGCCGGCGCCTCTGACGCCGCCTGCAGCGGCAGCGGCAGCGGGCATGGCGCCGCCAGCCACCCGGACCGGCTCCGGCAGCTGTACCAACAGGCGCTGGCCGCAGCCGACGACGACGACGATGACAAAGGCACGCTGTCATCACCAGCACCAGCCGCGCGAGCGGCCGGCGGCGCGGCGCCCGCCTCTGGCGGCGTCGGTGCCGGTGGAGGTAGCGGCGGAGGTGCCGGGGGCGGCGGCGGGCTGTGTGCGGCGGTGCTGCCGTTCCTGGTGCGGGCCTATTGCCTGGACTGCGCTCTGGCCCGCACCCCGCCCGACGCGGCGCTCATGTCCGCCTACGCCAGCCTGCCGCTGGGCGTGACAGCTGGTGCGGGTGGTGGTGCGGGCAGGAAGGCCGACGACGCCGGGAGCCCCGGCGTCAGGCAGGCGGGTGCCGGGGGTGCCGACGGCGCGGCGACGCAGGCGGGGCGCGCTGCAGCGGGCGAGGCCGCGGCGGCGGCGCTGGCGCGGCGGCTGACGTCGGCGCTGGGGCTGTCGGAGCCGGCGGTGGCGCTGCGGGCGGCGCAGAGGCTCAGCCGCCGCGGCGCCGCGGAGCTGGCATCGACGGTCGCGGCCCGTGCCGCCGCCGGGCCGGGGCCCGGACCTCAGGACGCCTTGGCGGCGCAGCTGGAGGGCGAGGTCCTGGGCGCCGTGCTCAGCCGGTGGTGCGGCGCCCGCGCCCTGGCCCTCCCACCGCCCCCTGCCTCGCCTCCAGCACCAACCTCCGCGCCGCACGCACCCGCCCCAGCGCCCGCACCCACAACCGGAACCGCACCCGCGGCGGCGGCGCCGCCGCCGCCCGCCGCCTGGCACCGCGGCCTGCTGCCGCCGCCGTCGCTGGTCCCGCTGCCGCCGCTGTTCCAGTCGCTCTTCCTGCACTACGCCGACGTGTCCTGCCCCGAGTGCGGCGCGGCGCCGGACAACCCCGCGCTGTGCCTGCTGACGGGGCGCTTCGTGTGCAGCCTGTGGCGCGGCTGCCGCGACGGCCGCGGCGGCGGGCTGCTGCACGCGCGGGAGCACTGCGGCGGTGGGTGTGGCTGTGTGGGTGTGGGTGGGTGCGATGGGTGTGGTGGGAACGTATACCTGGTGTTGTTGGGCGGGTTGGGAGTGCGGCTGGCGGCCGGGCGGGTTCGGGTTCGGAGGGCGGCGGCGGGGGCTGGCACGCTCATTTGGTCATTTAGGGCATGTTGGGTCTGGTTCGTCCCGCATGTTGCTGAAACTACCCGCCCCTGTGGCCCCGCGCCTCCTGGACGTTGCATAGGCACCTGCCTGCTGCTGAGCCTGCGCTCCACGCGGGTCATGGCGCTGCGCGGCGGCCGCCTGGCGGTGTGCCAGTCGCCCTACCTGGACGCACACGGTGCGCGCGTGCGGGGACGCGGGAGGCGGGGAAAAGGGGGTTTACAATCATGATAAGCGAGGGAAGTGGGGGGGCACACTCCAGAGGGTGCCACGGCGGACCGCCGGCTGTCGTACGCTGTGCGCCCCCAAGGTGTAAGTAGGGTGCATTGAGTCAAACCGGCACGACAACTGCTGCCCCCATCCCGACCCCCCACCCCTCGCCTCTGCGCCTGCTGTCTACCCTGCCGCCCGCTTCTTGCCATCTTGGCAATCTGCCATACCGCCCGCCCTTCCACCTCACCCGCTCCCCCACCTCACCCACCCGCCCTCAACCTGACAACCCCTCCGCGCAGGCGATGAAGACCCCGACCTGCGCCGCGGCCGGCCGCTGTACCTGGACCCCAGCTGCGCCGCGGCGCTGGAGCGGCTGTGGGGCGGCGCGGCGCTGGAGTTCGAGACGCAGCTGCTGCACAACTCGCGAGCGGACCTGGTCGGGCTGTAGGCCAGTGCAGGGCAGTGCAGGCCAGTGTGGCGCTCGCTTTCGGGGGCCGGAAGGGGGTTGACGCGCGGCGGGTGTCGCGTATTACACCCCCGTTTCCATGCATTACCGCGTGAGCCGCGTGGGCGGCGGCTGCGCCGCCGTGTAGGGTACCTGCGGGCAGGAGAACGGCCTTGCATGCGGGGGTGGCGACTGGTGGCGAGGGCGAGGGCGCGTACCGCGCTCATCAACGTGAGCTGAAATTTGCTGTGGTTACGCTTGGCACTGGTCGAGGCAGTTGAGTGCTGTCACCAATAACGCAGCGGGGCGGCGCGAGGCGGTGCGTGGCGGTGCGGCTGGCTGGCTGGCTGACTGCTGCACCTGGCGGGCGCGTGCCGCCGCTGCGCCGCCTGCTGTGCGGCGTGCTGTGCTGCCCGCTGCCGCAGCCGGCGCCGCAGGCGCAGGCTGCACCACAACAGGCAGGGCAGCGGCGGGGCGCTGACAGGGCGGAGGTTGATGAGGCGACGGTGGCGGCACACACGGCGGAAATTGCCAGGCTGCATCAACAACCCTGCGCCGAACCGATGGGCCGGCCCGAGCTGTCGCTGCCAAAGTGGCCAGAGACCACAGAATCCTTAACAATAAATAAAATGGCAACGCGAAAGAGACTGAGTGAAGGCCTTGACAGTCCGGTCGGCAAGAGGCCGCGAGGTTTCTCCAAAGTGGAGTCCCTGCAAAGTTTTGAGGAGCTCCATGGAAGCTTACCAGGAACGTTTCCTTTAACGCTACATAAGCTCAACGAAGGGCCTCACGCGGCCCCGGGCGTTCCAGAACTCCAACTCGCCGTGGGAGAAGCTTTCTTGCGCATGCTTAGCTCGCCCGTGACTCAGTTCCATAATATCATGAATCCCGAAAACCGCGAGAAACCTCGGTACATGTTGCTGGCTCTGCTGCTGGCCGCGCTGCGCCACGGGACTCTAATTTTGGGTGCGACCGACCTGGCGGAGGTAGACGAGCTGGAGGAGCTGGAGGAGCAGCCAGATGACACTCTGGCCGACGGTAAGTGTATGTAAGGTGGGACCTTGGATTTTGAGTTGTGACACGGGGGTTGGGTTGTGACACGGGGGGTTGACACGGAGAGCCCCTCCCGCAAGGGTGCACTTGCGCTCCGCGTTAAGGTGTCTTCAAGCTGCGCTTTTGCCTGGCTTCGACGCGCCTAAGCAGCTGTGAAGGGGAGTCCCACCCACGAGCGACAGTTTCCCTGTGCCATGACTCCCCTGTGCCGGGGTTTACCCGGTCCCCTCCTTTCAACCGCTGCCAACATGAAGCGAATGCCCTTCTCCGACTGCTGCATTGATTTCAGCAGCGGGGCGACTGGAGCTCGGCTTTGAGGAGCCGGTGGCAGGCGACGTGTCAGCAGGTGTGTTGCCTTTGCCTTTCCGGGTGCGGCGTCCGGTGCTAAGTACCGTAAGCTGGGCAGTAGGTACCGTAAGTGGGCTGTAAGTGTGCTGCGAGGCTTCAGAAGTTGAATGCTCCCCGTTGTGAGATGACACCAGTTAGTTCCATTATTGCCAGGAAAAGGCGCCCTGGCTTGTGCGCGCAGGGCCATTGGGGTTCGTGATACTGCGTGCGCCGGAGCGAGCGCGCAGCGAACACGCGCGCAACAGGGCCCTGTCGCTCGGTTTGATTGGAGGGATGCGGGCCGGCTGCGCGGCTGCTCTGCTGGTCCAGGTCAGGGCCTCAGTAACGTCAGAGCACATGTGGCAGGTAGGAGGGCTGTGAGGCTTGTGCGTGGGTTGGCATACCTAGGATTTATAAGAATGCTAACGCAGGTGGCTGCATCTGATGTTACGAACTTTGGGTTGTCCGCATTCCTTTCAGGTCATACTGCCGCCTTGCCCCTGCCGGTTTATCCCCTGCTACAGGCGCTGTCCGCTGGCATTGCGCTGGCGCGCAGCAACGCATCCCGCGGCACTGGCGGCTGCGGCGGTGGCGGCAGTGGCAGTGGCGGCTGCGGCGGCTACCCAGCGAGTCCTGTGCATGTGGTTCTCACGGACGCCGTCGACTGGCACTTCATGTGCATCCAGGCGACAGCAGCAGCAGCAGCAGCAGCAACTATGGAACGGCCTGCCGGTGGTGCCGCCGCCGGTGGTGCCGCCGGTGGTGCAGCCAAAGCAGCGGTCAGCAGCAGCGGCTCCAGCGCCCCCAATGGGCTGGACTTCACCCTGAAGTCCGGGGAGTCATTCCGCTTGTTCAACTGCTCCAGCATGCACGCGCCCATGCTGGTCTCGGGCACGGCGCCTGCAGATTTGGTCAAGGTGCGCATGGTGGCTATGTGCATGCTGCTGCTGCTGCAACAACCGCCGTAGAAGGATGCTAGTGGCGGCAGCTGTGGAGTAGTATATGTATCCAGCAGTCCTAACGAGAGAGATGTCATGCACTGAAATGCACGTGCCAGGATCTCAGCCTGCCTGATTGATCCAGTTGACACCCGGCTGCATCCCATGTATCGGTCTTGACTCCCTTAACTCCCGCTGTTGTCTCACTGCCTACCGGCCCGCACTGCACCGGCCCGCACCGTACAGGTGATGTACCGCCTGTACAGGGCCCTGTACCCGGATGAGGACCTCGGCGGCCTGCCGGCCTTGGTGCACCGCGGCGACATGTAGGCAAAGCAGGCTGCACAGGAGTGGCTAGCGCAGCGTGTCGAGGACCTGAGGCGCGGAGAGGCCGTCGTGGCAGAGGCCGTGGCGAAGCTGACGGCCGAGAAGGACAAGAGAATCGCCGAGAAGGACAAAAGAATTGCAGAGCTGGAGGCCCAGTTGCAGGCGCTGCAGAAGAGTGGTGGCCCTGGCGTTGCTGGTGGCGTTGCTGGCGACGGTGCTGGCGACACTTAGTCAGGTTTACTGCCAGCACCACTTAGTCCGGTTTACTGCTGTCGCAGTGCGAGTCGGTTGGCAGCGACGAGCTTGGATGTGTAGAGCGCGCTCACGACAACAGCATTATGAGCACGATCCGTGTGGATGCCTCTGGGCATTGGGGCTGCCTCGTTTTCTGTTAGGGGTAAATGGTTTGGCTACCGTATACGTTTTTGGGGTTTCGGCGGACTTCAGCTTGGCTTTAACTCTTGAGGTGTAGCAGCTCAGACACGCTTTATGCAGACACAATGCACGGTTTTGTGAAGGTCGGCAGATAGCTGGGGGGAGGGCGGTTTCCCTTCGGGCCGGAGATGGTCCTCTTGACCTGGGTGCGGCTGGCCGATGCCTGGTTAGCCGTCTTTGCTGGCGAGCACAACACAGTAGGCCGCAGCAGCTAGCGGGAGTGGTGTGGCTACGGAATGTCGTGCTGCTTTTCGCCTGTCCTGTGCGCCACTGTGTCCAAATTTACCGGAATTTTGCGTCAGTGTGCTTGCGCTTGATGGCTGGACGTAAATGGACGGATGCGGGCGGGCGGTGCTTGTGACAACCGACCCCAGCTTTGTCTGGGAGATGAGGCGTGTCAGAGCCTTCGGCCTCGGAGCCTTGGGAAGAGCACTTTACTTGTCTGTTGTTGTGGGAATTAGACTGGTACTGACGCTGGGGAGGGGCTGGGCGAGACGCAGGAGGTGGGTCTTATATGGCTGATATGATGCTGAGGGTGGATGGGGGCAGGGTTGCATAGTACGTGACCCCTCAACCAGAATACGCGTAGTAATACGCACTTTGCCTTTTCCCTAGTACGATACACTGAAATACGTTGAGAATACGTTGGGCAGAAAGTGCCAGTACGCTGAGAAATACGCTGGGCATTGGTACCAGGATGGCGGGAGGATGGGTACGTGCGGGCCAAAGCGCACCGGAGCGACGATGAACTCACTCAGTCTGCTATTTAGATACATAACATTGCACTGGAATGTATCCCGGAGCAAAATGTGAGGATGTGACGACCGGCAAATTCGCAACCGAGGTCCCTCGAGCAGCCATGTCCTCAATGCTAGTTCGTTGCCGTGTCTATTAAACACTGTAAATAGAGGATCGGGAGTCTCTACTGGGGCTAAAAGCAGCTCTTCATAAACAATGTCGGGGCATGTCGCTGTATTTCGCGAGCTGGGCGAGCGACAGGCCACACCAGAGCTTACAACAACATGTCTTAGCATCTAAATGCCATTTTGGGGCAATGAGAACTGTTTGAATTATGGTGCGGCAGGTATGGGCACGCCCTCGGGGTTCCCACGGCCACCCACACCCCCCATACGCCATGCCCCACCACCTCATTCCCCAACGCATTCCCCAACGTACTTCACTTTCTTGAGCAGCGTACTAGTACGTAGTACGCGTACTGCGTACTGTGCAACTCTGGATGGGGCCACGGAGGCGCCAGATCCGCACGTGCGGCGCCCGCTTGGGATGGGTCCACGGTCCACCTCGGGGGGAGCACCTTCGGGTCTGGGCGCACGGGGCTCTTGCACTACTGCCATGGTGCTATCTCCCTGCGGGCCACAGTCTCGAACTGTCCGACACGCCGGCAGGCAGGGCGGCAGGCACTCCCGCTCGGTGGGACATGGCAGGGCACGGACCTCCTGCCTCGCGCAGATTGCATTGGTTACAGGAGGGACCTGCTGACGCAGCTCACGAGCCAGCGAGCACGTACTAGTACGGACGCCCTGCTCTAGACCTCAGGGGCGCGCCACCTGCAGCGCCGACAGCCTACTCTGCGCCTTGGGCTAGTAGGCCTTGCTCCCATGGGAGCGCCACCATCTTCTAAACTCAATCTCCTTCCTCTTCAACTGTAATGAAAGTCGGCTTATTGATCCACATACTCCCGTCTTCCCTTCTTTCAATCCAAGGGTGGCCTGGTGGGATTTCGTCCCACCCCCTTGGCTTGATGCCCAGGCTCACATACGTCTGCAAACGCTCCCAAAAGTCTGCTATAACTTGCGTTTTAATCCTGCTAATCGCTGTTTCTTCTACCTTGCCTTGTTCCCCTCTGGAGGCAAACAAT
Organism: Chlamydomonas incerta; assembly: GCA_016834605.1. Lineage (NCBI taxonomy): Eukaryota > Viridiplantae > Chlorophyta > Chlorophyceae > Chlamydomonadales > Chlamydomonadaceae > Chlamydomonas > Chlamydomonas incerta. Next base: position 511,305 of record JAEHOC010000015.1, read on the forward strand.
AGTCTCCTACCGTACTCCATGGCAGAGATCGCAGCCAGGCATACAACGTCCCAGATGGGTTGCTGGATAGCCTCGTGTGGCGGTATTACTAGCCACAGATTCTTACGCTCCACTATCAATTCAATTATGTGATCCTCATCACCTATGTCTGTCGCTTCCTGAATATGCAGCCTTAGCGTGCTAGCAATTGTGCACGTGCTGAAATGGTGTGCGCGGTCAGACTGCGCATCCGTCACCCCACATGGGCATTTATGACCTTGCCCTCTGTGCATCGAGAAGCCTGGGAATCCATCCACTGCTAGCCTCCAGAAGGCTTCTTTCTGCTCTGCTTCCCATTTAAGCTTCCACAAGCGTTCATATGTGCTCGAGATGCGTTCCTTGTCCTCTACCGCCATCACTATATCACCTACATTACCACCCTTCGCCTCGTGGACAAAATCAGCATGTTTTTCTGCTAGTTTCCCAAACGCTTCACTCATCTGCAGGTACGTGGCCTGCTTCACCGAAACGGTCGCCAGTGGAATTGGTTGATTGTTCATCTTCCATCCAAGGCACCCCACTATATGGTCAATCATTTCCGTGTATGCTTGATCCTGGTTTAGTCCCATGCCTGTTCGTGCCGCTTCTGTCCATCCCGCAGGCAGGTGGTTAATCAAGTTTTGCATGCGTCGAAATGCATCTATCCCATTCCTCAGGGGCCTCGGCATCAAATCTATCCCTAGTCCTCCAAAAATTCCCGCATCAATCACATCTTCCTTGTAAGCGCGTGTGCATTCACTCCGTATCCGGGGTGGGGCTCTGGTATTGGCCGGCACGTCTTCCAATTTCTCCTTAACCCGTGCAAACGTATCAATAGCCCTCACTGCGTCTCCGACTGTGGTAATTGAGCCTAGTGCAACAATATCCGAGAAGCCCCCTTCCAAAGATACATTCACACCATTTCTCTGTCTAAAATTCAAAGTTGGGTTGCCCCACAACGGTGCTTGCGAAACCCATGGCCCCGCTTGAAGTAGATTGGCATCGAGTATCACAAGTTCCGGTAGGTTCATGAGCGCGGAGCACACTCGCTCAATCAGTGCACAGCCCGTGTCTACCACTTTCCCCAACACGATCGGCCTCCCCGTTGTGGGGTGCTTACGTGCCGTCAGGAGCGCCAGGGGCTGCGCTGCTGGGTGGTGTAGACAGACTGCATTTTTCAGGTTGTGCGACCATGGGGGGTTAAAATTCAGCATCGTGCGTCCACCTCCCGCTATACCTCTGATTCCTAGTAGCGCATGGCGAGCCCGCACATGTTGTATAGCCGGTAACATACCAAATCCCCCGCACTTGACAGGTAAACTTAGAATTGTGTTGCTGACCCCGGGTAATCGTGCATGTGGATTATTTCTGTATGCCGCTGGTGAGATTCCCCGGTCCACCAGTGCTGCAGCATTGCTAATGATTTTTTCCAGTGATCCATCATTTGGTATGCCATCAAACTCCAATTTGTACAGTGTCTTGCTCAGTGCATATCCTGACACCGCTGCTGCCCTGCCGAAGGTAGTGAGCGACATCCCTGCAATGCGGTTCATACAAGCGTTCGCTTTTTCTAGTGTCGGTGCCATATTAAGCGCTGGCGGTGGTCCTGCATTATTGTTGAAGTGTATGCCAAGCGTCTTCGCCGACGCAACCAGTCGTAGTGCTGATTGAGGCTGCGTTGCTGCCGCTGTGGGATTGGCATTCGTGTACGTGGCGCCAATAGTAATAGCCTCAGATTTTGTAATATTCAACTGCTGCCCCGAGGCCTTGCCAAACGTTACCATAGCGTCAATGAACGTTGGTATCTCAGCCAATTTGCGTAGGAATTGTGAATAATCATCTGCATATTGTGAGGCTTTTAGTTTATGCACGTTCCCCCCTCGCGCAGTTCCCCCCTGCTGTCCACGCTAGCTGCTACACTTCCATGAACCATAATTGCACCCCCCCCCCTTGTACAGATCGTTGCGGCCGGCTGGCACCGTACTCGAGACGCGACCCGGTTGCAGCACATGTGTCAGCGTCTGACGGCGCCTCGACGGATGACACACAGCCAGCGCCACCCGTGGCGCACACAAGCACCCCCCCCGTACAGCATCCCCCTGCCGACAGCGGGAGTCACTTCCCACAGCGTGCTCCTGATATCATCGTACGCTCTGCACTCAAGCACCACATGCCTCTCATCCTCCACATGCTCCTCCCCAGAAACGTGGCAGAGCGGGCACACTCTCTGTGCTCTCTCTCTAGTAAATCTGTCTGGAATCATTTCTCTTTAACCTACAGTCTGGGAGCCGCTCCACTGGCACTCGAGAGCACATTTCGTTCAGAACTTCATCGCGTTCCTACAGCTTATTAGAGCCTAGTTTATGGCTTGGCTCGGCCTGCGTGTGATTTTACAAGAATGGCTCGGGCCTGCCGGAGCTGGCCGTTTCACCGATGAGGATCTGCGCCTGCTGTGGGACGGAGGTGAGCTGCTGCTGCCATTGCTTCCCGAATGAAACCTAGGTTGATAAAACCTGCCATGTGCAGGGTATGCTACGTTGGAGGACCTGGAGGTCGCGAGCTATACTGGACTTCGGGACGCCAAACTCAAGCCCGCACGGGCAGACCAAATTATCCGCGCTCAAGGTGAGATCCGTGCAGATGTTAGACAAAAAATCAAAGACGGACCAAACCCGCCAACACGCGCGCGCAGTGACATACCGATACCTACGCGGTTACCGAGCTCCGCGTTCGTCGATGTTGCCCCAGTTGTCTACCTTGTGTTACTTACCCGCAATTATGCCTGGAACCCCCTACCCGGACGTTTGGCATCCAGCCGCGTACCGGGGTGCACCCGCATGCGCTGCTATGCTCCGCGTCGGCGACGCGCTATCAACGGTTACCGGGCACAACTCCCCGTGTCTCGCCCACTTCATAACCAGTCTCACCTATAGGCGAGAGGGAGCAAGGAGAAATAGGGCGGCAGCACAGAAGTGTCACAGGCATGCGAAATGGCAATGGTGAACGGGGGCGGCGTGCAGCAAGCAGGCTATCTAATGACCTAACAGGCATCCCAAAGCCCGCCCACTAACTATGCCCGTGAAAGGGAACGAGTTCGGGGCCGCGCGAACTCAAATAGCGCCAGGCTGCATGGGGCGCATGGCGGGCCGCGGTTGCAGAGACACGGCGGGATGCAGATGGGGCTGGCAAAAAGCGTGCGCTCCGATGTTCTGTGCGTGTGGCAGTTGCTCTTGCAGTTTCACAAAGCAAGGGTAGGAGAATCTGCCTGCTATCCCTATTCCGTTGCGCTCCGTGCCTTTTTGCGCGGAACCGGCCCGCACATTTGCCTTGCAGCCAGCAACACCGCACCAACATCTCCTTTTTCTCCACGTGTCCCCCCGATTGCTCCCGTGTCGTGCAGCCTCGGCGGCTGGCCTCGGCGTGGGGAGCGCGGCTGGAGCTGGTGAGTTGGTTGTGCTAGCCCAGACTTGACCTGAGCTAAGACTCCGGCCCTAGCGCAACTGCGGCGGTGTAGTACGGAAGTGTTTGAGCTGTCGTGAACAGCGCTGCTGCTGGTGAGCAATGCAAGAGGCTGTAGGGTGGGCATTGGCACATAGGTAGTTGTTGGGGGCTGCGGGGTGCGGCGTGGCGCGCTCGGGGCATCAGAATAGTGCCATTCAGCGGGAGGCGGGGCCACCATCCAGGTCCGTCTCCTTTACACAAAACGTTCCTCATTGCAGCTTCAAACCTTGCGTTGTCTAAGATCTGACCTAAAACCCTTATAATCCTTATGGTAGCGCATTAGTGGGCATAGAGATCGCGAGGGGTCCGCTTGGGTCTGGGGCGAGGCCCCGGACGCGGATCGGCATCGGAGAGGGGTGCGGGACGAGCTTCAACGATGGTTTGGGTCGGGTTTGGTCGAAGGGATGTGTTGAGGGCCAGGTGCATCCGCCCGAGCCTCGCAGCAGCTCAAGCATCCCGCGGCGGTTTAGTACGTATGTGATTGAGCTACCGCGAAGAGCGCAGCGGTGGCATGGTAACAGCTGGGTATGGCGGGGTATGCAACAGGTTGCGGCGTCGGCGTGTCACAAGAGTACCAGGAGTTGAGGCTGGGTGGCTGGTGTCCTGGGCAAGCACGAGAGAGTGATTAGGGCCAACCCCAAGCATTGGGGCACCCTTCTTCTCGACGGGCCTCACCCCTAAGCGCGGTGCGGAGCGCATCAGCCCCATGTGAAGCATTCCGGCATGCTGCGATTGAATCCCTGATTGCGCAACCACCGCCTCTGTCTCTTCAGGATACGGCTTGATGTGCAATCATCCTGACCTGCATGCATGTGACGTTCTCGTCATGCAGGCGCGGCGGCAGGGCCGGGCCCCGGGAGCACGGCAGCTGACGGTGAGACCCCATCTTCATTGCAGGGCTCTAGGCCTGGCGCTCGTGGGAAGGGAACCGATCCTCACGAGGAAAGATTGGGATTTGGCTGAACGCATTTGGCATTCAGACGAGTGAGGCCAGTTCGAGGCTCGTCTGCCCCCCGCTACGGAAGCAAGCAAACAAGCGGGCCTTGTCGGGGGATTGGAGCCCGTTGCCAGGGGTGCTGGCCTCTATATCGGAGGGGCAGCAGCGAGGCCATCGCGCGGTGGGGCGGGTGGGTCGTTGCTGGGGGCTGCGGGGTGAGCTGGTTGCGCCCACTCGTGTTGGGTGCGTGCTGGGAGCTGGGCCTAGCATCCGCCCAACACCCGCCCCAGGGGAGCTCGCATAGAGCGCGCCAGCTGTAGGCAGGTTGGGGTGGGTGGGCGGGGCGCTCGCTCGGGCATGGCACGGTGGGTGCATAGGCTGCGGCGCAGGCCTGGGCCCCGGCTGAGTACTGCTGAATAGCACTCTGTCTTGGTACTCTGGGACTATTTATTTCCTCCATGTCTGTCTTCTACAGTTCACCCGATCGCCTCAAGTATGGTTGCGGCTCTGCTGCGCATGCCGGCGGTGCCGGGTCCCGGCGAGCTGCTGAGCCTTGGGCCCAACGTCGTCTTCCAGTTCCAACCGGACTTCAGCACCCTGTATGTGCGAGAATGCTACCCGCGGATATTCGACGCCCTGGTGTGCGATGAGAAGCCGACGAAGTACATCGGTAGGAGCCTAGGAGACGTGGCCTTTCGCCTTACGCACACAAATATGCGGTCGAAGTGATTGGATAGATGGAGAGGACAACCAGGAGTGGTACACAGGGAAACAGGTGGCACTCCTGACACGGTGCAGACGGTACAACCACAGATACGATGTCCACCTTCCTCGGCTTATAATCCTGTGGCCACATGCCTACACTTCTTGCAGTCACGGGCACGCCCGGTGTCGGGAAATCCTGGTTCGCGACATACCTCATTCTGCGGCTCCTGAAGCGCAGCTCGCCGCCACCCTTCATCGTGTGGGAGCATTTCATGCATCGTGGCAAAGCGGTAAGATAGATCACATCTGCTGTAATTATGGGTTCTAGTCAGAAGCTCACAGCTCAACCAGCAGTACTTGTCCCGTGCTCTGAGAGTTCGTGTTGCCGTTCCTCCTCTCAATTCTTTTTGGCAGTGGTGCTACGTGCACGAGACGGGACAAGTGGTGGTGGGGCAGCTTTCGAGCTTCGAACAGCTGCTCTACAACCCCGCGACCTGGTACATCGTCGATGGTGCACCGCCGCGGTTCGACATCCTGGCGCGTACCGTGCTGCTGACATCGCCCAAGCGTGAGACATTCAAGGTGGGCGCGGGGTGTGCGTCGTTGGGACGGGGAAGGTGCAGTGCAGGCCGATGCGGATGGACACGTAAGTGGTGAGCCAATCGAGCATTCGCACTGTATCGAGTTTTACTGAGTGACGTTCGAGCTGATAGCGAGGTAGCGGGTGCGCGTGCTGCTGGAATGGCACCTGTGAGATGGCAGTACAGGTGTTGCAAGAGGCTTCATCGTTGTGCGAACTGCAAAAGTAAATAACAGGTTTTCGGCGCTCCTGAGCAGCACCCAGTTGCCGCAAGGGGGACACGTTGTTGCATGGGCGCTGCTGGTATGTGCTTCGACACGACTGTCCCATTCACTGGTCACTGCACGCCCCTGACGTAAATTTCTGCTTGCACCTGCCTGCAACACTCAAGTAACAGTGGGCCGTGTATGCACCACGGCGTTAAGGTGCTCGCTGGGGTTATGTGTAATCTAGCCTCTGCCTCTAGCTCTGAACTCTGCAGTGTGGCCCGTTTCCTGCAGGAGTTGCGCAAGCAGGGCGCAGCGCTGCTGTACATGCCGCTGTGGGAACTGGACGAGCTGCAGGCGTGCAGGAGGTGGGTGGGAGGGAGGGTGGGTGGGTGGGTGGGTGGGTGGGTGGGTGGGTGGGTGGGTGGGTGGGTGGGTGGGTGGGTGGGTGGGTGGGTGGGTGGGTGGGTGGGTGTCTGGTCAGACGTGCGTGTCTGTGTCTGGTCAGACGTGTGTGTGTGTGCGTGTGCGTGTGCGTGTGCGTGTGCGTGTGCGTGTGCGTGTGCGTGTGTGTGTGTGTTGGACAACACACGGAAACCAAACCCGCCCAGCATGGTCGCTGTTACTTACGCATACTTACACCGAGCTCCGCGTTGGAGCTGTTGCCTCGGTAGTCATACTTACCCGCGAATTGCCTGTAACCCAACCCATCGGGCGATCGACGAACGACCTGACCCCGACGTGCGCCCAGTGCGTTGCTATGCACCGCGTCGGCGACGCGCTAAAAACGTTTACCGGGCACAACTCCCCCCAGTCTCGTCCACTCATATCCGGTCTCACCAATAAGCGAGAGGAAATCAAAGGTGTGCGTGTGTGTGTGTGCGTGTGCGTGTGCGTGTGCGTGTGCGTGTGCGTGTGCCAACAATGCCAGTCAGCATTGGTCCAGTACAGGGCGTGTATCTAGCGGGACTCCGCTGAGGCGTTCACCCGTCGGAGGGAACTGCGTCACTTGTTGTGGTGTTGGTTCATGGACTCTCTCCTAACCGGTCCGGCAGGCCATGCCGCCCTGGCAAAACTCCGACAATGGGGCCCATAGCAATGTTAACACGCACAATCCCATACGGCAAGGCTTCACACGCATGCACACAGCACGCACAACCCACCAAGCAGTTTCTTTGCAATGCGCATGTTCGCCCACATCGCAGGCTGATGTACAGCACAGTGGACGAGTCGCTTACCACGGCGCTGCACCAGCACTACGGCGGTGTGGCGAGGTTTGCGCTGGGGCTGCCGTGGACCAATCCCGGCAAGGGGCTGCACAAGCTGCTGGAGGAGCTGCGCGCCGCGGTGGACGGCTGCAACACTGCGCAGGTGTGGCGTGAAGCATACAACCCTGGTTTTGCGTATGTATGGGCTTTCTTGTTGTGGGCCCTGCCTTATGTGCTGCTGGAAGGCATTTAAAGCCCTTGGCGAATCGGTATCCGTGTTTGTGGCGTGTCTCACTTGCTGCCTTGCATGCATGGCTGCGCATACAGATGCAGAGCTCGATTGGCGCCATCAGCTCGGGGCCGGAGGTCAGCCACAGGCTCCTGCACATCGTTGCCAACAAGGAAACGTTCGAGATGCAGTACCTCGTGTTCGCCAGCAAGTGGGTCGCTGAAGAGTTCGCAAAGAAGGCAGTGCGCGCTGAGCTGCAGGTACGCCGACGCACTGAAGGGATTACAGAGCGTAACAAGAAAGCAACAATTGCGTGCGCGACCCGGTCGGTGCGGACTGATCCGCCTACTTTGGTGTGCTTGTTCGCAGGCATTGGTGAGCCTCCTGAGCTCCACGTCGGGGGCGCTGTACGGCATGCTCTATGAGGCGACCATGCATGCCGTGCTCACCATGGTAGGTGGACTGCGGACAGGGGTTGCGGGCCCGTTGAACATGTTATCTGCAAAGCTCCAGCTGTTCGCTGAAGGTTTGTTTGTACCCAACTGCACGGCACGAACGTCGCAGGGCGGCTGCTTTACGGCTGTGCCGATCAGCTATGACGTCGAGACGTCAACGTTCATACGAGGTGTCGAGGAGAAGCTGCAGTTCGACCCCTGCACGGAGCAGGAGTTCTTCGAGGTAAATTGTCTTTGCCATTGCGCCTGCTGGCGAGCTTCAATCCGCGCAATGACTGCTGTGGGGGGATGGCACTGCTGGCTTCGTGCCGGGCAGCTGCGTGCCGACTCGTAGCTAGTCCCAAAATCTGTGCTGTGTTGTCCGGACAGGCCGTGCCCAGCAACCCCACGGAGCAAATCTACTACCGGCCGAGCAGCGCAAGATTCCCGACGGTGGATGCGCTGCGGCGCGGCAATGGCACCTGCGACTTCTTTCAGATGGCAGTGCAGAACAGCAAGAAGCTCGACACCGACACGTTGGGCCGCGCCATCAACCAGGTAAAGCTCAAGGCGGAGGAGGTGCCGCGCCTGCACTTTGTAGTGCCAGCAGAGAGGTACGCGAAGTTCAAGCTGACGGGCGGCCGCACCTGGGCGCCGTCAAGCCAGACGGCACCACATGTGAAGCTTTACATCATGAAGGGTGTGTACGCCCAGCTGAAGGTGTGCGCCCGGTCGGGGCCCATGGCCGGAGGCGGCCGCAAGCTGTGGTTTTGAACGCGCACATTACATGTGGCGTGGGCGCTGCGCTGGGTGCCGGCCGCTGGTATTAGTAGCCTGTGTGAATACGTTACACAACGTGCGTCAGCCGGAGTACCTGAAGCTGGACGTGTTCAGGCCCATGGCGCCCGAGGTGTTCCGGTCGTGCCTGAACACCTACGATGTGACTGGCGAGAAGGGCGGCGCCGCCGCGTTCGAATGCAGGGTCGGCCTCTTTGACCCGGCCAACGCGGAGGCGGCCAAGGCCAAGAGCGGAGAGACGCGCACCAAGTGCTTCTGCGGCTACTGCGCGACATGCAAAAACCGAATCAGAGTGCAGCAGTACCGGGCGAGGAAGAAGGCGAAGAACGCAGAGCTCTAGAAGGCTGCGAATGGCGGGAGGCGTTATCAGTGTGGAGCCGCAGCATGTTCGTGACAATGCTTCGGTTTCGTGTATTGGTGTGGCTGGACCTCAAACAATGAAAGTCATCGGACTGCTGCCCGCTGCCATTGCCTTGGTGCGGATCGGTTTGATGCGCACGGTGGTGAAGCTGGGTGGTAGCACAACAGCGTTTGAGGGGTGTGCGAGAGAGGAGCATCGCCTGGTAACGACCTCAGTGCACAGGACAGGAATGAACCCAGCACAGAGGCGGACACGCGGTGCTTGCCGGTGACGCAGGGAGGCGATTGACCTTGCTGCTATTAGACCGTGCAGCTTGCAGAGGCCTTACCCCCCGCGGCTGGGCCTATTGTCGGGCCGTGGGACAGGTAGCATGACCTGACCTGTAGATTTGCACAATGCGCTCGTTGGCGAATTGGGATTTTGCATACTGGCCCTAGAGACGCTGCCAGTGATGCATCCCTCACTGGACGGGGTTGGACGAGCGGACTGTGCGCGTGTCTGTGTAGCGGGCATTGTGTAGCGGGCACTGTTTTGCAGCCCCCTACCTGTCGGAGGGGCGGGGACGCCGCGTAAGAGAGAATAATGCATAGAGCGGTTTGTTTGGTGATGATAGCGGGGGCGGGATGGAGTTACAAGCACGCTACAAGAATGGAAGGAGGCGGGCCACGGCGGTGTCCGGTGTTCCGGCCCGCCCTGGGGCTGTGTGAACCGTCTGGTGCCGATGTGGCTGGTGCGGGTTTGATCGTAGGAGAGCAAGGAGGTTGGAGGAGGCCTGAGGCAACTTACACGCCGTCCGGACAATGCCGGTCGACGAGGGGAGGCCTCCTTTTTGCGGAGGCTGGTAGCCCCCATACAACCGCCCTACCAGCGGCCTCCGGGCCCAAACGCATCGGGTGTGAGGTGGTCGGTAGTACGCAGTATGCGCTGCCGGCTGCTCCGTGCGGGGCCTGGTCGCGGCGCCTGTGCTTAGGGGGGTATGACGCAGGTCGTGCAGGACTGTTGTGCAGGCCTGTATGGCTGAGCAGGCCTGTTGTGCAGGCCTGCGTGCCGATGGGACCCATTCCAAACCCGTGCAAGTGCGCCGCGGGAAGTGTATCCGAGGCAGCAAACGTCAATCTTGCCTTGGGCACTCATAACGACAGCAGTTCAGACGCAGACAGTTGCGCACTACTTGCGCCGGCGCTCCCACTCGTAGCACGCGCCACACATGCCATGCCTGTACCTGGCGGCCTTGGTGCCACACTTGCAGCAGCAGCCGTCGGGGCCCAGCAGCACCGCTGCCGCCTTGCAGCGCGCCTCCACGAAGGCCCGTGGTTCAGCCGCATTCAGAAAGTGCGCAACGGTGGCTCCTGGGATGTCGACCCACCGGCGCCACGCCCAGCGGCCAGCAGCACCGCGTTCTTGATTCACGTCACTATGAAGTATGAACTGCAGAGGTTTCGGCTGAGTTTCGGCTGGGTTTCTGCGCAGTTTCCTCCGAGTTTCCTCCGAGTTTTGGCTGAGTTTCCGTTGAGTTTCTGTGCCTCGCTCCTTTCGCCCCACAGCGCGGCGCCGCCCCCCGCCGCGCCAGTTTCAGTGCAGCCCGTTAGTTTGAGTCCCCGTGTGCAGCACACGCGGCGGGGGTCGGCTGGCGCCAGCCCCGCCGCGCCAGTCAGCGGCAGTCGCGTGTGCCCCGTGTGCGGCCCAGATGCAGCTGATGGAAAAAGCGCAGCCCCATGCATCCCATCTGAGTTTACACGCAGCTCACACGAGGCTTCCCAAACGGCTCCGCGCGCAGCTACCAGCTCCCACTCGTACAACCGCCAACTCACACAAACGACTCCTGTGCTATGCCGTACACCTCTGCGCTCCTGTCGTTTCACAGCCGGCTTCCCGCGCAACTGTTAGCTCCCACCCGTACAGCTACCCAGCTCGATGGGGCCCATTCCAAACCCGTGCCAGTGCGCCGCGGGACAGTGTACAGCTACCCAACTCATGCCAACGACCCGTGTTCATGCCCCAGGCTCGGCAGCTTCCCAGCCGGCCCTCCGTACAACTACCAGCTCCCACCCGCGGCAGCTATCGACACCCAACCGCAGCTCCTGTACGGCTGAGGGGGGTGGGGGTGCCGTACACGAGTTAGTCGGGGGTTAGTTGGGCGTTAGTTGGTGCTGTCCCAGGATGAAGGTTTATCTATTTTTTCATACTGCCGCCTTGCCCCTGCGGGTTTATCCCCTGCTACAGGCGCTGTCCACTGGAATTGCGCTGGCGTGCAGCAACGCATCCCGCGGCAACGCAACCCGCGGCAGTGGCGGCAGCGGCGGTGGCGGCAGTGGCAGTGGCGGCAGTGACAGTGGCAGCTGCGGCGGCTGCGGCAGCTACCCAGCGAGTCCTGTGCATGTGGTTCTCACAGACGCCGTCCGCTGGCACTTCATGTGCATCCAGGCGACAGCAGCAGCAGCAGCAGCAGCAACTACGGAACGGCCTGCCGCCGGTGCCGGTGGTGGCGGTGGTGCCGCCAAAGCAGCAGTCAGCAGCGGCTCCAGCGCCCCCAGTGGGCTGGACTTCACCCTGAAGTCGGGGGAGTCATTCCGCTTGTTCAACTGCTCCACCATGCACGCGCCCATGCTGGTCTCAGGCACGGCGCCTGCAGATTTGATCAAGGTGCGCATGGTGGTGTATGTGCGTATTCATGTGCGTGTGTGGTTTTACTGCTAGCTGCTGCTGCTGCTGCTGCTGCTGCTGTTGCTGCAACAACCGCCGTAGAAGGATGCTAGTGGCGGCAGCTATGGAGTAGTACATGTATCCAGTTGTCCTGATGAGAGAGATGTCATGCACTGAAATGCACGCGCCAGGATCTCAGCCTGCCTGATTGATCCAGTTGACACCCGGCTGCATCCCATGTATCGGTCTTGACTCCCTTAACTCCCGCTGTTGTCTCACTGCCTACCGGCCCGCACTGCACCGGCCCGCACCGTACAGGTGATGTACCGCCTGTACAGGGCCCTGTACCCGGATGGGGACCTCGGCGGCCTGCCGGCCTTGGTGCACCGCGGCGACATGTAGGCAAAGCAGGCTGCACAGGAGTGGCTAGCGCAGCGTGTCGAGGACCTGAGGCGCGGAGAGGCCGTCGTGGCAGAGGCCGTGGCGAAGCTGACGGCCGAGAAGGACAAGAGAATCGCCGAGAAGGACAAAAGAATTGCAGAGCTGGAGGCCCAGTTGCAGGCGCTGCAGAAGAGTGGTGGCCCTGGCGTTGCTGGTGGCGTTGCTGGCGACGGTGCTGGCGACACTTAGTCAGGTTTACTGCCAGCACCACTTAGTCCGGTTTACTGCTGTCGCAGTGCGAGTCGGTTGGCAGCGACGAGCTTGGATGTGTAGAGCGCGCTCACGACAACAGCATTATGAGCACGATCCGTGTGGATGCCTCTGGGCATTGGGGCTGCCTCGTTTTCTGTTAGGGGTAAATGGTTTGGCTACCGTATACGTTTTTGGGGTTTCGGCGGACTTCAGCTTGGCTTTAACTCTTGAGGTGTAGCAGCTCAGACACGCTTTATGCAGACACAATGCACATTTTGGTGAAGGTCGGCAGATAGCTGGGGGAGGGCGGTTTCCCTTCGGGCCGGAGATGGTCCTCTTGACCTGGGTGCGGCTGGCCGGCGCCTGGTTAGCCGTCTTGGCTGGCGAGCACAACACAGTAGGCCGCAGCAGCTAGCGGGAGTGGTGCGGCTACGGGATGTCGTGCTGCTGTTTCCCTGTCCTGTGCGCCACTGTGTCCGGCTTTCCCGGAATGTGTCAGTGTGCTTGCTGGACGTAAATGGACGGATGCGGGCGGGCGGTGCTTGTGACAACCGACCCCAGCTTTGTCTGGGAGATGAGGCGTGTCAGAGCCTTCGGCCTCGGAGCCTTGGGAAGAGCACTTTACTTGTCTGTTGTTGTTTGGATTATACTGGTACTGACGCTGGGGAGGGGCTGGGGGAGACGCAGGTGCTTTGAGGAGGTGGGTCTTGTTTGGCTGATATGATGGCGAAGTGCTTTCGAAACGCGAACGCGAATATGCGTGACCATGTGTCGTTGTAGTCGCTAACACGCATAGAATGATGCGGAGAGCGGGGGCACGGAGGCGCCAGATCCGCATGTGCGGCGCCCGCTTGGGATGAGTCCACCCCTGGGGGGAGCACCTTCGGGTCTGGGCGCAGGGGACTCTTACACTGCCAATATACCACGGTGCTATCTCCCTGCGGGCCACGGTCGCGAACTGTCCGACACGCCGGCAGGCAGGCACTCCCGCTCTGTGCGACACGGCAGGGCGGGCCGGGACCTCCTGCCTCGCGCAGCTCCCCCCTGCTGTCCACGCTAGCTGCTACACTTCCATGAACCATAATTGCACCCCCCCCCCTTGTACAGATCGTTGCGGCCGGCTGGCACCGTACTCGAGACGCGACCCGGTTGCAGCACATGTGTCAGCGTCTGACGGCGCCTCGACGGACGACACACAGCCAGCGCCACCCGTGGCGCACACAAGCAACCCCCCGTACAGCATCCCTCTGCCGGCAGCGCGTGCGACTACCTGCTCCTGACACTCGTACAACTGCTGTACCTATCATGCCGGTCATACGTCCAATGTTTTGGGCTATACATCCTGCTACCAAGTCAATTGAACAGTGCCGCGGGGGCATCCCGTTGGCCCGCAGGGACCCGCCGGACCCGCCGGAAGCCGCGCTCCCATCCCCCCAGGTCCTTGCCATCAAATGCACACAACACCACATCACGTCACACATCCCCACCCCACTACTACATCAGGTTGCCGATGCAGTTGGCGGCGCCGCAGTTGCACTGCATCACAAACTGCTTCTCCGCCGCGCCGCCCTTGTGCGCCTGCTGCTGCTGTTGCTGCAGCGGCGGGTGGTGGGGCCAAAGGCAAAGGCATGATGTTTTACCAGGCCGCAGCGGGAGGCCCATTGATGGATTCGGTGCTGCACGGTGCATCACAGGAGCCCGTGCCATGCTGAGCCACGCCATGAGCCTCCTCGAAAGGCAGCCGCGCACCCCGTCCGCCCTCCAGCCGCCCACCCCGTCCGTGTGCACCGATTGGCATGGTATCACCAACCCCCGCCCCGCCCGCTGGCTGCTCGCGCACCTGGTTGTGATAGCCGTAGTTGTACGACAGCTCTGTGGGCACGGGTGGCGGGAGGGGGGGAGGGCAACACCGGGGGAGATCACACAAGCCGCGGGAAGAGGGCGAGGGCAGGTCACACCGTACTGCGACTGGTGAGACACGTCTGCCGTCGAGAGCTACTGCTCATGCGTGGCACGCGCATGCGTCTGCGTCTGCGCAACCAAAGCCGCAGCAAGGGCTCTACGACAAAGCCGGCTTCAGGCAGCCCGCGACACCGTGAGGCCCCTACGGCGGCGAGTCGCAGTGGCGGCACAGCCGCGCAAGCCCACCTTCGAGGGGCGGGATGTTCCGGCACGCGTAGAGGCCTGCGAGGAGTGGGCGCACACAGCGGCGCAGACACCGCACGTCAGCCCAGTCATCCGCGACCCCGGCCCCCGTCGCTGTACTTGTGCACAATGTGCAGGAAACCGGTCCGGCCGCCCGGACGGCCGCTGAATCGGTAACGACTACGTTTGCAGCCTTCAGTGCATTCCGCTGACCGCTTTCCCAACCACCTTTGCAACCGCCCAACCCCCACGCCGCCCGCCAAAAATCGCCAACCGCTGTGCATGCTAGCACCGACAGCGCTCCCAGGCCACGCTTCCCCGCCGCCTTTGTGTGCCCCACTCATCCGCATTCCCCACAGCCAGCCCCACCCCGAGCCCCCAGCGCCCCCCCCGTCACATGGACGGCTACCGCACCCGCTGCCGCACCCCCGACCACAGCTCACCGACGTGGTACAGCAGCGTGGAGCGGTACACGCCCGCGAACACGGCCTGGATGGTCAGGTTGCCGTCGCAGGAGTGGTTGATGAAGCGGCCCACGTTGCCTGGCCCCGGGGCGGGGCGGGTCGGTAGGCAGGGAGGGAGGGAGGGTTTGAGATAGATGGGTAGGTGGGTCGGTAGGCAGGCGGGTAGGAGTGCGGGCGCACGGGCTTGACAGCTGCGGGTGCTGCTGTGTGGGTTGGCCCCACGCGGGGGATGGCCCCACGCGCCGCAGCCGGCGTGTTCCTGTCGTCAGACCCACACCTGACGCCATGGCGCCAGCACACACTGCGCACACAGACCGACCCGCACCGGGCGGAGCCGACCGGCCCCGCTCCTCACCCGTGGTGCGCGCGTCAATGACCAGCATGGGCGCATACTCCTCGCCGTCGCCCTGCACTGGACCCGCCGCCGCCGCCGCCGCCGCCACCGGCCCGGCAGCCAGCGCCGCCGCCCGATCCGGCGCCGGCGGCAGCAGCCGCGGTGCCCCCACCGCCGAGCCCGCCGGCCCCCGGTTGCTGAACGCGCCACCCTGCGGCCCGGCCGCCGCCGCCGCACCACCCTGCTCCTGCTGCTCCACGTCCATGCCGTCGCCGCTTGTAGCCGGCAGCGCCAGCGGCGCTGCCGCCGCGCCGCCGGCCCGCTCCGCCGCCTTGTCCTCATCGCGGCTGATGATAGGCTGCAGGTAGAAGGCACCCGGGTCGCCGGATTCCACGGCCGTCGCCGCCGCCTTGGACGCCGCCGCCAGCGTCACCGCCCGGTCTATTTGGTGCAGCTGGTGGGGCTGGTCCACGGCGGCGGCGGCGCCAGACGTGGAGGTGGCGGTGGCGGCGGCGGCGGCGCGGCTCTTGGCCTGCTCGATGGCGGCCAGGATGTTCTCGCCGCCCAGGAAGGTGGAGGCGCCGTCGGCGACGGAGCGCGCGAGCGCGTCGCACGACTCGGCCAGCGCGTGCGCCGCCCGCGCCACCCCTTCCCGCGTCACCATGCCCGCTAGCTCGCTGCTGCTGGCGGCGCCGGCGCCGCTGCCGGTGGCACTGCCTGGCCCCGGGGCGGCGTCCTCGCCGCCGCTTTGCGCGGCCGCCTCCGCACTGTTGGCGCCCGGCGCCCCCGCGCCGGCCGCCGCCGCGGTGGCCGGCCCGGCGGCCGCGTCGGCGGCGCCGCCGCCGTACGCGCCGCCGCCCTCCGCGCCGGCCGCCGCCGCCGCCGGCGGCTGCGGCCGCTCCTGCTTCTCCGGCAGGTGCCGCGCGGCGGCGGCGGCGTTGATCTGGGTCTGGCGGATCATGCCCACCGACAGCACGGGCGGGATCTTGTGCAGCGGGATCTCCTCCGCGATCGCGCCCAGGCCCTTGTCCGCAATCTCCTGCGGTCGCGGCAGCCGGTAATGTCAGCGCCGTTGGCAGCGCAGGCCTGCTGCCTTCCCAAGGCACCGCTCTGTGGGGCTGTCGAGCCCGAGCCCGAACCACAAGCGCGCCCGCGCAAAAAGGCGCCTGACCGCCCTGCCCACCCCCACCGCCACCCCCACCGCCACCCCCACCGCCACCGCCACCCCCACCGCCACCTCCACCCCCACTCCCACCCCCACCGCCACCCCCACCCCCTCAGCCTCACCGTGTAGATGTGCGCGAAGAAGTCCAGGTCGAACAGGTAGTGGTCCACGCCCTTGCGCACCTGCGCCGCGCACACAAGGCCAGGAGACCAGGAGGGGAGGGCGGCGGCAGGTGTGTCACGTTGGAGCAGGAAGGGGGCCGCCCATGCCTGGCAGGAAGCGGGGCTGCCAATGCCTCCCCGGGGCCCGGCCCTGTGGCTCTCTGTGCAGCTCCGGCGGTCCCGCCCCCCAATGGCAATGGTTGATTTGGGTTCCGGAATGAACTACCCCCTCCCCCTCCCCGCACACCCACCTCCGCCATGGCGTCGGTGATGAGCTGGCCCACGTAGCAGCACACGAAGGCGCCGGCGGGGACCTCCTCGCGGCAGCGCACGCCCCAGCCCTTGGACGCGGTCATAAATACCTCCAGCGGCAGCTGCACGCCTTGGCTCAGCTGCGGGGTGGGGTGGGGGTTACATTCATCATTAGTTAAGGAAGTGGTAGCCGGTAGACAATCTTGGGGAACAGCCATGAGGGCGGGCGGGGGTCAGTATATCTTTGGTGGGCAGCGCGACTTCAATCCTACTCATCCCCGGGCCCACGCGCCGCATGCGCTGAGCGCCTTTGCGGTCCTGCTCGCTTCCCGCCCCGTTCCACCCGCTTTCATTTGGGGTTGGATACGATTGGGCTGGGCGGCACAACCCGCCCGCACCCGCCCGCACCCCCGCCCCACCTGCATGTTGCGGCGGCAGGCCTTGGCGCTGCAGCCGCTGCCGCACTCGTGCACGCCGCAGGGGTCGGTCACCATGAGGCAGCCCGCCTCGTTGTACTGCTGCTCCAGGTGCGCCTCGTAGCTGCGGCGCCGGGGGCGGGGGTTACATTCATCATTAGTTAAGGAAGTGGTAGACGGAAGACAATCTCGGAGTAAGCCGGGCGCGTCGGCGCGGATGTGGGTGGGTGCGGAACATCCGCAACCCCGTACCAGCGCGGGCGCAGGCGCGGTGTGTCACTTTCGAACACCTTCGTTTGTCAATCCCGCCGAGCTCGGCTGCTTTGCAGCGCCTCACACTGCGCCATCCCTTGCCCGCGCCGCCCCACCCCACACCCCGCCCCACCCGCCCCGCCCGCCCCACCCCACCGGCTCACCCCTGCGGCAGCTTGCCGGCCGCCTCCAGCGCGCGGTCCTGCGCCGCGATGTGGCGGTTGAAGGCGATGCCGCACAGCCCGTGCACCGCCTCCCGACTGAACTGCCGCATCTCCTCGTCCGCGGTGCGCAGCGCCGGAGCCACCTGCACGTTGCGGCAGGCGCGGCGGCAGCAGCAGCAGTAGCAGCGGGTCGTAGGTTGCGGGTCGCGGGCGCGGCGGCAGCAGCAGCGGCCTAGCGTGCTTAGTTGGCGCCGGAGAGGAGTGCCGATATGGGCATGCAGGCTGAAGCAGCGGCAGCGGGTCGCGGGCGCGGCAGCGGCAGGCGGCAGCGGCAGCGGGTCGTAGGTTGCGGGTCGCGGGCGCGGCATATGCAGGTTCAGGCTGCCGCGGCGACGACCGAACTGCGTGCACGCCTGCAGAACCTGAGCCGGCCCCAGCCCTTGCAGCCACAACACAGCCGCCGCGGCCCCGTCCTCTGTCCGCAGCTTCGCCACCACCACACAGCCGCCACCCCGGAGCCACCGCCGCCCACCACACACCGCCCCGGCCGCCCCTCCCCCAGTGGGCCCCCAGCCAGGGCCCCGCCGGCACGCACACCCACCCACCCACCCACCCACTCGCAACTCCCCCCCCGCCTCCACGCCTGCTGTCTACGCCACTACACTTCTATGCACCATCTTTGCAACCCCCCACCCTCCACCACACCCCCCACGCACCAGGTGGTACACGCCCGGCGCCCAGGCGTACTCGCGCGTGTAGGCGAAGTCGGAGGGCAGCCGCTCCGAGTTGACCTGGGGGCGGGGGTTGTGAACACCATCCCAAGGGGGGGATGGGGGGCAGGGGCGGGGGTGGCAATGGCCGGGCGGGTTGCAAGGATGAAGGATGTAAGATAAGCATGCGCGTCGGGGGTGGGCGGGTGGGTGGCCGGGTGGGCGGGTTCCCAGGCATGGCTGGTTAGGATTGAAGCGGGGGCTGTTGGCGGCCGCGGCAGGGGAGCGGCGCGGGGGTGGCAGCGCCGCAAGACTTCCGCCGGACACCAGCCACACCGGGCGCGCGCGGACCGCCTCGCCCCCCCTGTCGTCAGTCGCACCCGTCTGGACCTGTGTGTGCGCGCGTCGCTCCCCTCGTCCCTCCCACTCCCAGAGGCCGCCTCCCCGCCTCCCCCCGCCCCCCCTGCCTGCCCCCTCCGCCCGCACCTGGTTGATGACGGGGATGGGCACCGCCTCCTGGCCGCCGCTGACGTCCTCCTGCTGCAGCTCAGGGCCCGGGTACAGCCGCTTCACCTCCGACAGCATCCACTGCGGCCGGCGGGCCGGCAGGGGGAGGGAGCAGGTGGCGGCGTGGGCGTTGGCGTGGCGTTTGTGGTGGCGTGGTGGCGGCGGCTCGGGATGGTGGCAAGGGCCAGCCGCGAAGCGGCGCCAGGGCTTTGCTTGGACGAAATGGGGCTTGTAATACCGGCCCAATGCAACCAGGAGGTGGGCGGGAGTGGCGTCCCCCTGCCCCCCTCCCTACCCCGCATCCCCACGCCGCCTGCGCCCGCCGCCGCCGCCGCCGAACCTGCCGCGCCAGCTCGCGCGCCTTCTCGTCCTTGGCCGCCTTCCGCGCCCGCTTGGTAGACGGCGCGCCGGCGCCCGCCAGCCGCCGCGCGTGCATTGTGTAGGCGCTGCCGACGTTGCTCAGGATGCTGCCGGGCGGGCGGGCGGGCGGGCGTGTGCGAGGAGCGAAGGGTGTGTGTGCAAGCGGCAGGGGGGCAGTCGTGGTTACCAGCCCAATTGAAACCAAAACGGATGGGTCTGTCACCATCCCGAGTGGGCGACGCGGCCAGGCCATGTCGCGATGTCGCCGCTGCCGGCGCCCAGCCACCCACCCACCCACGCGCCCAGCCGCCCACTCACCCGTACTCCACCTTGGAGTTGACGCTGCTGTGCCCCGGCAGGCCGTGCATCAGGAACTTGCACACCAGCGGGCCGTCCTTGGAGGGCTGCGCGGCGGGGCGGCGGCGGCGGCAGCAGCAGCAGCAGGGATGATTAGTGCTCCATGCATGGGGGGTGCGGCATGTGTGGCGGTGCAGGGTAGCGGTGGGCGGCACAAACGCAAGCGCCAGCACCAGACAGCAATGAAGAAACCGTTGGTTTGGCTTGCGCAGGGGTCCGCATGGTGGGCTCAGCTTGGGTTGGTACCAACATGGCCCCCCCCCACTATACTTGCTATCACTTTGTTGTATCATCCTTGCAACCCCCTACGCACACACGCAAACACACCGCACACGCACGCTTCACCTCCATCTTGTACTCCAGCACAAGGTACAGACCCTCGTACACCAGCCCCTTCTCCTTCTTGGGGGCGGCGACCCTGCCGCCCCTGCCGCCCTTGCCGCCCTTGCCGCCCGCCGCCGCCTCCTCGCCGCCCGCCGCCGGCGCCGCCTCCTCCACATAGCCGCGCAGCACGCGCACCGGCGTGCGCGTGTCGCAGTTGTTTTTGAGCGCGGCGTTGGAGCCGGTCAGCATCTGCTGGTCCTTGACCTGCGGGCCAGGAGAGCGCGCGGGTTGCCAGGGCGGTCAGAGCGAGAGATTGGGCGGAGGAGGGGGCGTGCATTTTGGGTACAGCAGCCTTTCGCACCCGCAGCCGCACCCGCACCTGCAGTCCTGCACCCGCAGTCCCGCCCTTCCCACCCGCAGTCCCGCACCCGCACCCGAACCCGCACAGCGGACCGACCCAGCCGACAGATGGTCTGCCAGCGGCCTCGGATGCTGCAGCGGGCGCCGGCGGACCCGCTTTGCCGGGGCGCCCGCATGCGCACGACCGCTGCCACACGCCGGCGCACCGTCGGCAGCAGCCATTGTGCCGGCCGACGTGCGTTTGTTGGGGGCCCGCAAACCCCCCACCCACCCCCCAAAAACAACACACACGCACGCGCCCGCCCGCCCACCTGCTTGCTGCCCTTGTCCATGCCGCCCTCGCCCGTGTACCAGAACACCTCGCCCATGTCCTCGTCGTCCACGTAGATGCCGCTCATGACCACCGAGTAGGCGCCGCGCGCGAAGTTGCCGGCGTCAGCCTTGGCGCTGTGGGTGGTGGTGGTGGTGGCGGTGGGGTGGCGGTGGTGGTGGTGGTGGCGGTGGTGTTGGTGTTGGTGGTGAGGGTGTGCAGGGTGTGCAGGGTGTCGCAGGTGAGGGTTAGCGGGGCCAGGGGCCATGGGGACCGAGGCATGCGTGCAGGCCCCGCAGCGCCGTTGGCAGCCCACAGCACAGCCCGCAGCACAGCGCTTAGTGGCCGCCAGCTGCACACGGCACACGGTACACACGTGTGCACACCAGCGCCGCCCCAGCGTGGCCGTGCCGCTGCCTCGCTGGCCAGCTCCCACCCAAACCCGCACCGCTGCACAGCCCCTCCGCCCCAGGTGCGCACGGCGGTGGGTTCTAAGGACTCACGGCGCGTGGATGCCCTTCATGAGCGTGGCGTGTGCGCCCACCACCAGCGCCTGCCCCCGGTCCTTGAACTTGTCCCCCATATTCACGCCCGGCGGGTGGCCGTAGCCCAGGAACGGGGCCGCGCCCCCCAGCACCAAATTGGGAAGGATCATGTTGCTTCCCGACTTGCCGCCCAACTCCTGCGAGTGCGCGGTGACGGGGAGATGGGGAGGGGGTTGCATCGGGCCGCTCGGGTTGTGTGGCGTGGCGTGGCGCCGGGTTGGGAGGGGTGCCGCATGCGTGCGTGTCGGATGCGCGTGTGTCAGGGTGAGCGCCCCATCGTGCCATCTACCGCTTGTAGCGGAATCCAAGCGCAAGCTTAGTACTGGTGGTAGTTCAGTGTTCAGGCTGAGCAGCAGAAGAGGGACAGGGCGAGAGGGACAGGGCGAGAGCAACCCAACAAGGTCGCGGGCCCAACGGCTGGGCACTGTGGGGAAACCCTCCTCCCCAGCACGGCTCCGCACGCCCCACGCGCGTTCCTGCTACTCTCACCGCTTTCTTCACGTCATATTTGTTAAGCAGATTCCTAATTTTGGCCCGAGACGCCTCATCTAGCACCGGCGCTGCGGTTGCGCTCGCAACCTCGCGCAAAGCCTGTTTTTGCGTTTCAGTGACTTGGATGTTCTCCATTTTTTCACGTCAGCATTACAGTATGGACGTTTTAGAGTGTTGACGACAATACACCCGATGGAAATGGCGCATACCGGCTCGGAACGACATTTGGCGCGCTTGTGCATCGGGCCAGGTCAACGCCCTTCAGCCAATCGTTGCCGCAAAACGCCATATAAATCTTAACACCTTTAAGCCGCTCCTGTATTTACCAGTGCTTGCAAGCGCGTTGACTTGTCCCTCCTCGTTCTTACTCGGCTAGCTGCCCATGTAGCTCCGTAGTTTTACTTGAAAATGCAAGAGCACGGCGGGGGCAGGTAATCGCTGCGATGTAGCGGAGCGCCTGCGCATCGCTGAGCTTTTCCGGGCTGCTCCGCGCAGGGGCAAGCGGCGAAAGCTGCGGGAGGGCATTTTGAACAAGAACTGGCACTCACAACAAAGGTGCGGCTGTTTGCGTGCAGGCTCGACCTCTTCACCGATTTAGAGCTGACCCCGGCTTGTGTCGCGACGCAGGGCGCTCTACCACTGCAACAACTGTCAGAAAGACATTTCTCATGTTCCCCGCATACGATGTGCGGAGTGCAAGGACTTCGACCTTTGCTTGGAGTGCTTCTCCGTAGGCGAGTGCCCTCCTCGCAGAGGCGGCGGACCAGCAGTCTCCTGTGACAGCAGCAGCGGGCGAGCAGGGTGGAGGCGAGCTGCTCCATCTGCGGGGGCGGGGGGCAGCAATCCAGGCACAACGCACGGCGGGGAAAGCCAGGTTTAGAAGAGTGCGCCAGGCGGGTGTGTCCGGGGGCCGCCACGCCACGCTTCAGTCCTCGTCGCGCGCAGTCCCAGATGACGCGCCTGGGCGTGCACGGATGCGCAGGTGTGGAGATCAAGCCGCACAAGAACACGCATGACTACCAAGTGGTCGAAAACCTGTCCTTCCCCATCCTGCACCCGGACTGGGGGGTGAGCGAGCGGCGCGCGGCGCGGAGGGTGTGGCAGCCGCGTGGGGCCGCGGGCGCGGGCCGGCACGCGCGCGTCGTAGTACCCGCCAAGGGCCTTGGGTTGGCCCGCGCGGCGGGCATGGGATCTGCTGTAACGCTGTGTGTGTGGGGCCGTGCAGGCGGATGAGGAGATCCTGCTGCTGGAGGCCATTGACGTGTACGGTACGTCGGTACGACACGCGGGGGTTGGGACACGCCGGGTTGGGACACGGGCAACGCGGTTGGGGCCAGGACGTGAGTTTGGGAGCTTGCTTACCCTAAGGCCCAGTGCACAGCGAGCCGAGGCTCGCACGCGGAGTCCCCGGGAGTGTGCGACAGCCAAGGGTGAGCGCCTCCGCCTCCGCTGACACGCACCTGCGGCCGTGCGCCCCCCCACCCACAGGCCTGGGCAACTGGCTGGGCGTGGCGGAGCACGTGGGCGGCGACAAGTCGGCGGCGGAGTGCAGGCGACACTACTTCCAGACCTACATCGACCACGAGCAGATGCCGCTGCCGGTGCCGGCGCCGGAGATGGCGCAGGTGGGGATTTGCGCGCTGGGGGGGTTAGTTCATTCCAATCCCCAAATCAACCATTGCCCATGGGGGGGGCACACAGGCGAAGTGTGGGTGGTGGGACAACGCTGGTGGCGGCGGGCTAAGCGGGATGCGGGGGAGGGGCTGTCGAGTGCGGTCGCCGCCGGTGAGCCGGTGTGCAACACAGCGCCACTGTTTCTTTACACGCAAACGTCCTGCGCTCGTAAAGTCGTGCTTCCTCGCCCCTAACCGCCGCACACACAGGTGGACATGGCCCAGTGCATTGCCCGCGCGCGGCAGGGCTACGCGCGGCAGCAGTACCGGCCGCTGCAGGGCGCGGCGCTCGTGGCCGCCGGCAGCAACGGCGTCGCCGCGGTTGCAGGCGCGGGGAGAGCTGCCGGGGCGGCGGGGTCGGACGGGCGCATGGGCAGCGAGCCGCCGGGGGCCGGCGCAGCCTCGCCCTCCATGGACGTGGACGAGCCCGACCGGCCGGCGGACAGCGCGGCAGCGGCAGGGGCAACAGGCGCAGGAAACGGCGACGCGTCGGCGGGCGAGGAGGCGGGGGCGGGCGGGGCAGGGGCGGAGGCGGGGGCGGCTGGCGAGGCGGGCGGCGGCCACCCGGCGAACAAGGGGCTCAAGCGGCATCGGCACGAGCCCCAGGCGGCGGAGGAGCAGGCGGGGCCAAAGGATGCGCACGGGCCACATGCGGTGGTGAGCTGGGTGGCGGCGTGCGCGGGGGGCCGAGGCGCCTGAGGGACGCTCACAGGGGCTCATCATTCTGTAGGGGCTCACGCGGTCGCAACTTCCTGTTGCGCCATGACTCGGGGGTCTGTGTTTGCGCATAACAACGTGCGATGGCCGGCCGGGGCTGCAGGTGGGCGGGCGGAGTATGCACCACGAGGGGCCAGCAGCCGCCGGCGGCAAGGCGGCCGGCGGCAAGGCCGAGGCCGCGGCCAGCCCGTCAGAGCGCTCGGCGCCGGAGCCGTCCACGCGTGGCGAGCCGTCACACGCCAAGGTGCGGTGCAGTTTGGTTGCCGCGGCGCCTGGTCCAGTCCGGGCGGTCGGGGCCAGGGACGAGCCCACAACCCATTTCTTGACCTGCTATTTCTGTCCAGCTAACGCGGACCACTCTGCTACCGGTGTTGCTGTACAGCCGTTCAACGCGCCGGGCACGTACGACAGCACGGGCTTCCACGCCAAGCGCATGGAGTTCGACCCCGAGTACGACAACGACGCGGAGACCATCGTGGCGGACATGGAGTTCAGCGAGTACGACAGCCCGGCGGACGTGCAGATGAAGGTCCAGATGCTGCAGCTGTACAACAGGTGGGCGGCGGCGGGCACTGCGGCGGTGGCGGCGGCGGCGGCGCTCACAGTTACTGTGGGGGCGCGCGGATGCCTTGCAGGGCGTGCGTGTGGTGTTGGTGCGCGTTGTGGCCGTGAACGCCCTGGCATGCCAACTCCCACCACCAACCTCACCACCAACTCTTCACTGACACCAACCTCGCCACCACCAACCCCACAGGCGCCTGGACGAGCGCGAGCGGCGGCGGTCCTTCCTGCTGGAGCGCGGCCTGCTGCAGTCGGGGGCGGTGCAGGCGCCGGAGAAGCGGCGCAACCCGGCGGAGCGGGACCTGCACGCGCGCATGCGAGTGTTCGCGCGGTACCAGGTGGGCCGACGTGCTGCGAGTGCTACTGCCGCTGCTGCTGCTGCTGCGGGTGCTGTCGCTACTTCTAGCAACTGTTACTCTGGGCACCCTTCCCAGCAGCCGCACTTCCATCAGCCGCACTCTCACCCTTGATGGCCACCCCGTCAGCAAGCTGCCTACGTTGCGTTAAGGAGCACGAGGAAAAGATACACAAAGACGGTGCGACGCAGCGTGACGTTGGCATGCGCTGACATTGTCTGTGTCCGCTGCGCCTGCCGCCGCAGCCCCAAGCGGCGCACGAGGAGTTTGTGGAGGGGCTGGTGCTGGAGGCGCGGCTGCGCAGCCGCATCGCCGAGCTGCGGGAGTACCGGCGCAACGGCATCCGGACGTTCGCGGACGCAGACGTCAGTTGGCCGGCGGCGGCGGGGTCGGCCCGGCCCGGCCGGGCTGGAGTGGAGCAGGCGGAAGCGGTGGTGGCAGACGGTTGTAGCAGGCTGTTTGTAGCAGGCCTGTACGTGGCCGCTGGACGGCAGGCTGAACGCTGTGTTGTCTTGCATCCCCCAAATGCACAGACGTACGAGACGGAAAAGCGCCGACAGAAGGCGGCGGCAGACGCGGCCATCGCGGCGGCCAACGCCGTGCACGGCATGCCCTACGGCGGCGCCGGCGGCGGCGGCCCGGGCCGCGGGGCAGGCGCCGCGGCGGCCAAGGCGGCTCGTGCCGCCGCGGCGGCGGCGGCCGGCATGCTGCCGCCGGGCGCGCTCATGTCGCCGACGTCGATGCTGAGCCCCACGGGCGGCGCCGGCGGCGCCTACACGCCCATGGGCGGCCCGATGGGCATGATGCAGGCGGGCCTGACGGACGACGGCGCCATGGGCGGCAACCCCGCGGCGGCGGCGGCGGCGGCCATGGCGGCGGCGGCGGTTAACACGACGATGGCGTCGTCCGCCGCGGCGGCCTCCACCTCGTGCGACCCCGCGCGGCCGCTGGTGGCAGGTGCGCGCGCTGTTGCTGGGTCTGCATGTCGTCCGATGCGATACTGTTTCTTGCTGAGCTCTCATGATGTTGATGTCGAAGGACCCGAATCCCACATAACCTCGGCTCCCCCTGCCCCCCTCAGCCCCCATGGGCCGCGGCACGGGCAGCGCGCTGGCGCACTGGCGCGCGCGGCGCGGCGTGCCGCTGGACGTGACGTGCCTGCCCGGTGTGGAGCTGCTCAGCAGCCGCGAGCGCGAGCTGTGCGCCGCGGCGCGGCTGCTGCCCTGCCACTACCTGGCGCTCAAGGACATGATGCTGCGGGACGCGGAGAAGAACGGCGCCATCAGCCGCACCGAGGTGAGAGCCCCCGGCAGCCCCTGACAGCCCCCGCGCGCACCGCACACCTGGGCCAGCTCGGGGCCAGGCGCACCGTAATCGTGCCGTCCCTCGGGGCTGGGTGCGGCGAAGTCCGCGTGCGCCTACGCCGGTGCCAGTGCCCGCGCCGCACACGCTCCTCCGCGCCCGCCCCCTGACCGCTTTGACGAGCCCGACAACCGCCGCTACCGAACGCCCTGCCTGGTACCTACCTACCGCTTATGTGTGCGCAACCCACGCTGCAACCCACGCCTGCCGCCGCCGCGTCCCCCAGGCCCGCTCCTTGTTCCGGCTGGACCCCGCCCGCTCGCTGCGCATCTACGACCTGCTGGTGGCGGCGGGCTGGGTCACGCCGGCGCCCGGGCCGGGCGGCAAGCTGGGCGCCGGGGCCGGCAGCAGCGGCCAGCTGCGGCTGCTGGCGGCGGGCGGCGAGGGGGAAGGTGAGTGCGCGCGCGGCCGGTCGCTGCGGCCCTGCGCGGCCGCACAGGTGTCGAGAGGGGCGGCAGTGGCTTTGCCGCGGTCCTTGGTTGTGCAAACATGGGTTCTAGCTGCATCGCATGTGAGCACCCCTGACGCTAACGCCCGCTCCGGTTGCTCGGTGGCTGGTTGCAGGCGACGACGGCGCTGGCGGCACGGACGGCATGGACTTGGACGAGCAGGGCGGGGACGAGTAGCGGGAGCGGATCGGTGGAGCGAGCACGACACACGGGTCGGGTCGCGCGAGCGCATGACTGGTGGCACCGTAGCAGGGCTGGGGGGTGGGAAAGCGGGGGGTGAATCAACCTCACTGATGCGTGCGAGCAGGGTGGGGTGACCGTGTGTGTGATGACGGCGTCGGTGGCGCTGCGGGAAGAGCGTGAGAGGTGTACAGAAGCGCGTTTTGGGGCGTGGCATTTTTCGGTGGTGGACATACACAGCGCGGCGTAGGGGAGGCGCCCGCGAAGTTCACGGGTTGAGCGGTGATTACGCGGTGGCGCGTCAGCTAGAAATGCGGAATGGATTGCCGTGTCTCACGAGTGCTACGTGCCGCGTGCTGAGGCAGCCCGCTATCAACCGTGCGAGGTGCGACACGTGCGCCAGGCGGCCAGGATGAGGCATTGAGGATGCATGGACACGGATTCATGGAATGCAGTCGGCTGCGAGGGCGGCAGTGTTCAGTGTGGGCTGCTGTCATTTGCTGCGGATGCGCCGGAGTATCAGTCACTGCAATCAGTCACTGCAATCTGTGGGCGCGAAGTCCGCAGTTGCACTACCGTGCGAGCCTCCACATGGCGTGCCGGGTCTATGCCAGCAGTCCGAGGGGGAGGAGTACCGCTGCCTCAAGGCCGCAATGTAGATCATGTTTTGGTCATCCCATTAACCGCCGTGATTATCGCGAGTGAACGCTGACTACGAACGGTAGAGCTGAGACGCAGGCACGCAGCCGAGATGCTAGAGTGTATGGTCGGAGCAATCGGATGCGCTCGTGTCAGCAACAGGCCAACAGCCCCTTGACTTCAACCCCTCAAAGGCTGCCGCAGCGCATGAGCACCGAACATGATGAACCGGATGGGCAAGAGTAGGACACGGTGCATACCTCGGACGATTGCAAGCAGCGCCGGAACTGCGCTCACCAAGCGTTTCTGTACCACCGCCTTCTGCACAAGGCAATTGCCGTGCAGTCCATCCCGTCCTTGCAACTCTCTGCCCAGTCCACAGGCCCCGCATATGGCTTGCGGCCTCAGTCCTCTCACAGTCTCGTTATACACATGCTCTTCAGGTGTCAGCCTACCTATGCGCCGCGCGAATGTCTACCCCTACCCAATATGCCCCCTACTACCTACGAATCGGCTAGGGCGGCGTCAGCCTGACGCCCGTCCCTGGTCACTACAAACTATCCAGCACCCGCCTGCCTTCCTGCCCCTCCGCCAGCTGCCCTGCTTATACCACGCTGTACTCCGCGGTCTCGAGCGCCTTCTTCATTGAGAACTTGACGGGCCCGCCGCGCTGCGTGTGCTCCACGGTGGCCACGGCGACGTCGCAGAACGTCTTGTTGGAGGTGAAGCTCACCTCGATCGGGTAGAACGCCTCTGCGTCCGCCGCCGAGGTGACGAACTCCATCGAGCCGCTGCGGTTGGTGTCGTCGATGAGCTCGATGGTCCACACGAGCGCCCCGCGTCGCGAGTCGTACCGCCACTCGCCGTCCACCTGTTGTTTGTGTGTGGTAAAACCAGGTGTTGTGTGTTCGGGTCCGGACTCCGGGATCGCACACACGGCTCACCGCCGACCTCCATCCACCGGAAACCCCAGCGCCCCTCGCGCCTCGGAAACCGCCCCAACCCTCCACGCCTCCCGCCATTCCCCTAGGCCCACCAGTCCGCTGGAACGCGGCCCCACGCACCTGGTTGACGGTGGGCGCGTGCCCGGTGGCGGGCACGGGGATGATGATCTGCACGTTCTGCAGGTCCAGCTCCGAGGTGGACTCGTACTCGATGTTGACGTACGACTCGCCGCCCGACACGCTGGGCCAGCAGTTGATCGACAGCGGCACCAGGTTCTCCTGCGAGGAGCGGCGGCGAGGGGACCCGGCAGCACAAGCAGCGATCGGACGGTCGGTTTTCTTTCGAGCACTTATCACGCAGCCTGGCTCTGGCCAACCGCGCCATACGCAAGTCAACCACCCACCCATACCAGCCCCGCAGGTGCCACAGGTGCCGCACCAGCACCACCACCAACCTCGCCCACGCGCTGCCCGCGCCGCACCGCCCCATTGTCCCTACCCACCTCTTTGGTCTGGAAGCGCCACTTGAGGATGCCCAGCTCGGAGCCGGTGGGGAAGGGCCGCGCCGGGTCCTTGAGCCCCAGCACGTTCGAGCTGCTGTACAGGTTCTTGTCGATGTTGGGGTGCGTCTTGAACTGGAAGCCCTTGTTGGCGCCGCTGTTGACGGCGATGCGGATGAAGGCCTCCTCGTCCGTGTTCACCACCAGCGACATGGTGCCCTGCGGGGTGGGGCGGCGGCGGTTGGTGCGGCGGAGGGCGGCGTCAGTGGGCCACAGGGCCCGGTTGGGATTGGGGGTGCTGTGCGTGCCCGTGCGGTCGCGAAGCGGGCCAGGCTGGAGGGCAATGCAGCAGCCCGTGACTCGGCCGCACTCAAAAGGCGGCTTCAGCCCAGCCGCAGCCCGCAGCCCCTGACCTGTCGGTGGTGCGCGCGGCATGCACTCCCTGCCGCCCAGGCTTCCGCGCCCCATCACGCCCCCACTCAGCAGCCGGTAACGCCACTGCGCATGCTTTCCGCTGCCTGCCGGGGCGTCCACGCTCCCAAGCCTAGCTGCCTATCATCGCCTCACCTGACCACCCAAGCGCGCGCCCGCGCGCCCCCACCCGGTCAGCCCCCGCCCAGCGCGCCGGCGACCCGAGCTCCACCGGCACACAGCGCCACCTCCTTGCCCCGCTGCACACCTGCTATCCCCACGTGCTGTCTCACCTGCACCTCCAGGTTCTCCACACCGCCCTGCTTGTTGAGCGTCACCGACAGCTTCTCCTCGATGGCCAGCGACACGGGCTCCGTGGCGGTGTTCACGGTCACCGCCGCCACGCCGCCCGTGGGCTTCGGCACCTCGATCTCCACCACCTCGCCCTCCTTCGCCAGGCTCTCCAAGAAGTCGTTGGCCTTCTTGGCCTTGCCCAGCTGCATACCCTTCGACGGACCCTTGGGCCCGGCGGGCGCCACGGGCCGCACGCTGGGCACCGGCACCGGCTCTGGCCGGTACTGGGGCGTGGGCTCCAGGTCCGCCATGATGGAGCTGGCCGCCTTGCTGCCAAACCCGGTGAGCGCGTTGCCCAGCCCGATCTTCTTCTGCTCCATTTTCGACTTCTCAATGTCCGCTGCCTTCTTCTTCATGATGTCCTTAGTGTCGTTAATCTTGCTCTGAATGATCAGCTTGTGCAGCTTCTCCTCGTGGCTCTCCATTTCGCAGTTCTGCTTGACCTGCTGAACCGTGATGTTCTCCTTGTGCCCGAGCGATATGACTTCGTCGAACGCAAAGATGAGCTCGAAGGCTTTCCCCGCTACTGCCTCCTCCTCCAGGCTCTGGCTGAACTCCGGCACCAGCTTGCTGAGCAGGCGCAGGGTCTCCAGGTCCTCCAAGATGTTGCTCTGCTTATTTGTGATAAGCAGCAGATACAGTCCCTGCATAGCAAATACGTAACAACCATGCTTCCAAGCCCCAAGCTCAGCGGCACGCACCTCCATGGGCTGGTAAATGTAGCGCACATTCTCCGTCTCCACATAGGTGTGCTGCTTGCCTGTCCCCACCAGCTTTGGGAAAGCCGCAAGCAGGCCTTCAATCCTGATCCTGCTCATCTCCATGTACTGGCGCGAGACGAGGGCTGCGCGGGCAAAGGAGCAAGGGCTCGGTGTCGCGCAACTGCTACTTCGGTCGCTGCCTTGCGAGACTCACGTTTCCCCGTCTTGGAGACGATGGAAGCAGCTAGAACCACCATTTTTCCTTTGCCGCTGCTACAAAGTCTGGACTAGGCCCGGTTGAGGCGATCCTGGCCGGTTGCAAAGCTCTAGGCGCTAGGTTGGTGTGCGCATCAAGTAGTTCTGTAAAAGTACTGCTATGCAAGCGAGAGAGCGACAAGTCAACGGTTCCTGCGCGAGCCCAATCGCAGCCCCAGGCACGTACCCTGCGCCGCGCGGGAACAGGTGGTCGCCACGTCCAGCGCGGCAGCGCCGCGACCGCCCTGGTTGTGCAGGCCCCTGCGCCCCAAACGCATCATGGATGCTCGAAGAAGCCAACCGAACAGTTTTCGCGACGTGCCTAAATGCCTGAATGGACGAGGCTCCTTGCCCACCCTGCTCAGCAGCGCCGCGGTTGCTGCCAGGCCCTCGTGTCAGGCGTTCAAATGGTGCCACTCGCCCACGCCTCCTGGTAGGGCAACGGGGTTTTAGGGGATGTACGGCATGGTGCGTTCGGGCGTCGGTCAGGTGGGCGGGGCAGGAGGTTTTGTGTGGGGGGGGGTCTGGAACTATTGTTCGTACCCCCCCCTCCTGTGTCACCCCTTGTATGTTATTCGTACCATGTTGTCCCAAAATGCGGCATAACTGCACCCATGCATATACCTGCCTCTAGGGCTCAACCCCTAGCCCGCGAGCCTTGGCTCGCGTGGGGGCGCACAACTTTTTAGTTGTCGACCTTGGCTTT
Source organism: Chlamydomonas incerta (assembly GCA_016834605.1). Taxonomy (NCBI): domain Eukaryota; kingdom Viridiplantae; phylum Chlorophyta; class Chlorophyceae; order Chlamydomonadales; family Chlamydomonadaceae; genus Chlamydomonas; species Chlamydomonas incerta. Next base: position 542,684 of record JAEHOC010000015.1, read on the forward strand.
CGTTGCAAAATTTTTTCAGCCTGTTACGGGCTCCAGACTTGGTTCAGACGTGCTTCCAGACTTGGTTCAGACTGGTTGGGTGTCAGAGCGTCGCTCCGCGCCCAGGCTTCGCCTCGAAGTTTCATGGCGGTCGGGTCCGCGTGGGCGGCCGGTCGCGCGGGTTCTTCTTTGTAGTGCTTTCTGCGGCTTCTGTGTGCGCAGGTTGCGGATGGCCCTGGTGGTCGCTCGTGGCCCGGCACAAGTGGTGATGGCAGTTCCGGTGTGCTTCTCGGCGTCTTTCCTCGTGGCGCTTGGCCCGCCGTCGTCTCTGCCTGCGGCCTTACGGTTCTGCAGTCTCTAGCCCCGGCCGTTTCGTCAGCATGCTGGTCCTTAGCGGACCGGAAGGCGCGTCGGCTATCGGCAGTAGGGTGTCCCGGGTGTCGTTTTGAGGGCTCGGGCCGTTGCCCGGGGGCCCGGGTTGCTGTCGGGTTTGTCCGCCTCCGAGCGCGGGCGGGGTTAGCTGTGAGGTCGGCTTGGGTCGTTGGGGGGGCGGGTGGAGGGCGGGGTGCCCGTCGAGTGGCGTGGTGGTGTGCTGGTGGGTGGGTGGCTGCCTCAGTGTGATGTGGGGCGCTGCCCCGTGTTGGGCCTTCGGGCCCGGCCCAGACTGTGCCATTGGCACTTGCAGTTGGGGCGCTGCCCCGTTGACGGGCCTTCGTGGCTGGTGTCCAATGTTGCGGTGCCTTGCATTTGGTTCGGCGCGCTCGTGCCTGGACGCTTGCACCCTGGCTGTTACCGCTTGGCCCGGTGTTGGGTGCTGCGGGCGGGGCTCCTGGCCCCGGTTGGACTGGTTGCCGGTGTTGCCTGCTTGTTCGGGGCGCTTCCCTGTGCTGCGTTATCAGACAGCGGTTTGGGGCGCTGCCCCGTGTTGAGCCTTCGGGCTAGGCCCAGACCGTGCCCCAGGCACACAGACCTGCAGTTTGGGGCGCTGCCCCGTGTTGAGCCTTCGGGCTGGGACCAGATCGTGCCACAGGCACACCAGTTTGCTTGCTGTTTGGGGCGCTGCCCTGTGTTGCGCCTTCGGGCTTGGTGGAAGACTTTGCGGTGCCTTATGAGCCGTGTGCTTTGTGATGCTGCTGTTTGGTGTGGCTTTGGCGGGCTGCGGCTTAGCTTCGACGCGCCTACGCAGCTGTGAGTTGGGTTGGCAGCCAAGCGGGGGTTGCGGTTTGCTGCGTTCCTCGGAATGGTGGCTTCCCTCGTAGCCGTGATGGTGTTTACACTGTCCCCTTCTTGTAACCTCGCATTCATAACTGCAGCTGCGAAGGGCAAAAGGGCCCTCTGCTATCCTGGCTGCACCGCAAGGCACAAGGCGCAAAAGTCAACCTGGCCGGCAGTCTACTAACAGACCTTCACACCAGTTCCAACGGCTTCGCAAGTGCCGGTCTCCAAAGCCGCAATCCTCCCACTCGCCAAAGCCCAAACCTGCCTCTGTGCACATCCCTGCGGCCCCGCGCACACATGTCCCCGCCCTTCCCCTAAGACCGGACTGGATGCGGTAATTCAGTGTCCAGGGCTCCACAAACACCATCGCTCCCATGCGCCCCACCCGCCTACCCTAATGCCATCCTCCAAACCGTGCGTTCCACCTTCAGTGCATTCTCCGGCGCATTACACCAGGCGCGCGCTCTTGCCTGCTGTCGCAAATTGTCTCTTGACTGTAGGGTATGGGACTCTGCTTCACACTACGGGACTTTTGTCAACTCGCTCTGTACCATCGCACCTACCTACAGTGCGTTCTTACCCCACCACCTGGGCAGCGGCATCACACATCGCTCTGCTCCGCCATATCCTCTTCATGATCTGCAGCCCTCGGCAGGTAGCGCGTACAGCCGCTGCAGTGTTGCACTCTGTGGCGGCAGGAAGAGGCGTGGGGCGGTGCAAGCGATGAAACATCGGAGCATGGTATGTCCACATTGTAGCAAACCGGCAATGTACGCACGCAAACGTGCGCATGGCCATGGCATAAGCACGGGCATAAGCGGTGTGGGCGGAACACTGAAGTTCTATACAGTATACATAAGTGTATAACCCTGCGGAACACGCCCTGGGGCATCTAGATGCGCCTTTTGCCGACTAGCATATGCAGGCTTTGGAGGCACGCAAGCCTGCCTGTGGTGACCTCATACACATGCAAGCATGCACGAAAGCGCCTCGTCCGCCTGCGGCCCCCTACGCGCGGCCCCCTACGCGCGGCGGCCCCTACGTGCAGCCCCTATGTACGGCCGCGGACGCCGTCGCGTCAGACAGGCGCGGTCAGCTTGTTGACCCGCCCCGTGAACGCCCAGAAGCCGACGCCCAAGCCCAAGCCCAAGCCCAAGCCCGTGCCTAAGCCCTACCAGCTGGCCTTGTCAGCGATGTACTTTCGAAACGCCTTGTCCTTGTTCTCCTCCTCCTTCTTCGTCATGTCCTCCTCCAGCTTCTTCACGCTGTCCGCCAGCGTCTTGTACTTGTCCGCCAGCGTCTTGTAGTTGTCCGCCATGTACGAGAGCTGTTCGTAAAGAAAGGTCACCTCGCCCCAAGAAGGGAAGTTTTCCGCTATCGCAGCGGCCGCATCATTGTCCACGCCCGCGTCCTCGAGCCGTTTCTTGGCCTGATAGGCCCTAATCACCGCTTCGTGGTTACTTTTGGCAGAGAACCGAGCAACCGACGAAGGCGCGCGGCGGACCGGGTCGCGGCAAAAAGCGCGGCCCCGCAAGCAGCAACCGTGTGCTAGCATTTCTTAGCTAGGCAGGTGCAATTCTCTCAAGCTGAGTCTTTCTAGATTCAAAATTGTACCATTATGGGCGGGAACAAGCACTGAAAGCCAGGATTGAATGCGTGGATATTTGTGGCCGGTTTCGGGGCCGAAGCTGCAGGTGTTCGCGACGTGTAGGGTTCGCTGCAGGGACACGACCGTCAACTCCGCGACGAACATGCGGCATGCGCTGGTGGAGCCGTGGAGATGGTAGGCACAGGACAAGGGCGAGAGTTGGCATCAGGGCCTCCCCTGGTTGTTGGCATGCCCTGGCATGCCCCAGTAGTGACAGATGAATTCTCCGCACCCAGCAAGCCGTGACAACAAAGACAGAGGCTGTGGCCGTGCGACGCGGTTACTGTAACGATGCGCGCTGGCTGGCTGCCGCCGTTGTTTGCTGACACGCAGTCCTCATGCTCGGGGCGCCTGGCCAGGCTATTGCACCAGACAGACACATGCGACGCCACACCGCGCGCGATGCATCGACGCAACGCACCTGCGAGCAGGCGACCAGCACTGGTGGAGATGCTGCTGGGCAACAAGCGGCCAGTGGAACTGCCTGGGCCGGGTGGCAGCGGTGGCCCTGGGCCGGGTGGTGGCGGCGGCGACCCCGGGCCCAGCAGTGGCGGCGACCCCAGTGCGGCGACCCTGGGCCTAGCAGCGGCGGCGGCGGCGGCAGCTGGCGGCCCGGCCCATCATCGGGGGCGGCGGCAGCGGCCCTGGGCCCAGATTATTACCCTAGGTGACACAAGCACCCCTGCTCATACGCAAAATGGGGAGAGCGAACGAGGCCAGGAAGCCAGTGCCCGTATCATGTAGATGGCTTTTGGCCCCCGGCGTCTACACAGCGTAGATGACCCCTCCCGCGCCATCTACGCCCGGAAAATTTTTCTTAGGGGCACGCCCCAAAAACCCCCAAACCATCTACGCTACCTGTCTAAAATACCGCCAAATCCGCCCAAAGCGTCTACGCTCCGTAGATGCGCGGCCTCCAACCCCAATTATTTTCTCCGCCTTCGGCGGATTTGGGGCAAATTTCTACAGCGTAGATGGAATATACGGGCACTGCAGGAAGCCAGCCCTGTGTAGCGCATTGCTTTTCAGCAGCTCATCTAACCCGTGTGCGGCCTCAGTGCCTCACGCCAACCGGTATCGAGCCCCGCCCATCTATGCCAGCACTGTGGCTGCCCTCGTCTTACACCCCGCCTTCCTCGTGTGCTCCTTACTCGAGCTTCCGTCTTACATGGTTGGAGGCCAGCTTGAGGCTGCACGCGTGCACGCATACGTTCAATGCATTTCGGACACCAACACACACGAATCAGTCAGCATAGTCACTTTCCATCAGCTGCACAGAGCATTCCAGACATTCCGTGGCCTTCGCAGGCTCACACAGACGCACACAGAACACCACTACATCACGCACTAGGACGGTACGGGCAACCGCGGGAGTGAGCTGGGCAGCGCCCCGCTGCTCTGCAATTCCATCGCTATTACCGCCTTCAATTGGTTGCATTTTAAGCAATGACATCGTGCAGTGATAGCAGTTGCATGAAGTTGCACTGCACACATACCACCCAAGGCTTCCACGTCTCCCGGTCTTGCATATTGATCCGATCCCGTCGGGGAACACATGCATAAAGATGAACAATCAACGGGAATTGGATCTCACGTGCACTGTGCACTCGAACTCCAGAAGAAGACAGACAGCACCCCCACCCCCACCCCCACACCACGCGCAAAGCTTGCGGCCTCCTGCTTCATTCAAACCACAACCACCTACCCACCAACACGCACCGAAAGCCAGGCACAGCCCTGCCCATCGCGGCAGCCGCGCACTCATGACGCGCCGGCATCCCCAGCCGCCGCTCCCGTGCCCGCGCCCGCGCCCTTGCCAGCGCCCTTGCCGCCGCCCCCGCCCTTGCCGCCGCCCTCAGCCTTGCTGGGCTTGGCCTGCGGCACCACGCCCGGGAACAGCGCCAGGGTGTACAGGTGGCTGCCGATGTAGGGGAACTGCTTGCTGTAGCTGCGCAGCGCGCTGGACACGGTGTTGCTGTTGTTGGACATCTTGTCGCGCGGCCAGGTGGCATAGCCAAGGTCCAGAGCCCGGCGCGCGATGTCGGTGGGGCCCAGGCCGCGCGGCCCCGCCTGGCACAGCACCTGGCGGCGGGGTAACAGGACAGGCGGGGGGCAGGGGCAGGGGGTTGTGAGTACCCAGCACAAGCTGAACCAAGCCAGGGTTCAGGTATGGCTAGTTGTTGAGTTTCAGCGGATTTAGACGGCCAGAACACTAGGATACACGATATGGGACACGTCGGGTTCCCGGGTTCGTGCCTCAGCATGGGCCCGGAGATCCGATCAGAGCAGCATATTAGGCGTAGTCTATATCGTTATGGGGTCGTTGATATACGCTATACGAGTGCCATTGTAACACTACTAGCGGTCACGGCCAGACCAGAAGCGACCGATCCTCAACACTAGTCGTCAGCGAGTCGATGTGCGTACAGTTAGCCTGGCAGTTGACAGTTGGTGTGGAGCAGCGACAGGACGGCTCGGGGGGATGGCAGCCGCGGTGGAGAGCGTCGGTGAGGGGGCTCAAGGCGATAGCAGCAAGCGCACTGAGCATCCGGCCGGTTTGCGCCTCACCTTGAACACAATGCGCGCGTTCTTCGAGCGCTCCACCTGCTTGGCCGTCTCCACCAGCTGCTGCCGGCTCGCGCCGGCCCTCTCGGCCGCCTGCGCCGCAGCGCACAACAACAAGGCTTGCGCGTTTGCCACACCCGAGCCGGTACACCAGGCGTACGGTATGAGCCAGGCGGACAGAACACGTGCAGGCGGTTCTCCCGGGTCCGGCGCCAAGACACACCCCACGGGCCACCGCGCCGCACCTCGAAGCACTCGTCGAGCTGCCGGTCGTCCTCCTCCTTGCTCAGCGGCCCCGCCTCGTCCAGCTCCGAGCCGCCGGCCGCACCAGCCGCACCGTCCGCGCCGGCCGGCGCCTGCGTCCCGCCGGGCTCTGCGTCGCCGCCGCCGGTGTCCGAGTCGTCGGCCGCGGGTGGCAGCACGAAGGCCGGCGGCGAGGCCGCGGTGGTGGCGGCCGCAGCCTCGGCGGCGGGCGGCGGCGGCATGCCGGCGGCGGGCGACGCGCCTGTGGACCCCGGCAGTCGCGATGGCCGCGGCACGGCCTCCGCGGCCGGCTTGAGCGCCTTCAGCACGTGCCTGCGGACAGCAGGGAGGGGCACTGTTGCAGGCGGGCGGCCTCGCGGCGTGCTCGGGGACTTCCCTTCGCCATCAAGCCCGGCCCCCTCGCTCCGGCCCTGGGGTGCTCCGTCCCCGCCCACCTGTCGGCGCCGATGTGCAGCACGTGCTGGCTGAGCACCTTGGTCTTCAGGCTGGACGCCACCAGCCGCCGCAGGTCGCTGCGCGGCCGGCCGGCCGGCCAGCTGATGTAGCCGCGCTGCACCGCCAGGTCGGCGATGTCCGCGGGCTTGGCGCCCTCGGGCTGGTAGCACAGCACCTGTGCGGATCATGGAATTAAATGGATCATGGATTTACAAATCATGGATCATGGATTTGGAATCATGCGCGCACGCTGAAGGAGATGGTGCGGCGCCCCAAGTCAATCGCGTATTCGCGTGCACAGCAAACGAGAGCAGAAGCTGCTGCAAGACAGCACGCGCGCAGCGGCCCGAGGTGGGGAACGAGACGCGGGGAGGCCAGTTACCAAAAGCCGCGCAAATGGGTTCCGAGCATGACCAACCTTGAGGATGAGGTAGGTCATGTCGGTCATGCGCGACGCGTTGAAAGCGAGCTCCAGCAGCGTCGCGTCGGTGCCGGGCTGCTGCAGCGCGACCTCCTGCATTTGTGTCCAATCCGGTGCAAGCAGGCACACGACACCGAGTGAGTGTGCGCCGCAGCTGGAGTACTGTAGGTTGTAACACGGTTCCCCTGCCTCCCCTCTGGGTCGCCTGCCCTCTTCGACGCCTTTTTCGTTGCGCGCCGCCGCTGCCGGCGCCGCCCGCCCACGCACCTTGCAGACCTGCTTCTGCTGCGCATCCAATAGCAGCGGCGGGAATGAGTGCTGCAGCTCCGCAGCAGTCCCGGCTCCGTCGGCGCCTTGTGTGCCTGCAACCGGTGCACAGGCTTATCAGCGATCCCCTCGCACGCACGCCGCTGCAGCCCTTCGCCGCCTGTCACCGGGAACCGACAAGCCACTTCGACAGCAGCAGCTGACACGAGCTCACCTAGCGTCTTGGCCGCCGCTGCGGGCGCAGCCGCTGCACCCTTGGCCGGTGACGGCATTGGCGGCTTTGCCGCCAGGGGTGCCTGCGGCGCGGGTTCCGTCGCGCCTGCTGCCGGTGCCGCCACCGCAGCTGCCGCCTGTGTGCCAGAGGCGCCGCCGTCCTGTCGCGCCGCCGCCTCATCAGTTGTGCCCTTTGCGGCCGCAGGGCCAGCGGCACCGGCACCGGCACCGCCGCCGGCGCGCTTGCGCTGCCCAGCTGGCTTCGCCACGGCCATGGCCCGCCGCAGCACGTCCACGCTGGTGCCCGCCTGCGGCCCCGGTTGCAGACACGACAAGCGAGCGCGGTTGTTAGATAACACGAGAGAGGAAACACGCAGACTGTGCATGCAATGCGGTGCGTCGGAGCGCGGTCGTGTGTGCGTGTTGTCATTCTAGCTGTGCAACCTCATCGCCACACACACACATATACAGCCACACCTCATCACCACGCCCGTCCATGCAGCCCCGCGCCCGCACCTTGGGCGCCAGGTCCGAGAGCATGGCGTCATCATCCTCGGTGTTGACCAGCCGCCGGTACAGGTTCATGTACGAGCGCAGCTTGCTCTCCAGCCCCTCCAGCGCCGCCGTCACCGCGGGCGGCGCGGACGCCACGAACTCGTCGTCGTCGGACTGGCCCGCGCCGCCGCCGGCGCTCTGCTGCGACGCGGCTGCGCGGAGTGGACATTGCAAAGAAGGAAGGAGTTCGATGTCGCGTACCGCGTAGTGGACAGACGTGGCTGAGCCGGCGCCACGCTTGGCGATGCCGTCAGGCCCGCGTCAGGCCTCAAGACTTTGATCGGGTGCCATGAGCTTGCAAACCCCTGAAGGCTGGCCAACCGCAAACCCGCCCAGGTCGCCGCACACCCACCCACCTTGCGCCTCCGCCGCCGCCACGTCCGCCGCCATTTTCTTCACCGAGCCAGCGATGGTGTTGACGCTGCTCCAGCACCTCTCCACCTACAGCAGGCACGTTTGGCAGCCCATCAACAACGTGCCGCGCAAGAGGCCCCATGCTTCAGGACGAGGTGGAAGAAGGCGAGCGCGCGCACCCGTGGGCCTAAACCGGAAAGTGTAGGAGCCAACGCGGTGCCCCCTGTCTCCATCGTGTCTTGCGGCCGCTGCTCCCGCACCTTCTTCGCCGCTATCATCCGCAGCTCCTTCAATGCCTCCTCCCGCGCCGCGCCCTCGGCCGGCACCGCCGCGGGCACTGACTCGGCCATCGTTGCTAGCAGCTCCGCCAGACCGGTGTCCCGGCTGGCCTCGTCGTTCGGATGGTGCCGGTGCACGAACAGCGCGACCTGCAGCGCATTCGCGCACATTGCGTAGGGAATGCTAAGTTCGATGTCTTGACGCCTTACTTGACGCGGCACATTTATTTGCGGCTGCATCAATCAGCCACCCCAACACCCACCTGGGTGAAGGCAGCATCGATGGCCTTCAGCACTGCCGCCAGGTCCGCAGGTGGCGGTTGCTGCGCGCACACAAAGCAAGATACGGTCAACTACCGTAATGATTGGCTACCCGTGCCCATTATGTCCACCATATACACGCTACAGCAGGCTGCGTGTCCGCGCTCGTACCGGGTCAAGGTTTCACTTCTAGCAACCCGCCGTCTGCGCGGTACGCACCATGCTTGTCAGCTTCTTGCGAGCGTCCGACAGGAAGGGGTCCAATGAGGCAGCCGCAGAGGCCGGCCGGCGGCCCGGCACGCCGCGGCCAGCCTGTGGTTGCGAGCCGCTGGGCCCCGCCGAACCCCCCGCGTCCGTCCCCTGCCCGCCGGCTGGCGCCGTCGACGCTGCCGCCTGCCCAGCCGCCCCTGCACCTGTGCCTGAAGCCGCCACCGCATTCGCTGCCGCGCTGGCGGCGGCGCTGCGCCCTTTTGCGGCCGCCAGCGCCGCAATGCTGGTCGCCCGGGGTGCAGCCGCAGCCTCCGGCGCTGCCGCTGGTGCGCCCGCCGCCGTGTCGCCCCCGGTCCCTGCGACTGTTGCGCCCGCCGCTCCAGCTGCCGGCGCCGGTGACTTTGGCGCCCCTTTGCCCTCGCCCTGCGCGGCCGGTTGCTTTCTCCGCTTCGCTACCGGCTGGCCGTCGCCCTCCGCTTTCCGCTTGGAAGGCTTTTGCGGCGTGCTCAAGGCCCCTGCCGCCGCCACCGCGCCCGCTCCCGCGCCTGCCGCCGCTGCTGCACTGCTAGGGCCGGCAGCCGCCACACCGCCCGCACCGGCCTTGCTGCCTCCCGCCGGCGCAGCGCCGTCGGCAGCGGCGGCCGCTTTGGACTTGGCGCCCGGCGCGGGGGGCGCGCGCGGCCGCTGCTGGCGCTTGGCTCCGGGCCGCTCCGGCAACTCGTCTGGGTCCACCTCAAGCTCCACTTGGCCCTGCGAACACATGGCATAAGAAGCTGCATTGTGATATAGGAGGACCGGCAGCGACAGCCTTGTACACGGTACCTCTCCGCATCCCCACCCAACAAGTCTCCGCTCCCAGGCGCCACCGCTACGATTCACGAGCCCCGCCAACCTCCACATGCGTGTGCACGCGCACGCGCCATGCGCAGCACGCCACTCGCCTTATTGATGTAGAAGCCCTTGAACTTGGCCTTGGCCTTGCGCCGCCGCTCATACTCCAGCTCCTCCTCGTCGTCGATGAAGTCTGCCTCGTACGCCTCAAACGCCGGCCGCCGCTTGCGCGGCTTCTTCGCCCCGGCCGCGTCCCCTGCTGCTCCCGCCCCTGCCGCTCCTGCCCCTGCCGCTCCTGCTCCTGTCCCTGATGTGCCTGCCCCCGTCGCGCCTGCGGCCTCGCCCGCTCGTGCAGCGCCGCCGTCGCCCTCCGGTCCCGACTGCTCCGCCGCAGACCTGCCGCCGCCGGCCTCCTCGTCCGAGGACTCGGAGTCACTGCTGGATCCGCCCTGCGTGTGGGAGCGCGGAAGGCAGGCGCGACCTGGTTAAGCGACAGCGTCCAGGTCACTCAATGATGCAAATATGGTCGCAATTCTGTGTCCTGCCGCGAGTGCCCCCGACGCACACCGGGCCGCCCCCAAGGCCTGCACCCGTGCTCCTCTGCATGCTCACCGAACCATCTGCTTCCGAAGCTGCCACTTCCTCTTCATCGTCCGACTCTCCCTCCTCACCCTCGTCCGTGTCGTCATCGCCGCAAGCGGCCTGTGGGCAGTTGCAGGGCAGGCACGCGCCAGCACAGCAAAGCACAAGGCAACAAAACGCAAAACTGTGTGAAAGTTGACGGGCGGTGCGTGCGCACGGCGTCCCGGTCAGGCACCGCCCGCGCATGCGGGCCTGCGCAACTACGATACCCTGCCCGAATGCCGCTGACGCGTGCCTGCCCCCGGTATTGCATTTGCCTGGCTTCCACATGTAAGTTTGGGTTTTAGGTTGGGCTGGTGTTCACAACCACCCCCATTCCCGGTTACGCACGCAGCACTTGCCCGGTAGGTCCGCTCCAGCCTGTCCACCACACTGCCGAACATGGCCTTGCCGCCGGCGCCCCCCGGGCTGGCGCCGCCCTGCGCGACGGTACAAAGGCGGGCAAGCAAGCCGGAAGCATTGGTCACCACGGTCATGCATACCAGTATGCTTGGCGGAACATGTTCACAGCAAGGGGTCATGAGGATGGTGATGAGAGGAGGTTGCGGGGAGGGACAGTGGACCCGAGGCCCAGCGCACCCGCGGTAGGCCGAGGAGCGGGAGCGCGTCCGCGCCTGCTGGCGCAGCCTTAGCTGCCTTGGCCGCGGCCTTCTTGGCAGCCTTGTGCGCCTTGGGGTCAACGCCATCCTTTTTCAGGAGCTGCGAGTGGGCAGCACAAGCGGCAAGTGACTGTAAGTCGGCTGCGTAGGGAGCGGGTCTGCAGGGGCCCTGAACTCTTCGCCCCGTCGAACAGGGCCTCGAACCTACGCTGCGGCCCCTTGAACCCGTTCCCGTTGATATCCCCCTTCTCACCTCGTTCCAGTTGATGACGTAGTTGTCGCTTGTCAGCTCGACGCGCACGCGCCGGCCCTTGAGCGTGAATGGCCCCTTCGTGTAGTCCACCTCCGGTGCGCTAGCTCGCTGCGCTGCACCCGGAACAGGCGGGGCTGCTCCTAGGGCAGATCCACCAGCTTCCTGGGGGTCTACGCGGACCGGCACAATCCTTTTCTTCGGCTTGGGAGGGTTGTCCGTCATTTCCTTGTCGCTGGGCCACGAAAGGCCCCCGGCAGAAGATAGTCGCAATCAAGTTAAGGTGCTACAATCATGATGTTGCGCTCCTTTGCACAGAAGCGAGGAAAGCGCCGAGGAAGCGGGGAAAAGCCCGAGGGCGGGAAACGGCAGGTGTTGCGACTGTTGGCGCCTAGTAACAGTGCTGATAGTAAGCTGACATGTCGGCTCAGAGACGCATGATATCAATGTGAAAGCAGAGGCTGGACGCGATGAATCGGGCCTAAATGCGCACTTGCTTCATTCTCGCGTTTGGCCCAACTCCTGTCATTTCAGACGCCGTCATTTTGTAGCTCGCACGCCAATTCACGCTTTCATACGAGAGAGGTCGCTAGAAACTTTGGTTATGAGCGCCGCGAAGGGCATACCCAATTCCTTCTACTGGAAGCTTTCTGGCATATGCTTTGTCGTGAGTGGCACTTCAAATTAGCAAAAACGCGTCACGCAAGTTGAGCGGGGACGCATTGATTACTGAGCCTCGCGCGCGGCCTGCTGCTTTCCTGCAGATTGGAGGATGCATGGAAGGTTTCATGTATGCAACTGGCTTCTATGACATGTGGGTTGGGCAAGCTGGGACGCGTGTGCTGGGAGCTGGACGCGTGTCAGGGTGGCCGCGTCGCCCGCTGACGTCGAGGACCTGGCCCCTGCTCGTCTCCTCCGCCACTCCGTCCTCTGTTCCCCCTTTCCATCAAATGTCCACAGAGTGACTAAGAAGGAGGCCGAGAAGTACGTGGAGTCTCTCGAGGAGCGTCAGGAGCTGCTGCGGAAGCTGCGCGAGCGCGGGCTCCTGGAGGGCACCGACCTCGGTCTGACCACAGCCACCTCCCCCGCCGGCGACGCCAGCCGCCGCTAGGCAGCTTCCCCTAACACAGCAACCGGGGCCTGAGTAGCCTCCGCTTGCCGCGTGCGCTTGTAACTGCAAGCGGACAACACAGCGTTGCAGCAACAGCACAGCGGCTGCGAAACCGCTGCAAACATGGATGCAATGCTGCGCAACATCACGGCGGGCTCCTCCGCCGCCGCCAACCCGCTGCTGCGCTCGGTTCTGGGACCCAACGCCAGCGCGGCGGACTATGCGGAGGTGGCCGAGTACGCGGAGAACATGTGGAAGATGATGGATGAGATGGCGGAGCAGGACCCCGAGGGGTGCGTGCGTGTGCAGTGCGGAGCGCGCCTAGCAATAGGAGCGGCTTGGTGGTGCGGGCGCTGAAGGTTGGGCGACGTCGCAATGCCATTGCGAAGCTGTGTCTTCTTCTTTATCGTAGCTCTTATCTGTCCCAGCCCAGCTGCCAGGCCCAGCAGTGCTTGCGGCTCTGGTTGACCCTTGCACGGTATGTGGCCCCTGCGCTCTTCCCACGCAGGTACCAGGATTTCATCAAGACGCAGGCGCAGGTCGCCAAGGAGGAGGCGGAGAAGGCGCGCGACCCTCATGTCGAGAGCCTTGCCCCCGCGCTGGTGCTGGAGGCGCAGGCGCAGCAGCCACAGGCCGCGGCGGCGGCGGCGGTGGCGGCGGCGGCGGCCGGCGGCGCGCCGGCGAGCGTGGCGAACCTTGTGGCGGGCAACAAGGCGGTGGCGCGGGTGCATGTCTGGGCCGCCACAGATGGTGAGCGCTTTGTGGATGGGTGTTGTGAACACCAGCCCAAGCTAACCCAACAGAACTAGACGAGGGCCAGGCAAGTGTGATTTGCAGCAATACAGGGGGTATGCAGCGGCAGCGGTGGATGCTGTGTGCACGTGCGGGTGCGGTGGCTGCAAGGCGCTCCGCAGCGAGCACTACGCCTGGAACGCCTGCTTGGGACCTCACGGGCGCCTTCCACCTCTCCCCCCGGCCTGCAGCGTCGGGCCTGCGCCCAGCGCACTTTGCCGGCGGCGCGCCGCTGCGCCCTGGGGCCGAAGCTCCGCCGGGCGGCAGCTGGGCGGGCCTGGTCATTCCCCTGGCCGAGTATCGGCCCGGCATGACGCGGCCGGGGCAGGTGCTGACGCACCACTTCCACGTGGCGGCGCACGGCGACGCAGTGCGCGCGGCTGTGGCGGACGCGCCGCCGGGGGCGCGCGGCGCGCTGCTGGAGGCGGTGAGCCAGTTCGCGGAGGCGGAGTACCGCCTGGCGCTGAGCAGGAGCGTGCGCACGCTGCAGGTGCGGCGGGCTGGCGGGGAGGGAAGGGGCAGCCGGCGAGAGACTCCACGCATTGGGATGTTGTGCGGACCCCCCGGCCCCTCCACCCCGAGGATGTTGAGTCCACACATTTTGTTTTGTTGGTTTGAAATGACCTGGCCCCGCTCTTTCTTCTTTGTAGGTGCACCGCGACGCCATGGGTGAGCGGGAGTTTGAGCGGCTGCAGAAGCAACAGCAGGAACGGGTGCAGCGGGCGGCTGCCAAGGCGGCGCAGGCAGCCGGCGTGGACGACGCGACGAGTACAGCGATGGCAGCAGGGCACGGCTCGGGAGCGGCTCCGAACCCCGCCGTGCCGCACAGCCTGTTGGAAGAGCTGAAGACGTTGGGGTCGTCGACACCGAAGCCGCCGGCGGGCGCGGCGGCGGCTGGAGGCAAGGAAGCGGCTGCAGGCGGCGCGGCCTCCGCCAAGGCCAAGAAGAAGCCGCTGATCGAGGAGCTGGATTGACGGAAGAGCGGCAGGTTGCGTTGTCGCTTGTGACGGCGTAGGGTTTGCCAGGGGTGACGCCGTTGAGGGCGTGTTGAGCGTGATGGCAAGGGCACAAGGGGGCTTGCTGTGTTGCCAGGCTGGTCTATTTGGATTTTGGAGGCGCGTGCTGATGCCACTTAGGATTGCGCAAGTGCTGCTGTGCTCTGGGAACGCTATGCAACTCTCTCTCTGAGTCGCTCTGCAACTCCAACGCTGCTTTTGATGGATGCTGTAATGGCAGCCCGACCTCATGCACCCAGCTACTCTGGTCAGCGTACCACAGCCGCTCTGGACCTATGGTAACGTGGTATTGGTAACATGAACGGGAGTTTGTGGGCGCACGGCAGTATACCTGCTTTCTGATTGCGCACTGGGTTGGGCGTAACCTGTTTCTCGGGACTTGAGGTTCAGCTACTGCCCCTGTTTTGCCGAGTAACACCGAACCCAGCTACTCTGGTTTTGCAGCCGTGCCGAGCTACTCTGCACCTCATGCCGGCGTCCGTGCTTGTGTGCCGAGGCTTCCGACAACGGCCTTGTAGCTCAGTGTTTATAGACCCACATCTGTACCACGACGTTACATCGTTATAATGCCGCTGGCCGCGGCTCAACCCATCACCCTTCACGTGCCACTCTAATCTAGTTCTTCAAGCCGCCGCTTCAGCCTGACCCTCAGCATTGCGGCGACCCCGTCCTCCTATCCCGCTGGAAAGCTGGTCGGCGTAAGCCGAGCGCCGACCGCACGCGCACGCCGGCAGCGCTTGCCATGCGTGCGTTGGGGCCTGAACCCCAAGCCGTCAACGCCAGCCCCGATCCAGCTGTGTGCACGCCCTGCTCCAGCCGCAACCGGATTGCGGCCGAGCGGTTCCGCAGCTCAGCTGCGTTGCGTGCCGCTCACGAGGTCCCAGCCACCAATGTCCTCCTCCCCTTCTGCACAAGAAATTCCGCACCCGCCGGCGCGTCCGCAACGGCGCCGGGCTACATCTGAAAGGCGATCGCAAAATCGGGCACCGCTGACGCCCTGACATCGCCGTCCCGCGCGCCGTGTCGACTGCCGGCGGCGGCCCAGCCGCTGCACAGCGCCCGCCAACCGGGATGGCCGGCACGGCCTCCTGCTCCGCACCCCCACCAAGCGTGTGCGCAAACGCCGGGCTCCACTGGTTCACACGCCGCTGCTCTCCACGCGCGGCCAGCCTGCCCGCTGCTGCTGCTGTTGCGTTGCTTCAGCGCCGCTGTTGCTCGCCAGCCGCGCCGCTGCTGCCGGCCTCCGTACGAAGCGCCGGCAGCCAACCTCCCGAGCAGCCGCCGTACCCATGTCCACACCCCAACTCTACTGTCCGCTGACGTCCCAAGCCCACAGCTGCCGCCAACTACGGCTCCAGGGCGCGAGCCGCTTACTCCGCCTTGCCCTTAGTGTTCTGCAGCGACGAGACGCCGATGCGCACCGAGGGGCCCATGGTGGTGCACACGTACATGGACTTCCAGTACACACCCTTAGCGCCAGGGGGCTTGTTGGAGTCGATCGACTCCTGCGGACACAGCGAGAGGCGAGATGTGGGTCAGTTCCGTGGCATGGCACCGGTTCACAGGGTTATCAGGACGACCCACTTTGTACAAGCCCTGCAACTCAAGGCGCCGAATTTTACAATTTGTCGACTAGCCCGGCGCGAGTGCAGCGCTGTGCCGCATGCCGCATTTCCGTGCCCACCCGCCCGCCCGCCCCGCTTCCAGCCGGCCCCATTATACACTGGGCGTCTATGCCCTCCGAAGGACGCGCCTCCCGCACCTGCACGGCCTTCAGGTTGAAGAGCAGGTCCTCCTCCTTGAAGTCGGCGCGGCCGAACAGCACGTGCAGGTTGCCGGTCTTGTCCAGGCGGTACTCCACCTTGCCGCCCTTGAAGTCCTTCACGGTCTGTGGAGGAGCAGCCGACGAGGCGGATATTTAGAGGACTGCCTAGTACAGGAGGCGTGGTATGGATGGGCTGCGCTGGCCGGGAGGCGCCAGGGTTCCGGAGTACGCGCGCTAGCTTGCACGCTGTTATGCATACGCCCCCGGCCTGTTACAGTGTCCCCCAAACTGCAATAATTGTTCACACAGACTGCCAGTTATGCTGCACGGCCGGCATGAACTGCTGGCACTAGGCGGGTCCGGGGGGTGCGCTGCGCGTCGCCACCGCCGGCCCGGTCCGTCTTCCGTCGACGGCTGCCCTCCCCCGCGGCTGCGCTTCGCTGCGGCTGCTTACCCCGGCCACATCGGTGGTCACGGTGCCCGCCTTGGGGTTGGGCATCAGGCCACGAGGACCCAGCACACGACCCAGCTTGGCGACCTTAGGCATCATGTCCGGGGTGGCAATGAGCTTGTCGAACTCCATGAAGCCACCGCTAATCTTCTCGATCAGGTCGTCCCCGCCCACAACATCGGCACCAGCATCCTTGGCCAGCTTGATGTTGTCGTTCTGGGTCAGAACGGCCACGCGCAGCTCCTTGCCGGTGCCAAATGGCAGCGACACAGTCGCGCGCAGCTGCTGGTCCGAGAACTTGGGGTCCAGGCCCATGCGGGCGTGGAACTCCACAGACTCAGTGAACTTAGTGGAGGCGGTCTGCTTCATCAGGCGAATGGCCTCCTTGGGGTCCAGCTCCGAGGTGCGGCCAGGAGTCTTGGTCTGCATCGCCTTGAAGCGCTTGGACCGCGGCTTCTCCTTGCGCACATTCTGCTGAGGCTTGGAGGACACGACCTCAAGCTCAATCTCCTCGTCCAGAGCCGCCGCGCGGACGACCACCACAGGGCGAGGCGCCACCACGGGCCTGAAGGGCGCCACCGAGCGAACGCCGGCGCTGGGCTGCAGCAGCCGCTGCTGCAGGGACATCATGGCCATGGTTGCTAAACTAATGTAAACTAGATTAGCGAGGGGCTACAAGGCTCTGAGAGGAGGCAATAGCAAATTGTGGCCGGGCTCATCGCTCCACCATGGTCGCCAATTCTCAATTCCTGCCAGACACGGCCGCGAAATTCCATAGTCCTTGTGTTACATGCACAATTGAGGCCCAAGCGCCTTAACCCACTTGCAAGGGTAAACTCGCCGCCGCGCGAGCTGCAAGTGGTGCATGTCTTCACCGGAACGCCCGCGACCGTTCCTCGGCACAACGAACCATTAAGGAACGACCATTTTACACACTGGAACCAACCTTGCACATCGCCCCCCGGCGCATGCCGACGGCCTCCTCCGGCCTGCACATGTCCGCACATCCTCCAGCATCCCGTGACCAAACTCCACTCTTCCCGCGCGCACCCCTATCCTACTTCTTCATCCACCGCCAGAACCTTGATCAATACTCCTGAAATACGGACTCTGCACCGCGTTCGCTTTCCGATTGACTGTCTTGAGCGTGCGCAGTGGCACGCAACCAACTGGCCGCTTTACCACGAGGCCTTGCCCTCCTTCTTCAGCTTGGACAGCAGGGTCGCGGTCTCCACAGCCGTCAGGGCCGCCTCCCCACCCTTGTTGCCAACCTTGCCGCCGGTGCGGTCCAGAGCCTGCATAAGGCGGGAGGGCCCGGCGTTCAAACGACATGCGAACCGGAAGACCGGGCCGCCACGGTCCGCTTTCGCACAATGTCTGGAATGGTTCGCACCGATTTCTCATCCTTCCTGCGCTGAAACACCGCCCGCATCCCATTGCAAGCGGCGCACCTGCTCCAGGTCATCGGTCGTCAGCACGCCGAACACGACGGGCACACCTGCACATGCACACACCAGAGTCCAGGTTGCGCATGATGCTTGCAAACCCGTGGTTGCAGGAGAGCGATGCAGTACGTCGGCAGTACATTGCCTGACGCCCAGGCCCCCCTGGGCGCTCACCGGTGTCAACGCTGCAGTTGAGCACGCCGCTGGTGGCCGCGCTCACGACAGCGTCGTAGTGGGTAGTCGCGCCGCGGATCTGCAATTCAACCATCCAGCCCGAGCAGCATGTCAGCTCATCGCACTGTGCGTGCAGCCACGTGTGGCCTGCCGGTCGGTCCGCAACCAGGCTATGGGGGAAGCCCGCACGCCACTGGTCCAGCGCCTCCCGACCCCCCCCCCCCTTAACCAACTCACCACCGCGCCGATGCACACAACGCCAGCGTACTTCCCCGACTTCGCCATCGACTTGGCGATGACGGGCATCTCAAAGCTGCCGGGCACCCAAGCGACCTGCGAGCAGCGACGCGGATTCATACGCGTGCATGCCGAGGCACATTCCCACCCTCGACGTGCTTACATCCACGTTCTCCTTGGGCACGCCATGCGCCTCGAAGGTCTCCATGGCGCCCTCCAGCAGGCCCTTGGTGATCAGGCTGTTGAAGCGCGCGACCACCACTGCGTACTTGCTGCCCGGCTCCGCCATAACAGAGCCATGGTAAGTGGCCCGAGCAATGCAAGAGGCACGGCTTGAAGCGATTTGGGCGACGCCTGGCGCGACAAAACATAAGCATTCGGTCGGCGGCCATTACACTCGCACAAGGAGTTATTACTTTGTCAAGTCGCTCACCCTGCACATGCTGAGCCTCCTGCTGCATCTGGGGCATAACGCTGACGCTGGGGCGAGGCACGGCAACACGGCTGGAGACCAGCGAGTGCTGACGCCGAGCGGAGCCCGCAGCGCACTGACCAACACGGCTTTGAAGGGCGGCCATGGTGAGCAAGTAGCGTATGTATAGGTGGGGAAATGGAAGAACCGGGGCGGGAATTGGGGGAAAGGGGGAGGCGGGCAACCGCCCCCAACGACATGCATGGCCGTACACCCTCAGCGTCAGGGCAGGGCAGGGCGCGGCCATGCGCATGCGCCCAGCGGGGCATGAGGGTGTCTTCTTCATTCGATATGAATTGCATGTTGGCAGGCGCGGGGGGGGGGGGGGGTAAATGAAAGTCAGGTGGACAAAGGCGGATCGTGGGGTACAGCTCCGCTCAGGCCGCAGGGGTACACCTGGCTCCGCTCCGCTAGTCCGCGGTGTGCCAGCAGCGCCACCAGGGCAGGTCCCAGCGAAGGTCCCGTCAGCTCCGCACCAAGCGCGGAGAACGTGGAGGGACCTTCGGTTCCAAATTGAGACACCCAGTACCGTAACTGCGTTTACATCCAAATCTGCAAGACCTGCAGCCCACAGTAACATTGCAAGAGCTGACCAACACAGTCCACAGGTGTGCTCACTTCCATGTCATGCTGGGTTCTTGACAAGTCCACAGCGCGCAGCGGCGACACAAACACCTCACCAACTTGCACGGTCCCTTTTCCATGTTCATCTTCCGCCTCCGCAACGCCCTACGCCCTCACGCGACAAAACAGCACTGCGGGACCGCCACCACCACCGCGCAAGGCACCGCTCTACTTCTTTTGCCGCTTAGCGTCGTTGCCGCCGCCCTTCTCCTTCAGCGTCACCTTGCGCACCGTGCGCTCCTCCCAGTTGCTCTTGCTCAGCTTGCATGGCCGGTTCCCGATGTACTTGCCGTTCATCTCGCGCAGCGCCTTCGCAAAGTCGTTGCCGTCCAGGAAGCTCACGAAGCCGTAGCCCTTGCTCTTCTTGGTGCGGGGGTCGCGCACAATCTGTTGGGCAGGGGCATGGACAACGGACTGTGTGGACTGTTCCTTCTTCATGCTGTCTGCTGTCACACGTTCGCACTGGAAAGAAAGACCCACAAGCCGAGGACGGCGTAGTGCACCGCATGCAGATGCCGCCCCGGAGGCGCACTGGGCAGACTAGGCAGCTCAAGTCAGGTTCACCCCATCCCGCCAGCCACCATGCACCTGCACCCGCTACTTCACACGACAGTGCCAACCGGAGCGTCCCCGCATGCTTACCCGCGCCCTGGCGAAGGACGAGTATTTGGAGAACGACTTGGCCAGTAGGTCATCCGTGACCTCGTTACCAATGTCGCCCACAAAGATGCGAAAGTCGTTTTCTGGCCACTCAACGAGCGTGGGGTCAACCCACTTCTCGCCGCCCGCGCTGCGCAGCAGCGCCTTCTTCTTGGCGCCTGGCTTGGACCCGCCCGCGCCCGCCGCGCCAGCAGCGCCACCCTGCTGCTGCTGTTGCTGTTGTTGCTGCTGCATCATGCCGCCACCTCCCATGCCCATCCCCATGCCCATCCCCATACCGCCGCCGTAGCCCATGCCGCCGCCGCCGTAGCCGCCCATCGGGCCGCCGCCCATGGGCCCGCCAAAACCTGGTATGAGGTCAGGTACACAGAAGCATGGCAGTGAGACGAGAAGCCCTCTTGCAGAGAGGGCACCGAGTGCCGTTTCCAGCGTCGGACCCAGCAATTGTGAGCCTGGACGCACACGTAACCCTTTTGCATCGCTGGTGCTACCTCTTTCAGCCTCAGACCGTAATTTCGCACCTTGCTGGAAACCCGGTGGTCCACCCATAGGAGGTGGCGGCATGTGCGGCGGCGCACCGTGTGGCGCTGAGAACTGCGGGCGGCGGGCGGACAGACCATCAGCAAACCTGGATTAGTCTGCTGGCCAGGAGCGTGCAGCCATTAGGTAAGAGAATACCCGGGCCAAAAGCGACAAGCCGCCGTTCGTATTCGGCCCAGCCAGCCTCCGAAACGAGCTGTATACCTGCGGTCCGCCATCTGCTGCCGGTGCCGGCGGCTTGCGAACAACCGCAGGCGCCTGCGCCACTGCGCTAACGGTCGCCCGGTTTGGGGGCGGCTGCACCGGCGGGGGCAGGCTGGGCGGCGGTAGTGCTACAGGGGCCGCTTCGTCCGTTGGCGCCTGCTCCACTGCCGCAATCTCGGCCTGCATGAGTTCAAGGAAGACGTTATGCAGCCGGGGGCGCCCCGCAAGCACCAGCGGAACAAGACGCGCTCCGTCCGGAGGGTTGCAGGTCAGCGCCGTGGCGAGTCCCTCAAACCCTTCCTCCCACACTTGCGCACGCAATGGGTACCTGGAACTTAGCCCACTCGTCGTCGTCAGCCATCTTGCTTTAGGCGCTGGGCGGCGTGTCGCGCCGTGCGGGGACCCCGGGTTAGCCGCGGGTCAAGGTCGGGCTGCTGGACCGCTCTGTCCGGCTGCGCCTGTTCCTCAGCGCGGCTCCGAGGGCCTCAACGCCACTGGTGCTGAAGCGTATTGCCGCGTGCAGCGCCTCAGCGCTCGCTCCCGGCCCACCGAACTTCTGAGCGTGGATTCACCTGGCCGCAAGCCCCCGAACACAGCGGGAGTCTTGGGAGTGGTTAAGCACCCAACAACAACGGATAGTACTGCCCTAAAAGCCGACACTGCAGTGAGGAAGGCTCGAGAACTAGTCACTCGGCTTGCCTTCACGGTGATTGAAACCTTTATAAATTTATATTAACGGAGAGAGAGCACAACAAGGAAATACTCACCAGGACTTTACACTGCAACTTGCTGTCCTCGCGCCCCATGCGGCAGGCGCGAAAGAGGCCGGTCTCGGCACTTTCCGCAAGCAGTAGTTGATGAGGTGGAAGGCATTTGCAAGCTGTATTAGGTGCTGTGACCATGAGACCATGAGACCGTGAGCTGAAAAAGTTGGCCCAGAGTGGCCCGGCCTGTAGAGCTCGGGCATGGCTCAACTGAGCGACCATTTGCGGAGGCTGACGGAGCCGACAGCCTGTAAGTCGGCATGCCGCCGGGCTCGCGCCAAAACACACCATCTTGACCGGCCGGGCTCTCTGACGGATTCCCGCTTGTGAAAATACTGAAATGCAGCTGTGGAAGACAAGCTCAAGGTCGTGCTGGAGCTGAAGGAGGGGATAGAAATCGTGCTCACCCCGAGCGAGTACTCGGCGTTCGTGTCAACCTTCTTCAAGCCGTTCTGCGATATCCTGCGAACAGTCCCCCCTCAGTTCGCAGACACCCCCGAACATAAACTACGCAGCACAGTGGTGGATATCCTCACGCGGCTGCCACAGAACGAGGTGCTGCGCAACCACATCGTGGAGCTCTACGGTGTGTGCCTCAACGTCACGCAGAACGACAACCAGGACAATGCGCTGCCAGCCATCAAACTGCTCCTGGACCTGCAGAAATCCTACAGATCCTTCTTGGAGACGCAGGCGTCGCAGCTGGCGCAGTTCCTTATCAAGGTGCGGGGTGGGGGTGATCAGGGAGTGGCACGGCACGGGGTTTGGCCGTGGCCGTGCCGCAGCGGCACACGCCCCGACCACCCGGGCCCTCGTGTCACGGACGGATGACAAAAAGCTTGGAAAAAAACCAGCCACGGGCGTAGGATGGGGGTGTCCTGGCATGCAGCCAGCGTGACAGCACCGGCCTATCTGACCGGCAGGGCGGCACAAGAGCCATGCCGTCCTCGCTTACCGCTGGGTCATGAAGGGTTCAAACAGGGCCAATGGTGCCGTCATGCGCTGATCCGTTTGCCACGGCGCCCACGGCAGTGCAGCCGCAGCCGTCTTAAGCTGCTCAGCACAGGCTTGGCATGGTTGGGTTGCCCCAGCGGCGTAGATCAAGCGATGCTGCCAGTTGGGTTGCAGGAGCACTGACTCGGACGTCCCCGTCATGCCTGCCTCGGAATCGCAGTGCTTCTCTGAGTACCCCAACACGGTCACGGAGCTGCTGGACGCGGGGCCGGCGGGCGGCGAGCCGCCGTTTGCAAAGGTGCCGTCGCAGGCTATCCAGAGCGTCAAGTCCTTCAAAGTGATGGCGGAGCAGCCGTTCGTAGGTGCGTGAGCCGCAGGCCGGTTTGTCGTGGCCGACCTGTTGCCTGCCTGCCTGCCCGCCCCTGATCTCCACCACGTCTCGCACCCGAGCCGCCCCGCACCTTGCGACACCCATCCCCTGCGCGCCTGGCGTGCACGCCCTATTGCCTCGCGCGCAGTGATGTTCTTGATGAACGCCTACGAGCGGCTGCGGCCGGTGGTGCTGCCGCAGCTGGTGCCGCTCATCATCCGGGCGGCGTGCGTGCAGGGGCCGGGCCTGAACGACCCGCACATGCGCGGCTCGCTGGCGCAGCAGTACGCCGACTTCCGGCTGGTGCAGGTGGGGCGGGGGAGGGGGAGGGGGGCAGGCGGGTAGACAGGGCGAGACAGGAAGGGCCTGCGGGGGGGGGGGACACCGGGGGAGACAGGGGGGACAGCGATAGACAGGCTGTTGCAAGGATGGTTGGAAGAGACAGGCTGTTGCAAGGATGGTTGGAAGAGCGGTACAGGATGCACGGAAGACTGCAGACGAAGTCGTTTAGGGGGAGCAGCGTGGGGTTGGCGGGCGTGGGCGCCTGGGCTGCCAGGTGCGGGCGAGGACTACGGCCGGGGCTGTCCCGGGTTGCGGCGTGGTATCCCCATGGCAAGCCCCGGCGCGCTCGCCTGTCCGCATGCCGTCGTCCACCACGAACCCGCGGCTCCTATTCCCGCCTCCCCCGCAGGTCCGCTGCATGCAGTACCTGCTGTACCTGCTGCGCAACGCCGGTGCTGCGGCGCAGGCGGCCATGGCGCAGCAGCAGGCCGGCCACGACGGCCGGCCCGCCTCCGCCGCCGCCTCGCTGGCCTTCCCCATCGAGCCGCACGTGCCCGCCATCGCGGAGGCGCTGGTGCACCTGCTGTGCCAGGCGCCGGACGTGGTGGTGACGCGCAAGGAGCTGATGATCGTGACGCGGCACCTGCTGCAGACGGCGGTGCGCAACTACCTGCCCGCCCGGCTGGACGAGCTGATGGACGAGCGCGTGCTGTGCGGCAGCGGCCGCGCCTGCAACGAGATGCTGCGCCACGCCGCCTGCGGCCTGCTCGCCGAGATCGTGCACAACTGCCGGCGGCAGCTGAAGCCGCAGCAGCTGGCGCGCGCCACCTACCTGTTCGCCAGCATCACCTGCTCCGCCAGCCTGCCCACGGCCACGCGCGCCACCTGCCTGCGCGCCATGTGCGTGCTGGTGGACCCCATCCTGCAGCAGGCCAAGGCGCCCGGCACCGGCGCCGACCCGGTGCTACGCGCGCAGGGCCGCCGGCTGCTGGGCCGCATCCTGGAGTCCCTGGTCGCGGCCATGAAGCACCTGCGGAGCCAGGGCACGCGGCTGATCGCGGAGGCGCGCGCGGAGCGGGAGCAGCTGGAGAAGCAGCGCGCCGCCATGTGCGCGCCCACGGGCGCGGCGGCGGCGCTGGGGCCGGACGACATGCTGAGCTCGGTGACGATCCCGGGCGAGCGCGAGCGCGAGGTGGTGGAGAGCCGCGCGCTGCTGCAGGGGCTGCTGCCGCACATGAAGCACCTGAGCTACGCCATCTCCAAGTACCACCAGCAGGTGGGGCGGCGGCGGGCGCCGGCGCCGGCGGAGGCGGATGGGGGGGGGGGGGGGCGGGAGCGGAGGGGCGGGCGCGGAGGGGCGGGAGCGGACGGGCAGGAGCGGAGGGGCGGGAGCTGGGGACAGGAGCTGGGGTATGTTGGATAGGGGTGCGTACGGACTTTAGAGAGGGCGCTTGCGGGGGTGCAGTATGCGGACCTTACCGGCAACCGCGACCGGTTCGACTGTCGCAGGTGCCGCCGCCGCCGCCGCCGCCGGTGCCGGGGCAGCCGCCGCCGCCTCCTGCGGCGCCCATCGGGCCGGCCGGCCTGAGCGAGGACGAGATCCGGCTCATGTCGCGGCTGTGGAGCTACGGGCTGCGCAGCCTCAAGCTGGCGGGCTACACGGGCGGCAGCGCGCCGCTGACGGGCGCGCGTGAGAGCTACGAGATGTTCGCGGACGTGTTCCTGCAGCTGGAGGTGGGGGGCGTGGGGTGTGGCGCGCGGGTGGCTGCCGGCGAGGGTGCGGGGGCTGGGGCCTGGCGAGGGCGCGGGCGCGCGGGTGCGCGCACAGGCCAGGGGCCGCACCAGCGCGCATGTGAAATAGGGTGCCAATCCGAGTCGTTTAGTCGCTTGGCATCCTGAATTCCGCCAACTCACTCTGCGCTCGCAGCCGCGCGACTTTGTGGAGGTGGTGTCGGCGCGGCTGCCGGACCTGTTCGACTCGCTGCTAGACGACAAGGACGCAATGCAGGTGAGGGCCCAAGCCATCTTTCGCCGCTTCAGTTGGTGCCGGGGTGCTTTCGGGCGCGGGGGCATGCATGGGGTGGGCTGGCGCTCTCTAGCGCCCGCGCCGTGCCAAGCCTGACAGGGCCTGCCCCCCGTTCCTCGGCGCAGGTGGTCATGCACATGCTCAACAGCGCGACCAGCGCCGCGCCCGCGCCGTCCGCGCCCGGGCTGCCGGCGCCCGCGGCGGGGCCCAACCCCGTGGGCAAGGTGGTGCTGGCGGTGATGCTGGAGTTCATGGTGGGTGTGGAGGAGGGCGTGTGCAGGGGTGCTTGGGCAAGTGGCGTTCGGACTTCGGACGGGTCCAGGAACTGCGGCCGGTAGGCTTCCTCCCTGCCGCGTCCGGTCTGGAAACTCTGGACCCGCCTTCCGTCCTCCTGCACTTTGCTACCCCGCGTTCCCTCTTCTCGCGGTGCCACGGGCACTTCACGCCTCGCACAATACCATGGACGCATGCGCCGCTGCCACCCCCCTTTGCCCGCCAGGTGAGCAAGCAGATGCCGCTGCTGGCGGACGTGCACAGCGAGGCGGGCGCGCTGGCGCTCAAGCTGTTCAAGATGCTGTTCGCCTTCTTCTCCAACTACCCCGACACCGAGGCGGTGCTGCTGCCGCACCTGGTCAAGATGACGGACAAGGCGCTGCGCGCGGCGGTGGCGGAGCGGGACGCGCTGGGGTACCTGCAGGTGGGGCGCGTTTGCCAGGGGCCAGGGGCCGACGCCTCCCTATGCCTCTGAGGGGTCCAACAAAATCCATTTATCCGCCGCGGTGCAAACATCACGCACGAAGGGATGGGCGACACATAACCTATCTGACGCGTTGCGACACGCGCGCGCCTCCGCCTGTGTCTTGCCCGCGCAGCTGCTGCGCTCCTTCTTCAAGGCCGTGGCCTCCTCCAGCACCAAGTGGAAGCTGGTGTACAACACGCTGCAGCCGTACGTGGAGCCCTGCCTCAGCATGGTGCTGTCCATGCTGGGCGGCCCGCACCCCGCCGAGCTGCGCGGCGTGCTGCTGGAGATCTGCCTCACGCTGCCCGCGCAGCTGACGGGCGTGCTGCCGCTGCTGCCGCGCCTGATGCGCCCGCTCACGCTGGCGATCAAGGTGAGGGGGCTGCAAGGCCGCGGGACGCGGGTGCGGGGTTGTGCTATGTTGGGAGCTTATCATGAAAAAGCGGGCTGGAGTGGAGCCCGCACGGCGTATGGTATGCGTCGTGGTCGTGGCGTTGCGCATGACGCGGCCCCGCCGCCCCGCTCACGCTGCCTGCCCTGTGCGCCGCCCGCTGCCCGCCTGCCCGCCCCCACAGAACGGCCCCGACGAGCTGGCGCTGGCGGCGGTGAAGACGCTGGAGGTGTGGGTGGACAACCTGAACCCCGAGTTCCTGGAGCCCGCCATGTCGGAGGTCATCGCCGACCTCATGCACGGCCTGTGGGCGCTGCTCAAGTACAACAACCCGCTGGCCACCAAGGTGCGGGTCTGCAGGGTCCTTGCAGTTGTGGCGGCGAATGCTTGCAATTATTCGCGAAGCGAGGGCGCAGGCAGGGATGGGCCCCAGCATGCCAACCATGCCACGCTGCGTAGCGTAGCTGCCACGCGCGGCCTTTGGAAATGTTGCGATATGCTGGCGTGATGCATGTTACGGGCGTGCACCTTCAAATTGCCGGGTTGCCCTGGTTGCGTGCAGGCGCTGGCGCTGCTGGGCAAGATGGGCGGCCTGAACCGGCGCTGGCTCAAGGACCCGCAGCCGCTCGAGTACCGCGACAACCCCGAGCACGGCCTGCGCCTCATCCTCACCTTTGAGCCGCAGACCTCCTTCCTGGTGCCCGTGGACCGCTGCGTGGCGCTGGCGCGCGCCGGCATCTTCGCCGGCGCCTCCTCCGACGCCGGCGGCGGCGCCGGCGGCCCGGCGGCGGCCGCCGCCACCGCGGCGATCGCCGCCGGCGACGGGCACTACCGCCGCCAGGCGCTGCGCTTCCTGCACGTGTGCTTGGCCAGCATGCTCAACCTGCGCGTGCGCGAGGTCGAGGAGGACGGCGCGGCGGTGGAGGCGGCGCGCGGCGCGGGGCTGACCGGCCGCGGCTCGCTGCTGCGCGGCGGCTCGATGCTGCCGCCGGGCGCCTCGCTCACGCTGCAGTCCAGCGGCCCGTCGGGCACGCTGCCGGGCGCCGCGTCGCTGGCGTCAGGGCTGGCGCTGCCCGCCGGCGGCGGCGCGGGCGCGGGTGCTGGCGGCGCGGGGGCGGGCGCGGGCGTGGGGAGCGAGGAGTCGGGGGCGGGGCCGTCCGACCCGGCGTTGGTGGAGGCTGGCATGGACGTGCTACTCAAGGTCGTGACCGGGGAGCTGCCGCCGCCCACCGTGGCGGTGGCCATGCCCAAGGTGAGCGCCGGGGCGGCGCTGCGCGGACGCGGGACCTGAGGGGCGGGGGGTGATGTCGGGGCTCGGCACTGCACATTGTGCCCACTGGCCCGCGAACTCCCGTGTGTGCCGAGCGCCCTCTTGTGCGAATGCGATCCAGCTCGGCTCTCGGTGGCTGGCGTGGCTGGCATTTACGCGCTGCCCCCGCCTGGGGTGGTAATTACAACCCTATCTGGGCTGGTCTTCACAACCCCACCTGTTCGTTCGTTCCCGCGCGCAGCGGCAGCTGGACTCGGGCGTGAAGACCAAGACGCAGGTGGTGGCGGAGCGGCAGGTGCTGGCGCAGCTGCTGGCGGCGGTCATGGGCGCCGCGGCCGACGAGACGCTCGCCGGCGTCGCGCGGCCGTTCGCGCTGAACGTGTCCCGCCACTTCGCCATGCTGTTCGTGGCCGGCACGCTGCCGCCGCCGCCGGCGCCCGTCATGGCGCGCACCGCGCCCGACGCGGCGGCGCAGCAGGCGGCGGCGGCGGCTGCCGCGGCGGCGGCGGGCGCGCCGCCGCCGCCGCAGATGCCGGGCGTGGCGGCGGTGCTGCCGCAGGGGCTGCGCGAGCTGGACTGCCATCTGTACCTGGATGCGCTGGTGGAGGTGCTGTGCGACAAGGTGGGTTCCGGGGTGCCTGCGGGACGGCTGGCGGGAGGGCAGGTGTTTCAGGGAGGTACCAGGCTTGGATGGCGGCACGCGCGGTTCCCCATTGACGTAACTGTTGCCGTGCGCCGTCGTCGCTGCGCTACCTTTCGCAGGCGGCCCTCAAGTCGAGGGCGGCGCTGGAGTGCCTGAGCGCCTTTGTGGATAGCGCGCTGCTGATGCACACCGCCCGCCTGGCGAGGCCCGCGGCCCCGGCAGCAGCCGGCGCCGACGCGGCGGCGGGGGCCAGCCCAGCCGCGGCCTCGGGCCCCACCGCCACAGCTGGCGCCGACGCCTCGCCCCCAGCGGCGGATGCCGTGCCCGCAGCCGGGGAGGCCGGCGCGGCAGCGCCGGCGCCGGACGCCGCCGCCCCTGCTGCCGGCACGCCCACGCCCGCCGTCACGACGCCCACGCCCGAGCCTGGGCTCGCAGGTTCCGCCAACGGCAGCAGCAGCGGCAGCGGCAACGGCGGCGCCGAGGGCAGCGGCCCCGCCGCCGCGCACGGGCTGCCGGCCATCATGGACGAGCTGATGGGGCGCGTGCTGGCGTGCTGCCACGAGGACACATGGCAGGGGCGGCTGGCGGGCGCTCGCTCGCTGCGGCTGCTGACGCCGCGCCTGCCGGCCGGCTACATGACGGGCTGGTCGGTGGCCTGCCTGCGCGGCCTGGTCAACGTGATCCGCTGGCTGCCCGAGTACTGCCGCGTGGAGCGGGAGGAGGTGGAGGCCACGCTGGGCGATGTGCTGCACAAGGTGCTGCACGGCACCGAGAAGCCGCCCGCGCCGCCCAAGGAGGAGGGCAAGGACGACGACAAGGAGGAGGTCAGCAAGGCGAAGGCGGCAGCGGCGGCGGCAGCGGCGCGCCGGTCCAGCGGCGGCGGCGCGGCCGGCAAGGAGAAGGAGAAGGAGGAGAAGGAGAAAGGGGGAGAGAAGACGGGCGAGGCGGCGCAGGAGAAGGGAGGCGAAGCGGCGAAGCAGAGCGGCGAGGAGAAGGCGGAGGAGAAGGAGAAGGCCGCGGATGCGAAGCCTGCAGAGGAGGGCGCAGCTGCTGCTGCGGCCGCCGCGGATGCTGCGGCGCCTACCGCCTCTGCCTCGTCCGCCGCGGTTCCAGATGCCGCCACCGGTGCCAGCGGGGCGGCGCCGGCGTCGGGCGCAGGCAGCAACACGGACGCGCCTTCCGCAGCCGCAGGCGAGGGCTCTGCTCCGGGCAGCGGTAGCGGCAGCGGCAGCGCCGAGGGCGGCTCCGCCACGCCGGCAGACAAGGCCGCTGAGGGCGCCAAGCCTGCGGCGGACGGCGCAGCAGCGGCAGCGGCCGACGGCGCCACCGCCGCGGCCGCTGCTGCTGCCAAGGACGGCGACGTTGCCATGAAGGACGCAGCTGCCGATGGCGCCGGCGACGCCAAGGAGGCGGCCAAGCCGGCGGACGGCGCGGCGGCCAAGGAGGCGGACGGGGCCGCAAAGGCCCCGGCGGCCGCCGCCGCAGCTCCTGCTCCTGCTCCGCCGTCGGAGCCGGTCATCTGCCCCGCCGCCACGGTGGATGCGATGGCGGACGTGCTGGTGAACGCAATGGTGGGCGCGGGCCTCCCGCGCTGGGTGCGCACCGCCGCGGAGGCGGCGCTGGGCGTGCTGGCGGCGGCGTTGGGGCGCACGGTGTGCTCCTACCTGCAGCCGGTGCTGGCGGCCATGAACCCGCCGCTGGTGTCGCGCCGGCTCATGCCCATCCGGGTGAGTGGGCGTAGCGGGCGCCGCGGGTGAAGCGGGCGCGGTGGGCGGGCTTGCGGACAGGTTGGCGCGGGCAGGGCGTGCAGAGCATGATTGGAGCCCCTTTTAGGATGCTGTTTGTGCAACGTGAGCACTGACGGCCTGTCCTTAACTTCGCCCTTGCTCCACGCAACTCGCGCGCGCGCGCAGAACGTGGAGGTGACCATCAGCCAGGTGCAGGCGCTGACGGTGGTGGCGCGGCAGCAGCCGCCCGCGCTGCCGCTCAGCGAGCAGCTGCAGGCGCTGGCGCACGAGTCACTCATGCTCGCCGACAAGGACGAGTCGGCGCTGGCGCAGCGGCTGTCGCAGAAGGATGAGCCGTCGGGCGCGGGGCCGGGCGGCGTGGGCGGCGGCGCGTACGCGGGCGGCCGCGGCGGGCCCGGCCCGCGCAACGTGACGCTGGAGGCGCTGCAGCGGCTGCGCGTGGCGTGCATGCAGCTGCTGTGCGCACGTGAGTGGCGGCGCCGGCGGGGGTGAAGGGCAGGGGTGGGGGCGCCAGGATGGCGGACTTGTTTGCCAGCGGGTGGGTGGGTGTGGGCAGGTATTTTTAGTGCAAGCCCAAGGTATATATACCAAACCCAGAGCTGACGGAGCGCGGGGTGGGGTGCCGTGTGGTGGTCGGAAGGTGGCCAGCATCCCCCGACTATTCCCAACTGTTCCGCCTCCCCCCTACGCCTGCTGCCTACCCTGCTACACCTCTCTCACCATCCCTGCACCCCACCCCACCCCCTCGCCCCCCGCCCTCCACTCCCGCGCCCAGTGTGGGGCTGGGAGGAGTTCCGCGACCGGCCCGACCTGCGCCAGCTGCGCGAGTCCATCACGGGCATGTTCTTCAAGAACCTCACCGCGCCCGCCGAGGACATCCACTCCGTGGCGCGCACGGGGCTGCAGCTGATCGTGAGCTACCAGAAGCTGCCCAAGGAGCTGCTGCAGAACAGCCTGCGACCGCTGCTGCAGAACCTGGCCACCTACCACAAGCTGCACCCAGCAATGCTGCAGGTGCGGGGCGTTTAGGGGACGCGTTTTGGCGGCGTTGCGGGATGCGACCGGAGTCTAGGATTGGTGCGGCGGAGCGGCGCGCGCCTTGGTGGACGCGGCGCGCCGTTGGTCGCGGCCGTGTCCGCGGTTACGCCCTGAGAATGTTGTATGGTATGTTTTTTCGCGCCGCAGGGCCTGGCCCGGCTGCTGGAGCTGCTGAGCGACTGGTTCAACCTGACGCTGGGCGACAAGCTGCTGGAGCACCTGAAGAACTGGCTCCACCCGGAGAAGAACCTCACGGGGCAGGTGCGCGGCGGCCGGCCGGTTGGCGAGGGGCGTGCGCGCTGCCCACCGTCGCAGCGCGGTGGTTGCGGCAGGGCCTCACACGCGGGCGTAGATGTTGATGCTGGTTCGACAGCGGGCGGCCAACTGAGAGGCGTGGCGGCGCGGTCGTGGTGGCACTGCTGCGCAGGTGTTGTGGAAGCCCGGCGAGGAGGCGCTCGTGGCGAGCCTGGTCCTGGACTTGTTCCACCTGCTGCCCCGCTCAGCCGTCAAGTTCCTGGAGACGCAGAGCGCACCCAGCGCCGCCGCCGTGGCCGCGGCGCAGCAGGCCGCCGCAGCAGCGGCGAGCGGCGCCGACAGCAAGCCCGCCACGGGCCCGGACGGCAAGCCGGCGGAGAGCAAGCCGCCGGTGCCGCCGCCGGACCCGAGCCAGACCAAGCCGGGCCTGGTCGTGCTAACCATCGAGCTGGAGGAGAAGCTGTCGGCGCTGAACATGCCGGTGCGTGGGGGGGCTGGGCGTGCACCCGCCTGCATTATGCGCATGGCGGCATGGCTCAGGTCGTCCATCCCACCTGCGGCCCACCGAGCCCGCAGCTCCGCTGGACGCCACAGTAGAGCACACCGCACGCCAGCTTGACGCACCCCGTCCGGACCCCCGGTGCCTGCCCGGTGCCGCCTCACTCTTCCCACCCACCCACCCACCCACCCACCCAAATCCCACCACACGCAACCCTGCCCTGCCCTGCCCTGTGCCAGGTGCCGGTGCCGCACGTGATGACCTCGCCGTACCGCGCGCCGCTGACGCGCTTCCTGGTCAAGTACCCCGCCGAGTCCGCCGCCTACTTCCTGGACCCCGCCCGCTTGGCCCAGACCATCTACTTCTCGCGCCTGCTGGACATCCTGCGCTCGCCCGCCGGCCGGCCGCTGCTGGACGCCGTGGCCGGCTCCACCGACAAGCTGGAGGCGCTGCTGCTGCGCCACGACCCGCCGCACCCGGCCGCCGCGCTGTCGGAGGGCACCGGTGAGCGCGCGCGCGCTCCGCACCGCACCGCACCGCACCTGCCTGCCTGCCTGCCGCACGCCTCCAGCACTGCGCTGCGTACCGTGCGCCACCGCACAAGACGCCGACTGACGCCCTCCCGCCTTGGCGCCCACCCTGCCCTCGCCCGCGCCGCCGCCACCTGTGCCGCCGCCGCAGCCGCGCCGCCGGCGCCGGCGCACCCGCAGGTGGCCTTCCACGCGGTGCACCTGGTGTGCGTCCTCGCCAAGCTGCAGCCGGGCTGGTTGCCCTCGCAGCCGCGCATCATGGCCGCCATCATGCAGCGCTGGCACTCGCCGCACCGCGCCGCGCGCCTGGCGGAGGAGGACGTGGCGCTGGGCCACCTGCCGGCCGCCGCCGCGGCGCCGGCTACGCCGGCCGCGGCGGCGGCGGCCGCCGCCGCCGGCGGGCCCACCTCGGCCGCGACGTGGGGCGCGGTGACGGCCACGCCGCGGGAGCAGCAGCTGGAGAGCAAGCGGCTGGCCAAGTGCGTGCTGGCGTACGTGCGGCAGCACCGCGGCGAGGTCATGCCGCTGTTCGACGTCATGTCCGTGTATCT
The DNA here is from genome assembly GCA_016834605.1 of Chlamydomonas incerta. NCBI lineage: Eukaryota > Viridiplantae > Chlorophyta > Chlorophyceae > Chlamydomonadales > Chlamydomonadaceae > Chlamydomonas > Chlamydomonas incerta. The sequence continues at coordinate 575,225 of JAEHOC010000015.1, forward strand.
GGTGAGGCTGGCGGGGGATTACATTCACGATTATCTAAGAAGGGAAGGCGTAGCCAGGAACAGCGGGGGGCGATGGCGGGCAGGCGAGGAGGGCAGGTGGGGCTGCAGGTGGGGCTGGGAGTACCAGCTCCCAAGCCAAACGAAAGCCTGGCTGGACGGAGCCCGGCCAGATGCGGTGGAGGCAACGCACTACGGTACTGGTGGGATCGGGGCCGGTGGGGACGGCGATGATGCAGCCCCTTGGGACACGCGAAGCGAGGCGTCACTGATTTTGGCTGGGCGCATGCACCCGCCCCTGTGCACCGCCCCCCGCCCCTGCTGTATGGCTGTTCCTGGCTACGTCTTCGCGTCCTAACTAATGATGAATGTAACCCCACACACACCCCGCGCCGCAGCACCGCTCCTCCGTGGACTACTCCTTCATCGAGCAGTTCTGCCGCACCGTGGTGGCGGCGCAGTACAGCACGGCGGAGAAGCGCGCGGTGCTGGCGGCGTTCGTGGAGGTGTTCCGCGAGGGCAGGCTGCCGGAGGAGCAGCTGGAGCGCATCCTGCAGGTGCGGCATGGGGTGCGGGGCCGTCGCCCGGGGACCGGCAGGAGTATGAGCGGGACCGGCGGCGTAGAGGAGCGGGTGATGGGCGTGTAGTTGGGCGTGCCACCTGCGGGGTCGAGCGGTTACCACGCCACTCGGTGTCCAGTGTGGTGATACGAGGTTCGGTCGCGGGCGTCATGCCAACCTGCGCCCCGGCGCCCCTCCCCTCTGCTGTACTCCTGTTCCTGGCTACGCCTTCACACCTTTAATAAGCATGCATGGATCTTTCACCTCCCTGCAGCTGCTGGTGAACCCCATGCTGGTGGAGAGCCTGGAGAAGGGCCACCCCGAGGTCATCGGCGAGGAGCTGGCGGACGCGGTGGTGCGCGACCTGTTCGACCCGCTGGAGGCGCGCAGCAAGGGGCACAGTGAGTCATGTGCCGCCCTAGTTTACCCCCGGGCGCCATCACCTCGCCATGGTTGTGAATTTAGTCCCCCGGGCGCCATCTCGCGGGGCAGCGGCCGTGATGACTGGTGACTGTCTCCGTGCCTGCGCCCCCTTCCCTGTTTCCCCCCGCCCCCATCGCGCAGGCGAGTCGCTGCGCATCGAGATGCTGCACCTGTGCACGCAGCTGTTCAAGTACTCGCCCAGCCTCATGACGGAGAAGCACAAGAAGGACCTGATCAAGTTCGGCTGGAACTACCTGAAGAAGGAGGACAGCGTCACCAAGAGCTACGCCTTCGTCAACGTGGCCTACTTCCTCAAGAACTTCGCCGCGCCGGAGAAGATCATGCTGCAGGTGCGCGGCGCGGCGCTTGGAGGGGAGAGGCGCTTGGAGGGGGGGAGGTGTTCCGTATTTTTGGAACGTTTTTGTTGCGCGTGGTATGTGCGCCACGCTGTTTACCCTTCGTGGAAACACCCGCACGCGCACACCCGCCCGCCCGCACACATACAGGTGTTCGTGGCGCTGCTGCGCGCCTGCCAGATGGACACCAAAAAGCCGCTCATCCGCGAGGCGGTGGACGTGCTGGTGCCCACGCTGGAGGAGAAACTGCCGCGCACCGCCGACCAGCGCGTCAGCCTGTGGGTGCGCTACACCAAGAAGGTGCGCGCGGCCACCCGGCGGGGGTCCCTCGCTGCGACCTACTCCTCCTGCTCTCCACGCCCACGCCCACACACACGCCGGGGCCCGCCCGTGCCTTGTCTCAGTGCCTGTTTTGAACCTTTCTGTCGTCGTGCGGCCCCGTTTGTGCCACTCCCCCGCAGGTGTTGTCGGAGGAGGCGCAGTCCATGGCCAGCGTGGTGCACATCTGGCAGCTGGTGCTGCGCCACGCCGAGCTGTTCTACCCCTCCCGCGGCCAGTTCGTGAGCCAGATGGTGCACACGCTCAACAAGCTGGGCCTGCCCACCTCCTCGCCTGAGTACCGCCGCCTGGCGCTGGACCTCGCAAAGCTGGTGGTGGCCTGGGAGCGCAAGCGCCAGGAGAAGGCGGCGGCCGCGGCCGCGGCCGCGTCCAGCCCCGGCCCGGCTGGCGCCGGCGGCGTGGGGCAAAAGCGGCCGCGGGAGGACGGCGGCGTGTCGGGCGGCGGCGCGGCGCCGGACGCGCCGCCCGCGCCGGAGGGGCAGCAGCCGCCGGCCAAGAGCCCGCGCATGGAGGCGGCGTCGCCGGACGTTGCCATGGGCGACGCGTCAGGCGGCGCGTCTGGCGCGTTGGGGAGCGCGCCGTCGCTGGCTGCGTCGCCGGGCGCGCCCGCACACGGCGGCAGCGCGGTGCGCGCCTCCTCGCCGGAGGCGGGCGGCGCGGCCGGCCTGGATGACGACTTCCGTCCCACCTCCATGATGGAGGAGCAGCTGCTCAACTTCCTGGCGCGCTTCGTGCTCATCACGCCCGACAACGCCAAGGAGGACGAGTCCAGCCTGCAGCAGGGCTACGGGCTGCAGGTGCTGCTGCAGGCGCTCAAGCTGTGGCCCAACGTGAGTGTGTGTCTAAGGAAACGGAATGCTGCCCCGCCTGGAATGCGTCTGGTTGCCTGAACCCACCAAGTATCGGTCTTGACCCGTGCGTGTGTGTGGGCATACTTCAGCGACCTCAACGCGCTTTCAACGCGGCGACTGTTTGGCGATTTTCGCTGGCTTTGGCCCACTTGTGCCGGCTGCTCGTGTCGCTGAATTTCGCGCTGTGGCCTTCGCTCGCGGCCCGCAGACGATGGTCAAGATGTCCTTCCTGGAACGGGTGCAGCTGGCGCCGCCGGACCCGGCGAAGGTGGCGGCGGCGGTGGCCAAGGGCGGCAACGCCGCACTGCTGTCCGCCGAGCCGCCCAGCCTGGGCGTGGCTCTGCAGGTGGGCCGCTTGCCTGGGTTGAGACTTGAGAGGTTGGCTTCGCTTCGCCGCGCCCTTCCCGTGTATCGTGTCGCACTTGGTACTCCTGGTCTGGAGGTCTGTGTAATAACGGCTGGCGCCTCATGTCGCGGACCGCTGCAGGTGTGCCGCGCGCTGGTGGAGTCGCAGCCGCTGCCGGTGCTGGCGGTCAACGCGGGCGCGCTGGGGCTGCTGGTGGACCCCTGCCTGGCCTCGCGCCACAAGAAGAACGCGGCAGAGCTGGGCGAGATACTGCGGCTGCTGGCCGCGAAGATCGCCGCCGCGCCGCCCGCGCCGCCGCCACCGCCGCCGCCACCGCCGCCGCCGCCCACCATCGACGTGAGTTCGCACAGGGGTGACTTGCCAGCGCGCGGCGTGTCTGTCCGATCGCCGGCGGCTGCCTTCTGCCAAGGAAGCTGTGCAGATCGGCCTAAATCTAACGAACTCCTCGCCGTCTTGCCCATTTTGCCTTTGCATGCCTCGCAGCCCGCGACCGGCCAGCCGGCGCCCTCGCCCGCGCCGCCGCCGCCGCCCGCGCAGCCGCCCACGCCCGCCGCCGTGCTGTCGAGTGTGCAGCGCCGCGCTGAGGAGGCCATCGCCAAGTTCCTCACCGCCGCCGCCGCCGCGCCCGACCCGCCGCCGCCGGCGCAGGGCCAGCCGCCGGCGCCGCCGCCGCCCGGCACGGGCATCGGCGGTGACGCGCGGCTGCTGATCGGGCTGTGCGGCAGCCTGGCACTGCTGGAGACGCTAGAGGGCGTGGCGTCCGCCAACTTCATCTTCCAGTGCGTGCCGCCGCTGTGCAAGGTGCTGCAGAAGGCGGCGCGCGAGGTCGCCAACATGGCGCCGCCGGGCAACGCCGCCAGCAGGCGCGGCGGCTCCGCGGCGTCCGCGTCAGCGGTGAGACCAGGGCGCGGGTTCCTGCGACGTTTCGAGGGCGGGTCGCTTGCCGCGCTTAGTGACTGTCAACTCACAATTAGTCGAATGCCGCTGTCATCCCCCTATGTGCCCTGCCACGGTTGCCTCTTAGCACGCGCACGGCGCACCCTCCGCTGCCGCCGCCGCCCTTTCCCGCAGGGCTCCGAGGAGCCCGAGTACGGCAGCCTGTACTGGGTCATCGCCGCCTGCATCCGGCTGCTGGCGCCGCGCGTGCTGCACCACAGCGAGCAGCGTAAGGCGGTGCTCAGCAGCATGATCGGCCTCATGGCGGGCCAGAACACCAAGTACATGGACCCCAGCCTGTTCCTGGAGATGCTCAAGGTGCGTGCGCATGTGTGTTATAGAGCACAACAACAGGAGACTGTGCATGCGATGCAGTGTGTGAAGGGCTGGGCACTGCTCCGGAGCACGGCACGCAGGGCGAAGAAAGGCACTGCCCGAAGCGCCTGGCACAAGCACACGGTTCTCCTCTCACAGCGCTGCCTCCCGCGCCCCCCGCGCCCACCCCCTCTTTTAACGGCGCCGCTCCTGCGCCTGCGCCCGCCCCCGCCGCCTTCGGCCGCCCCGCGCAGGTCATGGAGCGGTGGCTGGTGAACCCCTACCCCGGCCAGACCGGCATCCTGTCGCCCAAGGAGGCCATCCTGCTGGTGCAGCGCCTGGCCGCGCTGGAGAAGCTCAACCTGTTCGACCACGCCACCCAGCCCGCGTCCTCCTCCTCGTCCTCGGCGGCGGGCGGCGCGGCCGGCAGCGCGGGCGGCGCCAGCCCGCTGCGCAAGGCCTGGGACAGCACGCTGCTGTCGCTGGTGCTGCGGCTGGCGACGCCGCCGCCGGAGGCGCAGGTGCGCCATCCCGCCGCCCGCGCGTGCAGTCAGCGCCCACCATTGTGCCCTTGCCGATTTGGGCCTGCCTTGGGGCGTCTCAGTAGTCTCGAATGCTCACGGCGTCCCTCCACCCCACCCCACCTCCACTTCGCTGTACCACCCGTTGCAACCCGCCTCAACATCATCTCGTCATGATTAGTCATGCATGCAACTCCTCTGAAGCTGCAAATCTGAAAGTGCAAACCTGCAAAACGCAACAGGACCTGGACCGGGTGCCGGAGGGCGAGCGCGACCGCGTGATCGCCGAGACGCGCAAGGCGGACGAATACTTCCTGCACCTGGAGCGCCGCTTCATGATGGGGCTGCGCTCGCAGGACCACAACATGCGCAAGTGCGTGGCGGCCAGGGGGGGGGGCGGGCGCCGGGAGCCTGCGCCAGTGGCGGAGTGGGAATAGGGTGCTCCGAGCTGGCCGGGGGGCTGCGTGTCGGAGGACCAGTCGCTTGCTGCAAACGCACGCACATTTCGGGCCTCTCGAACCCGCTCCTTTGTCTTCTCCCAGCTTGGGTTGGCACCAACACCCAACCCAAACCTCCCAAACCCAACCCCTAACCCCCTACACTCCCCGTCCCCCCCCCCACCCCGCACAGGCGCTTCTTCGACCTGTACGACAACCACGTGGCGCCCAACCTGTACGACCGGCTGCAGTTCGTGATCATGGTGCAGGACTGGGAGGCCATGTCGGGCGGCTTCTGGCTCAAGACGGCGCTGGACCTGCTGCTGGCGGCGCTGCGCGAGGACGACCTCATCATGCTGGCGCCCAACTCGTCGCAGGTGCGGACTGCGGGGCGGGGTGCGGGCGAGGTGCGGGGCGGGGTTGTGAATGCGGCAGCCTCAGCTTAAATCGAACACAAAACCAAACCGAAGTGGGAGGGGTTGCGTTGTTCGGCCGGCTTGCGCGTCGGGCAATCGCGCTGCAGATTTAGCCGAGATGGATGCCGCGCCCAAGCCGCAAACATGCAAGCCGCAAACATGCGGCGGCCCTTGCGCCTGTCGTTGCCATGCTGACCTGCGGGGGCTCGTCCCACTTGTGTATGCCCTTGGCCCATGCGCAGGTTCCGCCGCTGCTGCCCATCCAGCAGAACGTCTTCGTGCCTCAGCCGCCCAAGATGGACCCCCGGCTGCAGCAGCAGCAGGCGCTGGCGGCGGCGGGCGGCCAGCCGGGGCAGCCCAAGGTGGAGGTCAAGGCGGAGGGGCAGCCGGGGCAGCTGCAGCCAGCGGGCGCGTCGGGCGTGCAGCCCGGCGTGAACCCGCAGCAGCAGGAGGCGGTGGCGGCCGCAGCGGCTGCGGCAGCTGCGGCGCAAGCTGCCGCCGCGGCGGCGTCCGGCGGTGACCCGGCCGCGGCTGCAGCAGCAGCGGAGGCCGCAGCGGCAGCTGCCGCTGCTGCCGCGGCAGCGGCCGCGGCGGCGGCAGCTGTGACCCAGCAGGCGCCTGCAGATGGGGCCGTCAAGGCTGAGGACGGCAGCGCAGCTGTGGAGGCCAAGCAGGAGCCCGGCGTCGGTGAGTGCAGCAACCGGCCGCCGATTGCAAACCCACTCACCTGAGCTACCGTGTATCAAATTGGCGCCTGACCTCCTCGCCCTTCTGTTGTTGCCGCTGTGTCTTGCGTGCAGTGGTCAAGGAGGAGCCAACTGGCGGTGCAACTGGCCCCGCGCCGATGGCAGTCGATGGCGCCGCGGCGGCACCCGCGGCGGCCGGCACGCCCGCACCCGCACCTGCACCTACATCTCCTCCGGCTGGGGGCGATCCCATGGACATGTCACCGGGCGGCGCAGCCGCAGCCGCCGCGGCCGCTGCCGCGCCAGGTCAAGCCCAGGCCTCACCGGACGCAGCCACCGCGGCTGCGCGCGCGGGGGCGGAGGGCCAGCCGGGCGGCGACGCGCCGCCGGGTGCCGCCAACGCGGCAGACCCCTTCGCCGCCGCGGCGGGCGGCGCGGCGGCGGCTGCCGCCGCGGGCCAGGCGGCGGGGCCGCCGGGCGCGGGCCTGGGCGCCAAGTTCGCGGGCGCCACGCCCGAGGTGCTCGAGGCGGTGCGCAGCCACGTCGAATGGCTCGAGAGCATGGGTGAGTAGCGCGCTGGCGGCGCGGCATAGCGTAACCGAGTGTCATGGTGTCATGCGATATACGATACCGTACGTTGCAATGCGGAAGTGCCCCCGCGGAGGCGCTGCGCGCCTCTTAAACCCCGCGCCCGCGCTCTATGCCTTGACGGCACCTGCGCCCTGGGCCCGCAGGCAAGCTGCGCGTGCGCGACCTGGTGCTGTCGCTGCGCGAGTACGCCGGCGCCGACCCGCTGGTGGCCTACCACCTGTGGGTGCTGGTGTTCCCCATCGTGTGGGCCTCGCTGCTCAAGGAGCAGCAGGTGTCGCTGGCCAAGCCCATCATCACGCTGCTGGCCAAGGAGTACCACCACCGCCAGGCCAACGCGCGGCCCAACGTGCTGCAGGTCAGAGCGGGTCGAGGAGGAGGAACGAGCGGGACGAAAGGGGCGAGGACTGCACAGAGCGACGGCGCGCGGCCCATGATGCTTTATTGCGCTCTTAGGGGGGTTGGGAGTGACTGGAAGCCGTTGCACGTGGTTCTCACTTGGGCTTTGTTGAACAACCCCCCTGCCCGCCTGCCGTACCGCCCAGGCTCTGCTGGAGGGGATCAGCCTGTGCCAGCCGCAGCCCAAGATCCCGCCCGAGCTGATCAAGTTCCTGGGCAAGACCTACAACGCCTGGCACATCGCCATCCCGCTGCTGGAGAGCCACGTCTGCATCTTCCCCGACGAGTCGCGCTGCTTCGACAGGTGCGACACACTCACACACACGCGCGGCTGCAGGCAGCACCCGCACACCGTGACAGCGCACCGCCTGACACGGCAGTCGACCGTTGACCAGCGTGACAGCGCGTCAAGCTGGTGGCCGCTCGCGCCTGGCCCAGTGACGTGGCATAGCCCCACACGTGACGGACACGCCCTTCAGCCCGCCGACGCGCCTTGCTACACCCGCACGCCGCACACACGCAGCGCACATCGCTGACGCAGCGTGTCCGTGTGTGTGTGTTCCCCTTTCCTCCGTGTGTCTTCCTTCCAACTGCCAACCGCAGCCTGGCCGAGCTATACCGGCTGGTGGCGGAGGACGACCTGACGTGCGGCCTGTGGCGCAAGCGCGCCGCCACCGACTGGAGCCGCACGGGCCTGGCGCTCATCCAGACGGGGCACTGGGAGCGGTCCATGGACGTGCTTGGAGAGGCCACGCGGCTGCACCACCAGCAGGCGGCCATGGTGCGTACGGCGGGCGGCCGGCGGTGGGGTCATGCGCTTTGGGTGTTTGTTCTTGTGCGGGTGGTTGTGTTTGTGTTGGTGACGTTTAGACAGGGGGGTGCCCGGCTGGGCAGCCCCCAGGCGCATGTGGCTGCTTCACCGCGTGTGTCAAGCTGTCCATGTTGCCCCTGCCGCCCCGCAGCGCGCCCCCACCGAGCAGCAGCCCAACCGCGGCGAGCAGGCGCTGTGGATTGAGCAGTGGCTCAGCTGCTGCCGCCAGCTCAACCACTGGGACCTGCTGCTGGAGTACGGCAAGGTGCGGGCTCGACTGCGCGCGAGAGCACGCCGCCGTCAGCGCGACGCCCTTGTTGCCGGGGCTGTGCCTGCACCTTTGTACACGCCATGCGGCCCGCCTGCGACACGCACGCCACACGCACCCACCCTGGAGCCCCCGCTCCACCACACACCGCACGGCGCTTACGCATACGCACATGGCGCATTCCCACCCGCGCAGAGCACGGAGCAGCTCGAGGTGGTGGTGGACTGCCTGTGGCGCCTCAGCGACTGGACGCAGCTGCGCGAGCAGCTCAACAGCAACGCGGCCAAGGGCGGCGCTGTGGAGGAGTCGCCGGCGCTGCTCATGACGCGCGCCTACCTGGCGCTGCAGGAGGGGCACGTGCAGGAGGCGGACACGCAGACCAACCGCGCGCTGCTGGCGGCGCTGCACCGCTGGTGGGCGCTGCCCGACCTGCCCAGCCACTCAACGCACGTGGGGCTGCTGCAGACGTTCCAGCAGCTGGTGGAGCTCAAGGTGCGGCTGGCGGTCGATGCTTGTCGGGCGGCGGCGCTGCGGGCGCTCGACCTTTCCCTTCCAGCGCGGACGCATTCTTGTCTGTGGCCTAGCCGCACCTGGCATCAACGCACGAGCACCACCTGCGTGGCCTTTCCATCAGCTCTAAGCCTCTATCGCCCTCCGCCCTTTTGCCTGCTGTCTGCCCTGCTACCCTGCTACACTTCTTTGTGCCATCTTTGCAAACCCCACCACCACCACCACCACCGCCACCGCCACCACCGCAGGAGTCGGCGCGCATCCTGGTGGACCTGGCCGCCGCCAACGGCCGCCCCGACCACTCGTTCACCGACCTCAAGGAGATCATGGAGACCTGGCGCCTGCGCACGCCCAACGACTGGGAGAGCCTGGTGCACTGGCAGGACGTGCTGGTGTGGCGCAACCAGATCTACAACATCGTCATCAACAGCTTCGGCTCCATGCGCGACATGGCGCCCGCGCTGCACCAGCTGGGCTACAAGGTGCGGCGGCTGTGGTATTTGGTTCGCGGCGGCTGTGGCGTTGGTGGAATAGCGGCGCGTGGAGTGCTTTGGGGGGGGCCGGGCTTGCCGTGCGGAGCTCGAGCGTGGAGTAGTTGCATGAGTAGCTTATTACGGCGCTACGGTAGTTGCTGCATGGGGCGTATCGGCGGCATGGCCCGCTGCTCGCTGTGCCATCCAGTGCTGGCCACCAGTTGACCGCCCTCCCCTTGCTCCGCTCCTATTTCCGTCGGCCGCGCCCGCAGGACAAGGCGTGGTCGGTGAACCGGCTGGGCGCGGTGGCGCTCAAGCACGGGCTGCCGGACACGTGCCTGCAGATGCTCAACACCATGTACGGCTACAACGCCATGGAGGTGCAGGAGGCGTTCGTCAAGATCAAGGAGCAGGCGGAGGCGCACCTGGACCGCGGCCAGCCCGACCTGCTGGTGGGCCTCAACATCATCAACACCACCAACCTGGACTACTTCCAGCCCACCCACCAGGCCGAGCTGTTCCGCCTCAAGGCGCTCATGCTGCAGGTGCGGCGCGCGGCGGAGGCTGCGGGGGGTGGTGTCGTGTGTGCACCGGATATGTGGGGCCATTATTGTAGTAGTTGGTGGTGATGGTGGCCACACGTGTGGTACGCAGGCGGCAGGGGCGCCCCGCGTGCGTTGCGGGCGTAATAGGCTTCGCGGCGTAGGCTGGGTTCGCGCTGCTGCTCTTGCACCTGACATGGCCGGCCCCTGACCCTCCCGCTTCTTAATCCTCCACCTCAACCTGTGCCAGGCGTTGGGCGACGACGACGCGGCGGCCTCGGCCTACTCGGTGTCGCTGTCGCTATGGCGGCTGTGCAGCGACACGTGGCTCAGCTGGGGGACCTTCAACGACAAGGCCTACGAGGGCTCCGTCAGCGCCGCCGCCATGCACGCGCAGGCGGCGGCGCAGGCGGTGCAGGCCGGCCAGCCGCCGCCGCCCGGGCCCGGGCCGCAGCCGCAGCTTCAGTACCTCGAGTACGCCGTGTACTGCTACCTGCAGGTGTGTGTGCTGGAGGCGGCATAGGTTGGGGTGGGGCAAGAGGGTGCTCGGGCTGCAATGTGCGCCCCCGGAAGCGGGATTAGTCTCCGAAGTGATGTATGCCCACTCAACTCCGGCAACGCTCCCGCGTGCGCGCTCTGTTTTGTTGTGCAGGCCGTGCGGCTGGGCAACGCGCAGGCGCGGTCGCTGCTGCCGCGCGTGCTGCACCTGCTGTCGTTCGACAACCACAACGGCTGCGTGGGCAGCCACCTGGACAAGGCGCACGGCGAGCTGCCGCCCTGGGTGTGGTTCATGTGGATCCCGCAGCTGCTGGCCTCGCTGCAGCGGCCCGAGGCGCAGCACGTCAAGCTGCTGCTGCAGCAGGTGTCGGCGGCGCACCCGCAGGTGCGTGTGCTGGGTGGGGGGAGGGGCGGCGCTGTTCGTGCTGCTGCTGTCGCGCGAGTCTGTCGCCGCGGCGCGCGCCTGGAAGGACGCCCTGCCCCTTTGCCCCAATCGCGCCGCGTGGCCTAGCGTGACTGCGAAATCATGGTCACAGTCAGACCTTATAACGTTTCTTCGTTTTGCCGCACGCCGCCCTGCAGGCTGTGTACTACTGGCTGCGCGTGTACCTGCTCAGTCTGCGCGAGGCGGCGCAGAAGGCGGCGCAGGAGCTGGCGCGGCTCAAGGCCGAGGCGGAGCGCAAGGCGGCGGAGGGCGGCGAGGGCGACGCACAAGGTGGGGCGGCTGCGCGCATGCTTGGGCCATGCCTGCTGGGGCCGGCCGGTGCCTGCCGGGACCCCTGCTGCCGGCCCCCCTGCTGCCGGCCGAGTGATCACATGCAGCAACACGTAAAGCACTGCGGAATCCTCACCCGCGCAAGTCCACGCGCCCCCCACCCCGCGGTAACAAGGCACCTGCTGCACTGCTGTTCCAGGCTACGCCTTCACTGCGCATATTATGAATGCAACCTCCCCACCTGCAGGCATGGCGGCGGCGCGGCTGGACCCGAGCCGCGCGGCCGAGATGCGCGCCTTTGAGGCGGGCAAGGAGGTGATGGACGTGCTGCGGGCCAAGTGCTCGGCGCTGACGTTGACGCTGGAGGGCATGCTGCAGGTGCGGCCCGCTCAGCGCCTCCGCATCGCACGCAAACGACAGCACTTGAGGAACGCCTGTTGGGCCTCGTACCAGCCTGCTTTACCCCTGCGCATCGCCCTCGCCTCCGCTTCCGCTCCTCCTCTTTCGTCCTAACAACTATACTCATGAATGGAACTGCCCCCCTCTCTCTCAACACCGCGCGCCCCGCAGGAGATCGGCAGCAAGTTCGTGCCCAAGCCCGAGGAGCGGCTGCTGGCGGTTGTCAACGCGCTGCTGCACCGCTGCTACAAGGTACCCTTCTCCAACCAGGCCGAGGTGCCGCAGCTGCTGCGCAAGGAGCTGGCGGGCGTGTGCAAGGCCTGCTTCTCGCCGGAGCAGGCCGCCGCCGCCTCGCGCGCGCAGCAGCAGCAACACCAGCAGGCCAAGGGCGGCGCGGCGGCCAACGCGGCCGCTAACGCGGCGGCGGCCAACGCGGCGGCCGCGGCGGCGGCGGGCAACACGGTGCAGCGCGACCTGCGGGAGGCGTTCGTCCGCGACATGACACCCGACGGGCCCAACTTCCCCAAGACGCTGGGAGAGCTGTCCGAGCAGCTCAAGCACTGGCGGGCGAAGCTGCAGGTGCGCGCTACGGCGAAGTGTTGGGTTTTAGCTTGTCGCTAGACTTCAAACGACCACACACTGTCGCAGTCACATTGGCCTTGAGCCGGTCCACCGCACGGCCACGCGTCCCCGCCGCCTCGCTCTGGCTACAACCATGCACAGCCGCGCCACTGCCCCCTGCCTCCTACTGCTCCGCCCCACTGTGTTCCACTGTCTCCCACTGCCTCCTCCTGCTGCTGCCTCCGCGCTTTTCCAACCATGGCCCCCCGATGCCGGCCCCATCTGCTGCAACAACCTGTCAACATCCTCTTATCTTAATTATTCATGCGTGGAACCCGCCATGCTCACAGGCCGACCTGGAAGAGAAGCTGCCCAGCAGCCTGCGCCTGGCGGACGAGGCGCGGCCGCTGGTGGAGCTGTCGCTGGCCGAGGTGGAGGTGCCGGGCCAGTACCTGAGCGGCGCCGAGGTGGCGGCGGACGCCATCGTGCACCTGGAGGCCTTCGGCTCCTCCGTGGCGGTGGTGCGCCGGCACTGCACCTCCTACCGGCGGCTGGTGCTGCTGGGCAGCGACGGCCGGCCGCGGCACATGCTGGTGCAGACGGGGCAGAACAACGCGCAGGGCACCACCGATGAGCGCATCATCCAGCTGCTGCGCCTGTCCAACCGGCTGCTGGACGCGCACCCGCAGAGCCGGCAGCGCGCGCTGGCCTGGCACACACCCATCATCGTGCCGGTGTGGGTGCAGGTGCGTGTGCGCGGCCGTCGGGTGTTCAGGTGTCGTGCCCAGCTGTCGTGTTCCTGCTCCTGGTGGTGCAGGGAGGTACGGCAGTACCGCACCTCGATCGGGCTGCATGCGCGCAGCGCGCGAGCACCATCATGCATCCCCTCACAAGAAGAAGCGCGCGCTCCTTGGTGTTGATCATGCTCAAACTCACCCTTGCGTGTGTGTGCGCGCGCTCGCCGTGCTGTCGCGCGCCGTGCTGTCGCGCGCGCTGCAGGTGCGGCTTATGGAGGAGGCGCCCTCCTACTCCACCTACTATGAGGCGTACGAGGTCAACTGCGCGCGCTACGGCCGCGAGCCCGACATGCCCATCATCGCCTTCAAGCAGCGCTGCGCCGACGCGCGCGGCCAGGTGGCGCAGGACGCCAGCAGCACGGCGCTGCGGCAGCAGACGTTCGGCGAGGTGTGCGCGCACATCGTGAACGAGAACGTGTTCAGCCAGTACGCGTACAAGAGCCTGCCCAGCAGCACGCACCTGTGGGTGTTCAAGAAGCAGCTGTGCTCGCAGACGGCGCTCAGCGGTGAGTGTGCCGTGGTGGGTGCGGGGCCGGGGCGGGGGGAAGGGACACGGGTTGAAGCACCGGACCAACGTGGAGGTGTGGCAGCGGCTTGGAAGTCAGTACAGGCAGCAGCGAGTGCATATTGCTGCTGGGCCAGGCTTGTGCCCTTTCCTTCCCCCCATGGCTGTTCCTGACTACGCCTTCACGCCTTACATAATCATGAGTGGAACCCCCCGTCTCCCCCCGCAGCGCTCATGTGCCACATGCTGCTGGTCAGCGGGCGCTCGCCCACAAAGATCCTGTTCGCCAAGGACACCGGCCGCCTGTACCAGACCGACGTGCTGCCGGTGAGGCGCGGCGGGCAGATACCGGTCACCCCACGCGGCGGCAGCGACCAGCCGCTCGCGCGCCGCCGCTGTTGTACTGTAGGCTCTCTTCCTTCTGCTCCTTGCCCACCCCGCACACATACACGCACCGCATTGCATGCACAGTCTGCGTGTTTCTTATCTCGGGTTTCCTAACACGCGCACGTGCGGCATGCCTTCGTGTTCCTACTTCACCCACTCGCGCCCTCTAACGCGGCGCCCCGCCCTGTGCTCCATGACCCACCAACCCACCCACCAGGTGTACAACGAGCGCGGGCTGCTGGAGAAGGTGGAGCCGGTGCCATTCCGGCTCACGCGCAACCTGACGGCCTTCTTCACGGCGTTCGGGGTGGAGGGCGTGTTCACCACCGCCATGGCCAACGCGGCGCAGGCGCTGGCGGCCAAAAACTCCAACGCACAGCACTTCCTGGGCCTCTTCTTCCGAGACGACATCGTGGCCTGGGCCGCGCGCCGCTCCAACAAGCAGGGTGAGCGGGCTGCGCGCAGGGGTGTGGGCGGGCGCGCCAACGCAGCCCCCTTGCTCCCCCCCCCCCCCCGCGCCGCGCGCCTGCCAAAGCGTGTGCTTGGCCCGCCGTGGCTGCAACCCCAGCCTATGAAGGCCTGCGCCGCCCAGTATCCCTCCTGCCTCTCTTCCACGCGTCCTCCATTCCTCCATTCCTTGCCTTTCTCCCACCTGCCTCCATTCCTTTAATCCTTTTCTCCCACCCACCGCGCAGCCGTGTCCATGAAGAACGAGATGCTCAAGCCGCTGGTGGCGCGCAACACCAAGATGGTCCTGGAGCGCATCAACCGCGTCTGCCCCGCCGTGCTGTCCGAGGAGGCGGCGGCGCAGGCCGCCGCGCAGGCCAACGGCGGCCGCGTCAACCCCGGCGTGTGCCCCGGCGCGGCGCCGGTTGTGCCGCTGCCGGCGCTGCTGTCGGGCGTGATGGAGCTCATCCAGCAGGCCACGGACCCCAAAAACCTGTGCCGAATGGAGCCCACGTGGCACCCCTGGTTCTGAGCCCATGGCCGCGGCTCGCGTGTGTGTGGGGTGGGGGTGCGGGGGGGAGGAGAGGGGAGGTTTGAGGACATGGGCGCTTGGGCAGGCCCGGGCAGCAAGCGGCGCTGCCCGGCGCGTGGGGTGATCCCGGTGCGCTGGTTTTGATGACTGCTGCATCACCTCTTATGATTGTGCCACTTTGCTGTGTGGTTGTGTGGTGGCATGAGGCATTGGTTTCGGGGCGGGGCGCTCGCGTGCATGACTGGGGCTGGCCGTGCTTAAATCATGGGCGGGCGCGCGCAACGACGCCGCGACCGCACTGATAGATGCCCCATGGAATGCAAAAGGGCAGACGTCGCAATCGACGGGTTGGCACGGGGCGTGAATGAATGTGTCAGCGGCTGCGTGTTGGCAGCTGCAGTACGGAGTCGGTGTACGTGCCCCGTGTTATATACCGGTTCCCTGTACCGTCGCCGTTATTGGAAGGCACCCGCCCCCAGCTTAATCGGACCGGGATCATGGATATGCACAGTGCGCAATTTGCACAGCGACTGGGTACCGGTTGATGTTGCAAGCATGCTGACACCGGGGGAGTGGGGGACATGAGCGCACAACGCCGTGCTCGCGCGAGGATGACTGTGTGGAGCAAGGAAGCTGTAAATCAGGAAGTGCGCGCCGTACTGCCGTACTGCCGTACTGCGTGCATGGAGAGGAGACCCCGATATGCGCCCAGTGCGATGCCATGCGCCGCGTCGTCGACGCGCCAAAATGTTTACGGCGCACACAACTATCCCCATCAGTCTCGTCCGCAGTCCATGGCCAGTCTTATCTATATTCTATTCGCGAGAGGAAATCCAAGGCATGTGTGTGCGCGCAATATCCTGGTTGACTCAGTAATACTTCGGGCCAAGGGGCCGTGCTTTGGGCCGCACCCACAACCGTGCAAGCTGCATGGTGGGACTGGAGACTGCGCTGGCTATACGTAGTGGGCCACTCCGCCCTTTGGTTCTACCGCTACGCCGGCACACCGCCTCCATCCCACACGCACACACGCGCTCAACAAAACACGCACTGTCGCACACCACAAAGTGTTATTGGTTTGATACCACGAACATTCTTGGAGCCATCATGCAAGGCAACAGTGCAGCTGTGCAGCGACCCGACTCCTGCCCGTCCCACCTCGATGGTATTGCTGCATCGTCCGTATCCTTTGCCAACAGGACAACATGCGGGGCAAAACCTCCAGTGGCGATGCCGCAGCTGCACAGAAGTTGAGGCAGCCAGCCGTACGGCCCAAGTGTAGCAATGGCCGGGCACGCGCGCATTGCAGTTAGCCAGTTTGTTTCTGGATGGCGTTCCGTCTTTCCACTTGCTACTGATGCGCCACCTCCTCGGCGGGTGGCAGCCCAGCCCAGCCGCGCTCACCCCACTTCCCACTTCCCCCTCCCCTTGGCCTCCAACGACTCCTCGCTGCTGCCGCTGCCCTAATTGCGATTGCCGCCGTCATCATCGCCATCGTGTGCTTCATCTTCGTCGCTCACATTGTCACCATCGCCCATCATGTCGTCGTCGTTGTCGTCGTCGTCATCGCTGACGCCATCGAGCTCCTCATCCTCGCTCGACAGCCACGTCCCGCGCCGTCGACTCCTCCAGCTGCGACACATGCGCCCTGCGCTGCGCCAACAGATCCGCCTCCGCACCGCCACCGGCAGCAGCGGCCGCACCCGCAGCTTCCGCACCCGCAGCGGCCGCCGGTGCGCCTGGCTCAGCGGCGACCGGCGGGCTCGCCAGGTAGGCCCGCTTCAGCCAATCCCACTGCGGCTGCGAGAAGGCGCTGTGCTCTTCCATCTGCTGCCTCCGCACGCAGGCCAGCACCGTGCGCCACTCCTGCTCCGTCATAGGCCCCGACGGCAGCAGCTGCCGCAGCCGCTCGCTCTCCTGGCGCTCAAGCGGTTGTTGAGCACCACTTGCCCGATGGGCGGCAGCTTCAGGCCCAGCGCGCCGCCGGACTGCAGCAGATAGGAGGCGACGGCCAGGTTGTCGTTCTGCAGCGCCGCCACCAGCGGGTTGGCGGCCACCTCGTCCTGTTGTGGGGTCGGGGGGTTGGGAGGTCGGGAGGTCGGGAGGCCGGGAGGTTGGGAGGTCGGGAGGTTGGGAGGTTGGGAGGTCGGGAGGTTGGGAGGGGAGAATGTGTCGCATCAGGGCGGGGGTGGATACGCTGGAGGGCAGCGGATGAGAAACCTAGCCGGCACGGCACAATAAGCCGCTGGCGCCGTGGGCTGAGACCGCAGGTGGCAAAGCAAGCGCAGCGAACGGCAGCCCATGCAATCAAGGCCACACCAGCACTTCCGTGCTTCATCATGTGAGCTAGCGGCCCCTCAGCCACCCCTCGCTCGCGCTTGCGCCCCTGGCGTGGCTGCCCGCTACAGCCTGCCCCGCCCCCGACAGCCTGCCCCGCCCGCACCAACCTCGTTGGGGCCCTGCGCCGCCCACGCCTCAATTGCCCACTCCATCGCCTCGACCGAGCCGCCCACCGCCACCGCACCGAGCTGCAGGTCAAGCAGCTGCCGCCCATGCAGGTACCGCAGCACGGCCGCGTCACAGCCGAAGCCAGCTGCTTCAGCAACACTTTCATGTGGCCTTAAGGTTGCCTTCCCACGCAGTTCAGGTTCCCAGTTCCCAGTCTTCGCACGCCTTTGCCCTTTTCCACCTACTGATAATCCGTGCACTCCCTTCTCGCTCAGCCCCCTCCTGAGCCCAGTCTCCAGGGTTTTCCACCTGCCCCATGTAGATAACGCTTTTCCTCTAACTGCCGTGCAAACCCTAGACCAGGGTACGACCAACCGTCACCGAACCCGCCTCCAGTCAACACCCAGGACCCCCACACCGCTGCCACCGATGACATGGCGGCACTTTGGGGGCAACACATTGCGCCCTTCCCGTTCTGCCCGTAACACCGCATGCAGTATCTACTCGACGGCTGAGCGATTTGCCTCAAGTTGCGCGAGCGTCCTCTAGCCACGGTTACCCCTGAGCGGCTGCCATAGCCCCGCTGACTACCTGCCGTACAAAGGAGGATCAGACGCCCCAGTCCGCAAGTGACCCTCCGTGCTATGCCGCCCTGTCCTATGCTAGTCCATCCCACGCTCTTCCGCTGGCCCCGCCGTCGGCCCCTGCGGCACCTCCAACACCGCACCCCTCCGCCGCCTCAGGCCTCCGCTACCAACCCTCCTCCCCGTCCACTGACTCCTCCGCGTCTGAGAATGAGTCCGCCTCCTCGCTCAGCCCGCCCTCCTCCGCGCCTCCGATGTCGAGCTTCTCCAGCAACATCCTGACAAACTCCTCCTTGTCCTTCTCCTCCGTCACTTGGCCAAAGTCGTACGCTTGAGGGTCGAAGCCGTCTGGGTAGATCTTCGCGCAGTGCTTCAAGGCAATCCTGGCCTGCACGAGCGAGGAAATGAAGCGTTGGGACATTTGCGCGAGCGGAACCAACGGACCAAGAGGCCTGCGTGCGTGCAGTTGACGCTTACGTGCAGGGCCAGGGTGCCCTTGAAGGGCCCCGCGCCGTCCACGCTGGCGAAGTCGACACGCCCGTTGTGCAGGTCCCCGAAGGTGACATCGCCCAGCGCCGTCACAAAGTCCGGGTCGTTCCTGCGCAACACAACACAGCACAACACAGTAGGTATCCAGTGCCGCGTGACCGCCCCTACTGCGGAAGCTACCAGCACGGACCAGCGCGGACCAGGTGGATGCTGCTCAGCCAGCTAAGCAAGCACATGAGCCGTGGCGCACCAGCCACTCACCTGTGCTGCCCCACCGCCGACAGCTTCACCCACAGCAGCGACCTGTCCAGCACGTGCAGGATGAACTCGGCCCCCAGGCCGCTGTACGAAAAGCAGATGCGCTGCTCCTCGTATTCGTACGCGATGGCGCTGTTCCAAAGGACGCCGTTCCGCGGGGAGTCGAACCTGAAGTCCGCGCCCATCGTGAGGTCTGCGTAGCGCTGCACATGCAAACGTCCAGATAATTGAGGCACGGGCACGCCACCTGGCCTTGTTACCGTACTGCCCCTGCCCCTACTGCCCCTGCCCCTGCCCCTGCCCCTGCCCCTGCCCCTGCCCTGCCCCTGCCCCTGCCCCTGCCCGCCCTGCCCCTGCCCCTGCCCCTGCCCCTGCCCCTGCCCCTGCCCCTGCCCCTGCCCCTGCCCCTGCCCTGCCCCTGCCCCCTGCCCCCTGCCCCTGCCCCTGCCCCCTGCCCCTGTCCCCTGCCCTGCCCCTGCCCCTGCCCCTCTGCCCCTGCCCCTTGCCCCTGCCCCTGCCCCTGCCCCTGCCCCCTGCCCCTGCCCCTGCCCCTTGCCCCTGCCCCTGCCCCTGCCCCTGCCCTGCCCCTGCCCTGCCCTTGCCCCTGCCCCTGCCCTGCCCTGCCCCTTGCCCCTGCCCCTGCCCCGCCCCTGCCCCATGCCCCGCCATGCCCCTGCCCCTGTTGCCCCTGCCCTGCCCCTGCCCCTGCCCCTGCCCCCTGCCCCTGCCCCTGCCCCTGCCCCTGCCCCTGCCCCTGCCCCTGCCCCTGCCCCCTGCCCCTGCCCCTGCCCCTGCCGCCCCTGCCCCTGCCCCTGCCCCTGGCCCTGCCCCTGCCCCTGCCCCTGCCCCTGCCCCTGCCCCTGCCCCTGCCCCTGCCCCTGCCCCTGCCCCTGCCCCTGCCCCTGCCCCTGCCCCTGCCCCTGCCCCTGCCCCTGCCCCTGCCCCTGCCCCTGCCCCTGCCCCTGCCCCTGCCCCTGCCCCTGCCCCTGCCCCTGCCCCTGCCCCTGCCCCTGCCCCTGCCCCTGCCCCTGCCCCTGCCCCTGCCCCTGCCCCTGCCCCTGCCCCTGCCCCTGCCCCTGCCCCTGCCCCTGCCCCTGCCCCTGCCCTGCCCCTGCCCCTGCCCCTGCCCCTGCCCCCTGCCCCTGCCCCTGCCCCTGCCCCTGCCCCTGCCCCTGCCCCTGCCCCTGCCCCTGCCCCTGCCCCTGCCCCTGAAAGGTAGGGGGCAAATCAAGCTGGTGGTGTTTGTTTGCCAACGCACGACAACCGCCTGGTTTAGATTATTTCCCCTGGGCTGGTGACAACCCACCCCATCGATCCATCCGCCCGACCCACCTTCCACCGCTCAGCGTACAGGCGGTCAGCCACCAGGAAGCGCCGCGGCAGCGCCTTGCCCAGCACCATGCATTTCAACTGCACGGGCGAGTCGTGGAAGGAACGAACACGCGCGCAGGGATGCACCCAACAACTAACCCAGAGAAGTGATGATGGGGACCTGCTGCTTGCACCCAGCAGGCAGCAGGTAGGTTGCAGCAGTGGCTATCTAGATAGGAGACACCGAGCTGTGGTACCTGCGCTATACGTAAAACGTACCTCGGCGCTGCGGATGCCGTAGTACTCGGTGACGCGCCCCTCGAAGCCCGCGCCGGAGTCGAGCGACTCGCCGTCGGGGCTTGGCGGCCTGAGGGCGTACTTCAATTGCGCACGTGCGATGCGCGCCAGGAAGTTGTGCTGCTTCTCCGCCTCTTGCAGCATTTCCATTTCTGTTGCCTTCATGTCCAGGATACGCCGGAGCATCTCTGCAACACGGGCGGCAACGGCAACATCAGCGAAGGTCCGGTACCCTTCTGCGCTAGCTGCGCTCCCCCGCAGACACACTCCGCTTCCCATGACTGGCAAGCCCCTGCGTTGCAGGAATTGCAAAGAGCTTGAAGGGCCTGGTAGCTCCCCAGGTTGGGAAACCCGCGCGCAGGTCGGTGAGGGCCCCTGACCCGCGCTGGATGGACTCCGACCAGAGCAACCAACAACGGAACAGAGCTCCGACCAGAGCAACCAACAACTGAACACCAGCCAGCAGCTCATCGAGGCCATCCAGCAGCCGCGCTCCCTGATGAGCCCAGCCCTGCCTGATATGGAGCGGCCGATGGGCATACGCATGCAGGTTAGTTAACACTACATCGGGCCGCACCAGCCACCGAAACCCAGCCAAGGGCACCCTCCGGGGCAAAGCAAGGGCAGAACGAGGCCGTGGTTGCGCAAACGCGTGGAAGTCCTGCCATATCCAGCCATCAAACGGTGAGTGAGATAGACCCACCCGTTAGTTTCCACATCCGTACCTCGATCTGGACACGCACAGGGTGGAGGGAGGGTTACAATTTACAAGGAGGATACAGCATGGCACACAGGTGGGATAACGGCAGGCGTTGCCCTACCCCTGACAGTTCCGGTGGTTGGTCGGCAACCGCCACGGCTTCCGGAATCCGGAGGGGGGGGTCAATGATTCACAGGGCTGGTCCACGCAGGCGGCAGCTACAAGTTGGGTTGCTTTGCTGGCCTTGCTTCGTTGATCGCTTGGCAAGCAGGATCTTGGTGCCACCGTGGTCCAGCTAGCGGAGGGCGGGTGTTGGCCCCACAAGGCCCAGTTCCCGCGGCTGCCTCCTTGTCGCCTCCCAGCTCCCAGCATCCTATGCAAATTGGCGCGGCCCACCGCGTCCCGCCGCAGCCCCCAGCAAGGACGAAGCCGAGTAGCCGACCGCCCAAACGCGGAACGCGCCCCGGAACGCCCCCGGAACGCGCCCGTCTCAAGTGCGGACGCACCTGCCACGACCAGCTGCCACTGCTCCCTCACACACTGTGTGATTGTCTTGCTGTTGTCATCGTCCTGGAGGGCCCACTGGCCTCGCTCGACGTCCCCAACGTTCTCAACGAAGGCCAACAAAGTGCCCAGCTCGCCGTCTTCGGTCTCTTGGCGAAGGGCTGCCACCACTTTATCCTTTTGAGATCATTCTGAATTTCGCCCTGGAAAGCTGAAATTCTTGCGGATTGTCGCTCGGTTGCTGAGATGTCTCAGGCAGAGATTGGGACCCAATCGTGCTCGCAGCTGTCCGCTTGCAATGTAAAAGCGTAAAACAGGCGTTAGAAGCCAACAGCAGTACCACGAGCGGCACCCTCGCATCGCGGCCATGACATGCTCTCTTCACCCGCCCCCTTCACGCTCCCCCCCTGTCCCCCCTATATGCCCCCGACGCCCTGCAGGCAATACCGCTCGCCCTTCCACTCGCTGTTCCTGGCTTGAGCTTGTCACCTTGTTCTCTGTCCTCATACCGGCATTTCAGGCACCCCTGGTGGAGGTGGCGCCGGAGGCTCGGCCTAGGGTAAGGAGGCGTCCAGTCTGCCGCTTGCTTACTCCGGCTTGCTTGCAGCGCGCGACCTGTCGCCATTCAGTTGGTGCAGCCGCCCATGCAGTTGCAAGCGGCGGGCGGGACACGGACTCATGGTCCGACTCACGGGGTGCCGTCCAGCCGCGGAGCGCCGCCCAGCGCGCCCTGTCCATGCCGTCGTCCCGCCAGGTCCCGCGCACGCCGTATTATTGGTCCCCTCTCGCCCTGCCGACCTCACCTCGCTCACCGATAGACCCACCCGGACAGCAGCTGACAGCGCAGCAGAGCCCCCTCCCTTCTTGGGCATGGTTCCCCCACTGGTTCCCCCAACATCCCCCGGCCCCACACGCTGTACGACAGCCGGTCTCCTGACTGCCGCATGCCAATCGACTTAGTGTAAGCTTACTAGTGTCCCCCAGCTCGTAACTGCACGGCTTACACTGAGAAATTGGTGCGTTTCAGAACGCTTAGTGCAAGCCTTTACTGAACGGCCGCCCAACCTGCACCGCTACATACTGTAACAAATTGAGGCAAAGGAAAAATGTTTAAGCGCACAGACTGGATTCATTTGAGGGGCAAGGGCGGCGGCGCGAGTGACTCGAGCAGCGACGATTCCGAGAGCGGTGCGTTCTGGGGCCTCGAATGTAGTCGACGTCAAATTCAGCTTTGCCTAAGCAATGCCAAAAATGCGCAGAGCCCGAGGTCGAGGCGAGCAGCGGCGAGGACGAGGCCAGCGACGACAGCGGCAGCTCCGGCGGCGAGCAGGAGCGACGCCGCGAGGGCAGCGACGAGGACGGCGACGAGGACGATGGCGAGTTCCGAAGGGGCGGTCGCAGCCTGTACGCCGACAGCGACGAGGACGGGCCGCCCCGCAAGAAGCGGCTCGCGCGCAGCTTCGATGACATCAGTGACCCCGACGAGGAGGACGACGAGGGCACTTCGGCCGGGGAAGACGAGGACGTGTCGGGGGATGGCATCACGGCGGAGCACGTCATCAAGTGAGCGCCACGGGAGGGGCGCGGGAGCCGCAAGCGCACGCTGTCAGGGGTGGGCACGGAGGCAGCGGCGGGCGTGCTGGGCGGCTGGTCAGAAGGCAGCGCGTGGGCCCAGCATCCCAGCGCGGCGCTTCACAGCGGTGGGCTGCATGTGGGCTGCATGTGGGCTGCATGTGGGCTGCATGTGGGCTGCATGTGGGCTGCATGTGGGCAGGCTGTTGCACTGGCGCTCACTGTGTGTCGCCCGATGGCGTGCAGGGCGTGGACCAGTGACGACTCCACAGTCAACAGCTTCAAGGTGCGATGGTGAAGAGCTGCGTACGCGTTAGGGCCGGGGGTGAGGGGGGGGGTCCAAGCAGTCCACGGGGGGCGTTGGGATGTTCACGCATGGGGAAAGCAGCACCAGGCCCTTGGGGAGTTGCAGCCTGCAAGGCAGGAGCTGCAGGAAGGCCAGGGGCTGTTGCTGGCACACGGGGCGCAGAGCCGCTGGCGGCAGCCGCTAGGGCATGATACGCTGTACGCGAACCCGCTAATCAAGCACGCCCCTCTGATGACGCCTCCAACCAACTTCGCGTGTGCACAGGGCATTCCGCTGCGCTGCGTCATGTGTGACGTGCTGCTGCTGAACCGGCGCATCTACATGGAGCATGTGGCATCAAAGGTGCGTGGCGCGCAACCGACAACCGGTAAAGCAAGCACTGGGACAAATGCGAAATTGGTCGAAGGCGAAGGGACGGGATGCGGGCGGGCGGCATAGCCCCTTGGCGGCGCCGTACGGCGCGTGCAGCATGGCTCAATAGGATCTCCTGGTGTGCGCTGCGATGCATTTCCCTGCCAAACACCCTGCCGAGTTGCCGACACAACCATGCCCTCCCCGAAATGGTTCCATGGACCTGCGCAGAAGCACCGCAACAAGCTGAAGGGCTGGCCCGCGGGAGCACTGGACCCCATCCGCATCGCCTCTGAGACCCGGGCGCCGGGGCAGAAGGACTCAGACGAGGAGGAAGAGGAGGAGGAGACGCACGGCGAGCGCGCGGAGCGCATGGCTCGACTGGCGGCGGCGACGGCGGCGGCGGCGGGTGAGGCAGCAGTGCGTGCGGCCGAGTGGTGTTGAGTTGTGACCTCGTTGTTGTGTTGAATCGTGGCCTCAACCCCAGTTGCAGGGCATCTCTGTCTTGCTGGTTCACAGCGTTGTGGTGCGCGCGGTTCGCTCTGCAGGCCCCTCTTCAGCGGCTCAGGCGGCGGCGGCAAACGGCGCCGGCGGCAAGAAGGCCGCTGCAGCCAAGAAGGCCAAGGCCGCGGCTGCACCGGCCGGCTCGGACTCAGAGGAGGCAGAGGATGGTGAGGGCGCAGCGGCAGCAGCGGCGGCGGTCGGCGACAGCGGGAGTGACGGCGACGACGAGCAGGAGGATGGAGACGACGACGCGGAGGAGAGGCAGCCGAGGGGCGGGAAGGCTGCTGGCGGCGCGGCGGGCGCGGCGGGCGGCAAGAAGAAGCGGAAGCGGTTGAACCGCAAGATGGGCAAGCGCGAGCGGGAGGCGCTCAAGGCTGCCATTGCGGCGGGCACCATGCCGGCCGGGACCAAGCCGGTGCTGGAGAAGAAGCAGAAGAAGCAGAAAGGCGGCAAAGCGGCGGGCAAGGAGGGCGGCAAGGAGGGCGGCAAGGAGGGCGGCAGCGCGGAGGCGGGCGCGGGCAAGGCCAAGCTGGACGGCGGGGCCAAGAAGGCGGCGCCAAGCCCTGGCGCCGGTGCGGCAGGCGGCAAAGGCGGGAAGGCAACGGCGGCTGCGCCAGCGGTGGCGTCGGCAGCAGGTGCTGCTTCCGCCAAGGGCAAGGGCAAGGGCAAGCCTGAAGCCAACGGGGCCGCGCCGAAGGCGTTGCAGCAGAAGCAGCAGCCGGCAGGCGGGAAGCCTGAGGGAAAGGCGGGGCAACAGCAGAAGCAGGCGCAGCAAGTAAAGCCCGCGGGGGCAAAGGCCCCCGGCAAGCCGTCACCCGTGGCGAAGAAGCCGCGGACGGCGTGAGAGCCGTTCAGAGCTGCGGCAGAGCTTGCAGCGGACCTGCTGTGTGATTGATTGTTTGGCATGCGGCAATGTCACGCCCCGCCAGTCTGCCGTGTGGGGGTTATGGATCTTGGGAGGTGCCGCCTTCAACCTTGTACATGCGAGGAGAGTGTGCAGCGCGCCAGGGGATGAGGGAATCGGCAGCCGGCTGGATGTGCGAGGCGCTGAGGCCAGGAGGGGGTGTTGTGGGGTCCCTCGGGGACTTGAGGCCCCCCTGCTTTTGGGGCCTTAGGGCCACCTGGCAACAGTGTGGAAATATGATCGGAAGCCCAGGGCGATTTCATGGTGGCTGGTGCAGGCCATAGCTGCACAAACAGCCCTACGGTCTACGGGCACTGTAAAGTATGGGCTTGCTGTGACGTATCTCCGGCATCACAATTGATTCAAGCATACAGCTGGAAAGTGGACAGCGCTTTGACAGAACAACATGTGACCATTCCGAGCGCCACGATGCAGAATTGCAGATGCACGCCCCTGACTGTGCCAGTGTGCCTGGGGGCTGGGGACAGCAAGGCCTTCTAGCCGTTCAGGGCCAGGCGCGCTTGGCCTGGTGCAAGCATGGTGCACGCGTCCAAATCTGAATTATTTACAACAGGACAGGTCCGCCTGTACATAATACATCGCTGCAGGTCAGCCTTGCGCTGGCACTGAACCACTTTCTCTCCTTCAATGCCACATGTGCCACTCGACAGACCGCACCCAATCCGACCGCACCCAATTAAACACCTGACACGGTCCAAAAAAACCAGCCCACATTACCTAGGCGCTGTCAGCGCAGAGCACTTGGACAGCCTTCCCGCCTCGCAGTTCACGTCTAGTAAAGCGGCCCGGAGGCGCCGATTCATGGTACCTACAGGAATGCCCGGGCCAGGGTGCATCAATGCACCGGAGAGCGAAATTGGATCATTAACATGCACACGCGGTTTGGAATCCAACCGTCCCTTGCACCCAGCTTGCCTCGCCGCCGGCCGTCTCACTCCAGTCGTCATCTGCCAATGCCTTGAATTCTTCAGCTCATGCAAACCTCCAGCGCCAGCGCCTCCAAGCAAATCAGCATAACACGGCATGTCGCGCTGTGTGCTGAGTACGGGGCGGTGCGCCTGCAACATACACGGCCGGCTCTGCTCACCCTCGGCTCACCGCCTGCCGCGCACCTCCGCCCCTCCTGCCGCGCCAATCCTTCACTGAACTGTACTGTGCTGTACCCGCTGCCCTGCGCCGACCCTGCCCTGTCGGAGCAAGCCTAGCCTGGCTTTGCTGCGCCAACCTACTGCCACGCACTGTCCTACCATCTTACTGCTAACTATCCAATGACGACGACATCCAACTCCAAGCCGAGCAGGGGACATCGCGCAATAAAACCCTCGAATTCACTCTTTCGCTCACTCGTCCTTCGATGGCCGGGGATCCAAGGGGCCTCCTCACAATTGCCCGCTGCGCATATCCCGCCCTATTCATCTGACCCTTCAGCGCAGGGCCCCATGCGAAATAGTCCGCTGGGGCCTTGCCCCTCGCGGCCTCGTCAACTATGTCTTTACCGTCTTAGGTCTTCGCAACAGGATTACGAGCAAAAGAACGTATACCGGTGCGCCTTGGTTTCTCACGCGATCCACACACAACTGCTAAATACGTGTTCCCTACCCAGGCGAAGGCAGGAGCCGATGACGCCGATCACACACAGCACAATCACACAGATTACACCTATGACAATCAATGGTGTCCTTGCTAAACACAGACTTTACGCAACTACCGTTGTATGAAAAACTGTCCTCCAACTGAGGTCCTGCTGCCGCTACCTCCTCGTCATCACTGTGCAGCTCGGCAAACAGTGCGGGTGTCGCGCGCAGCGGTGCCGCAGCACCTGCAGGCCTCGACCTTGACCGCAGGACCACACAGCGCTGTCCTGACAACCGTCGAGAATGCCCACACGCGCGAGGCACCCCTCCACTTGCTTCAACGCCATCCCCTGCCGCTGCGCGCCCCGCGGCGCAAACTCGGAAGCACCGCGTCATTAAACCTCCGCCGAACGAATGAATAGGACACGACGTGACGGGCAACGACCGGACTGGCGCAACGCGCCCTCAGCGCACACAGCCCCTTGCGAGGCGCGCGCGCACGCGGGGTCACGCTACAGCGCCGCTAATTCATGTATGTTAACCATATGTTGTGCACAGGCCGGGACACTGCCCGACGCTTGCGGCGGCGGCGCTGAATGCGACGCGCACCGCCGGAAGCGACCGGAGCAGCGCGGCTAGGACAGCCCTTAGGCCCACGCGACTAGTCACCAGCGGGAGCAGCAGCAATGCGCGGGAGGGACCCATGCGCTGGCCGGCTCAACCGCCACCCTTGTGTTGCCTCCGGCTTGGAGTGCAGATGCCTAAACATTCTAGCAACGCACAACGCAGGATTGGCCAACCGACTGCGCAACACAAAAAGAATGTTGTCGTTTAGGTGACGTCGTAAGTCATCACGAATCCGAACCACCCAGTAACAGAGGCCCCCGTTGCAGCGGTGCAACATGCGAACGTTGCCAGTAAGCGCAGCCTTTCGCATGACCATCAGTGGATCACACGGCGCGTCCATGTGGATGCCGCGTGATCTATGGTTCATGCTGGGTGCGCGGCGCGCAAATGCCACAAATGCCTTTCCAGTCATTATTCGGGGCCTCGCCACACACACGCACGGCATGGCTGTCGGCAACAGCGGCCCGCTACCGCGAGCCGTGGCCGCTGGCCTCCGCCTGCGGCACCGACGCCGACACCGCCAGCCGCCGCCGCGCCGCCGCCAGCTGCTTGTGGTTGTCCAGGCAGCAGGAGCGCCAGTCGCGCAGCTCCTCGCGCAGCGCCTCGCTGGCCGCGCGCTCCGCCTCCAGCGCCGCCGCCAGCCGGTGCGCCTGGCTGGCGCTGACCAGCAGCGCGCGGTGCGCCGCGTCGGTGCGCCGCCGCGCCGCCGCCAGCTCGGCCGGCGACTGGAACAGGGCGCCGCCGCCGCCGGGGAGGGAGGCGGTGACGCACAGCAGCGACTGGCTGTCGCCGGCGCCGGAGTCGGCGTCGGTGCGGCGGCGCGGCGCGTTCAGGTCCATCTCCGCGTGTAGGGCCCTGGCCGCCAGGGCCGCAAAGGGGCTCGCGCCGGCCGCGGCCGCGTGCGCCGCTGCCGACACGACGGGGCTGCCGGCGGCGGAGGAGCGGGCGGAGGAGCCGGCGGAGCCGAGGTACACGCCCGCACACGCCAGCTGCGGCTCCTCCTCCTGAACCGGCGGCAGCGGCCCGGTGACGGCCGCGCTGGCCAGCGCGCTCAGGTGGAAGCTGCCGGATGCGGATGCGGTGATGGCGCCGGCGGCGGTGCTGCTGGCGGAGGAGTAGCACGGCAGCAGCTCCGACCCCTGCGGCGTGTCCAGGCGCGGCAGCGATGCCGCCGGCGGCAGCGGCGCCGCGGCGGAGCTCGTGTCGTCGGCGGGGAGGTCGGCGGCGGCGGCCTGCTGCCCCGACTGCTGCTCGGGCTGCAGCGGCGGCGGCGACGGCGACGGCGACAGCGCCGGCAGCCGCGGCGGCGGCGACAGACGGTCCGCGTCGCACAGCTGGCCGAGCTCGTCGCCCGAGGGCGCCGAGTGCAGCGCCGAGTAGGGGGCGTGGTGGTGGTGGTGCATCTCGGGCGTGGTGGGCGTGGTCAGCGCGGCGGCCGCCGTCGCCAGCGGCCCCACGGCAGCGTTGTAGCAGGGCGGCGCCGTCGCCATGCCGCCGCAGGTGTAGCTGCCGGCGCTGGCGCCGACGCCGGCGCCGCCGTAGCCGCCGTCGCACGCGCCGCTGCTGGTGAAGCTGCCGCCGGCAGCGCCGCCGCCGGAGCCGGCGCCGGCGCCCGCGCCGCCCAGGGAGCTGCTGCGGAAGCGCGCATTGGCGGCCACCAGCTGCGCCTGCAGCTGCGAGTGCGAGTGCGCGTGCGCCGGCTGCGGGCTGTGCAGCGGCGCGCTGTGCTGCAGCAGCAGCTGCTGCCGCCGCAGCGCGGCCACCTCGGCGCGCAGGGCCACCAGCTGGCCGTCGCGCTCGCCCAGCTGCCGCTGCAGCTCTTCCATGGCGCCGCGCTGCTCCCGCAGCCGCGCCTCCAGCCGCGACGCGCGGCTCTCCGCCGCCCGGGCCCGGTTCATCAGCGTCGTCGCCCAGGGCGCCGGCTTGCCGCCGGCGCCCAGCGCGGCGGCGGCGGCGCTGGCCACGGCGGCGGCGGCCACATTGGACAGGTCCGCCGCGGTGAGCAGCGCGGCGGCGGATGAGGCGGCGCCCGCGGCGCCGGCGCCGATGGCGGCGCTGCTTCCTCCGGCGCCGCCAGCGCCGCCGTGGCGGCCGTGCGCGTGGTGTTGGCGGTGGGCGACAGAGTGGGGCGTGTACGGTGAGGACTGTGTGGCCGCCACTGCGGCGGCGTAGCTGGGGTGCGCCGCCTTGCGGCCGCCGCCGCCGCCGTTGCGGGGCGTCTTGCGCTCGCCGGCATCCATGTGGGCGTCGTCGTCGTCATCCAGCTCCACATCCAGGTCGGCGTCCGTGCCGTCCTCCTGCCCCGTCCCGTCCTCATAGGCCCCCGCGCTGCTGTCGGCGCCGCTGGCGCCGCCGCCGCCGCGGCGCGCGCCGCCGTCGGCGAGCTGGCCGCTGAGCGTGCGGCGCGCGGCGCAGAACTGGATGGGCAGGTCCTCCAGCAGCGGCCCCAGCGTGCAGGCGGCCGAGGCATGGCTGACGAGGCCGTAGCTGCCGGCGCTGTGGGCCCCAAACTCGCCGCTGCGGCGGGAGAAGGCGGGCGGCGCCGCGTGGCCGGGCCCTACCGGCCTGGCCGCGCAGGGGCTGTGCGCGTTCCACGCGTCCCCGAGCGCGCTGGGCGTGGAGGGCACATCGCCGGTGCCGAAGAAAATGGAGGTTGGTCGCGACCTGCGATTTTGCGGCAGCGAAGTGGGCCCGTTACGCGAGGGATGGGTCGGAAGGTTCTCGGCAGCGTTCCATCGGCAACCGCTCGCGTCGAACATTGCTCGACGATTTTAGCGGCGCATGTTCCCAGGCCGCTCCTAAGCCCCAATGTGAGAAAACCAACATGCTCTCGAGCCCAGAACCCGCGCCGGCTCGCGAGTTCGCAGAGGGTTTTTAGGGCCTCGTCACCGGTCGAGCCTGTCGACGCAGCCACACGGACGCGAGGCCCCAAGCCCAGAAAGGCCCCATATTGACATGGCCTATGCGAAGAGCCGGCGGCCCGGCCTGCCGGCCCTCTCTCGGCTATGGCAAACTGGCCACGCAAACCTTTAACCACCGCGACACAGCGCCGCGTGCCACGGTCGACACAGATAGCCCGGCATCTATGCACTCTCGCTTCGTTTCTGGGCTTGGGGCCGTGCTCCGCTGGCGGGCCATAATTCTTTCGCGAAGGTCTGCCTGCTCACCTCACGGAACTGGCCGTTGAGCCAAGCCAGAAGGTCGAGGAACTGCTGTAAGAGCAATCAGCGGTCACGGAGCCATCATCGAGCTGAAAAGAGCTCCTTCGGTCCAGCGGTCCGGGCACATTTTCGTCCGCCTCGCTGCTAAAGGTCGACCCCCTGGGCACAAAGTGATGCCAAAGGTTTACACATTGTGCATCCATCATACGACGCCGTCGCCGAGGCCCAAGAGCGCCAGCCGAGCCAGGCGCCATGACAGGGTTCTTGCGCTTTTGCCCGCTCACCCGGCGTCCTCAGGCAGCAGTGCGGGCTTATAGGTGATGCCGTGCTGTCCGGGAAGCAAGAGAAGCCCGCCTGTCGGTGCCGCAAAGTGCATAGCTTTGTAGGAAAGTTCTGACCAGCTTTGTAAACGACTCTTTCGACTGGCGCCAAAGGGTATAAATGTTCTTGTCGTGTGTATGTTTGCTTAAAATGCTGCGTAACGAGCCCGTTTGGCGCGCAAAGCGGGCGAACTTTGGCAAATCCCGTCGAGATTCTCCAGCACCGCTTGGGCTCCTGACAGCGTCTAATCGCGTACATGAATGGCATTTCTATCTGCTGGAGGTGTGCAAGCAACGCGCGCCGGCAAACCCCCTCCCGACTTCTACGCCACGCCAGCCCCCCTCGACGACTCGGCACTTCCCTCCCCCAAACCCCCGCCAGAGGTCTATTCCTTCAAGGGGCCCATTCCATCGATGCCTCGCGTCTGATCCTCCGTGTCTTTTCCTCTCATCCACGCATGAAAGGCATGAACCACAACCGGAGCGCAAACAACCGGTCAAAGCCGGCGCGCAGCCAGCAGGCGCGCCGCATCCAACAGCACGGCAGCTGGCCCCAGCGTGCCGCTGGCGCACCAGGCGCCCTGCATGCCCTCCCGCAGGCTGCCCGCCGCCACCTGGAAGGCCCCACGCGGCAGTGGCGTCACACCAAAGCATAGCGTCCCAGGCCGCGCGCAGCCGCCAGCGCCACTCCCGCCGTCGCCGTCATCAGCGGCAGCGGACCCCGCGCCGCCGGCGCTCCGGTCCGCGCCACGTGCCCGCATTGCCACTCCCCCTGTGCCCGGTGCCGGGCGCCGGCCTAGCTGCTCATCTGCCTGGTCCTGGAACCGGTCCGTGTACTCGCTCGTGTGTGGCGGAGCCGTGCGCCCGCGCCGCTTGGTCAGCTTGGGTGCCGACGTCGCGACCGGCGGCTGCGGCGCGCGCCGAGTGGCAACAGCGGGGCCCGCGGCGCCGCCAGCCGCGCTGCCGCCAGCCGCATGGGCACGCGTGGGACCTGGCGGCTGCGCCACCAACGCGTGCGAGGTGGGGTGCAGCGGCATGTGCTGCAGGAACACATCACTACCTGCGCAGGCGGGCGGCAGGGCCGCGTAACCTCAGGCGGCGCGGGAAGCGCACGGGGTGGCCGCGTACCTGCACTTGTCCGCGCCGCTACAACACACAGCTACAACACACACAAACACAAACGCACCCGCGAAGTCCAGTGGTCGCGCCAGCCGCCAGCCCAGCATCACCACCGGGTTCAACCGCAGCAGCCCCGCCGCCGCTGCCAGCGCCGCGCGCGCCGCCGCCGCCACTGCGGCCGCCGAGGCCACCAGCAGGTGCCACGCCGCCACGGACGGCAGCAGCGCCAGCAGCGGCACGAACAGCAGCACGCCCACGATCAGCGGCTCCACTACCACCTCGTCACGGGCCTGTACACATAATGATGACGATGGTGGTGGTGGTGATGGTGGTGGTGGTGGTGGTGGTGGTGGTGGTGGTGGTGGTGGTGATAATGGTGATGATGGTGATGATAATGGTGATGGTGATGTTGGGCAACACACGATGCGCGTTCCGGGCTTGGGCGGCCCATGCACGTTCGTGACGCGGGCTGGCCAGCGCACTGCATGCCCAGTACCAGTATGGCGGGCGTTGTGGTCCGTCAGAAGGTCCTGCTTCCGCCTCGCACACCACACAACCCAATCGCTTACCCCGGGGTCTGGCGCCAGCCCCAGCAACGTCTCCAGTCGGCTGATGGGCACGCCGCCATCCGCACCGGCGCTGGCAGCAGCAGCAGCAGCGAACGCGGCCGACGCAGGAGCACCACCGGCAGTGCCATCGCCGCCGCTCTGCGCCCGGCGCTGCTGTGCTGCCTGCTGCCGCAGCTGGCGCCGCCGCCGCGCCGCGGCCGTGGCCTCACCGCCGCCCCGCATCATGGCCCAGGCGGCAGCCAGCCAGCCCACGTGGCGGCGCAGCAGCGCGGCAGTAGCAGCCGCCTGCAGCCGCAGCGGCCCGGCCGCGGTCAGCAGTAGCAGGTCGTGCAGCAGCGCTAGGCCGCCGCCCAGGCCTGTGGGGGACCGTGAGCGGAGTCGGCACTCGGCAGGAGGCTCTTCGCAACCTCGTCTTCTACGGTGTGCCGCGAAGGCTTTCGTGCAGGTGCACACTGTCACGCGCCACGAGAGCACCAGGCACCCCTGTTGCTTTGCCACCCAGGGCTTTGGGTGACCACCCACCCGCAAGTCCGAACGCCGCCGCCACGGCGGCCGCAGCCGCGCCCCAGCACCGCGGCCAGGTCGCGCGCGCGGCCGCGCGGCCGACCGACAGCAGGCCATGCGCCGCAGCCGCCGCCAGCGCACACAGCTCGCCGTGCAGCTTCACGCCCGCGGGGGTGGCGGTAGCCAGCCTGATGGGGGAGGCGGTCGGCGGTGGCGGCGTGCATGGTCCTCATCAGGCGCGCCCCCCAAGCCGAAAAGCGCTGTGAGGCGGGGCGCGCCGAAGGCCAGGGTCCCCCTCCCTAGCTGTTGTTGTGGCTTGCGAGGTCTGCTAAGCAGCGAATACACACACACACGTCCAATGCATCCGCGTGCCACCCCCGTGACCCACACCCACCAGTCGTACTGCTCACGCAGCATCTGCTCGGCGCCCGCCGCGCCCGCCTCCACCGCGCCCGCCAGCGCCGTGCGGTGCCGCCACAGCGCGGCCGCCGCCACCGGCCCCGCCGCCAGCTGCACCAGCAGGGACAGCAGCACGCAGGCCGCCAGCGCCAACCCGCCGCTGTGGTGCACACCCCGGCCGCTTACGTCACTGCCGGTGACGCGCGGCGCGGCCGCCAGCTCGTGAGGGCCTTTCGATGCGGCCCCAGCAGAGACAGGCTTGCGCAGTGCTGCCGAGGACGCGGCGGCGCCGCGGCGGCTGCGGAAGGATGCAGTGGCCCCAGCAGTGCCTCCGGGGCCGCTGTCGCCCCCGCGGTAGTGCGCGTGCAGCTGCCGCAGCGTTGACACACAGTGCGCGATGTGCCGGGCGTGACTGCCTGCAGTGCCGGCGCAGCGACAAACATGCAAGCATACATGTTTATATGCAAGCATGCAACAGGATTGTGAAGAAGGGACGGAAGTAAAGCGTACCGCCAGCAAGCACGAGAGGCCCGCAACCAGCTAGTTGTACCTAAATCTTAAAGCGCCGCCTTACACAGCTGCACGCAAGCGTCGCGACCACTCACATGCGGCCGACTGGTCCAGCACAGCCTGCGTGCCGGCCGCCACCGCGTGCCGCAGCAGCGGGTGCAGAAGCGGTAGCGGCAGCGGGTGCCTATGCGGTGCGGCAGCCGCAGCGCCGGGCACTGTGGCGGCCCGGGCGGCCTGCGTCCCGCGGGATGCTGCCCGGCCGGCCCCACGTCCATGCCGCTTGCCATCCCGCAGTGTCTCTGGGCTGACCTGAGCACCGCACCGGGTGCCACGGCTGCCGACACCGCACCGGGTGAAGGGGTCCGCAGCCGGCCGCAGCGCCAGGCGCAGCGGCAGTGGTAGCGGCAGCGCCAGCGGCACGCCATGGCAGGTAGCCGCTGCCCCCGCAGCTTGCGCACGGACGTCGCCGCCTGCAGCTGCCAGCGCTGTCTCCGCCTGCGCCACCTGCCGCCACGCCGCTATGTCATACAGGAAGACCAGCAGTCGCACAGGCGATGCGGCCGCCTCACGCGGCGCTGGCGTCGTGGCCACCGCTGCGCGCTCCCGCTGCGCCGCCGCCCGCCCCTTGCCTGCACCTAAGCGCTGGCCGCCGCCTGAGCCTGCCGTGCACGCTGCTGCTTTGGGCGTCCCGGTCGTGCTAGCCGCTGGAGACTGGGTTGCTTCAAGTGCGAGGCTGGCATGGAGAGGCACGCACACGGCCCGGCCCCGCCACGACAGCTTGGCACAGCCCTGCAACACGACCACTGCCTGCGCCGGCTGTCGCGGCTGTTGCTGCTGCAGCTTCTGCTGCGGCCATGGCTGGCTGTCCTCGAGGATATCTTTGCATGCCCACAACACTGACACACTGCGACCGGGCGCACACGGCCAAGGACATGCCGGCGCCGGGCCTGGAGGCTGCGAGCCTTCGTCCTGTGGCTCGCTGTGTGCGCCGGGCCGTGGACTTCGACTGGGCGCCGTGGAGCCCCCGGAGGTACCGGCACTGGCAGGTGTCAGCGAAGAACAGTAGGCCTCGTTGCCGCCCCCAGGAGGCAGGTACAGGTCCGCCCCATCTCGATGCTCCCTCAAGAACCCCTGCAGGCTCAAGCTGCCAGCGGCGACGCCGCAAACGGCCGCGCTGCAGCTTGGCAAGAACAGCCGGAGGCTGTGCCTGTTACAAAGGGCGGGCCGCGTTTCGGACCCCTGGATCGCCATCAGGACTTGTTCAGTGTAAGTGTTTCATATTGAGCAATGTGTTCTCAGAGGAAATGCGGCAGCCGTGGGCTCGTCTCCCGCCAAGAGCCGGTTCACTCGCATGCGGCGGACCGTCTGGGTATATCGGCGTATGCCTCGCTCAAAATGCGCACCTCCTGCGACACGCTAGTGCATGACACTAAATTAATAGAGAAGCGTTAAGGTGGACGCGTCGCCTCGACTTGCCACAGAAGTTGGTCTTGCAACGTCCGCGCTGAGTCGCGGGGTTTACGCAACCGAGCCTGGCGGGCCCCAGATCAACCTTGTTTCACGCCGTGTGAGTCCTTTATACCGTGTCATATATTGGCCCTGAGTTTGGCCCTGTGGAAGGAACCAAGAACGCATCATGTTGGGCCAGCTCTTCAACAAGGAGACGCAGGCTATCTTCTTCAACTACAAGGAGAAGCCCGTGCAGCGCATGCTTGATTTCGACTTCGTCTGCGGTAGGGCTCTCTCGCACGTGCCATGTTGGGCCATTTGCGCAATTTCCAGCGCTTCGCGAGCGATCTGGCGATGCATTGGTTGCGCGCAGGACGCGAAACTCCTTCTGTCGCTGCCCTGGTGACGCCCGGCAGCTCGGGCGGCTTCCAGAAGCTGTTCTTTGGCAAGAACGAGATAGGTGCGTTGGGGCACTACGTCGGGGTGCCCCGGACCTCTCGGCCTCGGTCCCTGTCCTGGCGCGTGGCGGCGGCGAGCCGCGGGCTAGGCTGTGGAGATTTGGTGGGGATAAGAGGGTGGGGTTGAGGAGGGAGGCAGGGAGGGGCGCGCAATTGAGGGGGAACACGGCCGGCACAAAGCAGGACTACATTGGGGTAACCATTCATGATTGGTTAGGGGGGCGCGGGTCTACCACACCGCCTGGCTTGCAGCGCGACGTGGTGGAAGCAGTGCTACGCATTCCGGAGTGCGAGGGGCTGTCCCTGCAACCGCTAATGCGGCGCAGCGGAGCGGCAGCGGAGATCGGGCGCATGGCGGCAGTAGCGGCGGCAGCGGGGCTGCAGCGGCGCACGGCTCCCTTCCCCGCCTACCTGCTGGCATGGGCGGTGCCTAGCTAGGTCCATAGGACAAGCAGTAGCAGCAGCAGTAGCAGTAGCAGTAGCAGCAGCAGCAGCAGCAGCAGCAGCAGTAGCAGTAGCAGTAGCAGCAGCAGCAGTAGCAGCAGCAGCAGTGGCGGCAGCAGCAGCGGCAGCAAGCGGTGCATCATGGGGGAGTCGGAGGGCGGAAGGCGGGGGTGGGGGTTGTCTCAAGGGTGCCAGAAGGGTGCCACAAGGGTTTGTAGCCTACCCGTCCTGTTGTGTCCTCCCTTCCTGCAGCCACCATGACACTCACATTTCCCACTTCCCATTGCCCTGCTGCTGTCGTCGGCCCCTCCCCGCCATCGCGGCCGCCCAGCTATCCCCGTGTACGGCAGGTGAGCGGCGTGGGGGGCGCAGCGCAGCGCCGGTCGTGTATGCCTTGGTCTGCGCACGAAGCACGGAGCGTGGCTGGGCGTGCGCGCACGCCAGAAGGGTTCAAGGGGCCAACAAGCCTCAATCAATGGCATCCTATGCGGTGTTGCAAGGGCCTGGGGCCCATGTCAGGAATTCGCATTTCGGGGGCCTTCCTGGTCCGCTTCGATTGCTGCTGTCCTCATGCGCCGCCGCCCAGCTCTTCATTGACGTGTGCTGTGCCCAACGATCCACGACCCGCAGCATCGCCGAGGCCACCCGCAAGCACCCCAAGGCCGATGTGTTCATCAACTACGCCTCCTTCCGCAGGTGGGGGCGGGGCGGGCGGGGTGGAGGAGGCGTAGGGTGACGCGGTTTGCGAGGGCGATGAACTGGTGATGGCGGGTGTGAAAGGCGGGTGTGCGCTGGGGCCGGTGGACGGCAGGCAGCAGCAGAGGTGCTCTGCAGGTTGGTTTGAGCTTGGTTTGAGCTTGGTTTGAGCTTGGTTTGAGCTTTTCGCCTTGACGCTCCGCCCCTCCTGTTTCCATGTGTTTCTTTCATACCTTGCCTTGCCTGCCTGCCTGCCTGCCTGCCTGCCTGCCTGCCTGCCTGCCTGCCCGCCTGCCTGCCTGCCCGCGCACAGCGCGTACGAGAGCTCGCTGCAGGCGCTCAACAGCGCCACGCTGCGAGTCATCGCCATCATCGCGGAGGGCGTGCCGGAGAAGGACACCAAGCACCTCATCGCCGTGGCCCGCGCCAACAACAAGGTCATCATCGGGCCCGCCACCGTGGGCGGCGTGCAGGTGCGCCGGGGGCAGTCCGGCAGCGGCAGGCGCAGCCGCGGAGGGAGTGGGGGAGCGGGGAGATGGGGGTTGCAAGGGTGGTTTCGGGCAAGCGGTGCAGCAGGCGCTGAGGACCGGCAGGCGGAATGGGGTGAGGGGCGCTATGTGCGGGCCGTGTAGCGTCGAGCACGCACACGGGGCGTCAGCTTATGGGCTGGAGGGGCTCCCGGAGCGACCAGACCAGCCCACATACATTGAAATGGTCTCGCCTCCATGACCAGACCAGACTCATCCGTGCACCTTCGCCTGCCTTCCCCCTCCCCTCCCTTCTCCCCTCCCCCTTCCCCCTCCCTACCCCGCTGCAGGCCGGCGCCTTCAAGATCGGCGACACCGCCGGCACGCTGGACAACATCGTGGCCTGCAAGCTGCACCGCCCCGGCTCCGTGGGCTTCGTGTCCAAGTCGGGCGGCATGAGCAACGAGATGTACAACGTGCTGGCGCGCGCCACCGACGGCCTGTACGAGGGTGTGTGTGTGGTGTGGTGTGGTGGGGTGGGGTGGTTCAGAGGAGGCGGGCGGGGGAAGGGTTGTGAACATCACACCGAACTCGACGGCGCCCAAGCGGTGGGGGGGGGCGGGAACACGAGTCGGGCCGTGTATGGTGCCGTGGGGGGAGTGCCGCGGCCACTGCCTCGCTTGCTGTGGCACGGGGCCCGCCGTACAGCCAGCGCCGTACTTCCGGTATGCACGCACTCAGCTTGATGTCGGTCCACTCCAATCTCCAACCCGCACTGCAGGCATCGCCATCGGCGGCGACGCCTTCCCCGGCTCCACCCTGTCCGACCACTGCCTGCGATACGAGGTCCGGCGGCGGCGGCGGCGGCGGCGGCGGCGGCAGCAGCAGCGGCGGGGTTGGGAGCCCACAAGGGGGGCAGCAGGGGACCTGGCAGCGGCCGGGCGTGCTCGCGCCCAGGGCTGGACAGCATGCACCGCCGCGTCCAGCAGCAGCAGACCGCAGCCCCGTGACCGATTGGTTTTGCTTGATTGTGGGGTCCGCCCTCCCCCCATTCTCTCCCCATCCTCTTCCCGCCCCCACCCCCTCCTGCCCTCTCTCCCGCCCCCGCCCCCGCCTCTGTCCCGCCCCCACCTCTTCCCCCTCCTGCCACTTCTCCCAACCCCCCAACCCTGCGCACCCCTCACCCCCTGCAGCACATCCCCGCCATCAAGATGATCGTGGTGCTGGGGGAGCTGGGCGGCACCGACGAGTACGGCCTGGTGGAGGCCATCAAGGCCGGCGCCGTCACCAAGCCCGTGGTGGCCTGGGTGAGGCGGCGCCGGGGCGGGCGGGGCGGGGAGTGGAGGGCGGGCGGCGCTCGGGCGGCGCGTGGGTGCTCCGGCAGGGGCGCACACCTCAACAATGTGTGTGCGCGCGTGCACACGCGCGGATGGCGAGGAGCGGGCGGGCGGGCTTGTGGCAGGGGGCCTGCGGGCGTGCCGGCGGCGGCTCACGCCCCCTTCCCGGCTGTGCTGCTTGCTCTTCTTCCTACGCCGCATGTGTGCGCTCCCGGCCCGCAGGTGTCGGGCACGTGCGCCAAGCTGTTCAAGAGCGAGGTGCAGTTCGGGCACGCCGGCGCGCGCAGCGGCGGCGACCTGGAGAGCGCGCAGGCCAAGAACGCGGCGCTGCGGGAGGCGGGCGCCGTGGTGCCGGAGTCGTTCGAGGGCCTGGAGGCAGCCATTAAGTGAGCAGCTCAGCGCGGGAGGGGGGGTTGTGAATACCATCCCAAGCTAAATCCAACCAAACCAAACCAATGCGTGTGCGTCAGTGCATATGGGGGGTGGACGGCGGTGCAGGGGAGGGGTTGGCGGCGCAGGGGAGCGGGAGGGCGCAGCGCGCCTCGAGCCGGTGAGGGAGCGAGCAGCCGGGCCCCCTCTGCCCGCCCATGTGTTGGTTCGGGTGCCGCGGCTGCAAGTGCAAATACGGTACCAGCGCCATGAGTCTCCGCGACATCCCTTTCATACACAGTC
The DNA here is from genome assembly GCA_016834605.1 of Chlamydomonas incerta. Classification (NCBI taxonomy): domain Eukaryota; kingdom Viridiplantae; phylum Chlorophyta; class Chlorophyceae; order Chlamydomonadales; family Chlamydomonadaceae; genus Chlamydomonas; species Chlamydomonas incerta. The sequence continues at coordinate 614,417 of JAEHOC010000015.1, forward strand.
TTTGTGTTTAAACTGCACTTGTGTCCTCACACATTCACTCTCTCCACCCGGCCTACGGTGCGGCAGGGCCCTGTACGACAAGCTTGTGGCGGCGGGCACCCTGGTGCCGGCGGCCGACGTGCCCGCGCCCGCCATCCCGCAGGACCTGGCGGCCGCCGTGGCGGCCGGCAAGGTGCGGGTGGGGGAGCGGCCGGGTTGGGTTGGGCGCAGGCCGCAACCGATGGGCGGGACTGCTGCTCCGCGCGCCGGCGCTGGCGCCACGCCGCGCGCTCCCACCAACGTCCCCGCGCAGCCTGCCTTGCCCCGGTGAAAGGCAGGGCAGCGTGCACCACGGGGTTGCCCCAGCCGACGGGGGGCTGCATACGGCGCAGCCCATGACCCCGCACCCATAATGACACAAGCCTGCCGCTGCCGCCCGCTGCCTGCCCGCTGCCGCCCGGCCCGCCCGCCCGCCCGCAGGTGCGTGTGCCCACGCACATCGTGTCCACCATCTGCGACGACCGCGGCGAGGAGCCCACCTACTACGGCGTCACCATGTCCGAGCTGATCGAGGGTGGGTGTGGTGGGGTGTGTGGTGGGGCCGTGGAGTGGCCGTGGGTGTGGCCGTGGAGTGGGGGGGTGGGTGGGGGCTTGTGGTGGAGTGGGTGGGTGGGTGGGCGGGTGTGGTGGGTGCGGCGGTGGAGTGGAGCGGGCCGCCGATGGGAAGGGGGAGGGGAGGGGCACGGGGCTGGGTGGGGGGAAGGGTTTTAGTAGCGAAAGGTGCTGGGCGGACCGTGGGGCCTCGAGGCGCACCAGCTCCCCACACGCTCCTGCGCCTCACCGCGATTGGGGGATGGGCCGCGCCGCCCTGTGTGACCGCGCCGCCGCCGCCGCCGCCGCTGCTGCCGCCGCCCCGCAGGCGACTACGGCATCGGCGACGTGATCAGCCTGCTGTGGTTCAAGCGCAAGCTGCCCAAGTACGCCACCAAGTTCATCGAGGTGCGGCGCGGCGCGGCACCGAGCTGCTGCCGGCGGCGACCTGCACGTGCGCATGCGTCGTGCGTGTGATACGTGCCTGTCATCGCACACAGTAGCATTAGCAGTGCCCAGCGGCCTCCCACTCCCAGCCTCCCATGGCCCCGTAGCGCCATCCTGTTCACCGCATATCTACACACACACGTACGTGTAAACCCTCATCCGTCGCGTCACGCGCGCCGCCTCGGCCGCGCATCATGCCTGCATGCCTCCGCAGATGTGCGTCATGATGTGTGCCGACCACGGCCCCTGCGTGTCGGGCGCGCACAACGCCATCGTGACCAGCCGCGCCGGCAAGGACCTGGTGTCCTGCCTGGTCAGCGGCCTGCTCACCATCGGGCCGCGCTTCGGCGGCGCCATCGACGACGCCGCGCGGTGAGCCGCCGGGGCGCCGTGGCGCGCGCGGCGTGCAGCAGTGTATCGCATGTCCGCACTGCGCGCTCGGCGTGGCGGGAATGGGGGCGCGACGGGGACAAGTTGGTGCGTGGGAGCCGATTGCACACTGCACAACCGCCCACCCCACCCCTTGCATCAGCCGGGCCTCCGTCTAGCTCGTGTGGTTCAGCCTGGGTTGGCGTCCACAACCCCCACCCTAAACCCAATGGCTCCTGCCTCCTTCCTCCGCCCCCGCCTCCGCCCCCGCCAACGCCTCCGCCCCCGCCCCCTTCCTCCGCCGCCGCCCCCGCCTCCGCCGCCGCCTCCGCCTCCGCCGCCGCAGCTACTTCAAGGTGGCCTGCGACGCGGGCCAGACGCCGTCCGAGTTCGTGGAGGGCCTGAAGCGCAAGGGCATCCGGGTGGCGGGCATCGGGCACCGCATCAAGTCCAAGGACAACCGCGACAAGCGCGTGGAGCTGCTGCAGAAGTACGCGCGCAAGGTGAGGGGCGGGTGGAGCCGTGGAGGGGCGTGTGGTGGAGGGGCGTGTGGTGGAGGGGCGTGACGGCGGTCGTGGTGCGGGTGTGGGGATGGGGGCTTGCAAGCATGGTTGATTGGAAAAGCGGTGCAGCAGGCGCAGGCTGATGAAAGTGGGGCTCCTGGTGAAGAGAGCCGGTGAACAGGCGGGTGGGAGGGGCGGTGGGAGGCCTGTCTATCTTGGGGGCCTGATGCGGGTCTGCTGGTGAGGGAGCCAGCCTGCATCCCAATCTGAGTGCGTGTGTGGAGCCTCTGCCGCCATACATGGCCCACCCTCTCACCCTCTCACACCCTCACACCCTCTCACCCCCTTCTATGCCCCACCCTTGCAACCCCCCCTCCCCAACCCCAGTTCTTCCCCTCCACGCGCTACCTGGACTACGCGGTGGACGTGGAGACCTACACGCTGCAGAAGGCGCCCAACCTGGTGAGAGGTGGCGGCGGCGGCGGCGGCGGCTGCCCTGTTGGATAGGGGGGGACTGCTGGGTTGGTGCGGGTGCGGGTGCGGGTGGGGCAGCTCCCTCCAGAGCCCAGAGAGCAGCCTACCGGTTGGACCCAAAGAAACCGGTCCAAAAACCAGAGGGAGGTGGAAAGGAGAGGATGCGGGAGGGGGGCGGCGTGCACCGTATGCCGTCCCGGAACCTTGTGCCTCCGCCTGGTAAACACACAACCCCATCCGGCCGCCCCACTTCGGTAACGACTTCGAGACGCAGTCTTCAGTGCACCTGTACCGCTTTTCCAACATCCTTGCAACCCCATCCGCCACCCCCCCGCCCGCCCCCGCCCCGCCGCGCCGCCAGGTGCTGAACGTGGACGGCTGCATCGGCGCGCTGTTCCTGGACCTGCTGGCCTCGTCCGGCTGCTTCAGCGACAAGGAGGCGGCGGAGATCGTGGAGATCGGGTGAGGGCGGGGCGGGGCGGGGCGGGGCGGGAGGTGGGGGCGGGGCGGGGTGGGGCGGGGCGGGGTGGGAGGTGGGGCGGGAGGTGGGGGTGTCTGGGTCAGGGATGGGAGGGGAGGGAGGGGAAGGGAAGGGACGGGAAGCAAGGGGCGGCGTAGCCATTTTGGGCCCGGGGGCGATCAGCTCTCCTGCACTCCTGCTGCATTCATGCCCCCGCGCGCAAGCTCGAGCCGCTGTCCAAACCGTCTCCTGCAACCCCCTCTGCTCCGCCCTGTAACCCCCCCCCCTGTGCTCCCCGCCGCCCCCTGCAGCTACCTGAACGCGCTGTTCGTGGTGGCGCGCTCCATCGGCCTGGTGGGCCACGCGCTGGACCAGAAGCGGCTGCAGCAGCCGCTGTACCGGCACCCCTGGGAGGACGTGCTGTACACCAGCTAGGGAGGGGGATGCGTGTGCGTGTGTGTGTGTGTGTGTGTGGAGGCGGAGGAGCCGGAGGTCGGGGCGGAGGTAGGGGGCCGGGCGCCCTGCTGGCGGGTAGGTGGTGTAAAATTGGTGAGCGGTGGGCGGCGGCGTCGCCGAAGGCGACGGCGGCGACAGACAGGCGGGCGCGGCTGCGCCGCGCTGTGGCGGCGGCCGTAGCATGATGAGCGGAAGGTGGGGGAAGGCGGAACAGCTGGAGTGTTGCCGAATTCGGGGGGCCCAGCGGTTTGGGCGGCACGGGTGGGAAGGCATAATGGACAGACGTGTCACGTGTGACAGGCAGAGATGCCGATTTTGGCTGGCGGTGAGCTCCGGTTGATTGATAGTGCGCGGCAAGTACTACGGTATTGGAAGGTGTTGGAGAATGGAGAGACTTCGAGTCGTGCGCAGTCTGCCGGCTCACATCAGTGCACGTCGTGATGAAGGCGTGGGCTGATGAAAGACCACCACACGAGCCAAGCAATCCTGGCCGGGGTTGGATTGCGGTTGCGCACTGCTGGGTTGCCTTCCTGAATGGATGCACAAAGTGGCGTCAAACCGACAAGAATGCCCCAAGCAGCACACATGCAGCTCTGTCTGTATTTTGTTTTTGACACATGCAGCTCTTGCGCACAGAGCATCTCAAGTAAGCTGTCTCAAGTCTCAACTGCATGTGTGCACCGGGCCCCCACGGCGCCAGCTTCCGGCCCCCCGCAACGCCTTCCACCTCGCCGGAAAGCCGGCCCCCCGCCCCCCTATCCCCACCTCTCCTGGGCTGCAGTTCCGCCCCCCCCCTGCACCCGGCAGCGTGCAGAATAGGTGCCAACTTGCTGGGGGGGCCTGCGTAACACGCAAGACGCAACCCATTCGCACCCCGCCCTCAGCCACCGTCAAGCAATACGGTGTTCCTCGTGTAAGGCACTCGTTCACAGCCGGTCCCCTATGGTCGGCTGTATCACAACTGCTTCGCATTGGCTACGCGCACCGTTTAATTCACGCGAGCGCGCCGTTTCGCTGCGTAGCGGGAGGGTCCAGGGGACGGTTCCGGCCCGGACTCCGCGGCGCCCGCAATGGGACCGTGACTGGGACTTCCCTGTTGCGAGGGGTGTGGGCCAAAATCTATTTCTATGAATCGACTTTGAATCTGACTGAGGGTACTTGTGATCAAGTTTGAAGGGGGTACGGTCGCTTGAGGTAGGGTCATTGGCTGTGACTCACGTCCGATACGGTCAATACGGCTCCAATTGATTGGGTTCCCCCAAAACTGGAGGCGCATTAAACCCCCACAGAGCGTCAACAGGATACTTAAACTTGCGCGTGTTTTACGTAGCGCTGCGACATACACGCGCGCAGCGAGCGCGCCTGCGCTTATAATCGTTCCCAGAGGACAAGCAAGGTTTACAGGTGGGTGCCTACGCCGACCGTTCAGTGACCTGTCAATAAGGTCCAGCATTTTATTGATCGATGCGTGCGGGGCAGCGCCCGGGGCAGCGGGGCGGGCGCTTACTGGTCGCTCGCATGCACACCACACTTTGCCGCCTGGGCGCTCGGTCATCACGGTTTCTGTGTTATTGATACATGACACACAGGTGCATCCTATCCGTAAAAGGTGGAGGCGCCAGCGGCGAAACGCGCGATGTGGAGTGTTAGGCATCCCGGTGCGGCGTCGCGGCAAGCGCGACGCAGCCGTAGCGACTGCAGCAGAGCAGCGGCCGTAGCGCTGATTCTGCTGGCATGCGTATGCCATGTAAGTTCACACCGCCGACTTGCAGGGAGTCCGTGAGCCGCCGCTGCTGCTGCGCATACATGTGTGCCACCTTGCACATCTTCCTCGACCAACCAAGCCCGCCGGTGCTTGTCACGTTGCTATCGTGTTGCCCAGGTACAACACGCGGGCGCAGGCATGGTTTTGCCACCCAACTGGGTGGAACCAAAGCCCGCTATGGCGGCTCTCTTTTTCCGCGTCGATTGGTCCGCGCTCGTGCGTAAGTCGATCGAATTGGCTGCATCCCGCGCGCCGCATGCATGCATCGGAAGCTAGCGGGGGAAGCCAGCAGGCAGGCGCACCGCTTTTTAGTGTACCGTACGGCGCGACAGACGGACCGTACGTACCGTACCTGCCGCATATATATGCACCTGCCTGCTGCTCAATCAACACAGATCAACAAGCCTTGCACGCACGCACCCACGCTAGCTACCCACACCACGCACACTGCCACGCAGGTTCCGCAAGACTCCCCGACCTGGAGATTGCTGTGGGCTGGCTGGCTGGCGGCCAGCGTTACGAGCTGAGCTTCTCACGCTGCGGCAGTACGGTACGTGCGCGCGCGCGCGCCCTTGATTTCCTTAGTTCATCGTGCCATGACCTGGCTAGACCTGGCATATGCATGGGCGTGCCTGCTGCGCGCCTGCCTGCGGTGTGCCCCCAGCGCGCGTGTGGGCCTGCCGTGTGGCTGCAATATTGCGCTGGGCGGGCTCCCTTTCCTCCAACAACTTCTCACGCCACACATGTTCATTTGCCGCCCATCCAAGTCTTCTGTTCTCAAACACACTCACACGCACGTACGGCCCCGCCTGCAGGACGGCAGCGGGTACAACGAGGTCCGCGGCGGCCTGTACGGCGGCGACAGCCTCATTACCCACGCCAACGAGACGTACGAATCCGCCTACTGGCCCCTGGGTCGCACTCCGGACCCGTCCGTCTACGACGTGTGTGTGCGCTGGCTTGATTTCGTGCCGCCCCTGAACGCCAGCATGACGGTCTGGCGCGACGGTGGCGCGCGGCTGGTCGCGTCACGCTGGACGTGAGTGCGCCGCCGGCTTACCAGTAGCACGCAGCGCGCGCTAGTTAGTTTGCATGCACGCGCGAGTAACGGCGCATTTAGTTGCTTGATGCATGCGCTCGATCGCCTCGCGTGTGTGCATGCGTGTCATTGGTGTGCCCCGGCCCCCCTCGCTCCATCCCGCCGGCCCCCTACCTGCCTGGCCCGCCCCGTGCGTGGGATGTGCATGCCGCCGGCAACACATTAACTTGTGCGCATCTATCATCACACGACGAGGAAACGCCACAACGCCATGCTTTCGTTTATTTGCGCCTCTCCCTGCTCCCCCTCGTTTCCCGCGCGTACGTACGTAACCTTACTACTTCTGCTCGCTGCTGCCGCACCACATAATACTGCCGCGCCTACTTACACCGACCGCCGCCTCAGGATCTTCGCGAAGCCCGGCCTCGACGTGTTCACGGTCCGCGAGAGCCTGTGCAGCCCCACAAACCCTGGCTACATCGGCTCATACGACTACGTCAACGACCGGGCCTTTGTCGTCGACCGCAGCCCCAGCCCTCCCATGCCCCGGCCGCCCATGCCGTCGCCGCCGCGGCCGTCGCCGCCACCGCCCGTTCCCCGTGGCGCGTTGGCGTTTGATGTGTCCTGGGCTGAGATCCCCTCTACTGGTGAGCGCCAAGCAAGAGATTGGCCACGAATAAATGCTGGTGGCTGAGGGGTCTATGGTGTGCCTGTAGCTATCTGTGCACGCGTTTACCGTACCAGCAGCAGCACACGCCCTTCGTCTAATTTGCTTCCATGCCGCCGTACGTGGCTTGCTGTTAAACGTGCCGCCCCGCCGTGCATACCTGCGCGCTCATCAAGCAAGCTATCACATCATCACGCGTTCATGGGCATTATCGAATTTATCACATGCATGCTCCGCGCACCCGTTTACTGACACGGCCTGTTGCACATGCGCGCAGCGGCTGCCACCACGTCAAGCCAGACAACCACGGGCGGTGTCAGCGGCCACCGCCGCCGGCAGGCCTTTGAGCTGGACAGCGCCTGCCCCGACCCGGAGGCCGCCCTGGCCGAGCACAACCGCGTTCGCGCGCTGCACCGCGTGCGGCCCCTGCAGTGGAACAAGACACTGGAGCAAAGCGCCACGGTATGTACATGCGTGCGTGGAATACTACCATCCAGCGTAGCGCAGCGTCACCCAGCCACTGCCGCCCTCTGACATGCTTGGGGATGGAGGCACACCAGTAATGATGTAAATTCCCCACGCATGCATGCACGCGCGCCTTCGCCTACCTGGGAGGGGAGGCGGCGCGGCGTGACATCTTGTTACGTACGAAACGAAGGGCCTGGGTTATTATTGACAGCTGTCTGTGTCTTGCTTTCTACTGCACGCTCGATGCTTTCAGGATTGGTCCCGTCACCTGGCCCAGAACAACAGCTGCGGGTTCGTGCACTCGCGCTACGGTGAGAACCTGCAGATGGCCTACAGCACGCCTGCCCTGGACAACACTTGTGTTCGGGCCACCCAGCAATGGTACACGGAGGTGCGTATATGTGTGTGTGTAGCTGTGGTGAAAAGGGTGTGCTGGTGAGGGCAGTGAATGACGGGGCGGTGCGTGGCACGGGTTACAGCATCGCATGAACGTGCTGCTGACTTTGTGGCCGCCATCTATTGCTGCATGCCAGGAGCTCTGGTACAACTACACGACCGGCGGCACAAACAAGCCCGGCTATCAAGTGGAGCATTTCCTGGTAAGACTATTCAACGAGCGACAGCCAGCTCCTGATGCACAACGACCATAACCCCGTGCCACAACCCCCTTTGCCCATCCATCGGCCGGCGCACCTTCCATCTTGCTTCACGCACCACACACGGCGGCGGCATGACCTGTCACGCACCCATCTATCCATCCACGGCCAACCCACGCCTTCATCTCCGCTACTCTTGCTGCCTTGCGATTTGCAGGCCATGATCTCACCGGGCTTTGACCAGCTCGGCTGCGGCGTGGCCTGGGGCGCAACCGCAGGCGGCGACATTTGCAACCTGATCACCTGCCACTATGGCACGGTTGCGCCACCGCGCGCCAATGAGACACAGACTGTGAGTCCCACAGAGTCGCATCTAGCTATCAGCAGTATGAGGAAAATGGTGCAGCTACGGCGTAAGCGTGTGGTAGCGCCTGCCACAATACCCGTTGCCTGCTGTTGCCTTCCCTGTTTACGGTTGGTGCACGCAGATCACGAGGCCAAACTGCGTGCCGCCGGGCGACTTTTGCTCGCGCTCCACCTCCCGCATGATGGAGATCGACTGCGATGGCGACGGCAGGCTAGACAAGGTCAGTGCGGGCGTGGGTATCGGGTTGGTGGGGTGTGTAGGTGATTCCCCCGCAAGGGAGTGTGCGGGGAAGTGAAGTCCACGGTTTGGCACGGACACGGCATCCCAAGCTTTCGCGTCGCTGTCCTGCTTCTGCAGTCTTTTGTATGATTACATGCATAGTTTTATTTACTCCTAATTAACCTTTGACTATAGCGAACGACCAGGGCGACCACCGCGCTCGGCCCTCCCGATGTGCAGCTTATTGTTCTATAATCAGTTTCATTTGATCAAAAATCAAACATTTATGCTTCAAATCAAATTGGAGTGCAAACGAGCGATCCACAAAGCTTGGTGACAGCCACCGCCACAAACGAGGCACGTCGCTTACCTGCCACCCGACGCTGTGTCACGCTTCTACAAATGTAGGTGTGCATCGACGAAGCTGACGGCTCGCGCGGCACCGTGATCAGCAGCCAAGGCTGCCAGGCTGTGTGGCCTGCGGCGCCCGTCAGCAGCTGCCCCGCCGCCTTCGGTGCGTGTGCGCGAGCGCATAGTCATGCGGCGACACACGCATAGCGGGCCGCTGGCGCGCGCGGCTACTGCAAGCTTGTGTGACGCATGCCCGCCGGACTCGGGGCGTTACTCCCTTACATGCACGCTGATGCTTCATGTTGAACACCTAGCTACATGATTACCCTTTCCAAAAGGATGCTTGCCGCCGTACTGAGCGCGTGTGTATGCCACGCGCAGGTAACGTGACGCAGTACGACCTAGATGTGGTGGTGGCCTGGTCTGACACCGCGAGCAGTGAGCAGCTGGAACTCAGCTCCACGTTCCCCGCCGTTCGCGGCGGCCGATACGGTGGTGACAACGTGGTCCAGCCCGGCAAGCCCGCCAATACGGAGTCCGCCTTCTGGCCCGCGGGCGCCCAGCCCGATAGCGCGTGAGTTGGGAGGTGGGAGACTCACCGTACACAATCTGGGGTAATGGCATCATCACAGCAGGGCATTGGGGACACGGTGGGAAACGGAAGAAGGTATACGATAATACGAAGCGCCGCCGGCTCAGCCGCTTCGCACTGCACCATGTCCCGTCCTAACCGATCACATCGCCCCCATCCCCCGCATGCACTTCCGCCACAACAACACAGCGTCTACCACGTCTGCGTGCGTTGGTTTGCCACCGTCAACGACGTCGCGCTCTACACCACCGCCGCCGCAAGCCCCACGCTCAACGTCACGCTGCGCGTCAGCCTCAACGGCAACGCCGCGTCCCCGGTCGCCGTCACCTGGAAGGCGGTGCCCTACGGCAGCGCGCTGCTGGCCAACCAGACCTGCGGCCCCGCCGCCTCCGGCTATATCGGCTCCTACACCTACACCACGCCGACCGCCGCGCCGCCGCGCCCGCAGAGCCCGCCGCCGGCGCCGCTGCCCGCGGGCTTTGTGCTGCCGGTGTCTCCCAAGTACGAGGCGCTGCGCATCCGCGCCGCATGGGAGCGCCTGCCGCCGTTGGGTACGTGCCGCCATTGCCGTGTGCGCGATGGATGGGTGGACGATTTCCGGCATGGGCATGGGAACAGGAGCTGCAGCCTACGTTGGCTCGCGTCACCTTCCTAAACACCGCGCGCGTGCGTCGGTGCGCACATGCATGCACGCACGCACGCGCCTAACCTGCTAACGCTTCTGCTGCATGCCGCGCCCTTATTGCTTGCAGTCGCGGACACCTCCCCCACGGCCGCGCCCTTCGACCCCGCCGCCTTCACCGATTTTGACCTTGCCGTGGGCTGGTCGTACGGCGGGCAGGGCTACAAAGTGGACGTGCTCAGCGGCCGCGTGCGCGGCGGGCGCCTCATCTCCGACAACACCAAGACGCTGTTCAACTATGAGGACGTGATCTGGAACACCTCCATCCCCGACTCCGCCAAGTACCACGTGTGCGTGCGGCGCTACGCGCCGCCCGCCGTGCCGCCGCTGCGCTACAACGTCAGCGCGCTCATCTACCGCTTCGGCGGCGGCGCGCCCGTGGCGCGCGTGTGGCGCGCGTTCGATGACCTTGGTCTGGTCATGAGCGATGGGGAGTACACCTCGTACATCTGCTCGCCCGCCGCCGTCGGCTACCTCATGTCGTACACGTACGTCGACTTTGCGCGGCCGCCCGCCACCGTGTCGCCGCCGCCCGACCCGCCCAGCCCGCCGCTCCGGCCGCCCAGCCCGCCGTCGCCCGCGCCCCGGCCGCCGCGGCCCTCGCCTGCGCCGCCTCGGCCGCCGCCGCCGTCGCCGGCGCCGCCTCTGGCCTGGGTGCTCACGCTGGCTTTGTCGTGGCAAGATGCGCTCGGTAAGGGATGCGTGTGAGGACTAGCGCCCCCTCGTGGTTGCACCCCCACGCTTCCTCGCCTGTTTCACACCGTGCAGTGCTTGCATGCATGCGCGTGGCGGGTTGGGTGGGGGTTCTGTCAGTGAGCGCAAGCGGCTAACACACACAATGCACACTCAAATTGTGTTCGTCCCTCCTGCTCTCTTACCCGCACACAGGCGTGCTGACCAGCGCGGTGTGGGACCTGGACATGGTGGTGGCCTGGACCGACCCAGCCACTGGTCAGACCTTCGAGGTCAGCCAGCAGGCGCTGCCCGCCGCCCGCGGCGCGGTGTACGGCGGCGACAATGTCGCGCGCGCGCTGCCCACCTCCAACTACACCGCCGGCGGCGCTGCCGCGCTCAACGCAGAGGAGGTGGGCTGGGCGGTGCAGCCGGACAGCGCCACGTACCACGTGTGCGCGCGGCGCTGGCCGGCGGCGGTGACCTGGCCGGCCAACATGAACGTCACGCTGCGCGCGTTCCTCGGCGGCACCGGCGCCGCGCCGGCGGCGGCGGCGGTGTCGGTGGTGCTGCCGGCCACTGACGACGGCTTCCTTCCTACCAACACCAGCTGCGCCCCGGGCAGGAAGGGCTACGTCGGCGCGTACACCTACGCCGGCCCGACCACGCTGCCGCCGCGGCCGTTCAGCCCGCCGCCGCCGCTGCCGGCCGGGCCCGCGCTGCCCGTGGCCCCGCTGTACGAGAACTTCCGCATCCGCATAAGCTGGGTGACACTGCAGCAAGAGGGTGAGCCACGCACGGTGGTCTCGCGCCCACCTGCGTCCTGCGCCGCGCTTAGCTATTTGAACTTGCATCATGCGTGCACAAGCATGGTGTATACAGCCCGAGAACTCTGGATGGATGGACGGGTTCACGGGCGGATGCTTCCATGTCTGCGCCACACACACACACGCATGCACGCACGCGCTCACCCGCCCGCCCCGCCCCCCCCCCCCGCCCTTGCGCACACGCTGCTGCCGCGCACGCTCACATCCGGCACAGGCGTCAACACCTCGGCGTTCGTGGACCTGGACTCCGTCACATCCTGGCAGATCGCCAGCGGCACCTACCACGTGATGTACTACCTGGGCCGCGTGCGCGGCGGCCGCGTGGTTGCCGACAACTACGACACCGGCGCCGCCTTTGAGGACACCATCTGGAACACCACCGTGCCCGACGCCGCCAAGTACCACTTCTGCCTGCTGAATGCCGACGCGGTGGCCAGCCCCGCGCGCACCTTCAACGTGACCGTGTCCTACTACCGCTTCGGCGGAGGTGCGTGCTGGGTGCCGGGCGGGCGGGCGGTGGCGGGGACGGGGGCAGGGGCGGGGGCAGGGGCAGGGGCAGGGGCGGCGCGGCACCGCTGTGGACATAAGGAGATCCTGAGAGAAGCCGGCGGTTTGGTGCCTTGCATGCAGCGCGCACAACTAACGGCCCCCTTACCGCGTTCGGACTGGACCCTATTTGCCTGCACAGGCGCACCGGTGGCCCAACGCTGGCGGTTGGTGTCCGAGGAGGATTTCAACAACGTGCCTAGCAGCCTGAATGACTACGTGTGCAGCCCCAGCACCGCGGGATACGTGGACTCGTACACATTCGTGCCAATGCCGCGCCCGCCCCCCGCACCCCCCGCCCCGCCACCATCACCGCCGGCACCGCCCTCGCCCCCATCGCCCCCATCGCCCCGGCCGCCCGCTCCTGGCGGCAATGCGTCACCGCCCTCCCCTGCGCCGCCCTTGTCAAACTCCGCTACGCCCACGCCGCCTTCTCCTCGACCGCCCTCTCCCTCTCCTCCGTCGCCCAAGCCTCCGTCTCCTCAGCCGCCCTCGCCCCCGCCCGCTCCTACGCCTCCTTCTCCTCGGCCGCCCTCGCCCTCTCCTCCCTCGCCCAAGCCCCCTTCTCCTCAGCCGCCCTCGCCCCCGCCCGCTCCTAAGCCTCCTTCTCCTCGGCCACCCTCGCCCTCTCCTCCCTCGCCCAAGCCCCCTTCTCCTCAGCCGCCCTCGCCCCCGCCCTCTCCTAAGCCCCCGTCTCCTCGGCCGCCCTCGCCCCCTCCCTCTCCTAAGCCTCCTTCTCCTCAGCCGCCCTCGCCCCCGCCCTCTCCTAAGCCTCCTTCTCCTCGGCCGCCCTCGCCCCCGCCCTCTCCTAAGCCTCCTTCTCCTCGGCCGCCCTCGCCCCCGCCGTCTCCTAAGCCTCCTTCTCCTCAGCCGCCCTCGCCCCCGCCCTCTCCTAAGCCTCCTTCTCCTCGGCCGCCCTCGCCCCCGCCGTCTCCTAAGCCTCCTTCTCCTCGGCCGCCCTCACCCCCGCCCTCGCCCTCTCCTCCTTCTCCTCGGCCGCCCTCGCCCCCGCCCTCGCCCTCTCCTCCTTCTCCTCGGCCGCCCTCGCCCCCGCCCTCTCCTAAGCCTCCTTCTCCTCAGCCGCCCTCGCCCCCGCCCTCTCCTAAGCCCCCTTCTCCTCGGCCGCCCTCACCCCCGCCCTCGCCCTCTCCTCCTTCTCCTCGGCCGCCCTCGCCCTCTCCTCCCTCGCCCTCTCCTCCTTCTCCTAAACCGCCCTCGCCGTCCTCTGGCGGTGTTGGCGGTAGTGCCACGAGCAAAGAGGCGTCAGCAGCATCTGACCTACAGGCCTCCGAGATTGCAGCCGGCATCCCTGAGACTGCCACAGGTCCTGTCGATGCCGTCACTGTAGCGCCGACTGGTGCTGCGACGGATGCTGCGGCGGCGGCGAGGGCCGCATCAGATCCCCTTCAGACCGCTGCAGCCGGCGGCACCACGGCACCCGGCAGCGGCAGTGGTGGCAGCGGCGGCGGCGCGGAGGACGGCAGGGTGTCCAGGGCGCCTGCGACTGGCGTTGTCGTCGGCGCATCGGTGGCCGGCGGTGTACTTGCGCTGCTGGCTGGCGTCGGCGCCCTGGTGGCCGTGCGGCGGGCGCGGCGGGCGCAGGCCGCCCGTGTCATGCCGTTATAGGAGTGCTAATTAATTGCATGCACTGCTGGGATTCATCCGACATCGCGTGTGCACAATGGGCATTTTCAGCATCTAGCAGCTCCCAGTCGGCGGCGTGCAACAGATTGGCCTAGCGTTAAGACTTTTAGCTCACCCAGCTAGCAGGGTGTCCCAGCAATGGCCCCTTTTCATCCCTCGTGAGTGTGCTCCCTAGAGAACGAATTCATGGACGTGTGCCGTAGTGTATTCATCTCGTGGCTTGGGGGCAGGTTGTTGTGCGCATAGGTGCTGGGGGGCGCAGGAGCTTGTTGCAACCAGTCGGTCCTGCCTAGGCCGTGTCAGCAGCGGTCCACCGCACACGGTGTGCCTTCATGAGCGATTTTGCATTCATGATTCATCCTCAAGGACATGCTACGTGATTCTTCGTGTGACGGGCATGCGGTTTTTATACCTATTAGTAATTAGAGAGTCCTACCAGTGCAGGTGCGCGCCAGCGTCCATAAGGCACGTGGAGATGGGTGACTCCGGGAGGCTCGAAGTGGAAGCGGCTCAGCCCTTTGGTTGGAGACGCGCAGATCTTTACGTAGACGCAATAAAGTGTGCAAATGTGCAGTACGGCGGACTGGGGAAATCGGCCCCACTTTGGGACAGTTCTATCGGGGTGCTTGGGATGCCAGAGTGTTGTGGGACAAGGGGAGATTGATGGGGCGCCGCCCTTGAATTGGCCTTCGGGCGTAGAACGGACCGTGCTGCGGCAGTGCGGCAAACGAACACACTGCGTTTCGGGGCGCTGCCCTGAGTTGGGGCGTCGAGGCCGGGACCAAAATGTGCCTGAGGCACCTGCTTTGGGGCATGGTGTGGTAGAAGCCAGGCCATGCCCCTGGGAATCCAATTGCGCATCCTGACGTTGAAAGAAAGGCGGTACTTCGTACTTCGGGTGAGAAACATCAAAACGGCCTAGCGTGCCGGATCTCGCGCTGTGCTTGTGAGACTGCGCTTCCGCACAGATCAGGTGATGCCTTACGAGCCGCAAGCTTGGCGATGCTGGTGTATAGCGTGGCTTTGGCGGGTGGAGCTTTAGATTTAACACGAGTAATACCCTGTGGAGCGGGCAAGTTTTTCGGAACGGCCGCTTCCGCCGTCGCCATGAACTCACCTGTCATGACCTGGCGTGTGCGCGTGAGTGCCGTGTCATACGACCATTCGGTCGGGTTTGACCTTTCCTTTTATTAGAGCTTATGGGCAAGACAATAAAGCGTGCGCGCGTGCGTGCCCGGTGTCTTAAAAAGCCGCAGGAGCAAGACGTGTGCGGATAAGCGTGCCGTACCCGGATGGTGGCGCGGCAACAGAACGTTTCTCAGTGTCGGATTGTCGGAGAGAGCCAAACGCTCGTCTTCTGGCTCTCGTCCAGAGCGTGCTCCCTATTACAAGACCAACAAGCGTCCCTGTAACGGATTGAGATTGCCGTGACCTCAAATAGATCAAGGGGCTACCGGTAACCCTGCTCTCCTCGAGGCACAGTGCGTATCTGTCTCGCCATTCGTGCATCCACGACCCACAGCGGCACAGCCCAATGTCAGTCAAACACGTAAGGCACGTCATTTACTGTCCCGAGCACCCAAGCTTTGCGGAGGCTATCGACATGCCGTCCTCCCCCTCCCCTTCGTCCCTCGTCCTCTTCCTCCCCAATGCCACAGCCCCCACTCATCCTCCCCGTCGCTTCTCGAGCCCTCGCCCCTCGCCTCGCCGCCCCCGGACCCCATCGCGCCCTCCCGCCGGCGCGGCCTGCCGGCGCTGCTGCGTGCCGCCGGCGGCGCCCCTCGCCTGCCGCAGCAGCCGCAGCGCCCACGCGATCTGCGCGGGCGCGGCGCGCAGCGCATCTTCATCGCTGTTCACTTGCCCGCTCCAGGCCTCGTCGGTCGCAATCCAGCGCTCCACCGCCTTGAGGTCCTCCGGCGACAGCGGCGCGTCGGCTTGCGCCATCCGCCAGCGCAGGCCTACCATGGTGTGGTAGGACGCGCGCACCTTGCGCCCGGTCCGCTGCACGCCATGGGCTGTGGTGATGATGTCAGCGCCGGGCAGTGCGGGCGCAAGGCCGCGGGCGCGGGCCCAGTCTGCGGCGGGGTAGTTGCCCCGTGTGGCCACTTCCCAGACCTCGGCCGCAGTCAGCGCCGGGTCCTGCATGGCAACCGAGGGCGCGCGGCGTGCGGCGCGGCACAGGGCGTGCGTCAGTGGCGTCCAGGCGGGAGGCACCCACCTGGGGCGATTGTGGCGTGTGTGTGCCCCCCATGTGCCCCATGTGCGGCACTGATTTGGAATGAAGTGCACGCATACGCACACACGCACACGCACGCACACACACGCATACGCACATGCACACGTGCACACACACCTGGCCCGCTGCACGCATCCAGCCGACCGCCCACTCCGCGGCCTCCAGCGAGCAGCACGCCAGGATGGCTGCGTATGCGCTCCGCGTCAGCGGCGCCGCCAGCTCCTCCACCAGGTACCTGATCGCGCACAGGTCCGCGGCCTCCACCACCGCCGCACGCATGAGCCCTGTCCAGTCGGGGTCCATCGCGACCGTGGCCTGGCGCCGCTCGCGCCCCTTCTTCGGCGCCGCGAGAGCCGCGCTGGCCGACACGCCAGGGGCACCCGGGGCGCCAGCAGTGGCCGGCACCAGGCCGGCCGCCGCCGCCAGCCACCGCGCCACGTCCATGTCCCGGCCGGGCCGGCGCAGCGCCGCGAGCAGGTGCTGCCGGTGAACGCGATCGCCGCCGTGCCGCTGCTCCTGCTCCGCAAGCAGCTCCAGCAGGGGCACGCTGTCGGCGCGCGCCGCCGCCTGCCAGCTGATGTCGGTCACGACCAGCGGCTCCGTGGCATTGTGCGCTAGGTACGCAAGCGCCTCGCTGTCACCAGCGGCGACTGCCTCCTCCATGGCTGCTGTGCCCAGCGGCAGTCCGCGCGTGGCGTCGTCCTGGAGCCGCTCCAGCAGGCGGCGGTTGACGCGGCTGCCGTGTCGCAGGAAGCGCTGGGCACTGGCCCACAGTCGCAGCGTTGCGGGCTGCACGGCCGCGGCCGCGGCAGCTGGTGGAGCCTGCGGCCGCGGCTCGGCCTGCTTCTTTGTCCGCTTCGCCGCACGGGGCTTTGTCGTCTCGCAGTCATCTGCCTGCCCCGCTGCCTGCGTCTCCGCCTGCGCCTGAGTACCCTGCGCCAGCACCTGCTCCAGCCAGCCCCAGCGCTGCAGCAGCCACTCGACCTTGGCAGCCGCGTCAGGCGTGTCGCTGTTCAGCGCGGCAGCCAGCATCGCCTCGCCCTGGGACTGCAGCTTTGCTTGCAGCACCGCCGGGCGCGGCGCGGAGCGAGCGCCTGCGCCCGGCTCGGGCCGCCACGACTCCAGCGGCTTCTCCGCCGCCTCACCCGTGCCGACCCACATCGTGTAGAAGCGGGTCAACACCTGCAGCGAGCAGCCCCTGCAGATGGCGCCGAGCACGTCGGCCTTGTCGATGTCCATGCGCGGGTGGGTGCAGGGGTCGGGCGGGTGGCGCGCCTCCCGCTCCTGCGCCTGCAGCGCCTGCGCCTCTCCCGCCCAGTGTTCCAGCAGCTGGACGTGGCCGCAGCTGGCGGCATCGTACGCCAGCAGCGTCAAGGTGCCGAAGCAATGGCGGGACCGGTAGCCGACCTCGCGCATCCAGGACAGGACGGCCGTCTGGCCGGTGCGGTTGGCTGCCTCGGCCATGCTGTGCGGCTCGATGGCGGAGCGGCCCATGTGCTTGCGGATCCAAGCGCACACGTGCACGTGGCCGCTCGCAGCGGCCGCAGCCGCCACCTTCGGCTCATAGCCGCAGCCCTCGCGGAGCAGCAGGCGCTCAAGCACATCCAGGTCTCCCGCCGCCGCCGCGGCCGCGGCAACGTTTTCGTCAAGCCAGCCGCAGTGCGCGAGCGCAACATCCAGGCTGGCAGCGTCACCACTTGAGGCGGCGAGCTCGAGGATGCGGCGCCGCTGGTACCGGTTGAGCGCAGCCCAGGGTTCGGGGTGCCTCCAGTAGTCCACGAAGGAGGAACTGGGCCACGGGGCCACTGCGACCCGCTGTTTGCCGAGCGGCCCTGCTCCTGGGCGACCTTCTGACTTCCAGAGCTGACTCTGAACCCTGACCCTGACCGAACCCTGACCCTGACTCCGGACCCTGACTCCGGACCCTGACCCTGACTCCGGACCCTGACCCTGACTCCGGACGCTCAACCCTGACTCCGGACCCTGACGAACCCTGACCCTGACTCCGAACCCCGACCCTGACTCCGGACCCCGACCCTGACCGAACCCTGACCCTGACTCCGAACCCCGACCCTGACTCCGGACGCTCAACCCTGACTCCGGACCCTGACGAACCCTGACCCTGACTCCGAACCCCGACCCTGACCGAACCCTGACCCTGACTCCGAACCCTGACTCCGGACCCTGACCCTGAACCCACCAACAAGGGTCAGGGTCAGGGTCAGGGTTCGTCAGGGTCAGGGTTGAGAGTCAGGGTCCGTCAGAGTCAGGGGTCAGAGTCAGGGGAGTCAGAGTCAGGGTCAGGGATAAGGGTCGAATCAGGGTTCAGGGTCAGGGTCAGGGTTGAGCCTGGGCCGGACAGGACAAGGCTAGGGTGGACAGGACAAGGCTAGGGTGGACAGGGTAGACCGGCAAGGGTCCGGGTCCGGAGTCAGGGTCAGGGTTCGTCAGGGTCAGGGTTCAGTCGGCTCGCACAATCGAAGGAGCCGACAGCTTATGTCCACGATAGCGGCCGCGTAGGATTTCGGCGGTTTGGCGACATGTGAGCTTCAAGGAGTTGGCGACGTCAAGCGGGGACAGGTGCGAGGCGATGTTCAGGATGGCAGGTCCGCAGTGGTTCAGCACGTCCCCAAAGCAGGTTTCGCCGGATTGTACATCTGGAGACTCGGCCATTGTTTTATCGCTGCTCAATAGCTCGACCTGCCGCCTATCCGAGAGCTGTCGAGACCGATGGACACAGCGTGCGCAAATGAAGCTTGCTTTTGCTGCATAATACGACTTAGTGCATGCAGCAAAATTGTCGGTCTGCCAGTCATAAAATGACACAGGGGCGCGACTCAAACATGCCAGCCGAATCCAGAACCAACCTGGCGCGTGACCCCCGACCCCGTGCCTCTTATTCATCCCCGCACGAAGCTTGGAAAGCGTGAACCCCGCCCCCGTGCATCGATTTCGTCCCCGGAGAGGTGATGTACTGATGTCACCCGCCAAGGCGCCACCCCCAAGGAACTGGTCGAGTGGTGGTGCTGGCTGGTGGTGGTCCCCTCGGCCCTCAGGTCCCCTGCCCCCTGTGTATTGCCGTGGTGATTGCGTGCGCTGCGGATGTGGCAGGCTGGCAGCATCACGACGCGGAAGCCCGGCACATTGGAGGGGGGGAGAAACATACTGGAGATAGCTACAGCGTGCTGTGATGAACACAGTTGCAGCCTGGTCCAGGTGCACCAGGGCTTCGTCCCCGCATGCACGTCTCGGCATCCTTTGGTGCCATCAAGTGCTCGTCCTCGCAGCGCAAGCTCACGGCCGGCCAGGTCGTCACCTCGCCTCATCCCTACCCACTGTACTCCGCTGGCGCGCCCCGGACACGACCACCATGCGTGGTCCATTCCAAGAATCAATGCTCTCGTCTAGCCAAAGAAGTGGAAACACCTGCGCAGTTTCCTTTTCGTACCACTTGACAGTTTGCATTCGCTCTCAGCTACTCACAGCTGGCGCATAAATCAAAGCGCCCGTGGCGCACCTCATCCCGATACACGTG
Source organism: Chlamydomonas incerta (assembly GCA_016834605.1). Taxonomy (NCBI): domain Eukaryota; kingdom Viridiplantae; phylum Chlorophyta; class Chlorophyceae; order Chlamydomonadales; family Chlamydomonadaceae; genus Chlamydomonas; species Chlamydomonas incerta. The sequence continues at coordinate 633,902 of JAEHOC010000015.1, forward strand.
ACGCTGCTGCTGTGGATCGTGCCTTTAGCCTGTACGACCTCGCAATACTCGCCATTAGAACACGTATTTCGTTCCATTTAATGGCAGCGGACCAACTAAAAAAACCCTGCAAACATGCCTTGCGGCCAACGCGCTCTGGTGCTCTTGTGCAGCATAGACCGCAGGTCGTGCTGCCCCTTGCCATCTCACCCACTGGCCCATCCTCCCAACCAGGTTGCAGCAATACACACGCTGCTTGTATACTCTTGTCTCTTTACCGCTCGCTGCCATACGCTATGATTAACCTGCAATTTTATTGCTGTAAGTGCTGGTTCCACAACGTGTCCGCCATGCAGGGACGGCAAAGCGTCACCAACCGCTGTAGAGCGCCGTGTACGGCCCGCTTTCTTCCCACTTCAAAACTCAGAATTGGCGACCAGGACCGTACGCTACCAAGCACGTGTCCCTCAGGGGCCAAACAAACATCGTCCCGCCTGTTGCCAAAATAACTCCTCACATATTACTCAGGTGCTTTCATAAGCCCTAGACGGCAAGCAAGAACAAGTCGAGGCACGCAACATACAAAAAGCCAGCGTACAGTGAACCATCAGCAGCAGCAAGCACAGGACTGACAGGTAAAAATTGTTCCGTTGATTGCGTTTGTTCGCTTCAGACCAAACACCCGGACCCAAACAACACGCCCCGGACAGCGTCCAAGCCCCGTTTTGAACCGTACAACGACGAGCAACCTCACAGCGCCGCCGTCAGCCCACGAGTGCCCGCGACAGCGCCTGCTGCCGCGCGACCACGCGAGCTAGCAGCAGAGGCTCAGACGCCATCATCTCCCGCAGCGCCGCCGCGGCGGCCGCACCGCCCGCCCTGCGGCCCAAGTCCTGCCGCCGCGGCTGACCCTGCTCCTGCTCCACTTCTGCTACCACTTCTGCTGAGCCCGCGGGGAGCTCGGGCGCAGCGGGCGCGGCCCTGTACGCGAGCGCCAGCAGCCCCGAGTCCTGGTGGGACAGGGGCAGGTTGGGGCTACCAGCCAGCCGCTCCCACCGCCCGGGCGCCTGCGGCTCCTGAGCCTGCTGCAGCCGCTGCCGCGCCGCCTCCTCCGCGCGCAGCTCCGCCTCGTACCCCGGCGCGTGCGGCGGCAGGGGCCAGGCCGCAGGCAGCGGCTGCAGCCCTAAGTGCGCGTGCCGCGCCTTGGCCTCCGCGAGCGCCTGCTGCACCCGCTGCTGCCCCGGCGTGCGGAAGGACGGTACAGATGCGGAGGTGAGGGAGAGCGAGGACGCCGGCGACAGGGTTCCGGGCAGGGGCGCCGACGAGGACGCGCCGACCGTGGTCGGCTCTGAAGACAGGCCCGCAGGCAGCTCAGCAGACAGGGACCGGACAGCAGCGGCAGTGGGGCACTCGGCCGCTGCCAAGGAGCTGGGCGAGGGCGATGCGGCAGTGGGCACCACAGGCACCGGCCTGGCGCCGGCGGCCAGCAGCCCCAGAGCCTCCAGAGTGGGCGGCGTGCAGATGGTGTCGCCCTCCGCACTGAATTTCACCGTCTTGCGCGCAGCCGGGCCATAGCCGGCCTTGGCGCGGGGCGCCTGCGGCCGCCGCAGCGCTGAGCGCAGGCCCGGCCGCGGGCTGGGCGCGCTGCTGCAACCGCTGCTGCAACTGCCGCTGCTAGCAGTGGTGGTGTCAGCCGTGGTGGCGCTCGCGTCGCTGCAGGTCGCCGCGGGGCTGGCAGCCATCGCCGTCGGCGCGGCAGCCGGCGCGGCAGCGCTGACGCCAGCGCTGCACGCACTGGTGCCAGCGGCCCGGACGCGCCGGGCGCAGGTCGAGCTGCCTGTGCTGCAAGTGCTGCCGGTGCTGAGGCGGCGACCTCCGTTGGACTCGGTGTCGCTGTCGCTGGGAGATGATATCCCGCTGCTGCCGCTGCTGTGGCTCTCAAAGCTGTCGGCGACGCTGCAGGGCGCCGAGCTGGCCGGCGACGCCAGGTCACCGACCACCGAAACTGCAACCGCCGCGCCAGACGGCAGCTTTGCAAGCGTGCTAGTGCACTTGCCCCTGAGAGAGGTGGTCTGCTTAGCAAGTTTGCAGAGCGAGGCTGCGGCGGCGCAGGTTCCCGCGCCGACCGCCGTGGCCGACTTAGGTGCCGCCGCTGGCAGGCTCGCCACGCGCGAGCCGGCACACACTCGAGCTCTTGCCGCCTGCTGCCTGCGATGATATAGGCGAGTATATCGTCAAGATTTAGTAATGGCAACCGGTCCTTAAGGTCCGGCCACGTTGCGAATGCCGGGAAGCCGGGGCTTGCAATCAGGCGGGACGGGCCGCCGCTGGTCATCGATGTCACTAGATAAAATAGATTTGAATCTAGAGTTACGGGAGTTCCAGCATTTCGTCCGGTGTAGTTTGGTGTTGGAGTAGGAGGAGCCTACGCCCGCGACAACTCACCGTCGCGCGCGCCGCGCTAGGGAACGAAGCGCCCTCAAGCAGGCCACGCTAGCGCAAACTAGACAGGCCAGAATCAGCGCGTGTTGCAGCGCAGCCGGCTCCATGGAGTCAAATGTACAGGGGTAAGTCGTGACCGCGCTAAGCTGCACGTGTTGAGCCTCTGACTTAAGATGTTGTGCAAGGTTGAACTACGCGTAAACAGAGTTGATGTGAGGGCGAGCTCCGAGGGCGGCGCCGAACGTTGTGAGTGTACAACCGTCGCGGCTTTGACGCCCACGTTAATCAACTCAGACGGCCGTGCTATTGTACCGTAGTTCGATGTGTGTATGGTCAAATACTTGCACTGCCAGGACTCCTAAGTTGACGCGTCTACAATCAGTCGAGACTCCAAAGGCCTCCATCGAAAGCGATTGCAGAGATGGGCGCCCTAATCTCCGGTCAACCATGATCAATTAATAAACTCCAATTGCAGCTTCCCATAGCACTGACAAAATAAAGCTTGCGGTAGGAGTTGCAAAGCCACCGACCCCCCACCGACCCCTCCGACACAGGACCCGCAGACCCCGTTCGCAGACAGGCCGTTTGAACCGAACCCTGATGATTAACACTCAAAGGAAATGGGGGCCGCAGCGGCTGCGAGTTACGCAGCTCGCTGGCCCCCTGCTCGACATGCCTTTCGCATGTCTCACCCGTCGACACGCACCCCCGTCGCGTGGCACCAGTGCCACACGACGCCTACCCATGCCGCCCGCCATTGTCGCCGTCTTGCCTACACCAACGCTGTAAATAACATGGCGTGCAGCTTGGCGAGTTTGGCCAGGGGCAACTGGGCATAGGTCTTGGCAGAGGTGGCGTCCCAATGCGTGGCACTGACAGTGGGTTGTAAATAATAGTCCAAAAGTTGTGGGCTTGTGTGCACCGTGTCTTGATGCTCTTTCCCACTCTTGGACACTTGGACCCCCCGCCCTCCCACCCCCCGCTCCCCCGTCCCACGTCGGCATCAGCGTGAGGTCTTCAGGGTATGACTGCACGGGGTATGACCAACCCGGGTTCACACTATGAAAATACCAATGGGACCATTCCCCAACGTGGACGGCAGCTAATGTGCATGGCCGCCAGACTTGCCCGCTGCCCGCTCTGCACGTGATGCCAACTCCGTGAGGCTCGGAGATGCCCAGCATTGTGGCCGGGTGAAGTTCAGTGATGTGGCGCACTGAGTGTGGCATCAGTGGCATGGCTCATGGGAGCACATTCAGGAGCGAACCTGTTGCGAAGTGTGGACATACCCGCGGCGCGTGCTTCAGCGTGTCATGGACGAGTGACAGTGCCAAACCCGCGGCAAATCAAAGGCCGGGCATGGCAACACTGCACAATTTCTTGAGTAATTGGCTCTATCTTCCTCGGACCGCGGGTTAGCTCACTTCGCTCGGCACTCGCTTGCACAATCGCTTGGACGCGCAACCACACAACGCCTGCACACGGCCGCGCAAACCAATATGACTCTCCAGTGTAAATCAAATGGACTGGCCCAGCGTTGCTCTCTTAACAACACGGGTGCTGGTGCAACACTCCGCGCACCGCTCATGGCAGTATCCTTCGCTCACGCGCCCAGCGCTGGCCGCACAAACCAGCCATTAGCATCTAACTTGGCAACAGCTCCTGGTGCTCGGCGTGTGCAGTGCGCGGCGGTCACTGATAAGGTGTGCACAAGAGAGCCTGCCTGTGTTGTGTGGCGTGGAGCGCGGAGAGTCGCGGTTAAAGCCCGTTCGGTGGGGAGGGGCACACAAGCCAGCCAGCGTTGCAGCTCCCTCTGTGCTTGCGGTAGACGCATGACGTGCGGTGACCCGCCAACTTCTCACGCGTGACCGGGCGCTGACAGTTGGTTTGGTCCGCAGCTCCGCAGCTGGTTTGGCCTCCGCCAGCCCGCCAGCTCGGAGGCCGTCGAGTCCAGCGGCTCGGGTCGCGGGGCGCCGGTGAGGGACGGCCGCGACGTCATCGTGCGCTATTATGAGGCCTACAACGCGGGTGCGTTGTTTGTCGTCGGCCGGCGCCGCCTGGCGTGCAAGTAGCGGTGCGGGGCGGCCAGGCGGCCAGGCGGCCTAGGTGCAGCTTGGAGCGGCAGGTTTGGATGCTTAGCTACGGCAACCAGCTAGCACAGGCTAAGCGCCGGGCCGGTACGCGAGGGGGCATGTGCACATTTACTGGATGTGGAGGCGTAGCACCTGCGTGACCGGGATGTCTGTACGGGTATGCCCAGGCGACATCGACACCATTGCGGGCCTGCTGGCGCCGGACGTGTCGTACCACGACATGATCTACGAGGAGCCCTTCCAGGGCCGCGAGGAGGTGGTGGCCTACCTGCGCAAGGTGCGTGTGTGTGGCTGCGTGTGATCGCGTGACTGCGTGTGTGCATGTACGGGACTGCATGCGCGCGTGGAGAGCGGAGAGCGGGGTCCGCCACGTTCCCCCTAAAGCCCTGACCCGCCCGAGCTCTGAACTAAAAGTCTTGAGGTTGCGAAGCGCGTTTCATGCTACGGTACGGTTTCATTGTACGGTAGCGGGAGCGTCGCGTCCTATGGGATTGGACCTTGTAGCCCAAGCCACGGGTCCGGCTGACCAGAGCAGGCTGATCACACACGGGCGCTGTGATTGCTCGTGAGGTGCGTCAGAAGGTCCTTCTTTCTGGTAACCAATGCCGCCTCTGGCCCTGCGCTGCTGCCCACCTCCAGGTCCGGAAGACGGTGCCCTCTGACCTGAAGTTTGTGATTGAAGACGTGACCAGCGGCGACCCCCGGGCGGTGGGCATCACTTGGTGCGTGTCGCAGCGGGGCTTTGGCCCCCAACCAATCGACGCAGCGGCCGGCACCGCGCCCCGCTACTTCCGCAACTTGCAATAACCTTCGCCTGCTGTCTAACCTGCTACACTTGTCTGGCCGTCCTTGCTGCCCGCCACCTCGTCCCCGCCTGCCTGTCCGCCTCCAGGCACGTGGAGTGCGGCGACGGCGTGGTGTTCCCCTTCAGCCGCGGCTGCTCCTTCTACACGCTGGACCCGGCCACTGGGCAGATCGTGGGCGCGCGGGACCTGGTGGAGAGCAGCATGAAGCCGGGAAGCGCGTCGCTCAAGGTGCGGGGGCTAGGACGGGTGGGCGGGTGGGTGGGTGTGGGGCTGATTCCAGGCCTGGCCGGCGAGGGCAAGCTGTGGAGCACTGGGGGAGGGAGGCTGTGGCGATCTGGAAGGAGGCTAGACGTGCGAGGAATTGCGCGGACAGGGAAGCGGCAGGCGCAGAACGCCGAAAATGAACCTGGAGCCGCTCCTGGCCTCGTTGCGTGGCTTCCATCCGCAGCTGCTGGGCGCGCTGACGCCGCTGATCCGGAAGCTGGGCCCCAACGCCGACCCCTCCAACCTCAAGCGCCTGCCCATCGCCGCCGCGGGCGTGTGGGCTTTCTACGCAGGTCCGTGCGCGGCAGCGGCCGGGGTCGGGGTCGGGGCCGCGGCCTGGCAGGCGGGCGGGCCGGCGGGCGGACTGCGGCGTATGCAACGGAGGTTCAACTGCTGTACTACACAGGTTAAAGGGTGGGGCTCTGGTGGATGTCCGGACTGGCTAAAGGCCGCGTGTGGGAGGATGCCGCCGCGCAGCTGTGCTGACACGCTGCATTGCTGCACGCCACCCGCCGCCACCGCCCTGGCATGTTCTTCCCCACAGGCTACTCCGCGTACGTCATGCTGAGCACCGCCGCGCCGGGAGCGCCCGCCTACAACACCCCTCCCGAGGTGCGCGCACGTGTGTGCGTGAACGTGTGCGTGTGCGTACACGTGGGCGTGCGCATGTGCGTGCGTGTAATGCACAAGACACTTTTGGGGACGGACGACGGGGGGGGCCGCGGTCAGTCGTGACTCGTGAGTTGTGGGCTTTGCCGCATGTCGAAGAGGCCACGACCGCCAGCTGTCTCTACTGCTGTCAAGCCCCACGACGGCCCCGGACTGCTGTTGGGTTGGACCTGATGCTCCAGGTGCTGGCGGAGGTATTTTACGAGTCCCTCAACTTCTTCTACATCAACATCGGCCTGGCGGCTGCCGGCCTGTGAGTGCCGCAGTCCGCTGCGGACTGCTGTTTGCGTATGTGTGCGCGTGCCAGATGACTACATATGGTACTTTGGTACGCACGGCACACGTCAGCACCAGCACCCGACCTTGCGCCCGCGCCTCCGTATGCTCAGCTAACTTGCGCGATGCATCGCCCTCCCTGGCAGGTCGCCGGTCCCGTCGGTCCCCTGCCCGCCGGTGAGTGCGCGCGCGCCGCCGATAACCCCACACCCAAACCCGCATCTCCGGTCGTACAGCTGACCGCAGGGACCCCGCACGGGGCCTGGAACTGGGAACTCATTCCATGCCGCTACACAAAAGCCGCGCGACCACACCATCTCAATTCGCCGTGCCCAGCGCCATGCACCATGCTCCCAACTCGGCTCTCACCACCTCGGTCGCCGCCGCCGCCGCAGGTGTCCGAGGCGCTGTTCAACTTCGTCAACGCCTGGTCGCTCATGGCGCTGCCGTACATGCTGGCGGACGGACCCAGCAAGAAGCTGGGCGGGCCGGGCCGGCTGGTGGCGTGGTGGACCGGCATCATGGTGAGAGCCGGGGTGTGTGGGGTGTGCATGTGTGGGGGGTGATGTGGGCGTTAGTCATGTCCAATTTCCAAATCAACCATCAACCAGAGCTCACAATGGAAATAGTCTGATGTGTGTGGGGGGAGAGGGGCGTGGGGAGTTAGTAGTTTCCGATTCCCAAATGAGGACTGAGTTGGCGGCGAATGCCAAAACCGGACATGGCAGGAGTAGGCGGGCTGGCGCGTTCCGGGGCGGCAGGGTTGGGCTCACCCGGGACGGCCACCAAGCCCAGGCGTCTGTGTCGACTGCCGACCGGACACCGCGCACATTTCGTTGTGACTTCTGGTCCTACCACATCTGTGTCTCATTCACTAATGCACTAATGCGCTAATGAACTCCTCCCGCGCAGTTCCTAACCAACGTCTTCTACATACCCTACCTCGCGCTGCGCGCCGCGCCCGAGCCCATCCCGGAGGACGCCGCCGCGCGCGCCGCCGACGCCGGCAAGCTCGCGCTGCCGCCTCCGCCGCCCGCCGACACGCCGCTGCCAGACTGGGCCCCGCGGTTCGGCGCCACCAGTCTGGCGGTTGGCCTGTTCTCCATCGGCTGGGCGGCAGTTGGGCGGCCCGAGTACGGCGACCTCGCGGAGCGCGTGTCGTACGCCGTAGACACCTTCAGCACCAACCGGGTGAGCCTTGATTGGGGCTCCACGGGTTTGCCGGGGGACCCGTGCGCGTCTGGTCGGGCAGGCTGCGCACACACGACTCCCGAGTCCGCTCTGACGCGCGCCTTCACACCAGGCGCACACGCGGGCTGACCTCAGCCCACCCAATTACCCACCCACCCCCGCTCGACTGCCCGCCCACGCGCCCGTGTGTATGACACGCAGGTCTTCTTCGCGTTCGCGGTGGACTCGTGCCTGTACGCCGTGTGGCAGGCGGTGCTGCTGAAGGCCGCGCCCGCGGGGTGCGTCGGGGCAGCGGGGCCGCAGCGGGGCGGGGGGCTGCCGCCGGGAAGCGGCTGCTGCTCTCTGGTGCTCTCAAACAGCAAACTTCCCCGACCGCTGCGTCTGCTGCCCCGCCGCCCTTTCCCCCACCGTGTCTCATAGCTGACGCGATCCTGACTTTTTGTGGTGCCGCACACGGATGTGTGCTGCAGGTACCGCTTCGTGCCGTTCTTCGGGATGGCGGCGCATCTGCTCGGCGGCGGCAAGGCGCGCGCCTCAGACGAGGAGGGCGGCCTGTGAGCGGCAGGTCGGGTGGGCTCATCAGACGCGGTCCAGCGGGGCTGGGCGGGGCTCGCAGGGGCCTGTGCGCCAGGGGCCGCATCGCAAGGTCCGGGGGACGGTCTCGCGGGCTGTGGCCGATTGGGGGAGAGTGTGTGGGTGCCTTGTTGAGTGATATGAGCAGGTCTGGGAGCGGGCTGTGATTTGAGCGTTGAGGGAAAGCGAGAGGAACAATGAAAAGAAGAGCGCAGGCTGCTGTGAAGAGACGAGCGGAGTGAAGAACTGAACGGACTGGGGATGGACGAGTGATGCGTGAGTGGCTTGATTGGGGGCTCGGCCATATGAGGGCCTTAGCCAGGTGAGGGAGCACCGGTGCGCTTTCCAGAGGCTACCTCACGACGGCGTAGTGCTGTAGAGGGTAGAGGCGCATTTAGCGCAAACTGTGGTGTGTGTAACGAGTCACGAAACAACTGGTGGGGAAAGCACGGGCGGCTACCCAGGCGGCGCATCGCACCTCCTTGGGGTGGCGCCTCGGAGCCGGCTGTCGCACCACGCTTTTGGATCCGCACGGCTGATGCGCTGCAAAACGTGCGAGGCCCCCATGTCCTTTATGATTGCCCCATTGGTAGCACCCCACTTCAATCGATGCGCACGACTTGCGATAGGAGCCAACGAAAGCTGACGCGGAGGCCAAACAGGTTTTCGTTTGCACGCTCTCCCAGTGCTCTGCACATGGCACAACAACTATTATTAGGCTTGTAGGGGCACGTTACAGGCAAGACGCTGCGCGAGCGTCTTGCCCGGGGTCGAAATGAAGGAGCCAGCAGCGCTGCCTTTGTCCTACGTCGCTCAGGAAGCTGGAAAACAAGCGGCAAAATTACTGCTGGCAATATGGCTTGCCTCAAGAGTGCTACGTGAGTGCACTGAACTACCGTGGGCTTTGCCTAGCGACCGACGCGTTTGTGCTTGCCCTTTGATGGCGTACATGGCATTGTCGGCTGTTAGCAGCTTGGAGACAGCAGAATCGCAAACTGGAGGTTCACGATACTGCTCCCAAAACCAAAACTGGCGCGGTGTAGTGCGCGCGGACCCCTTGGGCTGAAATGCTCTCCACCTCGCCGTTGAAATATCAATGCTTGCATTGATAGTTCGCCAAGGAGAGGGCCCGGGGTACCTGACACGACCGCTGCCCCTTCGACTCGCCGTGGACCTTCCCACACCTCTCTCGAATTCCTCCCAACCCCGCAGACGTCGCGCATCGCCTGTTTGGAATGGTGCCGCTGGCGATCGTGGTTGTGCTCGCGGTACAGTGGTACCTGAAGCACCAGCAGGAGCAGCAGCACCCAGACGCCACGCATCAGCACCAGCCGCAGCAGCAGCAGCCGCAACAGCCGCACCGCCAGCAGCAGCACACGCTGTCCACGCTGCTGCGTGCCTCCCTGGCCGGATTACGCTGGCCTCCCCACCCGCTGGCCGCGACCGCAGCCGCTGCCGGCAGTAGCAGCAGAAGCGGCAGCAGCAGAAGCCGGCTGGCGGCACCGGGCGGCGCCGCCTCTCCGGCAAAGCACGCGCAGCACACGGGCGGCGGCGCGGGCGGCAGTGGCACGCACGTGCATCTGCACCCCCGCGTTCAGCTGGCGTCGGGCACAGCAGCAGCGGGTGGCGGCGGTGCCGGCGGCGGCGGCGGCCACCGCGCGCAGGGGCACCACGTGCACCACTTGCCACACCACCAGCAACACCAGCAGCACCAGCAGCGCCACCAGCAGCACGACGCGGCCGCTGCCGCAGCAGCAGCGGCCGGCGATGCGGACGGCGAGCACCCGCTTTCCAGCTCGTGGCACAGTGGCGGCGGCGGGGGCGGGGGCGGGGGTGCGGGTGGTAGCGCGATGGGGCGGGCGGGCAGCGGCAGCAGTGCCAGCTCCAGCCGGCACCGCGACTTGTGGCGGGCGCAGGTGCGGCTGGGGGGCGGCCGCGCAAGTCGGGACGTTTGCCCTATTTAGCGCTATATGCCGCTACATGCCGTTGAAGCGGGCGGGTGTCCTTCAAAGCCAGGATGTAGCTTGCGGCCAGGGACAAGCTGGCTTAGGCCGGGGGGGGGGGGTACATTCATCATTAGTTAAGGAACGGGGGGAGGGGGCCGACAACAAAGCCCCTGTGCCTGCCGGACGCGGTGCAGGTGGGCAGCAAGGTGGTGGAGTGGGCGTGGGAGCGCTTCTGCGGCGGCATCGTGCAGACTTGGATCTACGACGTCTGGTGGGGCATGCTGTCGCCCGACCGGCAGTTCCCCGCGGAGGTGGGTGAGGCCATGAGGCAGCGGGGGGGGGGGGGGTGCTGTTGCAAGGATGTTTGGAAGAGCGGTACAGGATGCACTGAAGACTGCGTCTTCAGGGGGGGATTATAGGCGTCGTGGACCAGGGGCGTGGCGTTATGGTTGCAAGTCTTAACCATACCAAAGGTGGGGTTAGGGATGGCGCATGCATGCGGCAGCCACCTGTCCGTCTGCCTGTGGTGCTGCGTGGTGCGGCCGCCCGCGGGACCCAGCCGCACACGTGTGCCTGTGCTGCCTGTGTATGTTTGTGTGCGCGGCCAGGTGCGGCGGCTGCTGAACTCGGCGTTCGGCGAGCTGGCGGCGCGGGCGCGGCGGCTGGACGTGGTGGGAGCCATCATGCGGTGAGCGCAGCAGGGGGGAACCGGGTGTGCGAGAATACGGTACTAGCCCAACGACCTACATACCGAAGCCCAGCCAGAGCCGATGCAATACTACGGTAGTTATGATGCGATGATGCTGACAGGGGGCGGGAAGCGGCAGCATGCATGCTTGCCTCTTGCCCCCGACGTCAACTGGGCACGGCCGCACACACACGCCCGCAGGGACGTGTGTGAGGCGCTGATGGCCACACTGGAGGTTTACAGGTAGGGCGGCGGGTGGGCGGCAGGGTGGAGCTGGGTAGCAGGGGCCGGGGCGGGGGTGGCGGCCGGCTCCAGCACCGCGCGCTTAAAAGCTGCACCAGGCCGTGCTACAACGGCAAAGACGAAGTTGAAGGGTCTGTCGCTGTAGTGAATCTCACTTTCTTGCGTCGCAGGGCCACGCTGGAGCGCCTGGGTGGGGAGCAGGCGCTGCAGGCCCGCGCGCTGAGGCACGCCGCCGCCGCCATGGCCACCGCAAACGCCGGCGGCAGCGGCACCAGCGGCGCTAGCGCTAGCACTGGGGCAAGCGTCAGCAGCAGCGGCACTGGCATGGTGGCGCCGGGCGGCGCCGCGGGGCTGGAGGCACCGGCCGCAGGCGCTGCCGTCGACGGCGGCCCGCCCGCGCCGGCGGCGGCGGCCGTGGCTGCGTTGCCTGGGGCGGCGTCGGCGCCGGGGTCGGCGGCGGCGGCGGCTGCGGCGGTGGGCGCGGCTCGGGAGCGGCTGCTGCAGGCGGGCATGCGGTCGGGCGGCTGGCTGCACCCGGCGTTCGAGCGGCCGGACGGACACTACCGGGCACTGAGGGACATGGCCGACGCGCTGGTGGGTGCGGCGGATGCGGTGGCGCGGGCATCGCATGTGGAGCTGTGTGCGCGTGTTTGCATGTATGAAAGCAGAACACGGAGCCCGCGCTGTGTGTGTGGCTGTGTCACAAGGTCCACACACACAGCGTGCAACCCTCGTCCCCTCCCCTGCCGCGCCCCTGCCGTGCCCGCAGGTGGAGGTGCTGTGGCCCGGCGAGGAGCTGTGCCTGCTGCACATGCGGCCGCTGCTGCGCGAGCTGCTGGCCACCTGCGTGCTACGGCCTCTGTTCATGCTCATGTCACCCGCCACCGCACACAAGGTGCGCCGCCGCGCCGCCGTGCCGCCGTGCCGCGGTGCCGCCGTGTCGCCGCCGTGCCGCCGCCGTGCGCGAGCAGCGCCACGGCGCGCGTGGACGCGGCCCCCTGCCATTGAAGATCGCGCGTCACATGCTGATAGGCGAAGCGAGGCAAGGCCTTGGAAACCAAGTCTGTTATCTGCACCTGGTCCCTGCCGTCCGCAGATTCTGTATGACGTGTTGCCGGCGCTGCCCGAGGAGCCGCCGCTCGCGCCGCTGCCGGCGCCGGCACCCGCCCCAGCAGCGGCGCCCAGCGTGGCGCCCGGCAGCGGCGCCGCGGCCGGCGCGGAGCGCGCGGGCAGCGGCGGCTCCGCCGGCTCCGACTCGGCGGCGGCGACGCCCCGGGAGCCCAGCACGCCACATGCGGCCTCGACCTCCGCATCCTCGACTTCGCTTGCGGCTGCGGCAGGCGGGGCTGCGGCGGCGGCGGCAACGGCGGCGCCGGGCTCTTCATCCCGGGCATCGCGACCACACTCCTCGCCCACAGCAGCGGCGCCGGTTGCGGCTGTGGCAGGCGGGGCTGCGGCGGCAGGGGCGGCGGCGGTGGCGGTGGCAGCCGCGGGCACCGGCGCACGCGCAGGGGCGGGCGCGGGAGCGGGGCCGGCATCGCGGGCTGCGGTGGAGGGTTCGCTGGAGTTCGAGCGGCGCATGGCTGCGAACGCGGCGGCGGAGGAGGCGCTGCTGCGGCGGCTGTCCAGGTGGGTGGGTGAGAGCGGGTGGGTGGATGAGGGCTGTAAACACCAGCCCAATCTAAACCCAAGCGAAACTAGACGGGGCGTGTGCGTGCGTTCCACCGCGCCGCGGTTGTGTATTGCCGGGTCGGTGGGCGAAGCAGGGCTGCGGCTGGCGCTCTCTCACACGCGGCGTTGTGCTGGCACGGAGCCCGGTGCTGCAGGGTGCCACGACTTTCACTCATTATGCTTTGTTCGTGCGCACGCGTTAATGCTTTCTCCACTGAATGCCCCGCCGCGCAGCGTCGCCAGCCACGCGCTCACCAGCCTCGGCAGCGGCGACCTGGAGGACGGCGCCGGCGGCGGAGCCGGCGGTGGCGCCCGCGCCGCCTCCGCACGCCGCGACGCCGCGGGCTCCACCCGCACGCAGCAGCTGCAGCAGCAGTCCCACCACCACCACGGCCACCACGGCCACCACGCCTCGCTGACGGACAACGTCCTGATCCACTCGGACGCCGCCGCTCCCGCCCCAGCCGCGGAGCACGGCGGCGGCGGCGGAATGCGCAAGTCGGCGTCAAACCTGGACCTGCTCCACGATCCCAGCCACGGCCCGGGCGGCGCCGCCGAGGGCTCGCACCCTCACCCTCACCCGTACCTGCACTACTCCCACACGCAGCCCCACACGCAGTCGCGCCTGAACCCTCAGGCCGGGCAGGGGGAGGGGCCGGGCGCCGGCGCGGCGGCGCCTGCCGTGCTCGGCGGCCGCGCTTCGGGCGGTGCCGGCGCGGTTGGCGGCGGGGGCGCGGGCGCGGGCGGCGGCATGTCTGCCTCCTATCACGCGGGAATGGACTACCGCCCCGCGCCGCAGTCGCACCCGCTGCCAACCACCACTGCTGACGGCTTCGGCGGCGGCGGCGACGGCAGCGGCTCAGACCGGACGTCGGCGCCGCTTGGCCGCATGGGCGGCGACGTGTCCGCCGGGGCGACGGCTTCGGCGGCGGCGGCGGCGGCGGCAGCAGCGTCGATGTCACCACGCAGCGGCTCGAAGCGGGGCATGCACCGCCGCAGCTGCAGCTACGACACCGCGGCGGCGCGCAACGGCGGCGACAGCGGCGGAGCGGGCGCAGAGGGGGGCGGCGGCGATGCGGGCGGCACCGGGGCTGCCGGGCCGACGTCGCTGCGCAACTCATGGTTTGACTTTGACTTTGGCGGCGGCCTCAGTCTGCCATGGAAGACCTTCGGCGCGGCTGACAACTCGGCCGCCGCAGCCGCAGCCGCCTCGTCAGCCTCCGGCGGCGCAGGCAGCAGCGGCCTTGCTGCCTCCTTCCTGTCCCGCTCACGTGACAAGCAGCCGCCGCCGCAGAAGCAGCCGCAGCCGCAGCACGCCTCTCCCGCGGCGCAGCAGCAGCAGCCGTCGCAGCGCAGGAACCCACCGCCGCTGCCGCGCCTTCGCGCCTCCGTGGCGGCATACGAAATGGTGTCGGAGCCGCTGGGTTTCGGCCTCACCAACGAGTACGTGGTCTACAAGATCCGCGTGGCTGAGGCGCCGGCCGCGCCGCCGCCGGCGGGCGAGGAGGAGGCGTACTACGGTGCGGCGGCGCCGCGGGAGTGGACGGTGGCGCGGCGCTTCCGCAGCTTCGAGGCCCTGCAGGCCAAGCTGGCGTCCTCGCTGCATGGGTGCGTGCATGGGTGCGCGTGCGCGCGTGTGCGTGTGCATGGCGGCGCGGAGGCCGCTGGCGTGCCGTTTGGCCCGCTGCTGCGCAGTGCCCACCTCCAGGTTCCCGCTGTACGTGCAGCAGCACCCGCTGTGCCCGCTGCCCCATTGCCTTCCAACCTCCTAATCTTGCAATCTCCTAAGCCTGCCCAACCCCGGCCGCCCTGCCGCCACCTCCCGCCCCGACCGCTTTTCCAATCATCCTTGCAATCCCCCACCCCTGTGCGTGTGTGCGTGTGTGCGTGTGTGCGTGTGTGCGTGTGTGCGCAGCTTCAAGTCGCTCGGCCTGCGGCCGCTGCCGCCCAAGCGCATCTTCGCGCCCCACTCCCGCGCCGACCCCGAGTTCGTCACCGCGCGCCGCGCCGAGCTGGACGCCTACCTGCAGCAGCTGCTGGCCTGCCCCGAGGTGGCGGCCGCGCCTGACATGCGGGTGCGTGCGGGCTGGAGCGGGCGTGCGCAGCGGGCGGGCGTGGCGGGCGTGGCGGGCGGGCGGGCGGGCGGGCGGGCGCAGCGGTCCAGGGGCTGGGGAGAGGGGGAGGCGGTGCACACCGCGGGCGCACTCTTCTGGGAGCACGGTCGCGGGCCCGCTTGCGTGAGTCAATTGTCGCACCTTTTGGGCACCAAGTTTTGGGCACGCCCGGACCGAACCCCTGCAGGAATTCCTTGCCCCGGACCCCGGGGCCTTGGGACCTGGCTCCTCCGCCGGCGGCGCTGCACAGCACCCCTACCACCACCAGCGCAGCCGCAGCCGCGGCGGCTCCGTGGGCGCGGACGCCGTCGCCGGACACAGCCCCCCCGGCAGCGTGCCCCACACGCCGCAACCTGCTCGTGCGCCCTCGGCGACAGCCGGCGGCCCTGCGTCTGCTGCCGGCCGCAGCGGCGCCAGTGGCGGCGGCGCTGCCAGTGGCGGCGCTGGCAGCGCAGGAAGCGGCGGCGGCCTAATGGCGCGTGTGGGCTCCGAGATGAGGGAGCTCCGGGCCAGCGGACGCCGGCGGCTGGCGGAGGCGCTGGCGCCGCGGACCGCTTCCACCACCACCGCGCTGGCTGCTGCCGCCCCATCGGCTGCCAGCGCGACTGCCGACGCGGCGGCGGAGGGCGGCCTGCCGGGCTGGTGGCTGGGCCGCGGCCGGGCGGCGCGAGCGCGCGCGGAGGCGGACGCCGCCGCTGCAGGCGCGACCGCGGCGGGAGGCCGTGCCTCCGCGGATGCGGCCGGCGGCCGCCGCGGCAGCGCCGGTGGCGGCAGCGCAGATGGCGTGGTGGTGGGCGCGCCTGGCGAAGAGGAGGACGAGGCGGACGCGGGGGCCTGGGCGTCGCCGGGGTCCGATGTCGGCGGCGGCAGCGGCCGCGGCAGCGGCGGCGGCGCCGGCAACTCGGAAGATGACGTGGTGCATGTGCCCGACGACGCCGCTGCGGCGCCTGGCGCCGCGGGAGGCAGCGGCTTCAAGCTCAGCCTGCCCACTTGGTCCAACCGTCCCTTCTCGTTCGGGCTGACCCGTGACGCCAAGGAAAGCCAAGAGCCCACGCCCACCGCCGCCGTCGACGGAGCAGGAGCAGGCGCAGCCGGCGAGGGCGAGGCCAGCTTCGGCGGCAGCTTCGTCTCGAGCGCATCGCGCCTGCTGGCGTCGCTGCGTGCTCGCGCCGGCGGCAGCGAAGTGCCGTCTGGCGCCGTCACGCCTGCTCCTCCGGCCTCGCTCACGGCCTCCACCGCTAGCCTTTCCGGATTAAAAGGCGCGGGTGGCGGCGGCGCTGCCGCCGCGGCCGGCCCCAGCGGTCGCTCAGACCCGGGGCAGGACGGCGCAGCGGCACTGGTGGGCTGTAGCCCGCAGCCAAGCTTCACCGCGGGCGGTGCTGCCGGCTCTCGGCTGTCGGTGGGTGGGCGGCCCGGCGTGGCTGCGACCGCCCGTTGGGATGGGGGCGCGGCGGCGGCTGTCCGAGCGCAAAGCAGCGGCGGCGGCGAGGGCGAGGCCGACGGCAGCGGCCCGCTCGCGCTTCGCCCCAGCGTGGAACTACATGCCACAGGCGCTGGCGGCGTCGCCGAGGCACACGCACACGGCGCCGCTCGCCGCGCCAGCGTTCCCCCCAGCCCTCAGGCGCAGCCGCACCACGCATCACCCGGAGCTGGAGCGCAGCCTCCCATCCACCACTCCGCCTCGGTTTCCTCGTCCTCGGCCGCTTCCGCTGCAGCCGCCGCCGCAGCTGCCGCGGCCGCGCACCTGGACGCGCTGCGCGCCCACTCCGCCATCGTTCCCGGCAGCAGCGCCGGCATGGGGGTGAGCAGCAGCAGCGTCGCCGCCGCAGCGCAGCACGCGCCGTCGCCGCTGGCTACCAGCTCGGTCCCGCTGACGGCGGCTGCCTCCGCCGGATCGTCGGTGTCGGCAGCGGATGGTGGCGCCGCCGGCGGCGCTGGCGGCGCCGCCACGGGCAGTGTGGGTGTGGCGGCGCCGCTGTACGAGCTGGTAGACGTGGTGTTCGGTCTGCAGGGGCAGGGCTTCTTCAGGCGCCAGGTGAGGGAGCGTGTGTGTATGTGTGCCTGCTCTGAAGAGCCCGGGCGTGTGTGCGTTGCTGCACGCTTGACGCCGCAGCTGTACCGTACGGTAGTCGCCTGGCACGACAACCCAGCATGAAACCCTGCCTCGCGCGCTGCGCAGGTCATCGCCGTGACGCGCCAGGTGCTGAGCCTGCTGGCGGGCGACGCCATCGACACCTGGGTGGCGGCGCGGCTGCGGCACCTCACCTCCGAGCACAGCTTGGCGCGGGCGCTGCTGCTGCTGCACGCCGCGCTCTTCCCCGGCGGCTGCTGGTACTCCTTTGGCCAGGCGCCGCAGCCGCAGCCGCAGCAGGCGGCACAGCAGCAGGCGGCGGCGACGCAGGCGGGCAAGGAGGGCGCCGCCGCTGCGGATGCCGCGTGCTCGCAGCAGCAGCATTCGTCGCAAGGGACGGCGGCGGGGCCGCGCTGGCGGCCGCCGCCACCCATCACCGCCGAAGGCTATCTCGACCCCTGGCCCGCGCCGCCGCAGGCTGAACAAATCGCTGAGCGGGTGAGTGGCGCAATGTTTTTTGCTACTGTACATGCTTGTTGCTGCAGTGGTCCCTGCTCCTTGTCCCTGGCTCCTTATACCAACTTCGGTCGAAAGCTCCAGGTCCGGTGTCAAGCCATCCCATCCCATCCACCGCACCGGCACTCGACGCTGCCCTGCTGCCCTGCCCGCACCCGCCCGCCCGCTTCCCGCACCCAGGTCCGCGCCCGCCTCACCTCGCCACGCCTGGCGCCGGCGATGCTGGTCAACGTCGTGGGCGCGCGCGGCTGGGCGCGCGTGGTGTCGGACCTGCTGGGGCTGGTGCGCAGCCGCACGCTGCTGCTGCAGCTGTGCTACAGCCTCATGCAGACGGTGCTGCTGCGGCTGTTCCCCGAGCTGGGGCCCAAGCTGGAGCACCTGCAGCCGCGCAGCGCGCGGCGGGTGGAGGCGGCGCTGGCGGCTGGCGGCGGCGGCGGCGGCGTGGGGAGCGGAGGTGCTGGTGGGGGTGGGGGTGGAGGTGGGGGTGGAGGTGGGGGTGAGGCCAAGGCCAGCTATTAGACGAGCGCCGGCGACAGACATAGTAGACGTGTGGGGCGGTGCGTGCGTAATTGCGTCCGCGTGTGCTGCTTGGGACCCACGCTGTAGTAATGACTGCAGTACGGCTGTTCATTTGCGGCATTCTTGCGGGCGGTGCGTGTACGATCTTACGGACTCGAAACGAGGGCTGTCAACGAACGGCGTCGGTGGAGTGCTGGGGGGGAGTGTCAGGCATTAGCTAGCGACAGGCGTCGCGCTGCAATTGGGCAGCAGCAGCAGCTTGCGGACTCGTAGTACAGTGGCCAGGCTGTGCACATGGCGCGGGTGCCGTGGATGGTGTGCCTGGGCTCCTCCATTGGGGGCTGGAGGCTCGTGGTCGCCAGGAAAGCTGGACGTCAAGAACCGTGTGGCGGCCTTGCTAAGATGTAAGGACTCTGGAAACTGTCACCAGCAACTTGTGCGCGGTGCAGACACGCGGTGCGGAGTTCTGAGATTGGCGCAGTCGAGGGCCCGGGGAGTGGACAACTGTCAGAAGAGATGAAGAATGGGCCCGCCACCGAGATGAAGAATGGCCCACCCTCCCTCAAACGCTACCACCACATGTGTCTCTGGGCAGCCTTGTGTCCGCTGACTCAGTAGTTAGTCCGTCCTCGGCAGGACTACATACGGTAGCCCTTTCGCACCCGCCATCACTTGTGAACTTCTGGCACCGCTCAGAACGCCACAGCCTCACACCTGAACCCCAACCACAGCACTCATAATCGTACAGCAACAAACGATGGCAACGCTGTAACGTCAACCACACAAACAGCAAAAGCTCTGTACATCCCGGCAACCCAGCGTCGGCCACTCGTCCGGCTCTTTGTGCATGCACATACATAAGCACATATGCAATACACATAAGGTACATACGGTTCCTCTACCCCTCGCCATCTCTCCATAATCCTGTGACACCCTAGTCACACTGCGTCAGTTGTTACAAAGGCGCGGCCCGACACAAAATTGCGCCCCCACACGACAGCTTGCCAACGCGCTACACCGACAACACCTGTCATGCCACCGTCCGCTCAAGCTCCTCCTCCTCCTCCTCCTCCTCCTCCTCCTCCTCCTCCTCCTCCTCCTCAAACCTCCTCCAGGCTGCTGGCGCCACGCCGAGCCCTCCGCCCTCCTCACGCCTTGGGCTGCTCCGGCTGCGGCGGCGGGTTGTTTGAGTCCAGCACCACGGTCACCTCGAAGGTGCTGTTCTCGCGGAGCACCTGGATGCGCAGCGTGTCGCCCACCTGCGGACGGGCGGGCGGCGCGGGCGGCGCAGGCGGGGGTCCATCGCCACGAATCCGTGCGTATGGTGAAGGGAGCGGCCCCCGCGACACATGAAATGCACACGCACAGGGCGCACAGTCGTGTTGTCGTTTCCCTTGTGCTATTTACTGAATTTCTTTGCGTGCGCAAGGTCATGCTCGTGGGGCATTTGGCACATGGCGCCCAGTGGTGCTTCCCGGCCCCTCGGGTGGGGGTTCATTGTGGTAGTCCTGCGCACACGCGCACGCACCTGGCTCTTGTCAAGCACGCGGTACAGGTCCGACGACGTCTTGATCTTGACGCCGTTGACGGCGGTGATGATGTCGCCCAGCACCAGCCGCCCGTACTCGTCACGGCTGGAGCCCTTGAGGCCCGCCCGCCAGGCGGGGCCGCCCTCGCGCGCCGACAGCACCAGGATGCCTGCTGCGGGGCCGGGTGTGTGTGCGTGTGTGTTTGTTTTAGGGGCGAGTTGGACGGGGCGCGGTGTCGGAGTGCGGCTCTGGCGCGGAGCGATGTTGCTGCTGCTGCTGCTGCTGCCGCCGCCACACAGACGACAACCCGGATGATGCAGGGATGGCGTGGCCCCCAAAAGGCTTGGGTTTAGATTGGGCTGGTGTTTACAACCCCACCCAATAATCCCCTGCCGGGTCCTCAGTCCCCAGTCCTCACCCTTGATGCCGAGCGCCTCCGACGACTGGTCCGGAGCGAAGGAGATGCCCAGGACGGGCCGGGTCACCTGCCGCAGCGCGTGCGCGGCGGGTCGCGGGGATCGCATAAACGGGGCGCCGTTGTTGGCGTCTGCCGAACGACCGCAACAAATGCTGGGGAGGTTGCATCAGCACGGCGCCCAACAGCGCAATGCCTACACCACACTCTCCACACCGACTGGCCCCCACCATTGCTCCTCCAACACAATCTAACGCACTCCCGCGCGTGCCCTGCCAGGCTCGCGGCAGTGCGCCCCGCTGCACACTACGGTACACCGCCAGCGCCCCTCCCCTCAAAAAAACACACCTTGCCATACTGGATGATCTGGCCCACGCTGCTCTTGACGATGTCCACGGGGATGGCGAACCCCACGCCGTTGTTGGCGCCGGTGGGCGAGTAGATGGCGGTGTTGATGCCGATCAGGCAGCCGCCGCTGTCCAGCAGCGGGCCGCCGCTGTTGCCTGAGTGTTAGAGAGCACAAGGGAAAACGACGACAAAGAATGTGTTAGAGAGCTCAAGGGAACAAGGACTGTGTGTGCGCATGCGTATGCGGATGTGCTGGTGTGTTTGGGAATGTGTTAAAAAGCACAAGGAGCAGGAGGAACGCAGGGCGCAAGTTCATAGGCGTGCGGCGGGCGCTGAGCTGAAAGCGTCGGAGGCGGAGCTGTCTATGTGGGACATGCGCGTCTGGGCCTGCCCCAAACTTAATAGTCACGCACCTGGGTTGATGGCCGCATCTGTCTGGATGACATCCTGTTTTAGTGGGAGGCGAGAACACGTGGCCGGGCGGACGACAACGTAAGAGACAATGCGATACGTTCGCGTCGGAGGGCGGCCGTGGAGGAGAGGAAGCCGTGCCCGTGGCCATTGCCAAAACAGCACCCTCCGCGGTAATGTCCCTGCGCGTCCTGGCCCGCGTATTCCATGCTGGCGCATCCCCCATCCCCTTTCCCCCATCCCCACGGATCTCGCCCGCTCCTTCCCCTCCCGCCGCCCCCCAACCCAACGCACCTGGATGGGCCGCCCGCTGATGGACTGGATCTCGCGCCCCGTGCCGCTGACCACGCCCGTAGTGAGCGTGTGGTCCAGACCGAACGGGTTGCCGATGGCGAACACCTGCGCATGGCGCATTGTCAGTCGGGGCATTGCTGGTTTCATCCCTTTGCCCTGGATCTACAACCGCACGCGGCGCTGTTGCTGTAGCGGTGGCTGCGCCCCAGGCCGCTGTGGCTGGCAGGCGAGCCCAGGCGCTCCTGTGGTCCGCAGGCCGCACCCTCGTCGCACGGGCGGCCAACCCCTGCGGCCCGCAGCCACGCTCACGTGCATCACGCCCACACGCCAATGACCACATGCGCCCACGCCCACGAACCCAGGCCCACCTTCTGCCCCACCACAATGTCGGCCGAGCTGCTGCACAGGCTGAGCGGGATGACGCGCACCGGCTCAACCGGCGCCGGCGCCACCGGCACCGCGCCCGCAGGCAGCGACGGCGCCGGCACCGAGGCCGGCGGCGTCGAGGCCCCGGGCACCGCCGCGAGCAGCTGCTGCGGCGGCCTGACGGACCCGTCGCCCTGCGCCTCGCCGGCCTCCGGCCCCAGTGGGCCGATCTGCAACACTGCGATGTCCTTGTCTTGGTCCTGCGGGCGGTATGTTTGGTTGGGTCGCGTTAAGCCTCCTGCGCTCACCCAACCCGCCGTTTGCCCGGCACCTCCCACGCATCCTGCACACCGCACACACACCGCGCCCGAGCTCACCACGCCCACCACCTTGGCCGAGAACTCCTCGCCACCCGACAGCGTGACCTGCAGGGGCAGCATCGGCTTGATCAGCAGGTGCCGCGCCACACACCGCTGCAACGCTGGCGAGCCAGGGCTGGCACCGAGCGGCAGTCGCCGCCGCGACCGTCGGGGCCTTCATTACAGGCCCGCGCGCGGCAGGCCCCAGCCAACCCCAGCACCACCCGGCGCAGGCGCAACGGCAGTAGCGGGTGTACACGCCAGCGCGGCGGCAGCAGCACCCCTGGCCGCAAAAGCCCGCCCCCGCCCCCACCTTGATGTCCGAGGCGTCCTGGATCACGTGGTAGTTGGTGACCACGTGCCCGGTCGCGTCCTGAGAGCCGAGCCGCGGCAGCAAGACAAGATCAAGATCAAGAAAAGACGGTCATCCGCGGTCGCAGGCAACACCGTACCCAGCACACCCGGTCCCCCGTCCAGGCGCCCCTGGGCCTCAGGCGCCAGCCATCCCCTCCTACTCCTCCTCCTGCTGTGTACGGCTGCACCCCCCAGTTCGTTGCGGGCCCGGGCGCCCCCCGCCACGCACGCACCCAGATGAAGCCGCTGCCCTGCCCCTGCGGCAGCTCCAGCATATTCATTGTGAAAGCGTCGCGCCTGCATGTGCATGCGCACAACCGCGGACTTCAGTGCATTGGAGGGCGCCCGCACGGCCACACTCCACACGGCACCGCGCCGCAGCACACGGACAGAGCCCAGGTAGCCGCCCAGTAACGCAGCACCAGGCACAGGACGGCTGCCGCCCTTGTCACTCCCATCCCTGACAAACCGGGGGCGCGCAGGGCCCCGTTTCCCGTGCCCCACCCCTCTCTTCCCATCACCCATGGGGCCTGCGGTCAACGCTTACTTGACCGCTAGATTGGTGACGTTGACGACGCTTGGCGTGTTCTTCTTGAAGATTTCAATCGTCAGCTGCTCCTCGGGTGTCATCCGCGGCTTGCTGAGCGCGGGGGCGGCGCCCACCGTCACGGCGCCCGCCAGCAGCGATGCCGTTCCGAGCACCGCGACCGCGCCGCTGAGGAACCGCTCGCGGGGGGACAGCGAAGACGCTGGCTCCGTCGGCGGGTTGCCCCGCCCGGCGTGTGTCGCTGGCGGTACGTGGCGGAAGGTCCGCGAGTCACTGTTCCGTGTCGCGGTCGTTGTGACCTCATCGCCTGAAATTTCTGCGCCGCTTCTCCGGCTGGCGGTCGACTGGTCGCTACCAAGCGAAGACTGGGGTTGCGCATGCAAAGCGCGGGTGCGTTGAAAACGCTGCGTTGCGCCATGACCCGCGTTACTGATGCCGCATCCGCTCGATATACCTGTAAATCCAAGTAACATGCCCGCGAAAAGCTCGAGCGTGGTGGTAGACGGGCGAGCGTCCGCGCCAGCACAGCCACTTTCCCTTTTCCCCCGCTGCCGACCAGGCGAGCAGTGTTTCAAAGTTCCACTACTCACGTGTGGATCTGGATGATGAGGCCCCGGAGCTGCGCAAGTGCTGGCTGTTCATTTTGTGCCACAGAGATGTGTGCCACACAGATGTGAGTGGATGGCCGACAGCAAAGAACAAGGCTGGCGGTCTGGACTCAGATAGCGCAGTGGTGTGTGTATACACGCTCTCTTAAAGCTTTAAGCACAGGTTTGTCCACAACATGCAACATCCTCAGGACGTCCGGCCCCGGGCGCCAATTGGCTGCACGGCACCCCGAACCCGCATTCGCACGCCACTTCGCCTGGCGGCACTACAGCACCTCCCCGACCCCTATTGCCGAAATTCAAATACTAGAAAGGGGCCGCTGTTTCGGCCAACCCTACAGCCGGTGCCTACAGGGAACTGAGCCACTGCGCCCTAGGCGGGCCACCGGTGACCCCAGCAATGCCGTCGCCCCACAACTGTACCTCCGCTGACAGCCCGTCAAAGGCCCCGCTTGCAAGACTGCAACCCCAACCAAATCACTTTGACGTGGTATCTTCTTCAACCCAAGTTCTTCCCGTGATGGCAGTGCTATAAGGATTCAACCCGGGCCCCGAAACCGCCCGCTAAGCACGTTCCCACGGTATCCACGGAACGGGCATACCGGTACGTTGGTGATGTCCAGCCACCGAAACTTCCTTGCCCATGCTCCTCACTTCGAACCCGGCAGCAGGCTCACACTTCACTCCTCTAGCGCATGCCACACGCAAACATGGCTGGTTGCGCTGGATGCACACATGAATGGATGCGCCCCTACGGATTGGGCACCTGGCGCGCACGGTCCAACAAGCCAAGCACGATGCGGTATACCTAAAGGTTCAAACCCGGCGAGGTCACGTGATCTCGCGTCGCCGACGCCGTAAAATCCCCTGTGCAGGAAATGCAGCGGATTGCTCATGCCTCAAATTATCGTATACGGCTGATATCACAGACAGTCACGCGAGGCCATTGGCATGCAGTCACCCGTGCCAATGCCCCTGCCGGAGAAGCGGCGCGCGAGGGAGCCACCTCCATATTCGCAGGAGGGCCCCAAACCATGTTCACTTTCATGCCCATGCACAGTGTAATCCCGCAAACCCCTTAATGTGTAAAATCACACGCGCCCACTGTTCTTGAGTTCTTGCAGCCCTGAAGCAAGCGCAAGGATAGCGATGAGGCAGCTTTGCTCATCGTCACTCGCAAATAACCAGCGCATTAAAACTACTACCGGTAATACGCCCCTTCCTTGTACAACACGTGCGGTAGTTCAAAAGCCTCTGCCTCCGCCGCCCGTACTGCGTCGGTGCTGCTAGGTCGCTGCGCCCTGTGCGGCCAGCGTTGCAGTCGCGGCGCTCCGCGCCGTAGGCAATGCACACGTCACGTAAAGCTGAGACGGCATGGCTATGTGCCTCCGGTGTCCAAGAAAGTCAGCACGAGGGCTGAGGGCTGATATCCATCGTCCAAGCAAGTCAACCGTTGGTACACGTCAGCTGCGGCAGCAGCCATGCCTGGCTTAGCTGCCAGGCCGCACCACCGCGCCGCTGCGCACCGCCGTCGCCGCCAGGGGCCCCAGCGGGCTGCGCCGCGTGGGCGTGCCCGGAAGCGAGTCCTCCTCCTTGGAGCCGCGCGCCTGCTTCGGCAGCGACTGCGCCAGCTGCTGCTGCAGTTGCTGCTGCAGCTGCTGCTGCTGCGTCGCCTCGCCTGGGCCAGCTAGCCCCGTGCCGTGGCGGCTCCAGCCGCCGGCGCTCCAGGGGCCCTGCTCCGGCGCGCCCAAGGGGCTGGCTGGCCCGCCGCCGCCGCCGCTGCCGCCGCTGCCGCCGCTGCCGCCGCTGCCGCCGCCGCCAGCGCCCGTCCCGAACCCGGCGAACGCGACGTCTGAAGCCGCCGCGTTGACTGTGCGCCCGGGGTTGCCACCGGTGGAAGCATAGAGTGCTCCGCCTGCTGACGCATTGACTGGCGCGGTCGCAGCAGCCGCAGCACCCGTGTCGCCATACCCTCCGTTTTCCGACTTACGTCCGCCGCACGACAGCCGCCGCGGCACCCCGCCAGCGCCCGCGCCGGCGACGACGGAGGCCGTCCGGCGGCTTTGGCGCAGCGGCGACGGCGGCACCACCAGCTCTTCATACGGCGCCGCCGCGACGGCCGCGTTTCCGCTGGCGCCCACCGCCGCCCAGCCGGGGCCGGTTTGCACCACGCTGTTCCGGCGGCTGCTCGGCACGCTGCCGCGCCCGCCAGCGCCTGCGGCGGCGGCGCAGCCGCCGGCCTCCAGCCCGGACCCGCCTCGCGGTGGCGGCGGCACCGCCGGCAGCGGCTCGCTGCCCTCATCCGTGATCGCCGCGCGCCGCACGCCCAGGTCCCGAGAGCTGGCCACCCGCGGCGCCACCTGCAGCATCGCGCCCGCCACCCCCGCCGGCCTCGTAGCCCGCGCCGCCGCTGCCGCCCAGGCCGCTGCACAGCCGGCTGCTCTGCCCCGGCGACAGCGGCGCCCTCGGCCCCCAGTCCCGGTCCCGGTGCCGGTCGGCGCTGCCGCCGCCCCGCTTGGCGCTGCCGCCGCTGTCGCCGAGCTCGCCCTCCGAGGTCGTGGCGGCGCCGTCCGCCGCGCCGCCGCCGCCGCCGCCGCCGACGTCGTATAGCGCGTTCCGCCGCACGCTGTAGCCGTGCCCGCGCACGCTGGCGCTCAGGCTGGTGCTGTGCGCGTGGCCGGACTCGCTGTCGATGCTGGTGCGCTGCGCGTACTCGCGAGCCAGCGCGTAGCCGGGGTGGTCGGGGTCGGCGCGGGCGGGGCCGCCGCCGAACAGGTCGTCTTCCTCGTCAATGTCGATGTCACCGTCGTCGTCGCCGCCGCCGTCCATGGACAGCAGCACGCCGCCCACGCTCGCCACCGAGTGCGTGCGCATGGTGGGCATGCGCGGGCTCGCCGGCAGCGAGCCGAAGCCGCCGCCGCCGCCGCCGCCGCCCGCCGCCGCGCCGCCGGCAGAGGCGCTGGGCGTCTGGCGGCTGCCGCCGCCGCCGCCTGCGGCGGCTGCCGCCGCGGCGGCGGCGGCGGCGGCGCCGCGGCTGATGCGCAGCTCCGACACGCGGCGGTTCGTGAGCGGTGACGTCAGCTCGCGGCTGGGCAGGTTGCTGACGGGCGAGGCCGGCGCGAAGCCGCTCGAGAAGAGTCCGGTGCCGGCGGCGAACGTGCCGGCTGCGGCCGCCATGGCGACGGACGTCGCCACCGGCATGCCCGCCGACGCCGACGCCGTGTCGAACGGCGTGGCCGCCGCCGCGGCGGCGGCGGCGGCGGCGCTGCAGCTGGTGTGTCGGCCGGAGGTGGAGGTGGTGAGGTTGGCGGTGGTGCTGAGGGCCGTGGAGCCGCTGTTGGTGGCGGCCGAGGTTGTGGCGCTGCGCCAGCCCGTCATCCCCGACGCTGCTGCGCTCTGGCCGCCGGCGCCGGTGGACAGCAGCAACGTGCTGCTCGCCGCCTCCGCGCCAACGGCCAGCGCCGCCGCCGGCGACACCGCGCCCGCGCCGCCGACGCCGCCGCCCCAGGGGTACAGCGACGGCGCGTCGGCTATGGACGGCTGCTGCTGCAGCCGCACGCTCTGCACCTCGGTCAGCCGGACCGAGCCCAACGCCGCCAGGCCGCCGCACGTCGCCCCCTTGCCGTCGCCCGGCCCCGCGTCCGCCTCGCCGCCGGCGTTGCCGCCGCCGGCCGCGCCCGCCTCCCCCTCCGCGCCCGGCTCCCCCTCCGCCGCCGCCTTGTCCGCCTCCTCCTTGGCCTGGCGCGTCTCCTCCTGCTGGCGCTCGATCTTGCGCATGGCCCGCCGCGCAAACCAGAAGCCCAGCACCACCAGACCGATAGACAGCAGCAGGCCACCCTGCGCAGCAAAGCAGAGGGCGGGAGGCAGGGGGGGTGGGACAGAGGGAGGCAGCGGGGGTTACATCCATGACCAGCTAAGGAAGTGGTAGACGGCAGACTATCTTGAGAAACGTGGAGGGAGGGAGGGGAGATGCGATGAGGGACAGGGTGGCTAGCCAGCGGGGCAGCGCGTCACAGCAGTGCCAAGTGGCGATGCGGGCTCGCTGCCGGGGGGCAAAGCGAGAACGGGTGAAGCAACACGGCCACGCTGACGCCAAGCCACCAAGCCGCCACGCCACGCCAAACCACGCCACAAGCCGCAGCGCACGCGCCGCTCACAATGTTGTAGGCGATCTGGCCGGGGCTGGTGCTCTCGCCCTTCATCATGGCGCTGAGGCCCTTGAGGTTCTTGCCGAAGTAGCAGGCCAGCAGGTTGCCGGGCAGCTGGCCCAGGATGGAGCCGCCGATGTAGGGCAGGAAGGTGAGCGACTGCGGCACAGCCATCACTGCGCGAACCAGGGGCAGGCGGGTGTGTGTGCAGGGTTAAGGAGTGGGTGGCTGTGGAGCGCCGGAGAGGGTGGGCGCGGGCGCCACGAAACGGGCGCGGCCGGGAGCAAGGCGAGGAATGCGCGCCACATGACCGCTGGCGCAGAGCCACAGACACGCGCACTCTCAAACAGCCCCGCGCCGCTGGGTTGCTTCAACTTAGACTGGTGCCGGTATGCACAATCACTTCCTCCCCGTATATGCAGGAAAATGCCACATGACGGCTACCCCGGCTCACCGAAGTTCTCCACCGTGAAGGGCAGCGGGCCCAGGCGCACCAGCAGCGCCACGCGGAAGGGCCCCGCCGCGTCCACCGCCTCCAGCACCGTCTTGACGTGCTTGTAGCGGTCCAGGAAGCGCCGCGCGGGCCGCTGCAGCCAGCGCCGGGCCACCAGGTAGCCTGGGGGGGGGCGGGGGGCGGGGGCGCAGGGTGAGGGGGTTTTGGTTGCCAAGGTACACGAATAAATTTATACAATTTGGAGTGGCGGGGAAGGAGGCATGTCGAAGGCATGACTATGTAGGGGAGTTCCATGCACATTAATTTATGCCGACGGAAGGGCAGCTCAGTGACCTGGCGATGCGGGACAAGGCGTCGAGTCATGCAGCCTCTGTATTTGTGTTGTCCGCACCGCCCGGTTCCCCCCGCCCCGGCTCGTCCGATACACATTCCGCATTAGCCGTTACGACACGCGCGCGCACTTCATACCGCACGCAAACATTGCATCCTATTGTGCCTCGCTGGCTCGCTGACTCGCTAGCCCGCGCATGCCCTCAAAAGTGTCTTGGCGCCACCGGCGACACCTGCACACTGCAGCCCGGCCTCACCCAGCGCCATGCTGACTGTGACGGCGGCCTGCACGATGGCGAAGGCGATCCACATGTTGAACAGCATGGCGGTGACCCAGATGAAGGGCAGCGGCGGGATGAACACCATGGGCAGCACGATCATGCACTGCGGCGGCGAGGGAGGGGAGGGAGGCAGGGAGATGTATGGTTAACCAAGATGAGATGGCGTTGACATGGCGGAAGGGCGGCACAGGGGTGGGGTGTCAGTGCGGCGGGCAAATGTAGGCACGGCTGATTTGCTGCCGGAGGCGGTGGCGAGCACGTGTCGGCAAAAAAACCTGTACCAAATCCGTTTCCACCTCCTTTACCACCTCCTTTCCATTGCCTCTTCACCCATGCCCCATGATTTGGGAATTGGAGAAAACTACCCCCCCTATTTACAAAAAACCGTCACATGCACGGCTACCCCCCCCCCCACCCACCTCCTTTCCATCTCCTTTCCACGCCCCCCCCCCCACGCCCCACGCCCACCCGCGCCCCACTCCCCACCCCCGCTTTTCCAAACATCTTTGCAACCCCACCCTCCACACACACGCCCCACTCCCACCCCCACACACCCCTCCCCACTCACGCAGCTGAGCACCAGCGCGAACTGCCAGTTCTTGAGGTTGTCGTGCGCCAGCTGCGTGGTGGGCTCTATCACCTCGTCAACCAGCTTGGTGAAGCCCCACAGCAGCAGGTACACCAGCCCGCCGCCCACCACCGCCCAGAACAGGATGAACGTGATCCACTGCGTGGGGGGGGGTGAGGAGGAGGGGGAGGGGGCGGGAGGAGGGAGGAGGAGGGGAGGGGTTGTGGCGCGGGGGGTTGAGCGTGCGCGGGGCATTGTTGTTCACTTGTCGTCCTGGGAGGCAGCGGGGTGGCCGCATCGCCAGCCGTGCGCCCGGGATGTTTATGCTGTGCAGTGGCGGTGACACGGCCGCCCGACACAGAGCCCGCGTGTGCAACCCGTCGGCCGGGCTGTGCGGCGCTATCCGAAACCAGCCGCAGCCCGGACGCGACAGGCAACTGCGCTCCCGCCCCCTCCTCAACCCACCCACCCGCTCACCCCATACATAACACACCCCAGAAAGACCCCGGCTCCGTTCCACGCCCCTCCGGAACCTGCCGCCGCCTCACCTTGGCTTTGCGGTTGGGCATACAGATCCAGGGGCTGATACGACCCATCCACGTGCGCTTCTTAACCGCCCCCTCCGCCGCCGCGCCCGCGTCCGCGCCGCCTGTCTCCGCATCCCCGTTCTGGTGGTGGTGATGATGATGGTGATGGTGTGAGGTTATAGAGCCTTTGGAGCCGCGCGCGAGGTCGCCCGCTTGTGCCGAGTGCCGGGAGATGGTCGCGAGCAGCGGCGTCTCCATCTGCAACGAGGCGCGGCTGAGCTGCGGCCCCTGCGCCGAGGGCGTTGACGCGGCTAGCAGCGGCTCGGCCAGCTGTTGACAGGAGCCCTGCTTGCTCCGCTCGCAGACCGCGGAAGCCGGCGGGGCGCCGCTCGCGGAGGCGCGCCACCCGGCGGGGGCCCGCGTGCCGGTTTGGCTGCCGGGCAGCGGCCCCGCACAGTCAGCCGCGGAAGTGGTCGCCGGCCCCGCAACTGTAGCAAAGCCGGCGCCAGGCGTCAAGCTACAAGAGCTGCTCCTGCTGCTGCAGGCGCTGCTGCCCGAGCTGCTGGAGTCCTTGAAGACGGATAGCACCGTTTCCAGAATGCTTGCGACGGGCGCGCCCAAGCCCCCGCCCCCCGGCTCCGACTGCGCCCAAGCCGGGCGTTGGGCGCTCGCATCCGCCTTCGGGCTGTCCGCTGGAGAGTCGCCCGGGCCCGCAAACTTCACGCGGAAGGGCTCAGGCGCCGTGGACGTCATCATTTCAGAGTCTTAAGCCCATTTTAAGCAAGAGAATAGACATAAACGCATTATTTCGGCGTTGCAGAGGCGGTCCTCGGACAAAATGCGCATTTCTGCACGTCCTGTGGGCTATCAGTAATCTAGTAAATAAGGTGACTATCGGTTATCCCTGAATGCCGAACCAGCCCTAAAAACTCCACTCAAAAGTTTGGCCCCGACGTTCCCATGTGCGAACCCAACGCGCCTGCCAAATGCCTGCCAGAGTAAATTTGCTCAATAATGCCTGAAATATTAAGGCAGTACTTCGGCTTTGAAATAGCTGAGGCATAGGGTTTGACGGGGAGACATTATATTGGTTTCCTTGGGACCACGGCAAGACCACCTTAATCGCCGTGCTTCGTTCCTGGCGTTGGAGTTAGGGCGAGTGGTCAAGGGGGAGCGCTTGGGGGAGGCTGAGAGGGAGGCTCCCGGCGCCAGTTCAGTACTGCGGGGCTCCGGCCCACCAACCGTGCAGGAGCCTGCTGGGGACGGGGGACCGTGAAGCCACGTTGGTGTGGGGCGAACTGCCTGGTTTGACGTAAATATGGCAGAGCACGGCCTGGAGCTGGTCTGCTTCACGGTCATCGTCGATGACATAGTGCTGCCTGATGGGGAGACAGTGATGGAGGTGCTCGGGGGCGGTGGGCCCCAGACGCTGTTCGGCTACCAGCTAGCCACCGGCCAGACCGCTGCTGTGGGGCTCTCAGCGGGCGTCGGGCCCGACATGCCGGAGCGGTGCAAGGTGTGTGTGTGTGTGTGTGTGTGTGTGTGTGTGTGTGTGTGTGTGTGTGTGTGTGTGTGTGTGTGTGTGTGTGTGTGTGTGTGTGTGTGTGTGTGTGTGTGTAACTACGGTTTACAGTTGCTTGATAGAACCTCGTGATCGAGTGTCCTGAACAATTAACCAGCGCTGGAGCCAGGCTCCAGCACAGTAGTGTTCGCATAGTCTGGTAGTGCGTGTCTCCCAAGCATATGCGCGAAGTTGCGGAGTAACCCGCCGTTTCTGCCCTGTTGGCATACCCTCATCGACTTCTGTGAGCCGGCACTGTCGCTATGCATTGTTTGTTCGACTAGCAATAGGTCATGCACCAAACCAAGTCAGGCACACGTAGTCAAGGTAACTGCACAGCAAGCACACTGGGACTGTGTGTGTGTGTGTGTGTGTGTGTGTGCATGTGTGCAACTGCTGATGGGTACGCGCCTATTATGGCTGTGCGGCTACGAAGCAGCCGCGCCGGCCTGCACGCCGGTCGGCTGCAGTGCGGCGTGTGCGGGCGCGTGCCAAACACACAGGCCACCGCTGCTGTGCCTGGCCCGCGTCTTCACCAAGCCCCCACACCCACACGCAGGCCTGGCTCCGCTCCATCGGCTGTGACGTGTCCGGCCTCATCCTGCACGACCGCCCCACGCCGCGGGCCTGGCAGGTCTTTGAGGAGTGGGGCCGCCGCACGCAGGTGCGCCGGGGCGGGCGGGCGCAGCAACGGCCCTGGAAGCAGAATATGCCCTGCGCAAATAGAGTGCATGCAATTCTAAGTTCCCGGAGCATTCTCAATCTACCCAAACCCCACACCCCACACAAACGTCAGGCCTCCAACAACGGTCTTGCACACACGGTCTCGCTGCCTGCCCGTCCCATCCCGCCCGCCCGCCCTCCCGCTCGCCCCATCCCGCGTGCCAGATCTGGCGCGGCCGTGACGACCCCTGCGACCAGCTGTACGACATGCTGCGGCCCCGGTACGACACCATGCCGCCCGCCTTCCAGCGCCGTACGGCCAACTACCACCTGGGGGTCCACCCGCTGCACCCGCCGCGCCGCCTGCTGACGCGGCTGCGGGCGGCGGCGCACGCGGCCGGAGGTGGGCGTTGACGTGCGCGCGCGCGCGCGCGTACGTGTCGGCGGGATGTTGGTGTTGCATAGATGTTGGGTCTGAGAGCGGGGCGGGCCTTGGCCCCGACTCCTCCCCTCGCACCCGCTCGCCCTTTGCGCGCGCACACACACGCGCACTGTAATCGCGCCCCGTGCCTTTCGCCCACACGTGCTCCTGCCCCCCCTTTTTTGCGCTCGGCTGTACGGGCGCGCAGGCGTGCTGTCCGTGGAGCCGTACACGGCCGCGGAGACGCCCGCCACGCGGTCCGAGGCGGTGGAGCTGCTGTCGCACTGCGACGTGTTCAGTCCCAACGAGGCGGAGGCGGAGTCCATCGTGGGGCCGGCGGGTGGGTGGGTGGGTGGGTGGGTGGGTGGGTGGGTGGGTGGGTGGGTGGGTGGGTGGGTGGGTGGGTGGGTGGGTGGGTGGGTGGGTGGGTGGGCGGGTGGGTGGGTGGGTGGGTGGGTGCCAAGGGGGAGCGGAATGGGTGGGTGCGGTGGGCTGGGGTGTGGCGAGGGCTGGCGCGTGTTGGTTTTTGGGGATGCTGGTGCGGCCTTGCGCGCCTAGGGGGTGCCCGGGCGGCTGGGTTGACGTCATGCGGCCTTGGTCCAGGGTGTGGGGGAGCCAGTCATATGCACACGCGGACTGGTTCGTTTGTCATTTGCTGCTTTGTCACCACTTGTTGCTTGGTGTTCGTTTTGCATCCGCAGACAGCCCAGCCGAGCTGGCCCGGCGGCTGCTGGCGCTGTCGCCGGCCGGCGGCGTGGACGTGGTGGTGGTGCGCTGCGGCTCCGCGGGGGTGCTGGCGGCGCGGCGGGCGACGCCCGGCGGCGGCGTGTCGCAGCAGCAGCTGGAGGGCCTGGCGGAGGCGGCGGAGGCTGTCATGGTGGGTGGGCGGCTGGGGGGTGGGGTTGGCGGGGCACCATTTGGATGACGAGGCAGGAACGGGGGCTTGAGGTGAGTGCGGGAAGTGGGGGGTGAGTGGTGGAATGCACCGGCACCCACACACACGCGCGCATGCAGCGCACATTCCTTCATCCCGCGCCACGACCTGCGCACCCTGCGCCTGCCGCCTGGCACAGGTCCCGGCGGTGGCGGACACGGCGGTGGTGGACGTGACAGGCTGCGGCAACGCCTTCTGCGGCGGCTTCCTCGCGGCGCTGTACCGCGGCGCCACCCCGGCGCAGCGCACCTCCGCGCCCGTGGCGGCGGCGGGCGCTGGCGGCGCCAACAGCGGCGGCGGCGGGGCAGGGCCGGCGGCGGGCAGCACGTCGGAGGCGTGTCCGCCGGCGTGGCTGGCGCGTTCGGACCTGGCGGGCGCGGCGGCGTGGGGGTGCGTGTCGGCCTCCTTTATGGCGGAGGCGCGCGGCGTGCCGCTCGCGCCCATTCCGCAGCTGCAGGTGGGCAGAGTGCGGGGCGTGCATTATGCTCGGAAGGGGGGGTCGGACGCAGCGGCGGCGGCTGTTTCAGGCTTGTGGATAACACGGGGGGCCCTCATTCCCCTGTGACCCCTCGCTCTGCTCCGCCCCCTCGTGGCATGTGCAGGACCGTGCCCAGGAGCGCTTTGCCGCGCTGCGGCCGCGTGTGCACCCCGTGCGGCTGCCGCGCACCAGCACCTCCGCGGGTGTGCATGCCTGCTGCCGCACCGCGGCTGCGGCCAAGCCCACGTACGGCATTGCCGGGTCGGCAGCATCTATGGCGGCGGCGAGGAAGGGGCAGGCTGGGGGTCGTTCGGTGGTGGCGGCGGCGGCGGCGGCGATACGGGGCTCGCGGCTTCGGCTTGGCAGTGCGAGTGTGGCGGTGGCGCGGCGGCAAGCGCACGTGGCGCTGGGGGGCCGTGTGCGGGTGTGGGGCATATAGCAGGGCGCGTGCATTGCGTGCCTGCTTGCGTGTTATAGAGCACATGCGGCAGGGTTACGCGGGACAGCAGGCGCAAGGCGTGCGCGCGCTGTGCTAGTCATGTGCGAGAGGGAGCGCTTCATGGTTGGAGTTGGCTGGTGGAGCGGAGCGGAGCGGAGTGGAGTGAGAGGGGATGCGCCTTGCGTGCTGAAATGATAGCGCGTGCATTCATGCGACGAGGCCGGAGAGGCGTTGAAACAGGACAGGTTGGGCAGGAGGACCAGGGAGCTCGGGGGCAAGGTCCACGGGGGACGTTGTCGTTGCTTTCCCATTTCACGGGTGGGCGCCAAGAGCGACACGCGCGGTGCTATGCAGCAATCAGGTGGCAGACAGATATGCCAACATGCTTTATGCTGTCCCATACGGGTTGGCCCCCCATGCCGTGTGGCTGCTGCGGTGCGGTTGCGAGGCAGGACTGTTGGCAATTGAGCTGGCCATTGGCACATTGCTGTAAGTATTCATCGCCATTGACACTCCCAGTGCCGGGTGCCTACGGTTGCAACATCACAAAGACCGGACAGTCCAACAGGCTCCCGATCTATGCAACCCGATGAGGGCCGTGGAGCAAGTCAAGTGGCCCCACTGCGTGCTTTGACAGCCTGCACCTACAGTTCCAACAAAGCAACAACTCACACACACGGTCTCCTGCGAACCTCCCAGCTCCTCTCGTCAGTCCCAGGCCCCGCCCTCAAGCCACCACCCCAGCACCACCAACCCTCCTCCGCTCCACACCCGCGCCTAGACCCCCCCCCTCCCCACCTGCCCCCTGCCCTCCCCACCTCCTCCGCTCCTCCTCCTCCTCCCTCCTCCCTCCTGCCCCTCGTGCCCCTCACGGCGCCACGTTGCCCATGCCCCGCCACGCCTCCAGACTCAGCCGCTTCACCATGGCCTTGATCTGCTGCCCCGGCCCCAGCTCCCACAGCGCCACACCGCCCGACTCGGCCGCCGGGCCCGCCGGCGGCGCCAGCAGCGCCGCCAGGCTGGCCTCCCACTGCACCGGCTCCACCAGTTGGCGGCCCAGCAGCGCGCGGATGGCAGCGGGGTCGGGCGGGAAGGGCTGCACGGTGACGTTGGAGAGCACGGGGACGCGCGGCGCGCGCAGCTGCACCGAGTCCAGGGCCTGTTCGGGAGGCGGGGGGGTGGGGAGCGATGGGGAGCGATGGGGAGGGGGCGCGGGCGGAGGGCACCGGCCACGCGTGTGTTAGGACACTCAGTGCCCGTGGCAACTCAAGTAAGAGGCGCCCACCGCCACCACGTGCCCACCTGCAGCAGCTGCTCGCGGGCGGGCGCCGTGAGCGGTGTGTGGAAGGCGCCGGTTACCTGCGGTTGGGTGGAATTGGGTGGGGTGGGGTTCAGGGGCACGACGCAGGGAGCTCGCAGCCAGTTCAAGCGCTACTGCCACTCAGCGCTGCTACTGCCACTCACAACGGCTACTGCCACTCACCGCCAGCATGGTGGCCTTGAGCGCGCCCGCCGCCAGCGCCCCGGTCTGCACCGCCTCCAGCACGTCCGTGTGCCCGCTCACCACCCGCCCCTGCGTGGGGTGGGTGGGTTGGAAATGGGTTTGACACGCAGGCAGGCAATGAGGACATGGGACCGCGCGGCAGGGCCCCGGCGTGCGCGTGGCTTGCACCGGGCTTCGTGTGCATCCCGGGCAGGAGCCGGCACGCACATTACCAGTATGTGGGTGGGCGACACACACCTCCACCACACGCCCGCCCCCCCCCCCTTCGCAACCCCCCCCCCCCCACACACGCGCGCACCTGTGGAAAGAGGTAGTTTGCCACCTGGCACACGCTGCCCGGCGCCGCGCCCGCCGCCACCGCCACCACCACCTCGCCCAACTGGCCGTCGCCCAGCCCCACCACGCTCAGCATGCCATGCGGCCGCGCGCTGGCGCCCGCGGCCGCCGCGGCCGCCATGGCCTCGCCGCGCGCCTTGACCACCTGTCGACACCGTGACGTCAGGCCCAGCAACACTTCGTACACTTGTACCGTGCAGTGCAGCTTTGTGCCGTTGTGCACGCGCACCACCACCGCCAAATGCAAATCCAACACAAACACCCGTGTGCTCTCACCCGCAGCCCCTCCTCGAACGTGAGTGCGCCAGCGAACACCAGCGCCGTGTACTCGCCCAGGCTCAGGCCCGCACACACGCAGCCGCCGCCACTGCTGCTGCCGCTGCTACTGCCGCCTGCCTCGGCCGCCGCCACCAGCTGCGGGTCCCGCGAGCGCAGCAGCTCCACTGCGGCCAGCCCCGCCACGAACAGCGCGGGCTGCGCCACGCGCGTGTCGTCCAGCGCCGACTGGGGGCCTGCGGGTGGGGCGGGTGGGTGGGCGGGAAAGTGAGGGAGTGTGTCATAGAAAGCACAACAAAGGAGAATGCAATGTTGGGGGGAGAGGGGAGACAGGACAAGGAGCAGTGGAAATGGTCTGGGCTCGGAGGGGCACGGGAAGCGCGAGGGTAGTAGGAGGTAGGCATTTGCAAACTTCCACCAGGCAGCCCCTACTGCACCCCAACACACCTTCAAACCTCCCATCCCCATCCCCAGCCCCTGTCTTCCTCAGCCCCACCGTTGCGGCACAGCTCCGCCAGGTCATAGCCCAGCACCGCCCGCGCCGTGTCCAGCATGGCCGCCACAGCCGGCAGCGAGGCGGCGGCGGCCAGCATGCCCACCGCCTGGGAGCCCTGGCCCGGGAACACGAACGCGACCCGGCCCCGTGGCGTCGCTGGGGTCACGCCGGCGCTGCCAGCAGCAGCGCCCGCCGCCGACGGCGGTGGTGGCCGCGGGACCGAGGCAGTGCTCACGGGTGAGACCGCTGGAGCCGCCACGCAGGTGGAGGGGCCGGACGCCTTGCTTGCCGCAGCCGCAGCCACCGCCGCCGCCTGCTTCTCCTGCTGCTGCTGGCGCTGCTTCTCCTCGGCCGCCGCCACCACCCCGCTCCCGTCGCCACCTGGGGCCACACCGGATGTGCGCAACGGAGCACAGCACAACTCAGGACATAGTACCGTACAACAGACCGCAGCGCAAAACCACAAGATGCAGCCACTTCCCATCTGTGCTCCGCAACGCACACAGAGGGCAACACCAGCTCGATGGTGCACTGCGCCATTCTAGCTATTTCTCACCCCACTTTCCACCCCACTTCCCGCCCCACCCCAATCGTCTGCCGCCGCCGCACGCCCATTCCCACCCACCCGCGGCCAGGTCGGCTAGGTACGCCTCCCGCAGCTGCCGCCGCTCCAGCTTCTCAGCGCGGCGCTCCGCCTGCGGGTGGGGCGAATGGGGGCTGAGGCCCAGGTGCGCCATCACGGAGACAGCAAGAGGTGGAAGGCGAGGCCCGGGCACACGGCACAAGGCGCGGGGTCCAGCCCGGCACCGAGCTGTGCTTCTACTCGGTGTGTCTCTCGTCGGAACGTCTCTCGCTGGTCCGGGATCACGCACAGCACATACCGAGGCCCGCCCTCCCCGCCGCATCCCCACGACCCCAAAACACCTGCGGCGCCCCAAGTACCAGGCCCCCTCCCTCCCTCCCCTCGCCCACCTGCGCGCGGCGCCGCGCCTCCTCCTCTGGGTAGGGGTGGCAGTAGTCGTGCGGCCAGGCGCCCACCACCTCCGGGCCGTAGTCGTACAGCGCCCACCAGTCGCCCAGGTCGGGGTGGGCGCGCGGCGCCTGGCGCGGCGGGGGGTGGGCGCGGCATGGGAGTATGACAATGACAGAGTATGTCTGGTAACTCCCTGCCTCCCTGCAACCCGCAACCCCACCCCCACCCCCACCCTCACCCCCAATGGTTGATTTGGGAATTGGAGAAAACTACACCACCCGCACCCCCGCACCTCGCGCCCCCACCCCCGCCCCCACCTTGGGCACGTCCGCGTACGCGTCCTCCAGCGCCGCCAGCGCCGCCCGGACCCGCGGGTCCAGGTAGGGG
The DNA here is from genome assembly GCA_016834605.1 of Chlamydomonas incerta. Classification (NCBI taxonomy): domain Eukaryota; kingdom Viridiplantae; phylum Chlorophyta; class Chlorophyceae; order Chlamydomonadales; family Chlamydomonadaceae; genus Chlamydomonas; species Chlamydomonas incerta. The sequence continues at coordinate 671,970 of JAEHOC010000015.1, forward strand.
TCGAAGTCATCGGACAGGATGGCGGGGTCGGCGCCGCGGGACTGGGGGGCACAGGAGTGGGCGCGGGCACGAGGGGCGGGGAGGTTGTGAATACCGGCCCAATTTTGAAGAGTAGGATGCAGAGGGGGGGGGGCAAGGCAGCAGGTGCGGAGCTTGGTGGCGTGGGCGGGCAGGTGGGTCCGCGCGGGCGCGGTTGCACCCCCAGTACCACACACCCGACACACGAGCAGTACCTTGCGCCACACACCCCATCTCCCACACCTCCCCCACACACCTCCCCCCCACACCCTTCCCACACCCACCAGCAGGTACTCGTACAGCTCCAGGTAGCCGTCCAGGTGCGCCAGGTGCGCGGCGCGGTGCAGCGGCGTGAGGCCGCGCGGGTCGCGCTGGTTCACGTGCGCGCCCAGGTGGTGCACCTGCAGGGCAAGGGGGGGGCGGGGGGGGGGTTGCAAAGATGGTACATAGAAGGGTAGTGGCGTAGACAGCAGGCGTGGAGGCGTTCGGGGGGGGGGGGGTTGTGGACACCAGCCCAAGCCCAACAAACCTAGACGAGGGCGTGAGACGAGGGACAGGTCAGTGTAATTTGGGTAACAGAATACTCGCGAGCTTTGGGCCGGATTCCCGTACCCAAGCAGAACTAGTGGGGTGGGGTGGGGTGGGGCCATCGGTGCCAACCCAAGCAGAGGAACCATGCCCAGCGACGAGCGCATCGCCCAACCTCCCCCCCCCGCACCATGTCCAGCTGGCGATAGGTGACGGCGAAGTGGATGGGCGCCCCCGCGCCGTTGTCCTGCGTCACAAAGTAGGGGTCCACCTGCGCAGGGGGGCCACCGGGGGGGGGGGGGAAGAGGGGGAACAGGCGCAGGCGCAGGCGCAGCCACAGCCGCCCACGACGACGTTGACAACCGTTGTCAACCGCGCCGGCCTCTACCCGTACTCCTTAGCCGGTTCCGGCCCCGCATGTGGCATGCATCCCAGCCTGCCCAGCCGCTCCACCCCGCACTCGGCGCCCCCCCTCCCCCCCTTCGCCGCTTCGCCGCCCACCGTCATGATGCGCGCCAGCACCTCGGGGTCGCCCAGCCGCACCGCCGAGTAGAAGGCGAAGGCGTGGTAGCGCGGCTGCGGCGGGTGGCGCCCGCAGCCCGCCAGGTTGCGCGGCATGCTTCGGGGGGCTTGGGGTGCCGCTGGCAGGGCTCCGTGCGGGCGGGCGACTGGGGCTGCTACGCAGGGTTTGCGGCATTCAACATTCGGGTATCAATCGGCACGGATAGCTGGGCGCAGGGGCTAAGTTGGTAGCGAGCCAAGGCACGCACATGGATGGCGCGGAAAATCCCGCCCTGGCCCCAGCCCGGGTGTTCCCTACGCGCCTGTGCTTCGTAGGGGCATGAGGCTCTGGGGCCGTTACATGCCTACTAGCTCCCAAACGAACGGGGGCTCAGCCCATTTTCCAGCTGCACAAAGCTGACACCCCTTGTCTGTGCAACAAGACTGGGCTTGTTCGACTAAGCTACATCAACTCCTAGCCCAGCAGCCCAGGTGCCTTAGGTGCCCTGGCACGAAATGCCCACCCCTCCCATCGGGGCTTCAGCCCTGCTGCATGGAACCTTTCGAAAAGAGTTGCTCCTTGCGCAGCACACACCCTACGGACGTCAGGTAAGGCGACACCACTACCCCTGTGCTGCGGACCTGGCGTGCAGCCCTGACCAATGCGCTGCGTTCCTGGGGGCGAAAACATCACGACGACGTTCCACACCTCCCGCCCTGCCGATTGCCACGCACGGACATAGCGACCGCTTACCGACGCCCCACTCGTGCTGGCAACCGCCCCTAGGTTCCCAGACGCCCGGATGCGCTCTAGCAGCTCGCCGCTAACGGATTTCAGCAGGATAGGTTGGGCCCGGGCTCGCCGCCATTGCTGGGCCCAAGGCCACCGCCGCCGCTGGGCCCAGGGCCACCGCCGCCGCCGCCGCTCGCGACAGTCAGTTGGAAGCCAAACAAGCCGCACCCTCCAAAGACCAAACCTTGTCAAATGCTTATACATGACACATGAATGTTATGGCTTGCTGTTTCAGGCCCTGGCGCGGCCTGTCCGCTCGCCGAGCTCGCGAAATGCGACATGCCCCGACCTTGTGCATAAAGAGCTGCTTTTAGCCCTTGAAAAGCCATGCAAACCCCTAATCATAGCTGGTATTAGACACGGCATCAGTGAAACATTGAGGAAATGGCTGTTCGAGGGACCTCGGTCGCGAAATTGCCGGTCGGCAGAGCCTCACATTTTGCCCCGGGATACGTTCCAATACAATACTGTGTAACTAAATAGCATATTGAGTGAGTTACTGCTCGCTCCAGCGCACGTTGGCCCGAACGTACCCATCGGGCTCCCTGGCTGGCGGGCCAAAACCCGCCCATTTCGACCTCAGGAAAGCGCGGACCGCCCTCCCACTTGACCAGCAAGTCATTACTACATGTACGGAGGGGCTGAGAGCGTGGGGGACTCAGGGGAGACCAGTTTGGCGTCGGGGACCCCCCCTATCCGCCCCCAAGACTCAAGACCCACTCCCCGAAAACGGCTGTCCCCAGGATGGGCCTCACGGCACAGGGCAGGAAGTGGCTGTGACAAGAGCATTCTAGATTGCCATTTGGTATGCACCTTCACCAGCATGAGACGCTGTGCCAGGCTGTTATACTCGCGCTCCATGTGCGCCAGTGCAGCAACACTAACGCGGTCGCCAAGGCATGCGTCACCAGCAAAGGTACACCTCCTTCTCCAGCAGGGCTTGAATACGTACACAAGACAACAGTCAAGTTAAATGGTGTGCGTCTGCGCTGTATACAGGAGTACCTCGTGCGTGATTAGGCTGCCAAGTCCCCGCACACGCACTGAACAACTCACCGGCACATCGACGCCGTCCGTGCCCATGCATGCATCCGCGTTGGGGAAGCCCGCCGTGAAGCTGCGCGCCACGAACTTCTGAATGCCGGCGGGCAGCACGCCCACAGCAGCGTCCGGGGCCACCTCCTCTGCGCCCAAGTCCGCCGGTTGGTGCTGGGAAACGGCAGGCCGGGATCCTTCACATCACCACGCAGCACGTTTATAGCGGCCTCGCCGCTGCGCTGCGCCGCGGCCGCAGCGGCGAGCAACTTGAGCTCTGTCGGCCACTTAACGCCGTTGGCGCCAGGCCCGCCCTCGCGCAGCTTGGCCGCGATGGGAATCGCGTTCGTGGCGTACTTGACCACCAGGTCGCTGGCCAGGACGCTGCCGGTGGCTATGGCGGCCACTACGTTAGGCAGCTTTGGCACAAGCCGGATGGTTGTGAAGTACTCGGTGCAGCTGTGAAGCAGCGCCGTTTCACGTGCGGCTGCGGCGGCATCGTCTGCGCGCCAGAACTGCAGTACTGCGAGGCAGGCGCAATCACCCACGTATCTCTTCTCTGCGCTGCTGAGTGTGGTGCCAGGGGGCACAGCGTTCGGAGGTGGTTCCACCTCCATCCGCCATGCCGCATACCCGGCAAGCACCTCGTGGTAGTGATTCACCGCCGCAGCTGCGTCGTGACAGGTGGCATAGTGCCCCAGGTGGCGTGGGTATCCACTGGTGCCGCTGAGCCTGACGCTGCTGCGCGCCCGGTGCGCCTGCTTGCTGTGGTCCCAGGACACGCCCACGTAGCTTGCCGACGGTACCTGTTTCAAACCTACAAGAAAGGGAGAGGGAGTGGGAGCGGGAGTGAACGACGGCACACGTGGGCTGCTGTGCAGTTGCGCGAATGCCATTGAGCGGACATTGAGCAAACAGCACGCAGCACCAATGCGCGCGACCCAACTAACCCACATCGCACGACCCCAAGCGCCGCGGCGCCCTGCTCAGCACCCACCTGGCGAGCCGGCACCACTGGCAGCCGGTGCGGCGCCGCCGCCGCCCACAGCCACGCCGCCCGCTGCACTGCGCTCCGGTGACTCCCGTGGACTGGTCTCCATGCGTGTTGCGCTACCGCCTGCAGCATAACCATGGAGCACAAGCAGAGCAGCAGGTGGAGTTTCGTGTAAACGGCACCTGTGTAGCACCAATGCGCGCGACCCAACTAACCCGCATCGCACGACCCCAAGCGCCGCGGCGCCCTGCTCAGCACCCACCTGGCGAGCCGGCACCACTGGCAGCCGCCGCGGCGCCGCCGCCGCCCACAGCCACGCCGCCCGCTGCAACGCGCTCCGGTGACTCCCGTGGACTGATCTCCATGCGTGTTGCGCTACCGCCTGCAGCATAACCATGGAGCACAAGCAGAGCAGCAGGTGGAGTTTCGTGTAAACGGCACCTGTGTAGCACCAATGCGCGCGACCCAACTAACCCACATCGCACGACCCCAAGCGCCGCGGCGCCCTGCTCAGCACCCACCTAGCGAGCCGGCACACGTACAGAATGGATACGCGAGTGATGGATTGCAAGGGAACGTATCGACCCGCGACCCGTATCGACCCGCGACCCCAGTCCTCGTCCCTTCCCCACGCACCTGCTGGTGAGGACGACTGCTCAGCGGCGGCTGCAGGTGCACGGCCGGCAGCCAGCACCAGCATACTCGTTGCCTGGGCGCGTGCAGCTGTAGCCGGGTAGTGGTGCACGTGCGGCAACGTTTAACCTTGAGCGATTGGCGCATGTCCAGGACGCACGAGATAGCCACGCGCGCCGCACATCCTTTGCCCTGCCCCCGCTGACTTGCTCGCGGAGGAGCACCTGCACGGGCCCCTACCTGTGCGCTTCTGGGAGGGGCCCAGCACGCCGGTGATGTTGAGCGCCTCCGACCGCAGCTCCGCCAGCTTCTGCTCCTGCCCCGCCGGCGCCCGCCGAGGAGCCGGGGCATGGGGAAGGAGTTTGACCGCCGCGCGCGTGCGGGGAACCGCCTCCACCTGCGCATTCAGCTGCTTCCGCCGCGGCTCCAGGACTTTCAAGAAGCAGACATCGTGTACGCATGCCGGCGGAGCTTTTTCGCCCTGCTGCTTGCGAACGGCGAGCACCGCCGCGCTGAGACCGCATGCCAAGTAATTTCCGCTTGTAAACTTTCTGACACCCTTTCCACTAGCGGCGACGCTTTTCGCACACACTAGACAGTAATTGCACTGCTTGCCGTCCGCTCATAGTGCAATTTGCACGGTCTCGGTGGTCGGATAGCAGGGACAGCATCTCAGATCGATTAAGTAGGCTTCTATATCAATATTGAATGTATGTATAGCTCAAGGACAGCGTTTACGGTGGGGACATCGCCCACAGGGGCACTAACCCGGGAGTGGTACCCGCTTGCCAAGACCCCCCGCACGGGAAGGGCCGTACGGCAGCTGGGACCCACTCAGTACTGTGGATCTGACACGACAGGCGGCTCCGGCCGAGTGGGACAAATGGCTGCCATCGCAACCCAAAGAATGCAGGACGCTGGCCCCAGCCCTCCTGCTGTGTACACAAAGTAGTGCTAGCTGGCCAGTGCTAGTCTTGACTGCTGCTGAACACGCCCGGCTTCCCTCGATGGTCACAGGTGATCAGTCTGCTACACGCAAGGTTACAGACATACTAAATGCTGGTAGAAGTGTATATGGGGAGTATCAGCGGACAGTGCCGCTGCCAAGCGCCACTGCCCGCGAAGTAGTCGTCCGCGTGCACGGCAAATCCCGCCCGATACACAGCACGCACACCACGCTCCCTAGTCGACCCAAGCTCACACGCTTCCCGCGCCGTACACACACACGCTGTGACGGTGGAATGCAATGCCGGCATACTGGCGCTTGAGAAAATCACCACTGCACCCCGTGCAAGGCTAACACCTGTTGTCAAAGGTATCCGCCATGACTTCAGCATTCTAATACCTGCACACACCCTGCAACAGCGGCGTGCCACACAATCAGGGCCGCTCAGTATCTGAACCATGGCCCCAGAGACCAGGCCACCATGGACCGCACCGCCAACCGCGTGCCTAACGTTCTGCCCCACCGCCAGTGCCACCACGCGCCTACCACTGGACTTCACCGTGGCTACTGGCCTACTGCAAATGATCTGCATCGCAGCTAGCAGGAAGGCCGATCCCTACGGCAAGTCCATGCCACCAGCTGGCTCTATCGCATGGGCTCGGCCACTGCGACGGCAGCGGGCGCGGCCTGTGCCCCCCCTTGCAGGCACTGTTGCCCAAACGCTATTAGGCAGTGCACCACGCCGCCTGCCACGGCCTTGCCTAGTCGCAGCGGCCAGTCTTTGGCCATTACCCAGGAAGCGACGACCCCCCCACTGATCGGGGCCGCCTGACCCACGAAGAAGGCGTGGATGGGGTCCACGACCTTGTGTGCGGCGGCATCCAATGCGGCAGAACACTTCTTGTAAAGCTCCCGCAGAGGGTAGCCGACAAGAAACAAACCTGCCAGGACGGGAAAGTATGGAGTATCAGGAAGGCCCGTCAGTTGCGGTGCAGAGCGAGGGCCTGACAGGTCAGGGCAGCGTGTTGCACATGTTGCACAGCCCACTCCGCCCATCTGCCGCTCCGCCCCTTCCCTGCTTCACCCCTTCCCTGCTCCGCCCCTTTCCCCCCTCACCAAAAATGATAGCACAGGACAAGCAAATAATGGAGCAAATAATGGTACGGCGGTATTCTGCCGCCTTGACCTCCTCGGCGCGCTGCTGAGCTGACGCCTTGAATTCCTCGGCGCGCCGCTGAGCTGACGCCTTGAATTTCTCGGCGCGCTGCTGAGCTGACGCCTTGAATTCCTCGGCGCGCTGCTGAGCTGACGCCTTGAACTCCTCGGCGCGCTGCTGAGCTGTTGCCTTAAATTCCTCGGCGCGCCGGTGTTCTGCCGCGGCGTGAACATGTGCCTTGGCCATGATTTCTGCTACTTGAATCGAAGCATCCTGAGACGCGCAGCGCGGGCAAACACCCGCTCCGCATGCCTGGGCCGCTGTCCTCTGCTGCGCCAGCAGCAAGATGAAAACCAGGATTGCCAGGAGAGCAGCCATGGCTGTTGTTAAGCCTCTCAGGCCTTAAATGCCCAGCGTGCCTGGTAAAAAGTGAAGTGCGCAACCCCGAATCCTAGTGCCCGATGCACGCTTTTTTCAGACGGGCGCCGGTTGCTGGTGCCGCTCGTGGTCGCTCCAACCGTATTAGACCCGAGGTTCTAAGCACACTGAACGGCTGCTAGAGAGTCTCACAAAGGGATTCACTTGCGAATTGCGGCAGTAACAACGTTGCCAAGCGCTTCACAGTAATACTTCTGTGGTTAGTGACGTGCGGGCAGGAGTTAGACGTTACAAGTTCGTGCTAGGTTGGTCAAAACTCCATTGTTCCATGCAAGGCGTGGCCGGCTAACCCTCGTGGTCCCGTCGCCTCTGTCGGTGCTTGTCTCCGAATAAAACTAAGACCTCACCCCGTCGTCCCGCCTACAAACCAGGCTTAAAACTATTATGCAGACGATGCCGCGCCCACGCCTGGGCCACCCCAGCACGGCCCGTCTGGCTGAAGCGGCCTGCAGCACTAAGACGAGGCACCGTTGACACGGGCTCGTGGCCGTGGCGTCGACCCTGACAAGATGGTGCAGGCCGTGCGCAGCGGCGGGCAGCGACGGCGGAGCAGCGACAGCAACGACAGCAGCGACGGCGACCGCAGCAGCGATAGGGACCGCAGCAGCGGCGGCTACGGAGGCTGCGACGGCGATGTCAGCAGCGACACCGACAGCAGCGGCAGCAACAGCGACGGCGGCAGTGACGGTGACGGCGGCAGCGACGGTGGCGTTAGCAGCGATGGCGACCGCAGCAGCGGTGGCAACCGCAGCGGCGACGGTGACGGCGGCAGTGACGGCGACGTCAGTAGCAACAGCGGCGGCGGCAGCGACGGCGACAGTGACCTGGTGCTGCTGGGGCCGTCCAAGCTGCACTGCCTGCACCACGGCAGTTCGAAGTGCATGCCGGAAGAGGTGGTGGCGGCACATACAGGAGGCTGGGCGGGAGCGGAGGCGGGTGGCGAACATGCCGCCCAAGAAGGCGGAGGCCGTGCGGGAGCGGCGGCGGGTGGCAAACATGCCGACCGAGGAGGTGGAGGCCCAGCGGGAGCGGCAGCGGGTGGCGAACATGCCGCCCAAGAAGGTACAGGACAAGTGTAGCAGGAAACGTCGTAAAAGGACTTGTTGTTCGAGCCGGGGCTGGTGAGGGTTGTATTCGCGTTTGTGGGGGTTCATCCGCCCACAACAAGCGGGATAGGAATTGGGAGCATATGAAGAAGCGGGAAGAAGCCAAGCGGCAGCGGGCCGGGGTACGGGGTACGGGGTTGCAGCCCTTCCAACTGGATGGCCGGCGCAGCCACGCGATGCAGCGGAACGCCGTGTATTACGAGGGCACCTACGTCCACAGCTGCGGGACGGAGAACAGCGTAAATGCAAGAAGGTCGTCTGGATCAGCACTAAGAAGCTGAACCGGACGGGAGGCGCAGAGCCGTTGGCGGCGGCGGCCGGGGCGCCGGCAGGGCCCGCCGCCGGCGCCGCCGCCGAGGAGGAGGTGCGCGGGGGGGGGGCGGATGTGCAGTGTGGCTTTTGCGTTTGCGTTTTGCTATTGCATTTTCAGAGGACTTTGCATTTGCGTTACACAGGAGACCGCCCGCAAGGCAAAGGCGGCCGGCCGCGGCATTCACAGCAGCAGCAGCGCCGCCGCCGCCGGCAGCATCGGCATCATCGAGGAGGAAGAGGAGGAGGAGGAGGAGGAGGAGGAGGAGGGTTAGGGTGGTGCGGGTGCGGTGCGGGTGCGGGTGGTTTGGGGCTGCGCCTTCGGGCATGGGGTGAGCCTGCGGGTGCGGGAGCAGGTGCTTTGGGGCTGCGGATGAAGTTATAAGGTTGGAGCCAGCATCCGGTGTCATGTGCCTTTTGCCTTTGGAGGGGAGGGGGGGCTCAGCCTGGGTAGTATGGATGCGGCAGTCAGGAATCAGCCAAAGTCGGGAATCAGGGAATCAGGAATCAGGAAATCAGGAGCAAACGAACCATCGGCTCCACGCGCGGCGTGGGCGACGAGCCGGTGCAGATGCACCCCTGGCGCGCGCGCGTGATGAAGCTCAAGGCCATGTGGGGCAGGCGCGTGCGGGGCGTGCTGCTGCGTAAACTGCGTCAGGTTGACCACACGCTTGACACTCGTCGACCCACAACCTCACAACATCGTCCAGTGACCGAGTGCCTACGGTTGCGATATCACATCACAAACGACACAAAAGAACTGACAGTCCGCCAGGGGTCTCGAACCCTGCAATAGTGGAATCCGATGAGGGCAAACCAAGCGGCCCCGCTGCATTGCCTGATGCACGGCAGTGCCGTATGTGTCCGACTGGCAGCTCCAACAAAGCACCCCACCTTTGGGTTGGCAATGGTTGATTTGGGAACTGGAGAAAACTACCCCACCCCCCACCCCGCCCCGAGTCTCCTTGTCCCCGCCACAGCCCAGCTCACCGCTTGGCCCACCGTCTGGGCCCCTCACCTCACCAGCCCTTCGGCCTTCCCAACGCCTAGCTATGCCACCACCAGCCCAGCGACTCCGGACTCACACCCCACCTCCTGCGGACCTCCCGGCTCGTCTCGTCAGTCCCAGCCCCACCCTCAAGTCACCACCACGGGCCCACGGCACCCCCCCCCTCCGCACCCGTCCCAGCACCCACCCGCCCTGCTCCCCTCCCTCCCCCCTCCTGCCCCTGCCCTCACGGCGCCACGTTGCCCATGCCCCGCCACGCCTCCAGACTCAGCCGCTTCACCATGGCCTTGATCTGCTGCCCCGGCCCCAGCTCCCACAGCGCCACGCCGCCCGACTCGGGCGCCGCCGGGCCCGCCGGCGGCGCCAGCAGCGCCGCCAGGCTGGCCTCCCACTGCACCGGCTCCACCAGCTGGCGGCCCAGCAGCGCGCGGATGGCGGCGGGGTCGGGCGGGAAGGGCTGCGCGGTGACGTTGGAGAGCACGGGGACGCGCGGCGCACGCAGCTGCACCGAGTCCAGGGCCTGTTGGGGGGTCGGGGTGGGGTGGGGTGGGGTGGGGTGGGGTGGGGGGAGCGATGGGGAGGGGGGGCGGGCGGGGGGCACGTGTGTGTTGGGACACTCTGCGCCCGTGGCAACTCAAGTAAGAGGCGCCCACCGCCACCACGTGCCCACCTGCAGCAGCTGCTCGCGGGCGGGCGCCATGAGCGGCGTGTGGAAGGCGCCGGTTACCTGCGGGTTGCGTGGAATGGGGTGGGGTGGAATGGGGTGGGGTGGGGTTCAGGGGCACGACGCAGGGAGCTCGCAGCCAGTTCCAGCGCTACTGCAACTCAGCACCGCTGCGGCCACTCGCAACCGCTACTGCCACTCACCGCCAGCATGGTGGCCTTGAGCGCGCCCGCCGCCAGCGCCCCGGCCCGCACCGCCTCCAGCACGTCCGTGTGCCCGCTCACCACCCGCCCCTGCGTGGGGTGGGTGGGTTGGAAATGGGTTTGACACGCAGGCAGGCAATGAGGACATGGGACCGCGCGGCAGGGCCCCGGCGTGCGCGTGGCTTGCACCGGGCTTCGTGTGCATCCCGGGCAGGAGCCGGCACGCACATTACCAGTATGTGGTGGGTGATACACCAGTGAGCACTAGACCCGCTAGTCGCCGACTGCTGCACCCCTCGCACGGCACACCTCCCCACGCCCGCCGCACCCCACCCGCAACCCATGCCCCCCCCCCCACACCCCACACGCGCGCGCACCTGCGGGAAGAGGTAGTTTGCCACCTGGCACACGCTGCCCGGCGCCGCGCCCGCCAGCGCCGCCGCCACCACCTCGTCCAACTGGCCGTCGCCCAGCCCCACCACGCTGAGCATGCCGTGCGGCCGCGCGCCGGCGCCCGCGGCCGCCGCAGCCGCCATCGCCTCGCCGCGCGCCTTGACCACCTGTCGACACCGTGGCGTCAGGCACAGCAACACTTCGTACACTTGTACCGTGCAGTGCAGCTTTGTGCCGTTGTGCACGCGCACCACCACCGCCAAATGCAAATCCAACACAAACACCCGTGTGCTCTCACCCGCAGCCCCTCCTCGAACGTGAGTGCGCCAGCGAACACCAGCGCCGTGTACTCGCCCAGGCTCAGGCCCGCACACACACAGCCACCGCCACTGCTGCTGCCGCTGCTACTGCCGCTGCTACTGCCGCCGGCCTCGGCCGCCGCCACCAGCTGCGGGTCCCGCGAGCGCAGCAGCTCCACTGCGGCCAGGCCCGCCACGAACAGCGCGGGCTGCGCCACACGCGTGTCGTCCAGCGCCGACTGGGGGCCTGCGGGTGGGGCGGGTGGGTGGGCGGGCAGGTGAAGGTGTTTAGATAGGCGTCCATGTGAACGGGGGAGTGAGGGGGTTGTAAACACCAGCCCAATCTTGGGGGTGTGTCTTAGAAAGCACGAGCATGCAGGTGTGCCTTGCAGGTGCGTTTGCGGTGCGGGGCAGAGGAGACAAGACAAGGAGCAGTGGAAGTGGGCTGGGCTCGGGAGGGGCATGAGAAGGGCGAGGTAAGCCGCGGGTAGGCAGTTGCAGCTCTGCCAGGCATCCCCCATGCAACGCGGCCTCCCAGCCCCAGCCCCACCGTTGCGGCACAGCTCCGCCAGGTCGTAGCCCAGCACCGCCCGCGCCGTGTCCAGCATGGCCGCCACAGCCGGCAGCGAGGCGGCGGCGGCCAGCATGCCCACCGCCTGGGAGCCCTGGCCCGGGAACACGAACGCAACCCGGCCCCGTGGCGCCGCTGGGGTCACGCCGGCGCTGCCAGCAGCAGCGCCCGCCGCCGACGGCGGTGGTGGCCGCGGGACCGAGGCAGTGCTCACGGCGGCGCCGCCGGGGGCAGGCGCGGCGGGCGAGGCCGCTGGAGCCACCGCGCAGGTGGAGGGGCCGGACGCCTTGCCTGCCGCCGCCGCAGCCGCCGCCTGCTTCTCCTGCTGCTGCTGACGCTGCTTCTCCTCGGCCGCCGCCACCACCCCGCTCCCGTCGCCACCTGGGGCCACATCGGATGTGCGCAACGGAGCACAGCACAACTCAGGACATAGTACCGTACAACAGACCGCAGCGCAAAACCACAAGATGCAGCCACTTCCCATCTGTGCCCCGCAACGCACACAGAGGGCAACACCAGCTCGATGGTGCACTGCGCCATTCTAGCTATTTCTCACCCCACTTTCCACCCCACTTCCCGCCCCACCCCAATCGTCTGCCGCCGCCGCACGCCCATTCCCACCCACCCGCGGCCAGGTCGGCTAGGTACGCCTCCCGCAGCTGCCGCCGCTCCAGCTTCTCAGCGCGGCGCTCCGCCTGCGGGTGGGGCGAATGGGGGCTGAGGCCCAGGTGCGCCATCACGGAGACAGCAAGAGGTGGAAGGCGAGGCCCGGGCACACGGCACAAGGCACAGGTTGCAACAGGGTCCCTGCCATTCGAGCAGCGGAGGCAATAGCTTTGCGGATGGCAGGGACTCTGTTGCACTGGTCCAGCCCGGCATCGAGCTGTGCTTCTACTCGCACAGCACACACCGACGCCCGCCCTCCCCGCCGCACCTTCCCCGCAACCCAAACAGCCCTGCAGCGCCCCAAGTACCAGGCCCCCTCCCTCCCCCTCGCCTCCCCTCCCCGCCCACCTGCGCGCGGCGCCGCGCCTCCTCCTCCGGGTAGGGGTGGCAGTAGTCGTGCGGCCAGGCGCCCACCACCTCAGGGCCGTAGTCGTACAGCGCCCACCAGTCGCCCAGGTCAGGGTGGGCGCGCGGCGCCTGGCGCGGCGGCGGGTGGCGGGCGGCGGCGTGGCGGCGTGGCGGTTTGGTAACGGGGTGGTGGGTATGACACGGGGTGTTGCCGCGGGGGCCGGCGTGGGCCGAGGCGCCCCGGCCCCCGCTTTGGCAGCGTGTTACAGGTCGTGCAGTGCGGAAGGGGCGGAGATGGCATCGGCCCGCTGGCCCTGCCGCTTCTCGTGTACCCTCCCTCCCTGTCTCCCTCCCTGTCTCCCTCCCTGTCTCCCTCCCTGTCTCCCTCCCTGTCTCCCGCCCTGCTTCCTCCCTCCCTGCCACCCCCAACCCATATCCCATCCCCCGCATCCCATCCCCCGCACCCCCACCCCCGCCCCCACCTTGGGCACGTCCGCGTACGCGTCCTCCAGCGCCGCCAGCGCCGCCCGGACCCGCGGGTCGGGCGGCGCCATGTCGGCCGGCGCCTTGGGGCCGGGGTCCAGGTAGGGGTCGAAGTCGTCGGACAGGATGGCGGGGTCGGCGCCGCGGGACTGGGGGGCACACGGGGGGGTGGCGCATGGAGGGGGGGGGGGGAGGTTGTGAATACCGGCCCAATTTTGAGAAGTAGGATGCAGAGGGGGGGGCAAGGCAGCAGGTGCGGAGCTTTGGTGGCTTGGGCGGGCAGGTGGGTACGGACGGCTGCACCCAGCGCAACCCCAACACACGAACCTTTGCGCCACACACACCACACCTCCCACACCTCCCCCGCCCACCAGCAGGTACTCGTACAGCTCCAGGTAGCCGTCCAGGTGCGCCAGGTGTGCGGCGCGGTGCAGCGGCGTGAGGCCGCGCGGGTCGCGCTGGTTCACGTGCGCGCCCAGGTTGAGCAGGTGGTGCACCTGCGGGGGGCGGGGGGGGGGCGGGGGGGGGGTTGTGGACACCAGCCCAAGCCCAACCAACAAACCTAGACGAGGGCGTGAGACGAGGGACAGGTCAGTGTAATTTGGGTAACAGAATACTCTCGAGCTTTGGGCCGGATTCCCGTACCCAAGCAGAACTAGTGGGGTGGGGTGGGGTGGGGTGCGGCCATCGGTGCCAACCCAAGCAGAGGAAACATGCCAAGCGACGAGCGCATCGCCCAACCTCCGCCGCCCCCCCCCCCCGCCTCGCACCATGTCCAGCTGGCGATAGGTGACGGCGAAGTGGATGGGCGCCCCCGCGCCGTTGTCCTGCGTCACAAAGTAGGGGTCCACCTGCGCAGGGGGCCGGGAGGGTGGGGTGGGGGGGGAGAGGGGGAACAGGCGCAGCCGCAGCCGCGGTTACAGCCGCAGTTGCAGCCGCACACGACGACCTCTACCCGGCCGGCCTCTAGTCCCGTATTCACAACGCCCTTGGCCAGTTCCGGCCCCGCATGCGGCACGCACCCCAGCCTGCCCAGCCGCTCCACCCCGCACTCGCCCCCCCCCTCCCCCCCCTCCGCCGCTTCGCCGCCCACCGTCATGATGCGCGCCAGCATCTCGGGGTCGCCCAGCCGCACCGCCGAGTAGAAGGCGAAGGCGTGGTAGCGCGGCTGCGGCGGGTGGCGCCCGCAGCCCGCCAGGTTGCGCGGCATGCTTCGGGGGGACCTGGGGTGCCGCTGGCAGGGCTCCGTGCGGACGGGGGCTCTGGGCTAACGCAGTGGTGTTCTGGCGTGGGCTAAGCAGCACGCGCTAGAACGTGTGGTCGCGGCCGTTTGCCCAGCGGCGGCGTTGCAGGCAAGTTCGGTTGCGCCGTCAACCGGGGGCTAGTCAAGGCAGATAGACGGGTGCATGCCGTGTTCAACTCTGACGCCGCAGCTGGGGGCGATGGCGCGCGCGACGTAGCGACGTCGTGCCGTTCTCAGGCGAGGCTCCGCATGGCCGCGCGCGTGCGAGGACTGGTCTTGGACCGCAGTTCTCGGACGGTGGCACGACCGGCGTCCGGCGTCCCTCTGAATCTGTTGCGGGGAGGCCTGGCGCGAGGCGTGCGAGCCCATTCGCTTTCATCAGCAAGAGACTGACTTGTACTTAACTGCGGTGGCAGTTGCCTCGAGCGCGCTCGGGGAGTCCGAGAGTGCCCTGGCGCCGACCAGCTACCCGCCACGCTGCAGCCGCGCCGTTCCGTTTCCCTTCAGCGCAGCCGGGCGCCCCTGCTCACCTGACGTCTGTAGTGACCAAGCTCGCGGTCCGTCGTCAAAGGCGCTCCACTATAGCCCACAGGCGCCTGGGCATCGGCATCAGCCTCTGCAACCACCAGTCAAGCTGAGAGGACCCCAGCTAGGTGCCGTGCCTGGCAACGCCCTGCGTGCTTAACGCAAGCCCCAGCCCCGCGATCTAGCACTGGACACGCAGCGTGCGCAAGGCGGTGTTACAGCCTCCTCTTTTTGTGCGGGGGTGTTCGCCTCCGCATGCAATCCTCCATTCCGCCTCCCCGATCCCATGCCGTGAAGGCGCGGCTCTTATCATCCTGCGCTAGCTCGATCCGCTGCGGCGCTATCTGCGCTGCGGTGCCCTCGCTCGCCATCCCCATCCCGGATATCACCGGGCCGTGCGGGACGCACCCGG
This sequence comes from Chlamydomonas incerta, assembly GCA_016834605.1. Lineage (NCBI taxonomy): Eukaryota > Viridiplantae > Chlorophyta > Chlorophyceae > Chlamydomonadales > Chlamydomonadaceae > Chlamydomonas > Chlamydomonas incerta. The sequence continues at coordinate 687,243 of JAEHOC010000015.1, forward strand.
CACGCCCTCGCTCCTCGACAGACTCCAGCGTTTGGAACCACGCACACCCAGGCAACAGAAACGACGAGCAACACAGCACTCTTCATGGTCGGTCTGCAATCCATCCACCACATACACAACGTCCGCGTACTAGTCTTAGTCAATCTAAGGAGGACATTTGTCTTATGCACACACTACCAACGCAGCGCTCTGTCAGTCGCAGGACAAGAAGACGTGTCCTCGTGACGCAGCCGCGTGTCTCCTAGCAAACGCTTCACCGGGACGGCAGGACGTCCGATTGCAGGCACATAGGCCTTTTGCCGCCCGTGCCTCCGCCCCAATGAGCAGCCCTTGCTCCCGCCCGGCAGCATCTCCGGTCTAGCAACACAGCCGCTCGCCAGCTCCAGCTCCGCCCGCTGCTGCTGCCAGCCCAGATCACACACTGCCAGTGCTCCACGTCATCCAAAAGAACGCAGCGCCTGCGCCGCCGCCGGCACCGGCCAGGCGGCGGCGGCGCCGCGTCCCTTCAACTCCATGCACCGTAAGCAAGCGCAAGCGCGCAAGCGAACAACCCGGACTGTGAGAGTTCGGGGAGCCGCTTACAGCTCGTCCTTGTCGGACGAGGGCTTGTCCTTGTCGTCCGAGGTGCCGTCCTCGCCGTCAGCGCCCTCCGAGCCCTTCTTGGGCAGCTCGTAGGGGATCTTGGCGTTGTTCTGTGGTGGTGACGAGAGTGCACAACAGTCGCTCAGCACGCGCCGCCGGTGTTGAACATGTTGAAACATCCCCCCATCGTGTCGGTTGCCGCAGCACCCACACCCACAACGCCTTTCATGCCTTTTCCTCGCTTTGGCATTTGTGCCACATACGCGCAGCCCCAGATTAGCCCCAGATCCAGATGCATTTCACGGACCACTCGCGGCCGATGACCAAACGCCAACGCCAGCGGGCGCTGCAGCACCCACCTTGATGAACTTGGTCAGGGACTTGAGCGAGCGGTCGCCGCCCTCGAAGGGGATGGGGGTGCGGTCGCCGCCGGCGGGGAACAGCATGATGGTGGGGAAGCCCTTCACCTCAATCTCGGGGTGCTCGTTCTCAGTGCCGTCCATCTTGGCGATGATGACGGACTCAACCTGCACACATGCGCGGCAACGTGGTTCCGTGGTTGGTGCCGCTGCCAGCACGAACGCCAATGGCATCCTGGTCCCCGCATCGCAAGCTCCTCGCGGTTGCTCCTCCGAATACGCGCACGGAATGTGAAGCGCTCCTTCCAACTGCGGCGGCGCAGCAGCCTCGAGCTTGCCCCTCCTCCCCCACACCCCCGCCCCCATCCCAGGGCCCCTGCCCACCTTCTTGAAGCGCTTGGCCAGCTTCTTGTAGATGGGCTCCAGCTTCTTGCAGTGGCCGCACCAGGGGGCGTACACCTCCAGCAGCACGTCCTTGGTGTCGTCCAGCACCACCGACTCGACGGTCTTGCCCACAATCTGTTCACAACCCAAGCAGTGTCGTGCCGAATCGAGTCAGCATGCGCAGACGTCCGATTTACATGTTGGGACCGTATTGCAGTTTAGCCCCCAGTGCTCAGATGTCGCCCAAATGTAGCCCCCAGTGCTCAGATGCCGCCCATATTTAGTCCTTCCACGCCCATTCTGCTCCGCGCCCGCCCAGCTCCGCACCTTGTAGACGCCATCCTCATAGGGGTCCTCGGGAATGGCCTCCGACTTGAGCACGGCCTGCGCGGTGCCGTCCACCACGCTCTCGGCGAACTTGGCCACGTTGTCGGCGGTGAACTCGCCCTCCATGCGGAACTTCTTGTTCTTCTCCATGAAGAAGCCCAGCAGCTGCAGATAAAGAGATAGAGAGAGATACCAGGGGAAGGCCACGTGAGCAGCTGAAGCAGCAGCTTCTCCATCTCTTGCCCTGGCCCCACCAGCACGGCAGCACTCCTGCCCTCATGCTACCAGAAACGAGAAGCTCTGCAGCCACAAGGCCACCTGTGCCCTCCCTGCGCGCCAGGACCCCACCCCACTCCCGACATCCACAGTCGCCGCCCCGGGCCCGCACGACCCCCCAACCCCGACCCCCCGCCCGTACGCACCACGGGCGAGGTGGCGCCCTTAAGGCCGAAGAAGTTGGTCACGGGGTCGGCGCCGTCACCCTCGTTGTTGACGGTCACGAACACCAGCTGGCCCTTGAACTTCTTGCTGGCCTCGCGGAAGACCTTCATGATCTGCATGACACCATCACCAACGCCGAAACAAGACGCCTCAGTTCCCCCCTAGCTTGGGCTGGTGCTCACAACCCCCGAAGCGGCTTCCAGTAGACGCCAAATCGTCCCAGATTGGCGTGATGCACCTTGCACCATGTAATTCGATCCCCCAACCCGCCCTTCCCTCTCACCCATCTTGTCACTTCGTCCATCTTCAATTTTTCACCCCCCCCCCTACGCCGTCCCAACCCGGCCCGCCCAGCAGCCTGTTCGTTCCAAACGCACCTCGGCGTCGGCCTTCAGGTCGTCGGCGGTGGTCCACAGAATCAGCTGCTTGTTGATGCCGCTGTTGAAGATCTTGTCAGAGTTCTTCTGGTTGAACTCAATGGTGGGGGGCATCTTCTCCGACTTCACGAACGCGGTCAGGGCGTCCACGTCAATGTCCTTGGCCAGGGTGGTGGTGGCGCGGTCCTCACCTGCCAGGGACGAGACCAGCCGAGAGACGGAGCCCGTTCAGCCCCAGCTACAATGTGCACAACCTCGTTATGCCCTTGCGTCCTACCCGATGCTCCGTGCCACACCCACACATAGCATATCATGCATCCCGGGGCACTCTGGGCACTCAGCAGCACCCCTTGGTACTGCCTGCCCCACGCGTGCCTACACCCCATTCCTCTCGCCGACGGCCCCTTCCCTGTCCCTTCCCGCCACTCCCCGCGCGCTCACCGGGGAAGTTCTTGACCACGGCCACGGTGTCGTGGGCGTCCAGGCCGGCGGCCTTGGCCACGTCGGCGCTGGTGGTCTGGGCGAACACCACATCCTCGGTCTTGGCGGCGTACGACTTGAAGGCGTCGTACACCTCGCCCTGTCGGGAGGAGCCAGGACAGGCCGGGGCACGGGCAGGGGGATGTAGGATGTCAGAAGCCAGGACAGGCATGGGCAGAGTCCATGGATAGGTCAACTTGCCGTGAGCGCGCCTCCGCCGCTGTACGGGGTCTAGGAGGGGGATGGCCACATCGCGTGGCGACTTTTTCGTAGCCGCGCAACTCTTGCATTGGCCCCTTTTGCATAATGCTCTGCGTTCTCAGCGCGTCCTCACCGGTCCCCACTCAACACAAGCCCTGTCCGCCGGCCCCAGCCGCCCCACCCACCTCCAGGGCCTTGAAGTAGCCAACCACGACGACCTCAGCATCCGCCTCCAGGGACTTCAGCTTGTCAGCGTCCTCAACGGTCACGGCAGGGGGGCCAGTCTTCTTCTTAATCCAGCCAATGATGCCATCACTGTAGAGGATTGCACACGGCGCAGACATTTAGCCCAGGCGTGTAGAGTGTGATGGCGCGGCCCGCAGGTGGCTGCGCTGTCTTGTTTGGACCGTACGACGCTACTGAGTCGTGGACTATGCGGCGTTTGCACGATGGCGCTGATGCCGCAATGGATGTGTGGTAGGGCAATGTGCCAGTGGTTACGACCCAGGAGCAACAAAGGGGTCGCGCAGCGCCCAGTTCGTCCCAACCCCGCAGCGGGCAGCGGCTTGTACGCGCAGCCGCCCTCCGACAGCCCTACGCGCATACATCGCAACACGACTCACGCGTCGCGGGGGCCGTTGTAGTCGGAAGCCAGCTCGCCGTCAACGAACCACTTGAGGGTGGGGTAGCCCTGAACGCCGAACTTCTGGGCAAGGGACTCCTCCTGGGTGGCGTCGACCTGTTACGCGGGAGACACGATGCGAATACGATGCGGGTACACGTGTTTCGATACTGCAAGACCTCAAAGCTGTGGAAACCTGAAACCGATGCGGCACAGTCGGAGGCAAGACTGCCGACATTGACACTCTTGTTCAGGCAAACACGCCCGCTGCCACACCTTGGCAAGGATGGCATCGGGAGCAGCGGCCTTCAGGGCGGTGGCAGCCTTCGCGTACTCAGGCTTGAGGGTCTGCGAGGTGCAACGAGAACGAGGGACAGATCAGCTTTCCGCACTTGGGCAACCCGAGGAAAGTTACAGGCGCAGAACTGCTACCATCGCACCTTGCAGTGGCCGCACCAGGGAGCGTAGAACCTGCAATTAAAACTCGCCGTCAGTTCTCAGCGCGGGACAAGCGACTGGCGGATCTCAGATACTCACTCCACAAGCGCGAACTTGGACTTCTTCACGGTCTCATCCCAGTTCTTGACGGTCACCACAACGACATCGACGTCGTCATCCTTAGGGGCGGCGGGGGCATCGTCCTCCTCCTCGTCGTCCTCATACTCATCGGCAAGGGCAAACTGGTGCTTGGTGAAGGGCGCTGCCACGAGCAGCAGCCCCAGGGTGAGGGCAAGAAAGTTCCACTTCGACATCTTTGAGGCGGGTCTGGGCGTGAGAGCGGCTGCACGCGCAACTATATGCCCGCGCTGCAATGGGGTCATTGATTGCGTGTCCCCTTCTCGAGTGTCGCCAACGTTGACGAGAGTTATTCAGTCTACCAATTCTAAAGCACCGTACTTAATTCGGAAGACTGTCGCTCGATCTACCGTGGCTCGAGGCCGGACAAGCTGGGCTGTTGCACACAACTTGCACCGTTTCCACCACCCGCGCGACGCTATCTCATGAAGCCATCCTCATAGCTCTAATCTTAACTAAACAATATTGCCCCTAGCCACGCGACGGCGATTCCAAAACGAGTCGGCGGGTTGGGGCGGTTGGCGGCAGCACGCCACACCCGGGCGAACGGCGCGCACCGGACTTGACGTCGTCACTCCCGGAGTGGCATTGATGCGCTCGCGGCAGTGCGCTGGTTCGTATGCCATGCTTTCATTCCTTCCCGCGGACCATCTGAGGTAGTGCTGGTGGAGGTGCGCCCACCCTTCTCCCATGCTTCCACCTGCTCCGTATGCTCCTGCTTCCACATGTCCCAGCTCGCCACGGCTTGGCGCCAGCCGGTAGCCATCGCACTGTTTCGGGCAGGCCTCGACCGCAGATACCCAAGGCATGGACCCCGCGAGAAGTTCGCAGTATCCAGAGCCGCCACTGGGTCAGGCACGCGTCCCACTCAGTGACCCAGCGCTCAAGCCCCCACCCACGCAGGACGTACAAGTTCATACGGTGCCATATGGCGCACCCAGGCTGCTGTACGTGCAGTCGATGCGGTGTGAGGCCTGTCGCAGCTCATTTGTTGGAGCATGGGAGCCGGCGGCGGCATGCGTAGGGGCTCTGGCGTGTGGTAACGGGGGTGGGGTGGGGAGCGGCGTGGGCGTGGCAGTGGGCTACGTCGCGCAGCGGATGCAGGGCGCGGCGTGAGGCTATGGCCTCAGTCAGACGTTGTGGGAGCGGCAAGACCTGAAGGGAGCGGGGAACAGCAGTACCTGCTCTCTGCTGGCGGATCCCAGGCTCAGGCTGTGGGACGCGTGGTGCAGCCGGCGCGGCCAAGGACGTTCGGCTGGTCGGGCTTGGGCGCGTTGCTGTTTGTCCTTGGTGTGTACGGCGTGACTGGGAGCGGGTTGTGGAAGTTGGTTCTGCGCGGCATCTGGGCTTGGCGCCAACCGTGCTGGCATCCGAATCCGAAGACGGCAACCGCAGCCGTACGGTGTACGGTAGTCGGTACGGTAGCCCGGGGAGAGGACTGTGGTACGACGCTTCTGGGTTTGCCTTGTCTGCAATTACCGCCCTGCCGTGTTGCTCGGACTGCTGCGAAGGCTTGAGCATGGGTCATGGGTTCCGGCCAGCTTCGCCCCCACATCCTTGCCCACATCGTTGAACAGGGGAAGTGGGGAACCCCTGTCGTCGAACCCCGTCTTTCTGTGTGTTGGCGTGCATGTCGCGTCGTTCTAGTGCGGGCTAGCGGCACGGTGCATAGGCATGTGTCATCATTGTGTGGAGGGCACACGCGGTGATGCAGGCACATGCTATCCTAAGCCACGGGACCTGCCGGTGTTGCTCAACACCTCTCAGGGTCGGTTGCGCCCGAGCCCCTATTGCAGCCCCCGACACAATTGCTGCAATTTAGGAGTGCATTACAAGATGCGAACATGTTCGTGCACATCTTTCAACCGATGCGCTGCCGCCACCAGCCTCAGGCAGTCAGGCTTGCGAGATCCATTTCGGCATGCCATGGGCCGGAGTGCTGGGCATGCGGGGCATGGAGTGCCGCGTGCATGACCCCATGTGCCGCAGGCAGCTGAGGCCTCAGGTCAGGGGCCTCAGCATGCGTACCATATCCCTGGATTCCCTGCCTTCCGTGCGGCACCGGCCCTGTTGGTAAAAAAAAGCAACGTTGTTGCAAGACGCCCGCCGGTGCTTTGTTAACGTCTGCTTGTGTGCACGCTGCGCGAAGTGAGTGGACTGGCAGAACCACCCCGACACCTTCGCCCACGCAGCCTTGCGTCCTGTCCTGTCCTATCATTCGTATCGACTCAACCAATGCAGCCCCATGCCCCCATCACGCGTGCCTCGAGGTCTCGAGCTGTCTCTCGTGTCCCGCTCCGGTCTGGTCACAACGGTCCGGTCACATGTCACAACGATAAAGTCACACGCCCACCCGTCGCAGCGCCCTCCTCTGCAGGACCCGCTGCCGGCCTGCACCCCACCACCCCAGTATCCGCAGTGCAGCTCGGCCGACATCCTGGTCTGTTCTTGCAGCCCCCACCCCAGCATGGCCGAGCTCACGCCGCTCACACCGCATCATACCCCGTCCACCGGCGCGTCCGCCATGTGCATGTCCGCCGCCTCGCCGTACATCTCATGCTGCTGCTGCTGCGCCTCGCCCTGGCCGCCGAGCACGCCCGTCGCCCCCGCCGCGCTCAGCGGCGCCTGCCCCGGCATGCCCGGCACGCCGGCCGCCAACCCCTTGGCCCCCTCCTCCGGCAGCCCCAACCCCGCCATCTGCGTATTCCGCATCAGCACAGCCGCGATCTGCGCCGCCGTCGCCGGGTCCGCCAGCGCCTGCGTCAGCGCCGCCATCTGCGGGTTCACGACCGAGGCGGGCATGCCGCGGCCGGCCTTGGGCCCCGCCGAGCCCGGGCCCGCCTCCGCCGCGTCCGACCGCCGGTACTGCCCCGCACCCGCAGACCCGTGGTGTTGCTGGTGCGCCGGCGTCGGCGCGTGGTGCATGCCCGCGGCCGCCGCCGCCGCCATGCGCTGCTGGTGCATGGCGGCCTGCTGCTGGTGCTGCAGCACCTGCTGCGCCTGCTGCGCCTGGATCTGTACGGCAAGGTGCGCCTGCATCTGCGCCGCCGTGCTGGTGCCGTACTCGTGCTCCGCCGCCGCCGCCGCCTCGGCCGACAGAGGCTGCGGCTGGCTCCCCGGCAGCGGCCTGCGTGGCGTTCGCATCGGGTGTTGGGACAGCACCATACTGGTTAGGGGCAAGCATCAGATGCAGTTCCCACAGCCACCTAGCGCGCTGGCATCCCGATGCCCGCATGCAGGCACACCAACGCAGGGCCGAGCAAACCAGAGCCAAACGGTCAGAATCGACCTGACGCGACGCACCTGAAGCACGCGGGCCGCGGCAGCGGCGGCCGCCCCGCCGCCACCGCGGCGTCGGGGCCGCCGTCCCACATGCCCACCATCTCGGTGCCGGGCAGCGGCGCGTGCGTGGGCAGGTGCGGCAGCTTGCACAGGTCCAGGCGCTGCACGGCGGCGGCGTTGAGGAACTCCAGCACGCCGTGCAGCACCAGGCGGATGGTGCCGGGCATGGGGCCCTTGCCGCTGAGCAGGCGGAAGTGGTGGTCCGTCTCCTGCGCGCGGAGCGGCGGGCGGCGGGCGGAAAGGGGGAGGAAAGGGCGCGCGTGCGGGTACGGCAGTCGGGGGTGGTTCGGCGCTGCCGCCATATTGATGGGTGCCGGGTGGGCCACGCCTCGTGATGTGCACCCTCCCCCCGACCCTTTTCCAAACCCGGCCAACCCGCCTCGCCCCGCCTTCCTAAGCATGGAGTTTGGCCTTAGCCTGGTCCGCTGCGGTATCCACACACGCATGCACACTCCCCCTCCACCCCGCCTCCCACCACCCCAGCCTCACCGGCAGCAGCAGCATGCGCACGTCGCGGCTGCCCAGCCGCCCCGCGCCCACCAGCTCCGCCAGGCCGTGCTCGCTAATGAGCGGGTCGGCGGCGCCGCAGATGAATAGGCTGGGCGCGCCCAGCCCCAGCAGCGGGCCGGACGAGTCGGCGGCGCTCAGCGGCTGGCCGGCGGCGTCCAGCGCGAGCATCGGCTCCTGCGCGGCCGCGGCAGGGGGGCGCGGGGGGGGGGCGCTGAATGAAGAATGCAAGGTTGATTATGACGAGATGGTTTTGGCGCGGTTGTGGCAGGAACAGTGGTATTGTAGTCGGGACTGGTGAGGGTTATGTGGGAGGTCCCCGCCTCACGACGTCGGCTCTGGGGCTCGCCCGCGTCGGCTCCCTGCCCGAACGCCGCCTCCTCTGGTGCTACGAAGCCCCCATCCCCTGAACGGTGAACCCCTGACCCCCGCCAACCTCTCGCCACGACCCCTCCCCGCCCCCGTCAACCATGCTTCGCAGCCCCCCCTACATGGAAAACCTACCCCACCCCCATCCACCCACCCCCACACACGCCGCGCGCCGCCCACTCACCCGCAGCGGGTAGGACAGGAACACGTACCCCGCCACCACACTGCGCAGCCGCGCCGCCGCCAGCGCCGCCACCCGCGCGCCGGAGCCCAGCCCCGCCAGCACCCAGCGGTTGACAGCGCGGGCGTAGGGGCAGGTGGCGGCCACGTCCACCGCCTTCTCGAACAGCGCCACGCGCCGCGGCTCGGGCGTGGAGGGGTGCGGCGCGATGAAGCGCATCACGAAGAAGCCTTTCGGGGGAGGGGGTTTGCAAGGATGGTACAAAGAAGTGTAGGGGGGATGCAGGCATGAGTAATGGTGCAGTAGTAGAGATGATTTAGACACACGATGGTACGGTACAGGGAGGGGCCCCGTGGCGACAGCGGGAGCCGCACGGGGGCGTGCTCCGGCCAGACTTGACAATGTGCCGCGCGCCCGCCGGCCGTCATTGCTGCCAGCTGTCAGTGTGCGTGCTTCTTGTGCCTGCTGCACGCGCCCGGTATATCGCATCCCTCATCCGCCGCAGCGTCGGCCCACAACTCCCTGCAAGCCAGCCGCCCCCGCCCCAGCGCCCCACCCCCCTCGCAGGCGCGCCCCCTGCCCCTCCCCCCCCCACCCACCCACCCCGGCCCGCACCTGCCCGCGCCAGGTGTATGGCCAGGTCCATGATGAGCCGCCCGCGCCAGTCGCTCACGTCGTCGCCGTGCGCAATCACCACACCCAGCTCCTTCACCTGCGGTGCACAGGCAGCGGCGGGGTGCGGTGGAGATGGTGCTGGGTGGGGCGCAGCCGGGCAGCGCGGCCGGCAGGGCGCAGCGTCGGCGGCGCGATGGCAGGCGCGGCGCCGGCGCCGGCGCCGGCAAAGGTTGCTGTATGCTAGTTCGCGCCGGGTCCGCGCGCGTTGGCTGGTCGCAGTGAGTCGGGCGGCTCCAGCTTTCCGCCCCTTTCTGTGCCTCTGTCGCGCGCGACATGCTTAGCCATCAAGAACGGCATGCGGCATTGTGGCCGCGGACCACACGCCCGCCATCCCACTCGCCCGCCCGCCTCCCCGCCAGCCCACCAGCCCGTTCGCGGCCTGACGCTCACCCCGCCGTCGGTTGTGTAGTTGGGCGGGATGTGGAGGCAGGCGTCCATGATGCCGCCCTGGGCACCGAGCTGTGCGGAGGGAGGGAGGGAGTGAGGAGGAAGGGGCGCGCGGAGGAGGAGGCGGGTGAGGAGGCGGCAGCAGCGAGCGGCACCTTCTAAAGTTTTGGAGCGCGAGCGCGGTGCGTGTGGCTGCTACTGGCGGTGTGTTCCGGAGGGGTAGTAAGGTGGTATCCGAGCTCAGGTGTGGGGCCGCCGCGGGGCGCACACGCATGGCTTGCACGGGCACGCGCAGGGCAGCCGCGCCCGCCCAGGAAGGCAAAACGCGCCCCAAAAAGGAGGGTGTGCTGGGGCTACCCTTCATCAGCCTTGCGGCCCCCTCCGGACTGCCCTGGCCAGTGCAGCGGCGTGCAGGCCTGCCGCCTGTGGGCACGCACCTCGATTTCGACCATCGCTTGGAGCACGCCCGCGTCTCGCATATACGTGAGCTGCCCTGGCTGCACAGATGCCGCGAGACCATCCTCCACGTGCCAGTGGAAGCGCACCATGCTGCTAGAGCTTCAAGATAGGCTGCTCAAGTGGTGAAGGGGCCGGTGCCCGCGAACCGGCCTGCACGGCACCGGTTGAGCTGTCTTTGGCACTAGACTGTACTATGTCTCCATCTGGAAGCGGTCAACGCATAACGCAGGGTCTGAGCTATCTATGAAAGCGAAGGAGAAAACAGGCGCGCAAACGAACGAGAGCGCAGGGCGCTAGTAGACTAAGTCTGTGTGCAGTGTAGTTATAGCTGCTGGCGGTGCGATGTAACACATGCAAGGTATTGCGGCGAACGGGGTCGAGATGAACTTGGCGGTCCATGCGCCGCGAGTCGTCTGCGAAACGTCCCCGTCAGCGCCCGCGGCTTGAATACTTCAATTCCCGTTATCAAACATTATTACTTACAGCGGCTTAAGTTGTTAACGAGCCGCCTCGCGACAGCCACGCCGCGCGGCAACGATTGCGTGTCCTCGCAGGCCCCGCCTGCTCCAATCCTGTAGAGCTAGCCGCAAACATGCTGGGCGACCTAAACTTGCCGATGGACGAGGTGGAGCCCGGCCTGCACCGCGAGCGTGTCGCGGCCCTGCTCGCGGCCGGGTACGACGCCGTGGCGGTGGTGCACACCGCCGCCGGGCGATTGTCGGACGCTGACAGGTGCGCAAGGCAAGGGGCGGCAAGGCAACGTCCCAGTGTTATCGGCACGGTGCCGCTCCGGAGCAGGGGCGCTTCTGATGGCGTCGGCTGCTGCCCCACTGAGCACCCACGCTGAGCACCCCAGTCACCCGTGTCGCAGGTGCAAGTTCCAGCCCCTCACCGCCGGCGAGCTCGCCGCCGCGCGGCCCGACGCCCGACGCGCCCTGACACTCAGATCTGGCGCCAGCGCAGTCGCAACCGCCACGCTACCCGGCGCTGCTGCCGCCTCCGCCGCCTCCACCAGCGGCAGCAGCAGCAGCAGCAGCAGCAGTTGCGGTTGCCACCTGCAGCAGCTGAGCCGGCTGCACTTCGTCGCGGCGGACGTGGTGCAGGCGGCGCAGCTGGGGCCGGGCGGCGCCAACGGCGAGCTGCTGCGGGGCTACGACATTGTGTCCATCACGCCAAAGAATGAGCGTGTGCTGCACATGGTGCGAGCCGGGCGGCACAGCACTTCGGGCACGAGCCCTTCGGCCGGGATGAAGGCTGCGTACGGGATGGTTGAAAGCGTATGCCGTACCGAACTGTGCGGCTGCATGGGTTGCTGACTGCTGGTTTGCTATCTTGCGGCTTACGTGCTTGCTTACCGTGCTGCGGTGCGCGGCGGCTGTGTTTGTGTTTGTGCGCGGCGCACACGATGCGGTTACAACAGGCCTGCACCAGCCTGGAGGTGGACGTGGTGTGCCTGGAGCTCAGCAGCCGCATGAACCTGAAGCTGCGACCGCCGGCGGTGAAGGCGGCGCTGCGGCGGGGCGTCCACTTCGAGGTGGGGGCGCCGCGTGGGGGCTGGAGGGGCCTGGTGCGCGGGCGCATGCATGGCGTGTGGGTATGTGCCACGCAGGGGGTCGCGCGTATCGTATTGTGGTGATGCTGCTGCTTGAGCGCGGCATGTGTTGATGGCGGCCCCCAATCCGCTGCACCCACGCGCGCATTCGGGTGGCCATCCCTGCTGCCGCCGCCGCCGCCGCCGCCGCCGCTGCAGATCTGCTACGCGCCCGGCCTGCGCGAGGTGACGGCGCGGCGCAACCTGTTCTGCAACGCCCAAGCGCTGGTCCGCGCCACTCGCGGCCGGGTAAGCAGCGACATGCCCCGCACGCGCGCGCGCGCGCGCCGCCCTGCTCTGGTTTCTGATGCGTACGGTATCACCACGCACATGCACATGCACATGCACATGCACAAATGGGTTGACCCGCTGCTCCGCCCGTCATCCCGCATTGCCCTCACGGCCGTGCCGCCGCCAAACCTCCCGCGCCGGCGCCACCGCCGCCCTGTCCGCTCGCTCTGTTTTGTGCCGCCGCCCCTGCTGCAGAACATTCTGCTGAGCAGCGCCGCGCGCACGGGCTGGGAGGTGCGGTCGGGGCTGGAGCTGGTGCACATGGCGGCGCTGTTCGGGCTCAGCCGGCAGCAGGCGCAGGTGGGCGGGCGGGCGGGTGGGTGGGTGGGTTAAATCTTAAGGAAACAGGCTGGGTGGGTGGATGGGTGGAGCTGGGGTGGTGGAGCTGGTGCTGTTGGGAGCAGGACCCAGCACCCGTGCGTCGGCCGCCGGCGCGTCGCAACTGCCATAATCTCCTGTGCTGCCCGTGCCGTGGTCTCGCCTGTGTGTTCCTGACTCAGGATGCGGTGCGGCTGGCCCCGCGGGCGGTGCTGGCACACGCAGCTGCGCGGCTGGCGGGGCGGGGCGCGGCGGCCGTCGGCACCGCGGCGCCGGCGGGGGCCGGGGACGTGGAGGTGGGTTGCTGACTCGGCAGGATGTTAATGTTGACAAGCGGGCCGGCGCGCGTGCCGACTGCATGACGCTGTAGGGCTACATGCATGTTTGACCGATTGACTGGCATGGTTTTGTGCCGGCTCTCTCTTGTGTGGCGCGCAGATGGGTGACGCATCAGCGGCGGCGGGCGGCGCGGGCGAGGGCGCACCCAGTGACAAGCAGCAGCTGGCGGCGCGAGGAGGCAGCGGAACGAGCAGCGCTGCGGCAGGGGCGGCAGCGCGCAAGCGTGCCGCTGGCGGCAGCTGAGGGCCGCACACGGGTGCCATCTTGCTGCCATGTCATATGGCCGTCGTGCAAGCCAAGAATGGCATGCATATTAGCAGGCAGGCGGTGGTCGCACGTGCGTTTGTGGGCCTGACAGATTGTGCCGCACGCGCCGCGCACCGTGGGCATACCGTAATGCTTGACACCCGGCCGTGGCCACGCACCTCCCCGTAGCCCCCTCCGCTTTGTGGCGTGTGGCGTGCAGTCGCCTTGATGTCGGAACCACCGCCACATAACCACTCACCACTGCAATCGCAATCGCAGCCGCCGCCTGTACTCTGCGCCCGTACACCCGTCCGCTAGCACCAGCTCCGCACGCACCCGCCCACCCGAACATCCGGACGTCATTAAGTCCGTTGGTTGTAATTTGGAGGGGGGGAGGCTCCAGTGCTCCACGGTCGGGCTACATGTGTACAGCACCCCACGTTTGACGATATCCCCGGCTGCGGCAGACAGTGGCGGACTAGTGGCTGCGGCGAGTGCAAGAGCCTCGTGAAGCTCTCGTGCGCTTGTGCGGCCGAGAGTGTGGGCGGCGCGCACGGTGGCACTCAAATCTATGTGGAATAGGCAAGGTGATAACAGGGTCCGGAGGAGCCTTGAAGGCCTGAAGTGGCCATAGCTGGCCGCACCCAGGTGCCGCCCCCTTGCACACCTGGTCACAGCAGTAAGCAGTAATTGGTTGCGGCATCAAGTATCGTGCATGGCTCATGCAGGCCGACCCTGCGTGCGCATGCTGTGTAAGACCATCAGCCTCTCACGAAGCAAGGCCATGGGCAGGGGCGCTGTGCAAGTCTGTGGCGGGGGTGCTACATGGCTGTGCCGCCACCCTAACACAACCCTGATTGTTGACGCCACGTGCCGTGTGTGACTGTGCCACTGTGGTATAGCCAACTGTGCCAACTGGCCTTCGCACCTGGACCGAGCCTGGCGCGACTTCGCCGACTGCCATGGCTGCCCAACCCCCGCACCATCCCCCACGATTTGCAATGGTTGCTTTCGGGATTGGAACGAACTGCCCGCAGGGTAGACGAGCGAGCCGGCGCTACCTTACATGACTCTCACAGCGCCGATCGCACCGCTCCAACGACCCCTCATCTGTCAACACGTCGGATGCCGGCACACGCACGCACACAAAAACTTAGGGCCCTCTCCACCCTCATCCACGCCCCCGCTCACCACGCACCCTCCACGCCATCACGCCTCACACGCCTCGTCCGCGCCCACCCCATCAACACCACGAAACCCGCCGAGCCGCAACAAGCGCGACAACCCTGCAACACGAAACGTTGCCCCAGCCCGCCAGACGCAACAGCAGTGCTGCTGTGCTGCCCGCCGGCCTGCCTGCCATGGCCGCCGCCTCAGAAGGGCCAGTACAAGGCCCGCCCGCCTGCCATGGCCGCCGCTCGTGCCGCCGCCTTAGAAGGGCCAGTACCAGGCCTTGCGGCGGGAGCTCCCCTCCGTCAGGTTCAGCTCCGTGCCCTTGCCGTCCGCGCCGCCGGCGTTGCCCTGGTGCGCAGAGAGTGGGCGCCGGGGGTGCGGAACCGTTTGTAAAGAGGCACAGGAAAGACAATGTGGGAGGTTCGGGCATGTTTGCACGTGCGCGTGGGTGCATACCGATCCAAACTAGCGGGGTCGCGGTGGCGTGAGTTGGGGATGCGCGAGGATGGCCGATGAGCATGCATTGACGCGCATGCAACATGCCCGCACGTGACGCGGTGTTGGGAACCCAACGGCGGCACAGGCTCAAGACCATGCGTCATGAACCATGCAAGATGACATGCACGCCACGGAGGCACTGCCGCACAGTTATGGGTGCGACACGACACGACCGCGTTACTGGTCCACGACTCGCGAACGGCGTAACGGGTACGTGCGCATGCACATGCAAATGCGGAAGGTGCACACAGGCATACCTGGGGCCCTCCTCACACACACCGCCATGCATGTGCTCACTTCGCCGAGCGAACTTTCACGTCCTCGCCCTCTCCGGCCACCACGACGGCGGCTTTCAGGCCCTGGGTCCGTGCGTGCGTGCACGTGCGCGTGCGCGTGGGTGCACGTGTGCGGCGAGCCGGAGCCCCCGGTTGCGCTTTGCGGCACAACGTGCCGCCTTGCCATTGTGCATGCCAACGTATGCATGCATGCCCCGCCTCTCGCTGTGCCTGTGCCGAGTCACACGCTCAGCCCAAGTCCGCCCCGCCCCCCGACCAACCCCCGCCCCACCCAGCCCCCCAACCGCTGCCCCCACTCCTAGTCCCGCTCCTCGCATCCGTTCCACCAGTGTGGCCCCAACCCCCGCCTGCCCATTCCCGACGGACCGCACCCCGGCCAAGCACTCCAAACTCTCCGCCCACGCCTCTCCCTCATGCCGCCGCCCGCCACTCCACTCCACTCACCACGCTGAGCAGCAGCGAGTCCGAGCCCAGGTACACCTTGTTGGCGGACTGCGATATCGTGCCGGCGATCTCGCGCGCCGCCTGCAAGCCGCCGCCAAGGTGCGGTGCGGCACGGTGCGGTGCGTCGCAACAGCAGGCGCACGTTCAGTGTTTCGACAGGTCCACGAAAGTGGGTCGGCATTCCCAGTATTCCGCAGCCGGCAGCAGCCCCGTCCCGTTGGGTTATATTAAGTGTGGGCTGAGGGGACATTACCACACAAGCGCTGCCGCAGCACACCCATCGGCCATCGGCCTGCCCATCGCTTCCACGCAGCACAGCCACGACCCTCGCCCGCCCCGCCCCCCGCACGGCGCGCGCCGCCGCTGCCGCGCAGCTACCCACCTCGATCTTGCGGAGTGTGAGGAAGGCGGGGTTCTGCTTCACCGCCTCTCCGATCAGCTTGGCGGATTGCGCCTGCAGGCCGCGACATGGAACACGGTAGCTGGTGAGACACAGGGGCCCGACACCGCGTGTGCGGTGCAGGCGCTATGCTGCGCCTGCAGCAACTGTTGCTCATCGGTGATCGGGCCAGCGAGCCAAGCGCGCGAGCGCCATGCCCCGACAGCCACCTTGGCCGACCCAGTCCCTTCCCACCACATGTCGCTGCGCATCCTCCGCACAAAAGAGGACATGCGTGCCGCGGCCTACTGCCGCCGCGGCCGCCGCCGCCGCCTTGGCTTTCGACCCATCATTAGCTTTCAAGTAACGCAACCAGTGGCCTGGCGTCCCGCTGCCAACCAGGGTCGGGCCGGTTCCCCCGCCCCGCCCCTCCCTTTCCCCCTCCAACCGCGAGCCGCCGCCCGGGCCGTCCCCTTTGCCTGCCGGCAGCCCACCGGCTCGCTGCGCCAGCCGCGTCCGTTCCTCTCCTCTTTCAGCTTTCAGCTCTGCTGCGTGTCCGGCCTGGTCCGGCCCGGTGCGGCCTGCTTACCTCACCCTGCGCGCGCACGATCGCGCTCTGCTTCTCCTGCAGCGCCTTGTCCACCTGCGGGTGTCAGCGGGGCAGTGGGGGATGGTGGTGAGGTACAGTGCGGTAGCTGGTTCCCCCGGCGCTGCCGTCGTCCATCGCTTGCGCTCCCCGCCCCCCAGCAGCAACCCAAGAGCCGATACGGTACGGCGTGTATGCCTGCATCTCGCCCTGCAGCCCTCCTGCGCACCGCCCTCCCGGCCACCACTCCAGTCGTCCCACTCCGGGCCCCCCCACCCCCACCCCTTTTCCGCTCCACCCCGCCCCCGCTCACGATGAACTTGGCGCGCTCCGCCTCCTGCTGCGCCACCTGCTTGGCCTCCACGGCGGCGGTGTACTCCTTGGAGAAGGTGAGGTTGGTGATGGACACGTCCTCCAGGATGATGTTGAAGTAGCGCGCGCGCTCCGTCAGGATGCGGCGGATGTCGCGCGACACCACCTGGCGGGGAGTGTGGAGTGTGGAGTGGAGTGGAGCGGAGTGGAGGGCGCGGCGGCGTCAGGATGATTTAAAGTTTGAGAAAGAGAGCGTGGCGCGCAGGGACAGGGAGGTGCGGGAGGGATGCAGGTACTGCAGGTTCGCGCATCATTGGTCGGCGTGGCGGACGACCGGGGGTGAGGGTGGGCCGCAGGCCCGCAGCCGCAGGACACAGTCAACTGCACTCGCGACCGGGTTCTTGTCTGGCGCATCCCCAGCCCCCACCCCTGCAATCGCCCAGCCCCTGTGCCCATGACCGGCACCAGCCACAGCCGCTCCGGCGCGCGCCGTTGTTGACGGCAGGGGTGATCCTGCTGCCGCCGGCTGCCGCTGCGCTGCCGGATATCCACACCCTTGCCCTGCCTCTAGCGCCCGCCTCACCGCACACCCCACCCCGCCTTTCGGGCCGCCGCGCTGCCCAGGCGCCCCGCCCCGCCGGCCTCACTCCACCCCCGGCCGCCTCACCTCACGCATGGTAATGAGCTGGCTGGCGTTGTACTGCGCGATGACCGACTTGAGCGTCTCCTGCGGGTGTTGTGGGACATTCCATGATGTTGGGAAGAGTGGGAGAAGACCCAAGCGAGAGGCGGGGCGGTGAGGCGACCCGGAGGGAGTGGGACGTAAGGGCGCCGGCCAGCTTCCGCCAGCCGCCGCAGCAGGCCATGCTGCACAGCGGCGCAACAGCTGCTGTGCAACGGCGAGGCCAGCCTCCCAACCCAACCCACATCAGGCGCGTCACACGTGTCAAGAGGTGCCCGCTGCTTGTCGGGGCCGCCGCCGCTGCGGCCAACGCCGGGCCGCGGCCTGCCGCGTCGCCCAGCGCGGGTCTGGAAGCCTCCATCGGCGCACGGCGTGTTCGTCTTCCCCTCGCCTCCCATTCCTGGCCCCGCCCTCCCACGCCCCCGCCCCCCTCCTCTGCGCACGCACCTGGATGATGGAGGGCAGCACGCGCTCGGCGTAGTCGGTGCCGAGCGTGCGGTAAATCTCCGGCAGCTTGTCGGCGTTGGGGCGTGTCAGCACACGCAGCCCCACGTTCACCTACAAAACCATACCACGCGCAATGTCGGTTCGTCTAATCGCGTTTGGTTGGACAGCGCTAGATCTATGGAAGTTTGCGTCGCCCAAGCGCACCATCTGCAGGTCCTTGCTCCCCGACTGGCTCTGGATGACGCTGGGCCGGGCGCGCACGTCGTAAAGCACGGGCCGCTCAAACCATGGCACCATGATGTGCGTCCCTTCCGCGTAGACCTGCATTCAGCGAGCCCTCCGGTGAGCTTTCGGGCATAACGTGTGTGCCCAATCGTCGGAACTCGGCCGGCGGGCACGCGATGTACGTTTTTGCTGCCCCTACCCACGATCTACGAGCCACATCAAACCTTGCAATAGAATGCGCACCGTGTCCTTGATGCCCACAACCCGATTGAAGACGATCGCGCGGTGACCGCCCTCCACGTTGAAGAGACTGTTCGTCCCAGCCCACAGAGTCGCGCCGCCAAACAGGACGACATTGGCAATATTGCGAGCCGCGCCGAGCGCGCTCGCGAGTTGGGATGGGTTCGGTGCAGCCATCCTTCGGCCGAGTTAGGTGCTCAGCGAAATCCCTAAGGTTAGTGTCAACCTACTGATGCGTAAGAACTCGCAGTTGGGTTTTGGGTTGAGGAAATGGACAACAAATTGGACTGAAATGGCACAGCTCATGCACGCTCATCACGGAGCCAAATTTCTCAACGATAGCTTGCCTGCTCTAGTTGTTAATTTTACTCACGCAACCATGGCCGCCCTACACGCCCGCAAGGGCGATGTGCAGGCCCTGAAGGTCGACGCAGCCGCACATCTCTATGGCAAGAAGCTGATTTTCACCGCGGCGTCCTCTTTGAGCGACGTGATTAGCAAGGGTAGCAACCCCTTTGCCACCAACACTATTCTCTTCAGCGCTGGCGAACTGCAGCTGTCGGAGCCCAGCGCCGCAGCAACGTTCCTCGGTGAGTTTCGTGCCTCGAAAGCCCAGATTGCTAGCATGAAACAACCATTTGATTGCGGGCACGTGAATGTGTTCAAAGGTCGGGGGCGAGGCGGGGCCTGCGCGAACGTGCACGGTGCTGGTGTCCGCGTTGCGCCTGGCCCCTGCTGCTGGGCCCCTGTCCCTCACACATCGCCTCCACGACTCCACGGCGTCCGCCTGCACGCCCCCTACCCGCCCGCGCCACCATAGCGCGTGGCCCACTGCCCTGCTCCCCCTCGCCTCGCTGAATTCCCTCGTCCTCGCCCCCGCAGCCGGCGGCCGCAACGCGCTCCCCCTGTCCACCCTCAAATGGGTTGACTGGAGTGAGGCCGTGCTGCGGCCCGCCACCTACCTGGGCGGCGAGGCGCTGGCGGCGGCGGAGGCGGAGCTGGCGGCGGCGCTGGGCGCGGGCGAGCTGAACGGCGCCAAAGCCGGCCTGGCGGAGGTGCGGCGGCGTGTGAGGGTGGTGGTGGCAGTGTGGGGGTGCAGGCGATGTTGGGTGGTGGAGGCTGTGGAGAGTGGAGGCGGTGGTGGATAGTGGGACGGAGGCATTGGAGCGCGGGTCGAAAGGCACGTGGCAGGAGTGTTGGTGGCGGGAGGACGGGGAGGCGGGCGGCGGGGACAGCCCGGCCGGGAGCGGTGGCGGCCAGGGAGGCGGTGGGAGCGGCGGCCTGGCTGGCGGGCGGGCGTTTGCAAGGGACCCCCAGCGGTGGCGGTAACGGTGGCAGGACAGCCGGACAGGTGCCGGATGTGGGGTGTTGGGCAGCGCGCAGCACGCGGCTGGTGAGTGCGAGTGCGAGGCGTGGCGCGTGGGGCTGGGCTGCAACAGCCGCCGCCGGAGCTGTGGCCAGCGGCATCTAGGTTGGACACGTGTGCATGGGGTGGGGTGGATGGGGCGCAGTGCGGGCGGCAGCCAGCGACAAGGGCAGCAGCAGCAGTACGGGCTGCGGGCTGCCGGCTGTGGGCCGCGAGGTCGAGGTGTGGGGTGCGGTTTCGGCGTGGTGTGGATGCATGCCCGGGTGCGTGCGCCCACGCCGCGTGCACAGCTTGCTCGACTGGCGCGCCGGGGTCTCGTGGGCCACGTCGGGTCAGCAGCAGCGGCGGGCTGGCAGCAGGGCAGGCGGGCTGCGCTTTGCGCAAGCAACACAATTGGCGCCGCGCCCTGCGTGACGCTGCGGCACGCGCGCGGTCTGCGGGTGCCATTGGGCAGCACGGCGATGGGGCGGGTGCTCCGGGAGCGGGGCACGGGGCACGCTCCGGTTGCGCACACGCTCATGCCGACGCGCCCCTTGATCGTCATGGCCCCATCTGGGGATCGTCTCATCCATAGCTAGGAGTAGGAATGAGTGGAGCCCCCAACCCAACCCTGTGCAACCCCCCGCTGCTGCGCGCCCGCAGGTGTTTGTGTTCGCCACGCTGCTGCCGCTGGGCCTGCGCAAGCGGCTGCCGCAGCAGCTGGACGACTTCGTGACGGCGGTGGCGGCGGCGCCGGCGGTGCAGGTGCGGCGCGGCGGGGACGCGGCGAGGGGGAAGGGGTTGTGAATACCCGCCCCAGCTAAACCAACTAGCTAGACAAGGGACAAGGGGAGGCCGCCCATGCGAACGGCGGGAAAAGGGATGGGAAAGGGACGGGAGGGGCTGTTCTCGATGAGCGGCCTGGCGGGGGACAGGGCCGCACAGAGACCGGCCCTGACCGACCAGGGGCCGGGCCCCGGCGATCGGCCGCGCGTGCACACGCGCTGTATACAGTGCTGCAGCTTACGAGGGCCGCCACGTGTGTGTTGCGCCTGCGCTGCAGGCCGCCGTGCCGGAGGTGGGCTGCGACGACGGCGCCGCGGTGGTGGGCCTGTGGCACGACGACGCTGCCGCCTACACGGCCGCCCGCCCCAAGCGCCCCATCCCCGGCCGCCGCAACATCCTCATCACCTCGGCGCTGCCCTACGTCAACAACGTGCCGCACCTGGGCAACATCATCGGTACGGCGGCGTGGCGGCGGGGGCTTCGGGGCGGCGCCAAGGGCGGCAGGGTTGGGAGAGACGCGTGTCACAGCGGTTGTTCCTCACAGCGGGTGAGGGGGCGTGCCGGTTTTCCGGTCCGCTATAACGCGCTTGTCTGCGCCCCCTCCTGCCCCCCCTGCAGGCTGCGTGCTGTCCGCCGACGTGTACGCGCGCTACTGCCGCGCCCGCGGCCACAACTGCATCTACGTGTGCGGCACCGACGAGTACGGCACCGCCACGGAGACCAAGGTGGGCTTGGGGGCTGGGGCTGGGGCTGGGGCTGGGGCTGGGGCTGGGGCTGGGGCTGGGGCTAGGGCTGGGAGACGGGGGCGTCTTGATCAACCCGCTAGGGCACGGCGGGGCGCAGAAACCACTCAGCCCACAAGGCGGCTCTGGATCGGTGCGGTCACACCGCCCGCCGGCGCCACCGATCCCAGGGCTCCTGCTGCCCTGTCACGCGCCACCCCACTCGCGCCTGCTCCACCTCTCACCCGTGCACCCACCCATTTCGTGCCGACCCCTCCCTCGACCCCAGGCGCTGGAGGAGGGGCTGACGTGCCAGCAGATCTGCGACAAGTACCACGCCATCCATGCCGGCATCTACGACTGGTTCGACATCGACTTTGACCGCTTCGGCCGCACGCCCACACGCGCGCAGACCAAGATCGCGCAGGACATCTTCAAGTGCGTGCGTGCGTGCGTGCGGCGCGTGGGGGGGGGGGCGTGCGGGGGCGGCCGTGCTAGGGGGCTTGAGCCGCTGGGAGGTGGTGCGGAGAGCTGTGTACAGTAACGCCTTAACCTTTGCTCAGTACGGTAGGCGCGGCGCTGTCGAGCTTCCCGGCGGCCCGCATTCATTCCCATCGCCTCCCCTCGCGCACCGCCACGCCTGCTGTCTACTCTACCCTTTGCTTCCCCGCCGTCCTGACATCTTCCCCAGCCGCTCTCGCACATCGGCACCTCAATACACTTGACTATTACTTGCTATTCACACACACAGCAACCGCCCTCCACCACCCTGCGCAGGTCGCTGCAGTCCCGCGGGCAGCTGGTGCAGCAGGAGATGCAGCAGCTGTACAGCGAGGCGGCGGGCAAGTTCCTGGCAGACCGCTTCGTGACGGGCACCTGCCCCAAGTGCGGCTACGAGGTGCGGCGCGGGAGCGGCAGTAGCAGCGGGTGGCTGTAGCGGGCAGGCAGGCAGCGTGGGGGGAGGCGCTTGGTGATGCAGGCGGTGGTGACGCAGGCTTTTGCAGGTGGAGGCGGTTGAGGGAGCGGGTATGAATGCGCTGCTTGCTTGTTTGCCGGGTCACGTGGTCAACCCCGCCCGCAACACCTCAAAACCTCCACCAATTGGGAAAAACTACCCCTTCCCCCCCAGGACGCGCGCGGCGACCAGTGCGACGGCTGCGGCAACCTGCTCAACCCCACCGAGCTCATCCGGCCCAAGTGCAAGCTCACCGGCACCACGCCCGTCATGCGCTCCACGCGCCACGTGTTCCTGGACCTGCCGCAGCTCAGCCCGCAGCTGCAGGTGCGCGCGTGTGCGAGTGTGTTGTGACAGACTGGCGTGACAGGGCCCTGGCCAACCCGCCCTGGCCGACCCGCTCCCTGGCCAACAATCTACGCCCGCGTCACCTTCTAAACCCGTTCCGCGCTACCCTTCCTGCCCTCCCGCCACACGCACACATCCACGCACCCACAGGAGTACATCACCAACACCAGCGCGCAGGGCGGCTGGTCCGCCAACTGCGTGACGCTGACCAACGCCTGGATGCGCGACGGCCTCAAACTGCGCTGCATCACGCGCGACCTCAAGTGGGGCACGCCCGTGCCGCTGGAGGGCTTCGAGGACAAGGTGGGCGTGGGAGGGAACGGCGCGCCGTGGGGGGGGGGCGTGTGTGTGTGTATGGGGTAGGGGAGCTATTTCCGTACCCAGTCGGGGGCGTGCTGTGTACGGCGGGGGGGGGGTGCAGAGTTTGGACGTGAGCGGGACTGGTCACAGTCGGTGCGGCCAGGAAAGGTGTAGGCAAGGATGCATGCGGTGGCAGCGCCAGCCGCAAAGCAGCAGCAGCGCGCAGCACCCTGCCGCTGCGGCGATGCTGACACCTCTCGCCGCCTCCGCCTCCGCAGGTGTTCTACGTGTGGTTCGACGCGCCCATCGGCTACATCTCCATCACCGCCAACTACACGCCCGACTGGGAGGCCTGGTGGAAGAACCCCAAGGTGCGGGTGCAGGCGGGGGCGAGGGCGGCAGCATGGGGCGTGTGTGCCGTGTGCCGCGCGTTTGCGGGTGTGTGGCACAGTGTGTGGCATAGGGTGTGGCATAGGTTGCGTGTGTACGTTCGCGAAATGGAAGGGCGGGAGGTGGGAAGGCGGGAGGCGGGAATCCAACATCCCGCCATCCCAACACCCGCCACACCCCGCCACCCCTGCTGCTGCCGCAGGACGTGGAGCTGGTGCAGTTCATGGGCAAGGACAACGTGCCCTTCCACACCGTCATCTTCCCCGCCACGCTGCTGGGCACGGGCGGCGAGTGGACCATGATGCGAAACATATCCGTCACCGAGTACCTCAACTACGAGGGCGGCAAGTTCTCCAAGAGCCGCGGCACCGGTGAGCGGGCGGCGGCGGCCGGCGGCAGCGGGGCTTGGATGGGGTGCTTGGGGCCGGGAGGGGGCGGGTGTCAGGTGATCACAGCCGCCAACGACCCACGCCCACCCCCGCCGCACCCTGCAACCTCCGCCGGCCTGCGCAATGCGCCCATGCCACCTCTCCACCCGCCCTGCCCGGGCGCATGCCACCTGCCCACGCCGACTCTGCAGCCCACCCACCCACTGCCCGCCCACGTTTGCCCCCACTCTACGCCTGCTGCCTACCCTGCTACACTTCGCTTAGCATCCTTGCATACCCGTACCCCAACCCCAATCCCTCCCAGGCGTGTTCGGCAACCAGGCCAAGGAGACGGGCATCCCGGTGGAGGTGTGGCGCTACTACTTGCTGGCCAACCGGCCCGAGCAGGTGCGGGCGCGGCGGGGGTGCAGGGGGCGGCGGTGGTGGCTGAGGCGGGCGGTGGCGGGCGGGTATACGGTGCTGTGGGCAGCGGGGGGCGACGGCAGCGGCGGCATACGTGACGCAGAAGGAAGCAGGAGAGGGGTTTGCCGCCGCCGTGGATTTAGCAGCACGCCATGCATACAATATGCTTGACTGCCGCCCACGCCCGCAGGCCGACACGGACTTCAAGTGGTCGGACCTCGCGGCCAAGAACAACTCGGAGCTGCTCGCCAACCTGGGCAACTTCATCAACCGGTGGGTTGTTGTGGTGTGTGTGTGTGTGTGTGTGTGTTGGGGTTGGGGTGTGTGTGTTGGCGGGGCAGCGCTACCCTGGCATGGGAAAGTGCGGGGAGGAGCGGTGTCACTTGTAGGAGGGGCGAGGGAGTCCGATGCGGATGAGGCGGTGGCTATCTCTCGCACGCCACCACCACCACCATCCTCCTTATCCTGCCGACCAGCACTAACGTACTAACACGACCATCACCACCACCACCGCCGCCGCCGCCGCGCTGCAACAGCGCGCTGATGTTCGTGTCCAAGTTCTTTGACGGCGTGGTGCCGGGCGCCACGGCGGCGGGGCAGGCCGAGGCGGAGGAGCTGGGCAAGGTGGTGGGGCCCAAGGTGCGTGCGTCTGCGTGCGTGCGTGCGTGCGTGCGTGCGTGCGTGTGTGTCTGTGCATGGGCGGGGTGCTGCGTGCGTGTGTGTCTGTGTGTGCGCATGGGCGGCGTGCTGCGTGTGCGCGGCATCCTGGGGCGCAGGGGTGCTGCGGCGGGCGCCACGGCGCTCCGTATCTTTACAGCCGTGACGTCGACGGCGCCTGCCCGCCTGCCCGCCCGCCTGACTGCCTGCCCGCCTGCCCGCCCGCCCGCCTGACCCCAGGTGGACGAGTACCTGGCGGCCATGGAGCGCATCAAGCTCAAGGAGGGCCTGCGCCTGGTCATGTCCATCTCCGCGGACGGCAACAAGTTCCTGCAGGTGGGGGTTGTCGGGTGGTGGTGGGGCGGTGGGGCGGTGGTGGTGGGGAGCGAGTTGGGGTGGCGTGGGTGGTGCACGGCGTGTGTCGGGGCCGGGGACGTGTGTGTTTGTGTATGTATGGGGAAAGGGCGGGAAACGGTGCGGCCGCCGCGGCCCGAGGCCATTGGGAGGCATGTATAGTCAGGGGCGCAGCAGGCAAGGCGATTGGTCACGGCTTGCAATTCTTCAAGTACGGTACTATCGCGTCCCCGTGCCTCCCTCACTCATGCCGCTCGCCCCGTCCTCCCCCGCCTGCCCCTCTCAGGACACCAAGCCGTGGGTGGCTGTGAAGGAGGACAAGGACAAGTGCGCCACCCTGGTCGCCACCAGTGAGTCACGGCGGCGCTGCCGGCGGCCGGAGGGGGCTCTGTTGCTGGTGTCGCTGGCTGGCGGGCCGCGCGTGTGCTGACGCCACACGCCCGCCAACTCCTTCACCTTGCAACCCCCTCCCCCTGACACCCCCCACATGGGTTTTGGGTTGGCAATGGTTGATTTGGGAATTGTAGAACCCCCCCCCCCCCCCGCTGCGCCGCTGCAGGCGTGGGCATGGTGCGGCTGCTGTCGGCGCTGATGGCGCCATACATGCCGTCGCTGTCGGCCAAGGTGCTGCAGCAGGTGAGGCGGCTCTTGGGCGGCTTGAGCGGCTTTGGGCGGCTTGGGCGGCGTGGCGCCTTTGGCTGCTCAGCAGCGGTGTCGCCGGCAGGACAACGCTCCTGGTCTGGTGGCTCCCGCTTCCTCGCTCCTTGATTGTTCGCGCGCATGCTCATGGCCGCCCACTCCAAGCGTCAACAGAGGAGCAATTTCTGAACGTATTGAACCAACGAACAATGTCAGTCCTGGTGAACAACAATGATCCTGATTTATCTTGACGAGCAATGTGCCGCACCACAACACTCCTGCGCAGCTCAACCTGCCGTACGAGGCCAACGTGGCGCTCAGCGACGAGCTGGTGGCGGGCTGCCGGCGGCCGCAGTCGCTGGTGCCGGCCGGCCACGCCATCGGCACGCCCGGGCCGCTCATCAGCACCATTAGCGACGAGACCGTGGCGGAGCTGCGCGCGCGGTGAGCGGGGAAAGGGGGGTTAGTTTTCTCCAATTCCCAAATCAACCATTGCCAACCCAAAACCCATGTGGGGCTGGGGGGGAGGGGTGGATGGGATGGGAATGATGGGTGTGGGTGTCGATGCCAGCCCCGGCTGAAATGCCAAGCCCAAGGCCACATGCGGCACTGCGACTTGGGTCGGGGATGGGCAGGGGGATGCGTGGCGCGCACGTGGCGCACACCTGGAGCACGACCTGCACCCGCGGAGCCGTTGACTGTGCCCACGTCGTGTGGCCGTCGCCGCCGCCACCCATACGCCATCTGCGCGCCCCAACCTGCCACACACACCTCCTTCCCGCGCCTCGCAGCTTCGGCGGCAACCAGGCGGAGGACGAGGCCGCGGCGGCGGCGGCGGCCGGCGGCGCCAAGCCCGGCGACAAGAAGGCTGCGGGCGGCAAGGGCGCCGGCGCGGACAAGAAGGGCGGCGCGGCGGCGGCGGGCGGGGAAAAGAAGGCGGCGCGCGAGGGCGCGGTGGACGTCAGCTGGCTGGACGTGCGTGTGGGCGTCATCACCAAGGCCTGGAAGCACCCCGACGCGGAGAGCCTGTACGTGGAGGAGGTGGACGTCGGCGAGCCGCAGCCGCGCCAGGTGGGCGCGGGAGGCGGGTGGTGAAGGGAGGGAGGGAGAGGGGTGGTGAAGGATGGGGGTTGGGGGTGAATATACCAGCCCAAGCTAAGCCAAGCTAGTCTAGAGAAGGGGGTGTGGGTGAAGGAGGGGGAGGGCAGGGGGAGGACAGGGGCGGCGGGGCGAGGTCGTGTGTGCTGGGCGTGGGGCGAGGGGCGTGGGGCGTGGGGCGTGGGGCGTGGGGCGTGGGGCGTGGGGCGTGGGGCATGGGGCGTGGGGTGAGCGGTGAGTGACTGTACGCTGTGCTTGCTTGCGATGGTGCCATACCCAGCCGCGCGCCCTCATCCCGCCGCCACGCCGCAACCGCAACGCAACACCCACCTCAACCCCTCAACCCGCTCAAACTCTCCCGGCTGTCCCCCCCCCAGGTGGTGAGCGGCCTGGTCAAGTACATCCCCACCGCCGAGGCGCTGGTGGGGCGGCGGGTGGTGCTGCTGTGCAACCTCAAGCCGGCGGCCATGCGCGGCGTGCAGAGCCAGGCAATGGTGCTGGCCGCCAGCAGCGCCGACGGAGCCCAGGTGCGTGCGTGTGTGTTTGTGCGTGTTTTTAAGGAGCATGTGTTAAACAAAAACAGACGGAACAAAGCCGCCAGGGAGTGTGTTTGTGGTTGGATGTGTCTGTGATCCAGGACGTGTGGTGAAGGCGTGTGCGGCGGTTGACGCGACGTTTTAAGGGCAAGTTAGCATGATCGCGGTGACCCGCTGCTTTCGTGCACCGCACCGCCCCACACCTCGCCTGCTCACGCCTGCAACCCCCCAGCTCCGGACCCAACTCCTAACCCATCAATCGTGCATGGAACTTGGGCTGGTGCTCACAACCCCCGACCTCCTGACCCAACTCCTGAAACCCTGACCGTGCACCAATCGTGCCTGGAACCCGCCCGCAGCTGGAGCTGCTGGAGCCGCCCGCCGGCGCCAAGGTGGGCGAGCGCGTCAGCTGGCCGGGCTTCCCCGGGGAGCCGGAGGAGCAGCTCAACCCGCGCAAGAAGGTGTTCGAGGCGGTGAGTGCGGCGCGGCGGTGGTGGCGATGAGCGTGGCGTGGCGTGGCGTGCAGGCGTAACGAGTTCGCGCTGTGTTGGACAACACACGGAAACCCGCGCGGTGTGTGCGGCGGGCGGAGAGCGTGGCATGTGAGGAGCGTGTGCAAAGTGGCTGGTCCTGATGTGTAGTGATGCGCGGGGCGCAGCTTTAGGGCCATTTGTGTGCTGACGTAACGGCCCGGACGCGCCCGGACGCGCCTTGGGGCCACTTGCCGACGTGCCTGGGCTCATACGTCCCCCGGGGTCCGCTTCCAGCACCTTACTAGGCTCCATGCTCGGCCCCGGTCCGCAGCTGCACACGCAGCGTCTTGGTTGTTCTCCTCCGTGTGCTTTTTAACACCCACACTTTCCGTGTGCTTTCTAACACCCACACCCCACCCACACACTGCACCCACGACGCACACGCGCAGATCCAGCCCGACTTCACCACGGACGCGGGCTGTGTGGCGGTGTACAAGGGCGCGCCCTTCACCACCTCGGCCGGCCCCGTCAAGGTGGCGTCCATCGTCGGCGCGTCCATCAAGTGAAGGCGCCGACCGGGCGCGGCTGTAGCAGCAGCCGGCACCAGGCGCGGCTGTAGCAGCAGCCGGCGCCAGGTGCGGCTGTAGCAGCAGCCGGCGCCAGGTGCGGCTGAAGCAGCGTGTGGAGCAGGGGTGGCGGCAGGCTGTGCGGCAGGATGTGGGGCCTGAGGCTTGGGCGCGGCGTGGCGGGGTGTGTGTGTGGGGGGAGTCACAGCGGCGGTGGAGCTGCGCTGGCGGCGGGTGAGCAAGGCGGCGTAGGCAGTAGCACCGCAGCGGTGGTGGCCACCTGGATGGTGATGGCGGCGTGAGTCGCGGACCGGGCAGGACCGGGGAGCGTGGCGAGCTTGCGTGAGCTGTTTTCTTTTATTTTGCAGTGACTACACGGCGCAGGATAGGGCCACAGGGGCCCGAGCGGCGTTGGCGCGGGCGCGCGTTGAAATGATGTCTGTGGACATATGCGTGTAGGTGTGTCGATTTTTAGGAGGCACCCTCCAGATGGGCCGATGGACGGATAAGTTTCGGGCGGAGGGGCGCTTGAATGGCGAAATGCTGGGGAGGGCTGAAAGCTGAAGGAACTGGAAGGAACGCGCAGGGGATTGCTCGCCACAGGCTTGGACGGGCGAATGCCGTGTGCCGTGCGCGTGTGTGTGACCTGGCGTCCACCAGTTGTAACATGACCAGATCGGCCTGTCGTGCCGTATGAGCCTTTGGCAGTTGGGTTTGGCGACTGGTGGCCACAGCGCCAGTCGGCAGGGGGCTTCGGGTGCGTGGGGATGCTAGGCTTCCATCCGGATCGTCGACCCGGATTTTGCCGTCAAAGCCCCAACTGACGCTGCCTGGGTAGCTGTATACCTATGCGAATAAGCACCAAGCATTATTTTAATACAATGCGGGAGAGCGCGGTCACACTTGGGGTTCCAGTCACATGACGCGCGGCGTGCTAAACCGGGAGAACCGAAAGCGGCCGTTAGACCGGCGGTTGCGCCATATCGCAGTTAATTAGTATAGTTCTGAAACGACAAGGGTTTGGTCGAACTCTCGTCGCGCCTTCACCGCGCTCGGGGTTTACCCCACAAAGACCAGCCCAGTCAAATATCGCACTATATCTGTGTACTCGAGTATCTATCGCTGCTTAGCTGAGGCTTGAGGGATGCGGAGAAAGCCAGGAGACCGGGGGCCAACCCGCACTCGCAGCTGAGGCGACCCCAAGACCAGGCAGCGCAGCGAGCAGATGTACGCGCTGTTGGTAGCGCTGCTACTGGGCGGCGTGTCGGCCAGCGCTGCTCAGGGCGTGCGGTTTGTCAATAGTACGCGAGAGCTCGCCACTGCGCTCAATACTACTTCGGTGACGCAAATATACCTCAACGATACTCTGACACTTGTCGGGGCAGAGTGGCCGGGGCTGGCGACCATAAAGGATGGGCGGACCGTCACGGTCACCGGCGCGTCGTGGCTGGTGCAGCCTCAGGTCTACACGTCGCTCAATTGGGCGAATCTGACCGGGATAATCTGGCTGGCGCCGTTGGCGACGCTGGTGCTGGAGGGCTTGGAGGTGAGCGGCGCGCCTGCAGGACCCTCACCCGCGCGTCGCGCTCGGAGGGCACGTGCGCGCTCGCATGACGCAGACGTGGTCGGGCGCACGATTGGCGAGACTAGCTGCGCCGTCCCCGCTTGTAGGCTGCGGTGCGCGCGGCCGTCAGGCAGCGGCGCGCACGGCCCTCGGTCCGACGCCCGCCTCAGCGCCGCGTGCAACACCCCAGCCGCGCTCCCTCCACGCTCCCTCCGCGCCCTTTCCTTCCATCCAACCACAGCAACTTCCCTCCCTCCGCCCCCATGCGCCGCACCCTCCTCCTCCCCCCCCGCAGATGTCCGACTACCACAACCTCACGCAGACCAACTTCCTGCCGTTCCGCTCCTCGCCCGGCGCCCAAATCACGGCCCGGAACTGCATCCTGCGCCGGCGCGTGGGGCTGTCGGTGGAGCTCGCAATTATCGCGATGCGCAGCGCCAACAGGCCGCCGGGCGTGCCGGGGCCGCAGGTCTGCGAACTGTACCCGGAGCTGCGGTACAATTGTACCGCGGCGCCGGGCGTGGAGCACTACGAGGCGATGGTCATCCAGCAGACCGACGTGCAGGCGGTGCTGACGCCGTACTCGTGAGTCGGCGGCAGTGCGGTACTGGCGGGACCAACAGAAGCAGGACAGCCGCGCAACAGCAGGCGCAGAGAGCGGTCTGCCGGACGGGTAGCAGCGGCAGAGATAGGGGTAGCCGCTGATGGGTGGCTGTGCGGTTTGCGGTCCTCCGGATGGCCGGTGGATGCCGCGGCGTGCTGGGCGCACGCGCAGCCCGTCGTGCGGGGTGGGTGGGTGGGTGTGGCGGCCACCGCGCACAGCAGCCACATCGACGCACGCCGCACCATGTGCCGGCACACTAACACACACACACACAAACACACGAACACGCACAGGCCCGGCGGCAACACCACCTACAACGGCTTCCAGTGGGCGGCCCTGGACTGCTATTACTTCGTGGACCACCCCGTGGACCAGGCCTGCCTCAATGAGAAGCCCGGGGCAGAGTGGGTCGGCTGGCGCCGGCGGGCTGGGCTGCGCTCGGGAGGGAGGGATGGTGTCAGCGGTCGGTGCGGCGCGGGAGCGGTGGTGGTGCTGGTGGTGCTGGTGATGCCGGAAGTGTCGGGATGCTGGTGGGGTGGGGTACTAGAGGTAGGCAGGGGCTGCGGGGGTGCTGTGGGCGTGTGCGGCCGCGCCTGACAGCGGCAGCACGCACGCCGCGCTCGGTCCCACAGGTGCTTGGCGGACTTGATTCGGCTGCTGGACGGGAACACGGACACCGGCGGCGGCGGCAGCGGCAACAAGGGGGAGTCCTACCTCATGACGGTGAGGGGGGTTGTAAACACCAGCCCAATCTAAACCCAAGCGAAACTAGGGGTGAGGGGGTGAGGGGGTGTGGGGGGTGAGGGGGGTGGAGCGAGGGGGTGAGGGGGGGTGAGGGGTAGTTTACTCCAGAAACCGAAGCAACCGACCTAGTGAATCCAAACCAACCAGTCCCGCCCAGAGCAAGGAGGAGGTGTGGCCTTAACCTGTGTGTCTCGGGGGGTGAAGGGGGGGGGGTGAGGGGGTGAGGGGGTTACTGTGAACCAATCCCGTAAGGAAACATCAGCGCTGCCAGGAGAAATTGCAGTGAGCGGGGGTGAGGGTGTCGGTGCTGGCGTCGGTGTGCGTACCTGTCAACGGACAGGGCGTAGCACACAGTGTGTGGCGACCGGGACCCGTGGGAGTGGAGGTCTGCGTGCAGACACAGGGCTGTTGTGGGGAGGTGTGTGAGAGGCGCTGCGTGGGCCCTGCCCCCCTGCTGGTAGGCCGCCGCTGCAACACCCGTATGCCGCCGTGCATGACCGTCCCCCTGCGGGCTGCCACACGCACCTTAGACACCCCTTACACACCGCCTGCTGACCCCCTGGGCCCCCCTGCGCCTGGTGCCCTCAGGTGGTCGTGGCGGTGGTGCTGCCCGGCTCGGTGATTTTGCTGGTGCGCAGGCCGCGGCGCTGTGCAGTTGTGCATTTGTGCGGGGCATGCACTGTGCGGGGCCGGGCTCGGGCCGGGGCCCCCTGCCATGCTCTGCGCAACCTGGGCGAAAGCTGGGCGGCAGGAATGCGGGATCCATATTGGGCTTATGCACGCACGTGCACCTTTGAAGCCGCATCCGATTTAAGCCGACACGCGCCCGGCCGCTGCCGGCATGCAGGCCATCTCCATCGCGGCGGGGCGCCTGGGAATGAACCGCGCCTGCGAGGAGCCGCCGGACCTGTCGTCGCGGCCTGAGCCCGACGTTGAGGCAGCCAACAAGCTGTATGCAGGCATGGGCATGGGAGGCGAGAGCGCCGACGGCGCCGGTGGCCCGGGCGGCGGCGGTATGCGGCCGTCGCGGTTCGGCGGTGGCGCGGGTGGCGGCCGCTTCGACGACGACGACGAGGGTGGGCTTTTCCTGGGTCTCAACCACCCGGATGAGCCGCTCCCCGCATGTGCGTGGGCGAGCGGTGCCAGCGGGTGTGGGGTATCGAGTCAGGCGTGTTTGCGCCGGGTTTTGATGAATTGGAGGAGTGAAATGCCACATCCAGCGGATGGGGCGTGTACGGGGGCGGCGAGACTGGGGCAGGGCAGGGTGGCGGCAGCGGGCGAGCGCTGTGCATGCAAGGGGTGTGGGTCACTGCACATGTGCCGGATTGTCTGGATAGGATTGCCCGTTGGTCGTCAGGCAGTGTGCAAACCGCTGCTGCTGTTTTGTTGCGACGCTCCATTATCCGCTTCATTCTTCGTTGCTCCTGCTCTGCACACGTGCCTACAGGGCGCCCGACGGAGCCGTACGCCGAGGATGACCCAAAGGGCAACAGCGGCGGCGCAGGCACCGGCAACGGCGGTGGCGCTGACGGCGGCGCCAGCAAAGGCCTGGATGGGGAGGACTCCATTCCCTCCAACTCTGACGGCAGTCGAACGCCGGACAGCCTGGTCGCGGCGGCGCCGCAGCCCGGCGGCGGCGCCGACGCGGCGGCGGGTGCTGACAGCAGCGCCGGCGGCAGCGCGCGGGCGCACCAAAGCATCGTGATCGCGCTGTCTGCAGAGCAGGTCGCGCGAATGCACCAGGCGGCGATGGCGAACGGGAACCTTGTGAGCAGACCGGCCGCCGCTGGCGCACAGGACCGGGGGCAAGGGGAGATACAGGAGGGCTCTGGCGGCGACTCGGTGAAGGGCGAGAGCAGCACTGGGAGAGGTGCAGGCGCCGGCGGCGCACCAGGCGGAGGCGCCGGGGCAGGGGCGGCAGCGGGAGCAGGGGCGCAGGCGCAGGAAGCTGTAGGGATACCGCGGCAACAGGAGCACGGCGCAGCAGCAGGGGCGCAAGCCCGGCCCGGTGCGGTTGCTGGCGGGGGTCCGGGAGAGGGCGCGGACGGGTCGGGGAGAGGCGGCCTCGCGAGTCCAACCGGGCCGCCCACGCCAGCCGGTGCCAGCACGGCTGCCGCCGCCGCCGGGCCGCCTGGCGGGCCAGCAGCAGCCGGGCCGGCGCCAGCAGCACCCCCGCCGCAGCCGCCACCGCAGCAGCCCCGGGACGTGCCTGCTGAGCTGCTGGAGATGTCCAAAGCCGTGCGATGCAGCGTGCAGGACGTCGCGATACAGATGGAAGCGGTCATTGGCGCCGGCTCGTTCGGCGTCGTGTACAAGGGTGAGCGGCGCAGCGGTGGCGCGGCTGGTGCTGCCGCTCGCTACCAGCGCACACATTGACATGGCCGGCAGCTTTTAGGTTGGGTGGTCAGTGGAGGGCAGGTGGTTGCGCACGCCTTCTCGGTCGTTGCTGATGGGTACGCATTGTCTGCTCGCTCGCAGGCACGTGGCAAGGACTCACGGTGGCGATCAAGACCGTGGTGTTCAGCGCCACCACAGACCACCGCCGCAGCGCACTGAAAGAGGCGGCACTGGCCAGCTCTGTCGTGCACCCCAACATCATCGTGAGCTGGGCGGCTGGGGGGTGGTGGTTAGCGGCCTATGGCTCACCAAGCACAGCTGAGGGGCGCCGCAGGGAGCGAAGACGAGAGAATGCCGCATCAAAGCCCCTGCCACGTGCCGGTGTCGCACTGCAGTTGTCGGTGACACCCTCCTCGGCCCCCCGCTACCCGCCACCCTGCCTGCTCTCCCGCACCCGAACCGACTCGCACGCTGTCGTCCACCCATCTCACCCCACCCACCCACCCACCCATCCGCCCCCACCCGCAGGCCACCTACTGCAGCGAGCTGCAGTCCATCGGCGGCCACCACGGCCTGCTGCCCATGCCGGCGCAGCAGGCGCCCATCATGGTGCGCGTTGCAGTTGGGGCGGGGCGGGGGGGCGGGGCGGGGCGGGGCGGGGCGGGGCGGGGCGGGGCGGGGCGGGGCGGGGCGGGGCGGGGCGGGGCGGGGCGGGGCGGGGCGGGGCGGGGCGGCGCGGGGCGGGGCGGGGCGGGGTGTGCCGGGACGTGGCGGGATACGGCGGAGCTGTGCCGTGTGACACCGGCGTACGCGTGTGGCTCGGCCGGGATATGGCTGCCCCGCCGCGCCCCTATACATAAAGCCGCAGCAGCAGCACGACCTGCCGTGAGGACAATGCGCCGCAAATACACGCCGTCCACCCGCTGACGTGCTCTTTGGCCCAATCACGCCGCACACGTGCACGCGCCCACAGGACTGGCGGCTGTACATCGTGCAGGAGTTCGCCGACGGCGGCGCGCTGCGGTCGCTGTACGGCCGGAAGGACATATGGCCGGCGCCCGGGGAAGCGAACATGGTGGGTTGGGGCGGAGCATGCGCCCTCTGCGTGTGCCGTACCTGTCGCGCAGCTCCGAGGTGGGCAATCGGGTAGATAGGGGCAATCTAGATGGCTTTCAATAATTTGCATGCCTGCAAAGTGAACTTGTCCCTCACTCTTTCACACGGACACGCTCCGTATGCATGGCGTGCACACTCTTTACTCGTTGTCACCCACCCTCCACAGCCGGCGGTATTGTCCCTGGGCTACGGCATTGCGCGAGCCATCGCGCACCTGCACACCAAGCGCATCGTGCACGGGGGTGAGTTGCTCGCGCGATGCGTGCGGCGGCCTCGCAGCCAGCAGCTGCCGCTCCACTGCCAGCCTGCGCTGTGGCCCGCGCGGCGGCCTGCCAGATATCGGTGTGCACATACGGTTGCACCCCCGTCCGCGGACTGAACAGGGTTATGGTGCGTGGCGTACACCTGGAGTATACATAGTGTAGGTATAGTAGCCGCAGCCGGGATGAACGCATCTGCCCTTGCCCCCGCAGACCTGAACCCCAACAACGTGCTGCTGAAGCGCAATGACGCGGAGCCGTCCGGCTACACCGTCAAGGTCGGCGACTTCGGGCTGAGCGTGATGCTGCCGCAGCACGTCAGCCACCTCAGCAACATGCGCATGGGCACCATGGTGAGAGGCAGTGGAGGGAGGGGGAGCGCGGTGGGGGTTTGCAAGGATTGGATGGGCGTGGGGGTGGGTCGTGTCTGCGCCATTGCTGTAGCGGGCGATCGTGGCGTGCTGGGGTCAAGGGAGTCTGTGCAGAGAAGTGATTGCTATTGGAGGAATGCAAATGGAGGAATGCAAATGGAGGACGCCGCCTGTGCGCTGGCCAGCCAACCGGGTGCCGCTGCTGAGGGGCAGCGCTAGGTGGTCGCACGCCAGCGTCTGAGGCCGCGCAAACAAGCCATGGCCCCTGAGTATAAAACCCGCGCGTGTGCTCCATGCTTCATGGCCGCAGTTCTACATGTGTCCCGCGGTGCTGCTCAAGGTAAGCCCGGCCACCGGCCTTCAAATCTCAGCATGGCAACAATTGTGTTGGATCGGCCTGGTCGATCAAAGGTTCTGGAAGGTTCTGAACATCAACTAAATACCCACTCTTTGCCCGCTCGGCTCTCCACAGGCGCAAGTGGGCCCGCCATCTGATGGTAGGGGACGCTGCCACGAGTGGGCTGTAGCTGATGCGGCCAGTGGTCTTTTGCATGTCAGCCAGAGCGAGGTTGCCTAGCTAGCCATTGCGCACTCCTCCCCAAAGCCTTTAGCCTTCGCGGCATCGCGCATGCTCCCGTCAACCGTCGCCAACCCGCACCCCCGGGCCTGCATCCTGTCAGGCATGCTGTGCATCGCACGCGCGCCATCTCTCGCTCGTCCCCGCCCTGCTCCCTTGCCTTGCAGTCTTCTCGCTGGGTGTCGTCCTGTGGGAGCTATTCAACGGTGCGTACCTTATGGTTGCTCGTGCTGGGGGCTGAGACCACTGCGGCCCCGGCTGGCCCGGACTCGCGCAATAACCCGCTGCCCGCCACTCGCGCTGATGAAGCCCATCAATCAACCACCCCCATGCACACGACCCTCCCCATCCCCCCCCCCCCACCCCACCCCGCCACCCCCCAAACAGGCCAGTGCGCGGGCCGGCAGACGCCCGAGGGACCGCGCTACGTGCCCACCTTCCCGGCCTTCCCGCCCACCTGCCCGCCTGCCTACCGCAAGATAGCCCTGAGCTGCCTGCAGAAGCAGCCCGCCAACCGGCCGACCGCCGCGCAGGTGGAGCAGCAGCTCGAGGTGCTGCTCGCCACGGCCACGTCCTCGCCCGACGGGCCACAGCGCCTGGCCACGCTCACAGCCGCGGAGCTCAGCCGCATGCTCACAGTGTGATGATGCGGGCGGGGCGGGGCCGGGGCGGGTGCACGTGTGTGTTAAAGATCACCATGGAAAACGGGTGCACGTGTGTGTGTGGTCGGCATGGTGTTTGGAAGCTGCAGATGCTTGGTGCCCCTGCATGGCATGTTGGCACAGCTGTTGGAATTGCAGGTGTTCGGTGCATGCATAACCTGATGGTAATAATGGATATGCACATTGATGTGTGTAGCGCAGTTGAATTCAAATTTGGTGTTACGGTCGGGTGGGACCCGCAAAATGTAGTGTGCGCAAGGAGTTGTGAGGCTGGCTGGCCCACGCATGGGCTTCTGAGCGCCGCAAAGCATGGCAGGAGTCTGCAGGAGCTGTTGACTTTCTCAGCAGCCGCTCGACACACGCGCTTTGCAGTCAGGTCAGCACGGTCTACAACGGATGTTCTTGCTGAATGGGAACGCATGGCCATGCCACAGTAACGTGCGACGATACATGCCAGACTCAACCCACTCGCCTTTGTGAAGGGCTGCCCGCTTTCGGGCAGTACTGACGCATGGAGGACGTAAGGGCGGCCGGCGGTACACCGCCCCCGCCTGTCATTGGCTGCCCATACCATTTGTTTGCTTATGTAAGGCGAACGGGAAACCTTGTTGGGATGGCAACAAGACTGGGGTGTTTCTGGGTTCGTTTAGAGGAAATGCCAGGTGGCCGTGCCAGGGGGCGTTCCGCAATTCGCTGCTGAGTATGCCCATAGCTCATGACTTGGATTTGATGTGCCTTGTGTTGCTTGGTGTATGAGGCCGCGTATGGAGTCTATCATGACCATGCACATGCGTGGGTTGCGTGGTACCGTGCGTGGGTTGCTTGGCCTACTGTCTTGCGGAACAGGGCTATCCAGGTGCAGTCCGCTTGGTTAGCACCCAACTACTCCAGGCTCAGGCATAGGGCACTTGGGGTCACAATGAACTGACGCGACCTCACCAATGGTGTATGAGCTATTGAGCTATAGCTGACTGACGTGTGACATGCATGGGTAGGAGGTTGGTCAAGGACGGTAATGGTTGCTGATACAGAACAGAAATATTAAGTAGTAATTGGGAACCCTGGCTGCATCAACATCATCGGGGCGCGTTAGTGACTCGGATGTCATGCGCAGGTGGTTTTGATAGGGGTCCATTTCATAGTGGCAGTGGATGCCACTGCTGTGTAAGCAACCCCCGCACTGTTCGCCATGTCGCGCTGGGACCGCCGCCGGGGCACTCGACGGCGTCTTGCATTCGCATTCACTAGCAAACACAACGCCAGGGGTGCCCCTGCACATCCTTGCACACCCCTGCACAACGCTACCGTGACAGGGGCCAGAGAAGCGCTCGGTTTTGCGTTTCCATGCAAAAACGAGACTGTGACAATGTCGCGCACGTGTGACCGTGTCCAGCTTCGTGGTGCTAGGACCAGGGCAAGGGATGAGAGTCGGCATGCCCAAGTGGTGATAGATGCTCGCCAGACCCAGCAAGCCCTTGCGCGACATCAAAGACAGGAGTTGTGGCTGTGCGACGTGGTTACTGTACCGATGCGCGCTAGCTAGCTGCCTCAGTTTGCTGACACGCAGTCCTCACAATCCGGGCGCCCGGCCAGGCTATAGCACCAGACAGACACATGCGACGCCACACCGCGTGAGACGCATCGACGCAGCGCATTGTGGTTGCCAGGGGAGGTTGCGGGACTGTGCGGGACACTTGCGGCGGTGCGGGGCTGGCCGCGCAGCCCCCCGGAATACAGTCCCATCGCTTCACCAGAACTTGGAACGAATTGGGTATTTCAAGCTTGGTTGCAGGATGGCGCGGCCAAGGGGCGAGATTGAGCACCCAGCCAGGTCGGGCGGATGGGACCACGAGTCGAGCCACACATTAGGGTCAACTGGCCCTGGTCGCTACGCATGACCTTTCAAATTGATGCTTTGATGTACCACATATGTGCCTACTTGACTGCGCCTATGCAAAATGCAAAACCCGAACTTGCGTGATTGAGTGAGACATCCGCAGCGCGGAGCGCACTCTAGTCGCTGTGAGCCACGACGAGCCATTAGCTGATGCGTCTGGCAAGGCCATGGAAATAGGGCAAAGAGGAATCCGCGCGTAGGGCCTCTGACCGGCCAGACATCATGCCTTTCAAGACGTTGACGCCGGTGCTGTGGCTGCTGATAGTCACGGGTAACCTCAGTTGGTCCAATGCTCGCCAGCTTGCAAACGACCGGCACGACTCTGGCGATGCCCACACTCGTCGCGCGCTGCTAGCGAGCACAGAGGTTGTGGTTACGGACGCCAAAAGCTTATGGTCGGCGCTTTCTAACGACAGTATCTCGACCGTATTGCTCAACGGCTCGCTGACCCTTGACACGGCTCCGCCTGGCGGAACCATCGCGCTCAAGAGAAATGTGTCGCTGCAAGCGACGCCAGAGTTGCTGAGCGCGGGAGTGAAAGCATATGTCGACTTCAAGGGCCAGGTGCGGCAGGGCCGGGGCAAGCGCGGGGTAGGGGGGACGGGACGCTGCAGCAGCGTTCGCGGCACGTCAGACGGTCTCGTTAGTTCCCCTTGTACGCGCAATCTTACTACCCTGACCCAACTGCATCCCATGCAGAACATGGTGGTCAGTATTGCGCCGGGCAACATGCTGCGGTTCGTGGGGCTTGAGGTGGGTGGAGTCACGCGTGTATACGTGTTCTGTGCGACTATGGCGTCCACGGTTGCCTCTTCGAGCGTTGCGTGTGCCCTGTGAACGCAGGGTATGGTCTGTAGGCCACCTGCACTTGGGCATTGCGTTTGGTTGATGGGACCCATCGCTAGTTGGCGTTGGAGCCCTCTCAAGTGATTGTTTCCCCCCACCTGTTGTCAACTGCCACAGATGGTCAACTTTTTCGGACTGGTGGGGAGCGTGCTGACAATCGTACGACAGAGCCCTGGCGCCAGAGTCGAGTTCCTGGACTGCGTGAGGCGGCGCCGGGTTGGGCTGCCGATTGGTAAGCATGCAAGCGAACACGCTTGCAAGCCTAGTCAGCTGCACCCGCAGCAGCGCACCTCTGCTTTTGCTGCCAGCATCGTCATCGATTGCCCGCAACTCCCAGTCACTTACTCCCTTCCGTTCCCTCCCTTTTTGCTTGCCATCTGTAACCCAGATGCGGCGCTCGTCAACATGCTGTCAGCGGCTCGGGGAGTCGGGCCGCGTGGGCCGCAGCTGGTGTACAAGCTGTCCAACTACACCTTTAACACCACACGCAGCCCGGGGGTGCCAGTGCGCTTTAACAACGACTCCGTGATGCAGCTTGACTACTTGGTCGTTGTGGCTTCCGACAGGTGGGCCGCGACCAGTCGGGGGCCACATCCTGAGTCGGAGCGCCGCCATCGTGATGGCACCGTGTTCGTGTGTGTCCCAGGGCCATACGCAGTGCACGTGCAGACGCACGCGGACGCGGCGCATGTGCTGCCCAGTGGTGGCTACGGCGCCCCCGCGCTCCCTGTATCCCCTGGCCTTCTCCTTCCTGACCTGCTCTATATTCTCGTTTGCCATCTCTGTGCACACGTCGCAGCTCTCTTGCGTTCCAAGGACTGTACTTTGGCGGCTACGAGTATCTTGTCAAAGATTCGGTGTACATCGCAGACAACATCGTCTCGCAGTCCTGCCTCGATAGCCGCCCAGGTGCGGGGCACGGGTGTGGGGGCACCGACGTCCCGCAACCTCCGTGGGAACGGGTCACTGCCGGGAAGCGACGTAGACGCGTCCGGTCCGGGCCAGACTCCCTCGTTTCCTGCTTCGCCCTGCACCTAACGAGTTCCTGTATGCACATGCGACAGGTGACGAGTGTGTGGCTGACTATATCCGGCAGCTGGACGCGCAGGCGGCCGCGGCGCAGGCGGCCCCCGCGCCTGCTGACAACAGCGGCCTGAGCACAACGGTGGGTGCGCATGTACGTGTATCGATGTTGGGAAGGTGAAAGACACTTAATCATCGGCACTCCGGGTGTCCTTCTGCCTCTGTGTGTCGACGTCGCACGTGCCTGCCCTCTGC
Source organism: Chlamydomonas incerta (assembly GCA_016834605.1). Classification (NCBI taxonomy): domain Eukaryota; kingdom Viridiplantae; phylum Chlorophyta; class Chlorophyceae; order Chlamydomonadales; family Chlamydomonadaceae; genus Chlamydomonas; species Chlamydomonas incerta. The sequence goes on from JAEHOC010000015.1 coordinate 727,795, forward strand.
GTCACAGGACACCATCGTGATCGCCGTGGTGGTGCCTGTGGGCGTCGTGCTGCTGGCGGCGGTGGTGGTGGCTGTTGTGCTGGCCCGCCGCCGCCGTGCGCGTGCTGCTACGTATGCCAACGGCTCCTCTGGAAAGGCGGATGTGGCGGGCAGCAGCGAACCGAAGGCAGCCGCCGGGGCAGCAAGCACCACCCGGAGCTCTGACATCTTCATGGGCTTTGAACCGGGCGCAGCACCACCCGAGTGGACGCAGCAGCACCAAGAGGAGGTGGGTTGGGCACCATGGTGCTTTCCTGACTGCGGGCCTTATCCTGTGGAGGCTTCGCTTGTGATTGGCATGAACCCAGTCTCTTGTGGGTGGGCGAGCGTCCTGGCCCCCTTCCCTGTGTCCGATGTTCGCACAATGGCGTCTTGCTGATTTGCAGGCAGCTGCGGAGTTTGCATCGGCGGCGCATGGACCCGGGGACGCCGACTGCTGGGACGCCGCACCTGCGGCGAACGGTGACGCTGCGCACACGGACGGCGCGGCGAACGGAGTGGCTGCCGCTACAGACGCAACATCGCCCGGCGGCGCGGAGGTGCCTGCGCGGCAGACCTCGGGCCGTATCTCCCGCGCCATCACAGGGGGCCTGCGCCCAGCCTTTGCCACGGCGCAATGGGGGCCGAAGCAAGCCGGGCCTCAGGCGGGCGCAGCCTTGGTCAGCTCAACAGCTCTCGGGTCTGGCGCCAATGCCACTCCTGCCAGCGCTGCTGAGGGCCGGCCAGCTGCTGGCGACAACAGCGCAGCCTACGTCAGCGATGGCGGCGCCGCCAACGGTAATGGCAGCCATGCGACACCTCAGCAGGCGCGGCAGGTTCCGCAGCAGCCGGCAGCTGCGGCCACAGCACAGGGCCACAGCAACGGTGCAGCACCTGCGTCAGGGACAGAGACAACTGAGGAGAGCGTTACGGTGCAGCCGGCGGAGGCGCTGCGGCCCGCGGACGTGGCGGCTGAGCTGGCTCGCATGGCTCGGGAGGTGCGGATGCAAGTTAAGGACGTTGCGATCCGTATCGACACGGTGCTGGGGACCGGAGCCTTCGGCGTTGTGTACGGAGGTGAGCTCATGCGTATATGCCACAAGAGCGCCAGCTAATTAGCAGCGCCAGACCTGGATGCGTGGAGGGAACGGTGCCTGCCATGCCACGGCGTGAACGTGGGTGTCTGCATGTTCTCACTCTGCGGGCTGCGTCGCTGTGAGCATCAACCACAATCTCCTGTGTGCTTTACAGGCGTATGGCAGGGTCTTCCAGTGGCGGTCAAGACGGTGGTCATCTCGGCGTCACAGGAGCGACGCAAGCGCGCGCTGCAGGAGGCAGCGCTGTGCCAGTCCATCGTGCATCCCAACATCATCGTGAGCTTGCTTGATTTGGGGCGGCGAGATGGGGTTCAAGGGCGGAGGACGTCAGAGGCGCTCCCTTACATGCCCTGTGTGCGGTGCGCCTCGTTTTCGGTCCCTGCAGCCATTGGTCCGGGCTCCGGTGGTGTAGGTGCTGTTACGATCTGGCCCCGCTGCATCAGCATGAGCATGTTACATGGCTTGGAGCCCGTGCGGCCCCACTAACTCCTTGGCCCCGCTGCAGGCCACGTACGCGTGCGAGTTGCAGCCCATCGGTGCGCCCATGGTGGCGTCTGTGTCCTCCAGCGAGGCAGTCACCACCGACTCGGGGCGCACCGGGCTAGCCTCCATGATGCCCCAGATCGTGGTGAGCCCTGCGCGGTGCTGCTCGTGGCCTGTACCGGTATGTAAAATGTCGCTTCTCGTGTCCGTATGGAGACAAGCACCTGCTTCCCGGGGGCCCCTGTACACGCACAGGACTGGCGGCTGTACATCATCCAGGAGCTGGCGGACGGCGGGCCGCTCAGTAAGCTGTACGGTGTTCCCGACATCTGGCCGGCGCCCTCCGCGCCGCACATGGTGCGTTTGCTTTACCTGATGGCTAACGGTGTAGGACTAGGGATGGCATAAGGCCGAACGAGGGATGTGGCTGGTTGTGGGCCAGAGGTGCGTCCGTACACCGTACGCCAGGGGTGCACAAGTTATATAAGCGCACCATCTTGTGCATGTGCTGACGTGTCTTTCCGCACTCGCTTTCCATGTTCTGCCTCGCTCTTGCAGCTGCCGGTGGTGGCTCTGGCGCTGGGCATCGCACGTGCGGTGGCACACCTGCACAGCAAGCGCATCATCCACGGAGGTGAGGCGGGGCAGTTCATTCTGTAATTCAAAGCCAACCATTGCCAACCAAAAGCACTACGGTAGAGCGCGGAGGAAAAACTGCTAGGCAGAGCAGGGCGGGAGGTTTGAACATGGTCCACTGTGGGCTTGGTGCGCACTCTACATCAACCATCCCCAGATAGCGTGCATGGCTCCCCCATCGCGCTGTGACTTATTCCAAACATCTCAACCTTGCAAACCCCCTGCCCTTTCCGCTTTCGCAGACTTATCGCCGAACAACGTGATGCTGAAGAAGGACGAAGTCGAGCCGTCCGGCTACACGGTCAAGGTCGGCGACTTCGGGCTGAGCGTGATGCTGCCGCAGCACCAGAGCCACCTCAGCAACCTGCGCATGGGCACCATGGTAAGTCGTCGCTACCGAAGCGCGTTGGGTACCGGTATTCATGCAGTCGCTACCGAAGCGCGTTGGGTACCGATAGTGGCAGTCGCCGCTGGCTATCACCTCCGCGACCGATGCAAGGCGGCAGGGTGGCAGGCGTGCAACACTAGCGACACTCTTGAACACGTTAACGCTCAGCTCCGGACTCCTGTGCATTTGTTTGTTGTTCGCAGTTTTACATGTGCCCCGCGGTGATCCTCAACGTGGGTGTCGGCGCCGCAGCGGGGCGCCCGGGCCTCATGGCCAGACGGCTGCACAGATTTTGGGTGGTAACTTGCAAGGGTGCGACGCGCGCGTAGTGGGACAGGGCGCGCATGTTGTTGGGTCTCAGGAATGATTCATGTTCATGTGCTGACCCTGCGCCGGCGCCTTCCTCCATGCTGACTTGTGCACAGGGCCAAGTTGGTCCCGCTTCGGATGGTGAGTTGCACTCACCTTGCACTTGGTAGCGGGCGGTGAACCTGCGTCGTATTTTGATGCAGCCACGAGTCAGGCCCGTGTGATGCTGCAGCGGTTGTCACTGCCCAGATGCGGTACCGCAGTTCCCAACACCCGCCTCAACTCTGCATGGACCTTTCGCAACACCGCTTCGCTCACGCCCACTCACCGCTCCGCCGCTTCCCCTGGCCCCCAAACCCATCTTGCGTGCAGTGTTCTCGTTGGGTGTCATCCTCTGGTGCGTCCAGCCCGATCCTATTCCTGCTGCCTTGCTTTGCCACATCTGGCGCTGCCGTGACTGAGCATGGGGCGTACACGGTAGTGTGACTGCTCTTGGCAACAGCCTTGCTCCACGCACCTTCGGTGTCGCGTCCATCTGCTGATGCGTGCACCCCGCCTCGTATCCGCAGGGAACTGTATCACGGGCGCAGAGCGGGTGTGCGTACCAACGAGGGGCCGCGCTACGCCTCCATATTTCCGGCGTTCCCGCCCAGCTGCCCGCGGGCGTACGTGAACATCACGTTGAATTGCCTACAGGTGCGCTGATGCTACATGTTGCTTTTCTTGGAGTGCAACTCGACTTGCACTTGCCTGCTTGCTGGGCGGGCACCTGCACCTGCAAATTCCCCGCAATCCCTATTGCGCATGCACTGCACGATGCTGATGCCCGAATCGTGCCCACGTCACATCCTTTGCTGCTGCTGCACAGAGGCAGCCAGCCAATCGGCCCACCGCGGATGTGGTGGCAGAGCACCTCAATGCGCTGCTGCAGTCGCTAGCGGCGGGATCATGAAGCGGCGAGGTGCCTTGGAGCAACAGCTGCAGCTGCGAACTGGGTGCATTCCGTGAAGCTGCTGCACGAGCTCCATCTCGGGTACCGCGGGCGTTTTGGGTGTGATTACGGTACACAATGTAGCAAGCAATGCAGTGCCGTTGTCCGGCCCGCACTTGCGTTTTCCAGTCGCCTTATAATGTTCTGAGCCAAAGCGTTTTGAGGTGCATTTCTGGAGTGGTCTCGGCTTGAATGCCGGCATTGGTAGGGCAAGTTTGTGACGCCCCGTGCGTCAGCATCATCATCTGCAGCAGCTTCAGATGAAGTGCATTAAGGTAAGGCTACGGCACGCATTTCAGGGGGGCGGTGCCGTGGTGCCTGTGCGCGCGTGTCGTGATGCTTGGTGATCTATGGATGCGGTGCCTTATGGCATCACGTCTGGAACTGGTGAACGCTGGGGCAGCACCGGCCGGGTGCATGCAGCGAATGCTTTTTTTGCATTGCTGGTACTGTTAAACGTGCATTTTTCATGCGGGGATACCCTCGTGCCGGTATTGATGTCTTGCGGCCTCGTTGGCACCATATCATAGACATGACAGCCTGTGACGTAGTGCGGACATCTGGCGCCGCACGTGGCACGTGGCACGGGCGGACGTGGCACGGGCGGACCAAGCGCGGCACGTGGCACGGGTTGAGCGGTGTTTGAAGGCCTGTGGCATGAAGCGCATTGCCTTGACTGTTGCATGAAGGGCTGGGGACGGTATCATGTAGAATTGAAAGGATTGCGTTGCACTTTCGATGGGCCGCTATCGCCCAAGCCATGGCCATTACTGCAAGCATGTTGAGGACTTGAGGAGATCCACACTCGGCAACACATGCATACGTGCGGTTACACGTGTTCTCATCATTAAAGCCCTGGACTGCCGAGCTGACCTATTGATCACACCGACGAATTCGAGTGGAATTGGCGTGCGGGCTAATGAAGTAGGGCATATTCGACCGAGCACCCGGTTGTCGAGTGTACCCGCGGCACTCGGGTGAAGACTTGCATAAACGGCACGCACACCGCCGGCACGGATGGCCCAGTGAGCAGTGGGCCATCCGTGTGAGAGACGGGAGGCCGGTGTTGTGGCGCCTTGCTGGGGCTCGTAGCATCAAGGCATTACGTTTCATAGAGTGCATAGATGGTTGGGGAAACGAACTATTGTTCTGATTGTGTGTGGTGGTAGGACCAGGGCATGGGATGAGAGTGGCATGCCCCAGTGGTGACAGATGAATCCCCAAACCCAACGAGCCCGGGCGCGGTAGCAAAGACAGGAGTTGCGGCTGTGCGACGCGGTTACTGTACCGATGCGCACTGGCTGGCTGTCGCAGTTTGCTGACACGCAGTCCTCACACTCCGGGCGCCCGGCCCAGTTCTGATGGTGGTATGTGCCTTCGAGTCTGTTTGTGTGCACACGTGTTTGTTTTAGCCACGGGCGCGGCGCTGCTAGAGCGTTACCATAGACAACCGCAGCAGTCGCTGCGGTCGTTGTTTGATGCCCGCATGTATGTCGGCAGTGCTGCTATGAGGCAACATGCGGCCCCGGTCCCACGCAGCCTGCCGGCAAGGTGTAGTGAAATGCTGAAGTGCCATGTGGCCATGCCAGCAATGCACAACATTGGGGCCATGCGTTCACCGTGTCACTGTATTCATACCCAGGGCGTTGACAGCCGTTGAGAGAACCCCTGGGCGTAGACTGCTTGATGGACGGTTGCCGCAAGCGTGCAATACGGTACGTGGCGCCGCTTTCCCGGCCTTCCCTTTGTGGGTTCGAGGACTACGGGTGGCGGCCAAAACGTCTGGCCGCAAGACGGCGCGGCGAAGGGGAGGAGGCAGTGCACCTAGGATCATGGAGGATCAAGCTGGTAGGATAGGAGGGGATGGGGGCGCGCTAGCCCCTAGGTCGAACTGGGCGTAACTGGGGGGCCTCACATAGGGGCGCCTTCAGCTGGCCCTGGCGGCCCTGGCCACGGCCCTGGCCCCCCTCAAGCAGAATCAAGCTGGATCAAGACAGCCCCTTTCGTCCAATCCCATCAGTAAAATCGTCTATTGACTTGTGGTTGTGTGTGTGGTTATTGTCTTATTGACTGTTGGGACTACGCTGCACACTCTGGGACTCCACCTGCCTGCGCTGTACCTGGCTGTACCAGAGGGTGGGAAAGTTGGCCAGGCGGCGGCGACTCGGGGGTGAATTTGGTCGGGCATCTGGGTTCCGGTGGCATCTTAGCTGCCGCGCCCACGCATCTTGGCTGGCCGGGGGGACCCCGCCGCGGAATCTTGGCTGCCCGCTACGCGCACCTTAGTTGGGGAGGCCCGCCCCGCCCCCAGGCCCCCCAAACCCCAGCTTGGCTGCCCCGCCCCCCGCCCCCGTCCCCGCCCCCACGGTATGCCAGCCACGGCTGTACCTCGCTAAAATTGTGCTGCGAACTCCCCGGTCCCCCTACACGCGCTCACGCTACCCAGGACCTTTATTGTAAATGTGTACTTACTTCACAATGGTGCAAAACCCTAAGTTAAGCTTATAGCTCGTGTTTGAGTGAGACATTTCCGCAGCGCGGAGCGCACTCTAGTCGCTGTGAGCCCTTAGTTGATGCGTCTGGCAAGGCCATGGAAGTAGGGCAAAGAGGAATCCGCGCATAAGGGTCTCTGCCCTCTGACCGGCCAGAACAATTAATGGCTTTCAAGACGTTGACGCCGATGCTGTGGCTGCTGATATTCACGAGTCTCCTCAGTTGGTCCAATGCTCGCCAGCTGCTGCTTGCAAAAGACGGGCACGAAGACTCTGGCGATGCCCACACTCGTCGCGCGCTGCTAGCGAGCTCAGCGGTTGTGGCCACGGACGTCAAAAGCTTATGGTCGGCGCTTTCTAACGACAGTATTTCGACCGTATTGCTCAACGGCTCGCTGACCCTTGACACGGCTCCGCCTGGCGGAACCATCGCGCTCAAGAGAAATGTGTCGCTGCAAGCGACGCCAGAGTTGCTGAGCGCGGGAGTGAAAGCATATGTCGACTTCAGGGGCCAGGTGCGGCAGGGCCGGGGCAAGCGCGGGGTAGGGGGAACGGGACGCTGCAGCAGCGTGTGCACGCGGCACGTCAGACTGCAGCGTTCCCCTTGTCCGTGCGCAATCTGACTAGCCGGACCCAACTGCATCCCAAACAGAACATGGTGGTCAGTATTGCGCGCGGCAACACGCTGCAGTTTGTGGGGCTTGAGGTGGGTGGGTTCACGCGTGTGCGCGTGCGAGTGTGTTTGTGCGGTGTGCGCGTTCCCTGTTGCTATATAGGGTACAGTCTGTAGGCCACCTGCATTTGGTTGGTGGGGTCCGGCGCGCCAACTAGTCACGACAACGCACGTCGGAAGCCAGCCTCTCAAGTGGTTGCCCCACCCTCCACGTGGTGCCAACCGCCGCAGCTCGCCAACCTTTTCGGACTGGTGGGGAGCGTGCTGACAATCATACGACAGAGCCCTGGCGCCAGAATTGAGTTCACGGACTGTGTCAAGCGGCGACGGGTTGGGTTACCGACTGGTAAGCATGCAAGCGAACACGCTTGCAAGCCTAGTCAGCTGCACCCGCAGCAGCGCACCTCTGCTTTTGCTGCCAGCATCGTCATCGATTGCCCGCAACTCCCAGTCACTTACTCCCTTCCCCTCTACTCCCGTTTGGCTCTGCCATCTGCAACACAGATGCGGCGCTCGTCAACATGCTGTCGGCATCTCGGGGTGGCGGGGCGGCCGGGCCGCAGCTGGTGTACAGACTGTCCAACTACACCTTCAACACCACACGCAGCCCGGGTGTGCCAGTGCGTTTCAACAACGACGTCGTGATGCAGCTTGACTATTTGGTCAACGTAGCTTCTGACAGGTGGGCCGGGACCAGACGTGAATCTGATCCTGAGTAGGAGCACCGCACGTAGCTGTGCCGGCGTCGTGATGGCACCGTGTTCGTGTGTGTCCCAGGGCCATACGCAGTGCACGTGCAGGCGCAGGCGGATGCGGCGCATGTGCTGCCCAGTCGTGACTACGGCGCCCCCGCGCTCCGTGTATCCCCTGGCCCTCTCCTTCCTGACCTGCTCTATATCCTCGCTGGCCTCGCTGTGCACCCGCGCACGCGTCGCAGCTCCCTTGCGTTCCAGGGACTGTACTTTGGTGGCTACGAGTATTCCGTCAGGCATTCGGTGTACCACCCAGATAACACCGTCTCGCAGTCCTGCCTTGATAGCCGCCCAGGTGTGGGGGGCACTTGGGCGGGCACGGGTGCGGGGGCACCGACGTCCCGCGACCTCCGTAGGAACGGGTCACCGCCGGGAGGCGAGGCAGACGCGTCCGGTCCGGGCCAGACTCCCTCGTTTCCTGCGTCGCCCTGCACCTAACGAGTTACTGTATGCCCATGCGACAGGTGACGAGTGTGTGGCTGACTATATCCGGCAGCTGGACGCGCAGGCGGCCGCGGCGCAGGCGGCCCCCGCGCCTGCTGACAACAGCGGCCTGAGCACAACGGTGGGTGCGCATGTACGTGTATCGATGTTGGGAAGGTGAAAGACACTTAATCATCGGCACTCCGGGTGTCCTTCTGCCTCTGCGTGTCCACGTCGCACGTGCCTGCCCTCTGCGTCACAGGACACCATCGTGATCGCCGTGGTGGTGCCTGTGGGCGTCGTGCTGCTGGCGGCGGTGGTGGTGGCTGTTGTGCTGGCCCGCCGCCGCCGTGCGCGTGCTGCTACGTATGCCAACGGCTCCTCTGGAAAGGCGGATGTGGCGGGCAGCAGCGAACCGAAGGCAGCCGCCGGGGCAGCAAGCACCACCCGGAGCTCTGACATCTTCATGGGCTTTGAACCGGGCGCAGCACCACCCGAGTGGACGCAGCAGCACCAAGAGGAGGTGGGTTTGGCACCATGGTGCTTTCCTGACTGCGGGCCTTATCCTGTGGAGGCTTCGCTTGTGATTGGCATGAACCCAGTCTCTTGTGGGTGGGCGAGCGTCCTGGCCCCCTTCCCTGTGTCCGATGTTCGCACAATGGCGTCTTGCTGATTTGCAGGCAGCTGCGGAGTTTGCATCGGCGGCGCATGGACCCGGGGACGCCGACTGCTGGGACGCCGCACCTGCGGCGAACGGTGACGCTGCGCACACGGACGGCGCGGCGAACGGAGTGGCTGCCGCTACAGACGCAACATCGCCCGGCGGCGCGGAGGTGCCTGCGCGGCAGACCTCGGGCCGTATCTCCCGCGCCATCACAGGGGGCCTGCGCCCAGCCTTTGCCACGGCGCAATGGGGGCCGAAGCAAGCCGGGCCTCAGGCGGGCGCAGCCTTGGTCAGCTCAACAGCTCTCGGGTCTGGCGCCAATGCCACTCCTGCCAGCGCTGCTGAGGGCCGGCCAGCTGCTGGCGACAACAGCGCAGCCTACGTCAGCGATGGCGGCGCCGCCAACGGTAATGGCAGCCATGCGACACCTCAGCAGGCGCGGCAGGTTCCGCAGCAGCCGGCAGCTGCGGCCACAGCACAGGGCCACAGCAACGGTGCAGCACCTGCGTCAGGGACAGAGACAACTGAGGAGAGCGTTACGGTGCAGCCGGCGGAGGCGCTGCGGCCCGCGGACGTGGCGGCTGAGCTGGCTCGCATGGCTCGGGAGGTGCGGATGCAAGTTAAGGACGTTGCGATCCGTATCGACACGGTGCTGGGGACCGGAGCCTTCGGCGTTGTGTACGGAGGTGAGCTCATGCGTATATGCCACAAGAGCGCCAGCTAATTAGCAGCGCCAGACCTGGATGCGTGGAGGGAACGGTGCCTGCCATGCCACGGCGTGAACGTGGGTGTCTGCATGTTCTCACTCTGCGGGCTGCGTCGCTGTGAGCATCAACCACAATCTCCTGTGTGCTTTACAGGCGTATGGCAGGGTCTTCCAGTGGCGGTCAAGACGGTGGTCATCTCGGCGTCACAGGAGCGACGCAAGCGCGCGCTGCAGGAGGCAGCGCTGTGCCAGTCCATCGTGCATCCCAACATCATCGTGAGCTTGCTTGATTTGGGGCGGCGAGATGGGGTTCAAGGGCGGAGGACGTCAGAGGCGCTCCCTTACATGCCCTGTGCGGTGCGCCTCGTTTTCGGTCCCTGCAGCCATTGGTCCGGGCTCCGGTGGTGTAGGTGCTGTTACGATCTGGCCCCGCTGCATCAGCATGAGCATGTTACATGGCTTGGAGCCCGTGCGGCCCCACTAACTCCTTGGCCCCGCTGCAGGCCACGTACGCGTGCGAGTTGCAGCCCATCGGTGCGCCCATGGTGGCGTCTGTGTCCTCCAGCGAGGCAGTCACCACCGACTCGGGGCGCACCGGGCTAGCCTCCATGATGCCCCAGATCGTGGTGAGCCCTGCGCGGTGCTGCTCGTGGCCTGTACCGGTATGTAAAATGTCGCTTCTCGTGTCCGTATGGAGACAAGCACCTGCTTCCCGGGGGCCCCTGTACACGCACAGGACTGGCGGCTGTACATCATCCAGGAGCTGGCGGACGGCGGGCCGCTCAGTAAGCTGTACGGTGTTCCCGACATCTGGCCGGCGCCCTCCGCGCCGCACATGGTGCGTTTGCTTTACCTGATGGCTAACGGTGTAGGACTAGGGATGGCATAAGGCCGAACGAGGGATGTGGCTGGTTGTGGGCCAGAGGTGCGTCCGTACACCGTACGCCAGGGGTGCACAAGTTATATAAGCGCACCGTCTTGTGCATGTGCTGACGTGTCTTTCCGCACTCGCTTTCCATGTTCTGCCTCGCTCTTGCAGCTGCCGGTGGTGGCTCTGGCGCTGGGCATCGCACGTGCGGTGGCACACCTGCACAGCAAGCGCATCATCCACGGAGGTGAGGCGGGGCAGTTCATTCTGTAATTCAAAGCCAACCATTGCCAACCAAAAGCACTACGGTAGAGCGCGGAGGAAAAACTGCTAGGCAGAGCAGGGCGGGAGGTTTGAACATGGTCCACTGTGGGCTTGGTGCGCACTCTACATCAACCATCCCCAGATAGCGTGCATGGCTCCCCCATCGCGCTGTGACTTATTCCAAACATCTCAACCTTGCAAACCCCCTGCCCTTTCCGCTTTCGCAGACTTATCGCCGAACAACGTGATGCTGAAGAAGGACGAAGTCGAGCCGTCCGGCTACACCGTCAAGGTCGGCGACTTCGGGCTGAGCGTGATGCTGCCGCAGCACCAGAGCCACCTCAGCAACCTGCGCATGGGCACCATGGTAAGTCGTCGCTACCGAAGCGCGTTGGGTACCGGTATTCATGCAGTCGCTACCGAAGCGCGTTGGGTACCGATAGTGGCAGTCGCCGCTGGCTATCACCTCCGCGACCGATGCAAGGCGGCAGGGTGGCAGGCGTGCAACACTAGCGACACTCTTGAACACGTTAACGCTCAGCTCCGGACTCCTGTGCATTTGTTTGTTGTTCGCAGTTTTACATGTGTCCCGCGGTGATCCTCAAGGTGGGTGTCGACACCGCAGCGGAGCGCCCATGGCCAGACGGCTGCGCAGATATGGGTGGTAACTTGCAAGGGCGCGACGTGCGCGGAGTGGGACAGGGCGCGCATGTTGTTGGGTCTCAGGAATGATTCATGTTCATGTGCTGACCCTGCGCCGGCGCCTTCCTCCATGCTGACTTGTGCACAGGGCCAAGTTGGTCCCGCTTCGGATGGTGAGTTGCACTCACCTTGCACTTGGTAGCGGGCGGTGAACCTGCGTCGTATTTTGATGCTGCCAGGATTCAGGCCCGTGTGATGCTGCAGCGGTTGTCACTGCCCAGATGCGGTACCGCAGTTCCCAACACCCGCCTCAACTCTGCATGGACCTTTCGCAACACCGCTTCGCTCACGCCCACTCACCGTTCCGCCGCTCCCCCTGCCCCCCAAATCCCTCTTGCGTGCAGTGTTCTCGTTGGGTGTCATCCTCTGGTGCGTCCAGCCCGATCCTATTCGTGCTGCCTTGCTTTGCCATATCTGGCGCTGCCGTGACCGAGCATGGGGAGTTCACGGCAGTGTGACTGCCCTTGGCAACAGCTTTGCTCCACGCATCTTCGGTGTCGCGTCCATCTGCTGATGCGTGCATCCCACCTCATATCCGCAGGGAACTGTATCACGGGCGCAGAGCGGGTGTGCGTACCGACGAGGGGCCGCGCTACGCCTCCATATTTCCGGCGTTCCCGCCCAGCTGCCCGCGGGCGTACGTGAACATCACGTTGAATTGCCTACAGGTGCGCTGATGCTACATGTTGCGTTTCTTGGAGTGCAACCCGACTTGCACTTGCCTGCTTGCTGGGCGGGCACCTGCACCTGCAAATTCCCCGCAATCCCTAATGCGCATGCACTGCACGATGCTCATGTCTGAATCGTGCCCACGTCACATCCTTTGCTGCTGCTGCACAGAGGCAGCCAGCCAATCGGCCCACCGCGGATGTGGTGGCAGAGCACCTCAATGCGCTGCTGCAGTCGCTAGCGGCGGGATCATGAAGCGGCGAGGTGCCTTGGAGCTCCAGTGTAGCTGCGAACTGGGTGCATTCCGTGAAGCTGCTGCCCGAGCTCCATCTCGGGTACCTCAGGCGTTGGGTGAGAATACACAATGTAGCACGGCAGTGCCGTTGTCCGGCCCGCACTTGCGTTTTCCAGTCGCCTTATAATGTTCTGAGCCAAAGCGTTTTGAGGTGCATTTCTGGAGTGGTCTCGGCTTGAATGCCGGCATTGGTAGGGCAAGTCTGTGACCTCACCTGCGTAATCAGCAGCATATTATGGATAAGGTACATAAGGGTACAGCACCTGCTACCTGGGCACGGCCTGCTACGGCACACATTGCAGGTGCGCTGTGCCCTATGGCATTACGTCTGGAGGTTGTGGAGGGGGAGGGTGCACTGGGTTTTGCATTCATCGGGCATTTGATCGGCCCGCTGCCTACAGCGAATGCTGCGGCACTGCCACACCCCCATGGGGGCTGCTGGTATAGGTTTATGTGCATTTTGTTGTGACGGACACCCTAGCATTGATTAATTGCGGCCTCGTTGGCACCATGACATGACAACCTGTGGCGTGCCCATAGCAAGCACGGCACGTGGCACGGGCTGAGCGGCGTTGAAGGTCTGAGGCATGTTGGGCCAGGGACTGCTGCATGAAGCCCATTGCCTCGACTGTTGCATCAAGGGCTAGGGCCTGTATGTATGTAGAATGGGAAGGCATGCGTTGCACTTTCGATGGGCCGCTATTGCCCAAGCTATGGCCAATACTGCAAGCATCTTGAGGAGATCCAACTCGGCAACACGTGCATACGTGCGGTGCACGTGCTCCCATAATTGACCCCGTAATCATACCGACGCATACCGTACTGGCGAATTCGAGCGGAATTGGCATGCGGGTTAGTGAAGTAGGATATACCCGACCGAGGAGGACCGAGCACGAGGTTGCCGGGGATATTCGCGGCACTGAAGACTTGCATAAACGGCACGCGCACCGCCGGCACGGATGGCCCAGTGAGCAGTGGGCCATCCGTGTGAGAGACGGGAGGCCGGTGAGGTGGCGCCTTGCTGGGGGCTCGGTAGCATCAAGGCATTACTTTCATACCGTGTAGTCCATAGGCACGTGAGGAAATGAACGTCTCTTCTAATGGTGGTGTGCCTTTGTGTGCACATGGCAAGTGTTGTGCAGGGCGCTGCTGTGCATAACGGCATAACGGCAGCGGCTGTGTAGCGTGGATAACTGCAGGCCTTGCTGATCTTACGCTTGATCTGCGACTGGGAAAGTCTGTCATCCATGGAATCCATGCTGCCATCATGTTCAGTTGCACGCCGTTGATTGCGACCTTATCATAGTGCGGCCGATGTGCAAAGCCAGGCTTTAGGACTGACGCTTGACTGCTCTGGGCTAGGCGTGGGGGTTTAGTACTTGCAAGCGCTTGGCGCCTTGGTGTCGTGGGTACGTGGACAGGCAAGCCGGAACGGAAGCACAAAGCAGATAGTCAACCGGCCAGGGTGCAACCAGCCCAATGGCGCATTAGGGAGCCTTGGCATGTCGAGTTGGCCTTCGCCACCCGTGGCAATTGAAGGTCGCCAACACGTCCTTAAGGAGCGCAAATTTGCGGGGCGGCCCAGTTGGTGAGTTGGAGGCGGGGTGGTTGCCCTGCGCAGCGGCGTAGCCACGTCCAAACCTCTGTGTGTTACGAATCATGAGAGAAGGAATACACAATGTGTGGGTGTGGGTGTGCATGTGCGTGTGCGTGTGCGCGTGCGTTCACTCACTTGGGATAGCAGTCAGCCTCCTGCAGGGATTATGTGCGAGACGGATCGAGGTTGGACAACCACACGGAACCAAGCCCGCCCAGCAGTACGCTAACGCTAACAGTACGTCGAGGATTGTAAGTTTGCCCGCATCGCCGCAACATGACTACCGTGACTACTTCGTAGCTTTCCTCGGCTCTAGACGCTTGGATAAGCCGAGCGTCTTGATTACGTCTTGCTCAGACCTGAGCCTCAGTCAGTGCCGCTGTGCCGGTCCCCGGGTGGTCCGGGCCCAAGCGGAAGGGCGCCAAGACGGGCGCCAGTGGTGCGGCACAAAGCGTGCGTCGTTAGCGTCCAGGAGGGAGGTGATGTTTTGATACCCAGGTGTCCTATGCGTTGCTGTGACTCCCGGCCCCACGCAGCCTGATGGCTCAAGCCTTCCAGGTTGACCTTGCCTAGCTAGCTTGACTTTTCCGCCTCCGCCCCGCGCTCCGGTCTCCTCCCTGTCCTTTGACGCCCACTTCAATGTGTTCGGGATGATTTACATCCCCTCAAACTGGATATGGCATGCACGGCCCCGCACACGCGTCGGGCCTTGGGCACGGGCACGCACCGCGGCCTGCGTCGCTGGGCGACGTGGCTGAACTTGAGCTAAGCGGCCCCTCCGTAACTTACGTACAGATTGAAATGCTCCTGTGTACACGAGTACCTGAATTTCTTGGCATGCCTCCCGCGTCCGAACGTCGCGGCGATCGCGCGAGCTTGAGTATGAAGTTTCCGAATAGCGCGCGTGAAGTCACGCACACTAATTTCATTAGTTATTGCGGTCATTGCTTACAACTTCTTGAACTCATTGGGCTTGACGCTTCAGATGTTCTGCTAGAATGACTGACACGAGTGACCTAGCGGCAAGCTCTGTGCAGCACAGGCTGTTACATCTCGCTACGTGATTATGTTTGCACAGCTAGGAATGTCTGCTACTTGCGACAAGAGGTCACGGCCCAAGAGGCCATTGATACGTACTCCGCTCTGGCTGCTAGCTGCTTTATTTGTGGTCGGCACTGTTCCGGGCGCCTTCGCTCAGGCTGCGACCGTGCGCTCCGACGCAGAACTTTTTAATGTCCTCCACGACACCACCACTGCTGACATCTACCTGGAAAACACTATAACCATCAACAATGTATCATGGCCGCACACCATCAACCTGACTCGGTCCGTGCGGGTTCAGCGCAGCCCCCAGTTGGCAAGGTGTGTATGGGCGGGTGTGTATGGGCGGGTATGTGTGGGCGGGTGTGAGTGGGCAGAGCTGTGCGTTTGCCCTGGCGGTGCCGCCCGAGGTGAAACAGCAGAGGGCGGCGTGGCAGAGGTTACCCTGAGGCGGCAGCCCGGCGTCTACACGGGGCGGAGCGTGCGCCATACCTGGGACAATTTGGGCAAGCAGTGGGGTACACGATGGTGCCCTGCAGCGAGACCAGCTGATGGAGCAGCAGGAGCAGGAGCAGCGGGGGCGGGGGCGGGGACGCAAGAAGGCTAAGACGGCAAGACTGGACTTGTGAGCTCCTCCGCCCGTCCGTCCCTCCGCCCCTTCCAGGGACAACATTTATGCCACCCTTGACTTTGCTGGCGTCGTGATGGCCATCGGAATGGCGAGCGGAGTCACTTTGAACTTCGTGGGCATCGAGGTGGGGACGCGCGTGGACCTGGGCAATTGAGGGGCCCGGAACCGGGTCACCTCAGGGTAAATTGGGGAGGGGGGGCAGACACACGTCCGGCAAGTGGCAACGTCGCATCCTTCGCGGATGCTTTCTTGTAGCCAGATGGTTTGTCTTTCGGCTCGGGTTGGGGCTGCGGTGATTGGTGCGCAGCCTTTCCCGTAATGCAGTTAAGGCGTCCTGGCCCGGACGCACCGTGCCGGCCTGCGAAGTTGTGGCCACGTCAGGGCGGCGCGTGTCCGTGGATCTGCCGATTCCGATGTCAACAAGGGCAGCTTAACCCATGCTGCCGCCACCCTACGAAGCCATCATGATGGATGGTGTCATGCCGGGGACTTGTCGAGTCAGCCAGGGGGCGCCTGTCGTGCCCTGCTGGCCTCTTCAGCCCCCTGCCGCCGCTAGCACGAACCGCGGCACCCGGTGTCATACAGCTCCCGCTTTGAAACCCACCATCTCCTTGTGCTCTCCTTGGTTGCAGCTGCTCGGAGCCTACGGGCTGATCGGGCCACAGTTCCGGTTCCTTCGCCAAAGCGACGATGCCATCTTCATGCTGAACAACACAATTCATCGCCGGCGTGCGGGGCTGCCAATGTCGGCATCCATCGTCAACCACGGCACGTTCCCCCGGTGAGACCGACATTTTTTTGTGGTTGAAGCCACCTTCGGCCTTTTTTGGGGGGGAGCATTGCTGGCGTGCATGGGAAAGCGCGAACGTGCTATGGGCTGCACGCGCAGCTAGGACGGGGCCAGACGGGCTTGATGGCCAATGGGGTGCGCGCATTCGACCTGCGCTCGCGCCCCTCCCCCATGCGGCTCACAGGCCGCCGGACGTGCCGGGAGTCAACAAGTACCACCTTGAGGTGCGGGCCCCTGGGCGGCAGAGTCGTTGGGCAAGGCACCGGTTGTTGGAATTCCCGCTCCAATTCGCAGCGGGGGCGGTCGTAGGTCTTGGGGAGATTGCACTGCGCACGCTGGAGCCTCTCGACGCCGCTGCGCTGCCCCCGCGCAATCCCTACCATGTTACATGCCTTACCAACTGGACTGCTTGCTGTCGCCCCACTGCCACCCCCGCTCTGCAGCACAACTGGACCTACCGCAGCACGGGGCGGGGCCTGGTGGTGGACCCCGAGTCGGTGATGCAGGACGACTACGTCACCATCGCCACACCCGACACGTGAGGCCTCGGCTCCGCAGTCCACACAAAGCACAGTGCAACGGTCCCGGCCCTTGCTGCTGACGGCCCGGTTGCCATGACAGCGCGCGGCAGCTGCGGCTAGACGCGCTTGCGCTGCCAGATTAGCCCGCCTGCCTGCCTGCCTGCCTGACGCGCCCCGCAACCTCCCCCGCACGCCCCACCCACCCCCCAGCACGAGCGCCTTCCAGGGCTACCTGTTCGGCGGCTTCCGCTACGCCAGCTACTCGTCCGTGTACGCGGTGGACAGCGTGGTGGACGCGCAGTGCCTGCAGGAGCGGACGGGTGCGTGCGCGGGCGCGGGCGGGCGGGCGGGCGGGCGGGCGGGGGGGGAGGGGGTAGCCGTCCATGAGATGGTGTTTTACAATCATTTTGAAGTGCCGGGGGGGCAAGGCAGGCGTGCGGCAACATGTTGGGAGGGCGTGCTCCGGCTGTGTGCAGCAGCGCCAGCAGCGGACCCAACAGCCACAACAGGTTGCCGCGGTGTGGCTGGCACGGGGGTTGTCCGGTGAAAGGAGCTTGCAGGGGCGCGGGCGCGAGCGCGAGATCGTGAGCTTTACCCCGGGTGCTCGCTCGTCATGCCACCTGTCACACACGCGCAGCGACCGACTGCGTGGCGATCAAGCTCAAGGAGCTGGACCAGCAGGACGCAGCGGCGGCGGCGGCGGCGGCGGAGAGCCCCTCCTCGGGCGACTCCAACACCACGGTAGGTCGGGCATTGTGCTCGGCGTGACATTGGGAGTCTGGAACCCTTTCTTCCAACGCGGCGCATGCACGCCCGCACGAACAATACCACTGCACGCGGCCGCGCCTCGTCCACTTTCACCTGACTCATCATGCCTGGAACCCCGTCCTGCAGACCATCATCATAGCGGTGGTGGTCCCGGTGGGCACAGTCCTGCTCATCGGCGCGGTCGTTGCAGTCGTGCTGCTGCGGCGCCGCGGCCGCTGCGGCGGCCGGCCGGTCGCCAAGCATGACGCAGAGGCGCCGGCGCCCGGCGGCGGCGGCTGGCTGCGGAAGAAGCCCGCGGCTTCCGGCGGCTCCGGAATGGACATCCCAAGTGGCGCCGACACGGACGACACGGGCATGGTGTTCCTGGGACTGGAGCCCGGACAGAAGCTACCCGAGTGGCGCGACATCGACGAGGTGGGTCCAGCTAGCTGCTGCCTGGGTGCAGCTATAGCTCCTGTCCGGTCGCACCTTGGCGTTCGGGGGTTGCGCAACGTCGGGCAACTAATCCGTACGCAGCGCTCTTAAGCATGGTGTGGCACACGCTCTGCTGTGCGATGCAGGACCCCACTGCCGGCTCAAACAAGGCCTCGACGAAGCACAGCGGCGGCAGGCCGGACAAGAGCTGCAAGGGGTCCGGCGACGACAAGGCCTCTAGGAAGGCCGGCAGCGGCGGTCTGGGCGGCGCTAGCGGCGGCGACGGTGCCGCCAGCGGCGGCCGGCAGCTAGATAGCCCCGCTTGGCGGGGACAGCGCGAGGGCACCACCTCGCCGCACACCCCGCGTTCGCCGCACCAGCCGCAGCCGCGGCCGCTCGGCGGCGCCGCCGCGGCCGCGACGCAAACGCCCACCGACGGCAACTCTAGCATGGGCCCTTCGTCCCTGGCGCCCAACAGCATGCGAGCGGAGGGCGCCGCGGGCGGCGCAGTCGGCGACGGCCCCAGCCCTCTCTGCGACGGCGGCAGCACCAACCCCAACGGCTCTGCCGTGAGCCGCGACCGCAAGGACAGCAAGCCGCTGAGCCAGGTGTCGACGGCGTCGGGGCCGGACGTGCTGGGGGAGCTGGGCGCGATGGCGCGGGAGCTGCGCGCCACGGTGAAGGACGTGGCGGTGCGGCTGGATGGCGTCATCGGCAGCGGCACCTTCGGCGTGGTGTTCAGGGGTGAGTGCGGCACGGCGCGTAGGTGCTGGTGCTGGTGCTGGTGCTGCTGGCACAGCTGCTGGGGCTGGTGCTTGGGGTAGCGCCCGGTGCGGGCTTGGGGGTGCTGCGGGGTGTGCAGCGTCCTGGGATCGGCGGGCGACGTCAACGGCCATGTGCGGTCGCTGGGGCCGGTGCGCTGTGTGTGGTGACCGGCGCCTTGGCGCTCGTGTTGGGCTGCCACTCGCGTGCCTCCTGCAGGCACGTGGCAGGGCATGCCGGTGGCGATCAAGACGGTGGTGTTCAGCGCCAGCACGGAGCACCGCAAGCGCGCGCTGCACGAGGCGGCATTGGCCAGCTCCATCGTGCACCCCAACATCATCGTGAGCTGGGCGGCGGGGGAACTGCCGGGCCTGCACGGCTGCAAGCGTTGCGAGCATCGTATCGTGTCGTGTCGTCTTTGCCGCGATTTT
This sequence comes from Chlamydomonas incerta, assembly GCA_016834605.1. Taxonomy (NCBI): domain Eukaryota; kingdom Viridiplantae; phylum Chlorophyta; class Chlorophyceae; order Chlamydomonadales; family Chlamydomonadaceae; genus Chlamydomonas; species Chlamydomonas incerta. The sequence goes on from JAEHOC010000015.1 coordinate 747,180, forward strand.
GCCTCGACGGCGTGTGAGCTGGAATGCATGAGCCGTGTGGCACACGTGGCGCGTTTCGGACCTGGCTTTGCGCTGTTTCCCACCCCAACAGGGACTTCGCCTGCTGCTCTTCGTGCCCGCTGTGCCATCTTATTGTTGCCACAACTTGCCCCTCGCGCCCATCGCCGCCACACGTTCTCCGCACACAGGCCACGTTCTGCACCGAGCTGCAGCCGCTGGGCGGGCAGCTGGGCATGGGCGGCACTAACAGCGGCGACAACGGGCAGCCGGGCGGCGTGCTGCGCCTGCACCCTGACAGCAACGGCGGTGACGGCGAGGGCAGCGGCTGCGGCTCCAACCTATCGCAGTTCCAGGTGCGCGAGCAGCACCGCTGCACGCCAGTGTTAGATCTGAAGAAGCAGAGGCAGCATGCGATGTGTCTGCGCCAGGCGGGCTGAAGGGGCATGTGTGAGCAAGGAGAGGACAGCACGTGCGCACGTATTGTAGATCGGATCGCTCTCAACATGCCTTCGCCCCGCCACGCGCCCACAGGACTGGCGGCTGTACATCATCCAGGAGTACGCCGACGGCGGGCCGCTCAGCGGGCTGTACGGCAACCCCGCCATCTGGCAGGCGCCCGGGCACGTGCACCTGGTACGGCACTCGGCGGGGTGGAACTCGCGGGTGGAACTTGCGGATGCTGCGGCGCGGGAATGGAATAACTTGCCAGTAGCCACGCGTGTGCGCTTCAAGGGGTGGGCCCAACATCCCGCGCAGTCATGTCTGCGTTGCCGCGCTGTGAAGGCAACCCATTTGGCAGTTTGGCTGGATGCAGTCCTTGTTCTTATTGCCGCCCGGGTGCCTTGTGTCACGTGCAGCCGTCAGTCGTGGCGCTGGCGCTGGGCGTCGCACGGGCGCTGACCCACCTGCACTCAAAGCGCATCGTGCACGGAGGTGAGCGAGCCGGGGCGACGCTCAACGCAGTGGATTGCTGCCATCAATGACGTATTTGCAGGGCAGACTGGAGCGCAGCACCCCACCTGGCCTCACCAAGCGTGACGTACCCGATATGCCAATGCAGACCTCAACCCGAACAACGTGCTCCTCAAGAAGGATGTCAATGAGCCTTCTGGGTACGCTTCGAAGGTCGGCGACTTCGGGCTGAGCGTGATGCTGCCGCAGCACCAGAGCCACCTGTCCAACATCCGGATGGGCACCATGGTGAGATGGCCGGGCAGTGCTTGCGGTTATACACAGGTTGTGCAGACTGTGCATAGGAGGCAGTGAAGTCATCGGAGTCGTAGAAATCCTCCAGCGTCTCAACATGTCTTGACACTGCGGCTGCTGACTCTGCTCTCGTTTTCGGCCATATCTACAGTTCTACATCTGCCCCGCGGTTGTCCTGAAGGTGAGGGTCGCGCCTCGCATGTGGGTCTTGCCTTGCTGAGGGATCTGAAGCGCACTGTGCCCTGGGATACGAGGTGGCCCGTGTGGTGCGGGCGGTTGACACTTGACGGTATCTGACTCGCACTGCCGCTCCTCCCTCCTCCTGCCGCAGGCACAAGTGGGCGCTGCGTCAGACAGTGAGTGGCCATCTTGACAGGCGTGATCCTCGTGGGCACTTCCACTTGCACTTGTCGTGCGTGCCGCATACCACGCCTCATAGGTCGGCGGCACACCAAGGGTATTGTGGCTGCCGCTGCGTGACAATGGCTGCGTCGGCCTGCCCCTTCTTTCTAATGTTGCATCCTTGCCTCGCGCCGGCTTGTTCGTCAAACCCTTTCCTGCATCGATCCTGCCTTGCTCCCGTGCAGTCTTCTCCCTTGGAGTTCTGCTCTGGGAGCTATACAATGGTGAGACTCGTTTGCCTGGCCACGTTTCGCACAGCCTTGCTATGGAATGGGGCCATATAATCCTGACGGTGCGACGTGGGACTATCAGGCCCATCACATTCACCACCGTGGCAAGTTGTGTCCTGACCTTGGTCCCGGCTCGCCCCCGTGCCTCGCCCCGCCCCGCTGTTCCAGGCCGCCTGGCGGGCACCCAGACGCAGGAGGGGCCCCGCTACGCGCCCACGTTCCCCGCCTTCCCCACCGCCTGCCCGGCCGCCTACCGCGACGTCGCCATGGGCTGCCTGCAGAAGAACCCCGCCAACCGACCGGTCGCGGCGCAGGTGGAGGACGCGCTGGCGAAGCTGCTGCGCAGCCTGTGCGCCGGAGGCGATGCGGCGGGCGCGCCGCAGCTGCCAGCGGCATAGCCGAGGTGTGGCGCATCTCGCGGGCGCCTGCTTAGTGAGAGACAGAAAGGCAGCGAGTTAGTGGAGGGATAGTGCAGGTTGGGCAGCGCCCGCTGCACCAGCAGTCGCTGCGGGCGTGGGGGAATCTGGGTTTATTAACGCTGATGACCTTGCGGGGGCTCGCCAGCCGACGGAGGTGTGGCGAGCTTGAGCGTATCATCATTCATGGGTGCGTGAGATTGCACGGGAGCGGCGGCGATCTTTCCTAAGCATCTGACACGGTTTGTGTGGCGTGTGGCTCATCCGTGGGGGGCCACTGAGTTGGAGGCGATCGAGACGAGCTCAGGTGGCGTGTGTTTGCAGGCATGCACTGCCCGATGCAATTAAATGCCCTTCATCTGCGGTTGCGCTACGAGGAGCATCAATGCGGCTGTGCTGGAGTAGCTGGTACTGTGCGCCAGAATGCTGGCGCCGGTGTGCTGTCCTCTCCCGCTGTGCATGGGGTTGGAGGCCGCTGCAGGAGCGCCGTTTGCGCGGGTGCACCACAACCGTACAGGTCGCCATTGTCTGACGCGTGCGTTGGTTGTGGTTTTGCCTCGTTTGGGCCCCTGATGGGCGGCGAGCACAGAGCAGTCAATGTGCGAAGTCTGGCATCTGGTCGTGGCTTCTGAATTGGGCTGCGACAAGCGAACGGCGCAAGGGGTGTCATCTACGGTTTGTTGGTTGGAGCGGTGATGACTTTCGGCGTGTCACTTTATGTTCTGTTTTACTGAAGTTGCTCGACTGGTGATAAAACCGGGTCTTGCACGCTACTGAGCTCGAAACAATCCATGGTTCTAAGTTTGTGAGGCTGCGCTTTGGTACAGGGGTGACTAGACGCCGGCATTCAGGTCTCAAGCCTGAGCCACTGCCCCTTTCAGGAGTCAATAATGTGCTTTGATTGCCGTCCATGCATCGCGAGCGAACATAGGATCTGGATGGCGGCATCGAAACGCAATGAGGAGAGGAGACGGGGGTAGAATGAACACATGTGAGACCTCAATACATTGGGTGCATCGCCGACGGTCTGGAGGCGAAGCGACATTCCATTTCTTACTGCCGCCCCGGAGCATTGTGCATGCCTGTGCGTGTGCGGGTGTGTTGGGTGGCGCCGGAGAAAGGCGAGGAAGGGACAGCGCCAGGCCGTGCCCAGGCGGGGATGCCCACGGCACCCCTGGCTCTGCAAGCATGCTAGGCAACTGTGCCCAGTGCGGCACGTAATGCTGAGGAGTGGGGGTGGTAAGCAAGGGGAGTTGTGGTCGGTCTTCAAACGATTTGCATGACAACGATGTGTGTCGGTGCCTGTGGATCTGTGTGGATAGGGCGAACCGGTGTGTCCAGACCGGTGCTTCATGCGATAGGTGCTGGAGGTGCGGCCCACCTTGCGTAAGCCCAAGGCAGCGCTGCGCAGAGAGGAGCCGCATGGGCGCGGGACCTGGGCGGCAAGGCGAGACAGGATACCGCTTGCGCACGAAATGGGTACTGCACGTCTGCACACATATTGAGCACGATAGTAGCGTGTGCAGTTTGCTAGCTTCGCTTGCAGGGATGTCGGGAGGCGATGTGTGACAGGACAGGGGTGCCCGTTGCGTGGGGAGCAAGTGAGCAAGAAGTAAGGGGACACACTATTCAGGTCATAGACAGAGCAAGGGGGAAGGACATGGACGGTAGCGCGAAGCATTAGCCAGCAATGCAACTCAGTCGAGAGTGGCCCCCAAGCTGTGAGCTCAAGCCTCAAGGGGACAGGGAAGCTCGTGCGTGGGGCGTGTCTGCGCCTCCCCCGGCTCCACCGTCCGCGCCGGGTCCTCCACGGCGGTTGACCGCCCGCCGCCCAGCCTCTCCACCACCAGCAAAACACATGGACAACGTAAAACGTGTCTTCATGTATCCCCGACATGCGGCATGCAGCAGCTTCGCAAAGCCCGCGCGTCAGGCCAGGGTCATCTTTACGCAGGCCCGGGTAATTCAACATGAGGATTGCAATGGTGGCTCATGGTGTTGAATTACTGGGACCACATCGCGAATAGCGCCCACCCGGCCAACCTGAACTCAAATCGCCGACCGATTCCATTCCGACCGCAAGCGATCTGACTTTGCGAATTTCAGGGAGCTTCAAACTTCAATTGCCTTACTATTGTAAGATCTATACCGTCTTCCAAAGGGCCAACCATGCAAAGCGCTCGTGTTTCGCGGACCCATCGTGCGGGGCCGAGCTCCCGGCCGAGCTCCCGGCCGCAGCGGGCGGTGGTCGTGCGGGTTGCGGCAAAGGTCAATGTTGAGCAGCTGAAGGCCCTTAAGGCCGAGCTCTATAACTACATCAATAGCCGCGGTGAGCGGGGAGAGCATTATGGATCGGTGTGCAGCGTTACCGCGGAAGAGCAACTGGTGCTTTTGGGTGCTGCCCCGTGCAAGTTGCTGTTGGCCCAGGGGATAGTTTGCATCGGTCCAGTGGGAGCACACGCCAGCTTCGACTCCCGACGACGGGTTGCCAGTACCCGCGAGTGTCGGCAGGCAAGGTGCACGCACCTTCTTCTCGCGGTATGTCAACCCGCGCTGCAATGCGTCCGTGTATTGCGCAGGCTGCAACCCCATCAGCGTGCGCCTGGGCTGGCACGACTCCGGCACCTACGACAAGGTACGCCGGCTCGGTGTTAACCCCGCCCACTCATATTCAGGGCAGGTGCACGCACACATGCTAGAGGGCGCATATCGTTGCCCCCCTCCACAATATCTTACCAAGCTGCCATGTAGGACGCTTGTGCGTACGGTAGTATGCTGTCAGCTGTGGGACTAAACCACAACCCTTGCCACATGCAGAACGTCCCTGACTTCCCGGCCCGCGGCGGTGCCAACGGCAGCATTCGCTTCAAGCCGGAGATTGATCACGATGCCAACAAGGGTGCGTCCGCGTGTGTCTCTGCCCGGGGCGGCAGCGCTCAGCTCAGGTCGGCTGCGTGCAGCGCGGGTCGACGGGACCGGGCCGCATCCCCTGCAGTGGCAGCAGCCACAGCAGCCACAGCAGCCACAGCAGCCACAGCAGCCACAGCAGCCACAGCGGCAGCAGTAGCAGCAGCCAGGCAGCAACCGTTTGTTGGTACTCTTGGGAGGCAGCCCCCATCACGCAGCTGCGCTGCCTGCCTGCGCTGCCTGCCTGCCTGCAGGTCTGGCCATCGCTCTGGCCATCCTGAACCCCATCAAGAAGAAGTACCCGGACGTGTCGTACGCCGACCTGTTCCAGATGGCGTCCGCCACCGCCATCGAGGTGCGGCCGGCGCACCGTCTGTGGGCATGCGTTCCTCGTTTCAGCCCCTTGTGCTTTTGTCCCAATGAACGCATAGATAATACCCGGGGGATGCGCGTACTTGTATCCGGCATGGGCGTTGGAGCCCTACTCCGATTGCCGCTCGCGGGGCATGCTGCACTCTGGCTTCCCGGTTGCAAGACCGGACGTTGTGTGTGGTAACGAGCGGGGCACTCGGGGCCGTGCCTCTGTACAACAGCGCTCATGCAGTCATGCGCACGCGCCCTCAATGCCTCAGGCTGCCGGCGGCCCCAAGATCCCCATGCGCTACGGCCGCAAGGACGCCAAGGGGCCGGAGGAGTGCTCGCCCGACGGCCGCCTGCCGGGTGCGTGGGCTGGGCGGAGGATTCACTGGAGGGCCGCGCGGTGGAAGCAACATGTCAGGTGCAGGCCGTGTCAGCCGCCGCAGAGCCGGGGGCCGCCGCTCGGCCAGGTGCCACCGCATGGGTCAGCCAGGATTCAACCCACACGGCAAGCACCTAGCCGAATAGGACGCAGTCGCAACCCGGCCACTGATCTGCGATTGGCGTGGTGTGATGAAGACTTGATGCGGGCGGGGTGCGGTTGGAGCACGTACTGGGCGGTGGTGGTGGCGGTGGGGGGTTGTGGTGGTGGCGGGCTGGGGTGAGAGGGTGCGAACGGCGTATTACAGGGGGCGAATGTGGGAAGCATGGGGCGTTGGTGCTTCTGGGTTGCGCTGACGAGGCGGCAATGAAACGGAGCGGATTGCACTGAACCCTGCGTCCCCCGCAGGCGCCGCGCACCCGTTCGCTGACGGCAGCGCCAGCCCCGCGCAGCACCTGCGCCGCGTGTTCTACCGCATGGGCCTGAACGACCAGGTGCGTAGAAATGATTGCGCGTGCGGTTGTGTGCGTGCGTGCGTGTGCGTGCGTGCGTGCGTGCGTGCGGTGTGTTTGTGGTTGCGAATAACCCAAAGCAACGGCGGACTGCAGAGTCACACGTCAGAGCGCAGTTTCAGACGCAGTTTCGTGAGGGCTTGCCTCACGACTCGAGCAAGGCTCATCCCACAACGCTGTCCACACGCTGTCGGCGTGCCGCAGGACATCGTGGTGCTCAGCGGCGGCCACACCCTGGGTCGCGCCCGCCCCGAGCGCTCCGGCTTCGGTGAGTCTGCAACCCCCAGCAACAACTAGCAAGCACTTCTGCAGTACTCCACGCACAACAGCTTCACCCGGCACCTCCTCATTCGCATGCTGCATCCGTTAATCACGTGCTCCTGACTGCTCATGCCATCCCATGCCCACGTGTGTGTAGGCGCGGAGAAGACCAAGTACACCGACGTGGGCCCGGGCACCTCCACCGCCTCGCCCAGCGGCAGCGCCGACCGCCCCACCACGCCCAAGCCCGTGGGGCAGCTGGGCACCAGCTGGACTGTCAACTGGCTCGAGTTCGACAACTCCTACTTCAAGGAGGTGCGCGCGGATACGCGTGCGCCATGTGTCAGCATGTGTGTTTTGGTTGCTCGCAAGCAAGGGATGTGCGAACGGCAGAACGGCTGCGTGCAGTCTGACATGCTGTGGCGTACGGCGTGCCGCGCGTCGCGCTCCCCACCACGTGTACTGTACCCACGCATTCCGCCCAGTGCCCGTCAACAACATCAAGAACAACACCCTCGCCCTCCTACCCTCTGCCCAGATCAAGTCCAAGCGGGACGCCGACCTGCTGGTGCTGCCCACCGACGCCTGCATCTTCGAGGACGACCAGTTCCGGTGAGCTAAAAACAAGGGCTTCATGCAAGGGCGCCTGTTTGCTACCAAACAAGTCTACATCACCAGCAATCTCAGGGGTGACACCAACCTTAGGCTCTCGAAATCTGCGCTGCTAGACGAGTGCTACCCCGCGCCGGGGAGGAAGCGGTAGTCGATTCTGTGTTGAAGGTACTAGAGAGTCACAGAATACAGGAAGTCCTGCCCATCGTCGGCACCCGCCAGCTGCCACCACCGCTGCGTGCTATTGTTTGCCCGGGTCCAAGCTCGCACGCCACGGCACGCCTTGTTGCCAACCCCTACCATCCCAAGAATCGACCCTCTCAGTGCCCCTCCCATCCCTGCCGTCTGACTCGTCCCTCCCATCTGACCCCCCCCCTGCCATGTGCCACCCCTACTACCACCCCCGCGCGCGCAGCCCCTATGCTGAGAAGTACGCGGCCGACCAGGCGGCCTTCTTCGCCGACTACTGTGTCAGCCACCAAAAGCTGTCGGAGCTGGGCGTGGAGTGGGAGGAGGGCGCGCCCGTCACCCTGGACTGAGCGGCGCGGCGCGGCCGGAGTCCTGTGTGAGCCGGTCGGAGAGCTGTCGAGGGGAGCTGGAACTGTGGCGGCGGAGAGCTATGAATGGATGGGGAGTGGTGGAGTGGGCATGTGTGGACGGATGTGACCGTCGACCGCATGAGGACAGGGGGCTTGCGACGCAGGGGCTTCATTGAAGCCTGCTAATATCCTGGCCCGCCAGTGCCCCGCCAGTTGTGTACACTCTTGGCCGTCGGTTGCAAAGCTTGTGAGCACGTTTGGAGTTGCACTAGTAGAGGATGCGAGGCGGGTGACGTTGCCATCATTATTGAGCGCCACGCCCCACTCGAGTCATGCCCGGACGAAGTCACTTCGCGAACCTAATCATTGTGATGAATGCACATATTGGCTATACCTTATTGTAGTGCACAAATGCGAAGTTACAGGCAGGGGCCAGTCCGGAATGCACTCATCACGCTGACACCACAGCGCCAATTCCTGCGCTCCGTGTAAATGTCTACGCTGCCCGCTGACCTCATGTCACTACACCGCGCTTGCGCCCTTGGGCGCACGCGGTCCGCGGCTTCACTACACACACCACCGCGACCCCAGCGCATGACGCCAGTGATGCTGTCCTCTATCTAAAGAAATGCCAGGCACAGCACCCCGAGCACCGCCAGCAGGGCCCCCTGATGCACAGCCGCCGCCGCGCGGCGGCTGGCACCCGCGGAGCCGCCCGCAGGCGGCGGCGGCGGCGGTGCAGAGGATGCAGCCGGCTCCGCAGCGGGAGCGGCAGCAGCGGCGGCAGCCGGTGCAGCACTGGCGTCCGCCGATGGCCCCGCCTCGGTCGTGACCGCAGCTGCCGCGGGCGCCGGTGCTGGGGCTGGCGCGGCGGTCGGCTCGGGCAGGGGCTCGGAGGCAGAGGCGCGCAGGTCAGGCTGCTGCAGGCTTGGCGCCGCTCCGCCCGCCTCGCCGCCGCCCGCCTTGGCGCTGCCGCACACATCCTCGCACCGCTGCGACGTGGCGTAGTTGTTGCCATTGCCGCCGCAGCCGCCGTAGGCGAACTTCTCACAGGCTGCGGAATTTATCAAGGCAGTGGGTGAGTGGGAGGCGGGGGCGTGTGATGCAGTTCATGACGGTCGTGTGTGTTTCTCTGTTTATGTGTGTGATGCGCGTGACATGGGATGGCTGCTCCCCACGCATGAAGCAACGCCTAACCCCGTGGACCGTAGCGCATATTCCCACCCACCTCCCTCCCGCTTGCGTCTGCACCTCACAGCCACAGGTAACACGCATACAGTACGGTGGTGCACTACAGTCCGCACTAGCTGTACGGCATCGGCAGGTGTGCTCACCCTTGGTTGCGGGATTGTAGAAATATCGCGTGAAGCTGCCACGGCACATGCCCACGTCCCGAGGCAGAGTGCAGTCCGACTCCGGCGCGGGCGTCTCCTCGGACGTAACCCCAGCGTCCGCAAACGGCCCCGCGCTGCTGCCGCTGCTGCTACTGCCGCCCTCCGTCGTCTTGCCGGACAGCATGATCATCACATTCTCCTGAGCGCTAATGCCGCCGGCGGGCGGAGGGGCAGCGGCAGGGCCGGTGGCAACAAGTGCTGTGGTGGTGTTTGCGGCGAGCGCCGCCGCCTGCTTCAGGAAGAGGGAGGACGCATCCGCGAGGGCCGAGCTGTTTGCAGGGGCTGTAGCAGCTGCAGCGGCTGGGGCTGGGGCCCCCTCGCCATCGGGTTTGGGGGTGGCGGAGGTGCTGTTGTTGCCAGCTGCTGGCGACACTTCTGCCTCGTCCGCCCCTGGGGCCGCTGCCGCCTCGTCAATCAGATAACCCTCCTCCTCCGTGGTCTCCGCGTCATCAGTGCTACTGCTAGCAGTGCTGTTGGATGCGGAGGTGGCGTTGGCGGCCACACCTGCGGCTGCTGCCGCCGCCGGCGTGGGCGTGACGGCGGTGGTGTCACCGGCACCGGCGGCCTGGCGACCGCCCACAGCTTCTGTTGGTGATCAAAGGTGTGTGTGTTGCAAACAGCGTTGCGTGAGGCTTGGGGGTGTGACACTTGAGGTTCGCAGCGAGTGGGTTGCACACCGGCGAGCAGTGCTCCAACGCTCAGGATGGTGGGCCCGCACCCCTAGTTCTGCCAGTTCCGGGGACCCCGCCACGCTCCTGTCAGGGTTGGTTTAGCATGGGCGTTCACAACCCCCCTCGCCCCGGCTTTCACACCCGCCCCCTCCCCCCCGGCTCCGGGCTCCCGCGACACGTGTGCCACCGCACAGACGTTAGCCGCACGTGCCCGCAAGCTTGCACGTGCATACCGTTGCACAAACACACACCTGCGCCCGCACCTGCTGCACCGCTGGTCGGCGCCGCTGTGGCGTTCGAGGCAGTGGCCGCCGCAGCAGCCGGCGGCGCTGCGTCTGCAGCGGCGGCGGCAGGAGCAGCTGCAGGAGCAGCTGCAGGGGCAGTTGCAGGGACCGCAGCTGGAGCAGCCGCAGGGGCAGCCGCAGGAGCAGCCGCAGCTGGAGCAGCAGCCGGTGCGGGCGTGGCTGCTGCGGCAGTGGTGGCTGCTGTGCTGCCAGTCACAGGAGCAGTCGGCGGCGGGCCGCTGCTGCTGCTGCTGCCGATGCCGGCGCGGCGGCGTGCCAGGGCCTCAGCGATGAACGACGGCCCCGACGATGACACCTGGCTGGCCACCTGGGACACGGTCGGCACGCCCGCCACCGCCTGCGGCTGGCAGTGCCTACACGGTGCGTGGCGCGGCGGCGGGGGGGGGTGGCGGGTGAGAGCGGCGAGTTGTTGGGGGGTAAGTGGCGGGCAGTGGGGTAGGGGAGCGGTGCGAGTGGGGACTGCGTGCGTAGCGCCTGCTATACATGCACATGACTGCAGCAGCGGCCAGGCGGGTGGCGCTCCGGCGCGCAGCAACCTCCGCGCCTGGCGAGGGCTTTTGGAAACGGGGCGAGCGCCTTGCTCCGCACCAAGCACCAGTGCGGCGGCGCGGGCAGCCGGCGCTCACCCCGGCTGCGCCAATGCCAGCAGCACGCAGGCGACGGCGAGGGCCGCAGCCGGCAGACCATCCCTCGGCGCGGCTGCCGGTGTTGCGCGTGGCCCCTGACACCGCTGCTGCGGTTGTTGCCGCGCGGGCCGCAGCAGCAGCGGCGCACAGCTGCTGGCCATGAGCGCGCTCTGGTTTGGGACTTGGGTCAGCGAGATAGCGCCGTGAGATAGCGCCGGGAGGTAAGGCTTGGGTGGGAATGCTCGGGGAGAGGGCAATCGAGGCGCGAAGGCGGAACTACGGGCTGCTAGAAGCGGGGCTGCTGGGAAGAACACGCTTTGGAAACCGCTCGGCCCGCGATGGAAGCTGTGATGGCAGCCGTGATGGGCAGCCCTCAAAAGCCGTGCCGCCGCGCCGATGCGGCACCCAGACAATGCCCGAGCTGCCATTCTTTCACTTGCTTGTACTTCACGCGCGAAGAGATCCCTGGCTATTGTGAGCATGCACTCGCTAATATAAATCCGTGACGACGCGCAGGCGATGCCGCGGCCGGCGCCGCATGCGCGCCGCGGGGCCGCCGGTGCGGCGCCGGGCCTGCTGCTCCTGCTGCTGCGGCTTGTCGCCGCGACCAGCCCTGGCCACTCCGCGGGAAAGTCAGCAGCCGCGGACGGCGCGGTCGCTTCATCGTCAGCCGTGGCTCGTGGCGCCCTCATCACGACAACGACTGGCGCCTCGGGAAGCCGCCTCGCTCTCCTGCTGCTGCCGGCGATAACGGCGAGCAGGGCACGGGGCCACGAGGCAGCGGCAGCGGCAGCCGCCTCCGTAGCTGCGGCGGCGGAGCACGCGCGCGGGCTGGGCCGGCACCCTTGCCACGGCCGACGTGCTTGCGTGCCACGGCGCGCGGTGTTGACGGTGGCAGTAGCAGCGGAGGACCGAGCAGTAGCACCCGCAGGCCTGGCGCTGCCGCCTGCTGGCAGTAGCCGCGACCCCTCTCTGCCAGCGAGCCTTGTGACATCCGTAATCAGCAACAGCAGTAGCGGCGGGCAGTCCATCGAGACAGGCCTCGTAGCTTTAGGGCGCGCAGTAGCTGCAGTAGCAACAGGTGCTGCTGCTGCCGCTGGTGGGCGGCGAGCCGCCACCCTGCAAGCACGTGATCCCCAGCTATCCAGCGCAGCGAGCTCCAGCAGTCAAATTCATCGTGATCATCGGTTTTCCCGCACGTCCTGCTTCTTTTGCTGGGGCATGGGCCGCATGGCAGCCAGGCTGCTGCTCGGGTCACGTCATGGCGGCAGAGATGGCAGCAGTAGCAGCGAGCGTTCAGAGCAGCCACGCCCCCTGCGACCGTCTACGGCGCAGCACCGGAGTGCTGGCAGCAGCGGCAGCAGCAGTGGCAGTAGCAGCGGCCGGACGGCCCGCCGGATGGCACTGCTGGCGACCGGTGCTGGCGGCAGCAGTAGCAGCGGCGGTGGTAGCCGCGGCGGTGGTAGCGGCGGCAAGGCTGGCAAGGACTCAACAGCAGGTGGCGCCGCCACTGCGCACATACTGGCAGCTGCGGCTGATTATTACGCCTATTACGGCGGCTCGTCAGCTTATGACGACGGCAGTGATGGGTCCCCTGATGCCAGCTCTGGCGGAGATGGCGACGTCAGTAGCAGTGGCAGTGGCAGTAGCAGCGACGGTCCCGCCGCTGGTGGGACCATCACCGGCACCGCCGAGGACGTGGGCGGGGGCGTGGTGCCCTATGCCGTGCCGTACCGCTCCTCCACTGGTGGCGCCGCCGGCGATGGCGGGCGCGCCGGGTCATCCGACGCCGCGGCGGCGGTTGCCGCGCGGAAGTCGGAGCCGCCGGAGGGCTTCTTCGGTCGCCTGGCGGCGCAGCTGCTGGGGCTGGTCAACGGCCTGGCTGCGGGTGAGCTGCTGGGCTGCGGGTGGTGCCCTTGTGGTGCCTTTCATTCATGGTGGTGATATGGCGTTGCTCGGGCCGCTGTCGACCGGGCGCAGGGCCCGCTGCCCCGCTCTGTTCAGCCAGCACGCTGCGTCACCTCTGTCGCGCTCTGCTACTGCTCACCAGCGCGCTCCACCCCGGCCTCTGCCCCACGTCACCTCGCCGCACTCCACCTCACCTCACGTGCCCGCGCACAGCCGTACCGCAGCTGGGCTCCATCGCCAACGCCACCACCGCGGCGCTGGGTCTGTCGTCCTCCCAGCGGCGCAACACCACCACCGCGCTGCAGACCAGCCCCAACCGTACCGCCGGGTTCTACACCTCCGGCACCGCAGCCCTGGACCCCACCCTCGCCGCCGCCCTGGCATCTGGCTACTCGGCTTCTGTTGCCAAGGACATCGTCAGTGAGTGGCCTGCTGGCTGGGGTGTGTGTGGCTGCGGTATCGGCGCTGGCAGCTGCGCTTTACACGCACCGGCGCCGCAGAACGAATTATTGATGCCCTGCACCAACAACCCGCCTGCTCGCTTACACGCGCCCGGCGCTGCCTCTCCGTTCGCAGCCTCGGGTGCCCCCACCGCCAGCTTCGGCGCCGCGGGGCAGACCATCGCCGTGGGCAATGCCAGCACACCGGAGCCTGGAGACGCAGGCGCTCGGGCGCTGACCGGCGGCCTCACGCTGGCCGGTACGGCCTCGGACCCACCCGCGCGTGTCCTCGTAACAGTGTACGGCTGATGCGGGCGCACCTACCCACCGCGTTGCGCACCCCCTTCTTAAACTCTTAAACTCTCACCCATTGGAGACCATTGTCTCGCGTCGCAGGCCCATGTGGTCGCCGCATGTCGCCCCACTCGTCATCCCATTTCGCCTGGGACTGGTGTCCCTGCCCCCACCGTTACCCTGTATTGCCGCAAACTGCACCTGTCTGTCCCTTGTCTAGTTTCGCTTGGGTTTAGATTGGGCTGGTGTCCCTGCCCCCCCCCCCCATCACACACAGGCGAGCAGGCGGTGCCCACGCGCGTCACCTTCACCATCGGCCCCGTGATCAACGTGTTCAGCGGCGGCCGCCGCACCGGCGCCAGCAGCCAGAACGGCGCCGCGGTGGAGGGTACAGGTGGGGTGATGGAGCAGGGCAAGGTGGATGGCTCGGGATGGCTCTTGATTGGCCTCATACGTACGGCTGCGGACAAATGAACAGTCGTGCTCTGCGGAGTTCTTCAGACAAGGCCGTACGTGGATCAAGCAAATAAGCATCAGGCCATTGTATCTTGACCCCGCGCTCTCACGCTTCCGTCAAGACAACGGTACAAGGGGGGCAAGCGATGAGCGCTCGTGCCTATGAGCCATGGGAGCAAGGCCTACTAGCCCAAAGCGATGAGCGATGACGTTCGTGCCTATGCACACCGGCATACACCCTCCCCCTAGGCCAGGCCTCCGACATGACGGTCGTCTCATCCTCCCTGGCTACCTATGCCAAGCAGCAGCGCGGCGCCGGCGGCGTGGCGGCGCAGCAGGCGGCGGACCAACAGCAGGCTGAGCTGCAGCAACAGACGGTGCAGGTAGGTGCGGGTGTGGTGGTGTTTTCCCCCTTTCTTCTCAGGACCAAGCGGGCACATATTACCCACGCATGTGCATGGTGGCAAGTAATGAGCAGGTTGTGTGTCGCCAGCGCTGTGCACGTGACGGCTGCTGCCCGCTACTCGCCTCACTTTGCCCGAAGCCCCAAACTGCAATGCACTGCGTACCCACTGCCTCCCTGCTCCGGACACCCCAAATACCGCATGAACGGCTACTCCCGCCCCAACCCCTCTCATGAGCAGGATGTGGCTGCGCAGCAGGCCGCCGCCCTGAGCTCCCTGCGATCTGAGTTGCAGCGCCAGAAGCTGCGGCAGCAGATCCACCGGCAACGGCAGCAGCAGCAGCAGCAGCAGGGTGGAGGCAGTAGCGGCGGCAGCAGCAACCAACTGGGCCAGGCGCTGCTTGCTGCCTCGCAAAGTGACAGCAAGGGCAAAGATGGTGGCGGCCCCCAAGCATCGCCGCCGCCGGTGCAGCCTCCGGCGCTGCCTGCTGGGCCTCCGCCTGTGTCCGCCCCGATTCCACAGCGCAAGAAGCCTCCGTCAAGGGCGTGAGTGCCTGGCGCTGGACTCCCGCGTCCGATGCATCTTGTACAGCGTACACACCGCTCATAATGCCCATTGCTCAATGCCTGCACCTGTGAGCACACCTCATGCCCAGCCACCCCGCTGCGCTTTCGGGCCCTCACCTGATGCCCCCCTCCCCCACCCCCGCCCCACATCGCACTCCTCCCACTGCACTACGCGCGCGCAGCAACAGCGGCGGCGCCTCCGGCTTCGTGCACGTGGCGCACCGCGACCGCCCCGACTTCAACAGCGGCGTGCTTACCAACAGTGCGGGGCTGCTGCAAACCTTCGGCGCCACCAACCTGTTCGGCTGGACCAGGTGAGTCGCGGGCGAGGGGGAGGGGTGGGTAGATTTTTTTCCCATTCCCAATTCAGTCCATGTGCGGAGGAGAGAGGTATACTCGTATTCTTGTTGGCGGGGCATGGGGAGCGAGGCAAGGGCATCGCGCAGTCGCGCGCGCGGGCCGCCGGCTGCACATGCCCGCCTCCCGGCAGCACCAGTGGCGGTAGAGGGCAACGTATGTACACGAGTGGGAGACCGGAGGCGGGCCCTGATGTCACAGGATGTCGCTACTGCCGACCGCGTTACGGCAACGCATTACACGCCAAAACATGCTCAGAACTGCGGTAACCCGAGCCTCGGCACCACACGTCCCCGCCCGGCTGCACTGGCTGCTGCAGGGGCTCTGCCGAGGCGTCCGCGGCCATGTACGGCACCGAGAGCACCGCGGCGCGTGCCTCGGGCGGCGCGTTCGGCACAGGGGCCGCCTCCAGCAGCACATTCCTGGTGGGCGTGACGCCGCTGCAGGTGCGTGGGCGACACGTGGCGTGCAAATGCACACACACGCATACCGTACACGCTACACACGCGTGGCATGCCCTAGGGGTCTGCTTCGGGGCGGCAAGGTTTGGGGCGGCGGGGCGCCGCGGGGGGGTTGGTGGGCTCAGCTTGCGGTGCGCGGGCACAGGCACGCGCGTGCGCGCAACGCTCCCGCTTTTGCCGCTGCCATTGCAGGACGTGGTGTGCCTGCCCAAGAAGTCGCAGCCGCAAACCCAGCGTCTGGGGCCCCAGCCCCTTGCGTCCGCCGGAAAGGCCAATGTTGGCGCCGGCGCCGCCGGTCGCGACGCGGTTGTGGCGCTGGCGCCGCAACAACAGCGGTCCGCAGCTTCCTCCAGCACCGGCACGAGTACCGACGCGCTGCAGGACCTGTTGCGGGCGGCTGCAGTGGAACCACTCCCAGCCGACCTGTTGCCGGGCTCGGCGGGAGCCGGCGTCGGGCAGCACGCGGCCGGGCCGAGCGCGAGCCAGCCGAGGCCAGCGACGTCTGCGGCCGACTGCGAGTCCGGTCCAGTGTAGGCGCGGGGCGCTGTGTTGCATGCCAAAGCGAAGGATATGGCTGGGGCATATGACTGGGGTCGGAGGCGAGCGAGGGCAGGCGGTCCGCTCCAAGGATCGGGCGGGAGGATGGCTCTGGCCAGCCGGTGACGCGGTCCCTGACTTTGGGGCACATATTGAGCCCTTCATAACAAAATGAGTGCCACTTCTCAGACCTGCGCGCGCTCGGGTTGCAACGCCCTAAAACACACGTCCTGCTGGCGCGGTCAGCCAGGTGTGTGCGGCCTTCACGACGCAGGGTCTCGCATTTACTCAAAGTGCGCTGGCTTTGTGGTTCAAATGTAAACACGTATCAATGAGGGGTTTTGAAAGGGGTAAATTCCCCGCCGAGTTCGGGCGTCAATCGGGGCCGAAGGCGCGTCGCAATTTGCAAGCTCACCGTGCAGTAACTTCGCGCCCCGGCGAATGAAATATACATACCTAGGGCAATACGT
Organism: Chlamydomonas incerta; assembly: GCA_016834605.1. Lineage (NCBI taxonomy): Eukaryota > Viridiplantae > Chlorophyta > Chlorophyceae > Chlamydomonadales > Chlamydomonadaceae > Chlamydomonas > Chlamydomonas incerta. The sequence continues at coordinate 763,893 of JAEHOC010000015.1, forward strand.
CCTGTAGAAGACCAGTCCAGGGCGCCAGAGCTCGTTGACGCCAAGGTCCACGCACCATCATAGCAACTTTTTGGTTTGCAGCTTGACCGAGGCCGGAGCACCTGGCCTTCAGTTTGCTTAGGATAACACAACGAGCACTTGAACCACAGCATTAGAACGGGCCTTGGAAGACGCGTCTTGTGGTTGAAGCGCCAATCTCGCGCGCTCAGAACAAGGGGGGAACCGATTTATGGACGGGAGCTCCCTCCCTGAGCCCCCTCGTCGTGAAGAGCCTTCTCACCTGCGTCTATTTTCCAAAGCAGTCGCCGGCAACAAGCCAGCGAACTCTGCCCACACACAGCAGCCGCCCGCGAACCCGTTTGCGCGCTCGACCAACGACGCGGCGAAGTCCCTTGGTGCACCTGCTGTAGCATCAACTTCCTCGGCCCAGTCTAAAGGCTCGGCGGCCGGTTCAGTGTCCGCAGCAGGCGTTCGTGCACCCGCACCTGGCTCCTCCGCGGCCAACAGAGACAGGGCAGGTTTCGAAACCAGCGCTGTAGCAATGGAGCAACTGCACCCAGAGCCGCACGCCAAGCGGCACAAGTCAAACGGACCGGATGAGGACGATGCCGGTGAGTTAGCCGGTTTTCGCGCGGGTTCACTTTCGCGAGGCCGGCGATTGACAGAAGCAGCAGCTTGAATCCGATAGATCTGGCTGTTAACGATGTATACATATCTCCAGGGGAGTGCTTCACGCGGGCTGGCAGAAAGTGGCTTGGAGGGCCTCTCGCAGTGGTGGTTGAGGGTGGGGCCAAGCCGGGCAAGTTTGCGTGGGACCGCGGCATGGCCAGTTTTGCAACGGCGATGGCCAGGACCGTTTGAGTGTATGTTTCATGGGGAATTCATGCACGCGCGGCGGGGCAGCCTATCATGTTTTGACCCCGGGGCACCAACGCCTGGTCGGTTCCCCTCCCCGCAACTGCCGTTCTCGCTGTTCCCGCTGTTCCCCTCTTGGGCCCCCTCTTCCACCGCTAACTGTCAGCGCTGCTGCCGCCGCCGCATCCGCCCATCCGCCCATCCCCAAACACCTGCTGCCTACCCTGCCACACTTTTCATGACCACCATGCTTGCAACCCCCCCGTCGCAACCCCCCGAATCCGCAACCCCCCTTCCCTCACAAACAGGCGCGCCTACCGGCCCCCAGATGACCATGTACAACGGCCACGGCGACTACGCCGCCGCCATGCAGCAGCAGCAGCAACAACAGTACGCGCAACAACAGCAGCAGGCGGGCGCCGCCGACGCCTACGCAGCCGCCAACGGCGGCACGCGGCCCGCCATGCGCCTGGGCGGCCTGGCGCCGTCGCGCCCCGCCGTCGTGCTGCACGCCGGCGGCGCCGCCGCCGCGGCGCCCGCCAGCGGCGGCCAGTTCCGCTCCATCGGCGCCAACACGCACCACCCGCACCCCGTGCCCACCTCGCACCACCCCGCGCACCCGCACGGCGGCCCCGGCGCCGGCCCCAACACCATGGCCGCCCTGGCCGCCGCCATGCCCGGCGCCCACGGCCACCTGGGCGGCATGCCCGGCGTGCACATGGCGGCGGCGCCCGGCGGCGCGCCCATCAACGTGCAGGGCCTGCTGCAGCAGCCCGGCATGGGCGCCTACGGCGGCGGCCTGCTGCCGCCCGGCTTCGGCATGGCGCCGCAGCTGGGGCTGCAGCACCCGCACGGCCAGCACGGCGGCATCCCGGGCATGCACGGCGCCACCGCGCAGCCGGGCCTGATGGGCGGCGGCATGATGCTGTACGGCGGCGGCAGCGACGGCAGCCAGGACATGCTGGGCCGCCGCGCGCTGCCGGGCATGCGGCACGGCGTGCTGCTGAGCCCGCCCACGCAGCAGGAGGAGGAGGGCGAGGACGAGGACGCGGCGGAGGAGGTGCTGCAGCAGGTGGGCGGAGGTGGAGGGGTTTGGGAAATGGGGTGGGCCGGTTGGGGTGGACTGGGGTTGGGAGGGCGGACCAAGCCTTGTTCGTGGAGCCTTGGAGGGTCGGCAGGCGGGGTGGCACATGGACAGGCAGTGGTGGACGGCGGGTATCAGGCACTGCCGGGGGCGGCCGGCTGCGCCGGCCCGTGTGCAACAACCCCCCACACCTGCATGCGTGTCACCCTCCCCCGTGACCAACCCGCTGCTCTCGCGCGCTTACGCCTCCCGCCTGCTCGACATGCGCAGGTGGAGAAGATCAGCGCCAAGCTGACGGGCGCGCTGGGCAAGATCAACCAGCGCATGCAGGGCATCGCGCCCAGCCTGGGCCCCGACGGCCTGCGTGAGTCAAGCACTTACATTCACACATGCGCCATGCCCCCGTGCTGGCTGCTTGGCTGCTTGGCTGCTTGGCTGCTTGGCTGCTTGCGACCTGGGGCTGCCTTCGTTGGCTGGTTGTTTGCCCACGCCCGCCCGCCTGCTCCCTGGGACGCGAAACGCTTCATCACCATCACCATCACCATGCCAATTGATCACAAATGCGACCCCCTCCCTTCTCCCTCCCTCTTCTCCCTCCTCCCTCGACCCCGCAGCCGAGGCCGCCTCCCGGCCGCTGGTGTCCACGGCCGACATCGCCATCGCGGTGGACAGCCAGGAGGTGGCCAACCGGCTCAAGCCCTACCAGCTGGTGGGCATCAACTACCTGCTGCAGCTGGCCAGCCAGGAGGTGGGAGGGGGCTGGCGGGGGGCGAAGTGGCACAGGGGGCCGGGCGAGGGGAGGGGAGGAATGCGCGCAGGGTGAGGTTTAGGGGCAGTTGGGTGGTTGTGGGGTCGAAGTGGCACAGCGAGGGGCGGGTGGCAAAGGTGGGCGTTGGGGTGGGTTGGGGCGGGGGAGAGGCAGCTCGTTGCGAATGCAAGCAATGGGCTATTGCTTGAAGAAGGGAGTTTAGGAGGAGGGGGCTGTTGTGGCTGGGCCCAGGTCGCACCGTGGTGGTTGGCTCGCCTGAGCGGGAATTGGGTGGGGACAAGGCGCGAGCCGCAAGCGCACGCGGGCGAAGGCGCAGCCACGCAACGTCTCAGCGCCGCACTGAGCCCCAACCCGCCCTGTCCTGCGCGCAGGTCGGCGGCGCCATTCTGGCGGATGAGATGGGTCTCGGCAAGACCGCGCAGACCTGCGTCTACCTGGGTGCGTGGCGCGCCGCCGGGTCTGGGGCTGCCGCTGTCGCCTGCGTGTCCTGCCCTTCGCGCGTGCCCTCTCACTGCGTCCGCTTTACTGTCCCGTGGACCCTGCTTTGCTGCCTCCCCTCTCGCTCACTCGCTTGCCGCCTCCCGCAATGCCCACTGCCCGCAGCCTGCCTGAAGACGCTGCTGCAGGACCCCGGCCCGCACCTGGTGGTGGTGCCCGCCTCGCTGCTGGAGAACTGGCAGCGCGAGCTGGCCAGCTGGTCGCCCAACCTCAAGTGAGGGGGGGGGGCCGGGGGGGGGCGCTTGGGGCCGTGGGTGTGTGTGGGGTGGTGAGCTCCAGCCCAAGCTAAACCGAGTGAGGCGTGTGGGACGGACGGCCGCTCATTCGCTAACGACTCCGCCTGCAGTCTTAAGCGCACCCTGCACCGCCTTTTCAACCACCATCCTTGCAACCCCCCGCTAACCCCTCTTCTGCCCGCCCTGCCCTGCCCTGCCCGCCCTGCCCGCCTCCTCTGCCAGGGTGGTGACCTACTATGGCCCCAGCCGCGAGCGCACGCGGCACCGCATCAAGCGCAAGTGGGAGCGCATCCTGCACGGCCAGGACCCCGGCCCCGACAGCGAGGACGACGAGGTGGTGCCCGAGATCCGCATCGGCGCCGACGGCTACCGCGAGGACGACGAGGCGGCCGACCCCACCGAGGAGGAGGAGGTGGACGAGGACGACGACCACGGCGGCGCGGCGCCCGTCATCCGGCAGAAGGGCAAGGTGAGCGGGCGCGACAGGCTGGGGGGGGGGGAGGTTGGGTTATGGTTTGAAAAATACCAGGCCAAGGGAGAGTAGCCGTCCATGCGAGCGGTGTGTGATGAGACTGTTCGCACACTCACGCGCATACGTACGCACGCGCGCAGGGCGGTGGCTGCGGCGGGCTGTTCGACGTGATGCTGACCACCTACACGCTGTGGGAGCGCGAGGGCGCCAACTACTCCATCGACCGCTCCTTCCTGTCCAAGTGGCCCTGGAGCCACGTGGTGATGGACGAGGCGCACGCGCTCAAGAACAGCAGCAGCACGCGCTCCAAGAAGCTGCGCAAGGTGGCGGGGCTGGCGGCCACGCGCATCATGCTCACGGGTGAGTGGCGTCAGCGTGCCGGCGGCGGCGAGCGGCGTGACAGATCGGCGTCGGGAGACATGGCGAGTGGTGGAGACGAGGGAGGAAACAGGGTGGTCCCGGGACACACGCCTCCACCCCAAACCGCCTCGTTTTAATTGACCGTGAACCTTGCAACCTGCGCCCTCCTTCGCATCATGAATGTAGCTCCCGCACCGCCGCTCTTGTGCAGGCACGCCGCTTCAGAACGACCTGGAGGAGCTGCACGCGCTGCTGGCCTTCCTGCTGCCCGCCATCTTCACCACCGGCGACGGCGCGGACGCGCTGGCGGAGCAGGTGGCGGACGCGGCGCGGCCGGGCGCGCCGCGCGACCTGGAGACGCAGGCACGGCTGGTGGAGCGCATGAAGGCGCTGCTGCAGCCCTTCATCCTGCGGTGGGTTGGGCGGGGAGGGGGCGCGTGTGCGAGTGTGTGTCGTTCTAGTGCTCCCGGCTAGGGGTTCGGCGTGAACCTGGACTGCCGCCTGTAGACGCCGGTGCGTGCTCACGCGCTGCGCCTCGTCCCCTCCCTCCCGCGCTTTTCCCGCCCGCAGCCGCCTGAAGAGCGAGGTGGCGGACCAGCTGGTGGCCAAGCAGCAGCACATTCTGCTGCTGGTGGGTGGGGGTTGGGAAAGCGGTACCGTAAGCAGTGAAGAGAAGCAGGCGACGTCGTTACCGAAATGTTGGGGTAGGGTTCCGTGGTGGCTGTGCGCTGGCGCGGCGCCGGGCTTGAGAGACTCGGGGCCGTGCGAGCGGGGTTCTGAGCGCCCTGGTTGGGAGCGCCGCCACGCCGCAACGCCATTCTATCCTAGCCTACCGTCAACGTCTCCCCGCCCTGACCCGAGCCGCCCCGTTTGCGCCCTCCGCCGCTCCGCCCCCCGCAGGAGATGGTGCCGGCCCAGCGCGCTCTGTACGAGTCCACCATCGCCAGCATGCGCGATGAGGTGCACAAGGAGGTCACCGAGGCCGCCGCCGCGGCGGCCGCCGGCGGCGGCCGCGGCCGCGGCCGCGGCCGGCCGCGCCGCGGCGCCGCCGCCAAGGCGGTGGCGGAGGCGGAGGCGTCGCCCGGCATGCTGAGCCCGGCGCAGATCAAGGGCCACCTGGACATGAGCCGCCTGAGCAGCAGCCGCGTGCAGCACATCTTCACGCAGCTGCGCAAGATCGCGCAGCACCCGCTGCTGGTGCGCGCCAAGTACACGCAGGACCAGGTGAGCGGGCGCGGGCGCGTGTGGGGGTGGGCGCGGTTGCGGGCGCGGCTTCGTTCCGCACAGCGCGCACGCGCGGAGCATGCGTGTCCGCAAGCACAAACGCGACGTCGCGACGGAGGTAGTCGGGATAGCTACTTACCGGCGGGAGTCGCTCGGCTTGGTACCTCGTGCGGATCTTATTTTTTCACCCACCCACCCACCCCGGCCCCCCTGTGGACCCACTCACCCACCCCCACTTCTGTGTACCATCTTTGCAACCCCCACAGATCCAGGAGATTGCGCACCTGTCCGCCACGCGCGGCCTGTTCGGCGGCGCGCCCACGGTGGAGCGCTGCCTGCAGGAGCTGTCCAGCTACAGCGACCACCAGATCCACGGCTTCGCGCTGACGCACCACAAGCTGCTGGAGAAGTTCATCCTGCCGCAGGACAGCATCCTGTCCTCCGCCAAGGTGGGGGCCGGCGGAGGGGTGGCGTGGCGTGGACTGGCGTCGCGTCGCGTCGCGGGGCGTGGATGGGGGCGGGGTGGGCGGAGTGGGGCGGGGCAGGGTCTAAACGGAAGCCAAAGTCGATGGATCCGATGGATCCACAGCAAGGATCTCGGGGCTGTGCTCAGTGGGGGTTGGCCTGCCGATGCGTTCTTATGCCCGTGCCGCTGTTTGTTCACCCGCGCCTCCTCACCCCGCCGCTGCCGCCGCGCGATGCCTCTCCGCAGGTGAAGCAGCTGGACGAGCTGCTGCCCACGCTCAAGGAGAACGGCAGCCGCGTGCTGCTGTTCAGGTGCGTGGGTGTTGGGCAGCAGGGTGGCAGGGCTCCGGCCTGGATACGGCCTGGATGGGCGGCAGGGACAAGCTGAAGCGCTCCCCCGCCGCTCGATCCATCCATCTTTCTCACCACGGTGCCCTTCCCTCCGCAGCCAATGGACGACGGTGCTGGACCTGCTGGAGTGGTACCTCAGCCTGCGCGGCCACACCTACTGCCGCCTGGACGGCTCCACCAACGTGAGTGGAGCTTCCTCGGTCGCGGGTGACAGCGCCCGGCTCCGAGCACTGTGCTATTGTGCGCCACAAAGCCGCAACCCACCGCAACGCGATGCGCTACGCGACAATTCACAGCTCTGCACCGCACTGTTTCATGAGCGTCGAGAGCTCTGGCGCCGCCCGCGACGCCACGTCACGTGATTTACATCATTCCTCGCGCAGGTGGACGAGCGGCTCAAGCTGGTAGACGCCTTCAACGCCCCAGACTCGCCCTACTTCGTGTTCCTGCTGTCCACGCGCGCCGGCGGCCAGGGCCTCAACCTGACGGGCGCCGACACCGTCATCCTGCACGACGTCGACTTCAACCCGCAGATCGACCGCCAGGCGGAGGACCGCGCCCACCGGTGCGTGCCGCAGCAGTAGTACGGCAGCAGTAGCAGAGGGGGGCTAGGGCTGGCCAGAAGGGTGGTGTGGGGGTTGCAGTGGGAATGCGGGCGCGGGGCGCTTGAGATGGCAGGGCGGCGCGAGGCTGTGCGGGCGACGGCGTGTGCAGAGGAAGCAGCGCCGAGTCGCGCTGAAGCGCTTGTACCGTAGCGTACGTATCCTGCGCTGACCCGGCCTGCCTGCCTGTTCCCGCGCGCCGCCTGCTTCTCCTCCTGCTGCCGCAGCCTGGGCCAGACGCGCACGGTGACGGTGTACCGCCTCATCACGCGCGGCACCGTGGACAGCAACATCCAGGTGCGTGCGGGCGTGCGTGTGGGTGGGCGGGTGGGTGTATGGAGGGAGGGTGGGGGGAGCTCATTATATACATGAATTGCCTCTTGCAAAATACCGAGCGCTCGCCTTCATCTTGTTCTTCTGCTTCCTCCCTCCACCCGTTCCTCCCTCCAGGCCATCGCGGAGCGCAAGCTGGCGCTGGACCACGCGGTGCTGGGCGACGTGGCGGTGGAGGGCGGCGGCGCGGGCCGCGGCCGCGGGCGGGGCCGCGGCCGCGGCGGCGTGTCGGCCGCCGAGGCCAAGCACATGGCGGAGATCCTGTCGGCGCTGCTGGTGCCCGCGGATGGCCACGGAGCGGCGGCAGCAGCCGCGGCAGCAGCCGCCGCGGCAGCTGCCTCGGCAGCTGCCTCGGCAGCGGCGGCGGCGGACGGGCACGGCCAGGGCGCGGGAACGAGCGGCGGCGGCGCGGAGCAGCAGCAACAGCACCACCAGCAGCAGCACCACCAACAGCAGCAGCAGCAGTACCACCAGCAACAGCAGCAGCAGCAGCAGCCGATGGGCGGCGTGCCGGGCATGCCGGGCGCGGTGAGCGTGGCGGGCATGGCGCCGATTCCGGGCATGCCGGGCGTGCAGTCGCACCAACAGCAGCAGCAGTACCAGCAGCAGCAGCAGCAGTACGCGCACTACCAGCAGCAGCAGGGCATCCCGGGCATGCCGGGTGTGCCGCAGTAAGCATGCGTATGGGCTAGCAGCCGCGGATGGGACTGCAGGCGGCTGGGCAGCGGTGGAGCACGCGGCGCAGCAGCGCGTTTGTGCGAAAGGAACTGCGAACAAGAGATGGGGAGACGCCTGATGGGAGACGAGTGGGTATTGGTTCAGGGGCTTGACAGGTGAAGGGCGGGAAAGTCATGGGCAAGGAGCATCCGCTGAAGGACGGGCCGGGGGACAAGAGACGGCATGTGCTCTGTGGAAGTGCGTAAAGCTTTGTCCTGGGCTGAACTTCGGGTTTGGACGGCCGCGGTGGGCGCCGCGACAAGTATGATCCAACAGTTGACATGCTCAAGTATCGTACGTAACTAGAAGCGTCCTTTCAACGCCTTGTGCCTTCGTTCGCCGATGCATTTGTGCTGTGCTGGTTCAGAGTTCACGTATCATTGTGCGCTGTAGCGCGAGCAGGCACACGACCCTAGCAAGGAGGGTGCGACCGATGCCTGGTCAACCAAGGCAAGCTGACAGCGACCGGTGTGCTGTACCGGTTTGTTGTCCGTGCAAGAAAATGTTTTGGAGATGGGATGTTTGTAAGGCGTCGAGGGGCGGAGTGCGTGTTTGTGTATGTGAGTGTGCATGTTTGTGTGTGCGTGTGTCTGTGGTTGTGTGTTCTGTTATGTGTGCATGTAAGTAATTATCCGGGCTGGAGGAGGATTCTTTGTGGTGTGGCGTAGGGGCTGCTGCCGCCACCGGGCGCAGAGTTGCGACGTACTAGTTTTCCTCTGTTCAGGTGACAACGCGCAGCCGCCGCCGTTGCGCTTGTCCCCGGAACGAGTGAGTGCGCCCCCAAGCATCAGCACAGAAGAGGCTGCGTGCTCGAGCCGCGTGTGCTGTAGCTGTAGGTTGTCTTGGGGCGCGGCCCTGTCCGACCAGGAGGGCACAAGTTGTGTTTAGAAGCATGCGCACGTCGCAGCGTTTGGGCGTGTCCTTGGCCGAAGCCGCCGCGGGTCGCTGGCCCCTCCGCAGGGAGCGGGGGCGCCTGGTAAGAGCCGCGGGGCAGTGAGGGCCTTGACTGCCGGCTGCGCAATGAAACGCAATCCTGGGACACTGTCGGGGCGGAGCCACAGAGGGATGCATGGGCATGTGGAGGGTGGAGACTGACACGTGACATGGCAAGCTGGCGGATGCGCATGTGTGTTGCACAGAATGCCTGCCGCTTGCGGGAGTAGGGGAGGCGCATGAGCGCCCCGAATGTCTCCAGCCGCGGTGGAGATGTGGGCGGTGCCGTGCTGGGGGCCGTTGCTGGTGCGGCTCAGTGTGTCGAGTCGCAGCACGGTTGTGTGAGGCCGACACCGCGCGGCAACGCCTGTGTAAATCAAACTGATGCTTGAATGCAGTACCAAACCCCTGCTCAACCTCCTGCCAAGTTGGTTGCGTTTGGGACCGCCGCCGCTTCCGGAGCCTCATCAGCCTCGCAGCCTTGCCGCAGCCCCATCTGCGTTGCTGCGCATAGCCTGGCTTGGCGCCAGGGCAGTAGGGCACCGCTCCTTGGTGCGCTCTTCAGGCATCGCGGGGCTGGGCACTGGGCAGCGCTGGCACGGAGCGTGCCATGCATGGACCTGCGCGAGCGGGATTCAGGCACCTGCCTCACAACCTGGCGCGCGCTGCGCGCCGTGGCGTGCCTTTCAAACCCTGGCACTTGCATCCTTTGCAACTGCATACATATGTTGTTTGTGAACGCACAAGATTATACTGCTGGCACTTACTGCACTGAGCACGAGCCGAGCCCACGCGGGAGCTGACTGTGAGAGGCAATTGGACCGATTTGGGGAGGTCCAGCAATTTCATGCATCAACAACTGGTTTTGTCTAGGCTTGTCATCGCTTAGGTGTGCTTCACTCGAACATTGCGAACCAAAGCGCGTGTGCCAACGATCGTTCCATTTGCACACAAAATAGCGCGTCTCTGGCTCCGGAACGATGACACTAGCTCCATATTCCAAACCTAGAATGTAAATCGTATCTGGTTTGACGGGAAGAGCGAGGACGGAGATGACGCCCAACGAGCAACAGGCAGCTGGCGGACAGTTCAGACGCCAGAGCTCCGTGGCCGGCCTGAGCAGCCATGGGACGTCTCGCAAGCGGCTGGGTTCCGACTTCGACAGGTCGGCCTACACGGCCGGCCAAACGCTGGTCACCGTGGTAGGTGCCGAGGCCGACCAGCGCACCCGCCACCCGACGGGAGTGCGCCCGCGGCCGCGGCCCGACCGTCTGTGCAGCCCCCACTCCACACACAAGCGTCCTAAGCGCTATGTGCCTCCTATCGCACCCTTTCCACAATCTTCACCCCAGCTAATGCGCGCCTGCCTCCCTCACCACCTCCCCCACGTCAACCCCCCCGCCCACGCAACCCCCCGGAGCTTCCCCCCACCCCCACCCCCCCGACCGACCCGGTCAACGCAGGTCAACGACCCCCGCGTGTCGGACGCCTCCAAGGGCTGGGGCGCCTGGCTGGGCCTGGGGTTCAAGGTGCCGGACATGACGTGGCAGGAGCCGCCGCCGCCCGTGGACACGATGCGCTACCCGGCCGTGTCGCGGAAGGACCTGGCCAAGTACCTGTCGCTGGTGGGGGAGGGCCAGTGGGCGGCCTTCCAAGCGGTGAGGAGGCGGAGGCAGCGGCAGGGGCGCGGGCAGGGGCACGGGCAGCTGGCTGGCTGACTGGCTGCGTGCCCAGGGGCTGGGCGGGGGTGGAGTGGGGCAGAGGGTTGGGGAGGGATGCGGTGGGGAGGGGAGGGGAGCAGGGCTGTAGCGGGGCGGCAGCGAGGTCCGCGGGCGGGAGGTGGGCGGGCGCCGAGGCGGGCGGGGGGACGGGAGGCGACAGACAGCGTCGAGGCATGCGCTTCGGCGCGTGTGCGGGTGTGTGTGCGGGTCTCGCTCTCTCTTCCTCTCTTCTTTTCTTCCTCCTCTCTCCTTCATATCGTTGTCATGTGTTGCTGCCGCTGTCGCTGTGTCGCAGGCCCGCTCCAGCCTGGCCCTGGGCGGCATCTCGCAGCAGCTCATGATGCTGGCCGGCGGCCCGGGGGAGGGCGGCGGCGACCCCGACCTCGACCCGGACCTGGATCTGGAGCTGTACGACGAGGCGGCGGCCAGTGGCGGCGGCGGCGGCGGCGGGCTGCGGGAGGACCAGCTGGCCCGACACGACTTCGAGGGTGAGGCCGGGAAGCAGCAGTGACAGAGGGCTTGATTCAGCTTGGGACTCTGGGCTTTAGCTTGGGGCTCTGGAGGGGAGCCGACGAGGGCATGCCTCCCGCGTTTGAACGTGCCGGATGAAGCTTTGGCAGGAGTGAGAAGGCGGCGTGAGGTGGGAACTGTGCATGTCAGAATGACTTGGGGTTATGCATGCCCGCTCTGCGCAGATGGCACAGGGCCGCGTCCGCCGCTGCAGTCTGCGGCCTCCTCAAGTTCACTGGGCGCCGCCAGCAGCAGCCTGGCTGCAGCAGCGGCGGGGGCCGCCGGAGCGGGACCGGCGGCGGGCTCGACGGCGGGCGGCGGCGGCGGCGGCGGGCGGCCGGCGCGCATCAAGCAAGGCGATGGGCTGGTGACGGCGCTGGCGGTGGTGCCGCCCCTGTTCTTTGCGGAGGACTTCTCTCTCAGCAGGTGCGTGTGCGCGTGCGCGTGTGTGCGGCCTAGCTTCCTTCGGAGGAGCGGGATGGGACAGGGCTACTTGGGGAGGCGCGGCCCGGCCTCGTGTGGAATGCGGCCGGCTTACAAATCGTGAATCCACCCGGCCATGCCGCCAAGCTGAACCCTCTACCGATCTATCCCGCTGTGGCACACGCACATCACACACACCACGCACACACACGACACACACACGCGCACACGCACAGGCCCGACGTGTTCGAGGCCATCTGCGGCGGCTGCGAGGACGACGGCGAGGTGTACAACCGCATCGAGAAGCTCAGCTCGGCGCTGGTGGGTGCGGCCGGAAGAGGCGATGGGCTTGCGAGGCGGGCTGGAGAGGCGGTGGGGCGGTGCGAGGCTCATGTCGGCGGTGCACGGGGGGAGGGGAGGGAATGGGCGTCACGACAGCCCTCGCGTGCTGCCTGCGCAGCCGAATGCAGCTGGCCCAAAAACTGCACGGTGCGTGTGCACGGTGCGTGTGCACGGTGCGTGTGCACGGTGCGTGTGCACGGTGCGAACGGTGTGCATGCGGTGTGCGGACCTGGTGACCTGGTGACCTGGTGACCTGGTCTCACTGTGCCCCCATGCGTGTATCTTACACGGCGCGGCCCGCACGCTGTCACGCAGGATGTGGTGGAGACGCAGCTGATGCGCGAGATCGCGGGCCGCAGCCGCGCCATCGTGTCGGCCGGCAACTGCGTGCACGACCTGCACGACCGCCTCAGCGGCACGCTGGGCCACATCCGCCGGCTGAGGGAGAACGTGAGAGCGCGCGCGTGTGCGCCGCGGCCTGGGGGTGGGGGAGTCAGGGGCGGTGGGGCGGGGGAGCCATCCATGCGGACGGCGTTGTGTGATACTATCGCGGTCGGGGGTGGGGCAAACGGGATTGGGAAGTTGCTTGGGCGCCAAGGACGGGAATGTGGCTGGGGTCGGGTATGCGGGCATCTGCTCCGCTCTTGACACGCACACGAACGAGGGCTTTGTTCCGTTTTCTGCAAAGTAAGTGCGGAGCCTGCACGCAACGCACACCGCACGACACACACACGTGGTTCCTTGTGTGTGCGCGCGTGTGTGTCGGCGCAGGTGAGCGAGATGGACGAGGCGAGCTACGCCGCGGCGGTCAAGGTCAACCGGCTGCAGCGGCGGCGCAACAACCTCAACGCCGCCATTGAGCAAGTCAAGGTGCGGCGGGCGGCGCGGTTGAGGGCGGCGCGGGGGGCGGCGTCGTGCGGCGTGGGGCGGCGTGGGGGGAGGGACGGGCTTGCGACGTCGGCCCATCTCGACTTGCTGGCGTTCACGGTCAATAGCACCCGCGTGCGCACACGCCCGCGTGCCGCAGAGTCTGGACGAGGTGGCGGCGGCCAAGGCGGCGATTCCGCTGCTGCTCGAGTCGGGCGACTACGCAGGTGCGCCTGCGTGTGTGAGCGCGTCTGGCGCTGACGTGATGTGAGGCGTGGCGGCGCCCCCCCCCCCGATCGCTCACGAGCCATGTAGCCATGCCTGAAGCCCGCGCGAATGCATTCGCGAAGATGCACACGAATGTACGAATGCAATCTCAATCACGATTTGCGCGTCACACATTGGCAACTCGGTGTCCAAGCCCCTTCTTAAACACACACACTCAACGCTTAAACACGCGCAAAACGCTACGCAGGCGCGCTGGAGCTGCTGGACAACCTGAGCCACGCCAGCGCGGGCCTGGCGGCAGCGGGCGTGGCGGCGTTCCGCGGCCTGCCGCCGCAGCTGACGGAGCAGCGCGAGGTGGTGGAGGGGCTGCTGCAGAGCGAGATGCTGGGCGCGGCGCTGTACGGCGAGGCGGGCGCCGCACTGGAGCGGGCCATTGCCGAGGTGGGGGCGGCGTGGGGGGCGGGGGCGGGGAGCGGGGAGTGTGTGTGTGTGTGAGGGGGGGGATAGTTTATTCCAGAAACCAGAAGCGAGACGACCAAGATAACCCGAACCAACCAGCCCAACCCAGAGCGCGGAGGTGGTGTGGCCTTAACCTGTGGGTCTCGGGCGCCCTTGGGGAGGGGCCGGTGAGTGGGATTGAGGAGGGGGAGGGGTTAGCGAGGTTGTAAAGGCAGTGGTGCAGGTTGCACATGTAGACGGGCCAAGCTTCAGCCACCGCTTTCACGGGCGTGCTGGGCATGCGGGCCATGCAGTCGGGAGGGTTGGCTCGCATCACGCCGCACGCCCACCCCTGCCTGCCGCGTGTTCCGCCCCCCCCCCAGTCGGCGGTGGCGCTGGGCATGGCGCCGCCGCCCGCCGCCCTAGCCTCCATGGACAGCAACGGCTCCGGCGGCGGCGGCGGCGGCGGCGCGCTCAGCCCCGGCGGCGCCACACGCAGCGCCGCCTCCGCCGCCGCCGCGGAGCTGGCTCGCACCTGGAGCGCCGGCTCCGCCGCCTCCGCCTCGGCCGCCTCGTCGGCGGCGCTGCTGGGCGCGGAGATGGCGGCGGCGCGCGAGCAGTTGCACGACCGGCTGCTGCCGGTGGTGCTGGGGCTGAGCCGCTGCGGGCGGCTGGAGGTGGCGCTGAGGCAGTTCGCGGTCAACCGCCAGGTGTGCGGCTGCGCCGGGTCCGGAGCGAGGGGAGCCGGAGCGAGGGGGGCTGGGGCTTTGGGGTTGGGGCTTGGGGCTGTGGGAGCGGGGTATATTACGGTGGTACCGACCCAGGCTGATTAGCCAAACCGGCGTGGCGACGGATCCATATGGGTGTGCAAGTCCCAATGAGGGCCGTGCGTGGAGACGCGCTGGCTGGGTGGCGCAGAGTACCATGCGGCGTCCATTTCGGCGCATGACCGGGTGGACGGGCTCATGCGGGGTCAGGTGCGTGCGAGGGACCGTGGCGCCCAACTCGGTCCGGTGCGTGCTCAACATCGAATGCATCCTTCAGGCGGAGGTGAAGACGATTGTCCGCGAGGTGGTGGAGCGGCTGCTGCCCGTGCAGCTGGCGGCGGCGGGCATCGACGTGGGCGGCGGCGGCGGGGGCGGCGGCGGCGCCGACGGCGGCGGGCCGGACGGCGCTGGCGGCGCGGACGGCGGCGGGGCGGGCGGCGGCGGTGAGATGTCTCTGGCTGAGAAGCTGTGCGCGCTGCCGCACCAGGCTTTCATGCAGCTGCTGCTGGTCATCAGCAGGTGAGGCGGCGTGGGAGTTGGGGGAAAGGGAGGGAGGGGCTGGTGGGCGCAGGTGCAGCGCGCGGGGTGCGCGGGTCGGGCGCTGCCTCGCGGCCTGGCCGGACTGACAGAGCCTTGCACGGCGCCGGTGGCTGGTGGGCCAAGGGGCCTAGGCACTGACGGACACTGACGCAGCTGCACAGCCTGCATGGCCCCTAGCGCCGCCCCCCCTCCAACCGATCTGCCCTTGCCGCGGTCACGATCCTCATCCCCACCCCACCATCGGTCATCGGTCATCTTTGCAACCCCCAAAACGCCCGCACCCGCCCCAAACGCCCGCACCCGCGCCCGCGCCCGCACCCGGCGCAGCATGGTGGAGGCCTACCTGGCGCACACAGTGCTGGTGGGCAGCATCATTGAGGACGTGCTGAGGTCGGCGGGCGCCGGCAGCAGCAGCAGCAGCAGTGGCGCGGGCGGCAGTGGCCGGCCCGGCGGCGCCGCCGGCGCCGCGAGCTGGCGGCGCGAGCTGGCGGCGGCGCTGCAGGGTGTGGTGGACGTGGCCACGGGGCGCTGGGCAAAGCTCATGGCCGCGCGGTCGGACGTGCACAGGTGCGCGGCACTGGGTTGGGAGGGAGGGGGCGTTGCACGGGTGACAACTTAAGACGGACGAGTAGTAAAGCACGGTAGACAGCAGGCACAGAAGCTGGAAACTCCGGCACGCGAGACCGATGTCCTTGACTCTCCCCCCAATCCCCCATACACAACACCACCAACACCCTGCCCCCGCCCCCGCTGTCACTGGCCGCAGCCGGCTCAAGGTGTACGAGTTCCGCTCGCTGCTGGCGGCGTGCGAGGCCTTCGCCGGCCTGCCCGAGGCCTTTGGGCTGCGGCAGGGCGCGGCGCTGCGGCCCACGCTCACCGCGCTGTGCCGCGCGCACCTGGAGACCACGCACTCGCGCTGCGCGATGCAGGTGCGCCTGTGGTGTGTGTGTGGCGCGGAGCAAGCAATCATGGCCAAAAGGGCGATGTGTCATTCGGCAGCAAACGTGTGCTCTTACCTGCTGGCTGTGTTAACACTATCCGTGCCAACACTGTCGGACAAACGCCCTCTGCCCGCAGATGCAACACATGCTGGAGGCGGAGCAGTGGGTGCCGGCGGAGGCTCACGCGTCCTTCCAGGTGCGTGTGCGCGTGCGTGTGCGTGTGCGCCCCACGTGCGCCCCGACAGTGCTGCGCCGTGTGCGGGGCGTGGTGTGTACACAGCGGGGTGCAGCTTGGAGGTCCTTCCACACACGCATACGTACACCGTCTTTGTGCGATTTTCGTTTTTCAAATGCGCTCTTCAACCACACACACACACACACATACATGCACACAATGCACACGCCTGCAGGCCATCGTGGACAAGCTGGAGGAGCGCTGCGCCGGCCTGCTGGCGCCGCCGCAGCCGCCGCTGGACCTGGGGCCGGCCGCGGCGGAGCGGCCCACGCAGGGTGAGGCGGGCAGGCAGTGTTGGGCGGGCAGGCAGAGGCAGGCAGGCAGGCGGTGCATTGAACAAAGCGCGTGGGAGGGCGAGGGGCATGTCGGGCTGTCACTGCCCACGCCGTCGTCTGCCATGTCGAGCCGGCACCGGCGGCCGACATCCGCTCCTGCGATGTCACCATGCACCGGCAACCCACCGCCGCGGCACCCTCACGCTTTCCTCCCGCGTGCCCCAGGCCTGCTGCGGCTGGGCGGGCGCCACTACTGGCCCGTCAACGCATTACTCATGCTGCTCAAACTCCTGGACGAGCACTACCTGGGCCTGCTGCCCAGCACCATTAGTAATGCCGGCTTCGGCGCGGCTGCAGCCGGCCCCCCGGGCGGCCGGCCGCGCGCGCCGTCGGCGGCAGGCGGGCTGCTTGTGTCCGGCCAGGGGTTCATTGGCGGCGGCGGCGGCGGCGGCGGCGGTGGCCACAGCGCGGCGTTGTCCACCCTGGGGCCGGACGTGGCGCAGCGGTGCCTGGAGCTGCTGCGCACCTTCAACACCGTCACGGCGCAGCAGGTGTGTGTTTGCATGTGTAGATGCGCATGTGGGATGTGTGTGGGGTTGTGCGTGCTGGGCTGGCATCTGGAACAAGTTGGTTTGGCCCGGTAGCGGCAAGCCGTGCGTGTGTGGCGGCGTGCCCCGTCAGACCACCTGCGTGACAGGCCATCGGCACACCTGCCTGACGGTCATCGGCACACCGCTCTGCCGGGATCGCTACAAGCCGCCCATTCCCCTCGCGTGAACCTTTCAACATCATCTCGTCTTAACTTATCATGAATGTAACCCCCAACCCACGCGCGCGCAGGTCCTGGGCGCCGGCGCGATGCGCACCGCCGGCCTCAAGTCCATCTCGGCCAAGCACCTCGCGCTGGCGGCTCAGTCGCTGGCGGCGGCACTTGCAGTGCTGCCGCTGCTGCGCAGCCAGCTGGCGGGCGCGCTGGGCGACGGGCCGCGGCGGGCGCTGCTGCTGCCCGAGTTCGACCGGCTGGCGCAGGTGTGAGGGAGTGGGAGCGGGGGCCGACGGCGTTAGGTGCGGGGCATTAGGGGCGGGCGGTGGCGGTGTTGTTGTATTGACGGGCTGGTCCCAATGGCAAGGCGTTCCTGTCCCGGGCGTTGATTTCGACTGCGTGTGAGCCGGCAAGGATTCCTATTTTCCAAACCCATCTTTGAATGCACGTGCACTTGCACATGCACATGCGCATGCATCCTGCGCAGGACCTGAACCTGCACGTGGAGGAGATCCACGCCAAGCTGGTCGACATCATGCAGGAGCGCGTGCACGCGGTGTGCAGGTGCGCGCAGCAGGCCCAGGCCGAACTTAAAGCAATTACGGGATGCAAATGCAGATTGCGGGTGTGTGCCTGCAGGCCTTCGCGCGCATGTCATGCCCTCCTTTGGCGGCAGACGATGAGAGTTAGGCTCGGCTCAACGCCCACAATGAAATCTATGACGCTGCACTGTACAGTTCTTTAATTCCTAAACAACAGCATGAGCACGAATCTTCTCCTGCACGGCGCTGTGCGCGCCCCGCAGGCAAGTGGCGGCGGAGGCGGACGCCTGGCCGCGCGCCAGCGCCGCGCAGCAGGCGCACCAGGCGGCCAGCCCCTCGCCCTCGGAGCCGCTGCGGCTGCTGGCGCGGCAGCTGGGCACGCTGCGCTCCGTGCTGCAGCCCATCCTTCAGCCCGAGGAGGTCGCCTACATATTCGGCCGCGTGGCGGCGGCCTGCAGCGAGACCATGGCCGCCATGTTCGACAGCCTGCCGCCGCCCACAGCCGCCGCCGCCGCCGCGGCGGCGGCGGCGGAGCCGCCGCCCCAGCCCGCGCGCGGCGGGCTGCTGCAGGGGCTGCGCGGCGCCGGAGGCGCCGCGGGCGGCGCCGCAGGCGCCGCCGCCGCCACGGCGGCGGCCGCGGCCGCCGCGGAGGCGGCGGCGGCCGGCGCGTTCGCGGCGTGGGACGCCAGCCGCCGCGCCAACGCGCTGTTCGTGCTGCAGACGCTGGTGGCGCTGCCGCTGGACCCCTCGCGCGCCGCCAGCTACGTCACGCGCCTGGCCACCTTCTACACCAAGCACTACGGGCTGCTGCCGCCGGACGCGCAGGTGCAGCCGCCGCAGGCGCGCTCTGCGGCGGCGGCGGCGGCGCCGCCGGCTCCAGTGGCGGCGGCGGCGGTGCCGCCGGGCGCGCCAGCTGCCGCCGTGGCGCGTGAAGCTTCCGCGGCATCGACGACGGCGCTGGCGCCGGCGGGCGCCGCGCTGCCGCCGTCGTCAACCGCGAGTGCAGGGCCGCCGCCAGGGCTTGTCTCCGACGTGGTAGGGGTTGTGGAGGCGACGACGCAGGGCGAAGCAGGCACTGCGCCGCTGGAGGGGCAAGCCGCGGACGCGCGGGATGCTGCAATGGTGGCGGCAGAGGTGGCAGCCTCTGCAGCGCACGCCGCTGCCGCAGCTGAGGCGCGAGCTGCTGTGGAGGTTGCAGCGGCTGACGAAGCGGCGGCTACTCAGGCCGCGGCGGTGGCCGATGCGGTATCTGCAGCAGAAACGGCGGTCGTGGCTGAGGCGCGGGCAAGGGAGGAGGCGGCTGCGGCTGCTGAGTCCGCAGCGGCTGCTGAAGCTGCAGCAGAAGCAGAAGCCGCAGCGGCTGCTGAGGCCGCGACGGCACAAGTGGCTGCAGAGGCTGCGGCACAGGCGAACGCGGAGGCAGCTGCGGAGGCTGTGGCACAGGCCGAGGCGGAGGCGGCTGCAGCGGTGGAGGCAGCAGCAGCACAAGCAGCAGCGGAGGCCGCGGCGCAGGTGCAGGCAGAGGCAGCTGCGGCTGCGGAGGCCGCGGCAGCACAAGCAGCAGCGGAAGCGGCGGCGCAGGCGGAGGCCGATGCAGCTGTGGCTGCGGAGGCCGCGGCAGCAGCAGCTGTGGCGCAGGCGGAGGCGGAGGCAGCTGCGGCTGCGGAGGCGGAGGCAGCTGCGGCTGCGGAGGCAGAGGCAGCAGAGGCCGCGGCGCAGGCTGAGGCTGAAGCTACGGCAGCTGCGGCTGCGGCTGCGGAGGCCGCAGCAGCAGAGGCCGTGGCACAGGGTGAGGCGGAGGCCGCGGCGGCACAAGCAGCAGCACAGGCCGCGGCACAGGCGGAGGCGGAGGCAGCAGCGGCTGCGGAGGTTGCGGCAGCACAAGCAGCAGCGGAGGCTGCGGCACAGGCTGAGGCGGAGGCATCAGCGGCTGCTGAGGCAGCTGCGGCACAAGCAGCAGCGGAGGCAGCAGCGGCTGCGGAGGCAGCAGCAGCACAAGCAGCAGCGGAGGCTGCGGCGCAGGCGGAGGCGGAGGCAGCTGCGGCTGCGGAGGCCGCGGCACAGGCGGAGGCAGAGGCAGCAGCGGCTGCGGAGGCAGCAGCAGCACAAGCAGCGATAGAGGCCGCGGCGCAGGCGGAGGCGGAGGCAGCTGCGGCTGCGGAGGCAGCAGCAGAACAAGCAGCAGCGGAGGCTGCGGCGCAGGCGGAGGCAGAGGCAGCTGCGGCTGCGGAGGCTGCGGCGCAGGCAGAGGCGGAGGCAGCTGCGGCTGCTGAGGCCGCGGCGGCACAAGCAGCAGCGGAGGCAGCAGCGGCTGCGGAGGCAGCAGCAGCACAAGCAGCAGCGGAGGCAGCAGCGGCTGCGGAGGCGGAGGCAGCTGATGCTGCGGAGGCCGCGGCGGCACAAGCAGCAGCGGAGGCTGCGGCGCAGGCGGAGGCAGAGGCAGCTGCGGCTGCGGAGGCCGCGGCGCAGGCGGAGGCAGAGGCAGCAGCGGCTGCGGAGGCAGCAGCAGCACAACCAGCAGCGGAGGCTGAGGCGCAGGCAGAGGCGGAGGCTGCGGCGCAGGCGGAGGCCGCGGCGGCACAAGCAGCAGCGGAGGCTGCGGCGCAGGCGGAGGCAGAGGCAGCTGTGGCTGCGGAGGCCGCGGCGCAGGCGGAGGCAGAGGCAGCAGCGGCTGCGGAGGCAGCAGCAGCACAAGCAGCAACGGAGGCTGAGGCGCAGGCAGAGGCGGAGGCTGCGGCGCAGGCGGAGGCCGCGGAGGCACAAGCAGCAGCGGAGGCTGCGGCGCAGGCAGAGGCGGGGGCAGCTGCGGCTGCGGAGGCCGCGGCGACACAAGCAACAGCAGAGGCTGCGGCGCAGGCGGAGGCAGAGGCAGCTGCAATTGCGGAGGTGGCACGCTTGGCGCTCGAGGGGGCTGCGGAATCCGCGACAGCAGGGACAGGCGCGCAAGCACAGGGCGCAGCAGCAACAAACGAGGCAGCACCAACGGCGGCACGCAGTGGGGACGGCGGCTGGGACGGGGGGGAGCTGCCTCCGCTGCCTTCGCTGTCAGGGTATGAGTGGGAGGCGGAAGCGGCGGAGGCGGAGGCAGCGGCAGCGGCAGGTGGCTCGGACGCTGGACAGGAACATGCAACCGGCAGCGCTGTCGCATATCATCATGATCGGGATGAGCAGCAGCAGCAGCAGCAGCAGCAACAGCCCCGCTCGCCAGACGCAGCAACGGGCCCGTCTGCAACGGGTGCGGGCAACGCGTGGGGGCAGCAGCAGGGCTGGGGCTGGGACGAGGACGATGAGCAGGACGCGCAGGAGGCTGGGGACTCGCAGGAAGCCGACGGGTGGGACGGCGCCGCGCCGGAGCAAGCCGAGCAGGCGGCGGCAGCGGCTGCAGCGCCGGCGACCTCCGGTGCTGTGGACCTTGCAGACCTGTTGGGAGGCTGGGGCCAGGAGGAGGAGGGCATGGCGCCCACAGCCTCCGGCCCGGAGGGACCCGCACCCGTGGCGGCGGTGGCAGCCAACGACGACCTGCTGTCTCCACAACCGCCACAGGGCGCCCAGCCCGCGACGGCAGCGGCAGCGGCAGCGGCAGGGCGGCACGTGGACCTCCCAGGCAGCATGGGGCAGGACGCTGCGGGCGTGGAGGGGGGCGCCATCGCCCTGCAGGCAGCCCATGACACGGCCGGGCTCCATCCAGGGGCAGTGGTGCCAGGCATTGACGGCGGCATGCCGCGTTCGTCGCAGCCGGCGGAGGCGGAGGCGTCGCCGGCGCGGTCGGTCTTCTTTGACCCTCTCGCCGGGCTGGAGGTGGCGGCGGGAACGCCGGGCAGCGCGATACGGCAGTCTTGTAGCGGGGAGGTCACGGATGGCCTGCTGTAGGGTGGCGCCGTGTTGAATGGAGTGGAGCGGAGTGAAGCGGAGTGGAGAGGTGCAGGTTCACAGTTGAAGTAGCAAGGCAGGGTATCCAGTAAGTTGGCGCGGGCAGACGCGTAGCGGTACTCGGGCGAGGGGTTAGTGAGGAGCAGCAACGGGCGCGGTCGGTGCAAACCGCTAGGACGCCTTCAAAGTTGGGAGCCGCTGAACACAAAGCAAGTTGCGAGCAGCGCCTTCAACAAGCCGTGTTGTCAAATTGCCGGATTCAAAAAAAATGTGTACGGCTCGTACACCGTCGCCATCGCTAAGGGCTTCCAGGCAAGCTTGACATCCAGTCTTTGCCGCCCACATAGCTCGTATAGCTGTATCATATAGACGCAGCGACGGCGCGGACGAGCTCAAGCGTTGCGAGGCTTCAGTGTTCACCAAACGGCCAAAAACAGTTTCGCCCGTTGCGCCAGTCGTTTGCCCCACAACCTCCTCACAGCACTCTTTCACACAGTCGGGAATATGTTTGCCTGCTTCGGATTTGCTGGCGAGAGCTCGCACACGGCGCTCAAGCCATCGGTAAGCACGTTGCAATCATTACAGTAGCCGACTGCCTTCAATGAGGCGGTTCAGGACACCGCAAGTACAATTATCCAGAAGAATGCGTGTTCGTGGTCGGTGGCAGCGCTGGTGTGCGCTACAGCAGGTTCAGTTTGGTCGCGGGGTCATGTCCGCCATGTGCGCTCCTCACGGTCTCCGTCTGCAACTCCTCTCTTTGCCCGTGCCACAGCCGAGCACACAAGCCACCACCAAGTGGTACAAGCGCTCTTGGAAATCGAAGAAGGGTGAGTCCCGGCCTCCCGGGGAGGTCCCGGCACACAAGGAAGGGGGGGTTACTGGTTGCAGCCAGCGGGGACCAGCCAGCGGGCAACAATCAGCCTACGTGTGCTCACTTCTGGATGCCATCTGGAGTCTGGACCGAAGGTTGCCTTACTGAACTTGTGCCCCTCACTCCCTCCCCTGTCCGTGCCTGTTGACTATCTTGACTTGCAGCTCGTGCAGCAGCGAAGGCGGCCCGGGCCGCAGGACTCCCGCAGCCGGTGGGGGAGGGCGTCATTGGCGCCTGTGCCGGGGACCCGGCGGCCACCCACCTCCAGGACCCCCACCAGCCCATGGCCATCCGAGGATCGCTCGAGCACAATCAGCTGTCGGAGCGGCAACTAAAGAAGGCGCGTAGGGCCGAGAAGGCTAGGGAGCGGCTCGAGGAGAAGGCGGCGTTCCAAGCGAATATGTAATAACGTGCTGAAGGCTCATCGCAAGACAGGGGCCGCGTCGGGGTCATCCTCTGCGGCAGTGGTTTGAGCAGCTGGTTTCGTGGTTGTAGTCTAAATTTTCGGCATGCGCCGGCAGTGATACACTGTGGAGTTGTTCACGTGAGTCGGTGCATGCCGTACGTGTCGAGCGGCAGATGCGGCATGTGTACAGCGTCTTGTGCCATGTCGTACACAAGCAGGCTGATTTAGCGACATGTATTTGGTAGCATTAGAACACTTTCTGCATGCCAACACACCGCCACACACGTCGATTGAAAGTAACGGCCACGTGGTGGGGGTCAACATTGTATGATGTGGCGAGACGAGGCACCATCACTTGAATCTTGGGACCTCGTTCCTTAGACATGTAGAGGGCCCATAGAGCGCAACAGGTCTTCGATGTGTGACCCTTGATAACATTGATAACATTGACGCGGGCGACTAGGACTGGACTTCATGTTGTGAGCTCTGAGCAGGGATGCGAGCCGGTCTGTCATGGGCTTGGGCCCAAGCCGTGGCAGCGACGGCACGCTGGCAAGCGTATGGACCGCGTGTTATTTAATTGGTTAGCAAGCCTTGATGTGGATAAGTTGCTTTTTGCCGTTCAGCCGAGTCCTCAGAACCCACGCGCCGCCAAGTAGGGGGTGGCGCCACTGGCGCCGTGGGGTGGCGCCGAGGGTTTTGGCGCCCATGCACGGTACACGCTGGTGTCGACCGCATTTTGCCCGACTAATGCTACATTAGGCATTCCATATCATAGACAGGCCTGTTACAAGCAAGCAAGAGCCAGGAAACTCTCTTTCGGAGCTTTCATCGCACAATAGTGGCATTTCCTAAAAGCGAATGTGAAACACGAGCTGAAATCTTTATCCTTGAAACCATAACATGCACGGGCGCAAGCGAGACCAGTATGGGCAACCCGGCTTTATCACTGTCCCGCTGCTCGCCCATCAGGCGGGCAGGTCGGGGACTGCAGGCACGATACCGCGAGAGCATCCTGCGCTCATAACGGGGCCGCATGGAGGGCGGCGCATCAACGGCCCTACCTCGCCGGTGCGGGAACGCGCGACACGATTTCCTTCCGGCACCCGCGCCCGCCCAGCCGGAGCGCCCATGGGCGTAAGCGCCCTGGGCGGCCCCGGACGCCAGCGGTAAGTTGCTGCGACGCACGCGGCCCAGACACAACAGCCCCGCTCACCACCACCAGCTACCACTAGCCACCACCACCACCATTATCACCACCACCAGCTACCACCACCACCACCACCACCACCACCACCACCACCACCACCACCACCACCACCACCACCACCACCACCACCACCACCACCACCACCACCACCACCACCACCACCACCACCACGACCACCACCACCACCACCACCACCACCACCACCACCACCACCACCACCACCACCACCACCACCACCACCACCGCCGCCGCCATCACCACCACCACCACCACCACCACCACCACCACCTCCCAAACGCAGAGACAAGTTCGTGGCGCTGCCGGAGGAGGAGGACGACTCGCTGCCGCTGGTGGAGGAGCCGGCGGACCCGGTGCTGCCCATCCCCTCGCCCGACGACGCGGGGCTGGGCGCGCTGGCGGGCTCGTTGTCGGCGTCGGGCGGGCACCGGCTGTTTGAGGACCTGCCGCGGGACATCGCAATGGACAGCGCCTGGCGCGGCCGCATCACGTGAGGAGGGGGGTTGCAGTCAGGGAGGGGGGCGGCGGCGGGGTTGCGAGGATGGTTGCAGAGCGGGGGGCGGCGGGGAGGTGGGGAGTGAACGCCAGCTCGAGTTCAGACCAAGGGGGGAAAGCAGGCGGCGGGGGACGGGGCCGGCGGGGCAGGGGGGCGACGAGGGAAGGGGCCCGGCAGGAAGAGGTGGGGGGGGGGGTTGCAAGGATATGGAAAAGCGGTACAGGATGCACTGAAGACTGCGTCTTGAAGTTCGGTTGGGTACGTTACCGATGGGAGCAGCCGTCCGGGCGGCCGCGGTCCAGCTCGCTGTGCCTCCGTGCAGGGGGGGGGGGGGCGCGACGGGGGAGGGGCGGCGGGAGAGAGGGGCGGTGGGGGAGCGGGGCGGCGGGGAACGACGGGCAGACGGGCGGTCGGGGTTGGCGCCGGCACGAGGGGCCCGCAAAGCAACCCGCAAACACGCAAACACACAAACACGCCAACACACAAACACGCCAACGCGCCTGCACTCAGGTTCTACTGCGTGGCAGAGAGCTTCGACCGCAAGAAGCTGGAGGAGCTGCTGAAGCTGACCTACCCGCCCGGCACGGTGCGTTGCGCTGGCTGGCTGGCTGGCTGGCTGGCGGTGTGCGGTGCGGTGCGGTGCGCTGCTGATGGTGGAGGCTGTTCGCGCGGGGGCATGGCGATGCTGATGTCTTCGTGTCGCGCCGCCTGCTGCACACATCCCGCACCTGTGTGTACACCTGCAACCGCCATGTCGCGCGGCGCCCCGCATCCCACACCCCGCACCCCCGGTGCACCGCCTTTCCATCCATCCTTGCAACCCCCTGCTGTACCACCTCGCCACCCATCCTTGCACCCCCCGCACCTCCTCCCTCCCCTTCCGCAGGTGCGCTCCTTCCCCGACGTGTTCTATGTGGAGTACATCAAGGGCGCGGAGGGGCAGCCGGGGGGTGACGTGTTCTTCTTCGACTACGGCGTGGTGGCCACCTGGGGTGAGGCGGGGCGGAGGCAGGAGGCGATGGAGGCAGGGGGCAGGGGGCAGGGGGCGGAGTGGTGGCCACATGGGGTGAGCGGCGTGCAGGCGGCAGGGGGAGGTGGAGGCAGGGGCCAGGCAGGGGGCGGAGTGATGGCCATTTGGGGTGAGCGGCCGTGGAGGCAGGGGCCCGGGGCCGAAGTAGGGGCCACCTGGGGTGAGCGGCGTGCAGGGGGTGGACCAGACAGGAGGGCGGGCGCGCGTGCGTTGTAGCTGTACCGGTATTCTCATGGGCCGTGGGGTGGAGGGCTTTGTGTGGCGCTCGCGGGAGTATCGTAATGTTGGTCCGCTGGGCAGCGGCCTCCCCCTGCCTGCTTGCCTGCCTGTGGGGCTTTCTTTCTTGACCGCGTCTGTGGCGTCGCGGGCAAGCCCCGCCTGTGGCACAGAACCTAACATCACACGACATGACACAACAAAACACAACGCAGGCATGACCAAGGCGCAGGAGATGACCATCGTGCGCGGCATCGCCACTCAGTGCATGGAGACGCCGCTGCCGGAGCAGTGGACCGAGGTGGTGAGCCGCCGTCGGCCCGGGGGTGGTGGCCAGCCGCGTGTGCCCGCCAAGGGCGTTGGGGGTGGGCAGGGACGTGGGTGCGCGGGCGCGTGGGCGAATCCATTTTTAACTTCCGCGTGTGTGTGCGGTGTGCTGAAGCGTCACCAACTCATACAATGCCTGCGTTTTGCATGCCACGGCTATTCATCTCGCGCCACAGGATGAGTTCCAATTTTGCTTCGGGCACGAGAAGCAGCAGCACGTGCAGAACGACACCGTCACGCTGCACCGGCGGTACGCGCAGGACTACAAGGTACGTGTGGGGAGCGAGGGGTTCCGGTCTGGGCGCGCGGTGGGCAAGCGCGTCGAGGCCCTGGACAGTTAGTGTCCGCAAGGTCCTGCGCTCGCGCACCCCAACTGCCATAAGCCCCAACCTTTCCTTGCACACACGATACGGTACACACACATGCTTACACACAAACCCTTTACGCTTTCCCTTGCCTGTTGTCCTCCCTTACACACACGCGCGCACAGATGAAGCTGGCCATCAGCTACGCGCTGGCGCAGTCCACAAAGCTGTCCGTGTACGAGAAGCGCGTGACGGACATCGTGCTGGAGACCAAGAACCTGCCCGAGGTGCGCGCGTGCGCATGCACGTGTGCGTGCGCATGCCGTGTCGTGAGCGCGTCCTCGGCTGGGCGGCGGCCAGGTTTAGCACCGTTCATCCGTTGGCGAACCCACCTCGCACCTGCGCGCTGCGCCACTCGAACATTCGATCATACTACCTCTACTATCCGGCAACTGACGTTTCATTCGCCGACTGGTCGCCGCGGCGGCAGGCGCTGGCCGAGCATGGCGAGGTGACCATCAGCGGCCACGACATCGCCAAGCTGATCGGCAAGGTGTTCCTGCAGAAGAGCGCCGTCAACCTGCTGGGCAGCGTGCTGGGCACGCCCGAGTTCTTCTGGCACGCGCCCGACTCATTCCAGGTGGGCGGGTGTCGGGCGTGGGAAGGAGGAGGAAGAGGGGAGGCAGGCTGCACCAGCAGCGGCGCACATGCGCGCACGCGCACACAGACAAAGACTCTCATCTTCTTCTCGAGCCAAGAGGCACTCGCACGCACTCTCTCAGCCTGCCCGCGCAGCTCTTGCCGTTTCACCTCCCCTGCTCCCCTCCTCCCTGCGCCCACTCCCGTCTTGCGCTGCCTCGAACCTGGCCAACCTCCCGCTCTTCTCCCCTCTGCCACGCCCCGCCGCCCACCCCCAACCCCCACCCCGTCATCCCGTCTTGATTAATCATGCATGGACCCCCCTTGGGCTGGTGTTCACAACCCCCTCCCTCCTCCTTGCAACCCCCCGGGCAGGCGCTGTACACTCGCGTCACCGAGTACCTGGAGCTGGACAGCCGCGTGGAGCTGCTCAACAGCCGCTTCGCCGTGCTGCAGGTGGGCGCGTGTGTGGGAGGCCCAGAGCTGCACACAGTCTGTGTGGGGAGGTGGTATGGGTGGACGGGGGAGGCTGGAGGGGAGGGGCGGAACCTGAGCCTCCGCGTGGTCCGGGTGGAGTGGTTGGAAGGAGCGATTTCACTCCCGCTTACCGTATCCACGTGCGCATGATGACGCTGCTTTGCCTTGCCCGTATGTGTACGCCGTTGGCGCTGGCTGCCGGGTGTGATGCCTGGGCCTTCCAAGTCGCAGCCCCCTGTCCTGTGCGCACCCGGGCCCCATGCCGTCTCACGCGTTGCACCGCAATGCCATCAACCAACCAACCAACCAACCAATCAATCTACAGGAGATGCTGGACATGCTGCGCGACCACCAGAACAACTACCACAGCGTACGGCTGGAGTGGATCGTGATCTGGCTCATCGTCGTGGAGGTAGGCCCGTGGGCCGTTCCGGCGTGTCAGCTGGGTCAGCTGGGTCGGACTCGGACTCGGGCGGACTTGCGTTGACTATTATTTAGGTCGGGCCACACCGCTCGGGATGGGCTGTCAAGCCGCCCGTGACGATCGCTGCTGCATCCCTGGACCCTGACATGGTTGTGATGTGTGCGGTGAGCCGTCAATGGGGCACCTGGCGCTGACGTCGTGCCTCGTTGTGTCTGCCCTGCAGGTGGTGGTCGGGCTGTTCGAGCTGCTTGGGCTGTTCGGCGTGGTGGGCAAGCAGCCCGAGTAGAGGGAGGCGAAGGAGGTAGCGAAGGAGGTAGCGAAGGAGGTAGCGAAGGAGGTAGCAGGAAGTTGGTGGGGACATGGAGGCCAGGAGGAGGCAGGACAGCTGTTGCTACACAACGAGGAAGGCGTTGCACGAGACGAGGAAGCGAGGGGCGAGGAGCAAGGCGGGCGATGTCAGCGTTTGTGCGTGTGGCGTGCCGTTTCATGGATTTGATCGCGCCTCGCTCTCCCCGGGCGGCCTGTCGGCTGCCGCATCCAGCGAGCGCTGGGCGTTGTGCGGGGCGTTGACGCTTGAGAGTGACATTGCCTGGCAGCGGGACAGGGGCATAGTCGGACGAACATAAACTCACCTTTAGTCTGCGTACTCAAGATCGCTTATGAATGCGAGGTTACAAGAAGGGGACAGTGTAAACACCATCACGGCTACGAGGGAAGCCACCATTCCGAGGAACGCAGCAAACCGCAACCCCCGCTTGGCTGCCAACCCAACTCACAGCTGCGTAGGCGCGTCGAAGCTAAGCCGCAGCCCGCCAAAGCCACACCAAACAGCAGCATCACAAAGCACACGGCTCATAAGGCACCGCAAAGTCTTCCACCAAGCCCGAAGGCGCAACACAGGGCAGCGCCCCAAACAGCAAGCAAACTGGTGTGCCTGTGGCACGATCTGGTCCCAGCCCGAAGGC
This sequence comes from Chlamydomonas incerta, assembly GCA_016834605.1. Lineage (NCBI taxonomy): Eukaryota > Viridiplantae > Chlorophyta > Chlorophyceae > Chlamydomonadales > Chlamydomonadaceae > Chlamydomonas > Chlamydomonas incerta. The sequence continues at coordinate 792,638 of JAEHOC010000015.1, forward strand.
TCAACACGGGGCAGCGCCCCAAACTGCAGGTCTGTGTGCCTGGGGCACGGTCTGGGCCTAGCCCGAAGGCTCAACACGGGGCAGCGCCCCAAACCGCTGTCTGATAACGCAGCACAGGGAAGCGCCCCGAACAAGCAGGCAACACCGGCAACCAGTCCAACCGGGGCCAGGAGCCCCGCCCGCAGCACCCAACACCGGGCCAAGCGTTAACAGCCAGGGTGCAAGCGTCCAGGCACGAGCGCGCCGAACCAAATGCAAGGCACCGCAACATTGGAAACCAGCCACGAAGGCCCGTCAACGGGGCAGCGCCCCAACTGCAAGTGCCAATGGCACAGTCTGGTCCGGGCCCGAAGGCCCAACACGGGGCAGCGCCCCACATCACACTGAGGCAGCCACCCACCCACCAGCACACCACCACGCCACTCGACGGGCACCCCGCCCTCCACCCGCCCCCCCAACGACCCAAGCCGACCTCACAGCTAACCCCGCCCGCGCTCGGAGGCGGACAAACCCGACAGCAACCCGGGCCCCCGGGCAACGGCCCGAGCCCTCAAAACGACACCCGGGACACCCTACTGCCGATAGCCGACGCGCCTTCCGGTCCGCTAAGGACCAGCATGCTGACGAAACGGCCGGGGCTAGAGACTGCAGAACCGTAAGGCCGCAGGCAGAGACGACGGCGGGCCAAGCGCCACGAGGAAAGACGCCGAGAAGCACACCGGAACTGCCATCACCACTTGTGCCGGGCCACGAGCGACCACCAGGGCCATCCGCAACCTGCGCACACAGAAGCCGCAGAAAGCACTACAAAGAAGAACCCGCGCGACCGGCCGCCCACGCGGACCCGACCGCCATGAAACTTCGAGGCGAAGCCTGGGCGCGGAGCGACGCTCTGACACCCAACCAGTCTGAACCAAGTCTGGAAGCACGTCTGAACCAGGTCTGGAGCCCGTAACAGGCTGAAAAAATTTTGCAACGAAAGCCAAGGTCGACAACTAAAAAGTTGTGCGCCCCCACGCGAGCCAAGGCTCGCGGGCTAGGGGTTGAGCCCTAGAGGCACTTGTTATGTTAGCATGGACTATAGAGTCGGCTTATGCCCGGCCGGAATAATAACTGGGTCACGGACCCACGGCTGCCGGTGACCCAGCACCGGTCGACCGGCACGCTGCGGCACCCAGCACCGGTCGACCTAGCTGTCCCAGCACCGGTCGACCGGCAATGCCTGGGGGGAGCGTGGGGGAGTGAGACGTACCCGCGCCCACCCTGGGTACGGACAGTGTCGGCTCATAAGAGTGTAAGCGGACTCCGTATACCGTATTCGTAGGGGCGGGCCGACTGGCTTGCTACGTGCTTATAATTGATAATACCCCTCTTCCACGCGCCAGCCTGAGCACAGGCGTTTGAGCACGTCGCTGGCCTGCGCTGGCCTGCGCGGTCGAACCCGCCAGGCGAGTCCACCCGGGCGAGTCCACCCGGGTCACCAGCACAGCAATGTTACACATACTTAGAGCGCAACGGCGAACACAACGCGACCGCTGAACGGGCAATTCACACACTTAGGCCATGCCTGGTTATGAGTAACCTGGAGTTAACCTGCATGGAATTCTGCTGCTCCAGAATTATGGCCTCCCATAACATAAAGCACATTTTGTAAACTGTGTTTTGTGCATGTAATCTGCAACTAAGCTGCTGCGTGCACCTGTGAAGCAAAGCCGACCGCGCAAATGGGCATCTTCAGCTGCTTCGGCGGGCCAGCAGCGCCAAAGGGCGCAGCCACAAAACACAAACATGTGAGAATTACATGTGTGGCGTAGAACTGTCCTTGATTGCGGCTGGAGCGCGGCGCTGGCGATGCAAGCTAGAGCAAAACTCGTGACTCCGGGCCTGAAGGTTGCGCTTACAGCGCGTCTGTATAATCTGTGCATGCTCCATACAGAAAATCCTGGGTTGAATTGAGGTACCACAGGGGTAGGAGGGACGAATCAATGGATGGTTGTGACGTAACTCTCGCCCCGCGCTCGCGCAGACAAACTCGTCGCCTCTATATGAAGCTTCGTCCTCTTCACAAAGTGGGTGGATGGGACACGGGCTCCTGCGTAACGGTAGATTGTATTGCTGGCACTGTACTGCACCCTCGCACGCCACGCACAACCGGGGTTGCCTTTGCGCGTGATTCATGTAAACCACCCCCATTCCTACTATCAACTTACTTACTCTCTTACAGTTCCACACAAAGATACGCTCGTGAGCCGGACCGCTACGCCCGGGAACCTGGAGGCATCCAAGGAAACATCTGAGCAATTGTTCACCCAGTTCCAAACCCAGCTCTCCGCGCCGCTTCTGACCGCCGGCAGCGCGTCCAGCCCGCTCTCCGCCAATGTACCCAGCTACATCTCTGCTCCAGGAGGAGCAATCTCCGTTCCCAGCGGCAACGATGGGAAGGCACTGTCAGAGCTGTCCGTCAAGCGCAGCATGTCAGGCGCCGCCGGCGCCGTCGCCCCCCCCACACCTGATGGAAGTGGCTCTTGCTGCAGCACGCCCTGCAGCAGCCGGCCCCCTGCTGGTGCCTCCTCGCCCAGCACAGAGCTCGGTTTTGGCGGTGGATACAACAGCAGCTACGCAGCCAACGCAGCCGCCTCGCCCAACGCCGCCGCCAGCCGCAGTTCGCCCAAGGCCGGCAGCAGTGGCGGTGGCGAGGCAGCGCCCAACCTTGCGCCCAACCAGCACCCCTCCAGCTCGCGCAGCCTGCACCACCAGACCAGCGGCCAGCAGCGGCCCGGCCAGTCCACCAATCGCGCCGACAAGCAGCAGCCACATCCCCACCATCCCCACCACCACCACAACAACAACAGCCACACCGCCCACCACCATCACATCCACTCTTGCAGCAGCCACGGGTACGTCGCCAGCGCCGTCACGGCCGCAGGCGGCGGCTGCGGCGGCGTAGACGCGACTGCGGCGATGCTGCTTGCCACTGGCCGCGTCAACATGGCGGCCGCCCACATGGAGCGTGTGCGCCGCCAACCCGGCGCCTCCTCCGACACAGAGGGCTACCAGTCGGAGCACCACGGCCACAGCCCCGGCCCCGGCCACCACAGCCGCCACCACGACACGCGAGGTGGCCCACACGGGCATGGGCATGGGAACGGGCACGGCTACAGCGACAGTGACGGCGGGCAGCGCGGGCACCACCACCGTGGCCACCACCACAGCCCCGACCACGAGCACCACAGCAAGCGCAACCACCACGACCACCACCACCACGGGAGCATGCCGCGCCAGGCCAGCCCCGGGCATGGTCCAGTGCCCGTATCATGTAGATGGCTTTGGGCCCCCGGCGTCTACACAGCGTAGGTGACCCCTCCCGCGTCATCTACACCTCGAAAAATTTTCCTAGGGGCACGCCCCCAAAACCCCCAAACCATCTACGCTCCCTGTCTAAAAGACCGCCAAACCCGCCCAAACCGTCTACGCTCCGTAGATGCCGAAACCCAAACCCAAAAATGTTTCTCCGCCTTCGGCGGATTTTGGGCAAATTTCTACAGCGTAGATGGAAGATACGAGCACTGGCATGGTCACGACCAGGCGGGACCCCACGGCACGCGTGGCCACTGCAATGACGGCGACCTCCAGCACGGCCAGAGCGCCCGCGGCACCGAACAACACTGTAACAGCCCTGGCCACGGGCATGGACACAGTCGCGACCGTCACCACGGCGCCGACCATTGCAGCGATGGCCGCCATAGTCACAGCCACAGCAAGCACGGCCACGCAGGTCACCACCGTGAGGACGAGGAGGAGGGCGAGCGCCACAGCCACCATCGCCGAACGCCGGGCGGCGGCCGACAGCGGCGCGTGTCAGTGGGGGAGGCACAGCTGCGCGGCAGGGCCGACAGTGTGCTGGAGCAGGTCCGGAACGCGCAGAACAGCCCGGTCATCTAGGCAGCTCCGGCGCCGCGAGCGCTTGCTTCGCACGTGGCAATCAGGAGTGGGTATGTGCGTAAAGTGGCCTTGAGGACCTGGGCGTGACTGGGCTGAGGAATGCCGAATGCGGTGGCGCGGGGGTCCAGCAGTGGTTGTGTTGAGTTCGGAGGATGTGCGTTGGATTAAGTTGGCAAAATGATTTGATTGGCGGTAGGCGCGCGCCTGCCGTGCCTGCCCTGGCAGAGTGTCAGGCTTTTGTTGGGTGGAACACTAAACGATGCGTGCAAGGTCATGCTATAGGCTCATAGCACTGATCAAGTAGGCGAATGATGATTGGGAATTCATACCGTAAACGCATGCGGTGGCCGGTGGGTGGCGGTAGGAACAGGACAAGGGCGAGAGTTGGCATGTCCCGGTATGCGGTGGCCGGTGGGTGTGGGAATGCTGCAGTTCAGCGGAAATGTGCTTACACGCCACATCCACATTACATTCCATGCATCTAGATGCACTTCTCCAGACTCACGCGCACGCCATGATAAAAGCCGTGATGCACAGGGGAGGGGGTTGTGAAACGTGGCGTCTTGCAAAAGCAATGGCTGGCTACGCTTTTGGATCTCAGAAATACGGATTCTGTCGGCTTCATTCCATGTAACGCGTGACGTGAACAACTGCTGGCTGCTGGCCGCGCAACCATCGATAGCAGGGACCCACAGGAATCTGAAACTTGCAAGCAGAGATGAGAGTAGAGAGCCCCATGCTACCAGTTAGAGGGCTATACGCGACAAGTCCGCGTGACGTATGACTCAGCGAGAAAGTGTGCGAACGCCGGCCCCGTTCCATCTCTGCTCAGCGCTATGGCACCCATGCCTGCAATCGTGCGGCTGACGGACACACGGACGCACGCCTTCCCTACGACTGTACTGCCACGCATCGTACCCCAGTACGCAAGCAAACACACACCTGGCAGCGACCTGTCAAGAATCGCACCGCGAATACAAGCGCAGTGCTGCGAGTTGGACCCTCCACAACGCGCGATAGCCACACGTGTAGCCGTTCTGCCGCCGGTTTGTCCTGCCTGCCTGCGGACTCCTCTAGATTCCATGTGCCCGTCAAGTTTGCCCACGGTGCACGGGGGATACCGCAGTGTTAACTCGCACCTCCTACGTGCTCTAGTCAGCTTCCACATATGTATTACAGTCCGCAATCCTGCCAAGTGTGAATACCGTACCGGTATGCTATCTGCTCAGTTCGATAATGAATGCATGGACATTGCTGTCATCACGGCATCTACCTGCATAACAGCCGGTAGTGCGGAGCAAACGCGATCGGCCCTATCACACCTGCACCACCCACACGTTGCTCAGCCGCAAAAGGCACTTCTACTTCTAGCGATGGCAGCGGCTACTGGGTCTCTAGCCGCCACAACCTGCATCCCGTACACGACCACCAAACCTCATCATGCGCACGCACCGGCCAAGCCCTGCTGCTCCTTCATCCACCCACACAAGGTCCCTTGTGCACATCGAGGCACTGCGCCCCACAGCCGCCTGCACTGCGCTTGGGGGCGCCAGGTGCTATACCGCCACGTTGTACGACATCCGCCGCTGCCGGCCCCGGCCCGAGTTGCCGCCCGCACCCTGCGCGTCGGCAGCCGCCGTGGCAGCAGCTGCTGCCGCTGCGATCGCCGCCTGAGCATCCTTGCTCATCGCCACACTTGCAGTCCGGCGCACCATACCGAACGCGGCATCCGCATTCAAGTGCGACCTGCCGCCGCCGCCGCCGCCGCCGCCGCCGCTGTTCCCGCCCTCCGCCCGAGACATGGTGCCGAGGTTCTGCAGCTGCCTGTTGTGGGGACTGCCGTAGCCATAGCCCTGCTGCGGGTGCGCGTACCGCCCGTGCCCGTACGCCTCCGTACACGAGCTGCGCCGCATCTTGCGCCCCGGCACGCCAGGGCCCGGCGACCCGCCCGGCATCTGCGCCATCATCATCTGCTGCTGGTAAGCAAAGTGCTGCGGCCCGCTACCCGCGGCCCCGCCGCCTCCGCCCCCGCCGGGCCCGACGTTCGCCACGCCAGCGCCGCCGGCCTCAGAGGCGCGCTGCCGCGCCCTGCGGTAGGCGGCGGCGTTCACCAGCCCCAGCGACAGCAGCGTCTGGATGCCGGGGTCCTCCGCGCCAGGCGCCAGCCCGCCGCTGGGAATGGACGGCAGCGGGTTCTGCAGCAGCGCCGCCACCTGGTTGGCGGCGGCCGTCGCCACTGCCTCCAGATGTGCGCCGCTGCTCGGCCGCGGCTGCAGCGCCTCCCCGCCGCGCCGCCGCGCCGAGTTGGGCCCGGGCGGCGGCCGGCTGGTGAAGCTCGCCTTGCTCGGCCTGACCCCACCCAGGCCGGCGTAGGAGGGGCCCGACTCCGACGGCCGCCCGTCCGTGTCTGTGTCCTCACTGCACGTGACCACGCCGCTGGGATGGCCCTGGGGCCGGCCGGCGTGGTGCGTGAAGGACAGGTGGTGGGCGGCGCCCGGCCTTGGGTGGTCGCCGGGGCCAGCCGTGCCCGGGTCGGCGGGCGCGCCGTATGCGCTGTCCGAAGGTGGGACGCTGCTGCTGACAGAGCCGGAGGGCGCCAGGCGCAGGGAAGCCAGGAGCGCGGGGTCAAAGCGAAAGGCGGAGGCGTCGCGCTGCGCAGGTGCCGCCGCCGGTGCCCCCGACGCAACCGGCTGCAGCTGTCCGGGCGCCCGGGGCCCATGTGGCATGGAGGCAGAGAACGGCAGGGCGGCGCCCCGCACGCCAGGAGACGGTAGCGGGACGCTGGTGCCGGCTGGCAGCGGCGGCCCGCCGGCCGGGGCGCCGCTGCCGCTGCTGCGGTCGCCCAGTCTGGACAGCCGCGCACCGGCCATGTCAGGCACTGCGTCACTCTCCTCGCCACCAGAGGCGCCCTCGACCCCACCGCTGCGGCTGCCGCCTGGCGCCAGCCATGGCACCTCCCGGCTGCTGGGAGTGCCGGGCCCCCGGCCCGGCCCCGGCCCCGCGTCCGTTAGCGCCGCCGCCGCCGCCGCGGCCGCGGCCGGGCCCGCGAACCCGAGCCGCGATAAGCCGCTCCCCACCGGCGGCTTTGAGCCGGCGGCTGCCACGCCATCTGGTGCGCCCGCGGTGTAGCTGGCATTGCGGCTGCGTACCGTGGACGTTGAAGAGGCGCTGTCGCCAGCGGCGCTATCCAGAGCCATTGGAGGCGGCGGCGGCGCGATTGCGGTGTCCTCACCAGCCTCGCCCATTTGCGCCGCCGTCAGCGGCAGAGCCACGCCGTCGTCAACGCCAGCGTTTGAGCTGCGCCGGCTGGCGGCGCCCCCGCCGCGCCGTAGGTTGCTGGCAGAGCCCCGCCGCCGCGGTACGTTTGGCCCCTGACGGCGGGACGACGACGAGGGACGAGACGCGGTGGGGGCTGTTGCGGCACTGGCTGCTGCTGCGTTGGCGTCTGAGGCGGCCGCTGATGGCGACAGCTGGGCGGAATGCGTTTGAACAGAGCCGTTGGACAGAGGGCCTTCCGCTGCTAAAGGAAATGCGGGCGCGTCCTCTGCAGCGCCACTATTCGCAACCGCTGCAAGATTGTGGCTGCCATTGCCTGTACGCGGTGGTCATCACAGGCGCCGGAATGCCAGTCAGGCCGCAGGCGTGGGGTTGCGCTGTTCGCTCGTGCGGGATCAACTTCCGCTGCATCGAAGCCGCCCCGTCGCCCAATGCCTAAGACGACTCCCGCCAATCCGCACGCGTTAATACCCACCGTCCTGAGGCCGCACGACGCCACCCGGCTTGGATGATGGCTGGGATGTTGCCGCTGATGAGGCCGCAGTCGCGAATGCCTGTACAATTGCCGTCATAACGTTATTACTCCTGTACCACACACTCCTGTGAAAGAAGGCCAGGGCCACGCGGCCGGGTATAATTTAAGAAACCAATCGACCCGTGTTTAATACCTTGACGGTGCCCTCGCCCGCGGATGGCGGAGCAGCATTATGTTTGGCTCCAAGCTGCCGCTTCCCCGCCTCCGGCGAGGAAAGACACGAGCCCATTCGGCCGTGCGACTAGTCTTGCTCGCTAAAACATTGGCACATAGTGATGCAATCTAACAAATCAACCAAAAGGCTGTCAAGCACCCAGGCTAAAACGTATACGCAGCGACCGGCGCTGGAAAGAAACTGTGCGGAAGGAGGTCAAGGTCTCGCGGCCGGACATAGTTCGTGTCTGGTGGATATTATAATTGTATGCGAAGGGGATTGTATAAGCACCTAGCGGGTACTAACTACGCACATGGCGAGGGTATCCGCACACGCGAGGTGTCATGCAGCTTCCCCACGACACTTGGTGCCCCGCCGCCCGCCATTCTGAAGGCCAGGAGCAGCGTGACGGATGAACTTGCGAGTGTAAATTGTGGGCATCGGCGGGGCGAGGGGGCTTTCGAACGCGGGGAGCCGACGATTGGGTCCAGGGGTAAACTCCGTGTGCCGGTATTCCCCCCCACGTTCCATGGTCGGGGCGGCCTGAGGCCAAGGGCACACTGACGTCTGACGCACTCCGCATTGCATTCCACGCCGTCCCATTTGCTCTCGATGCCCCCTCTGCGCGTCCTTGGCCGTGCTCCCGCACGCCCGCCGCCGCTGCGACACTGCGCCTCGCTTAGGTGACGGGTAAAGTGGTAAACACCATAGTGTTCACACGCATTCACGGTAGACTATGCAGCATTGAGCAGCACGGGGCGCCGCTTGGGTCACCCACCACCTGTCCGGCCCAACCATGTTTGCACAAGGCCACCGCATCCTGAACGCCTCGTGCGCTACCTTCCTTGCAGCTCAGGATTACAGCACTACCGAGTCCATCCAAGTAAACTGCTTCAGTACCCGGCTGACTTGTTTGCGACCCGGAGCAGCGGCTGCCCGGCCAGCAGGCGCTGGTAGTTCTCTGCGATCTGTGCGACGGCATTCTGCAATGGGCACACATACACATAACCACATGCGAAATGTGGTACGCCGGCAGTCAGGGCGGCAGTCAGAGCGGCAGTCAGAGCGGCAGTCAGGGCGGCAGTCAGGGCGGCAGTTAGGGCGGCAGTCAGGGCGGCGATCGGGGCGGCAGTCAGGGCGCCGGCAGCCAGGGCGGCAAGCGGGCAGTGCAGAGCCTAAAGACCAGCGTAGCGCCAGTGGCAGCCGCGGGGCAATCCGCACCGCCTTTTCCGGAAAGCGGAAGCGACCCTTACGAGGTTTGGGCCCGCACGCAACTAGTGGGCTCACCGGCACGTCCGTGATTGATGACACGTGCGGCGTGATCCGCACTTTGGGGTGGGCCCACAGAGGCGAGTCCGCCGGCAGGGGCTCCGTCGCGAACACATCCAATACGGCACCCGCCACGTGGCCTGCAATGCACGGTGGAAGTGGCAGGAGGCAGCGCGGCCAGGAGCGTGGGTTGGGCAGAGTCGCGGAGACGCCCCGGTGCCAATCCCCCACAGGTTGAGGCCACACCTGCTCCGCGCGCTGGCCAGGAATGATTTCTCTGGGTTCACTCCGTCGGCTGGTTTCGGCATTGCAATGGAATCTACCGTCCACACAAGATAATGCACGTCGATTGCCGATCATCTCCAGCAAGAACGGAGAGCGCACCGCATGGCCCGCCCACGCCCCCCCTCCCTGTCTAGTTAGGTTGGTTTGGCTTGGGCTACCGGCATTCACAACCCACCTGCGTCGATGGCCGCCAGCAGCGCCGCCTCGTCCAGGTGCCTGCCTCGCGCCGCGTTGATGACGCCCGCGCCGCGAGGCAGCCAGCTCAGCAGCTGGGCGCTGAGGATGCCTGCAGGCAATGCAGCCGCGCCAAGGAGCGAGTTGGGTGCGGAGGGGCTGTGTGCGCGACTGAGCTGAGCGGCCCCGGCCGGCCGGCACCGCACCTTCCGTCTCGGGCGTGAGCGGCAGCAGGCACACCAGGATGTCGGTGCGCTCCACAAAGCTGCGCAGCGACTCCCGGCCCGAGAACATCTGTGTGGGGAGGGGTTGCAAAGATGGTACATACAAGTGTGGGGAGGGGTTGCAAAGATGGTACATACAAGTGTGGGGAGGGGTTGCAAAGATGGTACATACAAGTGTGGGGAGGGGTTGCAATGATGGTACATACAAGTGTGGGGAGGGGTTGCAAAGATGGTACGTGAAAGTGTGGGGAGGGGGGGGGTAGTTTTCTCCAATTCCCAAATCAACCATTGCCAGGGGGGGGGGGTAGTTCATTCCAGAACCCAAAGCAAGGGAGAGTGAGGGCCGAGCGAGGCGCCTGTTGCCGGCGTGGTGGGCTCGGGAGCTGATGAGGTAGCAACGAGTGGACATGAGGATTGAAGATCCGACCGCCATTGCTCGACATTACCACCCCGACAATTCCATAACGTCGGCGCCTCACCCTGGACGGATGGACGGCTACACCCCGCCCCTCCGAACGCTCTTAATCCTCCCCCCCAACAAACAAAGCACATACGCACCTGGATGTCACTGCCGCCGCGAGAGGTGCGCGCCCAGGCCGCCACGTTGTACCCGGCGGCGCGCAGCAGCGCCGCTGCCGCCTGGCCCATGACGCCGTAGCCCATGATGCCCACTCGCACCTCGCCATTGTCCCACGGCTTGAGGTTCTCTACGGTCTTGTCCCATCTGCACAAAGGCAGGGGCGCTTGGCCATCAGGGGCAGTCGTGCGCGGCAGTGCGCTAAGCAGAACCACCCCGCTGCAGACCGCTCGCCCAAACTCGGCGCGCGCGCATGGCGCATGCTGCGTGTGCACTCAGATATCATATTAAACGAAGCGCTTTCTAAAACGCGAACGTGAACGGACGTGACGCCGACGCGCGCGTGTCACGGCCGTCTTTGAAGCCTCGTAATCGATTGCTGCCCCAGCCAGGGCGCACCTCCGCTCCGCCTGGGCGCGGGCGTAGGCGTCCATCTTGCGTTGGAAGTTCACCACGGCCCACATGACCCACGTGGCCATGCGCTGCGCCATCAGTGGGTCGACCTGTCGCGGCCCCGCGGGCGGCGGGCGAGCAACGGCGGGGCGAGGAATGCGGCCTGGCAGATCGGTCTAGGCCGGGCGGAGTTTGCGGGCGGGTGCCCAACTGCCGCGCACGGCGAGTGGCCGTGCCCGCAAAGCGGCCGCGGAGGTACTTTCTTGGAACACAGCGCGACACCCGCTGTCATGCACCGCTGGTGCACGACCGCGGCGCAGCAGCGGACCACCAGCACCAGCACCAACGGCGCAAAGCGCAAGTGCGGGCCCGACCCCGACCCCGACCCCGACCCCGACCCCGACCCCGACCCCGACCCCGACCCCGACCCCGACCCCGACCCCGACCCGACCCCGACCCCGACCCCGACCCCGACCCCCCGACCCCGACCCCGACCCCGACCCCGACCCGACCCCGACCCCGACCCCGACCCCGACCCGACCCCGACCCCGACCCCGACCTGACCCCGACCCCGACCTACGATGCGCAGGATCTCCACGCCTGGCGGGATGAGCCCCGGGCGCATTGCGTGGTCCACCCCCGCGCCCAGTGAGGCGATGGCGCGCAGGCCGGGCATCTGCGGCACAGGGCGCGGGCACGGGTGCGGGCGCGAGGCCGCGACGCGGCGACGCGTGCGCGGGGCGCGTGTGCTGGCCGTTGGTGTGCGGCTAGGGCCGTGCGCGCGCGCCCCTGCGACAGCAGGCCCTGCAGACGCTGCAGACGCGGCCCCTCGGCGCCTGTGTCGACCACCCCCAGCGCCTGCCCACCTTGGCCAGGACCTCGGGTGTGAAGTTCCACCCCACCGCATACCTGCAGACGCACAGGCAGGACAAGGGGCGCGCACACGCATACGCATCAGGCCCGCCTGCTGGCGCTCATGGGCTGTGTGAGACCGTGTGTGTGCGCGCGCGTGCATGCGTGCGTGCGTGCGTGCGTGCGTGCGTGCGTGCGTGCGTGTGCACCACAACATCGCGCGCCGGCACCACACACTCCTAGTCGCGCGCACAGCCGCAAGCACAGCCGCAAACACACGGCATTTCACGAAGCGAGCCTCACTGGATGGAGGACCAGTCGCGGATATCATCAGGCCAGGCGACCGGCACTCCCGCAGCCGTGAGCTGGTCGAACCACAGCTGCTTGTTCAGCCAGTCTGGAAGGCGCAAGGCAGCATAGGACGCACCTTGTGGATGCACGGCAAGCGAGAGCTGCTGTCGTGAGGCGCACCCAACACTACTGCTGGAGCCGAAGGCGCGCCCACAGTAGCAGGATATGAGGATGCCATCAGTCAATCAGCAACAGCAGCCACTAATCATGCACATGCAGGCGTTTGCTGCTTACTGCAGTGTAGCAGCACTTGTCCCGCGGCCGCGTGCGCCCCGGACGGTACTTGGTGCGCCTGGGCAGCCGAACTCATTTGCGATAGCTGAGGCCGGCACACACCACGGCTGCAGAAGTGGACGGCCTGAGCGACGGCGCGGCGGCCACACAAGCCACGTGCGGCGCCGAGCATCGGGGCTGTGTCACTCGCCTCGCTGCTGGTGGCTCGCGAAGGAAGCCACGGGTGCGTGCGCTCAGTCGTGTCGCGTTTGTCAAATCGCGGTAGGTGAACTTTACGTACTTCAATGGTTGTATCACAAGTTGCTTTTCTAATGGCGAGGTGGTCACCAATTCGCAAACGTGCCCAAACGGCGTGCCAACCTGTGCGCCGGCCGTCCCTTGTAAACTTGTAAGAGTAGCTGCTATCAATTAAATAAATACACATGCATGCGTGTCTCGCTTGCGCGAGGTGTGGAACCAAAAAACTGCAATGCGTGATGCTAGGATCGACGTCCTGCACAATACCTTGTTGCATCTACGTGTCAGAAAGGAGTCGCATGTACAGACATTCGGTGCAAAGCCTATAAGCAAGCTTCCTCGCTGAACTTCCGAAACTTTGCAGGTTCTTCAATCGCCCGCACCTTCACCGCCAATTGGCGACCGGCCTCGCAATGCGTAACATGCTAGCTGCTGCCCTCGTGGTGATGCTGGCTGTGACGTCGGGCGAAGCTGCCCGCGTCAAACCCCAGGGCGCAATGGACGCCCCAGTCCGCGCATCGCCCTTCACCTGTGTCAAGCAGAAGACGGCCATCGACTGCGACCTGCTCTCTGATGTGAGCCCTATGGGAAGGGTTAGGCTGGGTGGCGCGGGCAGACGGCACGGGGCCTGTGCAAGTTGCGTCCCCCTCTACGCTTGCTAACCGGTGCACGTGTTGGCCGCGTCTGCCCGCGGTACCCTATGCCTGCGCCAGTGCGTCTGGTGCATCAAGCCGGACTCTAAGCTCGGCACCGGCTGCTACCCGATTTCTGCCGCCAAGCTGCTTCCCAAAAGTAAGTTGCGGGTACCTTGCATGCTCACGTGCACGCTCATGCTCATTTGCATGCTCACTTGCCGTGCATGCTCACTTGGTTACCTGCTGCAGAGTGGGGTATCGAGTGCGACAAGCCCCTGAACGACTCCGAGACTATCGTGGTGACAAAGGAGAAGGCTGAGGCGACGGTGCAGGGCACGTGCGACGGCAAGCCCGAGGCGACATGCATAGCCCCGTCGTGCGTGTGGTGCACCAGTGCTGCGGTCGGAGGCGGGTGCTACACGCCGGTGCGTTCGGGGGTTGCGTGGCCGGAAGCCCGGCTGCCCTTTGGGTGCACATGCGGCTGCGGTGCTTGAAAGGCCAGTACGGCCGATGTCAGAGAGCCTTGTCAAGCAGGAACTGGAACCCGGTTCGAATGGTTTGCATGTTGCACCCGCATGACACGGCGGCACGGCCCACCCTTCTCATGCAACACGCTGCCTTGGCCTCCCGCTGCTGCTATGTGGACCCAATCCCAATCTGACAGGACGAGGCGAAGCTGCTCCCCAAGGCGATCTTCAAGTGCAAAACCTCGCCCAGCACCAAGCTGCCGGGCGCTTAGACAGGGGAAGGAGGACGGCGAACGGGACACAGTCGCGACTGGCGGCGGGCCTTCTCACGGAATGATGCAAGAGGCGGGTAGACGATGACGTGAGCAAGCGTCGTGAGCTGCGGGTAGCTGCGGACTGCGGGTTGAGGCTGACGCATGTGTGGCGCTGAAGATCCGGGCATTGTCAGGGTCGGTAGACGTCTACCGGTCCCGCGCACTGCGGTCCTTCGCTGCAGCGGTGCCACGAGCATGCGAAGGACAAATCAGTGTTTGCTCGTGACTGCAAATGCAACACTTCATCGAAGTCTCAACACGCTGGAAGGTGGTCGTAGCCAACAACACTCGGCCAAGCAGGTCACCCCTGCTCAGAGTGAATCAGGATCAGAGTCTGTCGCCCCTTCCAGTATGTGTAGCCAGCCTCGGACTCAATCAGGATCAGGACCGCCTCTAAGGCCCCAGCAATCAGCCGAGCCTCAGAGCAAGTCAGCACGCACACGTGCGGTGCTGCCAGATGGGCCGAACCGCCACGACCGTCCAGCCGCTCGCGCGTCAAGTTAGCGTCACGGTGTAACGCGCCAGCGCGGCACGCCGCCGGCGTTGCGGTGGTCAGCGCCCCGGTGCTGACAGGTGTTGACAGCTGCCCGCAGCCGGTGGGGCTGGAAGTCCGGCGTGTGGGTGACTGGGCGGTGGGCGCTACGACGCATGGCTGCGCACTCATGCCGTGTGTTTGTTCCCATGCGGCGCATGGCAGGATCGGCGGCCGGGTGTCCTCCCGAAGCATAGGGTAGTCCAGTATTAACCGTGATGCTGTGAACCTGCGGTGGAGTGAATGCGATATACATTGCCGCGGCCTTTTTAGGTTCTTGCCGACCGGCATTCCGGGGTATTTTGGATCCCGCTGCGGTATACCAATCTGAGAGCGTAAAACCAGTCATTCATTACAGATCCCACCCGCGCGCGCGCCTGCGCGCAGCCTCGCGCCGCAGCCTCGTCTTGCGTCCCATGGTACGTTAACGCGCTCGCCATTCCATCTCCACTTCTCATGCCCACACACGCATGTTCGCCATCGGTAAAAAGGCAATACCAGCCCACAGGCACCATGCGCTACTGTATTGCAACCTCAAGCGATAGATATACAGGGCCAGGTAGATCCCCCCCCCCACACAGCCGCTCCACAAGTTATGGAACTTGCACGTAAGCCTGTCTCCTACCCAGACGCGCACAGGTGTGCCGCTGTTAATCGAACACAGCGTAGTTCGTATAAAACACACGCAGGGCACAGCATATGAAAAGCGCAGAAACAAATTGCCCGTAAACAGGCAGACTGCAACAGCACTGCCGTACTAGTTTCGGTGCAAAAGCAGTCGAGTAACTGCTTGCGGGCTGACCATTGCCGCTAGCCTATTCTCCGCGTCACCGTAGCCCGTGCTTGCAGGGCGCATTGCCGCTGCCAATCACGTGTCCAAAGCCTCCACACCTGCCAAATGCTCTTGATGGGTCTATTCGAGAGTGAAGGGTCCCTTCGAAACGGGACAGATGCTCTCATGGTTTTTCAGCCCTACTTCTCTGCGCGCTTCGTTCACCCCCATCCGCCCAACAGGTATATTCTTGGGCGTCGGCGAGCTAGCATGCCCCAGTGCGCGGACCAACTGTTTACGTGTCCCATGCATTGCGGACTGCGGCTCACGGTCAAGCATTGCTCCTCCCCTCTCTCTGCATGAAGATCATGCGAAAACCAGGCAGTAACCCACTCGTTCAACTAGCCAAGCAGACCCCCGGTCAAGCTTGTTCCAATGGACGGCGACGGCGAGGCACCAAACAAGCTGTAGGTGCCACTGCCCGCGGCGCCAGCTGTGGTGTTGTTCAGGGACCCGCTGCCAATGTTGCCCAGGCCGCCCAGCCCACCGCCGCCCCCGCCGCCGCCCAGCCCAAGCGAGAGGCTGCTGCCGCTCAGGCCACCGCCCAGCGCACCTGAGCCCATGCCCAGGCCGCCCAAGCTGCCCAGGCCGCCTGCGCCCATCATTCCGCCGGCTCCACCAGCACCGTTGCCACCCGCACCGCCGCCCAGCGTCGCCGTGACCAGCAGGCTACCCTGGCTGCCGAACGCGCCGTGCGTGCCGCCGCCCAAGCCCGCGCCGCCTGCGCCCATGCCCGGCTTGAGGCCTGACAGCTGCTGGTGGTGGCCGAAGAAATTACTGCCGCTATCCAGAGACGTCACAGCAGACAGGTTGTTGCCGCTGCCGAGCGCACCCTGGCCCCCGCCCTGGCCGGCGCCCGCGCCCGGCCCGCCACCCAGGGCAAGATTGCTAAGGCTGATGCTCTGACGCAGGTGTTGCTGCTGTGCAGCTGAGGTGTGCATGTGCGCGTGCAGCGGCCCGCCGCCGCCGCCACCCTGCGCCTCGGCCTGGCCGCCGCGCATCCATGATGCACCCGCGCCGCCCATGCCGCCAGCCGGGCCTTCGCCCGCACCCGCGCCGCCACCGAAGCCGGCATTACCCATGCCCCCCGCGCCGGCGCCGCCCAGGCCGTTCATGCCGGCGCCGGCCGGACCGCCCGCAGCCGACAGCCCTGAAAACAGCAGGCCGTTGCCGCCTGCATTTCCCGTGGCCGATGCCGCCACGGCGGCCGCCGCAGCTGCTTGCTGCTGCTGCTGCTGCTGGAGGGAGCGTCCCAGGGCGGACCACTGTGCGTTGGCAAGGGCGTCCTGCTTGGCCTGCGCTTGCGCTTGGACTTGCGCCGCCTGCTGCGCAGCCAGGGACTGCTGCCGAGCCAGCAGCACCTGTGCCTGCTGCTGCGCCTGCCGCTGCTGCTGCGCCGCCTGCTGTTGGTGTTGGTGTTGCTGCTGGTGCTGCAGTAGGTAGCTTGTCAGCTGCTGTGCCTGCTGTGCCGTGAGGCCGGAGCCCTGCGCCTGGAGCGCGGCGGCCGCGGCAACCGCCTGCTGCTGCTGCTGCTGCTGCTGCACCTGAGCCTGCAGCACCTGCTGCTGCAGCGTGGCCTGCAGCACCTGCTGCCGCTCCTCGGCCGCCGCCTGCTGCGCCTTCAACTGCTGCTGCTGCTGGAGGTTGCGCTGCTGCTGCTGCTGCTGCTGCTGCAGCTCCAGCTGCTGACGCAGCTCCACCTCACGCGCCGCCGCCGCAGCGTTGCCACCCATGCCAGCACCGCCGAAATTGCCACCAAACAGCGAGAACGTTCCAGCCCCGTTCTGACCAGCACCCTGTCCGCCACCGCCACCCTGTCCGCCGGCGCCGCCGAGCACGTCCTCTGCAGCCGCCGCAGCCGCAGCCGCAGCAAGAGCCGCCAGCGTCTGATGCTGCTGTTGTTGTTGCTGGTACTGCTGTTGCTGCTGGTGTTGCTGCTGCTGGGAGGCGTTCTGAGCATGAGCCTGCAGCATTGCTTGAGCCTGCGCTTGCGCCTGGATGTGCGCATGTGCCTGCGCCTGCACATGCGCCTGCGCAAGCAGCTGCGCCGCGTTCTGCGCGACCATGCCGGCGTTCGGGCCCCCCGGCTGCTGCTGGAGCCCCTGCTGCCCCTGCGGCCGCACCTGCGCACCATTCAGGTGCGAGACACCCTGTCCGAACATGGCGCGCTGCTGTTGCTGTTGCTGCAGCAGCGCCGCCTGCTGCGCTGGCGGCATATGGCTAGCGCCCTGGCCCATAGTGGCTGCCGCAGCGGCCGCAGCTGCAGCGGCCGCCGCAGCGGCGTGTTGCTGCAAGCCCAGGCCCGGTAGCCCCGCCTGCTGGCCCTGCAGCAGCTGCGACTGCTGCTGCAGAGGCGCGTGCGGCGAGGGGCTCGGCGTCGGTCCGTGGAGCCCTGCGTACTGCTGGGGCATGGGTGCCTGCGCGTGCAGCTTCGGCATGAGACCCTGGCCCTGCTGCTGTTGCTGCTGCTGGGGCTGCGCCGGCATTGGCGCCTGCGGCCCGTGCGGCTGCTGCTGCGGGGACAGCGGCAGCTGCCAGCCGAAACCCGCGGTGGCCTGCCCAGCGGCCTGGCCCCCCGCCAGGCCGCCGGCCAAGCCGTTGGCAACGGCCGGGCCGTTCAGGCCGAGCAGACCAGACCCCTGCGACTGCAGGCTGCCAGAGCTGGTGAGAGGCAGAGTGCCCGATGCTGAGGGCGCCGTATCCAGCAGCGGCCCCAAGCCAAGCAGGCCGCCGGCCTGGCCGCCCACGCCGCCGAGGCCGGGCACCTGCTGGTTGCCGAGCATGCCGGCGCCAGGACCCAGCAGCGATTGCTGAGCCTGGTGCTGCTGCTGCGGCATCAAGCCCGACGGCGCCTGCAGCTGCAGCTGCCGCGCGGCCGAGTCCGGCGACGGCCCGCGGAACTGCAAGTCAAGAGACGGGGCCTGCTGGAGCTGGCTGAGCCCGTTCGACGCGGTCGCACCCATGACCGACCCCAGGTCGGCGCCGGGGCCCAGCAGCGGCGGCATCATGGTCTGCTGCAGCGGCTGCAAGCCCGGCTCCAACGGCGGCGGCGGCAGCGGCGGACGGCCGGGGTGCGGCTGCAGCGCCGCAGCAGCAGGAGCCTGCTCGACCATCAGCCCCACGGTCGCACCGGCCACAGCCGGTTGCGCAGCGCCGCCCTGCTGCGACATCATCTGATTTGTGAGCGGGTCGACTGCCGCAGGCCCTCCTGCCGGCGGCACCGGCATGGGCGTTTCTGACGCGACCGCAGCTGTGGCCGCCGCGCCTGTCCCGCTGCCTCCGCTGGGGCGCAGCGGCGGGAAGTTGCTGTGGTTCAGCTGTGGCGCCGGCGGTTGCGACGACGACGACAATGATGATTGCGCTGCCGCTGGTTGCCGAGGCGGCGGTGGTGGCGGCGGTGGCGGCGGCGGCGGTGGAGGCGGTGGCGCAGCGTGCTGCTTGCCGGCCTGCTTCGAGCCGGCTGCAGGAGCCGCACCGCGCGGTACCGCAGGCTGAGTCGCAGCCGTGGCACCCTTGCCGGCAGCTGCCGACGCCGCATCTGGGCCTCCCTTCGCTGCGCCCTTACCGGCAGCCGGCTGCTGCGCACCTGCCGCGCCGCCCGCTCCCTTCCCGCCCTTTGCCGCGGTGATCGAGGCCGGCACGATCAGCACGTGCGGCGCCGCGTCCTTGGCCTTGCCGCCCTTCCCACCTGCTGCCTCATGCTCCTTGCCCTTCGACGCCGCAGCGGCGGCGGCAGGCGCCGCGTTAGCGCCCTTGGCCTGGGCCGCCTTGGTGGAGGGCGCCGGGGGCGGTGGCGGTGCTCCGCCGTTCTGCTGCGCGTGTGGCTGCTGCTTGCCGCCGGCGCGACTGCTTGCTGGCGGGTTTACAGCAGCAGCGGCGGCCACCGCCTCCGCCATGCTTTCATCTAAGCTGCCAGCCCGCGACTGCTTGCCCGAGCTCCCGTGCTGCTTGCCCTGCTTGCCGCTCGTGCTGCTGCCCGCGCTGTTGGCGCCGGCCCCGGACCCCGAGTCCGTTCGCGGCTTGCTGCTCGCCGCATGCGGGTCCTTTTCCTTCTCCTTGCCCTTGCCGGGCCCCGCAGCCGCAGGAGGGGCTGGCACGACCACCGGTGCTGGTGCCGGCGGCTCCGGTTCCAGCTCCTCCGAGTCCGACTCCTGGTGCCGCTGCTCCTCCACGGCGGCAGGCGCCTTCTTGGCTTTGGTGGCGGCCTTGGTGGCCTTCTTCTCCCGCTTCGCCGCCTCTTTCGCCTCGTCCTCCTCTAATAGCCGCAGCAGCTCGGCCTGCGCACAGAGCAAGCCCGTTGCAGCATTCCATGATTCGCTACCAAGTGGGCCTGCGGTCTTGCCGGTTCACGACTGCGCCCGCACTATACGAACGACAAGCAGAAATCCACTGATTCGCGCCGGTACCCACCTCTGCGCGCTTGGCGCCTAGCTCCTTGTATGCGTTCGCCAGCTGCTGCTCCAGGAGGCCGTGGCACAGCACGGTGAAGAGCAGCAGCGCGTTGCGACACGCCGTTTGGTCGCGGAACGCAACCTCCACCTGCGGGATGAAACAGTCAGGATGCTGTTCTGCCACACAACAGTTTCTGGCCTGGGGAACGTACAAGCGCCGTGTCATGCCCTCGACCATTCGCGTTCCACCGGCCCGGGAGCACACCTGCGCCTTGAAGATCAGCAGCGCCGAGTCCTGCAGCGCCTCACGTGCCAGCTCCGGCGTCTCCGCATGCCGTATCGTCTCCGGGCTGTCCTGGTCCCCAGCGGATGCGTCGAACGCCTGCATACCGCCAGTGGCCGAATCCAAACGTCAGTGCTGGTCGCGCTATATCCCTAATCAAAAGGTGTGCAGGCTAGCCTGTAAACCGTTTTAGGGTCCACCGTACAGATCTAGCGCACCTTTTGCTCCTGCACCTCCTCCGCCTTCTCGAACAAGCACGCCTCGCCCGGGCCCTCAACGCGCACGCGGCCGTCGCTCGCGCGGAGCTCGTGCCGGTCACACAGCAACAGCCCGGTTGGCCCAGGCGGCGGCGCCGGTGGCGCGCCGTTCGCCGCTGGCGCCGGCGCTCCCGCTACCGCCGTTGCTGCCGCCGCGTCGCGGCCGGGCTTCAGCTCCTTGAACGCGCGCGTCACGTTGCTGCGGCACTCTTTGCAGATGCGCAGCTGCAGCTTCATGCTCACGTCCAGCTCGCCGAGGAAGGTCTCCTCGTCCAGCGTCATGAGCGCCTCCCGCCGCTGCTGTGGCAGCGTGCCCCAGTACGCCAGCAGCTCATCGGGAGCGACCGGCCCCGTGTGCAGCTTGCACTTGTTCACGCCCGGCCGCTTGCACCAGCCGCTGCCGCACACCTCTGCGGACGAGAAGTGCTGCTCGCGCTCCAGGTCCCAGTTCCGCGCCTGCTCGAAGCGGCCGAAGGGATGCGCTGAGAGCAGGTCTTCCGTGAGCGTGACGGACCCGTCGTCCAGCACCCACAGCCCCGAGAAGCAAGCGTGTCCCGACGCGCAGATTGCGCAGCCGCGCTGCCCGCTGCTAGAAGATGACGAGCCCGTCTTTGCTGCCGCCGCAGCCGCCGCCTGATCCGCTACGTATGCGCATAGGTCGTCATACTGCAGCTGCACCAATGCGAAGCAGCCCGAGCAGTACAGCGACCGCACGCGCGCGAAGAGGTCCTTCTTGGACAGCCGTAGCAGCTGCCGCCGCTGCTGCACACTGAGGCTGCACCAGTAGGTCTGTAGCCCTGGGTCGAGGCACTTGGGTGCCTGCGGCACTGCCGAGACTAGTTCTAGATGCTGCGGACATACCAGCGCGCCGGACGCCGCCTTGGCCGCAAGCTGGTGCTGGTGCGGCGAACTGGCTTGCCGTGAGTGCCCACCCACCCGAGAGCTGCTGCTGCTGCTCCCGCTCCCGCCATGCGGATCACCGGGTTGCAACCCCGCGTCAACCGCTTGTTGCGCCTGCCGGTGCGGTGGGACACCTAGATTGGGGCCATGCGGCCCACCGACGTTGCCCGAAGGCAGCACCGCCGAGGTAGCGGCGGGCGGTTGGGGCTTCGCCGGCTCCTGCCCCTGCAGATCGCTGGCGCCGGAGCTCTCGTGATCATAAACTAGCTGCCCTGGGACAGGCGGCGGTGGCGGAACGGTGAACACCGCCCTGTTTCCGCTTGTTTTGCGGTTAACACAGGGCATCCTGGCTGCACCTGCTCGACCCGCCTCCTCTAATGAGCTGGATGGTGATGCATTCAAGTAAATGGCCTAGAGGTCGCGTGTGGAGCGCTGCGGCTGCTCCGTCCAGCGCAAATGAGCCCCCAAACCTGCACGCACGAACCATGTTTAGGGGGGCATCAGGGTTGGCGTTCCAGGGTAAACAGGTCCATACAAATGCGCGAGGTCATCTGGAGCGCGGTTGCGCCCTGCGAGGCTGCCGCTCAAAGCCTGGGTGCTGCACCGCCGCAGGGCGCCCAGCAGCGGACGCGGGTGGCCATGGCCGCAACCTAGCAACTACCCGGGCACTACTCGAGTTTCCAGGCGCTGCTGCGGACCGGCCTGGGCTGTTCAGCGCGCAAAATCCGTGTTGCCGAAGGCCCGGACGAGTGTTGCTTCTACCCCGCGCCATCCGCTGCCTGTGAAAGCCGTAGAAGACCATGAACCAAACCCTGGCCCCTGCGCGCACCTTTGGCCGAGTCGACTGAGTTGACCAGAGCAATTTCTTCCCGCAAGGGACTCTTCCGAGGTTTAGCAAGTGTTACGGTCAAGCTAACAGTAGAATAAATCCTTCTCCTAGTTTGAAGTCGTTTGAAGCCCGGCCAACCAAGTTGCGGGGTTGCCCGCCAATCGCTGATTTGGTCTAGCCAACCGGCCCCTTTCACCGCTTCCTAACTGTGTTATGTGAAGCGATATGCTTGAATGTACCAAATAAATTTTGATTCCATCAAAACTCGTTGCAGAAAGAGGTCCAAGGCTCTCGCGGCGACAATGTCGCTGCTGCAAATGCAGAATGTCATTGCTGGCGATATGAACTCGGGTTGCAATCCTATGAATAAGGGGCGTACCCCACTGACCTGCCTGAATCCTTCCGTGCCAAACTACGAAGGATGCGGCCAGGTGCATCTACGCACGTGTACGAATAATGAGTTCCTTCTTGGATTAAGGTGCCCGGGCCGGCACCGGCACGGATCCAGCACGGCGCCCGCCCCCAGCGGATTTCTGTCAGCTACGCAGCCCGGAGCGTCACCCGCCGCTTAAAAGCCCAGGAGGACTCCGCTTACGTCACAAAGGCTCGGCCAATGGCATAGACACAAGTCTACCGTCTGGGTGCCTTGCAGCCGCAGTCACGCCCCCTGGGTGAAATTACGGCCCCTTCCCCCTTCCCGCAGGAGGTGAAGTTTGGCGCCCATGAAGTAGTGCTCAAATGCTTCACGTTCAAGTCACGAAACCTGCAGGTGCTGCGATAGCCGGTTCGCGCAGGCTCGCGTTGCGCACCAGTGCGCAATTGACACAAGACCGCCGTGACAGCTCCCCGACACCCAGCTCATGTGCCGTCGGTTGATGCCTGTAACGCTATGCGCATGCACGAAAGAAGGGACGCTACGCCTGCAGCAGGAGCGGGGGCCGGAGCGGGCTGGAGCTGGAGCTGGAAGCTTGGGTACGCGTGCCGAACCCTGCCGAACAAAACACCGAACCCTGCCGAACAAAACCCGGCAACCGACACCGTTGACCGCGGTGACACGAGTCCCCGAGCCAAGCCCCGAGCCCCCGGAGCTTTTAGTCCTCTGACCGCGCGCTGAAATCTATATGCGTAACTTGACATGGCTACACCTTCGCACTGGACAGGTCCAATGGCGCATCGCAGCCCCGGATGCAGCCCCTGCAGATTCAGCCCCTGCAGACCCAGGGCTCCCTTTGCATTTGAGGGACGAAGACATTATCCGCACCTGGAAAGGACTGACAATTACTTCTGCTGACGCCGGGAAGCTGCACTTTGCACTCTAGCATTAGACGTCACCGTCAGCACTTCCACCAAAGTCGCGAGTGTCTTCATAAAAACCTGAACATGTCGACTGCTTGCATCCAAGCGAGGCTCGGCTTCAGGTTGCGAGGCGCACGGTGAGGCAGCTCGCGAAGGGCCGCGTGCGTTCCGCGGGCTTTCTGGCATCGATCGCTCGTGGCCTGTTCTCGCTGCCATGCAAAACATGTGTATATGGAGTATAGATCCGGGCCCTCGTGACTTGATTCCGAGCCCCGGCTGAGCTGAGTCCCCGCCATGCTCGGCCGACGCAGCGCCCCGCAGCGGGGCTCCGGCCTGGCCCGCCGCGCGACCGTCGTGCGGCCAATGGCATATCTACATGATGCCGGAGAAGTTGAACAACGGAGGCGCTACGACGCAGGTAGGTGCGTTGCTGGTGTCGGCGGAGCTCCGAGACGCTGTGCGAACCTTACGCCACCTTGCGTGTGTGGCTGCGGGAGACCCGGCGGGTCTCGAGCGCCGGACGAGCCTTCCGTGCTGCTGCGCTGCTGCTTGCCGGCTGCGGCTGCTTGCCGTGCTGGCTTAGGCCGCGGTCACCATTACGCTGTCCCTCTTCACCTGGCCATCGGGCCCTCCCGGCCCGTTCCCTATTTTTCCCCACCCCGCCAAAACACACACGCACACGCCGCGCCACAGAGTTCACCATGATGAGCAGCCGCCTGGGCGGGGTGGTCCACCAGGCCGTGGCCGCAGCCGTGTGCAACGGCGCCTGGCCGCGCCAGCCCCAGCCCTTCCCGTCGCTGCCCGGTACCCCTGCCCAGCCGCATCCCAGCAGCGCCGTGCGCGGTGGCGGCGGGGCCGCAGGCGTAGGCGCGGGCTCGCCGACGGGTCTGGCGTCGGCGCTACTGCGGTGCCTGGAGGACCAGCTGCAGGCCAAGAAGTTTGAGGGCGGAGGTGAGGGCCGCGGCACGCAACGCAGTTGGTCGGTGTGAACTCAGTGTAGCTGCAGTTTTGAATGCTGGCTTGCGATGTGTGCCGCCCCCGCAACAAACACCTCATCCCACTGACCGTTACCCATTGCACACCGCACACGTGCAGCTGATGAGGCTGCGGACGTGCTGTCCGGCTTCGCCAGCGCCTCTCTGCTGCACTACCCCGGAAGCGGCCTGCAGGTGCGTGGTGTGTAGCGTGTGGCAGGCAGGGCGAGGCGAGGCGAGGCGAGCCGAGGCGTGGGTTCAGCCGGGGACGGTCGCGGACTGCACGTAAACTTGTGGCGCCACACCAACGCGCTGCCGCTTGAGCTGTTCCCGTTTTGTGCACGCAAGCCTGTTGACACGAGGGCACTCTCGCTTTGCGCACAACCAGGCGGTTGTCGATGACCTGGCGGAGGCGGCCGCGGATGCAGCCGGCGACGCCGCGCCGGCGGCCGTAGCGGCGCTGCGCTCGCTGGCGGGCGCGGTGGGCCGCGTGGCTGCGCTGCCAGCTACCGACGTGCCCAAGGACAAGGCCGCAGCCGTGGCGCTGTGCCTGGTGCGTGGGGCAGCGTGGGTTTTGGCCAGTCCAAAGCTAAAATCAAGCACTTGGGGTTGGGGGGGGAGCCGCGTTGTTGCCACCGGGCCAGGAGGGGGGTTTTGAATACCAGCCGAGCTACACCACCCTACCCGTGGGGGACCCGTCGATGCGGGTGGGTGTGCGGCACGGGGCGCCAGAAGTCAGTCGCGATGGCGTCCTCTACACATCCCGCGCTCACGAATACACGCTTGCAACACCCGCTTGCAGCTGGGCATGGCTGAGGCGCTGGACGGCGCGACCAAGCGCGCCGGCCCCATCACCCTGGCTGAAGCCGACAGCCCCGCGCCGCCGTCTGAGGGCAGCAGCGGCGGCGGCTCTGCCGCCCACGTGGCCATGTCCACGGGCCAGGAGGCCCAGGAGTCGGCGCTGCTGCGGGAGGCGGCGGTCGTGTTCGACTGCATCGCCAGTGAGTGCCGCAACGGGCCGGGCGGGCGGCGGCGTGCAGCGTTGTGCGTTTGCTGTGCTGCGGCCCAGGCTGAGGCAATGCCGAACTGTTTCTTAGTGGGGTTGAGATGTATGCGCTGGTGTGATTGTTGGCAGCAGCGGGGAAGCCACCAGCATTAGTACATCCTGCGCCACAAGCCCCGCCGCTGCTTCTGCACCTACGCGCGCGCCTACCCGATGTGTGGCCCCGCGCAGACCCCGCCTGCGGCGCCTCGCACCGCGCCCCTGCCGAGGCCGGCGACCAGGCGCCGGCGCGGGCGCCCACGCACCCGCTGCTGTCGCTGTTCGAGACGGCCCTGTTCAGTGCCAACACCTGGCGCCCCGACTCCGCGGCCGAGGTGGGCAGGGCATTGCTGCTGGGGAATGCAAATGCAAGTCGCCGTGGACGCGCGGAACCCGGGCAGCCAGCCGGCCGAGATCTGGATCCGGCAGTACTTCGACGGCGTCTTGCGTTCGCACTCACTAGCAAACACAACGCTACTAGCATAGGTCACATACGAAATCGCTCACGACGTCACTCTCTCACACAATACTTGCCCCTCTGCTGCCGCTGCTGCGCAGATCGCCGGCTCCCTGGTGGTGATGCTTTCGCGGGCGCTGTCGCCCGCCCGCGCCGGCAACACCCTCACGGACGGCGGCGCGGTGGCCCGCGGCGCGGCGGCGGGCGCGCTGGCGGCGCTGGGGCGGGCTCAGGGCGAGCTGGTGGCGGCGCTGCGGGCGCACGGCGCGGAGCCGGCGTCGGCGGGCAGGTAAGCGGCGGCTGCGAACTGCGTCGTGCACATTACGGTATAGAGTGAATGGGCGTACAATGACTAGCACGCAGTATGTCCTTATGCTACATATGGCACGGTGGAGCTGCCTGCAAGCTGCACCAAGCTGTAACAACACGGCTGCTGCTGCACACAGGCTGCTGGCGGCGCTGGCCGAGGCGCTGGCGGCGGCGGTGATCACGCGCGATGCGTGCGACCCCGGCCGCGGCCCGCGCCCGATGGCCATGTTCGGCGAGGCGCAGCTGCTGGCGGGCCTGAGTCGCATGTGCACCGGCGAGGCCATGGCCATAGCGGCGCAGGTGCGCAGGGAGCTTGGGCGGGCGCCGTCCTGCCGCGGTGTCACGCGGTAGCGCTGGGCACGGGCTCAGGGGCCGGTGCGGCTGCTGGCCTTGGACCTTGGCCTCGACGGAGCCAATCACAACGTCGCGGCCAGGCGCTGACACCCATGGTTGCGTCCCCGCTCCCGTCACAAAACACAGGGCCCCGCCGCTTCCGCCGCCAGCACGCACGCCGCGGTGGCGGCGGCCGCGGCCGCCGGCGGCGACGCCAGCGCGGACCGCGAGCTGGGCGTGAGCGACGCCAGCCTGGTGCTGGAGGTGCTGGCGGCGCAGGCGCGGCAGGTGGCGGAGGCGCACCGCGAGCATATCGGCCAGGTGCTGCAGGTCAGTGGGCACGAGGCAGAAAGAATGAGAGGTGGATAAAGAATAAAAGGGCCAAAGCAAGGGGGGCTTGCCGTGGCGCGGTCTGGCGCCGCGCATGGCCGCGGCTTGGCGGGCTGTCAATCGGGGCGGCGGCTGCGTGTCCAACCAAACCCGTGTTGCATCATTAACACCGACCCTTGGCCCGGCACAGCCTATCTGGCCTGCCCTTGACCTCACCGCGCGCCGCCCATCCCTCATGGACCCCGCCCCCCTAACCCCCCACACACAGGACCTGCGTGACGTGCCCCGCAGCCTGGGCGCGCTGAGCGAGCTGCCGGCCGAGCTGGCAAAGCCCGGCGCGCACCGCTCGCCGGCCACCTCCGGCACCGGCGCCGCCGCGGCGGCCGCCGCCAGCCTGCGCCGCCACACCGCCGCCGGCCTCAACACGGACGGCCTCCTGGACTGATGCGACACGCCGCCTGCACCATGAGGGCATTGGCGAAAGTGGTCGCGGTGGGTAACCCATGGCTGGCCGGCCGGCGCTTGGCACCGACGGGGGGCTGTGGCAATAAGGTGCAGCATCGTCGCTGGGCCTGCAAGGGCGGCGCGGTCGTGGCGCAGTATCAAGGGGCGCAGCTAGCGGTAGCAGTACCCGCCTGGGCTGCTGTCAGCAGTTTTGTCGGATCGAATGGCAGGTTGTACAGTAAAACAGTCGGGGGCAGGCTCAGGATCATCATCATTTAGCGAATTATCTGATGGCCCATTTTTCCTTCCGCATTCGGCTCACCCACCACTCATGCTCTAGGGGGCCGCTCGTGGGCGGACTTTTTGTGGCGGGCGGGAGGGGAGGGGCAGGACGGCACTGGCCCGGGCCCATGTACCGTATCTTATGGACTCCGTGTCGGGCTCGATGGGCTTGCCGGTTGGCTACTTGGATTCTGGGGCCTAAACTGGGCCCAAAATGAGCCTGATTGGCCCTCCGCCCTCGTGTACATAGTGTTGTTGAGTTGAAGTTGTTAAATTCATTGAAGTCCACGATCAGGAGTGGCGGCAGGGGCAGACAGGCAGGAGCTCCCCTGGTTCGGTGGCGGGTGGTGCGTGGCACAGCGTGGCAGAGATGGACTTTGGTGATGGCGCATTGGGCGGCGCAGCAGTAGGGAGAGACGGAGAGTAGAATGGATTGTTGGAGCACCCATTGTGAACACCTGTTGTACACTGTGCGAGTGTGCCAGAGTGTGCGTTCAGCGCCCAGGCAAGAGGCCCAGACGTTCAGTTGTAGGCTGCGGGGTCACCCACACGGTCATACCTGGTCATCAGCGCTTGCATCAAATGAATGCGACATTACACAGAAGGGACGCGTCGACGCCAGCAGGGGTCCCCGTAAGACCGCCATAGGTGACCGCCGAAGGTGACAGTCACGCGTCTGCAATGTCTGCAACTCCATTTGGGCATCATGTTAACACATGATGTTAGCACACCGCTTTACGCCTGCTCCTAGCCAGCGGCAAAGCTAGGCCAGCCACCGCTGCGGCCAACCGGCGACGTGTAATCAAAGCCGGCGTGTCAGCGTTACAGCCAACCGAAAGCTCAAGACTTGCCCCCTGCTCCCGTGCCCAAGCTTCCTCGCTTCCGAGACATGACTATCTTCCTGGTTATTTTCTACCGTGCTTGTCGCCCCCGCGCAGGGTCAGCGACGGACCGCGGTCCGACCGGTACAAGTCCGGTCCAATGCTGACGATGGCGAGCTGCGTGCGAGGTAGACGCAGACGATGCGTGGATTTTGTGTTTGAGCATGCATAACACGTTATCGTGATAAAGCGATATACACAGGCCTCTAAACTGAGAGTCTTGCGACACGCGACGAGTGCACGAACCTTCTCCCACAGGCGCGCGTTCCTCGGTAGTGAATTTGAGGCAATCCACTCTTAGGCATGCACCGATACAGTATCGGCATTGGCCTGCAGCGGCGCGTGGTCGCGCGGTGAGTTTTCGGCGTTTCTCGTGCAATTCTGTCGACGCCGCAACGTGCCGGCGCCTCTCGCCGTAATCGGAGGGCCCGAATGCATATGCGACATGACGTGTGTGATGTTTGACAGTACCTTGCAAGGCAACTCGGCTTCCGCCCTTCGGTTGCTCGCCCGACAGCACAATCGACTGCTTCAGTTAAGCACCGCTCGAACCCGCTGAAACCCCGCCGCCTCAGGCCCTGCGTGCGCCAAGCAGCATGTCGCCCGGTGCGCGCCGTGGTGCGGCCGGTGGCGTATCGGACCTCCGCAAAGGAGGCGGGCCTCACGCCGGAGCAAGTGATGGCGCGCCAGAAGAAGTACGAGAACGGTGAGCACCAGCCATATAGTTGTGCACCGGCATCAGCGTCGTCGCCACCCTAAGTTCGAATAGGAGCCCGGACGCTGCCGGCGGGGGGGGCCTGAAGGGCGGAGGGGAAGGGAGGGGAAGGAGGGCCCGGCCACATCGCACCCGACGTCACCGCGCGTTTCCCTGCCACCACCGCACGCCCGGCGCAGAGTACAACGCCGTCTCCAGCCGCCTCACCGGCGTCGTCCGCCGCGCCATCAACGCCTCCGTCACCGACCTGCTCCTGCGCCAGCACGCAGCGCACCACGCGCAGCACCACCCCGCCTCCACCGACGCCCCCGCCGACGCCAACCCCAGCCGTGAAGTCGGCGGCATCTCATCCCAGCTCTGGGCCGCCACAGAGCGCGTCGATCGGGCCACAGGCATCGGCCGCCGACTTGGCGCCGGCGAGGCGGCGGAGGTGGCGGCCACGGCGCGGCAGGAGACGGACGAGGAGGAGGCGCCGGAGGACTGGAGCTCCGCCACGCCGTGCGACATGGCGGCGGCCTTCATGCGCTGCATGGACGAGCAGATGCGCGAGCTGCAGTACGGCACCGGCGGTGGGTGCCGTGCGGTGGCGGTGATGGTTGCCTTGGTTGCCGTAGTTGCTTGTGCATGTGCGTGGTGTGTTAAGCGGACACGCGGGCCGGGAGCTGTGGGCCGCAGTGGTAGCGCTTAGCGGGGCACAGAACGGGAATGCCAGGGCGCGCGGGGCCGTTGCTTGGTAACTTGTGTGACGCGGTGCTGTTGCTGACTGTTGCTGGCGCTGTTGCGGCTGCCGCGACTGTGTGCCGCAGCTGACGAGGAGGCGGATGAGTTGCTGGTCGCCTTCCCCAGCTCGGCGCTGCTCAGCAGCAGCGGCGGCGGCGTGCAGGTACGCGCTGCGGGCCACGGCCCACCTGTTGGGGGTGGCGGCTATCCACCGCGGCACCGGGACCGGCGGGCTGTGTGCCGTGTGTTCTCCGCCGGAACTCACGCCAGGGGGGCTAGGCGCATCGCAGGCCACATGCCCACATGCCCACTCCCCCCACGGTAAGGAACCGCTATAAACACAGTGCGTGCCGCACGGCCCGCCTCTGGCCTTGTATGTCCAGGGTGTGATCGAGAAGGTGGCGCAGGCCACCAGCTACGCGCGCGGCCCCGCCGGCCCGGCGGCGGTGCGCGCGCTGCGCTCCCTGGCGGCGGCGGTGGGCCGCATCGCCACGCAGCCCAACGTGTACGTGGCGCGCGACAAGGCCTCCGCCGTCATGACCTGCTTGGTGAGGAGCGCGGGGGGGGGGGGGGAGGGCGGGCGCTGGCAGGGATCGAAGGGAGCACGGGGCGACAGGCGAGGGCGACGGCCGAGGGGGTGGGCGCCGCACCCGCGCAGGGGTCACCGCTGCGAGCGAGTGCTGAGACGGCAGGGTGGGCGAGACTTACTTGTGTGTGCCGCGTCGCTGCCGCAGACGGGTGTTGCGGAGGCGCTGGAGGGCGCGGTGCGGCACACCACCACCGCCACCGGCGCGGCGGACCCGGAGCAGTCGCCGACGTCCTCGGTCGACTTCTGGTGGGTCACAGGGTCCCCTGGGGGCGCGTACTTGCACACAGGAAGCGCACCAGCGCGGAAGAGCGCGCGCCTTAAAAGAGCGCACAACCCTGTCCTGTGCGGGTTGGCGCACATGCAGCTGGCGTTTTGCACATGTACTTGCGTACTGGAGCTAATGAAGTTGCGCTGCTGCTATCACGTGCCGCTGACAACTGCTGCGATCACGTGCCGCTGACAACAGGGCCGAGTATGTGGAGTATGCGGCGCAGCAGCGCGGCACAGGCCACACGCAGCAGCAGGCCACCGAGGCGGAGTCGCACGAGAGTGGCGTCTCGCTGGAGGCGGCGGCGCTGCTGCGCGAGGCGGCGGCGGTGCTCGACTGCATCGCAAGTGGGTGCTGGGGGCCGGGGTGGGGGCCGTGGCGGGGCGGGGTTGTTGTGGCCACCGGCCCAGGCTAAGGACAGCAGCGCGATCAGGAGGTTGCAAGATTGCAGGGTTAGCGAGGCCAATGAGCGCGAACAGGAGAGGGGGAGATGCAATAGGATAGGAGCAGCGCAGCTGCGCGGTCGGGTACGGGATTTGCCTGGGTGTGCCGTCCTCAAGAGCGGCTGGCGCGGGCCGACGCCTCCTTGCTGCTTTAGATTGCCGGGACGACCTCCACTCTGCCGTGCCGCCCACCGCCCCGCTTCTGCCCTCCTGCCCACCTTACGCAGGCAAGTCGTGCGACATCTCCCCGCGCAAGGCGGCGGCGGCGCACAACGCGCCCACCCACCCGCTCATGTCGCTGCTGGAGACGCGCCTGTTCGCGGCCGCAACCTGGCGCTCCGACTCGGCGGCGGAGGTGAGGGGGGGGGTGCAGGTACCAGCCCAAGCTAATCCAAACCAACCCGGGGGCGGGCGGCCAGGCGGGATGCGCGCTGTGAGCAAGGGCGTCGGGGCAGTCAGCGTGGCGCCCTTGGACGCCAGCACCTGCGGCTCAGGGCAGCTTGGCGCTTGGCGCCTGGTGCTTTTTGGGGCCGGCTTCCGTTTCTCTAACACACTTCGTTTCCAGCTGTAACACCCGCACACATACATATTTTTGTCTCTATGCAACACAAACACACACACGCGCGGGCGCACGGGTATGCAGACCGCCGCCTCGCTGGTGGACCTGCTCGCCTACGCGCTGTCGCCCGCGCGCGCCGGCAACACGCTGGCGCCCAGCGGCCGGGAGGCGCGCGCCGTGGCGTGCGGCGGCCTGCGCGCCATGGCGGGCGCGCAGAAGGCGCTGGCGGTCACGCTGCGCGAGCACGACGCCGATCCAGCGTCCGCGAGCAGGTGTGTTAAACAAAAATAAACGGAACAAAGCAGGTGTGTGTGTATGTGTGTGCGCGTGTGGATGGGTGGGTGTTCAGGCTGCGATGGATACCGTTAGTGCAGGCCGATGCGCTTACACGGCTATGCCGGCCGGACCGCCCTTCGCAGGATGCTGGCGGCTCTGGCGGAGGCGCTGGGCGCGGCGGCCATTGCCCGCGACACCTTCAACCCCAGCCGCGGCCCGCGCCCCGTGGCCATGTTTGGCGAGGCGCAGCTGCTGGCGGGCCTGAGCCGCATGTGCACCGGCGAGGCCATGGCGATTGCGACGCAGGTGGGAAAGATTGGGCGGCAAGCGATGGCTGGTTCAGTTTGTGTTTACGGCGAGCCGGTTCGCCGGTAGGGTCGGGACTCAGGCGGGCTGTGCGAGGCTGCGCGCAAGGGAAGGTGCAACCACCAGGCAGCCGACACTGCCTGCCAAAGTGCAAAACCGACTGTGCTTCAAACACGCGCGCGCCACGCAGTCGCACGACTCCATCAACATCACGCCCAGCGACGCCAGCCTGGTGCTGGAGGTTCTGGCGGAGCAGGGCCGCAGCGTGGCGGAGGCGCACCGCGAGCAGATCAGCCAGGTGCGCGCGGGGGCTGCTGGGCCGCCGGGCTGTAGCTGGGCCGCCGGGCTCAGCTGCGGGCTGCTGCTTGCGGGCTGCTGGGCGCTGCTGGGGGCTGCTGCGGGTTGCTGCGGGCTGTGGCCGAGCTGCCGTCATGGCTCTGAAAGCAGGCGTGAGCCGTACCGCACTGCGCACTGCGAATTGCCATTGCCAAAGCCCGTCCAGAGCCGTGTCTTGCACAATGACGAGCCGTGTTTTGCACTATGACGTCCTGTAGCGACCTGCCGCCTGGGCCGGCCGCCATCTTCATCCCTCGGCCCCTCCCCCTCCAATGCGGCGACGCATCGATCCCCAACCCGCAGGTGCTGAAGGCGCTGCGTGCGGTGCCCACCTCCCTGCGCGAGCTGGCGCAGCTGCCCGGCGAGCTGCTGGTGCAGCAGCAGGCGGCGGCGGCCGCCGCCGCCGCGCGCGCCGCCCGCCGCGCCGCCTCCACCGCGAGTGGCAGCGCTGCCGAGACGCTCAACCTGCTGCGCCGCACCGCCGCCGGGTACGGGCCGGTCGCGGCGGCCGGTGCCGCGGCGGCTGTGGCGCATGACACGCAGTCGGGCGTGGGTGGAACTATTGCGCAGCAGCAGCAGCAACAGCAGCAGCCGACGGATCCTACCAAGAGCAGCTGAGGCGGTTCAAGGCAGGTAGCCTCAAGAGATCTGGTGTGTGTGGCTGCGGTATCATGTGTGTGGCGTAGGGGCCTGAGCCTCCAGGGTTTTGCTGTCCGACATGCGCCCCTCTACGCTTATTGCTTTGTGTCATGAGGCCTGCGTCCCATACTGCAGTGAGAACGAATATGCCGTTGTCGTGGCAGATGTTTCGTATGATCGCCATACGGTTGCCAGGTTGTTTTGATGGAGTTCCTGTTGGGTCTCGACACGCCGGCTTTTTTGTCAGACGCGGTCATTGTTTAGTGTGTGTGTGTATAAGGTTCCGCGCGGCAACCGGTGAATAATTGACCAGGACTACTTCCTCTCTGACAGCAACAACGCGCGCCGTGTTGCCATCACAGCCTGGGCACATGCATGCGCATTTACTGCAGCAGAGGGCGCAAGGCGGTTCAACCGACAATAAGAGGCTTATACAAACGTTTATGCTAAGACCTGGCAGGATGGCGGGGCCATTGCGACTGGAGTCGGTGGACACGCCGCAACAGAATACGAGAGATATCGTCTTGTCGAGGTTGCGGATGCGTACGCGGATGGGTAGTTAGGCGGGCAGCGTTGATGGAAGGGGGGATAGGCCTATTAGCTGGGGCGAAGGGACGAGCGTGTATCGACATAACGCAAACACAGGGCAAGTGCGCGTGGCTGTAAGAGCTGCGCCCAGTTGAACTGTTAAAGGCAGATTGCAGCCCTGAACCTCTCAGTCCCTTGCGCGAACGCACGTGTACGGACGCGGGGCCACGGCGGCCGCTGGCGGCCGGGGCTGAACCCAGAACCCCCAGTCTGACGCTAGCTGCACTAACGGGCCCAACTAGTCGTGCATGGAGATGACCATGCCGTGAAAAACCCGACGTGGCGGGGGCCGCGTTGGGGATCGGGGGGGGGGGGGGGAAGACTCCCGCAGCCGGTTACGGGGGCCTGACGGACGCGAGCAGGCCGGGCGAGTCCCCACAGGTTCCAACGGAAGGTTCGATCGTGTGGCGCGCGACAGCAGCACCACAATTTGCTTGCGTCAACAGCACTACATAAACAATGAGGATATGCACAATTGGCGAGCGCTACTTGATGCATCAAAAGCGCGCTTCGTCGCAACACGTTTCGGCGGTTGATTGCACGCCGGTACACGCCCCCACCTCATCGCCCGAGTCAGCCGGTCGAAATAAGGAGACCCAGCATCTTGCCATAACACTGTAACCAGTCACACCACAGAGAATAGGGCTTGCACTACGCGCTCAACGCAAAGAACGCCAAGCGCCTGAAACAGAGGCCTTAACCATTGCCTGCAACCTTCGTGTCGCCTCAACAACCATGCGCGCCTCAATCACCTGCCGACATGTGGCGCAGCGACGTGCACTCAGGTAAGGCACCAGGCCCTGAGGCGGTTGGGGGGAGCTTGCCGAAAATGTCCCGCGACCTGTCTCGGAGGCATCGCGTTGGCCTCGCAGGCCGAACACGGCTTATATGCATTGCATTTCAAACAAGGACAGGCTCTAGGAACGCTGGTGCAGCCGGTTGGCGCCCGCTCTTGCGCAGTCGCTGTCGCATGTCGGTCGTTAACGCCTGCGCCGTGCGATCCTCGCTTCCGCGCCCTTACCCGCAGGGCTTCGAGCACCTGCACCGTTGCTCGCAGCTTTCGGCCCGCGCGCCTGGCTGTCGTGCGTGCAGTCGCGTACCGTGACGACAAGGCCTACACAGAAAGTGGGTGGTGCTCATATGCTTTACGTGAACCGTGCCGCGTGCCTGACTGGTCCTTTCCACAAGGGCCCACGCAAGTGCATGCTCGAAGCACATGCTTCCAGCGCCTTAGGCGCCACTGACCGCGAAGGAACCTGGCCAAAACCGGATGCCGGGCCTTCGCGGCGCGGTGCTTTGGAGGCGGTTCGCCTCCTCCCGTACAAATCCCGTGCAACAGAAACGTGTTACTCCCGTCCCACACCGCGCTGCCCTGCAAGCATGACATGCCAAGCACATCTCAAGCTCACTCTGCGCCGTGTCGTCCCATTATCCCGACCTTGTGCACCCCTCTCGCCTGCGTACACGCCCGTGCATGCATGCACGCAGAGTTCAATGCCATGGCCAGCAATCTGAGCGGCGTCGTGCGCCGCGCCGTGCTCGCCGCCGTCGAAGACATCTCCAAGCAGCAGGAGGAGCAGCTCGAGGCCGCCGAGAGCCTGACGTTCCGCGAGGTCGGCGGCATCTCTGGCGTCGCCTGGGCCGCCACCGCCAAGGTGCACCACAGCGCCAGCAGCACCGGCGCCAGCACGCCCGCCGCCGTCATGAGTCACGACGAGGCGGAGCACGAAGAGGACCTCATGGCCGCCACGCCCGCCGCCATGGCCGCGGTGTTCCTGCGCCGCCTGGAGGACCAGCTGCACGAGCTGCACTACAGCTCCGGGGGTGAGCATCGGCGGGTGTGATCACTGCTTTGACCATGCATGAATCCCCTTTCCGCTTGCTGCTGGCTACCTTTTGTTTGGTAACATGCGGCGTGTTGCACGCGCCGGAGTCATGTGGAGCTCGCTGACTGGTGGCCTGGTGGCCCTCCACACGCGGGACACGCGTATTCCCTTATCGGCAGTGACGCTTGCGCCCCCTACCTCGCGGCTCACTCGCGCCCGCTGCTAGCCCATGCTGCCTCCCCACCCACTGACGCGCAGTGGACGATGCCGGCGAGGTTCTGGGCGGCCTGCACGGCGCCGCGCTGCTGCACCACCCCAGCGGCAGCCTACGGGTGAGTTGGGCACACGGTCTTCTAAGACATAGCCTGGCTTGCACGGCCACGGGCCCACGGCGAAAGCTTCCATGATGAACACAGACCTCGCTTGAATCCGGTTCTGGTGCGTGTGCTGAGCAAGCCTCTCTCGCTTCGCTTTCCATGCCACGCGCGCTCGGACAGGCTGTGGTGGACCGGGTGGCTGACGCCTGCGTCTTGGCCGAGGACGCCGCCGGCCCCGCCGCGGTGCGGCTGCTGCGCTCGCTGTCCGCCGCCGTGGGCCGCATGGCCGCCTCGCCCCAAGCCGACGTCGCGAGCGACAAGGCCGCGGCCGTCGTCACCTGCCTGGTGAGCGCGGTGGTTTGCCCGCGTGCGCAGCCGGTACCGGCTGGTGCAATTTTCATCGGCACTGGGCCGCGTCTACTTTCCGAAGCTAACTTGCTGATGCTGCTCAACACGGCACCGGCGGCACCGGGCTCACCAATTGCCCCGATTCAATATGAAGGTAGCTCTTAGCTCCTGCTGACGCCCTGTCGAGCCCCGCGGCCCGACCAACGCCCCAACTCTCGCACCCTACACGCGCCTGCAGACCGGCATGTGCGAGGCGTTTGAGGGCGCCAAGAAGAAGACGACCACCGCCACCTGCTCGCCCGCCAGCTCCATGGGCAGTGTGGACTTCTGGGAGGAGTACGCCAGCGCACACGCGCAGGCCACCAGCAAGCAGCAGCACGGCAGCGCGGCCGCGACGGCGTCCGTCCCCATGGAGGCGGCGGCGCTGCTGCGCGAGGCGGCGGCGGTGCTTGACTGCATCGCAAGTGAGCGGCGGGCTGTCTTACCAGTTACCATGCTCGTGTTGGTGGGCGGTATGTGTGTGTGTTGGACAACACACGGAAACCAAACCCGCCCAGCAATGGTCGCTGTTACTTACGCATACTTACACCGAGCTCCGCGTTGGAGCTGTTGCCTCGGTAGTCATACTTACCCGCAAATTGCCTGTAACCCAACCCATCGGGCGATCGACGAACGACCTGACCCCGACGTGCGCCCAGTGCGTTGCTGTGTGTGTGTGTGTGCTGCGAATGGGTTCCAGCGCTCAGGTGTCGGGGCGGCCGATCGTGCTGCCTTGGTGCGTTCGCGTGTGTGTCAGCCTGATGCGCCTCTGCGCCCGCTCGTGGTGACGCCCTCCACAGGCAACAAGTGCGACATCGCGTCGCACCCCGCCGGCGCCAACGGCCACGTGACCATGTCGGCGCCGCACATCGCGCACCCGCTGCTGGCACTGCTGGAGGCGCGGCTGTACGCGAGGGACACGTGGGAGCCGCAGTCGCCCGCCGACGTGAGCCGCAGCGCGCGCGCGAGACAAGGAACGCTTGTCACTAGTCATGCGCGTGTGTCCGCTGGTTGATTGCAGTGCTAGTTACCTAGGTAGACAAGCCGGGCTCCTTGAGCATCGCCGATGGTGGAGCCTGGGTTCAACCTGCAACCCAAACACGTAGCAAACGCTGGCGCCATCACCTACCGACCCACCTCCCTACCTGTGCCTGGCGCGTCGGCTTTGAGCCCCGCTTCACGCCACCAACCCTGGCTGCCACCCGAACCCCGCGCCCGCACCCGCAGATCGCCTGCTCGCTGGTGGAGCTGGTGGCGGCCGCGCTGTCGCCCGGGCACGCCGGCAACACGCTCGCGCCCGGTGGCACCGAGGCGCGCAACATGGCGAGCAGCACGCTGCGCGCCATGGTGTCGGCGCAGCACACGCTGATCGCGGCGCTGCGCGGCCACGAGGCCGACCCCGCCGCCGCCGGCAGGTGGGGCTAGCACCGGCGAGCTTGCAAGCTGGTTGGATGGGGGAGGACTCGAAAGGAACTGGGGTCACACGGGAGAGGGCGGAGCGGCGCTGCTGTTTGCAAGCCTTCGTTCACCACCGTGTTGCTACTGGCGGCTGACGTTACTAAGTCGCTGTCGCCCGATGCGGGGGTGTGGCCTGGGTCCCGACAGGCTGCTGGCGGCTCTGGCGGAGGCGCTGGGCGCGGCGGCTATCGCGCGCGACACCTTCAACCCCAGCCGCGGCCCGCGCTCCATGACAATGTTTGGCGAGGCGCAGCTGCTGGCGGGCCTGAGCCGCATGTGCACCGGCGAGGCCATGAAGCACATGTCCATGGCGGTGCGTGTGCGTGTGTGGGCTCTTGGGCAGACAGACAGACAGCCGGTCCCACGTGTACCTCAGCTAGCCCTGGCGTGCATCGCATTGTTGCCGTCTGTGCGCTGCTTGGCACCGGGGCACGGAGGGCACTGCCAACGCACTGGGGCGACACCACATGCTGTAATGCTCATGCCGAAAGGTCTTCTAGCCTCACCGCACGGCGTGGCGTGCCATGACGTGCCGCATCCCGACCATGTCATCACGTGGCCACACTCTGACCCGGTGCGTCTCTTTTCTCACGCCCAGGATCAGCAGGGCCGGCCCGATAACGAGCCGACCATGGTGCTGGAGGTGCTGGCGGAGCAGGCGCGCGACGTGGCGGAGGCGCACCGCCGTAGCATCACGCGAGTGCTGGAGGTGCGCGCGCGTGTGTGTTGGCATGAGGCTGGTCAGAGCTGGTGATAGTGGGAATGCGGATGTAGGCGTGGAGGCTATGGTCCTGCGCCGGCGCGCGGGACTGCGCTTTTACGCCGACGTGCTTTCCTCTTATCATATGCATGGTGCACGCTAACGGTCTGAAACATCACCATTCACTCCTGCATCCCTCAACGGCAACGCCATTAACAGGACCTGCACGCTGTGCCCAAGAGCCTGGGTGAGCTGTCCAAGCTGCCCGGCGAGGCGCTGGTGCAGCACCAGGCGGCGGCCGCCGCCGCCGCCGCGCGCGCCGCCCGCCGTGCCGCCTCCACCGCAAACGGCAGCGCCACGGAGACTCTGAACCTGCTGCGCCGCACAGCCGCCGGTCTGGGCCACGCCGCCAGTACCACCGCTGCAGCCTCGGTGGCGGCTGACGGCAAGTCCGGCGTGGGCAGCACTGTGGCCGACGCAATGAAGCAGAAGAAGGAGGAGCCGAAGCAAACGGCGGGCAAGGCGTAAGCTGAGCGCAAATGAAACGCGCGAAGAATCGGGGCCGGTCCGCCAGTGATTGCATAACGGAAAAATGAATGTTTGGAACGCCCGGCCCGAGGCCGGGAACTGTATGTGTGTTGCGAATGGCGGTATGGGTAGACACGGCCGCAACTCATTACAGCGGCTCGTGCTCCTTATTTAGCACGGTGCCGAAGGCTGCGCCGTGGCTGGGTGCTTTGGTGAAGAGCTGACGTCTATTGAAGCGTGCAAGTGTCAGGTGCGGCGGCATGTACTGATGGCTGCAGGCCTGCGGATGCACTGTAGATAAACGCATATGCGTTGATCGTATTTAGAACATGGCGCTCGACGATGGTTTAAAAGTAGCGGGCCGAGCAGGGCTTGGCGGGCCGGGAGCCGACGCACAGAACAGTCACCGCGGCGGTGGCGCGTGGGACATTAGTATTCTTCACGCGCACCGATCGCATGTCATACTGCAACAAACAGAAGCATTGAAGCGCGTTCTGTTGCCACATTCATAGCTTGCAGCCTTGCGAACTGCATACGGTTGGAGCGGTTTTGACGCGGCGGTCCAGGGGATTCGAGGGCACTGCGTGACACTCCTGTTATGCCTTTGTTGTTGCTCAAGGTCAAAGCTGCTCTAGTAATCATATGCCGTGGCATCGTGTGCATCGATGCACAATTGCACAGTCTGTTCATGCAAGTGCCCGGGTAAACGTACGGTAATTGATTTGTATCGGTTTCGTATTGGGGGATGCACACGGATCGTCGGGTGTCTGGGGCATATGTGTCGTACACACGCAGGCCGAGCTTCAGATTGGTGGGGCTTGAACCTTTTACACAGTAGGTGGGCATGAACTATGCAGACACCGGGGCCTTTCCGTTTTCTTCTGGTCTCGGGGTAAATGGCCACCTGTGTTACAGTCCCCTCCGCGGGTGCGTCATGCCCCCACGGTATTAGGGCCATCCGTGGCTCTCGCCAACGCGGCGTCCCCATACGCGAACAATGTGTTGAGTTTGCGCCTAGAACAGGCGACCACTTGGGACGATATAAGAGGGCTAGCGCTAGGACGGGGTTACACGTATCGCCATCTAAGCTCCTCACATCACGGACCTAGGCCGGACGGCTGGGGAGGACAGGGGTCAACCTGTCCTCCAGACTCTGCAGCACGCACACGCTGCAGCTTACACGCACCCCATCACCCGCGCGCCACCGCTAATCCGGACACCAGTGCCACTAATCCAGCCGCGCCGCCGCTTGGGCGGCCTGCTCAGCGCAGCTGGCCATGGCGTGCCGTCCTCCACGCACGCGGTGATGAGGCGGATGTTTGCCGCAGCGTTCAGGTCGCGGTTCCTGTTTCACAGGCGACAACAGGGATACGGAGGGAGTTCAGCACGCTGGCAGATAGCCCTTGCACTGCTTATGACAGTCCTTCTTTCCAATCCGCTAGACTCGATGGCATCAGTGAGCTATGGCTTGTGCCAGTTTTGGGATGGCGCCGGGAGGGGGCTCTGGGTGGGTTGCCCACACTGCCGTTACCAACACCGCATGAGCCCACTCCCTGAACCCCCCATAGAGGGCTAGTGGCGGCTGGATGACGAAGGAGCAGGGTGGCGCCGCGCAGGGAGGGTTGATCACGCGCCTCCTCGACTGCTCTCCTCCCGCGCCGGCCCGCCATATGAGTCCCCCAGACATTCGGCCCCCGACGCCCCGTGACTTTGTAGGAATATGATTACTACGAGAGCTACGAGGAATAATTCAAATACAAGTGCGAGGCTGAAGCGGGGTGGACATGACACCGCCGAGCAAGCCCACGTGTAGATTTGCCCACAATTACATTCATCAACGATAGCTTAACACATATGACAAAGGATTTGGGTAGAATGCGGGCGAAATCGCGAGTTGGCACTCACGTCGGAATGCCCCCCAGCGGCGCAATCGCACGTCTGTTGCCCGTGCTCCCACTCGCGGTTTGCCCCGCGTGTCTAACCAGACTCCCCGTGTTCCCCGGGGTGTGAGCGCGTAAGACCATAGCTCACGACTTTCTAACATGTCACAGGTGGCCAACCAGGTGTGGGGGCTTCCCCATGGACCGAGGGGCCCCCCTCCTGGGGAGGACCGTTTGCCTATGGGCGCCTATGGCGATCATCGCTGGGGGACACACGCCGCATGTCTGGACGGGTTTGCGTGCCGGGGCTTCCAGAGCTGTCCGGACACGCGTGTGGGTGTGACACGGTTTGCAGCGACCAGCGCTATGCGATTTCCGTGCAATTGAATACATCATTATTAATTACATATGGACACATTACGTTTGAGCTGAGACTTTGGAGCATGAGATGAGTTTCGAGACGTGTGTGTTTCGCGAAGGTTCCCGACCCCGCGGTCACTCGGTCACACCGCGGCGCGTTGGCCCCTTCTGGCGCGTTGGCCCCTTCTGGAGTTGGCGCGTTGGCCCCTTCTAGAGTTGGCGCGTTGGCCCCTTCTGGGCGCGTTGGCCCCTTCTAGAACGGCGCGTTGGCCCCTTTTAGAAGTTGGCGCGTTGGCCCCTTTTAGTCACGGCGCGTTGGCCCCTTTTGGGCGCGCCGCGTTGGCCCCTTTTGGGCGTGAAGAGTCGTATATAAACGAGGCGGACGCTTGTGCTAGGCATACCAGGTGCAATCCAATACCAGGACAAAGCCAACCAGGCCAAAGCAATCCAAGCAAAGCCAAACACTGGCAAACTACCTGAGCCCCTTCTCAATACCTTGTAACACTGAGCCTGGCAAGAAGCCCGCTCCTCTCTGAATCCCTTAAGCGCAAACTCGCATAGGCACGTGCCTAAGCCCGCCAGTAGAGCGGCAGCACTTAGCCCGTTTCCCCACAGGGCCCCCTTTCCCCCCTGTCCCTGACCAAGCCCAAGCACCCAAGCGCACAAGTGCTTCCCCCTTACCTCCTCCTACTCCCCCTACCCCTTATCTCCTCCTACTCCCTTGTCCGAGAGAAGGCTAGGACTCAGCCGGAAAAGTTATAACGGTTGCCGTGACCGTTAAGGTGGTTGATGTGCTTGGATCCCGTGCCCCGTGACTGCTAACCAGCTGTCGCACTCGTCTACCTTCCGCGCATTCTATATCTCGATCCTATCTCGATAAGCCCAAACATCTCGATATACCTTACGCTTCCGCACGCATATTTTCTATCCAGTGCTATCCTACAACAGTCCTAGGAGCTAATCCCGAGCGAGACCCCAGCAGTGGACGTCGTGCTGCGCGGACCCGCCGCACTGTCCCCACACAGGTGACGGGTGGTAACCAACACACGGTCCTTGGGCACGCCATACACACTGCGGCTTAGCTTCGACGCGCCTACGCAGCTGTGAGTTGGGTTGGCAGCCAAGCGGGGGTTGCGGTTTGCTGCGTTCCTCGGAATGGTGGCTTCCCTCGTAGCCGTGATGGTGTTTACACTGTCCCCTTCTTGTAACCTCGCATTCATACACACGCGAAAACGCGAAAATTTTGGTTTGTGTTTACACGTTGTGTGTGTGTCGTTGATTGCGCGCTATAGGCGCCCATAGGCAAACGGTCCTCCCCAGGAGGGGGGCCCCTCGGTCCATGGGGAAGCCCCCATACCTCCAGCCAACTCAGCCCAGCCTCGTCCTGTGCCTGCCTGTGCCGTCTTCAGACAAACACTTCCAGGCTACCCGCGAGCGCCGCCATGACCCCGCACTCCCGCAGCCGCCTCGCCCTGCAGCCGGGATTATGACGCCCATGGGTGCGCCTAGCCCGAATTCGGTCGAGAGCCAACTCCAGGCGCGGGATTCGGGGGCGGTTGGGACAAAGTCTGTCTTCTGGTGTCGGTGCACGCCGCCTGCAGTTCAGTTAAGCCCCCGGCCTTACTCTTGAACCCGCCGGCTGACCGTCAAAATGTCTGAGAGGTACTGAAGTGGCAGCAACCGGAGTTG
The DNA here is from genome assembly GCA_016834605.1 of Chlamydomonas incerta. NCBI lineage: Eukaryota > Viridiplantae > Chlorophyta > Chlorophyceae > Chlamydomonadales > Chlamydomonadaceae > Chlamydomonas > Chlamydomonas incerta. The sequence goes on from JAEHOC010000015.1 coordinate 835,513, forward strand.
CGGCTTGCTGCCACGCCGCCGCGAAGGTGGCGGCGGCGTCATAGGGTGCCGGGGTGAGCGCAGCCACCGCCATACCATCCCCTGCAGAGTAGCAAGGCAAGAGGTGAAGGCAAGCTTGACATGATCTCGGTGGCTGCCTATGCCCCTCCTTGCTCACACCGTCTAATTTTGTGCTGTTAACATGCCGTGCATAATTGTCTGCCTGCCTACCGGAAAACACCAGCGGCCGCTCAGTTACTGGAAATGCCGTAGATGGGCCCACGGATGCGGCGCGCCAGCTGCATGTCCTTGGGCACTGCAGGAAATTGTGTGAAGAAGACTTCGCTAGCGAGCGCTATGCGTGATGTAACACTCAAGAGCAAAAAGCAACGCTGTCAACAACTGGTGACTGCGAGGCGCGACAGCACACGCACCCCTACCTAAAAAGCGTTTTTGGCCACCCTCCAAGCTAGTTGCTTACTTATGGTGATGCGCTTGGCGTGGATGGCGCACAGGTTGCAGTCCTCGAACAGGTGGACCAGCACGTCCTCGGCCACCTGCATGCAGGCAGCGGGCAGCGAGCGGACAGCACGCTCACGCGTGTAAAAGAGGCCATCAGAGGCATTGCCTAGGCAGGTGGGAGATGGCGGGTGGGGAGATGGGTGCGTGGGCAACACGCATGCATATGCTTGCTCATTGCTCTACATGCTAGCCACTGCATGCGCCTCCCCCCCCCCCCACACAAGGCAATGGTTGATTTGGGAATTGGAAAAAACTACCCCCCCCACACACACAGCGGGCGGCGGCTCACATGTTGCAGCGCCAGCAGCGCCTCCCCCGTCCAGCGGAACGGCTCGCGCAGCATCTGGTTGCTGATCTCGCGGACCTGCGTACCAGCAGTCGCCAGCGGAGGAGCAGCAACACGCTCGCCCACGTCACTTGCTCACGTGACTGGTGGTGTCTGCGTTGGATGGTGCCTGCTTGCTGTAGTTCTCGGGCATAACCCGCACAAGCACACGGTGCTCAGCGTACAGGCGCCTTGCTGCAGATTCGTTTGGGCTTCGAAAAAGTTTGAGCCTATGCCACCACCCCCACCCATGCACCCACCAGCCGCGCGAAGGGCAGCTTGCGGATCAGCAGCTCCGTGGACTTCTGGTACTTGCGGATCTCGCGCAGCGCCACGGTGCCCGGCCGATAGCGGTGCGGCCCTGTGTATTGCAGGGGCGTGGTCAGGAAAGCCCGTCCCCGTGCTTGAAGCCTGCTGGCGAAAACAGCCACAAGACTCACTCTTGGCCCCGTGTGCTGCTCTACCCGCTGGGCTCCGTCCACTGCGAGCGGGCGTGCCGCCGCATGCCGGTGAGCCCACGGCTGCGCCGGCCCGCGTAGACCGCGCGGGTGTCTGGGCTGCCGCCTCTCGTCCAGGCCGGGCCTGCGGTCACAAAGCAGGTCACCAAGACCGAGCAGCCTAAGGCGACGCCCCTATTTGCATTGCCTCAGCCGTTGACTTACGGGCTTAGCCTGTTTACTCCGAGCCATGTTCAGCGGCGGGCTGTTCGCAAACGGAAGAAGCGGCAATTGCACCAGGCCGAAAGTACACGACCTCCGACAGCTTCGAGGTGGCCACCTCAACGATGACAGAACGTTATTTGCGCAGGCCACGAGCTGCGGGCGAGCAAACAGTAGGTGACAGCCGGGGCAGAGTTCCGACAGCTGAGCTACGCCGCTGCCAGAGCATCACATTTCTAATGATTACAGGGATGCGCTGCGCAGAGCACACGTTTTGCTTTGGCATTTGCGTTGAGCAGTTGTGTATCGCGGGCCCATGCGAAATGCATCGCCCACGCGAAATCGTTCTAGCTCCGGCCTCGTAAGCGCTGGGTAACACATTATAGTTCAGATTTGTTTCATGAATTCGACTCAAGGGCCCTTCACTTGAACAATGCAAGACACACAGGCACGGCACCCTTTTTTGGACCTGGCCGGCTATGGTGGCGGCGAGGTGATGAAGCTGATCTGCTCAAGCGTAGGGCATGGCTTCCTCAGCCGGCTGAGGCTTGTGGCGAGGCCGCTGCTATTGGCAACCGACGCGCACCTGCTAAGCGACGAGCACCGCATCCAGCTCCCGACAGCTGCGCGCGCCGTGAGCGCCGAGCATACATCAACAAACGTGCTGCAGTCATTCCTGCGCATGCTCGCGCGCGGCTATCGCCCTCGCGTGGTGCGCTTCAACTTCATCGGCGACCCCGAGGACTCGGACTTCAGCGCTTCGGTGTCGGACAAAATGTAAGCGCGTTGATTGAGCAAGTTATTTCCAATGCACGGCATGAAAGCATGTCGGGGCGTTTTGTGACAGCGCGATACAGTATGTTAATGCAATACCTGCCCTGCCCTGACTCTGTGCTGCCCCTGCCCTGTGCACCGGCAGCGCGGAGGCAATCACGTCGGCCGCCGCTCACGGGCGACTGGCGTCCGTGGTGGAGCTGGGGCTCCCCGCGCCGCTTCTGACGCGGCAGCTGGCTGACGCGGCGAGCGCGACAGCGCTGCCAGCCCTCAGCCGGTTCGAGCCGCCCCGGTGGCGGCAACGCCGCCGCGCTGCTGCTGCGGCTCTTCCAGCGTGTTGACGTCAATGCTGCTGGTGGACTGGGCGCTGGCGCCGCTGAGCCTGCACCGGCGGGTAGCAGCGGCGGCGGCAGCAGCAGCAGCAGCTGCCCACACCGCCTAGCCTCGTTGCGGCTGAAGCACCTGCTCGGCCCCCTGTCGCCTGGCATGAGGCAGGCCGTGATGCAGCTGCAGCCTGCTGCGCTGATGCTCAGCTATGAGGACCTGGACCGGGCCGGCCGTGCTGCTGATGCCTGGTTTGCCAACACCGCCCTCACGTGGCTGCGTGAGCTGCGGCTTGACTCGTGCTATCCAATGATAAAACAGCCAGAGCAGCAGGGTGGCGATGGCGGTGGCGGTGGCGGCGGAATTGGGGTCGCAGATGGGGGCGGTGTGGCGGTGCTGCCGGCGCTGACCAACCTGACTCACCTGGTTCTGAACAACCGCTGCGGTGACGGCTTGCGTAGCACGCTCCTGCCCATCTACAGCCTGGCGGCGTTCACGCACCTGAGCCACTTGCGGGAGCTGCGTCTCTACCCCGCATGTCTGGTGGCCGGGCAGGAGCTCACGGCCCTCACGGCTCTCACACGCCTGAAAGTGGCAACGCTCCTGCCGCCACCCCCGCCACCGCCGCCGGCAGCGGCAGCTGCAGCAGCAGGCCCGGCCGCTGCCATGGTGCCTGCAGCAGCAGTACCAACCACCACCCGCCTACCGCTGCCGCCACCGCAGCCGTCCACGTCAACAGCAGTACCAGTGCCGGCAGCGGCCGCTGCTGTGGAGGCGGCGCCTGTAGGTGCACGGGCGCAGGCGCAGCCGCAGCAGCCTCAAGGGGCCGGAGCTCCTGTGCCCAGAAGAAGAATAGCACCAGTCCGGCGAGCGGAGGAGCCAGAAAGGCTGCCCGACATTGTGCTGCCGTTGAAGCTGACGGTGCGGACGCTGCGGGCGGCCCTGCTGCCGCGGCTGCGCCCGCCGCAGCCGCAGCAGCCGCCGATCCTGGTTTCTGCAGTGGACAGCAGCACGCCTGTGTGCATTGCGCTGTCAGAAGTCAACAGGACGCGCTTCCAAGATCTCGGCGGCGGCCCAGTGTCGGATGAGATCGTCGTGACTGAGCAGAGGCTCAGTGGTGCCGTGCCCATGACGCTGGCAGTCGGCGGTACGGCGGCGCTCCTGGCGGCCTTCCGCAGCCTGCACGGCCCCAGCCGCCGCCTGCAGCTGGACGTGGCGGAGCTGGAGGTGCGCGGCCGGCCCCACGAGCTGCAGCCGGCTGTGGCGCCGGACCAGCCGGGCGTGGCGCCAGACCAGCCGGGTGGCCACCGTTGGCTGAGCGCGCTGGCGCCGCTGGCGCTGCGGTCGCTGATTCTGACGTACTGGCTGCTGGGCGCGGAGGACCTGCAGACCATCGGGGAGCGCCTGCAGAGCCTGCAGGTGGGCGCCGTATTTCGATCGCAATCGTGCGCTTATGGGGCCGCATATGTAGGGTTGGGCGGGGGTTTATACTTAGATCTAAGGTCTAATATTAGATCTAATTAGATCTAACTTAGACTGCGCAGGGGGGGCAGCGTTTATAAGGTCGCACCAGAACCTTAGAAGTTCGAACGCGTGACGTGCCGAGGGCCATGTGCCCATGGGCCTAGGCGCCCAGCGTGCGTGTTATGCCTACTAATGTTATTTTGGCAAAATGTTAGTTTGCGTTTCTCATATCAAGCATGTCAGACGAGCAGCATATTGAAATTGGGTCGGGAGACGATGTCGATGTTTCCCTGGCGGCGGGCACCACGCAGCCCACTGGCACTTCGGCCGTGGGCAATGCCAAAAAGCCGCCCAAGTACAAATGGGGCAATCAGGAGTGCAGCGTCGACCCGCCCATCACAAGATTCAAGTTGCCAGCAGTGGACAAGCTCACGGCCGCAGACCGTGCTCTGGTCAAGACGTTGGTGGGGCAGGTAGCGGGGAGTGGCACTGAGGAGGGGGTGAAGGCGGCGCACACAGAGTGGCAGAAGCTGATTACGAAGGGGATTCCAATTGAGGTGGCTGAGGAGACCCTTCCAGCTGCGATGGAGCGCATAGAGAAGCGTGATAGCGAGGGCAAAATTGTGAGCGTGGAGCTGCCCGACCTTGAACTGCGTGTCAAGTTCTGGAGCCAGTGGATGGTGGGCGAGTATCCGCGGCTGGCAGCGGTTGGGTCGCGTGTGCTACTGATGCACGCCACTACTGCTGCGGCAGAGCGAAACTGGTCGCTGTGGGGCAACGTCTTCACCAGGGCGCGCAACCGCCTGGGCCTAGAGGAGAAGCTGATTTTCACTCGTGGCAATGAGCAGGGCGGAATGGAGCGTGGCAGGTATGGGATGCTGGCGGATGAGGAGGTTGTGATGGAGCTGCTGAGCGAGGAGTGAAGTGCTGATGCGTGAAAGCGGACAGACAGAGAGGTTGAGTAATTTCTGGCTATCCATGGTGACCAACTGTGCGGAAATGCGGAGTATGGTAGATGGCGCGCGGGTGGCGTGTGTATATGGTTTCGCTTCTAAAAAGGTTCTTTGATTGCCGCGTGCCGTGGTGGTGCATATTTGAGTTCATGGCGCCCCGGCAGGATTCCGGTGCTCTGAATAAATATAACGTCTGGAATGGATTTAGTCATTGCATTGTGCAAGTCTCAGCATAAACAACCAACGTATGCAAAAGTTGGAGGCCTCGGTCTAACCTAAGGTCTAAAGATTCTAATTAGATCTAATTAGAATCTAATATTAGACCGATAACATTCTAATGTTTCGGCCAACCCTACGCATATGATTAGGAGCTGTAGGGGCGATGAGCACGCCACCTCCCTGCATGCATTGTCTGCCCCTGCCCGACCCTTTCCATCGTAGCAGTACGCTTGGTATGTGCATTGAACGTTCCCCCACCTCTCCTCGCCTCTGCATGCTCCCGCCTGCCACAGAGGCTGGTCCTGAACCACGGCGACTACCCGCTGCCAGCTATGAGATCGCTGGCGCTACTGCCGCAGCTGCGACAGCTGGACCTGCACGGCCGCGAACCCATCTATATGGACCGCGTGCTCGCCGACAACCACGGCCAGTCTTACCTGCAGACTGGCTTAAACGAAGACACCGACCCGGCCACGGCGTTCGTGGATCTGTGCAGAGCCATTGCCCAAACGCGGCGTTCTGCGGCGGGCGGGCATGCGGCAGCAGCACCGGCAGGCGCGGCAGCAACAGCGGGGCCAGCAGACGCGGCAGTGGCAGTGGCGCCGGAGGTGTCGTTCGCGGTCCGGCTGTTTTGCAACGCGCTGGGTGGCGACACGGAGCCTCCGGAGGCTGTGACGGCGGCGCTGGTGAAGCAGATCAACACGCAGCTGCAGGTGGACGGTGTGGGGCCGCGCGAGGCGTGTGCGCAGCTCGCGCCATTTGTCGACATGCGGCCGCCGGGTGTGGACGACCGCCGGCTGGTAGACGGCGGCGGGGAAGCCGACAGCGAGGACGGCTACAGCACGGCAGGAGACGGAGATTAGAACGGGGGCAGTGACCAGGATTAGGGCGGGTAGGAGCAGGCGGAGGAAGGGGAGGAGGCGGGAAGGCGGGTGGAGCGGTAGCGGCTAAGTAGGCCTAGAGGGCAGCCGCGAGGATGAGCTCGTTAGATATATTACGGGCAGACATGCAGGGCTTACGTGCAGGGCTGTTGAAGGGTGACGGCAAGCGGGTGTCGGGGATGCCGGTTACCCCGGCCTGTGTGCCATTTCGGCGTTTGTTGGGGGCAATGTCTCATTTGCCGCCCGTCACGTTGGTGGTGCCCCCCGCGCCGGGGCCCTGGGTTTACCACGCACCGCTGTGGGCGAACCCGGCGCTGAGTGAAGATGGCTAGACGTTTGACGTAGTGTTTGCAGATTTGCTTGCCTTGCCGGGTCTGCTGTATGTGGGCCAGCTGGTTGTTGCGTGTGACCAGTTGGAGGAGGTGAGGGTGGCCTACACCCGCCGGGATGGATGGGGCGCCCTGTTTGGTACGGCGATGCCCAAAGTGTATCTGAAGAAGGTGTGGCGCCCGGTGCTTGAGTGGGGGCTTCAGACGCCCCTGCCCTCCCCGTTGATAGGGCCTGCGTCGCCCCTACAGGCGGCGGAGCGCTTTGCAGCGGCGGTGGCACTGCTCCCCGCCGGGTGGCCGGCGGCGGTGCGGGCGCTCCGGCAGGCCCGTGCACTTCCCTCCCGGCTGCAGACGTGCAGCGGGCGACGGAGGGGGCCGTTACGCAGGTGGCCCAGGGGCTAGGGTGGATGCAGGCGGGGGGTCCGCCGCTCTTGCTGCTGGAGTATACCGTGAAAGCGGGGCTGAGATGCAACTGGCGCCACACCTGGCCGCGTTGCGTGCGGAGCACCTCCTGTTTGTGCGGGATGCGGGGGTGTCGCCCGAGGATGAGGCCGTGGCGGCCGGGGCGTTCGCCTGCACTTTGGCCCGGTTGTGGGCGCTGAAATGGGAAAACCAGAACAAGGAAGCGCTGTGGCGGGTAGCCGCTGATGCCTGCTGGGCGTTTCCCATGCACGCCAGCTCGCGGGCAAGAGGCCTTGCCGTGGCGCCGTGCCGTGCGTGTGCGGTGGACATGTGTGATGGGGGACAGGCGGCATTGGTTTTGGAATTGCAAGGTGGCCCGGGCGCTGCGGGAGCACATGGGTATGGCCATGGGGTGGCTCCCAGAAGACGCCTTGGAGGCGTTTACGCGTGCCGAGTTGTGGCTCGTGCGCCCGCCAGGGGGTGTCGCGCCCGCGGTGTGGGACGTGGTTTGCCATGCTGCTCTGTCTGCCATGGATGTGGGACGGCGCGGCGTGGTGAAGGCTGGGGCAACCCTGCCGTCTGCGCAGGTACTGGGTATTGGCCTGGCGGTCATCGCCGACTTTTGGGGGCGCCTGCAGTCTTTTGTTAGTTTGGGTATTCGCCCGAAGGCTTGGGATGCAGTGCCCCCCCCCCTGCATCCCTTCCTGGCGCGTGGTGTCGGTGATTGCATGGTCGTGTGTTTGCCTTATGACGCGGGCTCCCCTCCTCCCTCGCCTTGAGGGGACGGGGCGTGCGGGCTGCCCTGAATGTTTGGGGCGGTAGCAGCGGTGGGGGTGGTGCTTGCATGTGTGCTTGCGCTTCGGTGCCTGGACGGTTGCGCCCTGGCTGTTGCGTTTGCCTCGTGTGAGCCTACCCGGGCCGGCTTAGAGTGTGCGGTTTCGGTCGCGGACTCCTGACTGGCGGCAGCGATGCAAATGGTGGGGATCTGGCGGGCCTAGGCTTGGCTGGGACTCACTGTGCGCGGAGTCGCGCGGACTACGCTGTGGGAGGGTATGCAGCACCCCCAGGGGGGGGTGTCCAGTTGGTCTCCTGGCAGCATCAGATGATCCTGGCGGCTCGCACGCTTCGGACTGTCCCCTCCTGTAAGCTCGCATTCTTACGTGCAGGTAGCTAGGGGCTTGGGCCCCCGCCTCCTGGCGTTGTCAAGGCAGTTATAAACATGGAAGGCAGGCTTTCAATCACGCAAGGAACCCAACGAACCCAACAAACGCAACTGTGGGTGCTTGCCTTCGTTGCTGGAAGAGTGTAACAGGCAGCAGGGGCGCAGGGCAGGTTAGGTAGAGGGGCGGGGAAGAACGTCGGATGGGGTCGAAGCGGAACAGGAAGCGGCTGACATCGCCCGGACTGCACAGCGAGATTGCAACAAGGAGAATATATGCGAAGGGGCAGAGGTTGCATGACACAGGCAGCGAGCCGGTGCTGGGTTCGGACTGGTGGGAACCCAAGCGTATGGCGCAGTGGTAGTGGTGGACACACAGCTGGGAGTGGCGGGGAGGCGAGGGAGGCCAAACGTTGGTCAATTGTCTGATTTCAGGGGTACGTCCGGCCCTTGCACATACGGACGAAGACATGGGCAGTTGCGCGCTACATTCCTGTTGTCAGGTTGTTGCGTTGGTTGGCATCACTCCTGACATCCGCAACGCCGCATCCCTCTTGCCCTCGCATGCACTTCTGGGGCGCCCGCGGATACCTGGCTGCGTTCCAGGTGGGTTCATTTTGTGGGGTTCGCGTTGTCGAATGGCAGCCTATTCGCGCGCGAGCTGGTACACGTCAGCCCTGCCCGGGCCAGCAGTCAGCATGATTGTTACCATTTGGTGCGCCCGCTGAGGAGCAGCGTGGGACGCTCCGTCGTCCCGTCTCGAAGGTAACAAGTAACCGCCATGCTACTAACACTAACTGTTGAGATATCGGTCAGAACTAAAGGAAACGACTAGGGGAAACAACGGGCGGACGTAGGGAGTCCGAGAGTGCGTGTCGATACACCATCCAAGGACCAAACCCGAGAACCATGCGACCATGCGAGGGTATAAGCCAGGAGAGCTACCCGATATAGTTAAGTAGTGTGGTACGTGTAATGTGCGAAGCAGTCTGACTGTCAGCCGCCCCTACTTCCGGCTAGCAGCAGCCGTAATTATACAACAGGTTATGAGCCGGTAGCGGTAGGTTATGAGCGTAGCGGCGGGTTGCGATTTGTCAGGTAAAGATAATGTAACCGATAGGCCTTAGGCCAGCGCGTAGCGCAAAATGAGCGAGGAGAGTGGATCTCTCCAAGCCGAATCTCCGAAGTTCCAGCCTCCCAGGCTAATGATTTAGCTAAACTGGACGGATTTTAGCGTGTCCATCCGCGACAATGACGCCGAGGGGCGAAGAAAGCAGAAGGCGATCGCCCGTATCCAAAGTGGCGAAATGTCGACCACGAGGTGGTCGCACTCGTGGGGAAAGCGGCTCACGCAGCAAGGCGCCAGGAATGGGGGCAGGGGGAGTGTCCGGAGAAGGATGCCGAGGGTGGCGACCGAGCTGCGCAGAGGTGCGCACGTGACCGCATGTGGGCGGTGGACCAGGCAGTGGGCCTGGGAAACGGCCGGGGTTTCCACGCGTAGGATGTTTGGGTGATGAGCACACCATACACAGCGTGGCACGGCCGGGGTTTTCACGCGTAGGATGTTTGGGTGATGAGCACACCATACACAGCGTGGACATGAACAGCGCTGCGGGTGCTGTGTGCTACAAGGGAACAGCGCTGTGAGCGCTGCATTAGACATGACAGTGCTGCGGTGCTGCATGCAAGGGATCGGCCATGTTGGGCTGTGAACGGCCACGTTGGGCCGTCGGTGCGAGTGAAGCATCGTGAGTATGTCGGTGCGAGAGATGCATCGTGAGTACGGTATGCGTGCAAGAGACGACATGCGGTGTGAGTGAAGCACCAGAACGAGAACGTGCAAGTGAAGCACGGGTGTGTGAGTGAAGCACCTTAGAATGAGCAAATGCGAGTGAAGCTTTGCGAACGTATGCACGAGTGAAGTGCACAGGAAGTGGTTTGCTACGTGGCGAGTGAAGTCACGTGTGGCGAGTGAAGTCACGGACTGGCAAGGATCCACGACTGGCGAGTGAAGCCAGAGTAATGAACGGCGCGCGAGGCTAGATCACTGATTGTGAGGCCGGATCAGAGTGAGGTCAGATCACCGCGGGTGAGACCAGATCACTAGAGACGCCAGCGGCAGCGAGTTGCTGCGATGCTATCAGCATCGTCGTATGGTGTTACAAGATCATCATTATGATTGTATGCTCTCTAGCGCTTGATGCCTTGACTATGCCGAGGTGCCGCATGGTGCGGTGAGTGAAACCGCAGGTACGGTCAGTGAAGCCGTAGGACACGGTGAGTGAAGCCGTGGGATGCAGTGAATGCGGGGGAGCATTCAGACACGGGGGAGCCGTGACGATGTGAAGTTTTGATGGACGGAATGGAATGCGGTAGAGTACCGTATTTTTTATGCTGAAGTGTGATCGTGAGGACACGATGAATGGGATGTGACGATTTGCGAATGTCGCAAGTGCGGCAAGCGGAAAGTGTACAGCGTGTGCGCAGGGACATGCGCGTGCGTAGCATGTGATTGATTGAGGAGTTATGCAATCGAGTAGATTGAAGTATGGAGTTCTGCCCGAGGGGGAGTGTTGAGATATCGGTCAGAACCAAAGGAAACGACTAGGGGAAACAACGGGCGGACGTAGGGAGTCCGAGAGTGCGTGTCGATACACCATCCAAGGACCAAACCCGAGAACCATGCGACCATGCGAGGGTATAAGCCAGGAGAGCTACCGATATAGTTAAGTAGTGTGGTACGTGTAATGTGCGAAGCAGTTGGACTGTCAGCCGCCTGTCATGATCTGGCGCGTAATTGCGCATCTGGCGTGTGCCTCAGCCATAGTCTTGCTTCTTGCTGAGCGGGTGGTGACGCGACGGCGACTGTCCTCGGGAGAAGCCGCGCCTAAACCCAGACGAGGGACGTTGAGACGAATTCAGGCGAAAGCGGGCGCGTCACAGGAACTGCCCCAAATGTCAAATGTCAATGCCGTTAGCGCAGGGCGCTCTGGGACAAGCACTGTGTAATGGTTCGCGGTCTTGATCTGTTCAATGGCTAACCCACAGGCTGTATGGGAGAGCAAGAAGCAAGACAAGGCTTGGCTTCTTGCTGGGCACGCTTAAACCAGCTCAACTCTGCCGTACGGGGTAATCAGCGAACGGGTAAAAGGGACGCTTACTTCAGCACACGTTCGAGACCGGACCTCAAGTCGCACGGACAGACAAAGACTCGAGAAGAAGGACTCAAATCAGCGTTGCACGGGTGCATAAACGCACTGACGTCACAGCCAGTCAGCTCTTGGGGCGTAGGCACGCCACTGATGCAGCTGAAGCGGCATGCAAATGATTCATGTCACCGTACCCACGGCGTTTCGGGCTCCCTCTTCTGCCTTGACGCGCCCTGTTTTTGCCCCTGCTTGTCACACTGTCGCCCAGCCATTCCTCTGCTGCACGCTGTTTGCATTTTCTCTCGGTCGCCTTCGCCGCTCATCCGTGGACGCTGGTCGCCTGCCTGCAGGTGCGCTGCGACGCGCTCGCGTGTGTGGCATTGCGGTGTATGCGTCTGGTGCTATCGCCTGGCCGGGCGCCCGGAGCGTGAGGAATGCGCATCAGCAAACTACCAACCTGGCAGGTAATCAGCACCGCATCGGTACAGTAACTCCGGCGTTCAACCAGCCGCGCGCTCCTGTCTGCTGTCGCAATTTGTTTGTTGGGTCTGGGAGATTCTGCACACTATGGGACTTCGCCACCTGCCCCGCTTGCATTGTTCCATCGAACCGTACCCACGGTGTCACGCCTTGGGAAGGGACTCAGACAAAACTCGAAGCAATATACTGGTGCGAACTGACACGCAAACAAGGGGTCAGCTTTGTACAGCTGGAAAATGGGCTGAGCCCCCGTACGCTTGGGAGCGAGTAAGTGAGTGGTATTACAGGTGGTCCCTTCTCGGGTTCTCGGGTCACTCCCCTGACCATCACACCTGGCAAAGTTTGCTAGCCGTACGCATGTCACTGAGCGCAGAGATGTCCTTCATAGGCAGGTTCGATGTCAATTCAGTAGTAGGACTAGCAGGCGCATCACCTAATTAGAGCGGTGGCGCCCAATGCTGTTCAACAGGCAGAAAAGTAGGCACATACAGTGGAACCCGTTGAAACCAGAGCCCCACCTAGCCTGAATTGCGATCGGCCCCTCAATCCTGCCCACGGTCGCATGCAACCCCACCGCATCTCAAACGCACAAACGTGGCTATAACACTACTCGCATTTCCGTGTTTGGTCAATCAAGTCAGATAGTCGTAAGCGCAGCATCACAGACTGTTAGTGTTTGGTCTCAGACAGTTCAGGAATCACATGTCGTCAAGGTCACACACATCCGGAATGGCCACTTCCATCCGGTCACCACACACACGCAGGAAGGGGTGTGTGTCGGACACTTTCAGCCAGGCCTTATCCCGCCGGCGCCGTGGCAATCCAAGCGAAGCGAAGTCAGCTAGCAAGCCTCTGATGCTAGCTAGTGCTACCGCCTTGGCCCGGGCCAGAGCCCCCTCAGTGAACGGCTTCCGTGCGCGCATGTACCGCCGTGCACTCTCCATCGCATTAAGTGCGGCCAGGGCCACCACCTCCCATACGCATTGCTGTATCTGCGTTGGGTCCGGGCTCTCCAGCAGCCAGACGTGATGCCGCCGGACAGGGCAGCCCGCGTCGGTGCGACCAGCATTGATGGTGTCCTGTAGCAGCTCCACCACACTCTGCGCGACGGGGCACTCCCAAAAGTGATGCAGTCGAGGCGAGGGCGGCATCACCGCCGGTGACGGGGGAGAGGCGTATGCGCCACATACGCACGGCTCCGGCGAGCTGCCATGGATGTGCGTATTTCCCAGCATGCCCACACCGTCAACCGCCAACCGCCACAGCACCTCCTTGTGCTTCAGTTCCCATCGTACTTGCCACACCGAGGCCATGTGTCGCCGGAACTGGACCAGGCGCTGGCGCCCAGGGGCGGGAGGCAGGGTGGCGCCCAGGGCTTCAGCCACATAAGCATGGTGAAGACGCGTGCGGTCCTCATTGACGCCAGTTAGCTGCATTGCTGTGCCGTCGCGGACAGCCAAGGCGGTCAGGGGAACGGGGCGTTGGTGCCCCTGGATGAACCATCCCATGCGGCTGACAATCATCTCCACGACCTGGTCCTCGGTGGGCAATGCTGCGGCAGGGGTGGCTGCGTGGGTAGGCGGGTGAACGGGGGCAGGGGCTGGCTGGGCGGCAGCGGGACCTAGGGGGTCGGTCGCTGGGGCGGGGGGACGCGCTGACGGCGTTGGTGCGAGACACGGCGGCGCTGGGGGCGCAGGGGGCGCAGGAAGGTGCAGGCGCGCAGCAGCAGCCCAGGAGGGGTTGATGTCCAATAGCAGGGCATTAATGGCAGCGATGGCCTGCACGCGATCCGCAAAAGCGCCCGCCACGGCGCTAGATGGCTGTAGCTGTTCCCGCACCAGCTGCGCCCATTCGGTTGCCAGCAAGGTGAAGATGTGGATGCCCGGAGTCAATGCCAGGCGGTGACGCCACGATGTTTCATACGCAGCAAAGGCGTCGTAGACACGCACGGCGTCACCCAGCGTGCGCAGGCGGCGGCATTCCGTGAGCTGTAGGTGATAGGCTTCGAGGCCGGGGCGGCGGCCCGAGGGTGGCGCGATGGGTAGCAGCGGGTTTCCCCATAGTGGCGTGTTGACGCACCACGCGCCGGGCGTGAGAGAGGAGGTACCAATGTCGACTGCTGGGGGTAGGTGGGAGAGGGCTGTGACGATGCGGTGGACGTCGGGAGGCAAGGACGGGGTGCCAAGCCAGGGCCCGTCCGCACGAGCCGTCAGCAGCGCCATGGGGCGAAAGCAGGGATGGTAGGACCGAAGCAGGTACCCAAAAACCCGCTGCCACGGGGCTTGCGCTGCAGGTGCCACGCCACTTCCATCCCGGCCAGCGTATGCAGCCGCGCGCTTTGCCCAGCGGGCGTAGATGTGCTGCTGTAATGGAAGGCTGCCAAATCCACCTGAAACCGGATGACCAGGCAGGAGGCGGGCTGGGACGCCTGTAAGCCTTCGGTCATGTTGCGAGGGTCCCTGACTGCGGTCGACGAGCTTGGCCACCGCCGCCTCCCAGGCTGCGAGCGTGTCAGGCGGCGGTAATCCAGAGTGCTCCATATGATATGTCGCCATATGGGTCCCGTATGCAGCCGCAGTTGAGGCTCGCCCAAACATGGACAGATGCATGTGGCTGATTTTGTCCAGGCGACGCACGGCCTCATCAGTCCGCTGCTTCCAGTCCAGGTCAGGCCGGCAGGGCGGGTTGGTGAAGGGGACCCCCAGGGCAGTGGCGGACGTGACAACGCGGATTCCGGCAATGGCAGAGGCTGGGGCGGGCGGGGGGGCGGTAGCGGGCGGGGGGGGCGGCAGCGGATACGGTGGCGAGGACGGGGGCCGGGACGGGAATGACGGCGGGGGCGGCGGCGGGTGCAAGGGTGGAGGCGGCAGCAAAGGTGAGGGTGTGGACGCGGGCGGGGATGGGGCCGGCAGCGGGGCCTGGAGTGGGGACCGCTGCTGCGGGGTTGGCTGTGATGGTGGTTGCGGTGACGGTGGCGACGGCGGGCCCTGGAGAGGGGGCGGGGACGGAGGCAGCGGCATTTGCGGTGGTGACGGCGGCCGGGGAGGCGGCGCGGATGGCGGGGGCGGGGACGTGGGCGGTGGCAGGGCGGGCGGCGGGGGCTGGTGTGCGGATGGCGGCAGAGACAGCATGGGTAGCCGCGGTGGAGGGGGCTGTGGCGGGGGCGGGGGCGACGGAGGGGGAGGCGGTGGCGGTGGGGGCATGGACGATGGCGGCTGTGGCGGGGGCTGGCGTTCGGACGGCGGGATTGCCGGCAGGGGCGGCTGCAACGGAGTCGGAGGAGGTGGCGGGGGTCTCGGCGGCAACGAGGGCGGGTGCGGGTCCAGCGGCGGGAGGCGGGGCGGGGGCGGGGGCGGGGACGGTGGCGGGTGCGGGTGCGGCGGCGGTGGCGGGGGTTCGCGTTCGGACGGCGGAATTGGCGGCAAGGGCGGCTGCAATGGAGGGGGAAGTGGCGGGGGTCTCAGCGGCAACGAGGGCGGGTGCGGGTCCAGCGGCGGGAGCGGGAGCGGGTGCGGGGACGGTGGCGGGTGCGGGTGCGGCGGCGGGGGCGGGGACTGACGTTCGGACGGCGGGAATGGTGGCAGGGGCGGCTACGACGGAGGGGGAGGCGGCGGGGGTCGCGGCGGCAGCAAGGGCGGGTGCGGGTCCAGCGGCGGGAACGGGCGTGGGGGCGGGGGCAGCGGCGGGGGCGGAGGCAGGGGCGGAGGCTGGCGTGCGGACGGCGGCACAGACGGCAGGGGTAGCCACGGCGGAGGGGGCGGTGGCGGTGGTGGCGACGGCGGGGGAGGCGGTGGCGGGGATGGCGGCAAATGCGGGCGCGGGGGCGGGGATGGCCGCGGTGACGGGGGCGGCGGCGGCGGCGGGGGCCTGAATGGCGGCGGGGACGGCGGCGGGCGCGGTAGAGGGTGCGAGGGCGGGGATGGTGGCGGCGACGGGGGCAACGGCGACGGCGGGGGCAGTGCTCGTATCTTCCATCTACGCTGTAGAAATTTGCCCAAAATCCGCCGAAGGCGGAGAAAACTTTTTGGGTTTGGGTTTCGGCATCTACGGAGCGTAGACGGTTTGGGCGGGTTTGGCGGTCTTTTAGACAGGGAGCGTAGATGGTTTGGGGGATTTGGGGGCGTGCCCCTAGGAAAAATTTTCGAGGTGTAGATGGCGCGGGAGGGGTCACCTACGCTGTGTAGACGCCGGGGGCCCAAAGCCATCTACATGATACGGGCACTGGGCGGGGGCATGACCAGCGGCTGGAGTAGGGGCGGACGCTGGAGACCCAACGGCAGTGTGGCCCACCAGTAGCAGCTCCACCTTGTCCAGATTCAGCTTTTGCCCGGTGGCGCGCGCAAAGCGGTCCATGTGCCCCAGGAAGGCGGGCACATCCTCAGCTGAGGCCAGTGCTGCTTCGGTGTCGTCGGCAAAGGCAGCCTCGACAGCGGTAGAATGCGGGTCTGCGGGGTCGAGAGGGATGCCGACGCCACACTCCTTCAGCCAGCAAAATAGAGCGTGCGCAATGAAGAGGTAGAGTAGGGGCGCGAGGGGGCAGCCTTGACGGACACCTGCACATATCTTGGCTGGGCGGGAGAGGAACCCGTTGACCCGTGCCATTGACGTCGTGTCGGTGAGCAGTAGCCGGACCCAGGAGATGAAGCCGGCGCCGGCGCCCATTGTGGCCATGACCTCATAGAGGAAGCTGCGATCGATGGTGTCGTACGCCTTGGCGAAGTCCAAGAAGGCGAGAATGGCGGACCGCCGCTGCTGTGACAGGAGCAGGGGGAGGGAGCGGAGGAAGAGGGCATTGCTGCCGATGTCGCGCCCGGGCAGGAACGCTGATTGCTCAAGTGGGATGGTGTCGGCGAGGGCTGGGCTGATGCGGTTGGCCAACGCCTTGGTGAGGAGACGGTAGTCAGAGCATAAGAGGGTGATGGGCCTGTAGCTGCCGGCGTTGATGCGGTCACCACGGCCCTTGTAGATCACAGTGATGATGCCCTTGGTGAAGTCCAGCGGTGTGTGCTGGGTGGTGCCGATGGAGGTGAAGAGCCGCGCAAGGAGGGGAGCGAACGCGCCTGGGGCGGCCTTGTAGACGTCAGTGGGGATGCCGTCCCAGCCCGGGGACTTGCCGGGCTTACTTGCTGCAATGACCGCCAGTACCTCCTCCTGCGATACGGCGCTCGCCCCCGCGGCTTGCATACGGTCGGCTGGTAGCTGCGCGGAGTGGGCTGCGACGGCGGCTAGCACCGCCGACTTGTCCGCTGGGTTGAGGTCCGGTGGGGCTTGCCCAATGGCCGCCCAGAAATCCGCCATTACCTGCGCCATGGGGGCCGGATCCGTAACCAGGCGTCCATGCGTATCGCGAAGGGCCGCAATGACAGTCGCGTCTTGCGGCGGATGAATAGCCTCTGTGATGCGGGGGTTGGGGCGCTCGCCACTCCGGATCCAGTCCACCCGCATGCGGTGGGCAGTAGCGGCTGCCTCTGCCCGAAGGGCAGCAGCGAGAGCTGCCTGGGCGGCAGCCATCGCACTGGCATGAGCTGTGGGCTGCTGCGAGGCGTCCGCGGCGGCCCGCGTTGCTTCCAGGTGCGTACGCGCCACACAGACGTCTTGGGACATCCGAAGTACGCGCCGCTTGGCGGTGCTGTTGAGGGTGGCGAGGACGGCCGTGAGGCGCCGCTTGAAGGCTGAGTACCACTGCAGATATTCCACGCCAGGCGATGGCATAGCTGCCTGCTGCCCCGTCAGCCAGAGTTGAAGGTGGTCGACTAGGTCTTCATGATCCACGAAAGCGATGCCGCTGCGACGCGTACCGGGGCCACGGGTGGGCGGGCGCCGGGGAAGGAGGAGCATGGTGGCCACCCGGTGGTCAGAGGGCGAGCTGGCTTCCACTGTAGTGCTGGGCACGTACGGCAGGAGGGCACGCGACACGTACATGCGATCGAGCCGGGCGCCGCTGGCTTCACCGTGAGTCAGCTTCTGCAGATGTGTGTAGTCGCGGCTGGCTGGGTGGAGGTGGCGGTGTGCGTCGACCAGGTCGGGGCAGAGAGCGGTGAAGAGGGAGGCGACGTGACCATCACGCTGCGCGCGACTTGGGCTGGTGCTGTCAAGTGCTGCATTTACGACGAAGTTGAAATCGCCAACCAGACCGTGCATTCCCGGCGAGGACATCCGGGGGGAGACATGCTGCTGCACGAACTGGGCTCGGGCTGTTGGCGAGTGCGCTGGCAGGTAGGAGTTGGTGAGGTGGATGGTGTGCCCGAGCCAGGAGAAGGAATAGGTGGCAAGTCGACCCGTGGGGGACGCACGAGGAGCAGCTGGGGCAGCGGCTGGGGCAGCGGCAGCGTAGGAGGGGCTGGGGCTGGCTGCCGGTGCGGAGAAAGGAGGGGAGCTGCCGTCGGGTGCCACATACGGATCGTTGCCGGGGGTGCCGGATTCAGGGGCAGGGGGAGGAGGGGTGGCGTCGCGACTAGGTGTAGGGAGCTGTGCAGGCGGTGGTGTGGTGACAGGGCTGAGGATATGGGACGCCAGCAAGTCCGCTCGCACCAAGATGGCAACGCCAGCGTACGGGTCTTCAACCGGCGTGGCCCGGTACGCTGCTAGTCTCCAACCGGGCACGTGAAGCTGCTTTGCCACAGTCTGGAGGGCCGCCTCAAAGCGGCCACGGTCACTAAGGCTGCGATGATGAGTCTCCTGGACGCACACCACGTCCAGGCGTAGCGTGACCCATGTCTTCGCTGCTGCTGCAAGTTTGGCGAGTTGAGTAGGGAATTCTATACCGCCAAGGTTGTGCGTGCCAATCCGAAGAGGCCGGAAAGGCAACCGCCAACCCTGACGTGCCCGGCGCCGTGTCATGTGACGGCGCGGTACTACTGATCCTCCGTGGTGTCCATGCCGCCATCCGCCACGCCGGCGTCGCCGGCGTTGGCCAGGGCGGCGAAGCGGTTGGTGCCACCGACGCGGGCTCGCGGCCGTGTGGTCCCACCGCCCGGCCCCCCCCTGCGGCGAGAGCCAGCGGCGGCTCCCGCACCAGCGGTGTCTGTCACCCGCTGGCTGCCGGACGGCGCGGCGAGACTCGGCACAGCCGTGGCGCTGCTGAAGGCAGCCATGGCCTGACCGACGGCGGCGTCACCGCCGCCCGTTTCCATAGCGACAAGGGCGGCGGTGGCGGCGGCAGCCAGGCCCGCGGCGGCAGGGGCCACCACGAGACCGGGCTCCAGGGGGTGCGGGCGGGACACCGGCGTGCGGGCCCGCCGCGTGGCCTTTGCATTGTCCCCGACGTGGCGAGGCGAGGCAGGCAGGCCACGGCCGGCCCGAACGCCTGTAGCCGCGATGCGTCCACTGCGACGGCTCCCCCCCGCCCTGTTTCCACGCACCGGCGGCAACGCCGCTGCCGCCACGTTGCTTGAGGGTGCGGCAGCACCCCGCGCGTCAACCGGGGCGGGCGCCGCGATGAGCCCAGGCTGCGCGCCTGCCCCGGCAGCCGCACCCGCGGCGGCCACCGGAGCACATCCGACAGATGTTGACGGCTGCTGAGGCGGAGGTGGCTGCTGCTGCTGCTGCTGCTGCTGCTGCTGCTGCTGCTGCTGCTGCTGCTGCTGCTGCTGCTGCTGCTGCTGCTGCTGCTGCTGCTGCTGCTGCTGCTGCGATGGCTGCGGTGGCGGCTGCTGCGCCGGCTGCTGCGAACGCGGCTGAGACACCAGCGCCGGAGACGGGAGCGACTGGAGCAGGACCGCGAGGGCGGACACTGCTGGTGTCTGGGCGGCGGTCGCGTAGGAGATGCTCCCCACCTGCGGCATGGGCAACCCCGGCGGCGATGGCGGCGGCTGGGCGAGATACGCCAGCGTGGGCAGCTGTGGCGGCTGCTGTGGTGGCTGCTGTGGCGGCGGCAGCGGCGGTGGCGGCGGCGGCGGCAGTGACAGCGGCTGACGGGACGACTGTGGTTGGAGCTGCTGCTGCTGCGGCTGCTGCTGCGGCGGCGGCGGCGGCACGCGCGGTGGCGGCGGCGGCGGTGGCGGGGGCACGGAGACGCCCGCCGGCGTCGCCAGGCCACCAGCACGGCCAACGGCGACCCCCGCCGCCGGCGGCCCCACCAGCCCCGGTATCATGCCGGGCCCCGCGGTCACGGATAGCTGCTGCATGTACACATCCAGCGGCCCCACCCTGCCCGGCACCGCCGCCGGAGCCCCGGCAGCCGGCTGCCCCGGGCGGCCGCCAGCCGGCGGGCCAGCAACGCTGCCGCCGCCGCCTTTGCCGCGCCCACGCGGGCAGGCGGCCAGGGCCGGGAATATGTCCTCCTTGCGCGGCGGCGGGCCGTCACGACCAGCCGGCCTCGCGTTCAGAATCCACGAGAAGATGGCAGGGTGATCCGGCACGCCCCCATCCGAGTACTGCAGCTTGGGCGGCAGCAGTGCCGGACCCCGCTGCACCGTCACGTACGCGTGCTGGGCGTCCTGCCGCAGCACACTGGTGATCTGCGCGGGCTGGTAACGCTCCTGCAGGAACGCAGCCAGGTCGTCGTCCCGCACATCTGGCGGATAGCCAGAGACCGTGTAGGCGGCGCTGCCGTCACCCCAGTCCGTCACAGTCAGGACCGGGGCCACGGTTGCCGACCCCAACAGGCTGATGGGCGGCAGCACCAGCGTGCCGGGCTGCAGCTGCATCAAGACACTGGGGGGCGTGCTCACCGGGAAGAGCACGCTGTGGGCGCGGGGCGTGTCAGCAACCCCCCCATACGGCAGCACCAGGGTGCTGCCATCCTCTCCATACCGGATGACGTATTGCCCCACGCGAGCGCCGGGGAACGCGTGGGAGATGAGTTTCGCCATGAGCTGGGCACCGTCGTGCGCTGGGCCCAGCTCTGTCGCTGCTGATAGCATCCACCGAATAATTACTGTGCGCCCGTTGACGTGGCGAATAGCTGGGCGAGGCCCGGACGCACTCGGGCCCGCCATGTCGACGTCGGTCCTCGAAGACATCGCTGAAAGGTTCGCCGCCGAGTGGCGACGGCGGAAACTGAGCTGTTAAACCTGAGGCTGATCTGCAGGATACTAGGCGATATTAATGGAGCTGACGACGCAGCGTCGGGGGACGGATGCCGACGCGGCGGTTGGAAAGTGTAGGAAGTCGCTGGTAATTCGCTGTATTGTAGGCAGCAGTAGGCCCGCCTGCTATTGTCGAAAGTTGCTGCTAGGAAATTAGCTTTGGCTAGGAAATTAGCCGCTCAGAGAGTTGGCTGCTAGGAAAGTTGGCTGCTAGGAAAGTGGCTGCTAGGAAAGTTGGCTGCTAGGAAAGTTGGCTGCTAGGAAAGTTGGCTGCTAGGAAAGTTGGCTGCTAGGAAAGTTGGCTGCTAGGAAAGTTGGCTGCTAGGAAAGTTGGCTGCTAGGAAAGTTGGCTGCTAGGAAAGTTGGCAGCGAGTGAGTGAGTGGTATTACAGGTGGTCCCTTCTTGGGTTCTCGGGTCACTCCCCTGACCATCACACCTGGCAAAGTTTGCTAGCCGTACGCATGTCACTGAGCGCAGAGATGTCCTTCATAGGCAGGTTCGATGTCAATTCAGTAGTAGGACTAGCAGGCGCATCACCTAATTAGAGCGGTGGCGCCCAATGCTGTTCAACAGGCAGAAAAGTAGGCACAGACAGTGGAACCCGTTGAAACCAGAGCCCCACCTAGCCTGAATTGCGATCGGCCCCTCAATCCTGCCCACGGTCGCATGCAACCCCACCGCATCTCAAACGCACAAACGTGGCTATAACACTACTCGCATTTCCGTGTGTGGTCAATCAAGTCAGATAGTCGTAAGCACAGCATCACAGACTGTTAGTGTTTGGTCTCAGACAGTTCAGGAATCACATGTCGTCAAGGTCACACACATCCGGAATGGCCACTTCCATCCGGTCACCACATACACGCAGGAAGGGGTGTGTGTCGGACACTTTCAGCCAGGCCTTATCCCGCCGGCGCCGTGGCAATCCAAGCGAAGCGAAGTCAGCTAGCAAGCCTCTGATGCTAGCTAGTGCTACCGCCTTGGCCCGGGCCAGAGCCCCCTCAGTGAACGGCTTCCGTGCGCGCATGTACCGCCGTGCACTCTCCATCGCGTTAAGTGCGGCCAGGGCCACCACCTCCCATACGCATTGCTGTATCTGCGTTGGGTCCGGGCTCTCCAGCAGCCAGACGTGATGCCGCCGGACAGGGCAGCCCGCGTCGGTGCGGCCAGCATTGATGGTGTCCTGTAGCAGCTCCACCACACTCTGCGCGACGGGGCACTCCCAAAAGTGATGCAGTCGAGGCGAGGGCGGCATCACCGCCGGTGACGGGGGAGAGGCGTATGCGCCACATACGCACGGCTCCGGCGAGCTGCCATGGATGTGCGTATTTCCCAGCATGCCCACACCGTCAACCGCCAACCGCCACAGCACCTCCTTGTGCTTCAGTTCCCATCGTACTTGCCACACCGAGGCCATGTGTCGCCGGAACTGGACCAGGCGCTGGCGCCCAGGGGCGGGAGGCAGGGTGGCGCCCAGGGCTTCAGCCACATAAGCATGGTGAAGACGCGTGCGGTCCTCATTGACGCCAGTTAGCTGCATTGCTGTGCCGTCGCGGACAGCCAAGGCGGTCAGGGGAACGGGGCGTTGGTGCCCCTGGATGAACCATCCCATGCGGCTGACAATCATCTCCACGACCTGGTCCTCGGTGGGCAATGCTGCGGCAGGGGTGGCTGCGTGGGTAGGCGGGTGAACGGGGGCAGGGGCTGGCTGGGCGGCAGCGGGACCTAGGGGGTCGGTCGCTGGGGCGGGGGGACGCGCTGACGGCGTTGGTGCGAGACACGGCGGCGCTGGGGGCGCAGGGGGCGCAGGAAGGTGCAGGCGCGCAGCAGCAGCCCAGGAGGGGTTGATGTCCAATAGCAGGGCATTAATGGCAGCGATGGCCTGCACGCGATCCGCAAAAGCGCCCGCCACGGCGCTAGATGGCTGTAGCTGTTCCCGCACCAGCTGCGCCCATTCGGTTGCCAGCAAGGTGAAGATGTGGATGCCCGGAGTCGATGCCAGGCGGTGACGCCACGATGTTTCATACGCAGCAAAGGCGTCGTAGACACGCACGGCGTCACCCAGCGTGCGCAGGCGGCGGCATTCCGTGAGCTGTAGGTGATAGGCTTCGAGGCCGGGGCGGCGGCCCGAGGGTGGCGCGTTGGGTAGCAGCGGGTTTCCCCATAGTGGCGTGTTGACGCACCACGCGCCGGGCGTGAGAGAGGAGGTACCAATGTCGACTGCTGGGGGCAGGTGGGAGAGGGCTGTGACGATGCGGTGGACGTCGGGAGGCAAGGACGGGGTGCCAAGCCAGGGCCCGTCCGCACGAGCCGTCAGCAGCGCCATGGGGCGAAAGCAGGGATGGTAGGACCGAAGCAGGTACCCAAAAACCCGCTGCCACGGGGCTTGCGCTGCAGGTGCCACGCCACTTCCATCCCGGCCAGCGTATGCAGCCGCGCGCTTTGCCCAGCGGGCGTAGATGTGCTGCTGTAATGGAAGGCTGCCAAATCCACCTGAAACCGGATGACCAGGCAGGAGGCGGGCTGGGACGCCTGTAAGCCTTCGGTCATGTTGCGAGGGTCCCTGACTGCGGTCGACGAGCTTGGCCACCGCCGCCTCCCAGGCTGCGAGCGTGTCAGGCGGCGGTAATCCAGAGTGCTCCATATGATATGTCGCCATATGGGTCCCGTATGCAGCCGCAGTTGAGGCTCGCCCAAACATGGACAGATGCATGTGGCTGATTTTGTCCAGGCGACGCACGGCCTCATCAGTCCGCTGCTTCCAGTCCAGGTCAGGCCGGCAGGGCGGGTTGGTGAAGGGGACCCCCAGGGCAGTGGCGGACGTGACAACGCGGATTCCGGCAATGGCAGAGGCTGGGGCGGGCGGGGGGGGCGGTAGCGGGCGGGGGGGGCGGCAGCGGATACGGTGGCGAGGACGGGGGCCGGGACGGGAATGACGGCGGGGGCGGCGGCGGGTGCAAGGGTGGAGGCGGCAGCAAAGGTGAGGGTGTGGACGCGGGCGGGGATGGGGCCGGCAGCGGGGCCTGGAGTGGGGACCGCTGCTGCGGGGTTGGCTGTGATGGTGGTTGCGGTGACGGTGGCGACGGCGGGCCCTGGAGAGGGGGCGGGGACGGAGGCAGCGGCATTTGCGGTGGTGACGGCGGCCGGGGAGGCGGCGCGGATGGCGGGGGCGGGGACGTGGGCGGTGGCAGGGCGGGCGGCGGGGGCTGGTGTGCGGATGGCGGCAGAGACAGCATGGGTAGCCGCGGTGGAGGGGGCTGTGGCGGGGGCGGGGGCGACGGAGGGGGAGGCGGTGGCGGTGGGGGCATGGACGATGGCGGCTGTGGCGGGGGCTGGCGTTCGGACGGCGGGATTGCCGGCAGGGGCGGCTGCAACGGAGTCGGAGGAGGTGGCGGGGGTCTCGGCGGCAACGAGGGCGGGTGCGGGTCCAGCGGCGGGAGGCGGGGCGGGGGCGGGGACGGTGGCGGGTGCGGGTGCGGCGGCGGTGGCGGGGGTTCGCGTTCGGACGGCGGAATGGGCGGCAAGGGCGGCTGCAACGGAGGGGGAAGTGGCGGGGGTCGCGGCGGCAACGAGGGCGGGTGCGGGTCCAGCGGCGGGAGCGGGAGCGGGTGCGGGGACGGTGGCGGGTGCGGGTGCGGCGGCGGGGGCGGGGACTGACGTTCGGACGGCGGGAATGGTGGCAGGGGCGGCTACGACGGAGGGGGAGGCGGCGGGGGTCGCGGCGGCAGCAAGGGCGGGTGCGGGTCCAGCGGCGGGAACGGGCGTGGGGGCGGGGGCAGCGGCGGGGGCGGAGGCAGGGGCGGAGGCTGGCGTGCGGACGGCGGCACAGACGGCAGGGGTAGCCACGGCGGAGGGGGCGGTGGCGGTGGTGGCGACGGCGGGGGAGGCGGTGGCGGGGATGCCGGCAGATGCGGGCGCGGGGGCGGGGATGGCCGCGGTGACGGGGGCGGCGGCGGCGGCGGGGGCCTGAATGGCGGCGGGGACGGCGGCGGGCGCGGTAGAGGGTGCGAGGGCGGGGATGGTGGCGGCGACGGGGGCAACGGCGACGGCGGGGGCATGACCAGTGGCTGGAGTAGGGGCGGACGCTGGAGACCCAACGGCAGTGTGGCCCACCAGTAGCAGCTCCACCTTGTCCAGATTCAGCTTTTGCCCGGTGGCGCGCGCAAAGCGGTCCATGTGCCCCAGGAAGGCGGGCACATCCTCAGCTGAGGCCAGTGCTGCTTCGGTGTCGTCGGCAAAGGCAGCCTCGACAGCGGTAGAATGCGGGTCTGCGGGGTCGAGAGGGATGCCGATGCCACACTCCTTCAGCCAGCAAAATAGAGCGTGCGCAATGAAGAGGTAGAGTAGGGGCGCGAGGGGGCAGCCTTGACGGACACCTGCACATATCTTGGCTGGGCGGGAGAGGAACCCGTTGACCCGTGCCATCGACGTCGTGTCGGTGAGCAGTAGCCGGACCCAGGAGATGAAGCCGGCGCCGGCGCCCATTGTGGCCATGACCTCATAGAGGAAGCTGCGATCGATGGTGTCGTACGCCTTGGCGAAGTCCAAGAAGGCGAGAATGGCGGACCGCCGCTGCTGTGACAGGAGCAGGGGGAGGGAGCGGAGGAAGAGGGCATTGCTGCCGATGTCGCGCCCGGGCAGGAACGCTGATTGCTCGAGTGGGATGATGGCGGCGAGGGCTGGGCTGATGCGGTTGGCCAACGCCTTGGTGAGGAGACGGTAGTCAGAGCATAAGAGGGTGATGGGCCTGTAGCTGCCGGCGTTGATGCGGTCACCACGGCCCTTGTAGATCACAGTGATGATGCCCTTGGTGAAGTCCAGCGGTGTGTGCTGGGTGGTGCCGATGGAGGTGAAGAGCCGCGCAAGGAGGGGAGCGAACGCGCCTGGGGCGGCCTTGTAGACGTCAGTGGGGATGCCGTCCCAGCCCGGGGACTTGCCGGGCTTACTTGCTGCAATGACCGCCAGTACCTCCTCCTGTGATACGGCGCTCGCCCCCGCGGCTTGCATACGGTCGGCTGGTAGCTGCGCGGAGTGGGCTGCGACGGCGGCTAGCACCGCCGACTTGTCCGCTGGGTTGAGGTCCGGTGGGGCTTGCCCAATGGCCGCCCAGAAATCCGCCATTACCTGCGCCATGGGGGCCGGATCCGTAACCAGGCGTCCATGCGTATCGCGAAGGGCCGCAATGACAGTCGCGTCTTGCGGCGGATGAATAGCCTCTGTGATGCGGGGGTTGGGGCGCTCGCCACTCCGGATCCAGTCCACCCGCATGCGGTGGGCAGTAGCGGCTGCCTCTGCCCGAAGGGCAGCAGCGAGAGCTGCCTGGGCGGCAGCCATCGCACTGGCATGAGCTGTGGGCTGCTGCGAGGCGTCCGCGGCGGCCCGCGTTGCTTCCAGGTGCGTACGCGCCACACAGACGTCTTGGGACATCCAAAGTACGCGCCGCTTGGCGGTGCTGTTGAGGGTGGCGAGGACGGCCGTGAGGCGCCGCTTGAAGGCTGAGTACCACTGCAGGAATTCCACGCCAGGCGATGGCATAGCTGCCTGCTGCCCCGTCAGCCAGAGTTGAAGGTGGTCGACTAGGTCTTCATGATCCACGAAAGCGATGCCGCTGCGACGCGTACCGGGGCCACGGGTGGGCGGGCGCCGGGGAAGGAGGAGCATGGTGGCCACCCGGTGGTCAGAGGGCGAGCTGGCTTCCACTGTAGTGCTGGGCACGTACGGCAGGAGGGCACGCGACACGTACATGCGATCGAGCCGGGCGCCGCTGGCTTCACCGTGAGTCAGCTTCTGCAGATGTGTGTAGTCGCGGCTGGCTGGGTGGAGGTGGCGGTGTGCGTCGACCAGGTCGGGGCAGAGAGCGGTGAAGAGGGAGGCGACGTGACCATCACGCTGCGCGCGACTTGGGCTGGTGCTGTCAAGTGCTGCATTTACGACGAAGTTGAAATCGCCAACCAGAACGTGCATTCCCGGCGAGGACATCCGGGGGGAGACATGCTGCTGCACGAACTGGGCTCGGGCTGTTGGCGAGTGCGCTGGCAGGTAGGCGTTGGTGAGGTGGATGGTGTGCCCGAGCCAGGAGAAGGAATAGGTGGCAAGTCGACCCGTGGGGGACGCACGAGGAGCAGCTGGGGCAGCGGCTGGGGCAGCGGCAGCGTAGGAGGGGCTGGGGCTGGCTGCCGGTGCGGAGAAAGGAGGGGAGCTGCCGTCGGGTGCCACATACGGATCGTTGCCGGGGGTGCCGGATTCAGGGGAAGGGGGAGGAGGGGTGGCGTCGCGACTAGGTGTAGGGAGCTGTGCAGGCGGTGGTGTGGTGACAGGGCTGAGGATATGGGACGCCAGCAAGTCCGCTCGCACCAAGATGGCAACGCCAGCGTACGGGTCTTCAACCGGCGTGGCCCGGTACGCTGCTAGTCTCCAACCGGGCACGTGAAGCTGCTTTGCCACAGTCTGGAGGGCCGCCTCAAAGCGGCCACGGTCACTAAGGCTGCGATGATGAGTCTCCTGGACGCACACCACGTCCAGGCGGAGCGTGACCCATGTCTTCGCTGCTGCTGCAAGTTTGGCGAGTTGAGTAGGGAATTCTATACCGCCAAGGTTGTGCGTGCCAATCCGAAGAGGCCGGAACGGCAACCGCCAACCCTGACGTGCCCGGCGCCGTGTCATGTGACGGCGCGGTACTACTGATCCTCCGTGGTGTCCATGCCGCCATCCGCCACGCCGGCGTCGCCGGCGTTGGCCAGGGCGGCGAAGAGGTTGGTGCCACCGACGCGGGCTCGCGGCCGTGTGGTCCCACCGCCCGGCCCCCGCCTGCGGCGAGAGCCAGCGGCGGCTCCCGCACCAGCGGTGTCTGTCACCCGCTGGCTGCCGGACGGCGCGGCGAGACTCGGCACAGCCGTGGCGCTGCTGAAGGCAGCCATGGCCTGACCGACGGCGGCGTCACCGCCGCCCGTTTCCATAGCGACAAGGGCGGCGGTGGCGGCGGCAGCCAGGCCCGCGGCGGCAGGGGCCACCACGAGACCGGGCTCCAGGGGGTGCGGGCGGGACACCGGCGTGCGGGCCCGCCGCGTGGCCTTTGCATTGTCCCCGACGTGGCGAGGCGAGGCAGGCAGGCCACGGCCGGCCCGAACGCCTGTAGCCGCGATGCGTCCACTGCGACGGCTCCCCCCCGCCCTGTTTCCACGCACCGGCGGCAACGCCGCTGCCGCCACGTTGCTTGAGGGTGCGGCAGCAACCCGCGCGTCAACCGGGGCGGGCGCCGCGATGAGCCCAGGCTGCGCGCCTGCCCCGGCAGCCGCACCCGCGGCGGCCACCGGAGCACATCCGACAGATGTTGACGGCTGCTGAGGCGGAGGTGGCTGCTGCTGCTGCTGCTGCTGCTGCTGCTGCTGCTGCTGCTGCTGCTGCTGCTGCTGCTGCTGCTGCTGCTGCTGCTGCTGCTGCTGCTGCTGCTGCTGCTGCGATGGCTGCGGTGGCGGCTGCTGCGCCGGCTGCTGCGAACGCGGCTGAGACACCAGCGCCGGAGACGGGAGCGACTGGAGCAGGACCGCGAGGGCGGACACTGCTGGTGTCTGGGCGGCGGTCGCGTAGGAGATGCTCCCCACCTGCGGCATGGGCAACCCCGGCGGCGATGGCGGCGGCTGGGCGAGATACGCCAGCGTGGGCAGCTGTGGCGGCTGCTGTGGTGGCTGCTGTGGCGGCGGCAGCGGCGGTGGCGGCGGCGGCGGCAGTGACAGCGGCTGACGAGACGACTGTGGTTGGAGCTGCTGCTGCTGCGGCTGCTGCTGCTGCGGCGGCGGCGGCGGCACGCGCGGTGGCGGCGGCGGCGGTGGCGGGGGCACGGAGACGCCCGCCGGCGTCGCCAGGCCACCAGCACGGCCAACGGCGACCCCCGCCGCCGGCGGCCCCACCAGCCCCGGTATCATGCCGGGCCCCGCGGTCACGGATAGCTGCTGCATGTACACATCCAGCGGCCCCCACCCTGCCCGGCACCGCCGCCGGAGCCCCGGCAGCCGGCTGCCCCGGGCGGCCGCCAGCCGGCGGGCCAGCAACGCTGCCGCCGCCGCCTTTTCCGCGCCCACGCGGGCAGGCGGCCAGGGCCGGGAATATGTCCTCCTTGCGCGGCGGCGGGCCGTCACGACCAGCCGGCCTCGCGTTCAGAATCCACGAGAAGATGGCAGGGTGATCCGGCACGCCCCCATCCGAGTACTGCAGCTTGGGCGGCAGCAGTGCCGGACCCCGCTGCACCGTCACGTACGCGTGCTGGGCGTCCTGCCGCAGCACACTGGTGATCTGCGCGGGCTGGTAACGCTCCTGCAGGAACGCAGCCAGGTCGTCGTCCCGCACATCTGGCGGATAGCCAGAGACCGTGTAGGCGGCGCTGCCGTCACCCCAGTCCGTCACAGTCAGGACCGGGGCCACGGTTGCCGACCCCAACAGGCTGATGGGCGGCAGCACCAGCGTGCCGGGCTGCAGCTGCATCAAGACACTGGGGGGCGTGCTCACCGGGAAGAGCACGCTGTGGGCGCGGGGCGTGTCAGCAACCCCCCCATACGGCAGCACCAGGGTGCTGCCATCCTCTCCATACCGGATGACGTATTGCCCCACGCGAGCGCCGGGGAACGCGTGGGAGATGAGTTTCGCCATGAGCTGGGCACCGTCGTGCGCTGGGCCCAGCTCTGTCGCTGCTGATAGCATCCACCGAATAATAACGGTGCGCCCGTTGACGTGGCGAATAGCTGGGCGAGGCCCGGACGCACTCGGGCCCGCCATGTCGACGTCGGTCCTCGAAGACATCGCTGAAAGGTTCGCCGCCGAGCGAGTAGGCATGTAACGGCCCCAGAGCCTCATGCCCCTACGAAGCACAGGCGCGTGGCTAGGGACATGAGGGGTGGACGGTTCAGCCTCGATGGATAGCGTCAAGGGACGAATTCTCTTGAGATCGTGGGTTCGACTCCCTCACATCCCTCCGATTTCGAACGGAATGAATTGACTACGGATATGCAGACGGCTGGACGAGTTTAGGACTTAGTTGATTTGGCCGGATTCAGTCCGGAAGGCTGGCTGCGGACTCTTATAAATCGAGTAGTTCGGATCGATCGGGTGACTGATTAGGGAGCAACCAATCGCAACCAATTGAAGTGGAGCGTCCCATGGGAGCAAGCCTACTAGCCCAAGGCACAGAGTAGGTCGTTGGCGTTGCAGGTGGCACGCCCGAGGAGTCAGAGCAGTTAAGCTCGTGAGCTGCGTCAGCAGGTCCTTCTTGTAACCAATGCAATCTAGGGACATCCGGGTTGGGGCCAGGGCGGGATTTCCCGCGCCATCCATGTGCGTGCCGTGGCACGTTACCAAACACCACAAGCCTTTCTCTAGCCTCCTGCCATAGGCAACACCCCTCCAGCGCCCCACGCTCACAGGGCTAGGCGCGGGGGGTGGGGCAACCTCGGGGCTTCTCCGCATTCTGGCGCGTCGGCGCTCAAAGTTTTCGATATACTTCCCCGCTTTGCTTGCCGCCAACATATTTTGACTTATAGACTGCATATCACCGGGCACCGGATGCTTTCCTCGCGACCTCGTGAAAGTCAATTGTCCATGGAAGCGCGACTTCTCGCTCCGCCCGAATTTTCCCTGCCACCTATTTACATGCAATAGGCATTAACAAATACTAATACGTAGCAGTCGCGGTTTGCGCCAGTATGCTATGTTTTGCCGACGCACGCAGCCACGCAGCCACGGACGGGGGTGTTCCTGGGGGGCTTCGCCCCCGCCCCCTGGTGTTAAAAATAGGGGAGGGCGAAGCCCCTGGGGGCGGGGCCGACCAGGGGCGGGGGGCTTTGCCTTCGGGGGGCGGTGGGCGAAGCCCCCGGGGGGCGGGGCGGCGGGCTGAGCTGAAGCCCTAGGGGCTTCGGTGTTACACGACAAACAGGGGGCAGCAGCTGAACCTCAAGTCCCGAGAAAACAAGTTACCCAACCCAGGCGCAACCAAACGCAGGACCCGTGCGCCCACAAGCTCCTTTTTCACGTTACCAATATCACATTACCATAGATCCAGAGCAGAGGAGGCAGGGTGCAGACACCGGCAATAAGCAGAGCAATGGGGCGGTGAGGCGCATGCTTAGGTGTGTGTGTGGGAACGCGATGGTGTGCAGTGCCAACAGCACGCCGGAGGTGAGGAGGCGCAGCTGACGCTGGGGCTGCAAGCTACGAGCTGCAAGCTGCACGTTGCACGGCGTGGGCTGGGTGGGGAGCACGGCAGGTGTGGGACGACGGAGCGCCGGGCTCACAGGGAGCTCCCCGGATGGACTGCCGGCGGGCTGCTGCTGGGTCGCCAGGTGGGCATCACGACGTCACGGCCCTGAAGCCCTAGGGGCGTCGCGCTGAAGCGTGGCAGGGGCAGAGGGCAGCATTGAATATGGAGAATGGGGGGGCTCAGCCCCAAAACAGGGCGCACCAAGGCAGAAGAGGGAGCCCGAAATGTACGACGTGGCGGGTGAGGCGAATGCGCTTGGCTGTGTGTACCGCGCCGGCTGTGAAGACCACCGCTTCGGGATCTTCTTAGCAAAGCACGAAACGCGCACGTGAGCAGCAACGGGCGTTGCTTACAAGCCAGGGGTGCCCCTGTTACAAGCCCAACAACACGGCGCGCTGCCGCCTCAACGGTGGCCTCACGCATCTCCCCAACACGCACGCCACGCGCTTGCTATTAGCTATGGCGTAACCCGCTTGCCGCACATCTAGCACCACAGGCTTTAGTGCAACAAGCAGCCTCTTGTCTGCCTAACCACGTCAATACCGCCGCCCGGCGGCTCCACCACGCGGCGGTCGCATGGACACCGGGTCCATCCCTGAGCCAACACTTGCGCCTGGCGCTGCCACGAGCGGCGGCGAGGTCCTCCCACCCACAACAGTGCTTTGCGCCATCAGCGCCGTGCCGCCCACCGTGCCTCCTGTCCCTGCCCCCGAGCCCGCCCCTGTCGCGGCCTGGGCACCGGCGGCCGCGGCGGACTGACCCAGGCGCCGCCGCAGCTTGCACTGCCCAAAGTGCCGCTCGTTCCAGTCCGCCACCTGGCACACGGTGCTGCAGTACGCGACGCACTCACACGCGCACACCACGTTCCGGCCCACAGCCGCCTCGCTCGCGCCCGCCAGGCTGGTGCAGCCCGGGTAGCCGCAGCCGCCCGGCATTGCAGGCGGCGCCGCCGCCCCTGCCGCCGCCGCCGCGCCGCCAGCACGCGGCGGCGCGCCAGCCATGATCCGCTCCGCCTCTGCCGCACTCAGGATGAGCACGGGCGGCCCAGACGGCGGCGCCGCCGCCGCCGCAGACGCCGCACGGCTGCGGAGCCGGAAGCTCTTGCTGCCAATGCCGCGGCCGTCACTCTTGAGGAACGAGCGCAGCAGCTCCGCGGCCGACGGCTCCGCCGCCTCGCCGGCGCCGAAGTCACCGTCCACGCTGGGCATGGGCATGGCCGGCCCCGGGCCGAAGGGGCCCATGCGCGTGCTCGCCTGCGCGCTGATGGCGCCGCCGTCGGTCTGCACCACGCCGCTGAGCGTGCCGGCGGCGTGCAGAGTGAGGAACGAGCCCTCCGCCGCCTGCAGCTCCGCCCAGGCCGTCGCCATGCTGAACACTTGCTCCACCAGCATCACCGCCTCACGCCACTCGGGCACACACCGCGCCAGCGGCGGATTGTGCTGCTCCTCCTCCGCCGCGGCCGCCGCGGTTGCCGCCTCCGCCGCCGCAGCCTCGGCCTCGGCCTCCGCTGCCGCCGCGGCTGCCTCCGCCTCCGCCAGTTCCGCAGCCTCGGCGGCGTCAGCCGCATCGACCGCCTCACCCGCCGTCCCCTCCTGCCCCTCGCCATCAGCTGCGGCCGGCTTCTCTGGCTGCTCACCCTCGGCGGCATCCTTGGCATCGCCAGCGGTCGTGCTGCCTGCGCCCGCCGCCGCCGCCCTCGGATGTTGCGCGGCCAGCTGCTGCTGCTGCTGCTGCTGCTGCTGCTGCTGCTGCGGCCGGCTGAGCGCTGCAACGGCTGCGCGCAGCTCCGCCTCGTGCGGCGCCGGCAGCGCGAAGGCGGCGGCGGGCCACGACCCCAGGCCGGAGCGCGTGATGGTGAGCAGCACGTGCAGCAGGTCCCACAGCCCAGTGGTGGCGCGCGTCAGCGCACCGCGCTGCGCCGCCGTCAGTGCGCTCTTGCTGGCTTCGCTGCCGGCGGCGTTGCCGCCGGCGGCGTTGGTGCTGGTGGCGCCGCCGACGGGTGCAGCGACCATGGTCACCGAGGAGGCGTCGGGCGGCTGCGCTGCCTCAGCAGTAGGCGCGGAGGCCGCGGGCGAGGCAGCGGCCTCGGCCTCGGCCGCCCTGCGGGCGGCCACCGCCTCCTGCTCCGCGCGCGCCAGCTGCAACAGCAGCAGCACGTACACGCGCCAGGCGGCCGGCACGGCGGTGTGCAGAGACGCGGACGCCACGGCGCGCGCCAGCGGCGGCACGGCCTTCGTCACCCGGTGTGCCTTGGCTGCCCGCGCCGCCGCACGCTTCCTTTGCTTCTCCAGCACCCGCGCCACGCGCGCCTCCTCCTTCGCCTTGGCCTTCGCCGCCGCCTTCTCCATCGCCGCGCGCTGCCGCTGGCTTTCGGACTTCTTGGGCGCCCGCGCCCCGGCCTTGGCAGGGCCCCGCGCCGCGCCATACGAGCCGTTTGCGGAGGCGGAGGTGGTCGCATGGGTTGCGCCGCCGGAGGCTTCGGAGAAGATGCTTGGCCCGCCCGGGTTGAAGCCTCCCGGCGGGGACACGGGCTCGCTCTCCACCTCCTCCACCTCCTCGTCGATCGTGTCACGGTCGGGGCGCCGCGGCTGCTGTCCGTTGGTGTGGGAGGGCCGCTGCATGGCGGCAGTGGAAGGGCTGCGGATGGAGGAGGACGCCAGGCTGCGTTCCGACGCCTCCACGATCGGCTCCAGGCCCCAGGGGTAGAGGCCTTCGCTCTCCTCCGCCTCCGCCACCTCATCCACGTCCCCTGCCTTGCCATCCTGGTCGTACTCTTCTTCTCCCACGTTCTCCTGCTCTTGCTCCTCCTCCTCCTCATCCGCCTCCTCTTCGTCGTCGTCCTCCGCGTCGTCCTCGTAATCTTCCTCCTCTTCAGCAGCTGCCGCCCCCGCCGCCGCGCCCTCCGCGTCGCCGTTGGCGCTCTCCCGCATTGCTGCCAGCTCGTGTGCGGGCAGCAGCACCGCCGCCAGGGCGCCGGGGAAGGCGCAGAGCGCCGCGGCAATCTCCGGCACAGTCTCCAGCGCCAGCACCGGCGCCGCAGTAGCGCCGCCGCCGCCGCCGCCCAACGACAGCTGTGACGCCGCCACAGCCAGACACTTGCGCACGCTGAGCAACGCGCTGTGCAGCGCCCGGCTGACGGGCACATAGGCGGCGGTGATGGCCGTTGCGGTGAGCACGTGTGCCCGCGCTACGCCTGCGTCCGGCTCGCTGGCCGCGCCACCGCTGGTGGAGTTGCTGGCGCGCCGTGCCGCCATGGTCATCGGCAGAGTCTGGGCGTCAGCCACCGCGGCGGCGGTGCGACCGGCGAGGCTGGCAAGGCTGGCAAGCGTCTGCGTGTGGTGTGCAAGAGACAGCGACAGGATGCGTCAGCCTTGAATCAGCAATGGGCCGAGCAATTGGTGCGAAGAACCCCCCCACGGCGGCAGCGCATTGCTAGCAGTCGGTACAAGGATGGAATGAGGCAATCGCGTGTTTGTCGGGGCGGCGCCCTCGCGTCTGCCGGGAGCCTCACCCGCTGCAGCAGCTGCGCGTGCCGGGTGTGCTCCGCCCGCAGCTTCAGGCCGGGCCGGATCAGGCCAGCGCGTACCAGCGTGGTCACCTGCATGTCATGTGCGCGATGTGCGGTTGCGGGGATGTTGTGGTTGAGGCTCGAGGTGTTATCCCACGCCCATTCCCACGCCCATTCCCACGCCCACGCCCACGCCCACGCCCACGCCCACGCCCACGCCCACGCCCACGCCCACGCCCACGCCCACGCCCACGCCCACGCCCACGCCCACGCCCACGCCCACGCCCACGCCCACGCCCACGCCCACGCCCACGCCCACGCCCACGCCCACGCCCACGTCTCACCATGTGCTGGTGGTGCGCCACTAGGAAGCGCACGCAGCCCTCGCACAGCGCCACACCCGCCGCCAGCCGCGCCGCGTCGCGCGCCGCCGCCGCCAGCCGGGTCATGCCCTCCCGCGCCGCCGCCGCCGTGTGCAGCGCCGCCGCGCGACGCTCCTCCCTACCCCGCCCATCCCCGTCCTCGCCGCCCTCTTCCTCCTCCGCTTCTTCGTACCCCTGCTCCGCGTCCGCCTCGTGCCCCGCCTCCGCCGCGGCAATTTCCGCCTCCGCCGCCGCGAGATGCAGCTCCTGCAGCTGCTGCTCCAGCGCCGCATGCTCTACCTCCCGCAGCGCCTCCGCCTGGGCCACCCAGGTCAGGCACGCCTCCGCCACGGCCACCAGGGGGGTGGACACGTCCGGGCTCTGGCTTCGCGCCAGCAGCTCCTGCGCCGTCGCCAGCACCGACCGCAGCAGCGACGCGGCCTGGTCGTGGAGTTCGCCGCGCTCCGCCGGCGCGCACAGTGCCTCCGCCGCCGCCGCGTTGCCGACCAGCGCCGCCAGCAGCGCGGCCACGGCCTCATCGGGCGGCTCAAGGGCCGCTGGAGACGAGGCGGCGGCGGCCGCAGCGGCGGCGGGGTTGCCCCCGCCGCTGCCGACGGCGCGGCAGACGGCGGCGGCGGACACGAGCTGCACCACCGCGCGACTGGCGCTGGGCACGTGGCCTGCCGGCGTGCCTGGCCGGCCGCCGTCGCCGCCGTCGCCATCGTCCTCGCCTCCTTGCTGCTGCGCCTCGTCTGATGCTGCACCCCTGCTACCTGCGGTCCCGGCGGGCTGCCCAGAGCCGGCGCCCGCATCGCCGCTGCCGCTACTGCTCAGCAGCACCTGCCAGCCCAGGGCAGTGGCGCGCACCAGCGCCACAAGCTGCGCCTCCTTGTCAGCAAGCTCGGCGGCCCGCGCCGCGCGGGCCAGCTCCCGCCGCCGGCCCTCCGAGTCCACCACTTTGATGGGCGCGCGCAGCGGCGGCAGCTTTGTCGTGCCGTCGCCGCTGGCGCCGCCGGTTGTGCCGCCGCTTGTGCGACCAGGCGACGGCAGTGCCGACGCCGAGTGGGAGTGGGAGCCGTGCGCCGAGGACGGCGCGGAGCCGGCGCCCTCCCGCCGCCGCCGCGCCGCCGCCGCCGCGCCTATCCCCGGCCCCGCGGACGCCACGCGCATGCTCGCCGTGGCAGCAGCGATGGTCTCAGCTACGGTGCGGCTGCCCGCGGCCGCAACACCTGCGGCCGCGCCGTCCGCCGCCGCCGTCGCAGCCTCCACCGGCACCGCCCAGGGCAGCACGGGCACGGGCAACAAGTCCAGGCCGCAGCCCCGGGCCGCGTCCAGCACCTCCGTCGCCGAGACGGCGCCCGACGCCTGCGCCGCCTGCTGCGCGGCCTGCTGCCCCGCACCCGGCGAGGCCGGCCCCACGCCGCCGCCACCAATCTCATTCGCGACTGTCCAAGATGACTTGAGCGCCGCCGCCAGCGCGGCGGCCGTGATGCTGCCGCCGCCGGGGCCGCCAGCGGCGGCCACAATCTCGCTGTACGCCTGCGCGACGGCGCTGGCCTGGCGCTCCGCCATGAAATACTGCACCGCCGGCTCCTTCAGCAGAGCCGCCGCGAGCGACACAGCCATGACGGGCGGCGCGGCTTCCGGCGGCGGCGGGGGCGGCGGGGGCGGTGGTGCTGCTGCTTCAGGCGGCGGTGCTTCAGGCGGCGGCGGGCCCTCGCCGGACTGGGATGCTGCACCATCGACGGTGGTGGTGGCGGCGGCTCCTGGCGTTGTGGTCTCAGCATCAGCAGCAGCAGCAGCAGCAGCAGTAGCGTCAGCAGTAGCACCAGCAGTAGCACCAGCAGTAGCGTCAGCAGCAGTTTCGCCGGAGGAGGTGCCGGCGGTGCTGCCCGGCACCGCATCGGCACCGGCCTCGCCGCTTGTAGACGCCTGCGCCGCGCCCGACTCCGACATCGGTGCGCTCCCGGGCGGCGCCACCCCGCCTCCGCTGCTGGCTCCAGCCTCCTGCAACCCAGAAGCAGGCTCCGATGCTGGAACCTCGCCCGCCTCCGTGCCCGCCTGCGGCCCTTGCGGCTCCGCCACCGCCGCCGCGGGCGCTGCTGCTGCGCCGTTGGCCTCCGCTTGTGACGCCTGCTGTGGCTGCAGCTCTTGCTTCGCCGGCTGCTGCTGCAGCTGCTGCAGCGCCTGGGCACCACCCGCCGCATCCACCACGCCGCACAGGCGCACGCCCGCAGCCAGCAGCTGCTGTGCCGCAACGGCGATGCTCTGTTTCGCCGCGGTCTGGAGACACAAGATCACAACACCAGGATCACAAGCAGCACAATGACAGCTTTAAGAATAGATTGGGCGCGAGCAGGACTTTTGACACGTGCAAGCGCACTCCCAGCCACACAACCACACCGGCACGCCCGGTTCACCCAGTACCCAGCGCCCCGCCACGCACCTGCGTCGCCAGCCCAGCCCGCGCCACCGACAGCAACGCGTCACAGCACTGCGGCATCACGCCACTGCCGCCGACCGCCGACAGCAGTACCGCCGCCGACCGCGCGTCAACCACCGCCGCCGGCGCCGCCGCCACCTCGGCAGCGGGCGGCGGCAGCGACACCGCGGCGGCGGCGGAGCACGCGTGCACCAGCGCCGCCACCATCGGTACCACCGACCAGGCCTGGCGGTACAGCGCCGCGACGCGCGGCGCGGCGGCCACGCCGGCGGCGCCGCCGGGCTGCGCCGCGCCGACGGCGGGCAGCGCCAGCAGCGGCGCCGCGTGCCGCAGCAGCTCGGTCAGGTTGGTGAGCAGCGGGCTGTTGCACAGCAGGTCGAGCACCGCGTCCTGTTGTGAGTTCGGGCAGGGGCGGTCAGGCGCAACCGCGACAATACGCGTCAGTTTGCTAAAGAGAAACATGCAGAGGCGTCGGCAAAGGGCATGCCCAACTGCCCAAGCAAGGCACTAAAACGCCCAGAGGTGCCACCGCTAGGCATCCCTGCGGCCACGCCCCACGTTGCCCCCCCACCCACCCACCGCAGTCCGCTCCACCTCTGCGCCACTGCCTGCCTCGTCCTACCTGCAGCCCGCTCCAGCCAAGGAACAGGCGCTCTGCGGTGCGGTGACGCGCCACCAGCTTGGCATAGCGGACCTCCTCGGGCCGCGGCGGCGGGCCCGACTCCTCGTCGCCGTTGCCTTCGCCTCCGGCATTGGCGGCGGCGCCGGCGCGCGGCTTGCGCCGTGTGGCCTGCACCGGCTTGGCGCCGGGGGCCGGCGGCAGCGTGGGCGTTGCGGAGGTGCGGTTTGCGGTGGCATTCAGGTCAGCGGCTGCGGCGGGCTCCGTCGCTGCGCTGTCACGTGTGCTGCGACTCGGCGGCTGGCGGCCCTTGCTGTCGCCGCCCTTCTCCTCGCCGCCATCCGCTGACAAGCCGTTCGCCGCCAGCCACTTCGCCTGCTCTGGAGACAACCCGTCCTCCTGGACCGGCTCCTTCGACTGATCCTTTGCCGCCCCCGAGCTCGGCGCCTTGCCTTGAGCCGGGCTTCTGCCCTTGCCCTTGCCCTGGGGCAGGCTCGCCAACGTGTCCTGACCCTTGCCCCAGTTTTTGCCACTGCCGGCCTTGCCCTGGCCCTGAGACGGGCTCTTGCCCTGACCGGGGCTCTGCCCCTGCCCTTGCGCGGCCTGCCCCTGATCCTGGTCCGCTGCTGCCTCATCGCCCTCCTCCGGCTCCGGCGGCGGCGGCAGCGGCGGCGGCGGGAACAGCGACGACGCGGGCCGCGTGCGCAGCAGCTGCACTGCTGCCACCACCACCCGCAGCACGCCGTGCAGCACTGCCACAGAGGCCGCGCACTGCTGCGCCTTGACGCTGCTGAGGAATGACTCGTACGCCGCCTGCGCCTTCAGCGCCCGGGCCGCGTCCGTGTCCGCCCAGCCGCCGGCGTACGAGCGGACCGACGCGGCGCGCGACACCGTGCGCGAGACGGCGCGCGAGGCGGATGAGGCGGCTGCGGGGCCGCCGGGCGCCTTGCAGTAGAGCGCTGCCAGGTCGCGGACCTGCAGGGATGGTGGATTGGCCAGGGGGATCACGTGAGCACTGAGCACTGAGGAGTGCGGACCCACGCGAGGCCCACAACGGCGCAAACCCTGCACCCTCCCGTTTGGAGCCTGGCCCGCGGCGCTGTAAGCACACCACGCTTGCCGTCCCCTGTGCACTTACCGCCAGGCCAAGCACGCGCGCCAGCAGCTGTGCGATGCGGCCGTCCTGCCACCATTTGACCAAGTTGTTCAGGTCACCCTCACGCACGGCTCCATCGGTGTGGGCATGGGCGAGGAGCGGGTCGCCGCCAACCAAGAAGGTCAGCTGCTCGCCGAGCTTTTCTAAAGCAGCTGTAAGCGGCTCGATGTGCTCGTGCAGCAACGGCGGGACCGGGCGTCCGCCGGGCGGTGCCCTGCCCTGGACTTGTTGTAAAGCGAGCAGCAGCGCGTGTGCATGTCGTGCCAAGGCAACATGATTGAATCCTGGCATCGTAGAAACGCCCTGGGAGTGGAAAGTGTGCTCTCAATTTAGGCTTGAAGCCGCAGATGGCCCAGCCCAGAAATTCGTGCACTGTTATAAGAAGTCATATTCAGGGGCAGTAGCGTCCAATCGTGGAGGCTAAGTTGAGACGGGTGAGACATCCTTAGAAGAACGCATTTGTTATGCGTTCCGTGCTATACCGGGGAACGCTGCCCTGTAATATGTATTCACAACTTAGCGACAGTGACTATAACACCTGCTGCACACCAGCCCGGGTACCATCGACAGTGCGCCGGCACGATCTCCGCCCGTCCTGCGAGTCTCAAGGCTGGCATCACGCTTACAGTCCCCCTTGCTTGGTCGGACTGTCCCTGTAATGTCGCGCTCTTACAGGCCCCCCTTTCTCCCATACTCCTCCTATCCTGGCTCCCAGGAGGAGGCCGGTAGGTACGGCTCCCCTGTACGTCCACGTCTCTCCTGCTAGGATCCCTTTGGTTCTTGTCTCAACTTGCCCCAGCACACAGCGATAGACTCAACGCAGCCGTCGACCTCCTGTTGGCGTACCAGGGGTTCATTTCACCGTACGCCTCAAGACCCCATGCGTGTCGCGCCACCTTCGGGCATCCTTGGTACCACAGTCAAGGTGTCAAGGTCCTCACCGCGCCTTCAGCACCGTGTTCAACGCCTCAACGCCGGTGCACATACGCCACTACCGTGTACGCACTACCCCGACACAAGCCCACGCATGACAAGCCGCCTTCACCACCCATCCTTGCTAGCAACAAGCCGTTCCGCTCGCCCTGCCACCCACCGGCATTCGGCTTGGCTTCGCTGTGCGAGCCAGCCTTCGCCGGGCTACAATTTGCATCGCACATCCATCCGCGCAAAGAGCCACAACGCTGGCACAACGCCCGCAAAGCTGTTGTGCACCTAAACATCATAAAAGCCAGCACCGTAGCACCTTATCTGTACGTGCCGGCCTTCTTCGCCTCTTAAAACCGGTCAGCGCTCATTTACCCGATCCCTAAATTCAAACCTCACGAGTCCCGACATACCCGGCTCCTAGCCTGCCCCATCCAAGCAGCCTCGTTCACAACTGTCCGGCACCTCCAGTAGCCCGCCCAGGCAATCATTAATGAGCTCATGACGAGCACGCCGCCACGCGCGCGCCCGCCTCCGCCACCGCCACGGCCACGCCGCCCAGCTGCAGCTCCGCCGCCAGACAGCCCTGCAGCGCCAGCCCCGCCTGCAGCCCCACGCTGCGCTCCTCCCAGCCCGCCGCCGCGCCGCCGGGGCCGCCCACCGAGCACGACATGAGCGCCCCGTGCACCCGCGCCGCCATGCGCCCAAGCACCAGCCGCCGCCGCAGCCGTGACCGCTCCGCAGCCTCATCGGCGGCAGCCACCGCCGCCGCGGCGCCGCCGCCACCTCCGACCCTCGGGTCCAGGCCCAGCTGCGCCTCCTGCACCTGCGCCGCGAAGCCCAGCAGCTCCTGCATGCCCACGCCCGGCGGCGCGGCCGCCGCCACCGCCGCTGCGCCGCCGGCGGCCGCCGCCGTCAGCTGGCGGCCGAACAGCGCAAGGAAGTTGCCGTACAGCCCGCCGCCGGAGGACCACGCCGGCAGCGCCGCCGCCGCCGGCTCCAGCGCCGCCACCAGCGCCGCCAGCTGCTCCCAGGCGCCCGCCAGGAAGAGCCCGGGCGCCACCGAGGCGGAGAACACGTCGTGCGCGGCGGCCACGGAGCCGGCGGCCAGCAGCGCGGCGCAGCGGCCGGCGTCGTCGCGGGCGTAGTGGGCCCAGGTGGCGCGAGCCTCCGCCAGCAGCGGCGCCGGGATGCGCAGCGTGTTGGTGAGGAAGGCCTCGCGGGCGCTGCGGGCGCACACGGGTTGCAGGGCGGGTTGAAAAGAGCAGGTCAGCAATGCCATGAGTTGGACAAAGGAAGCAGCGCGCGAGGACACACATCCGCGACAACAGCGGGAAGACTCGCTTGCTCACCGACCGCATTCCGGCCCAGGCTCCCGTGCGCGCTAACGCAAACACAAAGACGCCGCGCCACTTACCCGTCGCCCATCCACTCGGGCGCCGTCATGGCCAGCAACTCGCGCACGACGCGCGTGCGAACCGCCGGGCTGCGGCCGCCGCCCGCCTCCTCCTCCTCCTCCCCAGCACCTGCACCGCCAGCGCCGCCGCCGCCCTCCGCGCCCTCCTCCACCGGCAGGTCGGGGATGGTGAGCGCCACGTACAGCGCCCACTCGCACAGCCCGCCCGCCAGCAGCAGCTGCGAGATGAACTCCAGAGTGGTGGCCAGCAGCTCGGACTCGTAGGCGGGCGGCGGCGAGCCGGCGTGCGCGTCGGCGCCGTGGCCGCCGGGCTTGGGCAGCACGCGGCAGGCCTGCGAGGCGAGGCGGCGGCGGGTGGGGATGCCGCGGGGCGGTGCAGAGGTGAGCTTGCGATCAAGCGCTGAGGGAGGCCAGCATATGCGCGGCCCCTGTGCAGCAACCTTGCATGCCCTCCCCCCATGAACTACCCCGCCCCCACACCACCACCGTTTTCTCCCCACCCCGCGCACCTGCAGCGAGGTCATGAGGTGCCACGCCAGGCTGTGGTCCAGCGGGTTGGGGCTGTAGCCGGCGCAGCGCAGGAGCCTGCTACAGCCGCCGCCCGCTAGCCAGCCCTCGCGAGCGCGCTCCGCCGCCGCCGCCACGCCCGGCGCCGTGGCCAGCCGCCCATCGGCCAGGCAGTCGGCGGTGGCTGCGGCGGGCGTGGTGCTCCACAGCTGCAGCAGCTCCCACTGGACGTCCGTGGCGCCGCCCGAGCCGCCCGAGCCGGCGCTGTTGCCGGCGCCGGTCGCCGACGGCTGCAGGCCCTCCTGCGGGGGGTCGTGTGGGATTCAGCCGGAGCCCCAGGCAGCGCGGTGAGTACAGACCACATCAGGGGTGCTCCAAACTCCTCCCCTTCGCCCTTCGCCCTTCGCCCATGCGTCGTACCGGGCACGTGCGACACAGTGCACACACCCGACGACCGCACTGGTCGGCCGAGACTGGTTGCCCTCTCTGCTGCCGCGCACCCCTGCCTTTCCCGCCGCACCGCCGCCGCCGCCCGCAAAACAACCGCTCACATGGACGGCTGATCCCCCTAACCAACAAGCTCCCAGCGCTCTCCCGCGTGTTTCTCACCACGTGGTAGGGCGCCGGGTGCGGCACCACGCCCGGCTCGGTGTGTCGGTCCATGAGGT
This sequence comes from Chlamydomonas incerta, assembly GCA_016834605.1. Classification (NCBI taxonomy): domain Eukaryota; kingdom Viridiplantae; phylum Chlorophyta; class Chlorophyceae; order Chlamydomonadales; family Chlamydomonadaceae; genus Chlamydomonas; species Chlamydomonas incerta. The sequence continues at coordinate 878,012 of JAEHOC010000015.1, forward strand.
AGCGCTGCAGCGCCGTCAGCGGCGAGGAGGTGGGCGCCGCCGCGTACCACAGCTGCAGCCCCAGCAGCCGCCGCCAGTCCAGCGACAGCAGCCGCTGCGTCTCCAGCACCTGAGGCAGCGGCGCGGCGTGACAAGGGCGGCGGTGCGGCATGTGGGTTTTGCGATAAACGCGGTGCGGCACGCTGGTTTCGCACTGCGCAACAGCCTAGCACAGGGCCCATCAGACACAACACACAGGCGCACCACCCTGACAGCCCCGGCACCCGCAGGCGCACCCGCCCCCCGGCCGCACCTGCCCCGCCATCAGGTGGTAGGCGGCCAGGCGCTCCGGCGCGATGTGCTCGCTGAAGCCCTGCTGCTGCCACAGCGTCAGCTGCGCCGCCAGCTGCTGCTTCGCCGAGCTGCGACCGCCCGCCTGTGTTGTGCATGAGGCGAAAACACGTACGTAAGAAACCCCGGCACTCCTGCTCGGTACCGCAATACGTTCCTGACGCACGCAAGCGCGTCCGACCGCTACCGTTGCTTGCCCACGACCCGCGCCCGCCGCACCCGCGAGATGAGCAGCGCCAGGCGCGTGTCGCCCGCCGCCACCGCCGCGCCCGCCGCCGCCGCCAGCTGGTGCGCCGCCAGCAGGTGCAGCGCCACCGCCGCCGGGCTGCTGCCGTGCGGCAGCGCGGCCAGGTCCTCCTCCACCCGCCGCCGCGCCTGCCGCTGCAGCCACAGCCCCAGCGCCGCGCGCCGCTGCAACGCCGCCAGCAGCGTGCGCGGTGCCGCGGCGCCGTCGCCGGTGGTGCTGCCGGCGGCGGTCGCCATGTCGTGATCGCCGCCGGCCGCCAGCGCATTGCCGGGGGTGGCGGGCGGCGTGGAGAGCGACATGTGGTCCGCGGGGCCGGCGGTGGTGGACTCCTCCGGCACCTCGCCGTCAATGCGCGCAAACAGCACCTCCACCAGCCGCCAGGTGTCGATCTCGTGGCGCAGCCGCGCCGCGTCCGGGTGGTCCGCGTCCACGGCGGCCGCCGCCGCGGCGCCGCCGCCGCCGGAGGCGCCGCCGTCGGCGGCTGCGCCGCCTCCGCCGCCGCCGAGCAGGCTGTGCAGCTGCTGCTCGCACACGCGCACGTAGCGCTCCACCAGCACCGCCAGCTCGCGGTTGTCGACACACAGCCGCCAGTGCGGCGGCACCGCCGCCGCAGCCGAAGGCGCGGCGGCGGAGCCGCCGTCCACCGCCGCATCGGTGACTGCCACGTCACCATCCGCATCAGCTGCGCCCGCTCCGCCGCCGGCGCCGGCCGCCGGCACCCACTCGCGCGGCTTGCTCGCGGCCAGGTGCACCTCCAGGGCGGCGCGCAGGCGCTCACGCAGCGCCTCCAGCCCCTCCGCCTCCTCGCCGTCGCCGGCGCCGCCGCCCGACACCTCGCCGTACGCCGCGCCCTCGCCCTCCACGCGCACGCGCGTGACGCAGATCTCGGTGGCGGTGGTGGCCTCCGCCGCGCCTGCGGGTCGGCACCGGGTGCGCAGCACGGGGCAGGCGTGTGTGTGTTAGAAATACGAGATAGGGAACAACGGGGTGGGCATGTATGTTATGCAGCACGAAATAGGGAACATGGGATAGGCGCGTGTGTAAGAATGGTTTTGGAGTCTCTTCCGTACAGCCGGGGCCAGTCAGCAGCGCGGCAGGACGCAGGGGAGGACATCCCGCACAAGGAGGCGCGGCAGCATCAGCGCTCGGCGGCGCTCGCGGCTCGCTCGCGGCACCCACCCGGCACCACCAGCTTGCCGCCGGGGCCCCAGCCAACGCGAAATGAGCGGCCCATGGCCAGGCCCGCGTCCGTCAGGTAGCGCGCCGTGGCCACCTCCTGCAGTGTTGGTTAGGGAGGTCGTGTCAGGACACGCGTGGCGCGCACTTGAGTTCTCACATGCGCGCGTTCAGCGACAAGCAGCAGCCTTCTCACTCTCCATACATGCACACAGACATGCGTGCCCACGTGCTCCCAACACGAGCTCCAAAGCTGCCTGCCCAACCCCACGTCCGCAAGCCCGGCGCCCCGCTGCTGCCCACCTTGAGCGGCAGGACTGCGCCCGCGGCGCCCTCGGGCGCCGACGGCGGCGGCCGCACCGTCACCGCCCGCGCCAGCGCCAGGCTGATGGGCGAGCCCGCGCCCGCCGCGCCTGCGCCGCCGCCGCTGTCGCCGCCGCCCACCTCGGACAGTAGCGCCGCGCCGCGGGCCATGACCGCAGCTGTGTGGTGAGGCGAGACCAGGAAGGAGGGAAGGAGGGCGCGCACCCGTTTCATCTCACTAGTCTGAGCAATCCACCCCAGCCCAGCAGGTTGAGCAGTAAGGGCACCAAACAAAATGGACGGCGATATCAGTAGCAACCCTGGCAGAGCTCAATCCGAATGCGAGGCACCAACCTGGTGCGCCCGCCGACAGGGCCGCCGCCGGGCGGCGCCACGTGGTCGCCATGGGGCCGCTCGGCGCCGCGCTGGTGGCGCCGCCGCCCTCGCGCAGCGCCGCGGCCGCCGCCGCCGCCGTGGCGGCGCCGCCGCGCGCCGCCTCGCCGGCGCCGCCCATCGGCAGCGCGCCGCTGATCATGGAGCCGGCCGCCTGCATCGCCTGCCGGTGGTGGTGGTGGTGGTGCGGCTGCGGCTGCTGGGTCCAGCCATCGCCCGCCACCGCCGACGCTGTGCCGCCGCCGCCTCCGCCTCCGCCGCCGCCAAAGAAGGCGTCGTGCAGCGCGCGCACGCGCACGGGGTCGTGCGCCAGCGACGCCGGCAGCGCGTGCTGCAGCGGCACCGCCGCCGGAGCCGGCTCCGCCATGGCCGCGTCGGCGGCGCCGCCGCCGCCGCCAAAGCCACCGCCGCCAAAGCCGCCGCCGCCCATGGCGATGGATCCAGTGATCATGGAGCCGCCGGCCGCGGGCGGGCCCACCACGCCGCCCGACACCTCGGCCTCGGCGGTGGGGTCGTCGCCGAAGCGCAGCTGTGCGCGCGCCTCCGACATGTCCTGGTCATCTGCGTATCGGAGATTGCGAGATAGCCAGATGTGATCAAAAGATTTTGTGTGGAGGCGTGGATTAGCATCAGCTGATGGACGATGCGGCAGCAGGCGGCAGCGTCGCGCTTTGCTGGGCTTGTGTGTGCATGCCAGGATGGCTTGTCCTCGTTCTTTTCCGGCTTCCGCTGTGGGCTCCAGGCTGTGGGCCTACGTCGGTCTGTTGCGGTGGTCGGACACTAATAGACACGGGTGCGCGGGCATGGAAGATTGGGGTCCGTTTTACAATAGTGAGCAGCTCACGCTCTGCTCCGGCACGTCTCCCGCACTTGCACCTGCACGCTCTCTTCTCATACGCACGCTCCTCTTATGTATCTGTTCCGCTCGATTCTATTTTTCAGGCTGTAAGGATGGCGCGAATCCTCCACTCGCAGATCTTAAACGGTTTCCCGACTAGACTAGCACGCACCCGGAACATGCCCCGGCTGCTTCACGACCCCCCACCACCCCTGTGGCATCCTCCAACTGGTGTGTGGCCGTGATGTTGTACCATATGCCCGAAGCCCGTTCCCGATGATGCGCTCCCAGCGGCGCTTGCCCTGTCACCACGCATCGACGCCCCCCAGGACGTCAACTGTACTTGCCCCCGCTACAGCCAAACATTGGTCGCACCATTGCGCGAACTGCAGAGGCAAAACTAAGCACCAACGTGCTTCCCGGCAATCCATTACATTGTATGCGTCCAAGCTGGTCCGATCGCAAGCTGTCCGATGCGTGTCTCGCATAGTGATGTTGCCGCGCTATCCGCCTATCGCCGCCGCTGCCTCATGCCCGGCCGCCCGTGCCCGCCGCTCCAGTCCACGTCACGCGGAGCCGCCACCTGCGCACCGGGAGGGTGGGCAGTGGGTGGGGCGCCCGCATGCCGTGAGAAAGGAGCGCGACGGACACGGGCGACCGAGCCCCCAGGTGTGGAGACAAACAGCTGCGGCGGTCGGTCCCTCGATGCTTCGGCCGCTTTGGCTGCGGCTCCATAGAGCGAGAAACTTATGCCGCACTGACTTAGGCGCGCCGTTGGCGACCGTCTGCTGATCTTGCTGATCGCACAGGTGTTTGTGCGACGCCCAACATTGGGTTCGCACGAGTCTGCATGCCGGCTGCTGTAGCTTGCTGTGCTGCATCAGCACACCGCTGCTTCGCATAGCGCACTCTCGTGTGCACGTCCTAGCTCGTTCCCCGAGTCCTACTCCGTACAAGCTTACGAGCACCATGCGCAGACTGCCGCAATATCTGTCCTAGACTGAACGGTTTCAGTACCAAATGCTAATTACGCCTTCGCATATCCAATTGCAAGTGCGTGTGGCTATTGGACGTCCCTTTCCCTATCGCGTTGTCCTTTCGAATGCTGGTTGGCCCTTGGGCGGCACGCCGCGCCCGCGTGCGGTGTGGGAGTGGTACTCGCGGTGGACTACCGTACGTGCGCCGGCACCACCGCATCAAGCGCGGCGCCACCGCGGCAGCCACAACCACCCACCTGCCGCGCCGCTGGTCGCCTCCGATGCCAGCCCGCCCTCCGCGCCCAGTAGCCGCCTGGGGCCCACGCTGGGCTCCATTCCCGAGTCCTCGGGCATGGCCGCCACCGCCAGCGCGCCCGCCGCGCGGCCGGCGGCGCTGGCCGCCGGACCGCCGCCAAAGGCGAAGCCGCCCAGGCCCGCGCCCGCCAGACCGCGGCCCACCAGGCCCGCCGCCGGGCTGGCAGCCACGCCCAGCGGCACGTTGCCGGCGCCCTCCTCGGCATCGGCACCCATCAGGCCCAACCGGCCGCCGCGAGGCGGCCGGGCTCCCGGCGCCTCGCCGACGCCCTCCTCGCCGCCGCGGGGAGGCCGCGCCGGCGGAGCCGCCGCCGGCGCGACCTCGCCGTGCACTCCCATGCCGTCATCGATGTACTCATCGTCCTCGTCGAGCAGGCCGTAGCGGCTGAAGTGCTCGACCTCGAACTTCCACACGCCGCCGTCCAGCTTGTAGGACACGAACTTGGCACCCATGCGGCCGCACATCTGCCGCAGCGCCTTCTCGTACGCCTGGCCGCGCGGGCCGTCCCTGCAAAGCAAGATCGGCGGCGCACGTCAAGCGGTTAGACCAATCAAGCAGAAACACAATGTCTATACGATACAGCAGCGATACGCGGCCCGGCCACCCAACGACCCAAGGACTAAGCCCATTCGTAAGCTGTGAGCCTTCATCACCGCGGTAACTCACTTGATCAGCGCGCCGGTCTCCTTGTCCTTGCGGTACACGCCGTGCAGGGTCAGCTCGGCGGGCTTGTTCAGGCCCTGGCCCTGCGGCGGCTTGGTGGCGGGGTCGGGGTAGCAGGCCACCTCGCCGTAGCTGATGGTCACGATGTCGGCCAGCGCCAGGCCCCGCACGTCCACGGGCACCACCCAGCGGACCTGCGGCAGGAGTTTGAAGCGCAACCGGGAAACAAGAGAACGTGAGAAATTGCTCGGATGCAAACAGGTGCGGCGGTGCAACACTAACCATCGCCAACTCAACAGCATCGTCATGCGAAGCGCTGCGAAAAGCTGGAGTGCCGCGCGAAAGTACTACGACGCGCCTACCTGCCCCACGCCGGCGCGGGAGACGGTGAAGTTGGACACGGCCGCCAGGTTGGCGGGGTTCTGGCTGTGCAGCAGCCGCAGCTCGTCCACGTTGGGGCTGAAGGTGTAGCCCTCGCTCACCAGCCGGCCCAGGCGCGGCAGGTGAGCCTCCGACGGCGGCGCGTCGTGGAAGGCGGGGCCGGACGCCGCGCCTGCGCCGCCCGTGCCGTAGCCGTTGGTGTACCCATTGAGGCCGCTGCCGCCGGTGCGCGCGCCGGCCGGCGTCTCGGCATAGCGATCGTCCTCGTGGCCGTGGTAGTGGTGGTCGTGGTGGCCGTCGGGCGGCGTGGCGCCGCGGTGCGCCGAGGCGGGCCGCGCAGGCGACAGGAAGCTGCTGCCGCCGGCGGCCTCGGTGGACGGCGGCGGCGCGGCAATGAACAGGCGGTGCGGGTTCTGCCGCAGCGGCAGCAGGCCGCTGCCGCCAGCGGCGGCCGCGGCCGCCGCACCGGCGCTGCCAGGCGCCTGCGGCGTCAGCAGGTCCGACGAGGCGCCGGCGGCGCTCCCAACCATGCTACCGCCGGCGCGGCCGCTGGGGCCCAGCACGCCCACCAGGCCGCCGCCGGCGGCGGCCGCGGCGGCGCCGCCCAGGCTGGCCGGCTGCTCCGAGCGCGCGCGCACCGAGGCGCCGTAGCGCACGGGCGTGGCGCGCAGCGACAGCAGCGGACTGGCCTTGCTGGCGCCGCTGCTGATGCTGCCGGTGCGCGCGCCGCGCGTTGTGATGCCCACCCTGGCGTCAGGCACCGACGGCAGCGAGCTGAAGGCGCCGTAGGCGGGCTGCGCCACAGTCGGCGGCTGCGCCGGCGCCGCCGGCGCGGTGGCGACGCCGCCAAACAGGCCGCCCCCCGGCGCCGCGGTCTGGCCCAGCGTGCTGCCGCCAAACAGGTTCGACGTGAACGACATAGTGCCGCCGGCGGCGGATGCGGCGCCGAACAGCGACGGCGTTGCCGCGGGCGCGGTGTTGAAAGAGAAGGGCGTGGCGCCGCCGAACAGGCCGCCGCCAGTCGCGGGCGCGGTGGCACCAAACGGCGTGGTGGTGGCGGCCGGCGCACCAAAGGGCGATGCCGGCTTTGCCGCCGTCGCACCGAAGGCACCGAAGGTGCTCGTGCCCAGCGCCGATGCGGAGGAGGCCGCGCCGAAGGGCGAGCCTACGGCGCCAAAGGTGCCGGTGGCGCCGAACGGGCTGGGCGAGGCCGCGGAGGCCGGTGCCCCGAACAACCCGCCGCTGGCAGGCGCCGAGGCGGCGCCGAATGTGCTGGGGCTGCTGAAGCTGAAAGGCGCCGCCGCCGGCTGCGAGCCTGCGCCACCGAAAGGCGTGGCCGCACCGAAGGCGCCCGTGGTCGCGCCAAAGGCGCCCGTCGTGGCATTGCTGGCGCCGAAGAGCGAGGGCTGGCTGGCCGGCGCCGCGCCAAAGCCACCAAAAGCGGGCGCCGAGGCGGCCGGCGCCCCGAATGGATTGGCGGCGGTGGCGGCGGCGGGCGTGGAACCGAAGAGTGACGGCGTGCTGGCGGCGCCGAAGGTGGACGTGCCGCCGAACGCAGGCGCCGCGGCGGCGGGCGCACCGAAAGGGTTGGCCGCCGGCGCACCGAAGCCGCCCGCGGCGGGCTGCGTGGCTCCGCCGCCAAAGCCGCCAAAGCCAGTGGTACCGCCGGCGGCGGGCGCGCCGAAGGCGCCAGCGGCCGCCGGCGCGGGGCCGGCGCTCTGGTTCTTCACGCCCGCCTCGTAGTCCTCCCAGCGCAACTCCTCGTGTGACTTTGCGGCATTGGGCGGGTTATAGTTGGCCAGGGCCGACATGGACATGAGGAAGGTGACCTGGCCCGCAGGCGCGTCCGGGTCCTTCGTCTTCGAGTACGGCACAGTGCGCGTGCCGCTGGTGGGCGCGCCGGGAGCTGCGGCGCCAAAGCCGCCAAAGCCGCCTGCCGCGGGCGCGGGGGCACCGAAGGGCGAAGGCGCGGCCGCGGGCGCACCAAAGAGGTTGCTGGTGGTGCTCCCTGCACAGCAGCAACAGGCAAGAAACGGTCAGTCAACACAGTCGCTCCTGGCCGACGGTGTTCAAACGCACAACCCGTGAAGAGAGAAAAGAATCACGAATGCACTACTCACCGAAAGGGGCCGCGGGCGTCGCGGCCGGGGCACCGAACCCTGTCGCCGCAGGGGCCGCACCAAACGCCGGCGTGGCGCTCGCACCGAAGCCACCGGCAGCAGGCGCGCCGAACGGGTTCGCGGGCGCTGCCGCCGGCGCACCGAAGGCCGGCGCGCTGGCGGCACCAAAGCCGCCGAACGCCGCAGCTGATTGCGGTGCGCCGAAAGCAGGCGTGGACGTAGCACCGAAGCCCCCAGGCGTGGGCGTCAGTGTGGTTCCGAATGAGGGCGCAGTGCCCAGGCCCCCGCCGAATGCGGGCGCGGACTGCGCGGTAGCTCCGAAGGCGCCAGGAGTCTGCACGCCATGGGGAGAACCAGGTGAGATGTTATCAGAAAATGCCGCATGCAGGGAGTTCCGTATATGCAAGTGCCTGCGCGAGGGGCTCACCTGAGTGGTGGCACCGAATGGATTTGCAGGCGCCGCAGTCGCACCAAACCCACCGAAGCCCGCAGGCTTGGCCGCAGCCTGCACAGGAAAAGCCGTGTGTTTCACCCGCGTCAGGATCGTGCGATCTCGCTGCAAAGAACCCCCCGAGGCTGTGCGGGCCCGGCTAAACGACACCACTAGCAAGGGGACGGGTCTCGACTCACCCCGAAGCCTGCAGCCCCAAAGCCGCCCGTCGTGGTCTGCGCTCCAAAAGCAGGCGCTGCAGCTGGCGCAGCGGCGCCAAAAGCAGGTGCAGGACTCTGTAAGGAATTGTGGGGTCATGGATCGCTGTTAGAAGTGCTGTGTGAGTGGAGCAGGAAATTGCGCGCGATTACCTGGGCGCCGAACAACGGAGCACCCGTGGCCGGTGCCGGTGCGCCGAACGGGCTCGCAGCTTGCTGAGCAGGAGCACCGAAGGCTCCACCAAACGGACTAGCTGCCGGCTGCGCGGGCTGGGCGCCGAACGCAGGCTGAGCGGCAGGCTGGCCGAAGCCGGTGGTGCCGCCTGTAAAAGGGCCAATTATGGTCAAGCCAGACTGCACATCATGCTGCGAATAGAGTAACAAGCTTACCGAACGCCCCACCGAACATTTTCACAAGAGATCTCCTCCCTCAGCAGTATGAATCGTGAAAGGAGTGGCTAATGCTGATGTTGACGATGCTAGAAAACCATGTCGAAGACTTGCAGCTGCTGCTGCGCAAACAAGCTCCAAGTCGCGGCCGGCTTTGCGCGAGGAGTCGTCAGTGCTTCGTTAAGGGTGGGAGAGAAAATAAGCTTTGCAACAAGCAACTGTCAGGTAACACCCCGGGTATTTGTCGCCGAGTGTGCCATGGACCCAGGACTGGGCCCGGCATGGACCGCATGAGCCGGGGCCGCTGCGGTAGCTGGGACCGGCCTAACCAATTCCATCACTGTTGGCTTCTTTACTAACCAAGCTTGTTTGACCGAGAAAGAGGACCCGCCTCTTGCATTTTTATTCGGCCAGAGCGCCCGCACCTTAAGACGCGCTGATTAACTACAAAATGGCGCTGCTACAACCTTCTAAACCAAGGGTGGCTCCCTTTGCATCCAATCCTGCGTCCAGCCGCGCCTGTCCGAGTTTGAGGCCTCGTAGCTCGGGGCGTCGCGAGATCCGGGTGGCCAGCTCTGCCGATGGAAAGCAGCAGGTGTGCGAAGACATGATTGGCTTGAAGGCAGAGCCGATGGGCCCCGAACCTGGAAGAGACCCAAATTCGTGCACATTGCCTGGCGCACACAGGCCCCTGCGTCCACCTTTGGCCAGACCCTGCGTATTGCAGCAGCAGGAATTCTGGCGTCGGGCCTGGTTTGTATGTCGCCCGACGTGGCGCACGCGGAGATGCAGGTGCGTGGCAAAAGATCGCTGGGGGCACGCTTTCTGGGCTAGGCGGACATGCAAAGCGTATACGTGAACCCCTCCGCGGCCCGCGGCGGTGCTCCGCGCGTGACCCGTGCGTGTCTTCGGCCACGATGGGCCCCCAACGTCACGATTGTTCCTCCGCGGGTGCGACCTTGCTTGGCGCAGGTGGTGTCCGCGCAGCAGGCGACCCAGATGGCGAAGCCTCTGCCGAAGCAGACCTTCGATAAGGGCCGGGTCTGGACCGTGGTCATTGGCAGCGCGGCAGCACTGTTCGTGGGCACGGTGCTGCTGGAGAACAACCCTGCCTTGTTTCCGGCCATCTCGCGGGCCAACCAAGCCATGAAGGAGGCGACGAAGCGCATGCAGGCGAGTGGCGTGGCATGGCTTGCTTGCGGCGTTGTTGGACGCGAGGCTGGCGGAGAGGGGAGACCAGGAGAGGTCTTGCACGGGCCCGCGCGTGCTGGTGGGCGTCGGTGTTGCGTGCGCTGGCCCTGTTTACGGCAGCTGTGCAGAAGCCATTGGCGTAACCGTGCTTTGCGTGACGTGTGCGCGTGCGGATGGTCGCAGGAGATGGAGGAGCGCCAGAAGAAGGAGGCAGAGGTGCTGGCGTTGCGGCAGAAGGAGTTTGACACACAGCAGCGCAGCGCGGCGGCGGTGGAGCAGGGCCTGAAGGCCGCCAAGGCCAAGGTACTGGCGCAATCACCGCAGGCGGCCCCTAAGCCAGCGGCGCCTGCGGCTGCTGCTGCTCCGGCACCCGCGCCCGCGGCGGTGGCCTCGACCTCCGCACCCGCGGCCGCGGCCGAGCCCCACCAAGCACCTGCGCCGGCTGCTCCTGCCAGCACTAGCGCCACCGCCAACAGCGGTGCCAGCAGCTCCTATGTGGTGGTGGAGGACGTGTCGGGCGACTTGGGGGCGCAGGCGTGGACGCCCGCCGGCACCACAGGCACCAGCACCAGCAGCGCGCCTGCGGCCTCGGAAAACAGCACGGCGGTGATGGGCGCCGCGGCGGCGACGGCCATGGCGGCAGCAGCGGTGAAGCCGCCGGCTGCGGCCGCGGCAGTGGCGGAGGAGGAGGCGGAGTCGGTAGCGCGTCTGGCACGACTGCAGGTAGGGGTACGGGACTCGGCCGGGATTTGCGGAAAGGGCGAACATCGCAATCAGCAGGAAAGGAGTGGGTACCAGGGAGCGTGGTGTGAAATCGGGTGGGAGGGGCGTTCGCTTTTGCAACCTTGGGGAACTGTGGCCAACACCCTTGCACGCCCAACAACGATGCTCCTGACCGATGCAACGGCATGCGTGTGCCTGTGTGAACGGCGTGCCCCGGCGCAGAACTTTGTGGACACCATGGCAAGCCGGAGGGACGCCGTGAAGCAGCAGTGAGCCGCTATTACAGCAGCAGGAGCAGGAGCAGCACGGAATGGAGGCTTCGATCGCGGCAACCGTTGAGGCGGAGGTGTACAAGGACCTTGCAGAGAAAGTGCAGTTGGCTGAGAGAGCGTGTAGAGGAGAGGGGGTGCAATATGGGCTTGACACGGACGCGCATGCTCGAGGCATGTGTGCTGTGAGAGTTGGGTCGTATTAACACTGAAGGGTGCATGCGGAGGGGTCGGGAGAAGAACTTCAAGAACGAGGGTGTTGAGCAGACCGGCGCCCGAAAGTACAGTTGCCAAATGCCAATGCGGTCATGTTCTGTGCTGCACTGAGCGCGCGTTGGTATGACAGTTGCACCACATCGTCAAGGGCCGACACTTGGCAGGCGCTTTGAACGTTACACCTGGACCTCAGAGAGTGTAAAGCGATTGTTTATTGCACCACCACCTACCCGACCCTATCTCACTATCTCCTGGCCTTATGGCATCCCGTACAGCGTCCATCCAGGCGCCGCAATGCAATGTCGTAAAGCCGGCACGCCCCAACAATGTGCGTACGGGATGCTCAATCAGGTTCACAGAAAAGGACTGACAGCCACCACCAAAACTAGGAGCTCAATCTCCAACCAAAGAAGCTTTCTCCAACTGAAGTGGCCCATCACACGGCACCAGCACATTTACTCACGGCTCGTTGAAACGCTGAAAAGTTGACGTAGCTGATTTTATCGGTTCAAGGTTCACCAACTGCTGTACAAGGATCCACCTGTGACCCGGTCCTCAACTCCGCTGTGCACACCAACCTTCGGGCAGGGGTGTGCTTCGTAAGCAACGAGCTGGCGGCCTTAAGTTCCCTGGCACCGTGTCACAAATTCAGTGTTGCTCTTATCCTCCTACCCTCTGCATGCCGCGCCAGCCCGCACGGCCCCTGGCGGCTCGTTTAGAAGCGTGCGCGCCCGAACCCCCAACAACCCAATCACAGAGAAGGCGCGTGACATAGGCCTATCACTGAGCTCTGTGCCTTCACAATGAGCTAACATGCACATCCAAACTGCACCCCACGCTAATCCCACGCCGGCCCCCCAGCATGGCCCTGAGGGGCACCTGCCATGTTATGCTCTGTTAGCAAAGTGCTCTTTCCAACATCCAGGAGCCCCTGCATAGACCATCAGCGAGGGCCAGCGGCCGCGAAATCATTCATGCGCCATGCTCACGTCACACATCCAAAATCCGCACCCCGCAGCGCCGCAAGCAACTGCACGCAGTATGGGCACGGCATCCAGACAACATGTAGATGCCTAGCGCATTTATGATAGTCCCATCACCGGAACCCGCCAGCACACGGTTCATGCTTCCTCGTCCTGAAATCCCCGCACGAGGCGCCGGGCCCACCCCCGAGGCAAGGCAGACCCTGACACGCGCGACGCGCCTTTATTGGCGTGCTTCAAAGCAATAAACCCATATCCGCCTTCCGCTGCCTTTATTTCCACCCGGTTCGCAGTTTTGTACCTGCGTCGCAATGCCTTCCAGTTACGAGTCACCCGTCACCCCGCACCCATTCTCCATAACTTCATTTGCCCGGTCCCCACATGCACTCATGCGCTCGCTTCACAGACGGAGCTCATGTCCTCGTGGCGGAGCATCCGCTTGCGCCGCATATAGTCCTCACGCATGCGATGCAGGTATGGTTTGCAGTTTGTCCCAGATGCAGATAAGCGGTAACCTTAGCGGCTCCTGGCATCACCTACCAGTACTGGCATGCTTGCCCCCTTTTTGGCGGCCCCAAATGAAGACAGAAAGAATCTGACGGACCTCCGTACATCGCTTATTGACCTGGCCCTGAGCCCCAAAGGTTGATCACACGAGCGTTCCCATTTGCAACCGGCCAGCTGGCTGGCTGCCGCAGCTCCATCATAAGCATCCGGATGACGCACCTGAGCAGGCACGCCCCTCCCGCTTGCAATGCTTACGCCTGAGAGGGCTTGGCAGCGCTAGCGGCCGTAGGCGCCGCTGCGGCCGTGGGGCTGCTGCTGCTGTTGCTGATGGCGATGCCGGGGCCGCCGCGGCTCTTGATCGGCAGATCCTCAACAGTCATATGCTCGCCGAGCAGCGCCGCCACCTACACACAAGCGAGAACACAAACATTTGACACAGTCTCGACGATGCAAGGGCAGCGCCGCACACGGCACACCACCACCTTGGCCACCATTTTCCCCCACCCCCAGTCCTCAGCATCCACCTGCGCAGCCGCCTGAGCCACCGGGTCGTCGTTGTTGGGTGCCAGGCGCTTCAGCAGCGACTCCTGCGGTGGGTGGCCGCCGTGGCGCACACCGCAAACAAACCTCAGTTTCGTAACCCCATCAATACCGTATTTCGCTGCTCCCTTGAGTGCATGCTGCTGCTGGGTGGATGCGCTTCGATAGCGGCGCAGCAGCTGGTGGGAGACACGGGAGATGCGCCAATACCAAAATAATGCATGCCTTGAAAGCACGTTGTGGGCGCACCGCACCGCAGCGCAGCGCTCGTACCTGCAGCTTGGACAGGTCGGGGCGGCCCTGGCCGGCGGGGCCTGTGCTGCCCGCCACCTTGCCCGCGGCCGGCACCGGCGCCGATGCGCCGCTGTCATTGAGCGCGCCTTGCGCGTCGGCGGGCACGGCAGCGGCGGGGCGCTTCTTGATCTCATAGGGCACCATGTTTCCTCCCTTGGTGTACTTGAAGACCCTGGGGACGGCGGCAGGCGGGGCGATCAGGGCCGGCGAAAGAGCGCAAAGCTGCTAATTAGCTCCTGAAGCCTTGCCGCACGGCCAGCGGCACCCGGCCGGTGTGGTCAGCGTTACGTCCACGCCATACTGGTCATTCACCATCATCCCACCTGCCCCATGCCCACTTGTACGCGCACTGTGACCTCGCGGCCTCTCCAAGCACGACCCCCGGCGCGTCCAGCCACCCCAGCCACTCCAACCCCGCAGCCGCTCCAACCCCGCAGCCCCGCAGCCTTTGCGGTCCCGCACTCACTTGTATCCCTGCTGGCCCAGCGTGACGCTCAGGTCGTCGGTGTCCTGAGTCACCAGGCTCCACCTGCGTGGCACATGTTGAGCAATGCAATGCTAATGGTTGAGGCCAGAACGATGCCCGGCAAAAGCACACCACACACGAGCGGTGCCGGCTTCGCCGAGAGACACACCACTCGTAAACGAGTAGGCCGACACAAAGTCATGTCAGATTGTCATTACTGTAATAATCACAAGGCTCACGTGGTGTCCACATTGAAGTAGACGGGCGCCTTCTCGGGGCACAGCCCCAGCTGCAGCATGAACTGCGCGCCGCTGGTGACGGCGTCGTAGCTGTGGCTGGCGATCATGATCTCCGCCGAGCCGCGCGCCACCGCGATGGCCAGCTGCGCCACGCAGCCGTTGAAGCAGACGTCCGTCTCCGCGGCCGTGCCCCACACCGGCGTCTTGTGGCCCTTGCGCGCGGCGCTGACAGCCTCCTGGTGCGGGTCGTCGCCGCCCACCTGTATGGTCACGCCAAGGTCGCATTACCGTACGTGCCAAGGCCGCATTGCCGTACGTGCGCACCACGGGTGCGCGGAAGGCTAAACGTCGGAGGCAGGGTGCTGTACACTTCACGGCCAGGCTCGACGACGGGCCGAACAGCCTGCGCTGCCCCAGCTGCTCTAGCACCCGCGTTCACACGCAGCCCAGCAGCCGTGGCCCCGACGCACCAGCTTGGCGCCCAGCCGGTAGCCGTCCTTCTCCGCCATAGCCAGGTCCATGGCCAGGCGGGCCTGCGCGTCGCGCATGTAGGCCTGGTAGGTGGTGAAGATGACGGCGCCGTGCGTCACTGCGCCGGCGTCGTGGCCGTGCGCGGTGTTGCCGGGCTTGTTGTACTGGCGCATCAGCTCGCGCGCGATGGCGTCCACGGCGGGGCGCAGCGAGGCGCGCTCGGCGGAGATGATCAGCTTCACGCCCTGGGGGGTCAGCCATCCATGCGAACAGCGTGCGGCAAAGGAGTGAGCGCAGCATTTGGGGGCAGGTCCGGGCCCTTGGAGCGGGGAGTCTCACACCTACAGTATATTTGAAGCCGAGCGGTCCAGTACCTAGCACCCACCGACGCTGCCCCCGCCTCCCAAGGGTTCGGCTTGTGTAACCCACCCCTGCATTCCCGCCCGACCACGCACCTGCCGCTGCGCGCGCGACACCAGCCACTCCAGGCGCCCCACAAGCGCGTCCAGGTGCTTCTGCTCGCCGGCGGTGAGCGCGCCCGCCAGCTGGCCTGTGTGGGATTGTTGGCGTTGCCGCACCGTGGCGTGGCGGCTCAGCGGCAAGTTGCACATACAGGTATACACTCGTACACGCACTGACGCACACATCCCAAGCCTGCCCTGCATGCCCCGCGCAGCCGCAACATGCCCCGGCGACGCCCGGCCTCACCCGTTGCGCCCATGGCTTTGGACAGGTGCTTGAGCAGGCGGGGGTCGCCCAGCGACGCCACCTGTTTGACACAACGTGTACATAGAGTTGCGGTGCGTGGCATCGTCAGCAGTCGTGTGAATGGAGCATGCCCAGCACGCCTCTGCATCTCTGCTGGGGCCAACACCAGCCCAGTCCGTTTCACAGCTCAGCTTATTACTCGTCACTTCGTGATGTTCGCAAGGCCTCGCCCTTGCGTTCAGTCCGCAGTCCAATCAGCGAGGTACACATGCACCGCTTGGTGGCTGTCCGCGTGCTCTACCGCGTTCGACATCCACCACTGCCAGTTGCTTCCACCCAGCAGCCACACAGCAAGCGCACCTTGACGGTGGCGAACCCCTGTCCGCTGCTGGCGGCGGCCTCATCAATCTCAGCCAGCATCTCCACGCAGGTGCGCTGCGGGGTCAGGCGCATGGGGTGTTGTTGAGAGCAGTTGTGGGGTTGGAAACAGGGGCGTAACAATATGCTGGTGCCTTTGGCCTTACAGCCGGCGGCCGCCCCCCATTCCCTCATCAGGACTCTGCACAGCCTTCAGTCGTGGGCAATCGTGGCCTTTCCCTTTCCACCAGTTCACAGCCCCCGCCTCACCTCCAGCACGGTCTCCGTCTCCAGCTCTGCGAGCGGGTCACAGCACAAGGGGCTTTCAGCTTTTCCGAATTCCGCGCGCGGCTAACGCGGCCCAAATGTCGCTCGACAACACGCACTAGTCGCATTCTCGCCTGTCCCCGCCGGTTCCGACCCCGCGGCTTTCTAAACGCCGACTCACCAAACTCGCTGAAGGCCGCGGTGCGCGCCATGACGTCGCCGTCCAGGGTGGCCACCGTGGTGATGGCTGGGTGGTTGGCGGCGGCGAATGCCAGCATCTCTGCGCGTTCGGCATTCGATGTGCGGCCAGCAGCATGTTTCATGCAAGGCATGTGGCTCGGAGCATTTAACGGGGGGGACTGCAGTGGCTTCCCCCAGTCACGCCATGCCCGCCTGCTTCCACTCCTCCCCTAGCCTCTGCATCACGCGCAGGACGCAGCTGTTTTCCGTTAGTGCGGCGCAGGCAGTGCCGCCTGGCTTTCCCTTGCTCCTCGCCCCTGGCACTCACGGCTCATGTTGGCAATGTCCTTCATGCTCATGTTGCGGCCCGACAGGGGCATGGACGCAAACGACGGGAGCGTGCCCTGTGGATTGGGCGGGCGAGCGGGCGGGCACACACGTGAAAGCTGGGTCCTGGGCGGCCGGGCTTGCACATCCAGGCAAGTACGGCATCCTACGCAGACAATCAAACTCCCCGAAGGACGTGGCGTAGCCCGTTGACTGCCGTACGGCAACTGTACGGCAGCCTGAGTTCCCAAGTTTCATTCAGATCTCGGCAGATTCACCGAGGCCTCGTTCAGGTTGTTGCCCGTGACAAACTGCTTGTGGAGCATGGCGCCGATCGCGTCCGCATCGGGAATGCCCATGCCCATGCCGGCGCCCGCGCTCACGCCGGGCGTAGCCATGGGAGTGTACTGCGTTTCGCGGGGCATTCATGCAAAGACGTTGAATGGAGGGGGCGGGCCAACGCCGGTCGTGTCTGTCTACGGCTTCCGCTATTAGGTTGCAGTGCCGGAGGTGCTTTGTTGAGCAAGCCATGCGTCGTATGTAGCTGCCGGCGTGCGTGTGCAACGCACCTCGACGGACATGGAGCCCGCGGACGCAAGGGAAGAGGCCGTGGGCGAGGGCGCCGGCGCCTTCTCCAGGATCTTCTCGGCGCTTTGGACCAGCGCCGGCGACGCGCACAGGCGCAGCACTGCCATGGAGCGAAGCGTCTCATCAGAGGGCATGGCCATTTCGACGGCGGGAGGCGCAGAGTGGTCGTCATGAGGGGCCTGTGGTGCGGAATGGGCCAGGCGTCGTGCAGCTTGATTGTCAAAAGCGCGGTGGATGGGGGTGTCGCCAGTGGCTGTGTGTAGTGGGCAAGCACACGAACAGGGGCTGATGCAACTGTATGTTGAGTCGGGGCGTGGGCAACACCCGGTGAATGGCCGCGGGCGGCAAGCCTAGCGTGGCAGGCAAGGGGCGCACGCAGGGAGGCTGTCGCACTTTCCTCGACGAAAAGAGGGACGCGGTCCCGGAAAAAGCGGCCGCCCAGGTGATCCGTGCGCCGACTTTTGATTGTGGCGTACAGCCCGCGATCACCTATCCCACACTCACCGGCGCCCTCTCGTCCGCAGGCCCGGACGTTGCACGAGCCGTCTGAAGAGATTGCCCCCGTCGCGCACGATTGGCCGGCGCGGGGCACGGCCAGACGCGCAGAGGGCGAGGGATGTGTGTCCGGACGTTGAGTTGTCTGGACTGCATAATTGAGCAGCCCTGCTCGGGCCCGGCCAGCAGGAGTGCTGCCTTCATGTGGCCCGTTGCTCGTGAAAGCAGCTGGCTTCCTGGGACACAGATTACTAGAAGCTCAACACACAGACCAACGCCTGTTTACAGCCAGTCTGATGTGCGGTGCGCGCTTCAAACGAGACGCTTTTTTGTGTCGGAGGCGTTAACAGCCGGGTAAAGTGCAGAGCTGCTTTTCAATTGCAGTGTGACGGGTGCTTGATACTAAGTATTGAGTATTAAGGTTTCGGGAAAGTGATGTTGCACTTAAATGGTCCAGGGGTGGCCGTTCCGATGCCGGGACAGTCCCGGCGAGTACAGAGTAGTGCCGCAACACTCGCAGTCTGATTCACAGGCTACAGGTTTTAAATGTCTGGCGATCAAGGCGTGTGATGGGATTCGGCAAGTGCGGACCCATCGGCGTCAAGCGCCTTCGCCTCCGTACTGGATGACCCAGTGCGGGGTGAGCCGTGGCTGGCCGTGGCGGGAGCGGTCGCGCAGCCAGCAATTTCACGCCGCCCGGAGTGCTGCTCGGGATCCAGCCGTGTCATGCCTTCAGTCCTTTAGAAGACGCGGTGCGATGATGCGTAGGCCTGACCAAGAATTGACGGTCGTGCGCTGTCCACTGCACTGTCCAGCAGAGTCCTGCGCTGCTGGCTCTTGAATCCACCCTGGGCGGCGTCGTGCACCCGGTGTCGCATCGCATTGCAGCCGCAGCAGCAGATGTGGATCGGTTGTGTCACACGAGATGGGAGGTCTGTATGCCTTCCCGAGTTCCCGGCTTGCCCCGCGTGCCCTCCCTCTGCCAGCCAGTGCCAGCAGCTGTCGCGGACGATGCACTGCCGTTGTAGCAGCGGAGGCAATAGGTTTCCGCAGATGGCAGGGACCCTGTTGCAGCCGTTGTTTTACCGTACACTCTCGGGACGCCCCCCGCCTGTTGCAGTGTTGCCAGTCAGCATGAGCCGCCAAACGCACGGTTGCAGCATCACACGGTTGGCGTGTGCCGGCCTGCTGCCCTTTCGCCTCAATCAGCCGGGGCTCAAAACCAGTCGGGGCATGGAATCAGCTTCCCACACAGTTGAGCTGCGCCGGTAGCAAGTCACCCCCCCCTTGGGATTTGGGAATCGGAGAAAACTACCCTCACACACACAATCAGTCGGGGATAGTATATAAATGCACGACGGCTGTCCGCGTGCTGTACCGCGCTCGTCACCCAATACCAGTGTTGCTTCCTCCTCAGGCCTAACATACGTGCCATCCATCGTTGTACAACCCCCCTGGCTCTCTCGCAGGCTCTCACACACATGGGTTCCAAAATGATGCATCTGCTGTCTTCAAGACCGCAAAACTGGCTGGTCCTTATGCAGTTCTGCAACAGCTACTTATTGCGACGTCAGTTGAGTCGGACGTCAGTTGAGTTGACTCTCTATGTACAAAAAGCCCGCCTCGGGGCCAAAACACCCGGCACCGGGAATCAACCATACATCATACATTGCTACCGGCTGCACGGTACGTCAAAAGCACCACTGAACCTCGTGAAGCACTGCGCGCCGCCGTCAATGAGCAACATGGTCCATTATTACTCTTCACGTGCAATGCAACGTTACCCTTGCCTGCAGCAGCAGCCCGGTGCCTCCAGGCGCCAGCCATCGCCTATATCGCCAGCTAGAACTCAAAGTCTCATCGCGCACCCGCCAGACATCCCGCCCATGTCCCGTCGTCGGACCCGAGCCAATCCACACCCACCAGCCCGCCTCGTATCTAATTCTGGTCCTGCGCCTCGATCGCGACACTCTCCGCCATCGCCAGCAAATCTCCCACCACGCCCTCCTGCCCAGCCGCCGCCGCCGCGTCCTGCGCGGCGTCGCCCATAGCGCCCGCCGCCGCCGCGGCACCGCGCTGCGCCGCGCCCATGGTCACCGCCACGCCGATCTGCATCAGCTCGCGGACGTTCTCCATCAGCTGCGGCGCGCCCGTCACGAAGTCCAGCATCTGCAAGAACAAAAGAATGTGCGCGAGATCTATCTTTCAGCAAGGCCATCCACCATATCCACCATACGGTACTGCATGCGCGCCAAGCCGCACCCAGCCACGCACACGCTCCAGGATCAGGGCGCGGCGGCGCAAGCCGCCAGCCGCCCAACGCGCACCACACTTGTCACGATCATTTGGTGCGGCGCCCTCCAAGCCCCACCAACGCACCCACTAGCACACCCTTCCTGCTCGCCCCTCCTGGCCCCCTTTGCCCCATTTCTCCTCCCCACCCACGCCCCTCGATCGCCCACGGCATCCCTCGCACGCACGCACGCACGCACCGTCTTGGCGCTGGTGACGAAGTCGTGCTCCAAGTCGAACGACACGAGCGTGTCCGTCACCGCCATGTGGCTGGCCAGAAAGAAGGCGATGCTGACACCGGCGGCGGCGGCGCGCAGGCGCTGCCGGAAGGCGCGGCGCGCGCTGCGCGAGGCGGCCTTGCCCAGCACGGCGTCCGCGGCGAGCGCGGAGACCTTGCCGACCACCGTGTTCTACGGGGTGTTCGCAGGTTGTGTAGGCGGCAGGTGTTGGTGGGTTGCAAGGATGTTTGGGTGGGTGGGTGCGACTAACTTATTGCAAGCCCGCAACCAGGTGGGGGGGAGCACGGCGCGGGGCTCACGTAAGATGCGAGAGAGGAAACAACGCTTCGGCTCAACCGGTCCTGACATGCCCGCCCGCTCCAATGTGCCCCCCCCCCCACGACGCCCCATATGCTCATCGCGCCGCCACCCTGGCGCTCACCTGCACGCGGTTCATGAGCAGATCCGCGCCGTCCGCCAGCGCGTGCCCGCCCAGCTGCAGCGCCGCACTGCTGCCCACCGCCACCGCCGCCGTCACGGACGACACAGCCGCCACGCCCGCCACCGCCGCGCCGCCGTTGAACGAGGCGGCGACGTGCGACGCAGCCGAGCGCAGCGCAGCTGCGAGCGGGTTGTTGCTGCTGTTGCCGCCGCCGCTGGCGTTTGAGGCGGAGGAGCCGGCGGGGTCGAGGAGGGAGGAGTCGCGGCCGAGGGAGGAGCAGCCGAAGGAGCCGGACCCTGCGCCCCACCGGCGGCTGACGTGCCGGAGCAGCGAGCGAGCGCGCCCGAAGGACGTCGAGGGCACCAGCGCGGGACAGTCGGGCCCTAGGCCGCGGAGCTCGGTGTGCCGCTCCAAGCCGCGGCCGTGGCCGTCGCCGTGACCGTCGCCGTGGCGGTCGAGGGTGTCGGATCGCTGCATCAGCACCTCGCGCACAATGTCGTTCAGGACGGTCATGCCGGCGGCGGCCGCCGTGGCGCCGGCCTCGCTGATGCTGGCGAGCACGTCCGGCGTGGCGACCGCGGTTGCGGCGGCGGCAGTGGCGGCGCCACCGCCGCCGCTGGCTCCGTGGCGGAGGGGGCTGTGCGGCGGAAGAGGCGGCCGGCCCAGGAGGGATGGCGAGCTGGGTACGCCGGCTGAGGCTGCGGCTGACACGGCGGTGGCGGCGGTGCGCGATGCCGTGACCGGCGGCGACGCGGGCGCGCGCGCAGGCGAGCCAGGCGACTCACGTGTCATGGTGGCGGCCGGCGAGAAGACCGAGTGGGCGTGCAGGTTGGCAAATGGGTTGGGCTCTGCGCCGGAGCCGGCGCCCGCGGCCGCGCCGCTGCGCAGCGGCGACGCAGGTACGGAGTGGCCGGGGCTGCCGCCGCCGACACTGCCGCGCGGGAAGCTCTGGCGGCGCTCGTGCTGCGTCAGCAGGTGCTGCGCGTGCACGTGCGCGTTGTTGAGGGCGGCCGGGGCCGCCGCCGCCGCCGCCGCCTGCCTGTCCGCTGCGGCGCGTTGCTCCTGCTGCTGTTGCTGCTGCAGCTGCTGCGAGGGCGTGCCGTACAGCTCCTCTAGCAGGATGTTGCGCAGCACCGCCTGCTCAATCTGGTTCCAGATGGATGAGCTGGAAATGTCCCAGCCGGGCAGGTACGGGCAGCGCGCGGTTGGCGCCGGCGCGTTTGCCGCTGCGGAGGGTGAGGCCGCCGCAAACGTTGCGGCGGCCTCTAAAGCTGCGGCTGTTGTCCCTGCTTCCTCCTCCGCCTGCTCCGCGTGCTCCGCCAGCATCGCGGCGGCCTGCAGCGCGTTGGCGGTCTCCTCGGTGACGCGCTGCAGCGTCTGATGCCGGTCCATGAAGACGGGCTTGCTGCCGCGCTGCTCTTGGAAGGAGGGGCAGGAGGTAAAGTCGACCAGGGGTCGGGCGCGCTGCGCGGCGTGCCCGGCCGCGGCGACGGGTGCAGCAGCCGAGCTAGAGGGAGTTTCCAGGGCCGGGTCGTCAGCCGACAGCGTGGACACGCTGCGGGCGGGTGGCTCGCCCGCGGCTGCGTCGAGGGCAAATGCAAATGCGGTCTGGGACCGTCGACTGGGCATGTTCGCGCCGCCCGGTGACGAGTCGCGGCTCTGCTGGCGCACCATGGCCGACATGGCCTCGGCCAAGTTGCCGGACGACCCAGTGAGCGGCATCACAGGCCTTGTGATAGTACCGCTGCTACCAGATGCTGACGGGGCTGATTTCTCAGCCCGCCCAGACACGAAGCCGCAGCAGTCGGGACGTGAGGGGGCGATTGTCGCCATTTTATTAAGGCCCACGGTCTCCCGTGACCCGTCGAGATGCCAGAATGGACTTCCTTACAGCCTGATGAGCCTATTAAGCGCGGAAATGGAGCAGCACCGCCTGTGAGCGTTGTTGTGAATGTGAGGAAGTGTTTGTGCAAGCGAGGAATACTCGGACGTTGTCTATGATGTGACCAGGTCCAAGCGAATTGCATAGGTTCCGGTTTAGCCTCTGGACTGGAGTTGGTGAAAAAGGGGCGATCGTTGGCGAGTTGATCGCTGACCGAGGCGCTGCCCTTCGCGATCCCGTCGCAATAAAATTATTCGTGGCGTCGTTAAGGTGATTTCTTTATCTCTCGCAGTCGGGGCCGCGGGCTTGGAGTTCGACGACTCGCTGAAGGGCCCGGGAAGGCCGCGTGGCGGGCGGAACACTCCGGCGGTACACGAAGTCGGTCCTGGTCGAATCCATGACAATGCTTGATAATGTGCTGTCACCGGCTGCTAGTGTGCACCCGGAACACGTAGTCTTGAGTGGGAAGTCTGCGAGGGTGCCAACCGTCGTCCACGCGACAGCCGTGGAAGTTTGCGGGCGCGAGAGGTGATGCATCCGATGGTGTTACAAGGCAGTCATGGGCACAAAGCTTTGAATGGCTAAGGCTCTGCGCGGGATACACATTCTGATACCCTGACTACCCCAACTCGCAGTGTCCTACACGCGGCCCCTGAGTGCCGCGCGCGCTTGATGCGTGCGAGTTTCCACCCCGCCTCGACAAATGTACGAATCACAGCAGTACCCCTATCTCATTTTATGGTAGTCACAGTCTATGCTCCAAAAGCGTGCCGCACCGAAAAGGACACCGTACTATTTGTGCAAGTAAGAATTGGGCGTGGCGCGCCGAGCCTGCCGCTGGTGCAAAGCACGACACAACATCCCTTGCCCGAAACGCAACCATGCCCTTTATTCCGTCAGCGCATGCAATGCGTCGCGACGCACGTCACAAGCATTTGCTTGCGTGCGTCGCATTAGTGGGATGCACCCCCTCCGTCGAGGCAGCTGAGGTTTGAGGGCGACTCAACGCACTGTCGCGGCGCACACTCACCCTCCGCTGCACCCACTCACATTTTGCTTCCCTTGTCCCGAGAAAAGAATCGACGCTTCGCGCGCCGCCTGCAGCAGACCGACAGAAGCCAGCCCCAATACTCTACGATGGTGGGGTGTCTTGGGCACGCCGCACTACCTAGCTCCCGACATGTCGAGCCGCATACGACTCCCGGAAACCTGGCGTCGCTATCCTCGCCCTGCTCTTCGCCTGTGTATGAATATTCGATGCACGCGCCGTGCCGAATGCCCCCGTGCGACGGCTGCAGACGTGCATCGCCGGCTAGCCGTCCTCTTAGGCCGCCTTGACGGAAGCCGAGGTGTGCACCCACTCCTGGTCCTCCTCCTCGTCGTACATATCTGCCACGTGGCGAGACACCTGCGCGGCGCACCGTGTTGGAAGCCGGGGGGGGGGGGGCGGGTGAGGCGGGCTGGTGGTTTGCGGCATGTCGTCGCGCTTTGTGGGTGCCCAGTGCGGCTGAGAACCTGCGCTTCCGCTGCACTGCCCTGCCCAACCTTCGCCAACGCCCTCCCCTCTCACGCGAGCCAAGCCGAGTGCTTTACCCACACGCGTGGGCTAACTATCCCCAAGTGCCGAACCCGCATTGCAGTGCTGCACTCCATTGCACCACGGACCCCGCGCCCCCAGCCCCAGCATGCTTTGAAGCCCCAGCCCCGCTGCCCGCCCGCTCACCAGCGCCGCCGCCTGGGCCGCGGGGTCCTCGTTGTCGGGCACCAGGCGCCGGATGAGGTCGCCCTGCAGCTTGGACAGGTCCTTGCGCACGGGCTTGAGCGACTTGGAGGGGCTGGTCACGGTGCGGATCTCGTACGCCACGATCTTGTCGCCCGCGGCGCTGTACTTGAACACCCTGTGGGCGCATCATGGGCACGGGCAGCGCGAGGCGAGGGCGCGGTGAGTGCGTGCGGTGTGTGCACACGTGCGCGCTGGCAGCGCTGCAGCGCGGCTGTGGACCGCGCAGCTGTGACGCTGGTGGTGGACAGGTCCCGCCGGGGCAGGCACCACTACAAGCCCCATTGACGCGCGGCAGCACCCGCCTGATCCCCTCCCACGCTCCCTGTTCCATTGCTTGCAACCCCCACAACCACGTTGCG
The DNA here is from genome assembly GCA_016834605.1 of Chlamydomonas incerta. Classification (NCBI taxonomy): domain Eukaryota; kingdom Viridiplantae; phylum Chlorophyta; class Chlorophyceae; order Chlamydomonadales; family Chlamydomonadaceae; genus Chlamydomonas; species Chlamydomonas incerta. Next base: position 902,591 of record JAEHOC010000015.1, read on the forward strand.
GCGCCGTCACCCACTTGCAGCCGTGGCTGCCCAGCGTCTGCGACAGGTCGTCGGTGAGGTCGGTCTCCACGTTGAAGTAGACGGGCGCCTTCTCGGGCTTGAGGCCCAGGCGAGTCATGAACGATATCGTCTGCTTCACCACCTCGGTCGAGCGGGTAGCGATCATCAGCTCGGCGCTGCCGCCCTGTGTGTTGTGTGTTTCGGCGAGGAGAAAGCAGGAGTCAGCCGTAGTTGCCGGACGGGGGCTCGCCCGGCAGCTTTGCCAGATGCGCTGGACACGTCGGGACACACTCCTGGGCACGTGCCACCCGTGCCGCCGCTCTGCGCTACCACTGCGTCTACTACCGAAGCGCTTTCTACACGCGAACGTAAACGTCTCTCTAAACCCAGCCACTGACCTTGACGGCGTTGTTGAGCTGCGCCACGCAGCCGTTGAAACAGATCTCGGTCTCCGCCTCGCTCTCCCAGGTGGGGGCGCGGATACCCTTGCGCTGCGCCGTGGACGACTCGCCGTGCGGGTCGACACCGCCCACCTGTGTTGAGGGAGCGTATGTGCCGATCAAACTTGGGTCAGCAACGCCGCGTCAGGCCGCCGCACACGGCATCGCAACCGTCCACACGCGACCGAGATAGCCAGGATCGCCCACACTGTACAGACGGGCAGGCCTGCAGGCCCTGGCTTAAGCTCACGCACCAGCTTGGAACCGAGGACGTAGCCATCCTTCTCTGCCAGCGCCAGGTCAACGGCCAGGCGGGCCTGCGCGTCGCGCATGTAGGCCTGGTAGGTGGTGAAGATGACGGCGCCCTGCGTCTGGCCGTCGTCGGTGCCGGGCCTGTTGTACTGGCGCATCAGCTCGCGCGCGATGGCGTCCACGGCGGGGCGCAGCGAGGCGCGCTCGGCGGAGATGATCAGCTTCACGCCCTGGGGGGTGGAGAGGATTGAGCGCAAGAGTTGGGGCAGGTGTGACTGGTTGGAGTTGGAAGCCTTGCACGGTGGCCGGGCCCGGGCAGTGAATCCCTTTGCCGGAGGGTCGGCCATTAGCTTGTCGCGCACCTGGTTCTGCGCGCGCGAGACCAGCCACTCCAGGCGGCCCACAAGCGCATCCAGGTGCTTCTCCTCAGCGGGAGTCAGAGCGCCGGCGATTGAGCCTGCGCAAGCGAGGCGCAACGGAAGCGCCTGAGCTCTCTTCCTTGCAACACCGGAATGCTGCGCAGCGCTGCTCTGGTGCCGGCGTATCCACTTCCAACATTGCACACGCGTCGGAATAAATCACGCTTTCATTAGCTCACCCGAGGCGCCGATGGACTTGGACAGGTGCTTGAGCAGGCGGGGGTCACCCAGCGAGGACACCTTGACGGTGGAGAAGCCCTGGCCGCTGCTGGTGGCGGCGTCGTCGATTGCCGACAGCAGGTCCACGCAGTTTTTCTGTGGAGGAAGGGAAGACACACGTAGGTTTGTCAGGTGTGTGTTTGGGGCACCATCAAGCAGCTGCTGTAGCTCCACTCCGCCCCTGGGATTGAGCCAGCCGCATGGGGCTTACCTCGAGCACGGTCTCGGTCTTCAGCTCTGCAGTGCAGTGCATTTAGAAGCCAAGGCGGATGCGAAACGACCGGTGAGTCAACTCTTAGCGCGTCGCGCATTAAACCACACCTATTTCACATCATCACTCGCTCACAGCAGCCACGCACACGCGCGGCCCACTCACCGAAGTCGGTGAAGGCGGCGGCGCGCGACGCGGCGTCGCCATCCATGGTGGCCACCGAGGTGATGGCAGGGAAGTTCTTCGAGGCGTACTCCAGGACCTCGGTGATCTTGGCGATGTCCTGGGCGGTGGGGCGCGCGCCCGGGATCGTCGGCATGGGCGGCATGGAGGAGGGCATAGGCGGCAGCACCCCCTGCGCGGAGGAAAGGGGCAGGGGTGGAGGAAGGGGCGGGGCGGGGCGGAGCGTGTTAGAGGCTTGGCGCAGGTGGGTGATGGGGTGATGGGGCAGCCGAAGGTGCCAATGGCCAGGGACAAGCATGCCGCGGAGGCTGCTGCAAGGCGGTGGTGAGCACGGCGCGAGGGGCAACGAGGCACGCCAAGGAGAGCCAGGCACGTAAGCACGTAGGTCACAATGTTTTGGGTAGTGTCCTGTCCTCACCTCGGCGGCGAGGCCGTCCAGGAACTGCTTGTGCAGCAGGTGCGAGATGTCCTCGGCGGCGGAGCCCTGGGGCGCGTCCATCAGCTTCTCGGCGTCGCGCACGGCGGCGGCGGGGGCGGTCAGGCGCATCATGGCCATGGAGCGAAGCATCTCCTCATCGGTGGCCTTGGCGGCCTCCTGCAGTGTGTTTGAAAATGGAGGCGTGAGGGGTGGGGTAAACAACAAATACCGTCAGGAGGGCTGCAAGGAGGGCTGCAAAAGGCTGAACAAGAACGTCGTGAGCAGGTTGGGCTGAAGCGGGGAGGCGTGCACTGTTTTGTGGCGTCGTCTAATGAGGCGGTACACGAGAAGGCGAACGTACGGCATACGGCTGCGCCAAACTGGGCGGGGGGCCCACCGGGCACCGGGCACGGGGCAAGGCCGCAAGGGTGAAGCACAGGGTGGGGATAGGCTGTTGGAGGCGTCTGGTTCGGAGCGGGAGTTCACGTTGAGGAATTGATGTTTGCGCTGGAGAATGTGGTTTTGCGCGGGGTAGGCGCGCAGCCGTTACGGACTGAGCGCAGGACGGTGTGAGGGCGCGGGGCGAAGAGGGACCACGGGTGCTGGGCCTCCTGGGCTCGCATGTTGCAAGCGCAAAGCCCGAATATGTGCTCGCTGACGGCGTTCCCCCAAAGTATCTCGGAACAGTACCGGCTCACCGGGACGTGGTCGGGCGCGGGAGCGGACGCATTCTTGGGGGCATTGACGGCCTTCACGGCGACGCGGCGCACAACAGGCGCAGCAACGGGCAGATGCCGGTGCTGACGCACGTTGATGGCGGTGCGCTCGGAGTGAAGCAGCATCATTGTTGTTTGGCGGGCTTGGAACTGCTCGAATTCGCCGAGACTTAGGGTGGCTGCCTGCGCCTGCTAGCAACCGACACGCTGTCGATAGGAATCTAGGACCTCAATTGACTCTCACACACCCAGCAGATCGCTGTCGGGGGCCTTGAGACGCAAGGTCTCGAGTTGATGTTGCGCGCAGTAAAGAAGGGGGTCGGTCTTCGCTCACGGAATGCCTGTTTAGCGACGCAAGTAGTCTTCTGAGTTTCTGAAGTTGATAAAGCGATAGGTGGACGGGAGTACGCGTTGCTTTATGGACCCCTTTTCCGGTATCATTGGCGACGTACTGCGGGATGGACGCTTTTCCGGAAGTGCCGACTTCGGGCGAGCCCGGTGCGTTTCATCCACATGAATTAACAGCATTCAGTGAGTCGTTTGGTATGCATGTGGGGTCGAAGCGGTCCACCCTCGGCGCGTTGGACCAGTCGAGACATGTGCGCTCACCCGCCGCTTGGTTCCGCATCGCTCATGTCGATAATTTTACAAAGCGATTCGCATCATATGCTCATTGTGGGTGTCGTCGCGGAGCTCGCTGAGACTAACGGTCGGCAGTCGAGTGGCACGGAAGCGGCACGGCGCCTCGTCCCTGCCGCGCCCTCCCTCCCTCCGCGCTCGTGCAGGCGCGCAAGCCTTCCCGCCGCCACAACCAGGGGCGGGGGGCGCTGTGGATGTAATCAGGAATCGTAGGCAAGAAAACAGTTTGCCGTGGGGATGACCGCGGCCATGAGACCATCCCTAGGGTGTACCGTATTGGCGTATTCACATTTCACACCAGCAATCATTTCTCTGAATTGGCGTATTCGTGCCCGCCCTGGACCACCCGCCCCACCGGCCACCGCGTTGGCCTGTGACCAGCGCCTGAGTGCCCGTGGCCAGGCTGGGCGCGGTAACTTGCATGCTGTTGTTGCATCACTTGCATGATTACTTGCAAGGGGGTGAATGCGGCGTTAAGCACAGTCAGGCGCTGGCAGAGCAGGCCGCACGCCGCCTCCAGGGCCGCGCTGCCAAAATGCGGCCCGAAGTGGACCAGCACGCGCTGCCGCATCACGGCGCCCCGCCAGCTGCCGCCCTTCAGCCCGCTACTGTGGGGCCAGCGCCACAGCCAGTTGCCCCCCCCAGCAATCAGTCTTGCAAGTGAATCTGTGAATGTATAGGTTGCAAGCGCGCAACCATCCGATTCCCCCCGCCCCTGATGGCCGTGACCGTCCGGTCCGACGTCCGCGACCGCGCCATGCACTTCCGCCGCCGGTGGCAGCCCTGTTCGTGCCAGAACGTGGATAGCGCGCGTCACAGGGGCAGCTCTGCCACGCGGTATCGAACACTTACTTGCGTATGGATCGGGACGCTCCCTCTCGCTTCAGGAACCTTGCACGTCACTCGATACTGCCATCCGCAAAGCACACACAATGCACATCCTGACCGTCCTCTCACAGCCTCAGTCCCACTCACACTAACGCAACAGCGCCTTGTGTCCATCAACGCATCTTTTCTCTTACCAGCCACATGAACTCGTGTCATCCGACACGGCTTCACCCTGTGTCGAACGCCAACACCAAGAGTTAAAAACACCTAACACCGCCGCACATCCTGCATCTGTCAGCCAGCTCAGCCGCCCTGAGGCACACGTCACTGCGGTGTCTCTCAACCGCATTCAGCATCGCCGCAAGCCTCCCAACGTCCCATCTGACCCGACCCCAGGTTCCGTCGTTCCATTGAAGTCCCAGTATTCATCACCGCACGCGAATGCACGGACGCTGTCACAGCAGCATGTGAAGGCAATGAACTTGGCCCCACGCACGCCCTTGCGTCCTCTGCGCGTTGTCAATCCAGTATCTAGCTAATGTCATACACACCGGTGCCTCCAACCTCGGTCAAGTGTTCCCTGATACGGACTCACGCTACCTGCTTGCCGTCTTCTTGTCCTTCTTACCGGTCTTCTCCTTCTCCTTCTTACTGGACTTCTCCTTCTCCTTCTTTTCGCTCGTCTCCTTTTTCTCCTTCTTCTCCTTCTTGTCTTTCTTTTTAGAGGCCTCCGCTGCGGGCGTGGCACCGTTCCCTGCGGCTGGCTGTGGCGTCGCCGCCGGCGCAGCAACGCCGTTCGCCATCGCCCCGGTGGTGTGCGCCGGCCCCGCCGTCGACGGCGCAGCGCCAGCCGCAGTCGCCGCGCCCATTTGGGGCGGCGCAGACTGCGCCGGCACCGGCGGCTCCGTCTTGCCCTTCTTCTTCTCCTCCTTCTGCTTCTTTTTCTCCTCCTTCTCCTTCTTCTTCTCCTCCTTTTCCTTTTTCTTGTCGCTCTTGTCCTTCTTGTCCTTTTTCGCGTCTGGCCCTGTCGCAGCTGCCGCCGGCGTTGCGGCTGCTGCTGCGGCGGGCGTCACAACGGCTCCTGGCGTCGTCCCCCCAGCAGGGACCGCGCCCGCGTCCGTCTTTCTCCGCTTTTTCGCCGCCTCCTCGCCGCTCGCCCCGTGTTCCCGCTTGCTGCCCTTTCCGTCTTTCCCCTCCTTGCCGTGCTTCTGCTTGCCGGCGTGCGCCGGCTTGCCATTAGCTGCCGCCGCCGCCGCCGTGGCGGCTGCCAGCGCCGCGAGGCCCCGCCCCGACGGTGTCGCGCCCTCGCCGCCCGTGACCATGACAACGTCCCCGTCCTCGTCTTCACGGGGCGAGGCGACCGGGTCTGCTGCACGGACACATCAAGAAAGGGGGCGGTTCAGGCGAGACGCCTCATCGGCGAAATCGTCACCACGTGGCCGCCTTTCTGAGTACCCAAACACTCAGCCAGGCCGCCGCATAAACCTGGTGTCACACACACTCACACGTACGCTATCGCACCGCCCACATCTTCGCCCACTCACCCGGCCATCCCGCCGGCGGCTCCGGCAGCTGCACGCCCGGGTGGAGGAAGTCCGCGGCGCCGGTGGCGGGCTCCCGCATGGAGCCGCTGATCTGGAAGAAGCCGCCGTTATCCTTGACGCTGCGGGAAGAGTTGGAAGAGCGAGGAGGGAAGAGGTTGGAGGGCAAGATAGGGTTAGCCCGGGTTGGCGGGGCCCCTGCCAGCCGCATCCGCATCCGCATCCGCATCCGCATCCGCGGCCGCAGCGCCAGCCGCAGTTGCAGCCAGCACGCCGGCTGTGCGTGCCTCCTGCACGTATATCTGCTGCCCGCCCGCCCCCCCCCCGCCCCGCCCCGCGAGCCCCACTCACTCCTCCACCCGGAACACGATGTAGCTGTGCTCGTGGATCTGGTGCTGCGGTGTGACCTTGTGGATCCACTTGTTCTCCTGCGCGTGCCGCGAAAGGGAAGCCGCCGTGTCAGACACAGCCATGTCATCATTGAGCACAGCCATGACAGACACAGACAGGGTAATTGGCCCTGTGCCGGCGGCGGTGGCCGCCTGCCCGAGTGGCCGGCCGGCTTGCGCCAGCAGACTCGCGGTTGTGTCTGCAGCCGCTGAAGAGCCGGCACCCCGCCCCACCCTGCCGCCTGCCGTCCACTGGGCACAGGCCGTGGCGGCACAGGCGCCGTGCCGCTAAGCCATAGCGGGACAGCCCCGCACACGGACCAGCCGCATCCCGCCCGCTCCAAGCACCCCCACACGACCCCATCCCCCAGGTTTGCACGGCCGGCTCCGGGCCTGCGCTGGCCGTCCGAGCGGCGGGCTGAGCCGCCGCTCAGCTCTGTGAGCTCCGTGAGCTCCGTGCCCCTCGTCGGCCTCGTGACTGCGAACTCCAGGCCACTGTCCCCAGGCGCCGCCGCGTCTGCCGCGTACCGCGCTGACGAGGCGCCCCTCTCTTCGCCACCCCGCCCGACCTTCCCGGTGCTTGGCTCCACGCCGCCTCCCAGCCGCTCTCGCACGTGGCCGCCCTCGACCCCCACATGGCGCCACCGCGGGTCCCCAACCCTGGGGCTGCAAGGCCATCCCGGGCCCCCGTGCTCGCCCGCCCGCCCGCCCGCCCGCCCGCCCGCCCGCCCTGCCTGCCGGCTGCCGCCCCCTGCCTGCCGGGCTGCCGCCCCCTCCCTGTGGTCTGGTTTGGTTTAGCTTGGGCTGGTAACCACACCCGCCCCGTTCCGCCGCACCTCTCGGAGGAAGTGCAGCTCCGGCATGACGGCACGCGCGGGGATGGTGACGTTGAACACGCCCAGCGCCAGAGCGCTGATGTAGTCCTCGCCCAGGTGGTTGACGCGCGCCACTGCCAGCACGGGGGGCGAGAGGACAACAGGGTTAGGGAAACCGTGGCACCTGGCGGGGTGCCGTTGACGCTGGGTAGCGCGCGTAAGGGTGTGGGCGCAGGCCGCGGCGGGCAGTGCTGAGGCCGCGGCAGACAGGCGGCATTGTAGGTGCAGGCTTGACTGGCTGACGCCCCTCAACCCCTGCTACACCAGGCCTGCGGCTGCCTCCTGGAGAGCTGGACTGCTGCCATTCTCTACCCCACACCTGGCCTACACGTCGCATTTCCTGGGCGCCGCTTCCCTTGCTGCTGCCAGCGCCGTGTCCGGACCTGGTGCCAACCTACCCAGGTTCATGCCCGGCGAGGGCTTGAAGAGCAGCACGTCGGCGCGCACGTCCAGGTGGAAGTAGGGGAAGTAGGGGTGGATGACGGGCTGCACACCAAAGAATGCAACGCGTATAGTTTTAGTTCATTTGGCAGCGTCGCGGCCTTTGGGCGGCGCACGCAGTGCATGCAGGCGACCTCGCCGACCGAGCCCGGTCGCACCTGCTTTGTGAGAATCTGCACATTTGAGTATGCCACAAGCACTCCGTCAAACTCGTCGACGTATCTGCAAGCAGGTCGCCGATTGCACGTCAAGGACTCGGCGGCGCGACGGCTCCTCTGCGAGGGTAATTTGAAGCTCGCTGCACACACCTTAGTAGGTGAGCGTTCAGCTGCTCCTTGACGCCGCCCAACACGTCCGAAACAGTGCTTGGGTGCAGTTCCACCGCGAACAGCGTCCGTGTGCGGTATAGTCCATTACTGCTGATTGCCGCCATGTTGCCTAGGTGAAATGTCACAACGCCATTAATGCTGGGCACCGGCGAAGAAAGTTTTGCAGAAACCACACGCAGGACAGGCATACAGGAGCAGAGGAAATTGTGTGATGCTTAATGCTATGAAAACCAAAGCTGCACGTGTTTTGGAGAAGCCCTGCTGCAGAAGAAGGAATTCGGTCACCATGCCAACCGAAGCGTGCATTTGTCTTTCACCCCTCAGCGCCCCCTCGCGTTAGACGTATCCCCTTTCGCACAAGAACAATAGTCATGAAGTAGGGGAGGAACACCGTGCACCCCAAACCGCGCTTCCAAAATGGCCGATATCCTCAACGAGGCTTTTGGAGAGGACGGCTTCGACCCTATCTCCTGGATTAACAATGCCTGCACCAACAAACCAACCGATGAGCCACTTGAGAAGTTCCTCGCGGAGCTGGAAATGCGCCTGCAGCTCAACGCGGAGGATATTGAGGCCACGCTGAGCGATAACAGCGCACAGGCTATGCGGCGGATACCCTTCGCTATCCAGGAGATTTATCGCCTGCAGGGCGACATCCAGGGAATGCAGGATCAGGTCCAGGTGCTCGCGGGAGGCGTGCAGCGCGACGCCACGGACGCGCGTGTCAGCGTGGAACACATTTCACAACTGCACCTGGTCAAAGCGAACATGGAGAATGCCTGCAACTCTTTGAAGGAGGCCACGGAGCTGTCGGGGCTGTTCGTCAAGGTGGAGGAGGTCTTTGCCGCGGGCGACCTGCCCAAGGTGGCCGAAATCCTGGCGTCCATGCGCCGCAGCCTCAGCCTCGTGGGCGACGTGCCCGAGTTCCGCGCAGGTAAGGCGCAGGCGCGTGGCGGACGCAGCGCGCGTCCAGGGTCTGTCGACGGGTTGGCACGCTGCGTTGGCTGTTGCGCGCCGAATCGCCGATGCACCCTCGAGGCGTGGGCCGCCACCCCGCCCCTGCGCTCTGCGCCCAGCGCGCTGCGCCAACGCGCGCCGCATACAGCACACGCCGTGCCTCCGCTCCCACGCGCCGCCAGCAAACGTACCAACGCCTGCTCCCTGAGCCACCGCCCCCAAACTCCGTTGCGCGCGCGCGCCCCGCCGCAGGCCGCCAGAAGCTGCGCGCCCTGGAGGACCGGCTGCAGACGCAGGTGGAGGGCAGTCTCGGCGAGGCGCTGGCGCGGGGCGCGGACGACGAGGCCATGCGCAAGCTGTGCGGCCTGCTGCTGGCGGTGGACAGGTGGGGGCGGGGGCAGCTGGGGTGCAGAGTTGCGTCGCGGCAGGCGCTGCGCGGGCATGGTATTAGGGTATGGAGCACGGTTGAGGGTGGGCCGGTGCGATGAGCATCAGCAGGGCTTGGTTCATTTCAACCGCACTATGAACCGATGCAAACCGACAATGGGGCGCGCTCGGAGTGAGTAGGAAGTGGCCGCGGGCATCACGGCTTGCCACGGGCTGGCTGGCCGTCCGCCTCCGGGCTCCCGGCGGGCTCCAGTGCAATGTGCGCCACACATAGGAATCCTGCGAACCGTGCGCCGCGCCGCGCTGTGCTTGTGCCGCAGGTACGGCACCATTGAGAGCCTGTACGTGTCCACCAAGATGGCCAAGGTGGGTGGGCGCCGCAGCGGGGTCGCCTGGGCTGGGCTGGGTTTTGGCCCGGGGCTGGCGCCCGCAACGTTTTTGTTGTGTGGGCCGCAACGCTGATGTGCCGTCCGCCGCGCCGGGACAACCCGAACGCAGGTGCACGCGCTGTGGGAGGAGGTGGCGGCGGCCGGCGCGGCGGCGCCCGACGGCGCCGCCTCCTGGCTGGCCACCTTCCTGTCGCGGCTGCTCGCGCTGCTGGAGGCGGAGGCGCGCTGGGCGGCGGCGGTGCTGCCGGGGCAGGCGGCGGCGCTGCTGGGCGCGCTGTGCCTGTCGGTGTTCAGCAAGGTGGGGCGTGGGCGGGCGGGTGGGCGCGGAGGCGGGCGTGGCCGTACTGCGGAGCGCCGCAAGCTCCCATGCTTAGTTGGATAGGCAACGCAAAGGGTGCGCGTGTGCTCGTGTGCGCCCACCAATCGGTGCTGAGGGCTTGGGCGGCGGCTGTGATGGTCCCCCGCAGATCAGCAAGGCAGCTCGTGACCGTCTAGCGCCCGTGACGCACATTGCGGCGCTGGCGGGCTTTGCTCGCGAGGTGGGCGGCTTCGGCCGCACGCTGCACGACCTGCTGCGGGACGTGGAGGCGGGCCGGCGGCGGGAGATCATTGCGCTGGTGAGTGGACGAGCTTGTGGGAGAAGAGGTTCGATCGAAGGAGCAGGTCGGTGCGAGGAGGAGGAGGGTGGGCGGCGCTCTGGGGCGTGTTTATGCTCTGCCATCCCACCTCTCTTACCTATTTTAATGATTACGGTACAACGGGACGCGCTCCACACTGTGTCTTGCACCCCACTCAACCACTCGCCACCCCGCCAGGTGTATGCGCCGCTGGAGGACAAGGTGGCGGCGTACGGCGAGCTGGAGGCGGCGCAGCTGGCGGCGGACCTGCGCACCGCGCTGCCGCCCGCCACCGCGGCGGCGGCGGCTGCGACCGCGGCGGCGGGCGACGAGGCGGAGGGTGTGGTGCCGCGCCTGGCGGCGTCCATCCGGCCGGCCTTCGCGGCGCTGCATGCGGCCGTGGAGCGGTGGGTGCGGTGTGTGCTTGTGCGAGGGGATTGAGCGCGGGCGGGCGCGGGCGGGCGGATTGCTGTTGCTGTCACGTGTACACTCACAATCACACTCGCAACATGCTCTCACCTCGCTTGCTCTTCAATATCTCTCCAGTTGCAACGCGCTGACGGGCGGCAGCGAGGTGCGGGCGCTGCTCAAGGCGGTGGACGGCGAGCTGGCCGGATACCTGGCGGCGCTGCAGGTGGGCGCGGGCGGGGCAGGGAGGCGGGGCAGGCGGCGGGGCAGGCAGGCACGGGAGGCACGGGACCAGGTGTGGGAAGCTGTGTGCTGCCCGCGTGACCGCCTGGGTTGTGTAAGGGGGCTGCGGACACAGGCGGCGGGCACGTGCCTTTGCTGTTTGCGCTGCCGCACGCGCCTAACTCCCTGTATCTCCCTCCCTGGGGGCCCTCGCCCGGCAGTCGGCTGTTTCGGGGCTGGGTGCCAAGCACAAGGCGCGCGCTGCTGCCGGCGCGGTGGGCGGCGCCAGTGCGGCGGAGGACGGCGAAGACATCGCCAACGTGCTGCAGCTGATCAAGGTGGGGCGCGGGTGGTGGGGAGCGGTACCGGTGAAGCGACGGACAAGTGCTGCCGGCCCTAGGGCGTTGCAGCGGGCTCGAGGCAGGGCGCCTTGTGCCCGCTTGCGCCGTCGTACCTTCTCTGGCGGCCTCACACACCCATCATCGCACCCCCCCCTTGCACCGTACGCTTTGCCTTGCCTTGCGACCTTCTGTGTGCACCCGCTTGCGGCATGCAGGTGGGGCGCGAGCTGTCCGCCGCGGTGGGCCGACTGGAGGCCGCGCTGCGCACCGCCGTCGGCGCCGCCGTGTCGCGCCTCCAAGCCCTGGTGTCGGGCGCGGCGCCAGCCGCCGCCGCCGCCGCGGCGGCCGCCGCCTCCGGCACGCCCTTCGCCTCCAGCTCCGCGCTCGCCGCCGGCGTCGCGGGCCTCAGCGGCGCCGCCGAGGCGGACCCGGTGGCGCTGCGGCTGGTGGCGGGCCGGGGCGAGCGGCTGACCAAGCTGGTGAAGCTGGGCGCCAGCCTGAGCGACCTGCGGTTCATGGTGCTGCCGGGCAGCGTGGGGTGCCTGGACAGCTTCTCAGCCACCGTGCAGGTGCGGGCGGGCGGGGACCGCGCCGGCCTCCAGGGTGTGGGGGTTGTGAAATACCAGGGGCAGAGGGGCTGGCGGGGGGGGGGGGGGAGACGCTCGGCGGCGTGTCAGGGGCAGGGGCCAGGGTCCACGGGTGCCCGCCAGCCAGGCCTGTAGAGGTTGTGGCCGAAGGCACCGGCGCTTACACTCAACTCCAGGCCATTGATCTAAGCGCTGTGAATGTCCCTGCCCTGGCCGCAGTCCACGGTGTTCGATGTGCTGCTGGCGCGCGTGGCGTCGCTGCTGGCGCCGCTGCCGGCGCTGCCCGAATGGCGCAAGGGCGCGGAGGGGTCGGCGCACCCCGCCGCGCCGCTGCCGTCCTTCAACACCTACCCGCTACCCTACGTCACCGCCATCGGGGACCACCTCATGGCCATGCCGCAGCAGCTGGAGGTGGGCGCGGGTGGGGGTGGGGGTAGATTAACGGTGTGCGAACGTTATTTTGTGCGTGTTGTATTAAGTGCGGATGTCCAGCAGGGATTTGCGGGCGGGTTGCAGGCAGGGGCCTTGGGGTGGTATGGGCAGGCTTGAAGGGAGGCGACAAAGAGAGCAGCAGGCGAGGCGGTGTGTGCCAAGGCGGACGTCAGCGGCAGCTAGCAAGGGCACGGTACAGCACGAAGCCTCGTAGTGATTGCAAATGCGAACAGGACGGCCAACCTGCACACGATATGAACCCCCGCATGTGTCAGGTGCTCATGGGGGACACGGGTGACGACACGTCGGCCGCGGCGGCGGCGGGCGGCGGCGCGGAGGCCGGCGGCGCGGCGGAGTGGGAGGAGCTGGCGGCGGAGTGGCTCGACAAGGCGGTCAGCGGCGCGGCGGGCATGTACGCAGACGCCATATTCAAGATTGGCGAGCTGGGGCAACAGGTGCGCCGGCACACACGCAAGGCACATACACACACACCCCTGTGTGCTTAAGGGGGTTGTGAATACCAGCCCACAAGCTATGGGGAGGCGGGTGCTGTGGCCCTGAGGCTGGGTTACGGGCCGGTGGAGTCTTGCTGCCGGCCTGGCGGGAGTGGCGCAGGGCCTGGACCAGACGCAGGGCAGGGACGGATGCGCACGGCTGGCAGGGCCGCCAACTGCTGCCACACTGCTGCACTGCGCTGCGCATCAGCCACCCATGCATCGGGCCCGTCTAGTTACGGTTATTTGGTTCAGCTTGGGCTGGTGTTCACAGCCCTCCCCCCTAACCACACCTCTCCCACATCGTTGCCCGCACCCGTTGTCCCCACAGGGCGGCTGCCAGCTGGCCACGGACGTCGAGTACTTTGTCAACGTCATGGGCGCGCTGCACGTGGCGCCGCCGCCCAGCCTGCTGACGGTGCAGCTGCTGGCGGGCGCGGCGCCGGAGGAGTTCGCTGAGCTGGGCCGCGGGGCGCTGGCGGAGGGGGCGGCGGACGGGCCGGCGCTGAGGGCGCTGGCGGGCATGCGGCGGATTGCGCTGGAGCAGGGGGCGCCGGCGCAGTAGTAGGGGGCGGCACCGGCGCATGTGTTTGTGGTGCTTGATGGTCGCAGGAACAGGGCAAGGCACGAGAGTTGGCAAGCCCCGGTGTGGTGCGCGGTGGTGCAGTGATGACAATACGGAAAGGTTTTGACACCTGGCTGTCAAGGGGGATGTGGAGAACGATTCGTGGCGATACTGCTGGTCTGCAGAGAGCGGGCGAGCGTCAAAGGTGGCCTTGTATAGGGGTAGAGCATGGCACCTGGGTGTTCGGAGGATGAGGAGGATGACGCTTGGCGGAAGTGGTGTACGGTGTGACGAGGATTCATCAGCACTTTCTTAATCACTCGAACCCGATGCCGCCACACCTCTGTGGGGCTTTACAACGGCCGACGTGTTCCGCAGCATCACCGGGCACCGCAACCTCGAACTGCTTGAGGTTGCTTTGGGGCCGGGAATGCACTACCTCCCTTACACGTTGCTGTAGTCCAGACATGCCGGCGATTCCTTACATCTGATGCTGAAGGAATGAATGCAGGGCATTCACCGGATGCAGGCTGCGTACGCATGCAGTATTCCCGTCCACGTCGGCCTGCACCATAACACTGACAACCAGCAGGGTGATGGATCATTTGGATCCCGAGGAAACACACACACGCAAACTCCCGCACAGGGCCAACGCGCGTCATTGAAACTGGTGGAGTCTATGTCTAGGTCACCACGCGCCTGGCACTGGCAGTTGCTATGTAATGCGTGACACGTCAGCAAAGGCCGGCCAAGTTCACTTGCTTCCCGCCTTGCCGCTACGCCAACAGACCGCGCCCCCCAAAACCAACCGCCCCTCATCGCCACGGCCGTCACAACCGTGCCGCCCCGCCGCCGCGAACGGCATCACCGGTTCGCCTCACGCAGCGCGGCCCCTCCCCGGCCGGCGCCCTTGGCGCCCGCAGCCTTGCCGCCCGCGCCCGCGTTCTCGCGGCCCGCGACGGCGTTGCTGCGGCCGGTGTCGGTGACGGTGCGCATGACTGTGGACACGCCCTCCACGAACTTGGTGCGGAACAGCACGTTGGCGTTGGAGAACATTCCCTCCTGCGGAGTGGACACACAGCGCGACACGTGGGGCACAGCGGAGCTTGAGATATGGCGCTCGTCCAGCCGCGCCACGCCCACCCCACACCAGTACCCTTGTGTCGTCATCCGCTGCAAGCCGTCAACACGACCCAGTCATGAGCACTGCACCCGCCCCCCTGCCTCCCACGGCCTCAGCCCCGCGGCCCAGCACCCGGCACCCAGCCGGGCACATGCAAGCACAAAGGCGCACGCACCTTGAGCGACACCACGATGAACTGACTCTCGGGGAAGTTCTCCCGGATCATGCGGCCGATGTTCTGGGTGTGGTTCAGGTCCAGCGCCGCGTCCACCTCGTCCAGGATGTAGATGGGCGCCGGCTTGTACCTGCAGCGGGTGCAGAGGGCGGCGGTGGGGATGAGCGGTTGGGAGTCGGTCGGGGTGTGCGGTTGGGATGGCGGGCAGTGCGGTGCAGCGCATGCGTTTTGCAGTGGTAGCCGGCTTTCACAGTGGTCCTGCATTCGCGTGTCTGGTAACCGAACCGCGCACCTGCACAGCGCCAGCACCAGCGACAGCGCCAGCAGCGAGCGCTGGCCGCCCGACAGCTCCGTCAGCGACTCCTTCCACACGCTGCCAAACGCCACGCGCACCTCCAGACCTGGGGCAGGTATCAGACCCGCCGCACAAATCGGTTTGCCATGCGTCAGCATTCGATTGAGTAGGACAAGGCCCCAAGCGGCACCGAAGCTCTCACAGAGCTAACCAGTATCTTTATTTGCAGGCCAAGCCACCACCGCAAACACACAACGAGGCCGCCTGCGTTCCAGGCAGGGCTGCGACCTCCGCCGCCGCCAGCCTCACCGTCCAGGTAGGTGCCGCCCGCGGGCGGCTCCAGCTTGGCCGAGGTGCCGGGCAGCAGCGTGGAAAAGATCTGGCCGAACGACCGGTCCACCTGCGCCCACACCTGCTCCAGCGCCTTGCGGCTCTGGTCGTCCAGCTCCGTGATCACCTGCGCGCCGTCAGCGGGAGGGCGGGGTGTGGGGCGGGAGCGCAGGAGTGTGCAGCGCGCTGCGGATGGCTGTGGTGCGGTGCCTGGCTTTAGACGCGAACGGCGGGGCTGCAGCTGCGAGGCAAGGATGGCGGTCTGCGTGGTCGGGTGTGGGGCTCTTGAGTATCCACCCACCTACCCACAAGCACAGTCTTTTTGTTGTCGTTTCCCCTTGTGCTCTCCAACACACGGTCACACCCACACACTGCCTCCGCCTCACCTCGTGCAGCTTGGCCTTGTCCGCCTCGACCACCTTCCGCTTCTCCATCAGCGAGCGGTTCTCCGCCTCGGCCGCCTCCAGCTTGCTGATCACCTGCACCCCAGTCACACACGCCGCACACGTGTGTGTACACCAGCAGCCGAGCAGTGAGCATCCATTCAGGTAGCCAACACGCGAGCGAGCCCTCATGCCGCAGCCCCGCCGCAGCGCAGCCTCAAGCGCCCGCCCAGCCGCTTCACCTCTAGCCGGCAGCTCCCTTCTGCACCGTCCCTCCACCCCCACTGTACACACCCAGGCCATGCCATGCCAGATGCCACTCACCGACGCCTTGACCTTGCCCTTGAGCTGCTCGCTGCGCTCCTTGGAGGCCTCGAACTCCCTCCGCATGCCGCCAATGTCCACGCCCTCAAAGCTGTAGTCCCCCGAGCCAAAGTGCCGCTTCTCCGTGGCGATCCAGGCGTTCTCCTTCTCTGTGCGCTCCAGCCAGCCCTTGGCCACGGACATGTTGTCCCGCTTGACCTTGATCCTGCGGTGCGGGGCCGGGACAGGGGCGAGGAGGTGCGGGATGGGGAGGTTCGTTTGGTCGGTGAACGGTCCGAACGAGTCGGAGGCTCGGTCCGTGAGCAGTAGCAGGCACGTCCTGCAGCCGCCTGTCGCCTCCTCGATGCAGCCAGTCCAGCCAGTCCGCCGGTTCCAGTGTACCGTACTCACTTTCCGTCGATCTTCTTGATCTCCGAATCGTACTCCGCTACCTTCCTGGCCATTGCCTCACGAGCCGACTCCAGCGCCCGGATCTCGCCGTCGCACTCCGACAGCCGGTCCTGCGGCCGGGTGGCGCGTAGGGGGGGGGGGGCAGGTGTGCGTGTATGTTACTACATGTGCGTTTAAATGTATGTGAGCTACTATACTACGGTATGTGTGTGAGCGCGTGTATACATGTGTGAGTGTGAGGATACCATAGACACAGACGATGCCGCTCACTGCAGCCCTGCATGCCGCACCTTAATGCCTTTGAGCTTGGCCTGCGCGGCCTTGACCTCGGCCTTGTTGGCGTCCACCTCGCCCGACAGCTTGGACACCTCGGCCTCGGCGGCTGCGCGGCGCGGCACACACACGCATGAGACGCCCTGCACGCCTTGCTCCACCCGTGCATGCCTGTCGCCGGCCCAAGTCCTGTCCCCACCCTATGCACCTCTCCCCAGGCCGCACATCCGTGCTCCCATGCACCGTGTTCCCATCATCCCATGCGCTCACCCGCCACGGCCTGCTGCGCCGCCTCGATCTGCTTGGCCAGCGCCGCCCCCTCGCCGCCAGCCGCGTCGCGCTCCGCCTCCGCCGCCGCCAGCGCGCTCTCGGCGGCGCGCAGGGCCTTGCGGCCCGCCTCCGCCGCGGCCTTGGCCTTTTTGAGCTTGTCCTGTGCCGCCTTGAGGCGCGCGCCGCGGTCCTTGTCGAAGTCGCGGATCTCGCGCTCCAGCGCCTATCAAAGCGCAAGAGCACAGGCACGCACGCAGGCAGAGTGGGTACTTGCGACCGCGTGCACAGCAACCCCGCTGAGCCTGGTGCGCTGCCCATGACTGATTAGGCAGCGCTTTCTTGTATTCTTCTAGCGCCACGGCACCGTGCGCACGAGCACGCACACACCTTGGCCTGCTCGACCATCTCCTTCTTGCGCGCCGCCGCCGCCGCGCCCGCCTCCTTTGCCGCCGCCAGCTGCGCCTCGGTCGTGTCCGCCGCCGCCGCCAGCTGCGCCGCCTCGCTGCCCGCCTGCCGCTGCTCCATCAGCCCCAGGCTGTGCTTCGCCAGCCCCAGCTCCTTGCTGTACCTGCGGGCCGGGGCGCAAACCACAGGCGCAAACAGCAAACAACGTCACAATGCTAACCACCGCGGGCGCCCCAAACCGGTTACGATACACGACGCACGCGTTGCGGCAACGCATGCCAATGCTGCAGCTGCTGCTCACATGGCGTGCTCGCGCGCCGCCGCGTCCATGGTTCGCAGCTGGGCCTCCACCTCCGCCAGCGCCGCCTCGTGCTGCGCCAGCGCGCCGCGCGCCGCACTCAGCTCCGACAGCTTGGCCAGCAGGCAGGCGCGGTTGCCGCGGCTGCCGCCGGTCAGCGTGCCTGCATGATGGCAAAGGTTGTGCGGCACTCGCATCAAGCCCATCGCATGTCCAACAATCTCCGCCGCCGCCGTGCGCTGTACAACCAGGCATGCGTGCCGCTGGCTGGCGGTGTCGCTCACGCACCGGCGGGGTTGAAGTCGTCTCCCTCCAGCGACACGCAGCGCATGTTGACCTCCCGGCTGAACGCCAGGCGCTTGGCGGTGCCGCCGTCCTGCGCACACCACACACAAGACTCACACAGAGCGTCCAAACACGCCTCAACGCAAGCTCCCGCGTGACTACCACGCATAACGCGCAACAGGCCAACAGCGCGCCTCGGTTTTCCCAAACGCAACAGAGCCCAGCCCCGCCCTGCGTGCACCGGTGGCCGCACCTGGCAGATGAAGACGTTGCCGAAGGCGTAGTGCACCGCGGGCGCGACGCGGGGGTCGTACTGCAGGAAGTCCACCGCCGGCCGCGCCTTGCCGCCGCTCAGCCGGTTGGCTGCCTCCAGCACCGCCGGGTTCATGGTGGGGTAGTTGACCTGCGCGGCGGCGGGGCGGGGCGTGCAGCGGCGGGGCGTGCAGCGGCCGAGTGGTGGAACCTTCAGATGGCAGAGCCAGGGGGAGGTGGCCACACACAAGGCTGCCGGTAACCTCCCTTCCCCCGTTCTTTTGTTAGCTCTGCTGGGGCAGCACCCCACCGGTCAGCACCGCACCGCACCTTGTTGAGCGGGATGATGGTGGTGCGGCGGCGCAGCTGACCGCGCTGGAGCAGCTCCTTGGCCGTGGCGTCGTCGTCCACCACCACCTGCAGCGGCGGTTGGGGTGGGGTGGTTGTTCGGGGTTGCCGTGCTGGAGTGTTCGTGCTACAGGCGCTGCAATCCCGCTCGTTCACCGCAAAGACACTCGGCTGCAAGCTATCCAGCATGGCCGCCGCCTCTGGCTACTGCCCCGCCCTGCTGCTGTCCCGCCCCACGCCGCCGCCCGCACCTGGTGCAGCTTGCCGCCCGCCGCCACCTCCAGGGCCAGGGCGGCGCTGGGGTCGGTCACGTTGACCAGCGTCGCCACGGGGCCGTGCACCTTGCGCGTGTCAAAGTTGCGAGACGGTGGCGTGTAGTCGAAGCGGGCCGCTGCGAGGGACACAGGCGAAGGCGACGAGCAGTCAGATAGCAGATCACAACTGCTGCATGCTCCCTTCCCACGCTCGCAGCATCCCACGCTGCCTTCCGGGAACCGTGTCCGCCGATTCGGCCCCTCCACTCCTGCAGCTGTGTGGCCGCGCACCTGACGCCTCTCCCTCCAGGCCCCTGACAGCGTCCCGGCAGCGCTGCACCGCGCCGCGGCACTCGTCGCGCCGCGCCTCCATCTGCTGCAGTCCAGCCTCGTCGAACGACAGCGACTGCAGGGGTAAGGTGCACGGGACACCACAAAAAGCGCCTCGTGTTATTAAAAAGCTGGCTTCATGGTGCTCAGCCGCTTGCTGTGCGGCCTCCAGCCCTCGTCACGCCCCACCCCTCCCACCGCACCTGCAGCCGCGAGGTGCACTCCGCCACCTTGGCCCGGTTCTTCTCCAGCTCCTTGTTCAGCGCCGCGCCCTCCTTCTCCTTGGCCGCCGCTGCCTTGCGCTGCTCCGCCAGCTGCTTGCTGAGGTGCTTCACGGCCAGCTCCGCCTCCGCCAGCGCCGCGTCCGCCGCTGTCTGCTGCATCTGCGCGTCCGCCAGGCGCTCCTGCAGAGAGCGGTTGGACTCGTCGCGGCCGTCGCCCGCCTCCGCACCTGTGTGATGCCGGCAGGAAAGGACCAGACTGTGAGCGCATGGCAGGGTCCCTAGTGCACATCAACCGCCTTAAAACAAGCCGCAAGTCGCTGAGCCCTGGCAGCACGGCTGGTCCCCTTGCTTCCAGCGTTTTTCACTGGCCCCGCCCCGGCCTCCATTTCCCACGCGCCTGCCAGCTCGCGAGTGGCTGCCTCCACGGCCTTATCCGCCGCCTCCAGTGCGGCGCGCGCGTCGTCGCGCTTCTTCCCCGCCGCTGCCACCGCGCCCTCCAGGTCCTGCGCCGCCAGCTCCGCCGCCTGGCCCTGCAGCCCCTTGAGCGCCGCCTGCTCGCTCTTGAGCGCGTCCTGCTTGTGCTTCAGCGCCGTGGTGCTACCCGACAGCCTGCGGCGGGCGAGCGCCAAGCACATGGAGGGATGCTGCTGTTCAGCCACTGCCCAGGCCCTCTCTCCTGGCCCATGCCAACGGACATTTCTCGACCCACAGCGGTGATGTAAGTTCCCTCTTCAAGCCCGCCGCCCCCCCCCCTTGCATCGCAAGTGCAACAGCTATCAGCTCTTGTGCCACACCCAGCACCGCACGCACTTGAGCTGCAGCTCGTCCACGGTCTTCTGCAGCTCCCGCATCTCGCCGCCGACCTTGATCTCCTTCTCCGTGGCCAGGTCGCGCGCCTGCGCCGCCAGCTCGCTGGCCTCGCGCTGCCGCTCCTCGCGCTCCGCCGCCTTGGCCGCCAGGCTCTCCTCCATCACCTTCAGCTCCGCATCGCCCGACTCTAACGTCCTGCGCGTACGTACGAAAGAGCGCTGGCGGGGTGAAGCGGGCTTCCAGCGCACAGGCCCTGCCCTGCTGCCACAGGGCGCTTACTACGGCCTAGCTTCCCGGCAGCCCAGCGCTCTCGAGGCCGACGCCCAGTCTGCCGCCCGCAGCCCCACCCACCGGGTGCACTGCACGTGGTCGTAGGCCAGGCAGAAGCGCAGCAGGCGCTCGCGCTGCGAGAGGAGGTTGTTGTATTCGTTGTACTCGCCGCACTGCTTGCGCAGCCGCTCCAGCTCCGGCTGTATGTCCTCCTTCAGCAGCTGCGGGTCACACAGTGTGCAGTGTGCGACGTGCACGCCACCGGTGCATCGAGCTTCTAACAGTCAGCGGAGTGACGGGAACTGCCCATTTCATTTCATGGCTCTGCCAGTCCCACGCCCGGACCAGCAGTGCCCGCCCCCACCTTGTCGATCTCGTGCAGCCTCGCCTCCTTCTTCTCCAGCGTTTTCAGAGCGTTCTGCTTCTTCTTCTCGTACATCTTTGTGCCCGACGCCTCCTCCAGCAGCGCAAGGATCTCAGGCGGCTTCATGTTTAGCACCTGCCGCGCGCGAGGGTATTGCAGTGTGACCCGACTGGTGTAGGTTTTGCTACCATTGCGCTGCAGGCAGGAACTATCAGGCCCGCACCGACGGAGGTACAGTAGAGCGGTTTGCAATGAGTGAGCCTTTGTACGGTTCGGTGGCGGAGGCTTACCTTTGTGATGCGACCTTGCATGATGAGGAAGGTGGGGTTGTTGACGTTCAACTGCACCGACTGAAACAGGTCCCCCACACGCCTGCGTATCCGCACCACGCCAGTGTGAGTCCCGAGCTTCATTCACCGTGGGCCCCCACTTGTGCGGCATACCGACAACCTCCCAGAGCAGATCATGCAAGTCGTGCTTACGTCTCCGTGGCGGCCTGCCCGTTGATGGTGTACTTGTTGCGCCCGCCCACCGCAATCTGCGCCGGGTAAGGGTGGCATGACGACGAAAACATTGAGCGCCTTGCAATCTGTGCCGCCGCAGCCAGCGACGCTGGATAGGTAATGTCGGTTTGGGCACCCGCAGGATGACCCCCAGTCTGAGCCAGTGCCTACCTGGCGCGTCACCACAATGGTCTCCTTGTCCTCGTAGCCGGCGGGGCCAGTCCTCGGGTCATCGTTGCGGAACGTGATAGACACGCTGGCCCGCTGGATGCCCGCCTGGCCCTGCTTGTACACCAGCTCTTGCAGGTTTTGAGCGCGCACCTGCACGGGCGTGCGCAACCCCGCCTTCGTGTCGGACAGGGCACTCACTCGCATTCCCCGGCGGTGCCTTCGGCGCCCCGCAGCGTGCCGCAGTCCTTAGGCTGCCAGGCCTCGGGAGGCCTGCAGCGCTCCTGGGTCGCCACCGGCAGTCTTTCGCACCTGGTCTAACTTTTTGATGCCCAATACGAAGCAAATTGAGTCCAGGATGTTGGACTTGCCACTGCCGTTGAGGCCGGTGATGGCATTGAAGGAACGGTCGAAATTGTTGAGGATAACATGGTTTGCATACGACTTGAAGCCGTCAATGTCAAGCTGCTGGATGTACATGGCGCCTAGCTACCGCTGTAGGGGTCTTAAGGGCACTAGTGCGCGAGCCAGGTCCCTTCTCGCGTGAGTATTGCACCACAGAGCTCCCAGGCCCTATACAGTGCTGCACAAGCAATGTATGTGAACTAATGTCATAGGTGCAGTGCTCGCCAAATAAGAAACAGACGTTTGGAAGCAGCTTGGACGCTGGCTGTCACTGTTGGTCGCGGTGTCAGGTCGTCGTGCCGCGTGTTTGTTATGGAGCTAGTATGTACATGCAAGCAGGCCTACAGCCTAGCCGCGTCCAGGGCTGGAAGACCGTGGAACTGGCCATGGGGGTTTGAACGCAATGAATGGGCAAAAGGCTTTTGTCACCCTCAAAGCTTCCCGTAAAACCAGCTAGTAATCAAGCAGCCGCTGCCAATTCCTTTATGATTCTTCCCTCAATTCATTGAACGGCCTTGCTTTCTTGTCTCGGAAAACTTGCGCACCGGTGAACACCGGCTTCGCCCCTTGCGACTATGCATACCATCACGCGTCACGCAGTGGCCCCCGGGGCCACGGGGGTGCATAGACGCAGTCAGCAGGCGACGCTGGTGGCTTGCTCGACAAGTCAGGCTCAGCCTCGGCAGCTGCAGCTGCAGCGGAGTCAGCACCAGCATGCAGCAGCCGCCTCTCGGAGACTTCCAGAGGCAGGAGTGGCCGCTCGTCGCGGTGTCTCGACGTGCTCGCTGCCCTCGAACTTGGACGCTCCGTGCGCACAAGTTTCGTGCGCCGTGAAGTTCTATCACCTGAGCGAAACGAACAATTTCAAGGATTTTGCATCTATCGTCACTCCGGACGTCAAGTGGCGGTGAGGGACGGGATCGTTGAATGCCCGGACTGCGAGTTCCGATCTGGGCTACTGGGCTAACAAATAGCTGGTGGCAACCATCCGCGTTATTCGGGCCTGGGGCGGGTATGGGCGGACCAGGCGCCAGCGCAGGCCGCAATATAAAGCTAAACTAGGGCAGCGTGGGCGTGCGGCTGGCCAGCCAGTGCTTTATGTGGAGGTATTGCAAGCGCGCACGCGGCGTGGGGTCCGCCGCAGCGGCAGTCGGGGCACGAGGCAAGGGAAATGTCGCCACCGCACATGTCGACGAGGCTCACAACTCGCCGCGACACCGGTTCGGTGCCTGTCTTGGTGCTGCAGGCAGCGCGGACTTCTGCAGGGTAAGCTGACGGTCTCGGGCGCGGAGTCCGTCCACGCGGCGCTGCTGGACCTCCACAACGCCTACCAGGTGGGTGTGCGTGGCAGTGAGCGGCAAGGCATGGCGCAGCGCTCGAGCCAGCGCTCAAGCGAGGGAGGGCTAGCCGCCTGCCGCTGCAGGGCAACGCTCCGCATGGGGTCTGGGGAGGACCAGGATGCTGATGCAGGGAGCGCGGCAGGGAGAGAGCGTGGATGGGCAAGGAAGCGAAGGGTGCCAAAGGGCGGGTGTGCAAGCTGCACAGGCTGCATGCCTTGAATCGACTGCAGGCCGGCGGCACCTGAACCACGAGCTGCCGCAGAGCCCCTCGCCTAAGCCGCTGCACGTCGGACGCCGCAGGACCTGACTTTCACCGTGAACACGTACGCGGAGGAGGAGGGGCGCGTCGCGCTGTTCTGGACGGCGGAGGGCATCAACCGCGTGGGCATGTTCGGCATGCCCGCCAGCTTCAAGCGCAGCACCTTTTCGGGTAGGCCGCCAAGCTGCAGGCCTGGGAACGGGCTGCACTCGTGCCACAGGTTGTCCGCGCGTACGGAAGGCCGCCAACTACTGTAGATAGCGTGTGTTCGTGCGCGTGCACTGCCCTAATTTGGTGACTGACCGCCACGTGCGTCTGTGCGCATGCACTGCTCCAATCAACGCAGGCGTCAGCATGATCACGCTGGACAACGAGGGCCGGATCGCGGAGGTCATCGAGTACCGCCAGCCCACGCACGAGGAGATGGAGGCGCACCTGCGCCGCGACCTGCCCGGCCCGCAGCAGGCCAACATCGAGCGCCTGATCGCGCGCGGCCACCTCACGCCCACCACCAACACCAGCGCGCCGGCGGCGGGCGGCAGCTTCTGCCAGCTGCCCGCGTCGCGCGCGGTGTCGCCCATGTGGCGCGTGCGGGCGGTGCAGGCGGCGACGGAGTGGGTGGAGAACTGGACGCCGGGGCCGGACCTGGAGAGCATGGTGAGGCGGCTGGGCGGCGACGGAGTGTAGGGGCTCCGGCGTGTTGCATCGTGCTGGTGAAGTGCCATGTATGCAACTGGGGGGCTGTTTGGAGGCGGGAGACCTACGAGTGATGCGGAAAACGAGGGCGCGGGCAAGTGATGCACACACACAGCGCTCACACGAGACGCCTGCGCATTGCTTTCTCCATGCGCGTCTTGACGGAGGCATGTGTGGTCCACCCCGTGCCCCTGCAGGTGCGCGATGACATGGAGGAGTTCAACATCTACAGCTGGCCGGACTTCGAGCAGGACGTGGTTGGCGTGGACGCTCTGGAGGAGCGCCGCAGCCGCAGCACGCAGGTGTGTTGTGTGCAGAGTTCACGCGAACCAGGTCATGGGTGCGCTGGTCTAGGGTGTTTGAGGGGCAGGGCCGCGCGCTGCAGCCGGGGGGCGCTGTCGAGGCCGCGCGCTCGGCGGCCACGGCGAAACCTTTCGCCGCATGCAGCAACGACCAACGGCGTCAGGGGCGCCCACCAGTAGCTGACCACAGGACGCCCCAACTCCTAACGCGCATTGCCTCAGGACGCTGTGGTGATCCGGGAAACCATCGCCGACTCCACCACCAACATTGTGGCCGTGCACTGGTTCGACTTCGAGCCGGAGGAGCGCACCAAGCCGGCCTGGTCGTCCACCGCGGCCGCCTCGGCCGCGGCGGCCGCCGCCGCCGCCGCGACGTCGCCGCTGCCTGAGAAGGCCATCCCTCGCGAGCAGCCAACGCTGCACCCGGAGCACGGCAGCGTGGAGATGACTAAGAACGGGCACCTGCGCGTGCACCTGTCGCCCATGTCGTCCATGCGGCGCTCGCTGGGCAGCGAGGACGAGGCGGGCGGCACGTTCGGCGCGGTGGGCCCCAGCGGCCGCATGCACAAGTTCCGTGGCGTGACGCTGTTCAGGTGGGGCTGGCACAAGCAATGGCGCAAGGGGCACATGTGTCCGTACAAACCGCAGGGGCGCTGGGCATGTGGGGCTAGGTCCCTTAACTACAACTACGCTGCGGTGCTGCCGCGCGGTGTGTCTCGGGCGTGCTCTGACCAAAGCCCTGCCCTGTCTGGCATGTTTCTTGCCGCTGCAGTTTGGACGAGGACTGCAAGCTGGCTTGGCAGGTGACCTTCCGTGAGCTCAAGACGTCAGAGTTGAACACCTACCTGCTGGGGTCAGCGAAACAGACCGCGTCGGCGACCGCCGCGGGGCAGCAACGGTAAACCCGCAGCCGTGAGGGCTGTCGCCATGGGGAGGGGTGGGCACGGTGAGGAGCACCAAGTGCGCCTGGACAAGATCCGTTTGCAGCTGGCTGCAATGTGCGGCAGCAGGCAGGAGGTGCACCATGTATCAATTTCGTGATTTAGAGCTGCCGTGTAGATTGAGTGCACAGAGTGCGTTTTTGTGTTGGCTGCACAGGAAGCATCGCGGTTGCATGGGAAGGTCCTATGCAGGGGAGGACGCGAGAGAAGTAGTAGGTGTGCGTACGGCAGTGTGTGCCTCGTGTAAGGGAAGGCGTCCCCTGCTACAGGGGTTCCTGCCCTGCTATGTGGGGGTCGCCGACCGCCAGACTGCGGGGTGGACTCCCTTCGTTTTTGGTTCCGTCAAGTCAATGGTTGATGCGAACGTCGTTTTTTGTGTGTGTGCTTGCTTGGGCACCCGACAATTTGACAATCTGACTTCGGCGGGCGTAAGCCTGTTCACTGTAATGGAAAGGTTGTGTCCTGAAGGCGCGCCGCGCGCCGCTCACACCTGACACTCCTACACCAGGCGAAGCGACTGCCCCAGCAGCCTCGCAGCAAACCATTCAAACGGCCGAAGGCGCACCAACATGCAGAGGGCGCCAGCCGGCTAGCGTATTGGACTACGGAAGTGATAGTAATCCTCCACTGTACTATTCCCGTCCACTTCCACGGCGCACACTGTAAGTGGCACGAGCCGCACCAACCCTCACCACTCCTGCACCGCGACCACAATCGCTCCCAAAAAAACGAGTACCCGATTACACATGGCCCTGCACTGCACCAAGACACCGGCAGAAACACAGGCCACAGCTTCACAGTCGTGTTTACGCAATCACGGGGCTGGCCGCAGCCTGCTTCCCTGGCGCTGCGGGGCTCGGGGGCAGGAGGAACCGGCGGAAGCGCTCTGGCGCGTCCAGGATGGGCGAGGGCCGGAACGACAGCCCCACGTCGCCAAGCTGGCCGCACGCCGCCATCTCGTCATCGCCTGCAATATGGGCAGCGCACATCCAAGCAGCCAGGTTGCAGTGTCTGGCACACCACGGGCGACGGGACAGTCCGACAAGGGCCATCGTACAGCTGCGGCAGACCCTCCGAGCACATCCCACATCACAATCGCAGAACTTCTCCACCGACGCAGGGGCATGGCAGGTTGGCAGGGGCTGGGCGCAGGGCTGCAGGCAGCGCAAAGCGACTCGCCGCCACGCCTGGCGCGGTGCGGTCGGCGGCCCCGCGCGCACCTCGGCTGTCACGGATGGTGCACACCATGCCCTGCTGGATGAGCGCGGAGCGGAAGGCGCTGATGTCCTCATCCGTGGACGGCTGGAACCGCGTGCCCTTGTGCGGGTTAAACCTGCGCGGCGAGAGGGGCAGCGGTGGAGCGTTGGCGGCTTGCAGCCGGCGTCCTGTCCTGCGAAGGTTAGAACTCGGCCAGTGCGGTGGGCGGCAGGCACAGGCGCATGGCGCAGCCGGAGCCAGCGCCGTTGTCCTTGAATGCAGCTTTACACCCAGAAGTGGTGTAGGTAGGCACCGGCACTCACACAATGAGGTTGACCTGCGGGCGGCGGCATGGGCACAGGGGGGGAGGGTTCCCGTCAGTGGAAAGCGGTGACGACACGTGACCACCACCGGCTAGGGGCATGGAAAGGACATAAACAATACGAGCATAGCAAGTTCGCTAGCGAACTTCGCCAACATCTGCGGTGCGGTACCGTATTCAAGAGACGACCCCTCACCTTGCAGTTGACGCGCCGCAGCATGTCGGCGAGCCTGTGTGGACACAAAGTGCCAATCACATGTCGCGTCAGCAAGCCCTGCCGCATGACGATGATGCGGACATGGTAAAGCACAGCAGCACTACCGCATGCGCTCCATGGCTGCTACTATCTCGCGCACGCTGGACTGCAGCAAGCGTGAATAACATAAACGGCCCGCACCGGTGCGCATCCTCCAACGTGTCGTTGATGCCGTGAAGCATGGTGTACTCCACCAGCAGGCTGCGCCCCTCCTTGCTACTGCCTTTCCCGGCCTCGTTGCTGCTACTGCCACGGCTGCTGGACGGCGCGTCGCCGCCCAGCTGCTCCACCGGTGGCAGCCACCGCTCAGATTCCTGCGACTCTGGCTGAGAGCTAGCGGCCGCGCTGCAGCTGCTGCTGCTGTTGCTGGCACCTGCAGCGGCAGCCGCCGCCTCGTGTGAGACTGCCACAGCCGCCGCCTCATCCGCCGAGGCCACGCCGGCGGCGGCTTCCTCCTCCTTGGGGAACATCTCCTCGAGCGCGGCCGTGAGCGTGGCCAGGTCGTAGCGCCGGTTCACCGGGACAATCCAGTCGCGCACCTCGTCTGCAGGGCAGGAGGGCGGCACCGCAGCACCACGCAGTCGTTTCACCGCCGACCCGCACTGCACGCCACCAATGCGTACCGACGGCACCCGCACGCGTGGCACGACCCGGGGGGCGGACCAGCAGACACATGGGGAAAAACACGCTGCCGTTGTGTCGGTCTGCCGCCTACCCGTAGTGGCGTGCAGCGACAGCGCCACCTGCACCCGCGTGCGCGCCAGCACCGTGCGCATCTCCGGCACCAGGCCCACAGTGCTGATGGTGATCTATATGATCAGGCAGCGGGCAGCGCGGCGCGGGTAAAGGGATAGCAGGGGAACCAAGCAGGCGGCAGATCCCATAGCCAGCGGTTGCCTGCCAACCGCGCCACCTCCTTCCGCTACCCCCTGACGCGCCACAGCGCATCCGTACGGCATCGCTATCCCACGTTTCCGGGGCGTACGTTCTGAGAATTCTTGCCCGGCCGCCACGCCCGATGGCAATCCCGCGCACCTTGTTGTGCGAGATGTGGAGCCCCAGGTAGTGGCTGACGATGTCGGCGGCCGCCAGCACCGCCTCCGTGTTGTGCAGCGGCTCGCCCATGCCCATGAAGACCATGTTGGTCAGCGGCGTGCGGTCGCCTGAGCGGACCGGGGAGTCAGGAATCCAGACGAGATGCCTCAGCGTCGTATCAGGTCACACGCGTCATAATGCGCTGGGTCTGGGTCTACCGTAGTTAGCGGCCCGGCTCATGGCTATGCTGGCACAACCCGCATTGCGCCCCCGCCCGCCCGCCCGCCCGCCCGCCACCGCACCCACCCTCCTGCGCCAGGAAGCGGCGCGCCTCCACCACCTGCTCCACGATCTGCGCCGTGGTCAGGTTGCCCAGCAGCCCCATGCGCCCCGTGTAGCAGAACTGGCAGTTCATGGCGCAGCCCACCTGCGGGTGCCGGCGGGCCAGGTCAGCGCCAAGGCAAGCGGGCAGGGCCTTGACTGAGACCCAGGGCGCGGGACCCCACATGGGCGCGACCCCACCGCCCTTCGCTCCTACGGTGTGGTAGACCCCGCCCCAGTGGCCTTGGCGAGGACTAGCCCTTCCCCCGCCTTCCTTGCCCCACTGCAGCAGCCTACCACATCATGATATAACCATTTCCAATCACCACTGGCGCGACGACGGGTCTACACGTCCGCCACTGTTGTATCTTGTGTTTGGAACACGTGCCCTCACACGCCATGAGCAAACACTCCCCCAAACCGTTAATATGGATGGCTATCCTCCCGCTCGGTTTGGCTCCCACCCCCCACCCCCTACCGCCACCTACTAACGCCCCCACTACCGCCACCTCTAACGCCTCCGCTAACGCCGCCCCGCGCCCCCGCTAACGCCCACACTAACGTCCCCGCTACCCGCCGTTGCTGCTCACCGCCGCCCCCGCTCCCGGGTGCCCCCTTATGCGTGCGGGGCGTCCGGGCTGGCAGCGATGTGGGGAGCCGTACGCGGCCCGCACGCTGCCTGCCGCATCCCTTCGCCACTAACCGCCCCCATGCCGTCGGCGCCTACCTCTTCACCCGTTCTGACGCCCCCACCTTTCTCTTCTGCCACCCAGGCTCGTGCGTGATATCCTTTGTGCTGTCCATACTTTACTTTCCGCCGATGCGCCTCGGCCCTTTCACTGTGCCCCGCCCTTTCGAACCTCGCCTTTCCCCTTAACCGCATGTCGCTCTTCTGGCCCGGCGCTTGCTGCCTGGCTCCGGGGTCATCTTCCTGGTCGCCAGGTAAGTCGTGTGTTTTGCATTTGCGTGGTTGCGTGTCTGTTACTGCTGTGCGCGAGCCGAGCCTGGGTGGCATTTCGTCGACGGCGCGCCGACCTCGCCCCGTCTACACTCTATACCCCGAAACGCAAGAGTATACCGTCCTGTATTGCCGCAAACTGCACCTGCCTGTCCCTTGTCTAGTTTCGCTTGGGTTTAGATTGGGCTGGTGTTTACACCCCCCCCCCACGAGTATACCGCTCTCCTCCGCACATGGGTTTTGGGTTGGCAGTGGTTGATTTGGGAATTGGAGAAAACTACCCCCCCCCCCGCCCCTCTCGGCACACTGGCGCACACCTGCGACGACACGCAGATGGTAAGGCGGTCGCGCAGCCCCTGCTGCCGCACCACCGGGATGAGCACCGTCTCCACATTGCCGCCCGCCGCCTCGCCGCCGACCAGCGTGAACACCAGCTTGCGGGTGCCGTCGCTGGCGCGCACCACCTGGCTCAGCTTCAGGCCGCCCTCCAGGCTCACGTGCGGCCTGTCACGTGGCAGTTGCGCGTGCGCGCAGCGAAGCGCTGGTCAGCACGTGCGTGCGGGGGCCCAAGACGGCCAAACCCTTGGTGCAGCGAGCTGGTGGTCAGGGCGGCCGAGCCACCAGGAGCGCCTCACTTGCCTCTCCTCGCCCCACGCCCTCATGCTGCAGCACTCCAGCACCCCAGCCGCACCACCCGCCCCAGCGCGCTGGCCGCAGCGGGCCCTCCTCACCCGACTTTCTCCACGAACTTGGCGGCGAAGCCGTTCTGCCGCCCCAGGGTCTCCTCCAGGCTGCGCACCCACGACCCCGCCGGTGGGTCCGCGTACATCCATCTCCAGATCTGCAGGGCCCGGTTGGCGGGCGCCGCCTCCCCCTGCGCCGCGCACCACGCCTCCAACTCTGGCAGCGTTAGCGCCTTGAGCACCAGCCGCCCCTGCGCGTCGTACAGGCCGGGCCGGTTGGCGGGCGGCGTCCACGTGGGCAGTACGGACAGCTGCTCGGCAGGCTGCAGCTCATCAGCCGCGTGAAGGTGGGTTGAAGTCGTGGCGTGGGAGGAAGGGGAGGAGACCACTGGGGCGGCGGGCTGGGCGACCGCCACGGCCACGCGGCGCGCGCCAGCGGTGGGAGCACACGGCACCACGTTTGGGGTGGACTGCATGGGCCAGGAACAAGAACAAGCTCCGTCAGCGGGATTGGCTGTCAGTACATGAGTGCCACGGGCCGCCGGCGCAGTGCTGCCAGGGGGCTGGGCATGCGTGAGCGTGCGCCTGGGTCCAGCCGCCCGACCGTGGGTGTTGCACTGCCAGCGCCTTCACAGACCCATTTCCGTCGTCGAATTAGCTAAACACATGCCAGAGTGCCCAGCATGCGCGTTTTGGGCTTTACAACCGCTGTGCGCGAGGTGGAGGCCCTCTGCAATTTTTGGCGGCCCTCAGAATTTTCCTCACCACGGTCCACGGCGCCAACGCGGAGCTTAAGCGTGGCCTTTGACATAAAACAGACTCCCGGGGAAGCGCTCGTTGCATGTTTCTCGTCGGCTTGTGAAAACTTCTTTGTTGCTTTTCCCTCTTCAGGATACAGCTGCCGATTTAATGTCGCGTAATTTATGCCATGTAATTCGTGGAATGGGGATATAACACAAGAGCAAGAGCGACCGTGTGCGTGGCTGGAATCGGGTTCTCCAATCGTTGCGTCTCCTTGCACCATTCTCGGCAGCCTTACATACTTAGTTGCAGTGCACGTTAGCCCGCAATACTGTATACACCAGAGCCGTCCCCCGAAGTGTGCTTAAGGAGCGAACTCCACAAACATCCATAAATCCTTATTCCCCCCTCGCTGCTTTTCAGCTTGACATTTCTTGTTACGTGCAACAGAATGCAAGAGCTTGTGCGCTCGCGGGGAACACGCTCCCTTGCGACGACGTGCCGGACGCGGAGGCGTGTAGTGGTGCACTGCGCTGCCACCAAGACCAAAGTGAGCCACCGTGGACTGGCCCCACGCGCAAGGAGTGGGTGTGAAGGGAGAAGGCGTGGTGTGGAGGCGTGCTGCAAAGGGGGAGGCGTGGTGGAGGGGCACATCGTGGCGGGGGCTGCGCGCAGGCCACTGGGCACTCGGCCTGCAACTGCAGGCCGCATCATGCCGCTGGCAGCTACCGGCTGAAGGTACGGTCGCAGCCGATACGCACGCCCCCTGCGACCACACCCACAGACTCTGCACTTGATGCGGCACGGCACCACCGAGATGAATGAGTACTTGAGCATGTATCGTTACGACGCAGAGAACTTCTCGGACCCGATGCTGTGAGTGCGCCGTGTGGCATTTGGGAGGCCACGGACGTCCGCAGGGAACCCTGCAGTGATGCAGTCATGCCAGACTTCAGAGTCGCCATCTTCGGGCTCACATCTCGTGCACCACTGCCGGTCGCGCGGCCGTGCAAAGTGCCAACACATTGCCGGCAACCCTGGCCCAGCTATGCCCGCTGTACCGTGAGTGGCGGGCCAGCGACGGCCGGCAAGCCCAACCGGTTACGGCGCCGGAATCACAGTGCCGATACCGCAGCGGGCACAGCGATCAGAATGTGTTGTCCCACGCGACGGCCGCAGGTACGACACCGTGCTGTCCCCACGTGGCCGGGCGGGCGCACAGGCGGCCGCGGGGCCGGCAGCGCGTCTTCGACCCGAGCCCGAGGTAAGCTCAGGACGTACGCGGCAGCCAGGCGAAATCAGGAGAGCGCCTGCAGCGGCCGTACTTGTGTACACTGAGGTCACTTGCCGACTGCCGGTCTTGTCCACGTCAAACATGGGTGCTTGGCGTTTGAGCCCGGGCCCTTCTCTGGCTCCGTTCTGCAGCTGCTGGTGGTGTCGCCGCTAACACGGGCGCTGCAGACGGCGCAGCTAGCCTTCCTGCCTCACTACGACGGCCCGATTCTGGTGGAGCCGCTGGCGAGGGAGCGGGTGCGTACGCGTTTGCTTGGGGTTGCGCATGAGGTGCGAGCATTGGTGAGCATCCGCGTCGTGTGCAGGTGTGGCACGCGTCGGACGTCGGGAGCGGCCGCGAGAAGCTTCAGGCAACCTTCCCGGAGGGGCGGTACGACTTCTCTGACCTGCCGGACGTGTGGTGGTACACGGTGGACCCGAACAACCCCCGGGCTGTGGGCCTGGAGCCCGAGGGTAGGTCTTGCATGGCTGCGCCAAGTGCTAGGTTCGACCGGCGGAAAGGCCATGGTGGGGCGATTCGCGGGGCAACCCCCGAATGGCCCAGCCTTGATACCGTGAGGGGTGCTGTTGCAATGTGGTGGGCGGGGATGCCTCTGACGCAGATCCGCGCGCCGTTTGTCAGTGTGCGGTCTTAGTACTGACCGTGGCGTTGCGCCGCCTGCCCCCAGACGTATTTAAGGAGCGGGTTCTGCAGTTCAAGCGGTGGCTGGCAAGCCGGCCGGAGGAGACCATCGCTGTTGTGGCGCACTGGTAAGGGTGCTGTGTGTGTATATGCATGCGCGTGCGTGTGCATGTGCGCGTGCTTTCTGCGTGTGCGCGTGCGCGTGCGCGTGCGCGTGCGTGTGCGCGTGCGTGTGCGTGTGCGTGTGCGGGGCCGAGACTGCGACATTCACGCCCACAACGTGCGACATCCTCGCTCCGAGGTGTGCTGCGGAAACGGCTGTACGTTGTGCACCCCAGCGAAGGGCCGAAGTCTGCATGCCCGGCGGACGTGAGCAAGGCCCGCTTGTCTTCAGTGCGAGTTTCGCTGGCAATCAGGTCCAAACCTGAAGAAGTCATCACTTGTCTGTCCAGGAATGAAGGTGTCATGCGTGATTGCGGGTTTGCGCGTGGCCAATGCTGACAGTGGTACAACTTTCGCGTCCGCCATTACCTCAAGTCCGATTGCGCTCATTGCGACCCTCTTTGCATGTGACACCTGGCGGAAACACTTCGCACTGTAGATTCATTCATATATGGAGACTTGTATCCCTGCACAAAGCTCCTTCCTGCACGTGCCGGTCCGTTCCAAGACAGTTGGGCAGCTGGAGCTAGGCCTGCTTGACCTCTGTCGCTGTCAACCGCTGTGCAGGGGCCTTCTGCACGAGCTCACCAGTGATGGGGACTCGCGTGGTGCAGAGTTCGAGAACTGCCAGCTGCGCACCTACGTGCTGCACACCAACAGTCCGCTGGAGTCCGGGAGCTCCTCGGATGGGGAGGGGCCAACCGGCGCACCGGTGCCAGTGCTACGTGAGCGCATGCCCAACCTCTTGTCCGCACTGTTCCGGTGACTATTGAGTGACACGTGACACAAGAAGGGAGCGGGGGGGGGGAGGGTACATTGCTCTTCCCGGCAAGTTGGTGGCATATCAACGGAGTGGCATGCTGATCAAGCAATGCGAGCGACTGAACGAGGCTTGGAGCGGGCTGCATGATGATGAGCGATGATGCCGCTATCCATGGGCTGCGAAAAACGGGGGTTCGATGGTGCAGAGTGAACGGGGCAAGTTGGCAAAGTCCCGTAGTCCAGTCGCGAAGAAATGGGGTGGTCATGTGCAATGGTAGCAATGGTAGGACCAGGGCCCCAGTGGGGTGGTCAACTGGTCATGTGCCGCACGGATTGGCATAATGACACGCGTGCAGCTACGCTGGGAGGGCCGCATGGGCCGCATGCGCAACCGAGTGGCGGTTATACTGGAATGCGTGCCGGCGTGTTGTTCATGGAGCTTGCTTTAAAAATGGCCATGGCTTGTCGGTACTATTAGTATGGTGAGAGGGATGACACCCGGTGGGCTGTGGCAGTGTAGCTAAGTACGTTGTATGGGTAGTACCAGGGTGATGGCCTCAACCTGGTGAGTGTCTGCCACTTTGCCCAAACTCTGCCCGACCCTGCCTCTCGCTGTCAGCCTGTGTGCGGGAAAGGTGTTGAACGAAGTGCTTTCTAACACGTGAATGTGGACGTGTTGATCTCGTGAGGGACGGCCGCGTTATCAGGTGTTAGGGGAGGCAGAGCGGCACCGAAATGCTTGCTACCGTAGTGAGCCTAGACCTGCCATTTCTGGTGGCTGCATGATTGCGAGGCGGCTGCATGATTGCGAGCAGATAAGGAGCTCCAGTCGAAAGGGACCGCCTGATTGGACGGGGGGCGGGAACTGCCGGAGAGGAGGGGAGCCAGAGGCGCCGGAGGCGGCATAGGCTGGCATCGCAATGTTTGTGACATGCACCTGCGAAGCGATGGATTACACACGCAACCAAGCAATGACGGCAAGCAAAAGCAGCGTTTCAGCGGTTGCGGGCTGCGAATCGGCGGCAGTTGGAAGCGCTCGCCCTGGCGCGCGTTCCCGGACCTTTGAGAAACTGTTTGAAATTGCTTTACTTATACTATAGGCGACGCGAACTTGCACGCATGCGGCACAGCGCGTCAGGCGACTCTTTTTCTATATCGTCCAACGTCGTGGCGGCACCGCGATATACCGCGTTTATTGTCGATCGCGCAAGCTGAGGAAGTGCTGCAGGAATGCAGTGATATGTGGGATTAGGACGAGCGCGTGAAGGTTACGGAAGCGGTTTGTCAACGCGTCCTGACCCTTACCGGATTACGGTATTCCGGAAATGGGCCAGAATGGGCTTCGGCTTTGGCTTAGCAAACGAACGACTGTGCCCGCAATGGGTCCGATAGTGGTACACGCACAGGTACACGAAGGGCCAGGCAGGGCGAGGGGTGCGGAGGACAGAACCTGACACAAGCGACAGCCCGTTCACATGTGTGGCACGTTCCACCCTCGAACGTGTATGGGGCGGTGCGCAGGGGAATGCCATGTAAGCAGAATGCGGGTAAGAGGTGTCGGGCATAAGGTCAGGCTGACACACTCCTGCGCGCGCGTGTCACTGTTTCCCCAAGTGTTTCCCGCCGAACGGTCCCTAATCGTATCCCACAGTCAGTTACCGTGCCAAGCAGCAGGAGTGCATCCAGCAGAATGCAAGTAATGCATCCCGGGCAGATCCGACGGCTGTGCCAGAAGTCAGGGGGTAAAACCGGGGCGAGAAGCTCAACCGGTCACGGCGCAAGGCCACGGCTTGCGTGCCGAGAGC
The DNA here is from genome assembly GCA_016834605.1 of Chlamydomonas incerta. Lineage (NCBI taxonomy): Eukaryota > Viridiplantae > Chlorophyta > Chlorophyceae > Chlamydomonadales > Chlamydomonadaceae > Chlamydomonas > Chlamydomonas incerta. The sequence continues at coordinate 938,064 of JAEHOC010000015.1, forward strand.
CCACACCTGTAACCCAGCGGAAAACGGGGCCGAGACTGCGACATTCACGCCCACAACGTGCGACATCCTCGCTCCGAGGTGTGCTGCGGAAACGGCTGTGCGTTGTGCACCCCGGCGAAGGGCCGAAGTCTGCATGCCCGGCAGACGTGGGCAAGGCCCGCTTGTCTTCAGTGCGAGTTTCGCTGGCAATCAGGTCCAAACCTGAAGAAGTCATCACTTGTCTGTCCAGGAATGAAGGTGTCATGCGTGATTGCGGGTTTGCGCGTGGCCAATGCTGACAGTGGTACAACTTTCGCGTCCGCCATTACCTAAAGTCCGATTGCGCTCATTGCCCCCGCCCCCGCTTTACATGTACACCCGGCTGAAACGCTTCGCACTGTAGATTCATTCATATATAGAGACTTTGTTTCCCTGCACACAGCTCCTGCCTGAACCGAACGCAAACTGACGTCTCGACTCGCACGCAGCGTTCCCTTGCGTCTTCGTTCTCCTTCTTTACGCTTATACTCGAACATCAGTTGAGCTTTGCTCCGTCATTGTTTCTCCAGCGCCGAACTTGAGTCGAGCGGACTCTCCGCCAAAGCGTATACCGGCCAGGATCACCTCACGGCCCCTTCCACGCTGCTCTATTTTTGACGACTGGCCTCCTGGAGGTGCGTGCGCGTCCACGCTTCATAGGCCGAGCCCTACGGAAGGCGCTTACGGCATAGCGCGTTCCTTCGCTGGCTTGATGCTTACGTTTGCAGTCATAATATCAATTTGATGACGCCGGGATTTGGCTGCGTGTCCACTGGTCGGGCTATTATGCAATTGGCCCCGCTTATGGCTGGCCAGCCACTTTCATTCAAATGGCCGGCTTCGGCTTCGCCTTCGGATTGTTTCGGAGATTTGACGCCTTGTGACGCTGTGCCTGCAGGCGGCTCGCGCTCTCCAAACGCTGAACCGTCAACCAATCCATGGTCGTCATGTCGCTTACGCCTGTTGAGGCCCGCGCTATTCGCCTGGAGGAGCGCGCTCCTTCCATTACAACCCTCATTGTGGACGCGATGAAGAGCGCGTCCAGGTATGTGTACTGTCTGTTCGTAGGCAGGTCGCTGGGTTCGCCCTGGGCGCTTTTCGGCGGGTGCTCAACACGCTCTAGTTTCCCTCCATCCCTCCCACGCCACTCGCGGCATGCCAAGGGTGGCCCCAGGAATAACCGGCCCCAAAAGCTTCTGATCCCCTCCCTCTGCTGTACGTCTCTTTGTACCCCGCGCAGTTCCGGCCCCGTTGGCCCTGTGGAGCAGCCGGCCGCGGCCGCCGTCCCCCAGGAAGCTGCCGCGCTGGCGCCAGCTCGCTTCTCGGGTTTCGCCGCCGAGGCCTCCGACGGCGTGGGCCGGCAACAGCACTCGCCCTTCGCCTCGGCTGGCAGCCACGACTCGGACACAGGCTCCCACCTACACGAGGCGGGGGACCGCAACGTGCCAGACGCCACAACGCCGGAGCACCTCACGCCCTCGGGCTCAGCGTCCTCGGTGAGCTCATCTGCAGCATGCGCGCACGTGTCAGCTGACGACCATGTGATGTCGCGCCCGCACCAGCACGAGTTATTCCAATGGGGCGCCAGCAGTGGTCAGATGGTGGTCACAGCAGCCTGGGGCGCTGGCACTGGTCGTTCAGCCATGTCGATGCCCTTGTCCGCGCCGCAGACCATGGTTTCAGCCCCACAGCCCGACTGCCCCTTCATTTCTCCCCAGGACCAGCACCGGCTGCAGCAGCTGCTACCAGGCGTGCTGCAGAGCCTCCTGCCGTCGCTGCTGCCTGCGCTGCTGCCCGGCGCCGTGGCCGCAGCCATGCCCTCCGCCTCCGCTGCCGCCTCCGCGGCGGCCGCGACGGCGGGCGGCTCTACCGCCACCTCGGCCGCCGCGGTCGCCATCACCCGTGCCATTGTAGAGGCGGCGCTGCCGGCCGCCCTTGCGGCGGCGCTGCCGCAGGCGCTTTCAGCCGCGCTGGCGGCGCTGCTCAAGTCGGCCAACGGCGAGCAGACGGCGGCAGCGGCAGCGCAGCAGCAGCCGCTGCTGGCCTCTGGCGAGCGCCAGGCGTCGCTGGACCAGCAGGGCGCAGCGGAGCAGCAGCTGGTGCGCCTGTTGTTCGGCGCTGAGGCCGGCGCGGAGGCCGGCGCCATCGCCGCAGCCTCGCAGTCTATGACCGTGGTTAAGCCGAGTGATCTGGTCGTCGGCAGCCCCGCCGCCCATTCGCACAACAGCGGCAGCTCCTCGCCCACCGAGCGCTCCTCCACGGCCGTGGCCGCGGCCGCCGCCAGCAACAGCATGTTCTCCCGCCGCCTGTCAGAGACCACCGTCTCTGGCAGCAGCGCCGTCGTCGCGGTGGCCGGCTCTGCCGTCACCGCACAGCGTGCCGTTGCCCAGCCGTCGCACGCTCACCACGCGCACGCCTCCGTCACTGGCGGCTGCAGCCGCAGCAGCATCAACAGCGGCAACCACGCCCAGCACTGGGCTGGCGCCGCCTGCGACGGCGAGAGCAGCGTCGAGGACGTGCTCAGCACCTGCAGCGGCGACGCGCTGGTCACGCCGTCACCGTACGGCGACGCCTGCTGTGGCAACAGCAGCGCGCCGGGCACTGGGGCCGCTGTGAACAGCAGCGCAAATAGCTTCCTCTTCTCCGCCAGCAGCCAGGCGCACATGCTGCCCACCGGCCTCTCCGGCGCCAATATCGACGGCCTGGGCGAGGTCAGCGGCCTCTATTCCATGACTGGCGGTCGCGATGACCTGCTGTCCTCCAACAGCAACGGCCCCTCGCCGGCCGAGCTGCTGATGGCTGCGGCCGGCCGCGTCAACGGCAACAACAACGCCACCATGGCGCTCCTCGCGCAGCAGCAGCAACAGCAGCAGCAGCAGGCAGCCGCGGCCGCGGTGGCACAACAGCAGCAACAGCAGCAGTACCAGCAGTTGCAGCAGCTGCAGGCGCTTGTGGCCGCGGGCGCGGCAGGTTCTGACCTGGGTGCGCCCGCGTCGCCGCCGCTGGGCCTGGCGCAGTGGCGCCGGGACACGGACGCCGCCGCCGACCTGTGGGGCCAGGCTGACGCCGACCCGCTGAGCTTTGCTGCCGCCTCGCTCGCCCTCAACCAGCAGCAGCAGCAACAGGCCTGTGTGGGCCTGCTGCAGCAGCAACAGCAGCAGCAGATGCTGGCGCAGTCGCTGGCTGCGGTGGCCGCTGCCAACGCCGCCGGCCGGCAGCTGCGCGCTGAGGACCTGTTGGCCCTGGGCGGCAACCCTGCCGCCGCGGCGGCGCAGCTGGCGGCGGCTGCCGCGGCAGGCGGCGGCGTCACCAACTCCGGCGATCTCTCGACGTTCATGGACGCCGCGCTGCGGCGCATGCTGCTGGTCAGCCCGCAGGTGGCGGCGGAGCTGGCGCGCGTGTGCGGCGCCTTCAGCGGCGCGCAGGCGCAGCTGCACCACCTGTGCTGCGTCATTGCGGAGCAGCTGCTGGACGTTGCGGCGATGGCGCCCGAGGTGGCGTCGGCGCTGCTGCGCGCGCTGGCGTCACACCGCGCACGCGGCGCGCAGGCCACCGACGTGGACCCCCGCGTGATGGGCCGCATTCTGCAGCTGCTCAGGTGTGAGCGGGGCAACACCAGTGCATGCTCGCAGCATTTTTCTCAGATTTTTGTTAGAATTTGCTGGTCGCCTTTCCTTGCGGCTGATTAGCTCATTTACAGTCTCGGCACGTTTCTCTCACCTCTCCGCTGCTCCTCGCAGGGCTGGCCCCGCCGGCCGGCAGCTGTGCCTGGTGTCTCTGGAGCAGTGGGTGGACGGCCTGAGCCGCATCCACAAGCGCCGCGCCTACCTGGACACCATCCTGCACAACTACCAGCTCACGCTCAAGCGCCTGGTTCAGGCCATGGGCCACCAGGTACGCGGCTCCTGGCCCCGAGCACGCCCGGACCGGGAGAAGGCGACGCACAGGCAGTGATGGCCGACGGCCGATAGAATGCTCTCTGCGCTCCCTCCAACTTCTGTTTCTTACCTGCGTCTGCCGCCATGTGGCCTGCCACAGGTTCACGCCGTCAACATGTCGCTGCCGCGCCAGTTGCTGAACGACCTGTCGCCGCGCGCGCTGCTGCTGCTCACCGCCGAGCTGGCGCCCTATCCGCTGCTGCAGCCGCGGCGCTGGTCCGAGGAGATCATCTGGGCCATCAGTCAGATGCACACCATGGGCGTGGACATGCCGCTGGCGCCCGGCACGCCCGCCGCGGCGCCCGCCATCGCTGGGCAGCAGCCGCCCGTGACCACGTTCCAGTGGGAGATGCGGCGCGCGCTGTCGGCCACCGCGGAGGACATTGCCGCGGCGGGCGGCGCCGGCGGCTCGCCGACGGGTGGCAGCTCAATGGCGGCGCTGACAGGCCAACTGTCGGGCCTGGGCCTGGGCGGCGCGGCGGGCGGTGCCGGTGCCAATGCCACCTGCCCCAACGGCGCAGTGCCGTGGGCGGCGCATGCGGCGCTGCACCGCCACCTGCTGCTGGGCCTTCGCCGCATCCAGTCGCGCTTCTTCAGCGAGCGCCTGCGCAAGGTGCACGGTGAGTCGTGTCTGCGCCGCACCTACTACCGGTAGCTGCACACAACTGGCAGTCCTACGGCGTCTTAGCCAGCTTCGAAATCCCGCGCACCGACTGTCCGCTCCTTGTTGCTGCTTTTTCCCGTAACCTCTCTCGCTCTCCCCCTCGCGCGCTCGCACGCAGGTCTGTACGGAGAGGCGGTGGACTCGCTGCTGCGCGCGTCGCTGCCGCAGGACGTGCTGGTTCCGGAGCGCGAGGTGGTGGTGCTGGTGCTGGTGCTGCTCATGCTCGAGTGCCGCATCCGGCCGGACGAATTTGACGCGGCCTTCGCGCGCGACCTGCAGCGCTGCCTGGCCGTGTCGCCCGTGGAGGAGGTGGCAGCGCGGCTGCGCTGCGGCCTGGTGCCCGACTCGCCGCTGCACATGGACCCGCACAAGAGCCGCGCGCTGTCGCACCTGCTGAAGCTCGGCACGCTGGCCGGCGCGTCGCCGTTCTAAGGCTCCACCGTGCTTAATGCGACGGGTGCGACGCGGCCGAGGGCATCAGCCACGTGGAAGGCAGGGATCCAAGTCGCGTCGACAGGGCTGCAAGATTGCTTTGCAAGGCTGGAGGCAGTTTGATGCAGCACGGGCATCGAATGTCAACGCAAGCGGCGCCTCAAGTTGAAAGCGAGCGCGGCGCATGAACCCCATGGACGCCATTGAATGCCGGTGCCGGTGACAGTGTTCGCGTGAATTATGATGACGCCATGGTGTACGAGGGGGGAGTTGAATGGGGGCGCGGGTAACACGAAGGTTGCATCATACTCTAAAGAACGATCCTGAGTTTGAGATTGCACGTGAGTGTGGGCCGTCGACACACTGCCTCGGGGTTTTGGTGGGCGCTGTTAGCTGGGGATTATTGATTGCTCATCTCGAGCAGGCCATGGAAAACATGTCAACGGACAACCGGCTCAAGGTTGAAACGTTTGCATTCCTGCAATGCTGGCCCATAGCATTCTTCTTGTTTCGGCTGAGCATGGCGGAAAGCTGGACCTGCTTGGGGATGGTCCAAAGCTTCAATACTAGCCCGGATAACAATCGCACATGAAGTTGAAGACGCGAGCACCGCGTGTGGAGGGTATGGTGCGCATACGGTATGGTAGCAGCATTAAACGGACTGCGGGGGCACGGTGTTCGACCAGGAAACAAGGACACTTGCGCCGCGCACCAGATGCTGTGGGTCACACTGGGTGTTAGTTGATGGTTTTGTGCTCTTCGGTTTATGCCTCGACACCTAAAACACTCGGTTGCGGTAGCCTCCTGTCTGTGGTGCTCGTTTATTTCAAGCTGGGTGGGCCTCTGCCTTGGCGGCGGGGCTCTGCAGGGCTAACTAGGGCTCGGTCTGTGGCTAAATGCCAGCAGTATGGATTCTGTCGTTTCATTTGGTTTGTGTGTCCATGTCATCAAGGGAGAGAGCTTCCTATCCAACGTGGATTTATGCGGAACGACGCAGCTAGGTTAAGACAACAAAAAAGAGTGCGAACTGCGGTCTGGCGAAGGCAATGGGGCATAGAGAGGGGTGCACACTGGGAAGATGTACGATTTGCTAGTAACGCACTGTTCGGCCGTACGTGCGATGCGCGCCATAAGGCCGTGAAGTATATGATCGAAGGCTCTGGCGTTTGGGAGGCATTGATGCTGCGACACGAGTGCGCGCTGCCTGCCTGGCCCTGAGGCACGGCCAGGCAGGAGCGGGGCTGCACTCAACCTGCCACATCGCCGGCGCACTGTGTGGTGGCGCCTGGCACGTATGTTATATTGCAAGCATTTGAACTTGCATCGACGTCTGGATTTTTGCAGGGAGCGGCATGACAGTTAGCATGGAGGGGATCTCTGTTTTTCTTTTGCCTGGCGATCTAACGATGCACGGGTAGCCGAATTCCAACAATCCTGCGCAACGGGCCTGAAAGCTCAAGTGCTGGCTGCGAGGCTAGGTGGCTGGATGAGCCCCACGCGAGAGCGCAGCCAGCACACCTCACGGACACGGACATGAGTTCCAGGCTCCCACGTCCTCGTGTAACATTTACTTGTGATCCAGCCACCTGTCCCTGACCCAAACTTGCATGCCTGATGCCAGGGGCAGTCGCATGGGGACGCATGGGGACCTCTGCCTGGGAGGCTGGACCGCCTTTCCTGGGCAGTGGTAGGCCATGCAGGGTACCGTAGTATGGAGCGCACAGGCGGTCCCACACGGTGTGGACTCATCCCCGCCCCATGGCCACGCAGTGGACCCCCCGCTTCCCAAGCACTTCGATAACAGGCGCATTTATCGTCGTGCACGCCTATAAGTGCTGCCTTTGCATACATGTGTAGGCGGAGCCCAGGGTCAGTGGCGTGTCGAAGGGACACACGGCCCGGGCTTGAGCTGTCCGGTAGTTCTCAACGAAGACTCAAAACTTATGTCTACCATTCAGAACTCTGTTCGAGATGGGGCAGAGCCCGTAGCTGTTTCCTATTGCAATTCTAGCCGATGAGCTTCCTCTGGACGCTCCGGTGCCTTCAGCTCACACCTCCTCAAGAGGCGAGGCTCGCCAGGTCTTGCTTGCCGCGGGTATGCACTCTGCTAGCTCGGGGTTTCACACCTGGTACCACGTCACACCTGGTACCACGTGTGGTACAGCTGGTGGGCTGCAGCCACTTGACCGCAATTGCCTGCGGGCTGCAGCGTGCTGGGGCTATTTGGCAAGGCGCTGAGCTGCTTTCTGGGCTGGGCTGGGCTGGGCTGGGCTGGGCTGGGCTGGGCTGGGCTGGCTACCCGCTTAATTGGCTGTCTGGCCCCCAGCCCCCACGAAATCCCTCCCCCCCTGCCGAGACACATACGAGTAGATATCCTTGCAGAGTTACACAGCACACTCTGTTTTGCACAACACACAACGCGGCTCTGCCGCAGAAGCTTCCTAAGCCGTGGCTGCTGCCAACTCCCACTCCACCGCTCACACGAACTCGTTTTTCGTGTGTGTGTATTGGTGGTGGCGGCGGCGGCTTATTATGGCATTAGCCCCGCTTATGGCTGGCCAGCCACTTTCATTCAAATGGCCGGCTTCGCTTACGGATTGTTTCGGAGATTTGACGCTTTGTGACGCTGTGCCTGCAGGTGGCTCGCGCTCCCCAAACGCTGAACCGTCAACCAATCCATGGTCGTCATGGCGCTTACGCTTCAAGTTGAGGCCCGCGCTATTCGCCTGGAGGAGCGCGTTCCTTCCATCACAACCCTCATCGCGGACGCGATGAAGAGCGCGTCCAGGTATGTGTACTGTCTGTTCGTAGGCGGGTTGCTGGGTTCGCCCTGGGCGCTTTTCGGCGGGTGCTCAACACGCGCTCCCAGCTTCCCTCCATCCCTCCTACGCCACTCGCAGCATGCCAAGGGTGGCCCCAGGAATAACCGGCCCCAACGGTTTTGGGTGGAGGCAGGGTATCGCATGGAACCGGTGCGCCATCATCCCGCCAAGGCCGTTGCCCATCCCGCCAAGGCCGTCGTAGTGTCATGGTGTGTTGCAGCTGTGGATCGTCCTCTGACCCCGGCCCCAAGCAGCGCCGCTGCAGCCTACCTGCCACGCCTATTGCTAGGGAGGACGTGCGTCCCTGCCTACGGCCTCGCCGCGAGTGATGTGTCTGATGATGGGTCATGCCGGGTTCCAGCACCACGCGCTTGTCCATGCGCACCGTTACATGACATTGCTGCACATGAGCACGCGTAGATCGCGTGTCGCGCGGAGTGCACAAGTGCACTTCCAGTGCTGCTCACGTCCTCGTTGGCTTCCTATGTTTCGCAGTCTCCAGCCCATCAACTATCGACAAAGTTCCTTCCCCAGACGATATATTCGCTCCACGTTCATGGCCCTCGTGGGCCCTGGGCGAGGCCGGCCCAGGGTTCCGACTGTGGGGCCACCACGCCCGCGTTCACACATAAGCCCCATTCCGTAATTCAGCAATTAGCATTCACCAGCAGAGCGTCCCCTCATCGAATGCTCCCAGGTGGCAGAGGCTCAGCGTCACGCGCCCCCGCTTGTGCGTTGCCACTGACGCGTACATGGATACCGTATGGACCCCGCAACGGCGTCCGACTCCGACTGCGCCCTGCTTACATGGCAGTCTGCGCACAACCGCCTTCAAAGGCGCGGAGTGTGTGGGGAACGGCTTGCAGTGTGCAAATCTCCTTGTCCATTCTTTGTCCGTGGGCTACTCCGCAGTCCGGGGAACCTGCAACGTGCTTTGTCCTCGTCCCTCACACAATATGCCGCCCGCCAACTGGTCCGGAAGCTATGGTCCAAGCCAACTCCCAACAGCGCAACTGACACCCAGTCAACCATCCCGAGCCCCTGCACAGTAAATACACACTCTTGCACACAACACACGCGAAGTAGCACACTGCATCTCGTAGACAGTCCGCGCGGGCCTCCCCTATCTCGTTCCTTGATGATAATGATATGTCAAAAATCACACACACTCTTTCTCACAACCCGTACGACGTCGCGTACTGCGGCTCGCTGTACCTGCACTCCTCTATATGCCCCACCTCGTATCCCGTGTACATGAACCCCAGCAGCCGCACCAGCCGCAGCAGCCACGCGCTGGGGCAGCAGCACCGGTCCGCCCGCAGCAGCCGCAGCAGCTTCACCGTGCCCTGCCCGAACGGGTGCCGGATCCAGGTTTTGCGATCCGCCAGCTTCTGCGACGCAGGGTAGCGCTGTCGCACCCAGGTTATGTAGCTAGCATACTCGCTAAAGCCAAGGTCCGCACTGGAGGGCTCAACCGCCGACAGAATGCGCCACACCCAGCCGAGAGGGTCCAGACCCTTGGTCGCGCTGGCCTGATCTGACCCCGGCACCGTCGTCGCAACGCCCTGCTTCAGGCCGCGGCTCGCGCCGGCGCCAGTGCTGGCGTCTGCGCCGCCAGGGTCGCCGGCTCCTATCCCGGCGTCGTCGCCGGTGCTGCTACTGCTAAGCCGCCTGCCGGCGGCGGCGCCAGTGCCCTCGTCCTGCCCGGCGGCCTCCGCCTGCAGCTCCCGGCCCGCCGTGCTGCTACTGCTACTGCTATCGCTGCTGCCACCGGCGCCGCGTAACCTACTACTGCTGCCGCCGCCTGTCGCGCCGCTGCTGCTCCTGCTGCTGCCCGGTGTCCCCAGGGACAGCTCCCGCAGGAACTCAAGGAGGTACGGCTTGTACACCACCATCCAGTGCGTCACGAAGGACGTCCCGTCCGGTGCGAACTCCAAGGGCCGCCGCATGAGCCGCCGAAAGGCCGCCATGTAACCCGGCGACACGGACCCGCCGATGTTGACGAGCGTCCGCGTCGGCGAGCCCGCAGGGTCAGAGGGCCCGGGCGGGAATAGCAGCTGCACCGGCCGTAGCAGGATCATGTCTGCACGCCAGACAGATCAGCCAAGTGGGCGGGGTGAGTGGCCAGGATAGGTGATGCACATGCCGCAATGCGTCACATGGTTTCCTCAGCACGGCACCGGCAATGGCCGGGACCTGCGCCCTAGCCGTGCGCGTACGAACAGGCGCAGGGAGCCGCGCGCCTATCACCCGGGTCTCACCTAGGTCCCATACCACGTAGTGCTGCGACAGCTGCGGCAGCGCCAGCGCAGAGCCCAGCTTCAAAAACTGCTGCATGTACCAGCCGGACAGCTCCCGCCCCTTGAAATGCTTGTGCTGGTCGATGCCCAGGTGCTGCTCGATGAAGGCGCCCACGGCGTCCACCGTCAGCCCGTCCAGCAGCTCGTCCTGGATGTGGCACTCCACGTTGGGCGCGAACGAGCTGAAGATACGACATTTCTCCGCGTTCGTGGTGACTACGTGGATCACGCGCGGCTTCAGGTACGCGTTCAGCGCGTGCACCGAGGCGCGGGTAACACAGGACGGTTTCAGGCTCACGCCCACGACGTCGATCGGGGCGCTGCCGCGCTGCTGCTCCTCCAGAACGCGTACATGTGCGTGAAACCGCACGAACGTTGCGAGTATGAAAAGCGCGAGCAGCGCCCAAGTGAAGATTGAGCTAAGGCGGAAGCTTTGGGGCCGCCTGCGGCGTCCGCCGCTGCTACCTATCGCATTATTTATTCCTGGTATGCTTCCACGAGGAGAAACAAGGGCAAGGCGGCTTTCCAGGTCTGTCGCCGGTTCAGAACGTGCGTGGTGGGGCGCGCGGTGAAAGGCCATGGCTGCTAGCCATCTTTATAAAGTCGTGTCTAACACATGAATGCGTGCCCGTCTAGTCTGCACTGCGCTGACGAGGCGACTCGGGCGACAAGATTATGCCCCGGACTGCGATGGCGGGAGTCAACAGCTTTACTCGCGCCAACTCATCAGTTGTCTGCATACACGACTACACAAACAATACGACTGTCTCAAAAACGTCTTGAGGACCATCTGCCGCCTGCTACTTTCCCTGACAGCTGGCCCGCATGCACGGCCCTCACTCCCGCCGCTTAGCGCCGCTAAGAGCTAAGACAAGGGCTTAAAGCAAACATAGGCACCATCACATAACGCATCGTGAGCGGACATTGGTTAGACGGCGAAGGCTCGCGGTGGAAGTGGTGATGGTGGAAGTCACCCCTTTCCGAGACCAAGTGGCTACCTAGTTCGTCCAAGCATCCCATGCTGTGTTGGGGCCTCACGCCGACATCATGCCAGCTGTCAACAGCGCTGGCACTGCCCGCGCTGAGTCAGGCGCTGGCCAGCAGCAGGGTGAGCGCGGTGTGGTTCCGCCGCTACGCCAACGCAGGCGCTGATGCAGGCTGTCACGCTTCCAGTCAAGGCGCGCTCAAAGTCTCAGACGCTGATTCAGGGCAGAAAGCCCCAGAACTGGAGCAGGGCGCGGTGGGCGCGGGCAATGATGCCGCCCAGAACGCGCTGAAGCACACGAAGGGCAGCGGCATGCGAACGACGCCCCTTTGCCGACTCACTGGCCTGTGTGGTCGGTCCACTCGAGTCATCGACACAAACATGAGGTGTCCAATCTGCCTCATGGATCGGCGCGACAGCCCGGTCACGTTCTTCCCCGCGGTCAGCATTGACAAGACCGTGCGCCTGCAGCACACCTGCGCGAGCACCACGGAGGCCCGCCCAGTGGGTTGGGACCATGGGTGGCGCGACGACGGCCGTGGGGCAGCTGCCTCGGGCGCCGCAAGCACTACATCGCGGTCGACGACTCCGGCCTTCTCAGCATCCTGCGCCTATCTGAGCCCCGCAAGTGCGTGCAGCAGCACCAGCTTCGGCAACAGCCCCAGCCCCAGCAGCGCAGCCGCCTGCGGCCGCACAGCACTAGCCTTCCCGACCCACATACGGGCGCACAGCGTCCAGGCCAGGCAGGCAGGCGCCATCAGCAGCGCACCTGCGCTTTGCACGGGGTATGCGCCGCTTGGTGCGCTGCAGCCGCACAGTCTGCCAGCACTGCAGCTTCCGCCTGCCGCCCTGCCGCGGCTCAACTTACGGTGCGGCTGCGCTCGGGGCATCTCGCGGAAGTTCGTAACCGTAGCGTGGGCGGCTGAACCCCTTGTAATACTGCAGGCCGGGCCGTTTGTAAGACCCGCTTGCGTCCGGGTTAGGGGCTGGTTGGATTGTGACAAGTATCTCACTAACCCGCATGCGGTGCCGCACCAACCCTTGCCATGTCATCGTAAAGCAGGACCCTCGACCGCGGTGTGGTGCGGCAGATGGCTGGGAGCGCCGGCGTGGGCATTACCTGGCTGGGATTCCACTTCGCCAGCCGCGACTGCACGCGCGCAAATGAGGCGGCGGCGGCCGGCCACTCGAGCATCGCCAGTGAGTGGGCCCCACGAAGCAGGGGCAGGGCAGGGGTGGACTACATGGCTGTAGCGCGGCGGGGGCTGGGGGAGATGCATCCCATGTGGGTCGGGCAGGTGGAACAGGCGAGCGGCGACCGCGTGAAAGCGTGGATGGCCCGGAACAAGCCTTGGTAGCTTTCTTGGCCAACATCGTTATTGACATCCGCCACGCCGCATCTTTCTCGTCCCGTTTCTTTCCGCTTGCCGTGGTTCTGTCCTTGCCGTTGCCTTGTTGCGCCATGCGCTTTAGCTTGACGCGGAGTGGGCTCCTTGCACGCAGGTGTGACTGACGATGCTGCGTGAGGAGCTGGGTGCGGAGGCACAGGCGGCAGCAGACTGACACTTGACACTGGTTGGCCTGCGGAGGGCCCGATCGGCCTAGTCAGTGCAGCAGGGTACCGGGAGGCAAGCGTGCTGAGCGACACCCAACAGCACTACGATTCTTTTGTATTCACACAATGGCGGTGGAGATTGTGACACGGTGTTTGTCAGGTGGGGGCAGTGTCGGTTCTGTGACCACAACTTCTCTCCACGTGCCCATAGCGTGCCGGGAGCACATTGCCCAGAGGCGCGTGTGGAAAACGGGGGACTTTGTACTACCGTATAGTGTGCGGCAACGCCGAGGTTCTCCTGTGCAGGCTGCCGCAATGGCGGCGATAATGTCTGTGGGACCTTATTCATGTACTTGGCAGATTCTTTGGGAGTGCCGTGATCACGCTGTGCCAGCGACCACGTGGTGAGCTTTCAATAAGCGTTGTGTTTGCTAGAGAATGCGAATGCAAGACGCCGTTGAGAGCTCCTTTCGATGGCAGAAGTGGGTGTTACCGGTGTGAACGGGGGTGGCGCCGTGGTGTGTCGTTTGGACGGCATGAACAGTTGTGGAGAGTCGAAGCATGGGATGCGCCAACCGGTGGCTGTACTGTTGCAGCGAGCAGGTGCATGTGCTGTCAATTATGTGTACCGCGGTAACCCGTGGCGCTCTGGTGATGGATGCAGCTGGAGTACTGGACTCCTTGATGAGACATGGCGGACTTGCGGAGGGTTGGGGCGGTATGCTGTTCTGCATTTCATGGACTGCGGGAACACAGCAGAACGGGATTGTGGCGCAGTTCTGACGAGGTGCGGCAATTCATGGAGTTTGCAACACAGTGCATTCGCCTGTTAACGGTTCCGCTCTAACATAGCACCTCACACGAAGCCAGGAATCCTGCGACCCATGTGCACTCTGTCGGGTCTTCAACTCTTCCGAACACGCCTGGACCTAGTGGCGACGCTCGGAGCACTTCGTTAGTTCGTTGTAGCCTGTCAGCTCTGTACGGGCGTACCGTCTACTTGCTCGCAGGCTAGCGCTTCACTTCGGCATTCTTCACCCTCTCCGCCTTTGCGCACACCAGTACTGCAGTATACCGTCCCCATCCTTTTGAAGTTTTGAGGCCCCACTCGTCACACATGAATGCAGCAGCCACTTGCTTACGACAGCACCGCCGTCTCTCACGCATGCACGCACTAGCTACCACTACTCCAGGGACCATGCCAAGCTCACGCCCGTGGCCGCGGCCGCCTGCCGCACGCCCACGGCCCGCCGAACGTCCACGCCCCCGCAGCCCGCCACCCCCAGCACCTGCAGCCCCACGCCACCCAGCTCCCGCAGGAGCGACGCCACCGTCGCCGCGTCCAGACCCCCCAGCCGCCGCAGCACCAGCCGCTGCGTCGCCACGCGTCGGGGCGCCGGGCCTCCCGACACGCATCCCGCTCCCGCTCCCACGCGGGGCGGAAGCACCGCCACGGCGCCCAAGCCCGCACCCAACGCCGGCCGCCCCAAGCCAGTGCTCCTTGCGGCGGCCGGCTTCGGCCCGGGAGCCTTGCGAGATGCCGCCGCCGCAGCAGCGGACACCACCGCGCCAACCTGCGCGAGCCCGCGCACGAGGCCGCTGCCGTCGTCGCCTGTGATCACCAAATTGCGACTGCAGCCCAGCAGCAGCGCCGCCAGCTGCTGCGAGGGCGTGCGCCAGGCCCTGCAGTCCAGCAGCGACGTCAGCAGCGCGGCCGCCTCGGGCTGCTCCTCCTCCTGCCGCGCGCCGGGACCGGCAGCGGCAGCTCCCGTGGCGGCAGCGGCAGAGGCTGCCGACCTGCCCACAGCGGGCCCCGCCGCCGCGGCGTCGGCCGTGGTGCCGGCGTGCCGGACTGCTGCCGAGGCCGCCGCAGCTGCCCCTGGCGCCACGTCGGCGAGTGGCCCTCTCCCTCCCAGCGCAAACGCGACGGCGTCCTGCTGCTCCTCCTCCTCCTCCTCCTCGCCGTCCAGCACCTCCGCCCCCTCGCCATCAGCCGCCTCCTCAGTGTCATCGCCGCCATCGTCGCCGTCCGCATCCCCGGCTTCCAGCTCCTCCTCATCGCCGCCCTCCGCAACCTCATGCGCGTCGCCCGGTCGGCTGCGCTGCGCCTGGCCCGCCGCGGCGCCACCCGACCGGCGCGTGTCATGCAGCTCTAGCAGCACCAGCGGCACCTGCATCGAAAGTCAGAGACGGCATGCGTAAGAAGACACACTCTACAGAGCTTGCACGCTTCGCGTATGTTGCGAACAAGTCCACCGAAGGAGTTCACAGAGAGCAAAGCCCACACTCCGCACCTGCAGCTCCTCCGCCACCGGGCGCAGCAGGCGCAGCACGTGCTCGGGGCTGCGGCACCGCCACAGCCGCAGCCGCTGCAGCGTGGGCAGCGCCGCCGCCTGCCGCAGCAGGTCCTTCACGGCTGCCCCCTGAGCCGTCACGTCCTGCTGGCCGCCCGCCTCGCCGCCGGCCCGTCGCCCTGCCGCCCCGCTTTGAGCATCAAACATGATGCACAGCTCCCGCAGGCACACCGCGGCCGCTAGGTCCGAGTCCGCCGCTGACTGCTGCAGCTGCGGCAGCAGCGGCGCTCGGTTGCGCGGCGGCGGCGCCGCAGGCGCTGCCCACATCTGAGCCATCTGCGCCGCGACCGCATTGGGCAGCTGGTGCTGGTGCTGGTGCTGCTGCTGGCCGCCCAGCTGGTGTTGAATCAGCTCCTGCAGCAGCCCCTGCGGCTGCTGCGGCTGCTGCGGCTGCTGCGGCTGCTGCGGCTGCTGCGGCTGCTGCGGCTGCGGCTGCAGCCCCTGAGGCTGGTACCCGGGCTGCAGCTGCGGGTGCTGCTGCACAAGCACAAACGCCGCGGCTGCGGGCGCAGCCCCAGCCCCAGCCCCGGCCGCTGTCACTGCGGGTGCAGCACGCGGCAGCAGCGCCAGCGGCCCCCGCAGCGCCTGGTCTCGGACGCCCAGGGCCGCGAGCCCTGGGAAGGCTGCGAGCAGGCCCAGCTGATGCGGCGCCTCCAGCCGCTCGCTCACCACCAGGCGCTCCACGTTGCCCGCCGCCGCCTCGTACGACGACAGGCCGGCGCGGGCTGTGGCAACGCCTGCGGTCGAGTTGTGCTGGTGCTGCTGGGGGTCGGCGGCTGCAGCTGCGGCGCGCGGGTGCGAGGCAGCAGCCGCCGTTGGGCCCTCCAGCACCACCGACCGCACAACCAGCGTGCGCAGCCCGCGCAGCCGGGAAAGGGCCTGTGGCGAGTGCGGGACCGCATGACGAGCACTTCCGGACTTCAATGCGGTGTCATGTGGCGGGTTGCAGCCCCCTTGCATGCCGTCGGCCCCGCGCTGCACAGGTGCAGGCGTCCCTCCCTTCCCTTCCCCACTACCCTGCTATAGTTCTCCCACCATCCTTGCAACCCCTCGTCCGCCTTCCCCTCCCGCTTCCCCTTTCCCCCCTCTTCCCTATCCCCCTTCCCCGCTTTTACAACCATCCTTGCAACCCCCATTCCCCGTGCCCCTCCCCCCGTCTTTCCCCCGGTCCTGCCGCCGCCTCACCGCCAGGTCGCCGTCCTTGAGGGCGCTGTTGGGCAGCGCCAGTACCTCCAGGTACGGCAGCTCCTGCACACCCGTGCGGCCACGTGCACGCCCGTCCGTCCGTACATCAGTATTACGGTAACCGGGGTACAGTACAGTTCGAGGGCATGCAACCCCCGCCACATCACGCAAGCCGCCGCCGCCGTAACTCAGCAGCCCTCGTCTACACCGCCACCGTACCGCGCGCTGCGCGGCGCTCACTGTGCGCCTCGTGCCGGTACTAATGAGCAACACATGTACTACGTACACACCTGCAGCGGCGCCAGCACGTGGCCCAGCGGCTCCGTGTCGTGCAGCGACAGCGTCAGGCTCCTCATGCACGTCAGCGAGGACAGGCAGCCGAACCTGTGCGCGCGGTTGCATGAGCGTGTCAGCACGCGATCTTTGTTTGCAGGCGCGACTGCTCCACCCTGGCTGCTCTATTGCACTATTGCCAGTCGGCCACCCCACCCCACCCCACAGCTCGCACCTGTGCCGGGCCCAGTGCGTCACGGTGTGCACGGCGACCGTCAGCCGCTGCACGCACGGCGCGTCACGGAACGCCTGCAGCGTGCCCGGCCCCGGCAGCTGCAGCGGCGGCCCCTCCAGCTCCAGGCGCACCTGCGGCATCGCGAGCGCCGCAACACACAACGCGCACGGCGCCGGCACCAACAACCAGTCACCCACACCGCACAAAACAGACTTTACCAGACTGGCTCCGCTTGCCGCAGCCCCGCCTCACACTGGCGACACAGACACACATGAGCAGGCTCCCATGGGGAACCCCGCAGCAAGCGGCGCCCGCCCACCCACCCTATGAACTACCACCCACCAACCCACCCACCTGCGGCCGGCGCTTATGGCACCATCTGAGCGCCCACGCCACCTCCTGCCAGTCGGGCAGGGTGCTGGACGGCGGCCAGGGGCTGTGCAGCGGCAGCACACGCCAGTCCAGCCGGACGACCAGCGCCCCCACGCCCGCCCCGGGGCCGCCAGCCACACGATGATGCAGGTGGTGGTGGTGGTGGTGCAGCGCAGCCTGCTGCTCCGGTAGCGGCAGCGCGTCCACAAAGGCCTTCCACTCACGGCGGGAGAAGCAGCTGCCAGGCCGCCGCCACCTGCAGGTGACGAGGGCCGCCGCGGCCGGTGGCGAGGTGGCAGGTTCAGCCGTGTCAGAGTCATCAGCACTAAGGGCCCACAGCTACACCGCCCTCCGCCCCGTGCCTCCATCCCACACACGCCACGTCCGGTGATCCGGCCAATGCTGCATCGCACGGCAATGTTCAGATCATGTGGAGATGTGCGACATGAGGGCGCGCACCTGCTCAAGTCCAGCAGCCGCAGCGAGGGCAGTGACGCCAGCGCGCCGCCCTCCATCAGCGCCAGAAGCTGCGCCGGGCCCGTGCGCTGCCACGGCTCCACCGCCCGCTCCCCAGCACAGACTCCCCCGCCACCTCCCACGCCTGCCCCCGAGCTGCTGTGAAGCGTGCTGACGCTGCTGCTGCTGCTGCTGCTGCCATACGCGGCGCCGCCGCCACGGCTGCCACTCGCGCCAAAGTCGCCGGCTGAGCCGCAACCCTCTGTGAGGTGCTTACCAGCCGGTGGCGCGGCGGCCGAGCCGGGGCCGGCAAGGTGGATCTCGCGGCAGCATGGGAAGTGCAGCGAGAGGGGCGCGACTGTGAAGCGCCGGAGGCCGCGGCCATCCAGGATCAGTCGCTGCGTGAAGCTGGACACACACAGGCGCGTGCGGCGGCAGGTCGCCCGCAGGGCTTTGCGCGAGGTGGGGTCCAGCCGACCCAGCACGTTGGCCGTGACCGAGGGTGGCAGCACGCCGAAGAGCCACTCCCGCTCAAGCGACAGCGGCGCCAGGCTGCCTGCCAGACGCCGCCGAGTCGCTTGGCGGTGGCGCGAGCTGTGAGGGGTCGCGGGCGCGGGACGGGAGGGGGTAGGTGAGCGGTCACGGCCGCCCGCACGCTGCGGCGAAACATTCAGCCTCCTCTAATTGTCAATACAAACACAGCTAGCTGCACCCCGGCAGGTTTGTTGGTGGCGCCGATTCAGTGGCGCACTTTCATCCTCGTGTGTGCTCGTGTGTGCTCTCACCGGAGTCCCATAAGCCACCGGAGCATAGCCTGGATCTCCCGTGGTATGATTACTTGCGAAGAGTTGCTCAGCAGGTTCGCGGCGAAGACCCAGGTGCCCAGCGCAGCGGGAATTGACGCCAGCACCAGCGCCATCTTGCTATTTGCCGGTGTTGATTTCAATTGGGTAGGCTTAAATGGGTTACGGGCGATGGCGGCTGCGGAGCGAGCTAGGCCGGACGCGATTTCCTGTAAGCTCTCTTGCGCGTCAGCCCAATCGGGCAATTCCTGAGGCCAGCTGAACCCCTCCATACATCTGGTCCAACAACGAATTATCCATATAACGGGCGACAGTGCCACGCAGGCGGCTTCACGCCATTCACCACCACGCCAGCCATCTTCCACACGGTACGGCAATGGCTTATGTGAGTCAGGTCCGAGGTAAGAACACGGCCCATTTCTCTGCAACCACGCTCGCTCAGCATCAAACTCCAAGCGTCAAGGACTCGGCCCTTTGGCCTCCTTTGTCAGCTAGGCGAATCCAAAGCCACCACACAGGCAAGCCCCACTGCTGGGCACCGTCGAGCAGGCTCCCACGTGTTCGCAGTCCTTAGCTGTAGACGTGGCTCCGAAGTCCGAACTCCTCATCACTTGTTCTCCTCGAGCCATTTCGCAATGGCCTGCTGCGTCTCAGGGCTCAGCCCCCGGGCTTTCCCTACCTGCGTGCACACGGGTACAGACCGACGACACGGGCACACGCGTCAAGGGGCTGTGGCCGCGGCCGTGGCAGTTACCATACGGGTGGTCCCTCACCGGACTGCCCCTTCTTACGTCGCTATCAGGTGGCCCGTTGAGGCGCCGCAGTAATGCTTAGCACCCACAACCCAACAAAGCAGTGCGGGTTTGCCGCAGGGGTTCGTGGGCGCTGACTAACACGATCAGCTGTTCCGCCAACGCCACGGCCCCAGCACCCAGCACCCAGCACCCAGCACCCAGCACCCAGCACCCAGCACCCAGCACCCAGCACCCAGCACCCAGCACCCAGCACTCAGCACCCAGCAACGCAGCACCGCAGCAACACAGTGCCGGGTCGTCGACCCAGCCTTCCTTCCGGCGGCGATGCCAGCACACGCCGGCAAGCGCTTCACCCACCTTGGCGTTGGAGCTCTCGAACTCAAAGTACTCCTGCAGGAGCCCGATACAGGAGGGAAAGTCACGGCGCGAGCAAATTAGCAATGGACCTTGACGAACCGGAAATCCAGCCACAGCCGTGCCAGCTGATCTTACCGAAACAGTTGCAGCATCCCCAATCCACAGACGGTTGCTTTGAGTTCTACCCAAATGGAATGAACTACCCACCCCACCCCACTGCACCCCACATGAGTGAATCCCACTGCTTTAGATTGGGCTGGTGCCCACAACCCACCCCACTGCTTTGTACCTAGGGCCGGCATCGAACATCCCAACCCAACCCAACCAGTGCGGCTCCCCAGTCCCTACCTTGAAGTTGCGGCGGTAGTAGTCCTGCAGCCGCTCCTTTGTGTAGCGCTCGCGGTTCTCATTGGAGCGCTTCAGCAGCTCTGTGGTCGCGGCGGCATAAGGTGTGGAGGGGGCGGAGGGGACACAGCGTGGGTGTGATGAGCAGCGGGGTGGCGAGGCAGCGTGCGTGCGTGCATGCATAGGAGTGTGCCACACACACCTGAGCGCGGGGCTGCTGTGTACCGCACGGTGTGGCGCGTTGTGTTATGCACCACCGTATTCGTCCCTCCAGGTGACATCCCACACTGTAAGTACCCACGGAACCGCATCCACCAGCGCACGGCCAGCCATGCCGTCGAGTCCTCCCCACCCAGCCGCCCGCCCACCTGCCCGCTCACCCACCCACCCTGCACGAAGGGCGAGGTGGCGTCATCCACCTCCTTGTTTGGCAGCTCCAGGCGGGCGGCCGAGGAGGCCAGCGGGAAGGAGGCCTGCAGCAGCGGGCGGCGGGGCAGGCGAGTTGCTGAGAGCTCCGGGGCCTGGCCATGCCGTGTGGGGCGTGTTGCAGGGCAGGCAGCGCAGCGCACCGCGGGACCCCACGGCCGGGGTTGCGCGTGTGGCGTGCCTCGTTGGGCACCCCGATCGCCGACACGCACCAGCAGCACCAGCGACGTCGCGGCCGCAATGCCGGCTGACAGGAGGCGCTGCTGCATGGGCACGGGCTCGCTGGCCCTGCACGTGTGCAGCAAGTGCAGGCAGTGACGGGTCGGCGTGCGAGAGGCGTGTGGTTGTGGGGGTGTTGCAGGTTTCGGACTTCCGGTGTATTGGCGTGTGCGCGCGGATGTTAGTGCCGAGTGCCCCATAACTGAATGTGTACCTCAGTGTGCACATTGGCGTGACAGCAGCTCGTCGCGGCGCGCGGCGAGGCTGCACCGCACGGGTGGATGCTTGAAGTTTGTGGTGCAGCATCGACATGGTGATCGGTGAAGAAGTGATCGACTGGAATGTGTAAGCTATGTGGTCTAATAACTTGTTGCGCGAGTGCTGCACGCTACAATGCTGCATCGGGCCCCGCGCAAACTGCATGACGCCCGCGAATCGCAAACAAGAGCAGGAGTCGCCTTGTTTTCTTTATACATGGTTTCCATGTCGCATATCGATTCACTTGAACCGGCGCAACAAGGGAATGATGCTTCGCCAGAGTTGGAACAAAACTGATTGAAGTCATTTCTTGGCCGTTTCAAGAGACACAGCTCAATTGCACTGATAAAAGTCCTACACAACAATGTGGCGTGCTCTGATGTCCAGCCGGTTCGCGTCCTGGGTGGTGGGCAAGGTCAGCCTGCCCAAGGAGCGGCAGGTGCAGCACGAGCTCGACCTGCAGCGCCTCTACATCCTCACGCAGCTGGCGCGAGCGGGAGCCGCCGGGAAGCAGGTCAACATGCAGGCGCTCATGCTCAAGGTGAGGGGTCTGGGGTGGGGGCTTGAGGCGTGCTGAGTGCGGGGGTGCGGGGGTGCGGGGGTGCGGGGGTGAGTGCGGGCTTGCACACACAAGTAAGCGGTACCATTGTAATACGGTAGGTTGTGCATCAGCGGGGGGCGCACGCGCCCTGGTTGCCATCCCGTTCCTCCGTACGTGGCCCGGGCCTCGCGGCGGTTCCGCCCTGCACACACGCGCGCGCCCCCTCCCATCAACGCGACGCGCCCGCCCGCCCGCCCGCCCGCCCGCCCGCCCGCCCGCCCGCCCGCCCGCCCGCCCGCCCGCCCCACCTGCGCGCTTCCCACGCCCTCAGAGCCAGTCGCTGGAGCCGTCCACTATCCGGGCCGAGGTGGAGGCGGCACTGACGGGGCAGGTGCTGGCGGCGGCGGAGACGCTGCATGAGGAGCTGCTGCAGGTCAGTGCACGCGACTGGGCGGCTGGGGGCGGCTGGGGGCGGCTGGGGGTGGCTGGGGATGCCTGGCGTGGCTTGGGGACTGGAGAACTGGGGCTGCAGTGGGGCGCGCGAGCGGGTGGGTGAAGGGGGCAGGCGGCTCTGGCGGTGCATGTGGAGCGGCGCACAGCAGCTGCCGGTAGCAGTATGGGCGCGGGGAGTTAGGGGCTTTGGAGGCTTCGCGGGCTCGCATGAATGTCAGGGCGTTGCAGGCGGCTCACCGTCGGCCGTGTGTCCGGCTGTGCAGGCGGGTGACCCCGTGCTGGCCGCGGAGGGCATGGCGGCGGCGGCGGCGGAGATCCAGCGGCGCAAGGCACGTGACGCATCCGGGTTCAGCAAGCTGCTGAAGGGGCTGCGCGGAGGCGGCGGCAGCGAGGGCACCGGGCAGGCGCCGGCGCCGGCGGTCGGTGGACCAGGGGAGGCAGGCGAGGCGGGCCCGGGCCCGGGCAGCAGCAGCGGAGGCGGTGGCAGCGGCGGCGGCGGTCGGGTGCCGATGACCCAGGCGGCGCTGGCGGCGGCGCTGCAGCGGCGCGGCGGCTTCTCGCTGTCACTGCGGCCGTCGTCGGTGCCGCACCCAGAGGCCGGTGGGTGCCGCTTCAGTGCACGTGGGCATGGCTGGCTTGCCGGTGTAGTTCTTGAAGGCGCCGCAATGAAGGATTTCTGCGGCATCCCCCGTTCTGGTCTGGCCACGCCTGGTCACGCCTGGTCACGCCTGGTCCTTCCCGCACCCGGGGCTTGCACAGGCGTTGGTGTGTTCCTCGAAGGCGAGGCGCGCGCGGGCAGTGTGGTCGCCATCTTCCCGGGCGTGCTGTACGGCCGCACGCAGCTGGCGCACATGCCTAACTACCCGAAGGTGGGGGCGGAGGGCGGCGCCGTGTGGGGACTTTTGAAAGCGCAGGAAAAAGGGGGCACGCACGACCGTGTATACAATGCGTGCGCGTGTGCGGGTGTACGTGCGTTTGCGGATGCGGGTGTGGATGTGAGCGTGAGTGCGAGATGCACGGCGCAACGCAGCGGGTCCGGCCTCACCGTGGCGGGCGGCTGGGTGAGGTCTGGGGTGTGCACCTGCCTGTCCCTTGTCTAGTTTCGCTTGGGTTTAGATTGGGCTGGTGTTTACAAACCCCCCCCCCCCTTAACTAATGATGAATGTAACCCCCCCCCCCCCACACACACACACACACACACGCAGGTGGACACAGACAACCCCTACCTCAGCTGCCGATATGACCAGAGCATTGTGGACTCCAAGCCCTGGGGCCGCGGCGACCCGGGTGGCAGCAGCAGCAGCGGCAGTAGCGGTAGCAGCAGCAGCAGCAGCAGTGGTGGTGGCAGCGGTGGTGGCGGGCTCGGCACGACGGCAGCGGCAGCTGGGCCGGCAGGCGGCAGCGGCGGCAGCGGTGGCAGCTGGTGGGGGTGGGCGGGGCCGCTGTCTGCGGCTTTGAGCTACTTGGAGGGCCGCCACCCGCTGGCACTGGGGCATTTCGTCAACCACCCGGGGCAAGGTGGGGCCGGCATGGCGCGCGCACGAGCGCACGACTCGCACGGCTGCCCCAATGCGGAAAAAGCTGCTTGGGTGTGTGTTGGTGTGTTCCCCACTGGGCGGCTCCGCGCACACCCCCATTCCTTTGCAACCCCCATCACACGCCTCTTCAATCTATAGTCAACCCCCTCCGGCCCGCAGGCCAGTCGCCCAATGTACTGGAGGCGCCCCTGGACCTGCCTCTAGACCACCCGCTGCTAGGTGCGCCTGTGTGTGGGGAGGGACGGGGGGGGGGCGAGCCCCTCCATGAGGGCGGTAGGGGGCGGGGGCTGGGGCGGGCGCCGCTTGCAAGGGGCGGGGCATGCCGCTTTCCGAAGGTCACGTATGGATGCCGTCGTGCCATGGTAGCCCTATGACACGCCCGCCCCGGCCTCCACGACGCGCCAGCGCCGCCCCGCCCCGCAGCTCTACTGTACCGTACGGTACGGCGCGGCACTGACGGCACGTTGCCGTACTGTGCCCCCACCTCTCCGCTGACGTTTCCGTACGTGATTGGTTCAGAGTTAACCCCCTTTCCCCCCTCTCCTGCGCACCTCCGCCGCAGCCTCGCGCCCCTGGCTTCGCGCCTACCTGCCCTGCCTACAGCCGCCCCTGCACTACGACCCCTTCAACAAGGCCGCCGGCAACGACGCCGAGGAGGGCGATGACGACGACGACTCGGATGACGAGCAGGAGGAGGAGGACGGCAAGGGCGGCAAGGCGAAGCGGGCGGGCGCGGCGGCGGGCGGCAGCGGGGCCGGCGGTGTCGGAGCCGTGCCGGAGCGGCCGCGCGCGCACGGGGAGCTGCGGCGGCGGCAGCTGCTGGAGCCGCCGGGCGGCGTGGTCCGGCTGCTGGTGCTGGTGGCGACGCGGGGGCTGCGGGGTCGCGAGGAGCTGCTGCAGAACTACCGAATGAACCCGCACGTGCGCCGGCCCGACTGGTGCGTGCACAGGGGGGCGGCGACAGTGTTATCAGCTCAGGATATAGACGTTGGCGTGGGCGTGGGACCACACGAAGGCCGGGGACGGGGATTCGATGTGCTGGGTGTATGGGGTAAGTACATCAGGGGGCTGTGAGTACGCCTGCAATACAAAGGTTGGGATGGCGATGATGGCAACGATGCGGCGAATGCATTCGTGTGTGCCTGCTCTGGAACCCGCACCCCGCAGGTATGTCGTGCATGACGCGGAGGCGGAGGAGCGGCGCTGGGCCAAGATTCGAGCCCTGGATCTAGGCTTCAAGGGGGGCAAGTCAGCAGCAGCTGCTGGCGCTGGATCCTCGGGCTCGGGCTCGAGCAGCTCGGGCTCGGGGCCGGCGAGTCCTGCAGCGTGAGCGGCGGCGTGGAGGACGCTTCTACCGGTATTAAGATTCCGGCCGCCAGCTGCCGCCAGTCAGGGCGCGGTGACTTGATGGGAGGTCGTTGATGTCAGGAGTGGTTGAGATCGAAATCTCGAATGTGACTGGCCCAGGGGGAGCGCGTGCAGAAAGGCGAGGTGTGCGGGCCACCGGGAGGAGGTGCGGCGGTTCTGCTTGGGTGTGGCGCCACCGTGCTGGCTGTCTCGCGCACAAGATCCAGCCCGCGTTATGAGCCCCAACTGAATGTAATAAATTCCTCCAAAACATTTCTACTTCTGCATACTTAGTTGACTCCTCCGCCGAAAAGCAACACGGAATGCTTTGCAGGGCAGCGCTGCTGGGCACAGTAGGCTTCTAGTCCAGCGACCTTAAAAAGCAAATGAGTGCGATGGAAACAGATACTAAGCCAGGTAGAGCGGAGCTTTTGCAGCGGTTGCAAGCAATCTCCCAGCATGCAGCCGCCGACTCAAACGTGGCGCTGCCCGACTTGGCAAGTCAACTGACGGCGCTGGTAGAGCAGATGCGGGGAGCGAGCAACGCCGGCGGTAAGCTTGTGTCAGGCCGGGCCGACGAAGGGGGGGCCTGGTCAACGCCGTGGAGCCGAGGCCTGCAACCCTGCTGCTGGCTCGCTCGGCGCGGGTTGCCCTGGCAGGACTTGCATGACGCAAAGTAGTGGAGGCGACGAGCGGGCCAGTGTGCGGGGCACGGCGCCAGCGCCAGACACGGGGCACGGTGCCAGCGCCAAACCCACCGTGGCGCTGGGTGTCTGTCGGCACGCACCAAACCCTTTTCCTTCCTCCCGCATGCCGGCCAACACAACTTGGTCGCTTCAGGAGGGGGCCAGCCAAGCACCTCGGCGCCAGCGCGGGCGCAGGCGGCCGCGTCAGCGGGCGCGGAGGAGGAGGGCGCAGCCGGCGACGCCGGCGACGGCGACGGCACGCCGTCCGCCCAGCCCGCCAAGAAGCAGAAGCGAGGTGCGGGCTCCGCAGAGTCGCACACACGCCATGCTCTTAACACACACCATGCCATGAAGCAGATGCCGGTGGCCGTAGGCGCTTCGGCGCCTATCGCCATAGCCGACGGCGGGCCACAACAAACCCTGGACTGCTCGCCACCTGGCCACCCACTCCACGCCGGCCCCGCACCCAGCCCACCCCACCCCACCCCACCCCCCACACACACTCCACGCCCCGCTGCGCCCGCAGCCCCGCGCGAGTTCGATTTCGGCCGCTACCGCACGCGCTACGTGGCGCTGGAGCTCATGTACGTGGGCTGGGCCTTCCAGGGCTTTGCGCGGCAGGACAACACCGACAACACCATCGAGGTGCTGGGGGGTGGGGTGCGAGTGGAGTGGGTAGTTATTTCCAATTCCCAAATCAAATATGGGGGATGGTTGGATGCACTGACCACCAGCGGGCGAAGTCGTTACCAAGTGAGAGGCCGTGTGTGGGGGGGGGCGTGATCGTGATGGTGGAAATGGGGGTGGCGAGGGGCTGCGGCGGGGGGGGGGGGGAGGGTCTGCCGGCATGGCATGCGGGCAGGGGCGTGATGATCCGGCCTGCAGGGTGCGGGCAACACACACCAGAAGCATTGTCATCCGACTGAAGGGCGGGCAGCTTGTGTAATTTGGGAGGTCTTCGCGCACCTTCGTGCGGGTACCCGTACCAGATGTGCAGCATAAACCTGCGCACGGACGTGTCACCGATCGTGCATGTCACCGCGCAGGGCGTGCTGTTCTCGGCGCTGCGCAAGACCAAGCTGGTCCCGGAAGCCGCCGCCAAGCCCATCTCCGAGCTGGCCTACAGCCGCTGCGGCCGCACCGACCGCGGCGTGAGCGCGCTGGGGCAGGTGGTGGCGCTGCAGCTGCGGAGCTGCGCGCGGGTGGACGAGCCGGAGGCTGAGGTGGCGCAGGTGGGGGAGCAGCGTGCGTGCGTGGGTGGGGGTTGTAAAGGGCCACGAGGATGTGGCGATGCGGGGCGGCGGCGCAGGAGCGCGACGTGGCGTTGTCGGAGACTACTGCCTGGCGGTGGGAGTGGGCCCTGGGTGCGTGCTCCGGTGACGCCGGTGTGCATGTGGTGGGTTGGTGTGCCGGTGGCGGTGCCGTGCAGGAGTTTGACTACCCGCGCCTCATCAACAAGGCGCTGCCGACGGAGGTGCGCATCCTGGGCTGGACGCCCGTGCCCGAGGACTTCAACGCCAGGTGGGGCAGTGGGGCGCGCGGCGGGTGGAAGCGTGGAAGCCGGACACAGAGGGAGAAAGGTTGGCGCCCGTTGACGTGGCCTCTCAACCAGACGCATGTGTCATCAGCCTCGGGGGGCGCCGCCGTGAGGGCGCAGCTGCGATATGGACCCGCTGAGACCTCTGTCTCTCTCTCTTCCTCCCGTTCCCACCAACCCCCACAGGTTCAGCTGTCTGTACCGCGAGTACAAGTACTTCATCATCCAGCAGCGACTGCCGCAGCCGCCGCAGCAGCTACCCGACCTGCCGCCCGCGCCGGACGCGGCCGCGGCAGAGCAGGACGCAGAGGCGGGGACTGGGGCAGGGGCGGCGGGTCCGGGTCCGGGGTCGTCGGCAGCCGCGGGGCAGCAGCCGCAGCACTCGCTGGACATCGCGGCGATGCGGGCGGCGGCGGCGCACTTCATCGGGGAGCACGACTTCAGGAACTTTTGCAAACCCGACGTCGCCACGGTGCGTGCGTGCAGCTGGGCGCGTGCGTGCAGCTGGGTGCGTGCAGCTGGGTGCGTGCGGCTGGGTCCGTGCAGCTGAGTGCGTAGCTGGCTGGCTGGCTGGCTGGCTGGCTGGCTGGCTGGCTGGCACGGCGCCCGCGTGCTGCAGCCTGCAGGCGCGATCGCGTGATCGTGGGGAATCGCACACAAACTGTCTGCATTAATTGCCTTCAGCCGCACCACCCGCCCCTTGCCCGCGCTCGCTTCCGTGGCCATGCGCCCTTTGTCTCCCCCTATGTACCATCTTTGCAACCCTTCTCCCGTGCCTGTGCCGCGGGGTTGCTGGGTGCGCAGGTGCGCAGCTTCCGGCGGCGCATCCTGACCTTCACCGTGGAGCCCGTCACCACCTCCGCCGCCGAGGCCGCCCACCAGGTGCACGTGCTCACGGTGCGCGGCACCGCCTTCCTGTGGCACCAGGTGCGGGCGCGCGGACGGGAACGGGGTGGCTGCATGCATGATGAATAAGGGGGGCGCGGTCCAGGGCTGCGGAGGGCGGGGCGCGCAGGGGGCGGACGGCGGGGCGGGGCTGATGGCGTGGTGCGCTAGTGCCGCTGGCAGCGCCGGGGGCGTGGGAAGATGGGTGGATGCGCGTGTGCGAGCGCGCAGTGGCCACCGGACGGCGATCGGGGCGGCAGCATCTTGGCCGCGGGCTGGCCGGTACGTGGCCGCTGCCTTTGCCACACAAGAGTTGCTTTGCAAAAAAAGATGCTATCCAAAACGAATACAGTACGCACGGTGTCGGCGAGAGGAGGCTGCGTGGCCCCCGGCGCCCGCAGGTGCGCTGCATGGCCGCCATCCTGCTGATGGTGGGCCGCGGCCAGGAGCCGCCGGACGTGGTGGCGCGGCTGCTGGACGTGGCGGCCTGCCCGCGCAAGCCGCAGTACAGCATGGCGCCCGAGGTGGGCGAGGGGGGTAATGGGGACAGGGGAAAGGGGAGGCGCAGGAAGGTTGGACAGGAGCGCGGTCGTGACGATGCATGCGTGGCGCGATTGCATTGCTGCTATTGCATTTGCCTGGACTCCATCTAGTTAGATGCAATTTAGGTTGTGTTGGTGTTCACAACCACCTCCCTCCGCCGCAGGAGCCGCTGCTGCTGTACGCGTGCGGCTTCCCGGGCCTGCGCTTCCTGCGCACACACGCGGCTGTGGAGGTGAGCGCCGCGCTCTGTGTGCGTGCGTGCGTGCGTGCGTGCGTGCGTGCGTGCGTTGTAAATGTGTGGCTAGGCTTCGGGCTCTCGAGCAGGCAGCGTAAACCGCGCGCGGGCTGTGCCGGCAGCGCGACTCCGCATGTCGGTCTCGCCACAAGCCTGCACACGCACGTGTGCACATGCGCACGGGTGCTCCGTACCGTATACCGACTCGTGTATTGTAACTTGGCGTTTCAACTTCACGCTGTGCGTGTGCGCCGCCAGGCCAATCTGGTGGACGTGGCTTCGCTGCTGCACCGCCACCTGATCGGCGCCGCCCTCACCGCCGCGTGCCACTCGCGTCTGGCGGAGGACACGAGGTGCGTGTCGCTTGCAGGGCCTGGCAGGCGCCAGGGAAGACAGGGAAGTGAGGCGGGGGGCTGGAGCTCCAGGATTTCTAGCGCGCATGGTCGCATGGAGCGGCGGGGGAGGAGCGGGCAGGCGCGCTACCGGTCACAGCAGGTGGGATCTCGACCGGCTGCTCCCGGCGTCGATCACGTGTGCATGCCGCGTGCAGGTGTGGGGAGGCGGCGGGCACAAGCGGGATCGGCGGCGGCGCGGGCGCGGGTGCAGGCGGCCGCGGCGCCGGCCACATCCCGCTGATGCGCCGCCAGACGGAGCCGTCCATAGAGGAGCGCTTCGCACGGTGGGTGGGCGGGTGGCGGCGTGTGCGATGGAGGTAGTCCATTGTGAACCCAAATGCGGCGCGCGCGGGCCCTTGTGCACGTCTTGTGCGGGCGTGGTGGTCCTGCGGCTGCGGCGGGAGATCAATAGCG
Source organism: Chlamydomonas incerta (assembly GCA_016834605.1). Lineage (NCBI taxonomy): Eukaryota > Viridiplantae > Chlorophyta > Chlorophyceae > Chlamydomonadales > Chlamydomonadaceae > Chlamydomonas > Chlamydomonas incerta. Next base: position 967,390 of record JAEHOC010000015.1, read on the forward strand.
GCTGGGTGGGCTGGGTGTGTGCAGTGTCCTTGTGAGTGGCGTGTGCTCGCTGTGACGACATGTCCGGTGTTACCCTTGGGCATATACCTGCCCAGATGCCATTTGACATACGCACATGTAAACCATCGCACCCACCCGGGCTTCGCTGTCTTTTTTTAATACACAGGCGCGGCCTGCCCTGGCCTCCAGAGCCTGCGCCCGGCGGCGCAGCGGCGGCGGGCGAGGAGGATGACGGCATGGGCGAGTGAGCGCGGCGAGCAGCGGCAGCATGGGGCGTGTTGGGGCAGGCTGCCGTGTGCGCTGCGGGCCATGTCCACATGTGGTCGCGCACGAGGAGCACCTGTGCGACCAGTGACCCAGACAGGTGTCTGTTCACGCGTTACGCGCGTTTAGGGCTCCAGTGCAGAACCAGTAGCGCTGGTGGGGGTGGAGGTATCCAAGCCCAAGCATGGGAAAGCCCGGTGGCGGCCTGTGGAGGCTGGGAGCGGGCCAGCGCGGCGTTTGCGAGTGTGTATCGTGGTCACCGCTGTTAAAAAAGAGACTATGAAGATGCAAATGCACACGGCGTTGGAAGAGGTTGTCGTCTGCTGCTGTGGCGCGCGACAATGGCGGGGCTGAGCGGGTATGCAGAAATGTGTTGGGATGCTGCAGGCTGGGTAGGCAGCAGGTGACGCGCATCGTTGGGCTCCCGGCGAAGCGCAAGGCACGTGCATTCAGTGCAGTTTTGTTACAGGTAGTGCCTGTTTTGTGCCTGCCTCGGCCAGCGAGGAAACGCAGGGAGATTTGCAGTGTCTTGCAACCTGCGTCATGCCAAGGTTGCCTAGACAGCGGCCGTACAGTATTATATGTTTATAACCGGGCGCCGGCCTGCAAGTTGGTGTGCTGCTGCCTACTTGCGGCATGTATCATGCATTCATGCAAGCATGCATCACGCAGATGAGCTCAGACGCAGAAGGTGGTGGCCTGGTATGCTGCGGTGCGAAATGCTTCATTGTATCGTGCACGGCAAGATTGAGCGAGCGCGTCATGATGTCGTGATACGCAGCACTTCGCAATGCCGTTGACACTTTATGTACTCCCAGCCTCCCACCACACGCTCACACAGCACAAGCGCGCTTGCGCGATTGCCGCTTGTACATTGTGCACATGCACGCTCAGCAGCCCTCACACAGGCCCGAGGGTTCGAGTGTACACCGTGCAGCCCAACAGGTTCCGAACGCCGCTGGCGTTGCTTTCCATCCTGCCACACCCAGCCGCCACTTTCCCACACGCATTCGGCGTCGGTGGTAACGTCAAAAGAATTGCGAGATCCCCAGTAGAATGGCACGGTCTTGCCGCTACGTCTTGGATACCCATTTGCGGATGTGCGTCGGAACCAAGCGCCGGTCAGCCTTCTCGTTCTCTGGGTGATAGTACCTGTGCGGTGATTATGCGCGAATGCAGGGCCGACATCAGGCGATGGCGTCACTGGACCCCACCGTGAACACATCTTGGTGACACGTGCACCCACGGCGTTCGGCCACCCGAGCTACCTTTCTTGCTTGGCAGCTGTGGGTCTACCAGCTACCCCGGCCCGACACGCACCGAGTGGCCCCAGTGCACACCCGCCACGTGCCCGCCTTGAAGCCGCGGCAGGCCCTGCCCCTGCCCGCCACAACACCGCACCCGCATCCAGCCACACAAGTCGCCCGCAACCCAAGCCGTTCGCTGCACTCACGGTGCGCAGCGGCGGTACGCGAACTTGTCAAGCGAGGCGTACAGCGGATCAAACTTGGCATCCATGGCCTGGTACAGGTTGTTGACGCTGCGGGGCACACAACACAGCGTCGTTCGGCCGCGCGGTCGGCGTGTGAAGCTGAGCTCAAGGAAGGGCAGGGAAGGGCAGGGAAGGGCAGGGAAGGGCAGGGAAGGGCAGGGAAGGGCCGAGCCGGCGCCACCAGCAGGGAGGCGGGTACGGTGTCAGGTGGTGCGCGCGCGCTGCGACCCCAAAGGCGACTTGGAGCCGTACATTCCATCCCCATCGCCATCCGCGCACCCAGGTACGCACGCACGCACCTGCCGTCGATATGTATGGCGCGGAAGGGGTTGCGGCACAGCCCGCCCTCGCAGTAGGCCGTCACGCTCAGCAGCGCGTCCAGCCGGTCCACCAGCCGCGAGGCCAGCTCGTCCAGCGGTTGCTTGTACCTGTTGTGTGCGTGTGCGTGCGTGCGTGTGTGTGCGTGTGTGTTAGAGAGCACAAGGGAAAAACACAAAGACGTGTGCGTATGTGTGTAACAGAGCACATGGGACAGGGATGGCTGGGTGTGTTTTGCGTACGTGCTACATGCCATGCTGACGCCAGCAGCGCATGTGAGCTGTTGCGTGGGATGGCGTGAAGCCCGGCCCACCCCACCCAACAACTCTCTTGCAGACTCTGGCGACTCACAGGTTGACCAGCTCGGTGGGGTCTCGCCCCAGGTCGAACAGCATGCGGATGGTGCCCAGCGAGTCCACGTTGGCGGGGTTACAGAACACAACATACTTGAAGCAGGTGCTGTTGCCGGCGCGCGGCACCATCACGGGCGGGCCGTAGCCCATGAAGGGCGAGCAGGCGCGCACCGCCCGGAAGTTCTTGGAGGCACGCGACGGCGTTGTCATGTCCTGTGGCGGTAGAGGGAGGGGGCAGGTGAAGGTGCGCGGCCTGGGGATGACTATTACCGGTATATCAAACGCGGTGCGTTGGAGACGCGGCAGAGCGACACACAAGAAAGCACGCCACAGCGGCGCAATACGGCGCTTGCGGGCACGCGATATGTTGGTCGCGCGGCACCTGGGCACGCGCAGTCGCGGTCTCGGGCACACACGCACACACGCACGCACGCTCACAGTCCCCTCACCAGCCACGACTCCAGCGTGCGCACGTTGCTCCACATGCCGTAGTACGGCAGCGGGTCCCGCGCGCCGCCCTGCGCCGCCACCTGCTGCTGCTGCTGCAGCCGGGCGCGGCGGCTGACCTCCTCGGCTCCATTAGCACCGTCATGCTGTCCTGCCACCTGGCCAGCAGGGTCCACCTCGGCACGCTCCTTTTGCGCCTCGATTCTGTCCTCGCCGCGTTCCCGCGCAGCGTCCACCTTGCTGACGGAATGGCTCCTCGAGCTACGCCACCAGTGCGACGAGCGCACAAAGGAGAGGAACTGCGACAAGGGCGAGTCGCTCGTCGTGCTGCGACCCATTGCACCGCTGGCATCCTGCTGCTGCACTAGCTGCACCCCTGGCAGGTCGGCGGCGCCAACCTCAACTGTGCCGTCAATGCCCTCCTCGCGCCGGGCCTCTCCGTCGCCCGCCTCGAACGCCAGCTCCAACAGCATCCTCCGCCCTGACGTCGCCGTGGATGTCTGCTCCATTGCCGCCAGGTTGACCGGCGGCGGGGGCGGCGGCGGTCGCGGCGGCCGCCGTGTGCCGGGCGGCTGGAGCGGGCGAGGTGGCAGCGGCGGCTGATGTGCAGGACTGGGCGAGGCAGGCTGCGGGCTGGGTGGGCTGCTCGCTGCGGGACCAGCAGCAGGCGAGGGACTCGGCGGCGGCGTGGCGGTGAGCGGCTGGGGCGGCCCGGGCACAGGGGGTGCTGGCAGCGGCGGCGAGGGGTGGGACGCGGCTGGGGCAGGGCTCGGCGGGGGCGGACTCGGGCTCAGCTGAGATGGGAGCGGCGGGCTGGGGTGAGGTGGTGGCGGAGGGCTGGGGGCTGGCGGGATGGGTGTAGGAGGACTTGGCTGCGGCGGCGGGGGGCTGGGGTGAGGTGGTGGCGGAGGGCTGGGTGCGGGAGGGCTGGGAACAGGCGGGCTTGGCTGCGGCGGCCGGGGGCTGGGTTGGGGTGGTGGAGGGCTGGGGACAGGCGGGCTGGGAGCAGGTGGGCTCGGTGAAGGTGGCAGGGGGCTGGGTTGGGGAGGGCTTGGGATTGGCGGGCGTGGTGGGCTTGCCACTAATGGAGCCTGTGGCGGTGGAGTGGGGCTGAGGACGGGCGGTCGGGGGCTGGGGTGCGGCGGGGGTTGTACCGGCGGGAATGGGCTTGGGGTGGGCGTCGGTGGCGGCAGCAAGACTGATGGCGCAGGGCTGGGGGGCCTGCGTGAGCGTCGCTGTGGTGGCCGCCGCGTTGGTGGACTGTGCCGGAATGGCGGCTGGGTGCGTGGCGGCTGGCTTGGCGGGAGTGCTACAAGCGGCTGTGAAGGTGAGGCGGGCGGCTGAGGCGATGGCGGTGGGGGCGGCGGCGGGCGCGGGGGCCGCGGGCTCGGCACCGCCGGCGGAGGCACGGGCGGAGGGGAGGGCGAGGTCGGCGTCTGCAGGCCTGGCGGTGGAGGGTGTTCTGAGGCAACCGGCGGGTAGCTGGTTGCGGGCTTGGGCGCAGGGTGTGCAAGAGGTGGTGGTGGTGGCGGTGGCGCGGCGTGCGCAGCCGGAGGCTTGGCTCTCGGTGAGGGCGAGCGGCGTGTCGGCGGCTTGCGGATGGCGGGCGAGCGCCGCAGTGGCGGTGGCGATGACGGTGTGCGGGATGAGGGGGGCGCCTCTGGCGGCGGGCTCGGCTCGGGCAGGCTTGGGGATATCGAAGGGGGTGGGCGAGGTGGTCGCGGCGGCCGGGGGCCAAACGGCAGCCGCGCAGCAGGCGGCGACGGAGGCGCAGGGCGAGGGCGGCCGGGTGGCCGAGGCGACGGCGGCACGGGTAGCACAGCTGGTGGGGGTACTGGTGGAGGAGCGGACGTGGGCGCGGAGGATGGCGGGCTCGGCCGCGGCCTCCGCGGCGGCAGCGGAGACGGAGGGGAAGGCGTGGCGGGCGGGGAGGGGCGTATCCGGTCCGGCCGTGGCGGCCGAGGCTGTGGTGGCGGCACAGACGGTGGCGGCGGTGGTGGCCGGTGCTTGGGTGGGAGCGGCTGTTCGGGCGGCTGCGGTGACGGCGGCGGCGGCGACCGTAGCCGGGGCCGGGGCGGAAGCGGCGGCAGGGGGTCGTTGGCACGTGGAGGTGGGGGTTCCACACGGCGGGGAGGAGGAGGCGGAGGGGACAGAGGTGAAGGCGGTCGCGGGCGCAGCGCAGGCGGCCGGGGGGATGGAGGGGGAGGAGGCGACCGCGGGCGGCGGGTCACTGGCGAGTCGCATATGGGCCGCTCGCGCGCCGCCGTGGTGTTGGCGCCGGGCTGGTTGGGCCTGGGGTAGGCTGCAGCAATGAGGTCCAGTGGCAGCGGCGCGCCGTCCAGGGCGCTGTTGCCGGGCTCGGATGTGATGCCTGCGAGGCGGCAGGGGTGTAGAGCGTGGATGCACGTCAGATCATGCGTCACGCACAGAGGAGCACATCAAACCAAACCAATACCGGAAGCACTCGGGATCCGGAGGTATAAATACAACCTGCTGACGTCCGGTGCCGGGCGCACTCGGGATTGTCACCCCCAGTGGAGCCCTTTCCTGTGTGAATGCACCAGGATACGCGGCCGCGCCGGCTGCCGCAGCCCGTATCCTGCAGGCGCCCACTCACCCGCCAGGTAGGTGAGTGTGGCTGTGAGGTCCACCGCCGCCGCCGTCACCTCCGCGGCGTACACGCCCACCGGCACGCCCGGCCCGGCCATCAGCAGTGGCACACGAACGTCTTCCTCGAAGTAAGTGGACTTGTCCTGAATGACACACACGAGGGGGTTCCAAGGTTGGTGTTATCCTTCCCCATCCTCCTCCCCCCCACACACATATCTTGCTGCCTCCCCACCTGACCTCCCAACCCATAGCCGCGTGCCGTATATGTATCCCGATGAATCCACAGCTCAAATGCACAGTCAACCCCGACCCACGACGCTCAACCACCGCGCCCGCAGCGCCGCGCCCACCTGCGCCAGGTTGTGGCTGCCCAGCTTGAAGCCGCTTTCGGAGCTGAACAGCACTATCGTATCGTCCAGAAGCTCGTGGCATGCCAGCCGCCGCACTGCAGGCACAGCCGTCGTGGCAGCACACCAGAAAGCCAGAGAATCAGGACGGGGGGCTCCCACAAGCTCAGGCGTACGGCGCCCGGCATGCCAGCTTCCAGGTCGTTTCTGTGCAACCACGGTCCCGGTGCAACCCCGGCCCCGGTGTCACCCTGGCCCTGTGCATACACCCCGCCCCTGTGCACCCGGCGGCGCTCACGTATCAGCGCAAGCGTGTCGTCCACGGCCATCAGCGCCTGCACCCGCGCCCGGAAGCGGGCGTCTATGTCCGCGGCGTTGAAGTTGTTGGGGCGCTGGCTGGTGAAGCCGACCTCAGCCGGCACCGGCACGCCCCAGTCCGCGAGCTGCGTGCCAACACCAGCGTGCGCGCCGCGCGCACAAGCGTGAGGTCAGCAGGCAACGATGATGGGGATCGCACCCAGCAGGGGGCTCCAGACCCGCGACATGATTGTGCCAACCGCTCTTGGGGCCGGTGCTCCCCACATTACTCTCTTGTGTTCCCTTCACGGTGTGTTCTGCAGAAACCGAAAACAGACCCGACGAGCTGCGCAAGCAAGCGCCGCCCACTCCGCCCCTCGGCACTCGGCTGCACTCACCCGCGGCGCTCGCTCCCCTTGGTACAGGCCCCGGTACTGCGGCATCACCTGCGGCGGCACCACCGTTGCGACCGGGTAGGGCACACCAGGCCGTCACAAGCGAGCATGCTGGGCCGGCGAGGTCCGCGGTTGCTGTCTGTGTCGCCACACAGGCACAAACCCACAGCCGCAACGCCAGCCCACGCCCGCAACAATACGCACACGCACACTCTGCGGCTGCCTTTGTGTCTTCTTCCTCGCGCACACAGCATTACACGCACACACCTCCGGGTAGGCGGTTGCCGCCCGGCCGGCGTCGCGTGGCGCCACCGTGGCCACCATCATGAAGAACGGCTGTTCCTGAGCCGCCGCCTCACTGCGGCAGGAGGCAGGAGGAGCCGGGAGGAGGCGGGAGAGCGGCGTGAAGAGGCGGAGCAGGAGGCGCGGGAAGGTGATTGTGACCAGGCCGCAGATAAGGCTGTGGAGGGGCGCTGCGCAAGCAAGTATGAATCAACTCCAAGGCATGAAGCCCAACTCACTCGATCCGACGGAGAACCTTTTCCCGAATCATTTCCTGCGGGGCCAGGCGAACGTGAGGTGTTAGCATTGTCTGCAAGGCCCGACCGTTGTGCTGCCGCGGTGCTAGAAGCACATCATAACAGTCAACCGTACTTGCGGTATGCGACAGGCACAGCAGCCCCGGATTCCATTCCAAGCACCCGCACACCCGCTCCAAAGACCCGTGCACAACACGCTGCCTCCCCCCCTGAGGACTGCACACCTCGTGGTATCGCCCGGTGTAGGTTACGATACCATCAGGACCCCCACACCCGTACGCGGGCACCTGCGGTGGATCGACAGTTTGGGCAGTGAGTTGCGCGGAGGGAGGCAAGGGTGGGCAGTTGGACGTCCAGCGGGCCCCCCGTTGATCCAGAGACGCGAACCTCACCGCGCCCCTTGTTGCCCAAGCGGCCCACCTTTACTGTCCCCCTGCACCGATACCTCCCTTCCTCAAGTGACCCAGCCGGGGCAGCCCCGCCCGACTCCTGCGTTCACGTCCCCAGTTGCCCATTCCCACCGCGAGCCACCCCGACGACTCACGTCCTGACCGCTGCCGTCGCCACTGCCGTCGTCCGTGGGGTCGTCCGCCTGCACCAGCACGTCCGCCGCCGTCCAGCCCTGGGGGCAGCCGTACTGCTGCAGTACGGAGCGGTTGAAGCCGTTGAGGAACTGCCCCACCAGGTAGGTGCCGTAGCCGGCGGCCTGCGCGGGTGTTGAGAGTGTGTGTTAGATCACCCTAAACCGTGGCGGCGGAATAGCGACTGCGACTGCGACTGCGTCCTGGCGTGTAGCGCGCTACGCAGGTGTGGTGACTGGTCCCACACCTGCCCTCCTCGCAAACCCGCCTGTTCCAGCCCGCCCCAAAAGGCAGTTCCACTGTCCTCCGCGTTCCTTTGCTTTCAGGGTTACGCTTCCGTATTTGACCTTCCCCCCCCCCCACACACACACAACGTGAAACATGTCCCCACTCCGGCCCGGCCCCCGCCTTCACACGGGCGTGCGGCGCACATCCTCAGTGGTGTCGGCGCACCACTACACGACTGCACACACACCTGCAGCCAAACCGGCAGGTAGTCTGTATCCAGCCCGCGCTCCAGGAACTGAACCGCGCCACCTGCACATTTCAACCGGATGCCCCAGTGTCAATGAAGGCAATGGAAGGTGCACACGTGACAGGACAGCGCACCACAGGCTCGAGTGCTAGCTGCACGTGTGTGTGCGGCGACAGCACAGCATGCAGCCCGGCACGTTCAACTGGCAGCCAGTGCCTTGCTGGGGCCTGGAGCACATGGGGACGCGGCAACGGACCGGCGCGCCCCGATGCACGGTTGTTCGCGTCTTCGTGGCTCACCCCGGGCCGCAGAGTTGCTGGTGATGTTGGTGTTGTGGCAGTGCCGCCCCGTGAGCAGGGCAGCCCGGCTGGGGCAGCCCGGGACAATGAACTGCGGCAACTCCAGCCCTACACATGTAGAAATATGCCAGGTGTCAGGTGTCAGGGTCAGGGCTCGGGTCACAGTGCATGCCCGCAATCCGTATGCACATGACTGGGTACCGTATGCACATGACTGGGTACCGTATGCACATGACTGGGTACCGTATGCACATGACTGGGTACCGTATGCACATGACTGGGTACCGTATGCAAGCTGTGTAGATGCGCAGTGCTTAGGGGTCCTGCTTACTACCGTGTGTGCGGCAAGACTTGTGACACCTTCGTACCTTGTTTGCGCAGGTACTTGTCCAAACTCGGCATGTACCTCGCATCAGCACTGCCTAGGAGGTAGTCCTGGTCATCCTGCAGCCGCCGGTGTGTGCGGTGTAGATCTGATTAGCTCAATGTGTGCGGGGAAAAGGGGAAGACGCCATTGCAGCACCGCCAGTGGGCGTGGGGCCGTGTTGTGCACACCCCAAAGGTTGCGCGGGTACCCGCACGCTAACTGGGTCGCCCACGCAGAGCTCCCCGCCAAACGGCAAGCTTCATGGACAAGGAAGCGATGTCACACGTACCGTCAGGACAAGGAGAATGTTTTTGCGCGTCGACATGCCAGAATCGGTGGGCTGCGGTTGCCCCGCTGCAATTTGCGGTCCCCAGCATGGTAGCAACACTAGTAGCACTGCCCAAACTAGAAGCGCTGCAGTCGCTGTGCTGCGACGCGACGCTGCTGACCGGAAAAAAGCCGGGGATGCCGAAGGGGAGCAAGACGTGGCCCTCATCCGCTCGCCGCGTCGATAACTATTAATTCATGCCTTTAACCATATCTCTCCAGGTCCGTAGAAGGCTACAACCGCAAGCGCGGTCAAGGGCGGGCGGGAAGTATTTTACTTCCCGGCATTCGCGGCGTTCGGTAAGGCATGGTGCGGTGGCAATAGAGAAGCTTATAAGAATACAATGGCAGCTACAGAGGCTTAAGGATGATGAGGTCGGGTTGGCGGTTAGCCGAAGGGCCGGGAGAAAGGAGTTCGTCGGAAGGCCGCTTTAAGATGCATGTGAAATTGCGTTTTTGCTTTAGACTTGTAAGAAAACTGAATGAATACATTGTCGCATTGTGAGTGAGCGCCGGTCGCTTGCGAGCCCCCTTCGAGTCCCATTCCCATGCGGCTGGCTGCGTGTGGTTCCCCAGCGTTCCTGGTGACAAGCGCGACCAGCGGGCGCACTCACGAGCCAGTTAACGGCACAAGCACGAAGCGACGTGTTACACATGTACAGGGCCATTCCCCTGCGTGCGCCGCACGCGTTTGCAGCACATCTGCATGGGGCATTGGGGCCCTATGGAGCGAAGCCCGACGCCTGCCCCTGTACTTCAAATCTTCAATACCATCCAACGTTTGCCTGCTTGCTGTCCTTCATGCTCAACCTGATGGAGTGTCATCCATTCATGCCCACAGAATACGCATGCCATAGGATGCAACCCTCCGTGCTCCTCCCAGCCCACGCATTCTCCACCTCCCAAGCATCCGCATCCGCACGTCCCCAAAACACGTGTCACCTCTTCCTCTTAAGCCGGAAGTGGACGGCCGTCTGAACACGACGCGGCAACTGCAACTGTGCGAGCTAGCCCCCTCCCTCCCTGTACACGCCGGACACACAGCACCCTCGGCCCTCCGCTTGCAGCCGCCACTTTCCCCTCAGTACCGGCCACGGCCGCGTCCCCTGCCGCCGCCGCCCCGTCCGCCAAAGCGCCCTCCCCGTCCGCCTCGCCCACGGCCGCCGGGCGAACGGCCGCCGTCGCCCCGTCCGCGACCGCCACCACGGAAGCCGCCGCGTCCGCCCTCGAAGTGCGCCTGCTTGTTTGGGCGCGGCACGTACTCCAGATCGCCTGTAACGGTAGCGGGCACACGTCCGTTATCGCCTTGATGAGCGCGTACAGCGGCGCGTCGCGCGCCATCGTGTGCAGGCCAGCCACGCGGCGGCTGCGTGCCGCGTGCGACCCAACCGCCCCGGCTCGTGGCCCGCTTCCGCCTTGCGCTGGCATATGGCGCCACAGCAGCGGCATGGTGCCTTGAAACTCTGCGCTCCCCGGCGTCCAACAGCCCAACCTCTTCCTGTCACTCACCGAAGATGGCGCTGACGCACTTGACGTAGGAGAAGTCCTCCGCGCTGCCGTCCTTGCGCACCGCGAAGAAGGCGCGAGCGTCCGCGTCCCGCGCGCCCTCGAAGCGGCGCACCTGGAACGAGCGCAGGCCACAGCCGATCTGCGGGATGGGGGCGGGATTAACGCCGGCCGGCGCACACGCGGTCAAGCCGGCTGCTCCGCGGCGGTTACGGAAATCCATGGAAGTGTGCTGGCCAGCGATGACCAGCTTGCCACGCCTGCGTAGCTGAAAGTGTGTCGATGGGCGCGTGCTGGCAACGCGCTGCCGCCAGGCCACGCCACATGGAACCAGCCTGCAGGTGCAGGTGCGCCCGGCCCTCAGGGCGCAAGCACCCAGCGGCGATTAAGCACCGTAGGCCTACCTTGCTGTCAGCGCTGGGGTGCCCCTTCTGCAGCAGGTCCAGCAGTATCCGGTACTCGTACTGCGTGGGGGCAAGGAGCGCGCGGGGGTAAACGTCAGGGGAGGCGCGCCGGCACGCCGGGGTCTCGGCAACGAAATCCTGACCAGCTGACTGGTTTCTTGCCGTCTTAATCTATTACTTGACTGAATGGCAACGGCCGACTTGCGGGCGCACCTCGTTCATGTCGGTGTCCAGGCTGGTTGAGTGCTGCAGGAGCTTGAAATAGGCCGCGGCCTCTTTCCCGCTGTTAAACAATTTATAGCCTAGAGACATGGGCCCGCTATCGGCCGGCCGCTTCTTGTCTGCGCTCGCGGGTGCATCCTCGCCGCCTTCTTCAGCTTCTTCGGCGTCCTCGCCCTCGCCTCCCTCTCCAGCGGCTTCTTCCTCTGCTGCTGCTTGCTCCTCCTTCACATCCCCAGCGTCGGGAGCTTCCTCGGCCTTGGGCTCGGCCTGCTCCGCCGGAGCCTCTTCGGCAGCCTCAACCTTCGGGTTCTCGTCAGACATGGCAAGCGAAACGGATAGTAATAGTGTGCAGGGCTACGCGGCGTGAGAGCTTTATGAACAAGCCAATGGGATCCGGTCCAACCGCCTGTGCAACGGTAAGCTGGCGGGCTGACGGGCGGCTTTCTCCGCCAATGCGCTTTCGATTAATGCGTTTCTCCTGGATACGGTGTTGGCTCCCTTGGACGAGACCCTTACAAAGTATTGGCCTCGGCGGAACCGAGCACCCCGAACCTCAGTCCAAGAGTCCTGCGCCCGTTGCACGCAACGCCTGGCCTCCCATTCCGAATACCCAAACCGGGTGCAGTCAAGTGATGCCACTGTTTCCTACGATCACGCTCATTACCCTCCTTGCTGCGGAGCCGCCATGACTGCCGGGCAGATGCGTTACCGCTGCCACTCCGCTCCAGCCGCCTGCTCCGCGTCATCCGCCCAACGCACGATCACCATTCCCGACACGCCCCATGCACCAGCCCAGCCCGCGTCGTAGGCGCCCCTTCTGCCTTCTGCTTGCACCTCCTCCACATGGCACATGCCCAAGCCCATGCGCAGGCCCGGCCTCTGCCTCCTCCACCGTCTCCGCCTCCTCCGCCTCCGCGCCGCGTCCTCCGCTTCCTCCGCCGCCCTCCGCCTACCGGTCCATCTGCGCGCCGCTGCGCACGCGGTAGCCCTTGGGCACACACCAGGTGGACAGGCTGACGCCCTCCTGCAGCATGCGGCTGGTCTGCGGCTCCGTCAGCGCCAGCACCTGCAGGTGGCGGGCGAGGCGGCGCCAGGGGAAGACTGGGGGTGTCAAGGCGCGGCCCGCAACAAGCAGCCGCCGGTGGCCGGGCGGGTTGCCAAGCTGACGGCGCGCGCGGAGCAGTGCAGCGGCTGTGACCGGGTAGGTGCATGCACACGTAGGCACACACCTGGAACCCGCGTGCCACCCTCCCCGAACCCCTGCTTCCCCTCCCCTCACCCAGCTCGCCTCGCCCTGGCCACCCAGTCCCTTCCATCCACGAGTCACGGCTCATGTCGTGCGGCCCACCTTCTCGTACAGCGCATCATTGGTCGCGATGAGCGAGCGGTCGAACACGCTGTAGGCCAGCCCGTCGGCGGTGGTGAGCCGGCCGCCCGCCTCCTCCAGGATGACGGCGCCGGCCGCCACGTCCCAAGGCTTCAGGTTATATTGCCAATATGCGTCGATGCAGCCTTGGAGGGGGGACAAGGCGCAGATGGTGAAGAGGCGTGAGTGGGGTTTGTCAGCGGGCATGATGCGGCATCTGCCTGTACCGACAGACTACCGGGCTCGTGTGCCGTATGACCCCAGCCAGGTGCGCCCGCGTGTTTTCTCCGCAAAGAGCGCCCCCCGACCAGCCACCTCAGCAGCGCCCCGGCCGGCCCCCGCAACGACGTCGCCTCACAGCCCTCACACATATGCACCTTGCTCCCCCCTGTAGCTTATGTATCCACCCTGCCCCGACTCCCGCACTCACCCATCGCGAGGTGGCACATGTTTGCGGCAGCGGCGCCGCTCATGCGCACGCCGCGGGACTTTTCCGTGAAGTCCTTGTGCAGCACCGTCAGCTGCGGCCACATGTCGTCGTAGTACACCAGCTCCGTCGCCTGTGCGCGTTTGGGGATGACGGTGCACGTGTGTTCAGGACTTTAGGTTGTGTGCCTTTAGCCATCGTTCGAGTTTCAGCAACTCCACTTTGTCCATTCCAGCCAGGCCGGGCGCCTTGTGAGGAGTCTTACTACCGCAGCCGACGGTTTCGCTGCCCAGACAGTACGTGGGTCACTCCCAGGTGTGCACGCCACAGCTTCTGCCCCCCGTCCTCTGTCTACGCTCTCGCTCCGCGTCCGCCTCCGTCCGGCACGCACCACGAGCGCGTCGCGCAGCTCCTTGACGCGGCTCACGAAGATCTGCTGCCCGTCCACGAATGCGCCCTGGTTGCGCGCCGCCGTGAAGGTGCGCGTAGTCCAGGTCTTGGGGCCACCCAGGAACTCAATCACGCACCCGGCCACTGCGGTCCACGGCAGAGCAGGTTCCCATGTCACCCAATGCCAGTCGTCGTCGAGGTCGAGGCAGGGAGCAGCTGCGCGAGCTAGATGAATGGGCCCCACCTGGCGTCGCGTGGCGCAGCACGCCCACGCTGACACAGAAAGACTGGTAGCCGTGCGCGAAGTTGACAGTGCCGTCCAGCGGGTCCACACACCTGCGTGTGACCCCGCCGGCAAGCACAGCACAGCTCCGGTCAGGAAGACCCACCGCCTGCCAGCGACCCACATTGCACCGCACCTTTCTCCGGCATTTCATACTCCAACCCACCCACCCAGCCACGCGCCGCCCAGCCCCAGATGATCACTTGCTAGCCCCAGCACCCAGCACCCAGCACCCAGCACCCAGCACCCACCACAGGTAGTCGCTGCTGACGTCCCCGAGCACGCCGCCCTCCTCGCCCAGCACCGCGTGGTTGGGGAAGGCCGCCCGGATGGCCGCCACCACCACCTGCTCGCTGGCCTTGTCCGTCTCCGTCACTGCGTCGTGCATGGGGGTTGCAGACAAGGGTGGCAAGGTGCCAGCGGTCGGTACGGCTGAGTCCAAGCCAAGGTCGGGAGGATGGCAGATCTGGATGCGGTGGCCAGGTGGCGGGATGGGATGCGGACGTGTGATGTATGTGCAGGACGCGGCCTTGACGCGTCCCCCTTCTGGCACCCGTAGATTGCTCGCCTTGCGCCTAGCTGCTAGATTCTCCCACACCCACGCTCATGTTCACGCTTATTCTCGCCCCCAGCGAAAGCAACAGCAACAGCCAGCTCACCAATGTCAGTGCCCTCCTTTCGGGAGATGTTGCGCGGCTTGTCCGCCGCAGCCATCACGACCTGGCGTGCAGGGCGACCGTGGGTGCAACAAATGAAGTTTGGGTGGTGCACATCATTCTGCTGTTCAAGGCAGCACTGGGCACAGTACGGCCGCAGCGAACGCAAGAGACGGCGGCGTTCCAAGTGCCCCCGGCGCGGCGCGATCCTGGGTTCTGCATCCCAGACCTCTCAACCCCCCTTCCTCCTTTAAGCCCCCCGCCCAAACCTGCCGATAGCCCTCACCTCTGCACCAAGCTGCGCCGCCTTTTTGGCGGTCGCGAGCAGTTCCTCGGCAGCCACCTTGGGCCCGGCTGCGGCACGCACCAGCACGCACGACCGCCGTGCGGCCGTCGCCCGCCGCGCTGGCGCCGACTGCCGCGCTAGGTTGCGAGAACTAAGGGCCTGCATCTTGAACCCGAGCAAGTGGCGCTATGCGCAATTGATGTGGTGTGCGCAAACAATCGGTATCGAAACCTGCGTTTATGCTTGCGGCGCGTTTCGTTCGGCTTGGTAAATGACTTTTAACTTATTGTTATTCAGATCCAGGCACGTTGATGTCAAGTTGTTGGCGTAATTGTGCCGGTACAGAGCTCGGAATGGTCGATGGAATGGTCTTTCTCCACTCACGGCGCTGAAGGACAGTATAAGTGTTGGCACATAATCCGCAAGGTCCCACGCAGAGCGTCAAGGAGACGTTCAAGCTGCTTGCGATTCTGCTATGCTTGCGCTGGACCTGCTAACCGGAGTCTTGTTTGCATACCGAGGCATCAATACATGTATGCTCCAGAGCATTTGCATTTGATTGTTATGAGGCGTAACACCAAGAGCCGGGCGCAAGCGGGCAAACCTTGAGCCCCAACCCCAACAGGAAATAGTCATCAAATGACACAGACGATTTGCACGTAACGATTAGAGTTTGGGACTGCAGGCCTGTGCAACACCCAAAGGCGATAAAACATGGTTTGCGCTGCGCTGCATGATTACGCCATACTACCCGTTGAACAAAACCGCTACTAGCAAACATTTATATTTGGCGAACACTATGGCGGGCGTCGCTGCTGACATTTCGAGTGACAATTTTTGATAGTTGACCGCACGCGTGCGCTGGCGGCCCTACCTGGGATATGCACAGCAGGTAGGTCCTAACAGCCGTCAAGTATGGGCACGCCTTGCCGCGCGGCGCTGCTGCTACGGGCTACGTTGGTCGCGTTGGCTTTGTCCATGCGCGGAGCCTCTGCGAGAGACGATCGCCCCAACATCGTCTTGGTGCTAACGGTGAGAATCCCGCTTGGGGCTGATGATGGGTGGGCGCGGCACCGCCCGCAGCTGTCAGGGGCTGGCAGCCGGAGTTCAGTCCCTCCCCCCCCCCGGCATTCCAACTTGACGCCGGCACTGAACCGGGAGGAAGCCGCCGACGCCCACGCGTGCTTGGGTACCCATGGCTCATGAGATTGTTATCGCCCCTTGCGGTGGGCCGAGCCGATTCGCCCAGGCGTGTATGACGCGTGGCCCCTGCTGCGTGACTGCGTGTTGAGTAGCCATGTTTGGCCGAGCCTGTGGCCGCGTGCCAAGTTGATTTGTCGCCCGATTCTCGTACCAACCCCACACGCAGGATGACCAAGATTATATGCTCAACAGGTAGGGGATGGCCGGTGCCCGTGTGCACATGCCATGCAAAGACGCAGGGCATTCTTCAGTCCATCGGCACATGCTTGAATCCGTGATCCGCGCCATCACGTAGTCGCCTCGGGTCGCTTCAAACTCCTTTGTTTCCCAGTACTGCACACCTACCGGAAACATTAACAATGGTCAAGCAGCCATCGAGTCAGCATGTGTGCACCACGCGCCACCACGCCCAGCACCCACCACCACCACGATCACCCGCACCCCCGCCACCCATGACCGCCTTGTCCCGCCGCCCCCGGCACCCCATCCCCTCAGCACGCACCCGCGCTACATGCCGGAGCTCGACCGCTTGGTACGACAGCGAGGTGCGTACGTGCGCACATGCCGATGCCGCGGGGAAAACGGCAAGCATGTGCGACGCCTTGGGTGCGTGGCGAGGGCAGGCAGCTGTGCGCGCGCGCAACACCTCGGCCCGCTCCTGGTGCTGCTACGTTCGCGGTGTTGCCTCCCTACGACTCCCCATGCAGGCCTGGAGGTACAGCATTTCATCACCTCCTATGCCAGCTGCTGCCCCAGCCGCACCTCCCTCTTCACGGGCCGGTGGGTGGGCTGGGGTGGCGCTTGCTGGCCACATCCGGTGGTGGGTCTGGGGGCGCCCTGGCCCATGCAATTAGTTCTCCTGGGTTTTGTCCATTCGGCCTGCGGCCCCACCCCTCGCTGACGCGCAGGCACTGCCACAACACCAACATGACCTCAAACGCCTGGCCGTACGGTGAGTGATTGGCGTGCCGTGCGTTGTGGACTGGTCTCTCACATGTGCACACGGCGGCATCTGCGCACATGGCTGCGCTGTGCCAGCCGCATGCGTGCTCATTGGCCTTGCCGCCTCACACACAACACACCTGTGCCCGGCGGCCTACCTGCTGCGTACGCACACAGGCGGCTACGTGAAGTTCAAGGCGGAGCAGCTGGACGCGCAGTACCTACCCGTGTGGCTGCAGGTGGGCGGCCGGCGCGGGCGGGCCGATGAAACACTGGCTTGCCCGGCATGGCATGGCGGGGGCATGATGTGCTGCATAGTCCAGGTGTAGCACGATTCGCCAAGCGCTCGCGTCACACCCAACACAGGCTGCCGGTTACGACACATACTACGTCGGAAAGTTTCTCAACGGCTTCACGACGGACTCGGCCGCGGCGCTGGGCTGCCCAGGTGCGGGCAGCGCACACTGGCACACACAAGTGTTGCACCCCCTGCAAACCAGCCGGGCATTGTTCATTCGAGACGCAGTCTCTCATACTGTACCCGCCTTATGTGCTGGCATGCGCTGGCATTTGCCGCACTGCACTTACGGCCGCACCGCACGTGTGCTGCGCAGCCGGCTGGACGGACTTGGATGCGCTGGCCCAGGGCGACACGGGCGGCGGCGAGGAGCTCTACTACCGCGACACGCCCGTATTCCTGCGGAACTGCCGGCGCACAGGAGCTGCAGCCGGCGGAGCAGGGGCAGCAGCGGGAGGTGCGGGTGCAGGTGCGGGGCAGCAGCAGGGCGCCTTTCCTGATGAGCTGGATGCGGAGCGCTGGCCGGACACGTTCTTGGAGCCGGTGGTGCGGCAGAAGGCGCTGGCGTTTATTGAGTGAGTACATGGATTGGACAGTTCCTTGAGTCGGTACTGTCGCTTCAGCAGGGATTTGCGGGTGTGCCCTGGCTAGGTGGTTAAGCGCTAACCGAGCGCCTTGGGTACGTAGGCGGGGGGCCAGTTGGGTCCGAGTCGCGGCTTGGGTGCCCGTGGGAGTTCGTGCGTCCTTTCTTATTTCCCGTTGCCTGCGGGTGTGAGACGTCCTGCCTGCTGCTGTCACTGCCGGCACTCTGCAGTGCGGCTGCGGCCAAGGGTAAGCCGTTCTACCTGCAAGTCAACACCTTTGCGCCGCACGACTCCAATGGCGGCTCCGACGCGCTGCCGGAGGTGGAGGTCAAGTACCGGGACCTGTACCCCAACATTAAGCTGCCCAAGGTGCGTATGTGGGTGGTGGGGAAGCGCTGTGGCAGCTGGGTCGCATGCCAGATGGGAATGGGACGGGAATCGGGATAGGGTACTACTTGGGGTTGGAGAGGTGGTGGGTTTTTGGCACGATGCGTGCATTGAAGCAAGAAGCATGGCCATGTGCGTGCAGAGCCCCAACTTTGGCGTCCAAGTGCCCAAGCAGATTGGCTACTACTGTAGGTGAAGCCGCCGTCACGCAACTCCCTAACAATGGCCGTGAAACAACAACTTGACTTTTGAGGCGTGCCTTTTGACGGTTCATGTCGCGTCTGTGACTACGCAGGGCCTACAGATGTGAACGAAGCGGTGAGGACAGCGACAGGCCTGTGAACTGCGCCTACATGCCGCGGGTGGTGTGCTTGCGGCGATTGTGTTTGTGCATCCATCCCGCAGCATGCGCAACACTGAATGGCCGGGCGGCTGCACGCAGCGCCTGTATGTTCCTGCCCATATGCTGTAACTGCGAACCTATGCCTCTCACATCCTTGTGTTTGCGTGTGCGTGTGTTGTTGGTGTGTGCGTGCAGCTGCCCAGCATCACAGCCCGGTACCGAGCTCGGCTGCAGGTGCGCAAATCGCAAGCCCGGCTGCGACATTTTATGCAGGCCCCTGCTGCCTAACCCCGCCGGTGCTCCAGCCGTGAATTTTGTCTCCTTACTTCCTCGCCCACACTACACCAAACCACAAGATTCCACACCATCCCGCACCGCACCACCCTGACCACGCCGAGGCACACCGCGCAGGCGCTGCGGTCCGTGGATGACACGGTGTCGGCGCTGGTGAGCCGCCTGGCCTGCCGCGGCCTGCTGAACCGGACCGTCTTCATATACACCTCTGACAACGGTTTCAAGCCGGGCAACCACGACATTGCACAGGAGAAGTTCACGCAGTACGAGGTAGGAGGGGTATTTTATTCCACGCAGGGGCCCACCCTGTGGAGGCGTGGCGTTTATTGGGTTTGGGGTTAGCCTCACACGGGTATGACGCCGGTCTGGAAATGGGGTCAAACGGCACGTCGTTTTTGACAGGGTTGGCAATGCGGATCAGACCCCAACTTTCGGCAGCAGGTCCGGCTGACGTGGTCCTGTCCGATCCGCATCGCCAACTAGCTTTAGACCTTGGCGTCCGGGGGGTGCGTTCCGGCCTGCTTGGCACGGTCGGACACGGTCGTGGGGCCGACCTCCGAATCAGCTACCAGCGTTCTAAAAGCATTATATTAATACTATAGAGACCTCAAATATTTTGTTTCCGACCTGTTCGGTGATGTCGCAGTCAACATGCTTCTGGGGCTGTGCAAGGAGCACGTTTTGGTGTCATTTTTAGTTGCCGTCGTCTAATATACATACAAAGAGACTAATGAATGGCTCCCGGGCTTAAGAGTGCGACTCTGGTGAAAGCATGCCTCGCGAAATGTGCCGACAGCCACCCTCACAAAATGCGACGGGGGCCAAAATTTAGCATCTTTATATGTCATATAGCATGATTCCTGAAAGAGGGAGGCCAAATCTGCGAGAGCGCGGAGAAACACGTGTGGACACGTTTTTGCCCCTCTCAAGACCGGCGTTATACCCGTGTGGGTTAGCCTGCCTAGCCTGCCTGGTATGGCTTTTGAGCCGCTGGGCTCAGAGCGCGAGGGAGAGTCCTTAACGGGTTGTGCGTCGAACACCCGGCCTCAGGAGGACGTGCGACTGCCGTTGCTGATGACGGGCCCCGGCATCCCGGTGGGCGCCGCCACTGGCGCCGAGTTCCAGGCGGCCATGACCGACATCACCGCCACCGTGCTGTGGCTGGCAGGTGATGAGCGGGCGCGTCCAGGAATTGTCAACAGGAATGTGGAAGCGTTGACGGGGCCTGCGCCTGGGTAGTATGGTTAGCTGCCCTCGCTGGTGAAGCTTCGGCGGTCGGGCGCGCGTTGCTTGCGGAAAGGTGGGAGGCAGGCATTGATATGCACGCTTCGCGGTCGGGACCTGACCGCAGCAACGTTCGCCGCTCAGTCCCTTATCCCGCCCGCGTTCGTGCGCCCTGCTGCTGCCGTACGTCCGGCTCGCAGGCGCCAGCACCGGCAACACCACAATCGACGGCTCCGCATTGCCGCTGGCGGACCTGACGGCTCGGTTCTCCGCCCAGACCGCTGTGGATGGAGCCTCGGGCAATGTCAACGCCCAATTCTGCGCCCCTGCGCCCCCGCCTGACCCACCCAACCCGCCCGCGCCCCCGCGCCCGCCGCCGGCTGCTTCGCCGCCTCCGAAGCAACCAAGCATGTTCCTCAATATGTTGCCACCGCCGCCGGGCAGCGGTCCAGGTGTCGCCGGCGATATGAAACCACCGGCAGTGGCGCCACCACCGCCTGCTTCGTCTCGGCAGCGACTGCCTCCGTCACCCAATCCATCACCGCGGCCTCCACTGCCCCCGCCCACCACACCTCGGCCACCGCCGCTGCCTGTTCCACAGCCACACCCGCAACCGTCGCCGCCGCCGCCAACGCAGCCGCTGCCGCAGCTGCCGCAGCTGCCGCAGCCGCGACCCCCGCAGACGCTGCAACCCCACCCGCCAGCCGGCTCTCCACCGCAACGACATCCACCGGTACCACTCGAGTACCGTGCGACCCCGCGGCCCCCACCTTATGCAGATCTGCAGCCCCCGCGCGTCGCGAGAAGCCCGCCCAAGGTATGTAGGCCGGGTGACAGGCGCACCATGTTCCTGGGGCGTGAGCGACCATGAAGCCACAATCACGCCGTCTGTGCAATGCGCCCCTACATGCGCTTGCAGGCCCAGCCGCCGCCCCGCATCAGGCTGGGCCGGCGCCGCCGGGCAGCTGCCACGCAGGACCGCGGCGGCCAGCAGCAGCAGCACGTGGTGTTGCCGACCGCGGAGACTGCTTCTGCTGGCCCCGATGATGACAGGGCGCCGCTCATCCACCTGTTGGGCGGCTGGCGGCCGGAGGGCTGGTCCTGGCAGCACGACCTGTGGATAGAGGTGCGAGGTGCTGCTGCTGGGGGCGGGCGGGGAGGGGCGGGCTGAATCTACCGTACGCACCGGCAGACGACTCCAGAGCTGCCAAACCAGTGCCACTACCTCACGCACTGTACTCGCTCACGTCCTGCGCCTTGCCCCGTTCGTCTTTTGCCGTACTGCTCCAGGAGCATGCTGAGGGGCTGGGCCTGCAGGGCTGGATCCAGCAGGTCTACGCCGCAGCCGCAGCCTCGGTCGCGGTGAACGCCAGTGGTGACGGCTCTGGACCCATGAGCACGGCGGCGCCCGGCGGGCAAGAGGTGTTGCTAGCCGCGCTGGCGGCGCGTCCTTCGCTGCTGCAGCTCGTGGATGGGCCTCAACTGACCTGGTACTCGGAGGAACGCGTGCGGGTGGCGCTGCGGGAGGCGGCGGAGCAGATGGCAGCACGGCAGGCGCAGGGACAGGCGGCCATGTTACCCGGCACAGCAGGCGCAGTGCACCGCGAGGCAGGCACTGGCGCAGGCGCGGAAGCTGCTGATCACAGGCATGCCTTGCTGGATACGACTGCGGTCGCGGGGGCTGCGGGGACTGCTGGCGGCGGGCCGGTGCCGACCACCCACTTGGACCGCTGGAGCAACGTGTGAGTGGTGTTGCGGCAGTAGAATCAGCGGGGCCTACTGTCCCTGCTTCCTCTTTTCGCGTGTATGGTGCCAGCATTGTCCATCATTATCAGGGGCGCATGCTCCGCTAGAAAGTCCCCTTTGTGCACCAGGCTAGCACTTCTGCAACACGACTAACACGACTGCCTGCTGCAGGGCGCTGATTGAGGCCTGGCTGGACGGCGTGTTCAAGAACAAATTCTACAAGGCCGTCCGGGCCTGCACCACACACCAGGCCTTCGGCGGCCGCACTCCGTGGACCTGCTATAAGTGAGGCGTGCTGCAGTAGCTGCAGATCGATGTGGTCCCGCACCGCGAGCGCTTGCAGTGTGTGCGCCAGTGCATGTACCGTATGTGCTATCGGGCCCTGCTCGTCTGTGTCCCTCACCGCACCCTCAACCCTGCCCGTGCATTGCGGGGCACCATCAGGTACACCGTGTTGTGCAACAGCGTGAAGAAGCAAACCGCGACCCTCACCAACATCGAGCTATATGACTTGGGTCAGGACCCGGCGGAGGTCAAGGACAGGTGCGCGAGCTCGTGGCTGCGGGGCTGGTGGCGGTTGAGAAGTGCGCATCCAAGTGGCTGGAGCAACTCAAATGTTCGACGTGGTAATGTGTGTGCGACAGGTCCAAACTGCCCTTGGCTCCTGCCACCAAGAAGCTTATCGACAGGCTGGACGCAGTGCTGACGGTCCTGGCGTACTGCCGGGGGGAAACGTGCAGGTAGGTAGACAGAGCGCCCTGGGGCGCAGCGCAGAGTCCCAGCCCACGCAGAAACTCTGAGCGAGGGGACCGATTCCTGAACGGGCTGACTGTGTGGAATCCTGAGACCTGCGTGTGCCTGCCACAAGAGTGAGGGGGAGCACCCATGTGCTGCTTCTGCACAGCGTGCGGTGTATCCGGCATCCTTGACGCTGTTCGTGCCACGTCGCAGGAAGCCGTTCTCCCGAATCCACCCCGACGGCGCCGTGACCGACCTGGCGGGCGCCATGGATCCAACGTACGACAAACTGTATGGCACGTTCCAGAAGCTGCAGTACACGCAGTGCAGCACGTGAGTCCCGCATGACGTAACAAGGGGTTCGTGTTGCGCAGAAGCGCACTCACGTGCCAACACGACGTGCCAGACCCCCAAACTGCCGGGCTCCCACACTGCTCGCGGCTGTGAGTGTCCTCCTGCCTTACGTTCCCACGTGCTGCTGTGGCTCTTGCACACAGGTACTACGATCTGAAGAACGAAAGCCCCGACCCTTTCCTGGCGGGCAGGACTGAGCAACGACCGACGTAGATAGCCATCAGCAGCGCCGGTGGCACTGGTGCCGCATGTACGCGGTCGATGGCCCCCATTCGACGCTGGGTGTCGTGAACGCATAGGACCAACGCGGCCCCGTCACTGGGCGGTCTCCATCCCTCCATGCAGGAGGGCGCCTCGGGAAAAAGGGGGGCTGAATGTGTGAATGAGATGCGGTACTCTCCGGTTGATACTGTACGGTTTATCTTTTCATTCTTTTACCCGGTTAGATAAGTTAGGAATGGGCCCCTGGGTGCTGCTCTACCGTACACAACTGTACCGTCATGCGATGTGCACGTATGACTTTGCAGATTATGGAGGCTCTTAATACCGTAGTAGCGGGTGGGCCGATGTTTTTGTATCTGGTTGTAGCTGGTTGTAGCTGGGCCCAGCAGTGGCGGCGACCCCGGGCCCGGCAGCGGCGGTGCTGGGCCCGCTGGCGACGGCGGTGGCCCTGGGCCCGGCAGCGGCGGTGCTGGGCCCGCTGGCGACGGCGGTGGCCCTGGCAGCGGCGGTGCTGGGCGCGGCGGCGACGGCGGCGACCCTGGGCCCGGCAGCGGCGGCGGCGGCGGCGAGCATGTGCGGTGCCGAGTGGGCGGGAAAGGCCACGTGGAGGAGGAAAGCGCGGCGCCGCCCAAGAAGCGGCGCAGGCGCGCAGGTTGAGACTGGCCGGTGTCTGGTTAGCCGTCTTGGCTGGCGAGCATAACACGGTATGCGGCAGTAGGCTGCAGCAGCTAGCGGAGTGTTGCGGCTACAGGACGTCGTGTTGCTGTGCTTGTGCTTGAATAGCTGAACGCGGCGGCCGGGCACATGGCTGGCGGTGCCTGTACCAACCGACCCCGGCTATAGGTGAATAGTGACTAGGGCGGGTACAGATGACATGTGTACATTGACGGCGAGGAATGTACAGGTGTCCGGGAGATGAGGTAGTTTCGACATACCTTCGGCGTCAGACGGGAGACGTGACGGGGACTCAGCCCCCCTTTCCAGCCGCGCTGGAAAGACACCTCTTCTTGTTGTAGCTGGTTGCCGTCCATGTGTGGGCGGCCAAGACAAACTCTGCAGTCTCTGCTGGATCGTCCGGAGTCAGGTTGCAGGCTGCTCGAGATTTTGCTGGCTGTGCGTGGGTGGGGTGCTGGGTTCGAGCAAGTGAAAGCGGTGCTGGCGGAGTCCGTTCACAACCGGCGGAGTAGATGGTGCGCGCAGCCGCGCACTACCGTGCACTGCGCACAGGCTGAGGCCTTGCCTGGGTGCGGGATCTGCATCCAGGTACCGTGGAAGGGTAACTGCATGCGCGCCCGCCGTGTAACTCGTGCGTGGATGAGAACGTGCAAGCGACAGCGTTACAGCGCGGCTATCCTCCAAGCGTATCCATTCAGCGGCTCTCTTCAAGGCGCAGTCTGCGGACCGCCAACAATGCACCAGTATCTATGTGGACACGCACCGCAATGGAGGGCACACACACACGGAGTTCACCATTGCCCGTTCGCCATTGCCATTTCACCGTTCACCGTTCACCGTTCACCGTTCACCGTTCACCGTTCACCATTGCCATTTCGCATGCCCGTGACACTTCTGTGCTGCCGCCCTATTTCTCCTTGCTCCCTCTCGCCTATAGGTGAGACTGGTTATGAAGTGGGCGAGACACGGGGAGTTGTGCCCGGTAACCGTTGATAGCGCGTCGCCGACGCGGAGCATAGCAGCGCATGCGGGTGCACCCCGGTACGCGGCTGGATGCCAAACGCCCGGGTAGGGGGTTCCAGGCATAATTGCGGGTAAGTAACACAAGGTAGACAACTGGGGCAACATCGACGAACGCGGAGCTCGGTAACCGCGTAGGTATCGGTATGTAACTGCGCGCGCGTGTTGGCGGGTTTGGTCCGTCTCTGATTTTTTGTCTAACACACGGAGTGCCTCGCTGTCTGCTGGTTGTCCCGAGTACTCAATCACGAGACTCGATAAGTCAACCGTGGAAACCGTAGTTACACATACCCGCGCACGCACGCACATGACACCGGGCCGGCTTTGTTCCGTTCCGTCGACACCCACGCTACGTCGTCTCTACACACAGTCGCTCGCACCCCTGCAGTCGCCCCCAGCTACTGCTCAAAGGAAGGTGATAACTCAAGCGGACAGGGCAGCCCCAGCCCCACCCGGATACGGTACAAGCGTCCCACCTAGCCACGAACCATCTGGAAAACGCCCTCTCCTGCACCCGCCTGACTGAGGCGCATGCTTACTTCGCATACTCCCATCGTCCGGGTCATCAGTTCGATAGCATGAATTTGCATGGCTGCTGCAGTCTTGGCTAAAAGCCGACCCCCCACAGCGCCGCGGCCGTACTAGAAGTGGAGCCAGACGCCATTTCGATTTCCACACACACAATGTTCCAACAGCACTCGTCTGCAACGGCATCGGCACTGGACTCTGCACACGAACCACGCATCGCACTTTGCAGCGCCATCCATGGCCACCAAGCAAGGCATGCACGCGAGTGCATTGAGGGCAAAAGCGTCCTCTCATTCAGTAGAAGCATCACAAGGCATTAGAAAGGCACCGGATTGCCAGCACTCAGCAGTGTGGCATCCGCTTGCATGTGGGTTCCACGTGGCACGCATGCACACATGGAATGATGCGTTGAGCACACGCACCACTCATCTGGCAGATCGCCACAATGGGCAAGTGCGCATGTCAATGCACAATTCGGTATATGCAGCCTCGCTCAGGCGTCAATTATAACGGCAGCCACGCGGCGCTACAGGCTCATGGCCCATACGCATTCCATTCTTTCCACCCCGTCCTCACATGGCGGCAGTGGTTCATCATCCAGCGGCACTGAAGCGCGCCTTAGTACTAGTAGGTCCACCCTCAGATAGCCCATCAAATGAATAGCCGAGCCTGCAGATGACCAAAGATGTGTAGCGAGGACGCGCAAGGAGGCGCCTGCCTGGCCCTTGTGGTGATCCCCGAAACACCGTGTGCTGCCCTGGTTGATTGGCTCATCGCCGCATCGAGGCGTTTAATACCACAGTGCAGACATGCAGGAAATGAGCACACGAGCATGACCAGCAGCTCATCAGTGCATACTGCTCATGGGTGTGAGCTCCATGTCTTCAGCAGGTCTGAACCAATGGATTAATGCATGCGTTTGATCAGACCATGCCCTCAGCAGGTCTGGCCAATGAATCAATGCATGCGTTTGATCAGGATATTCGATACAGCACCCCTCGCCTTGCCGCCCCCCAGTCACCCCTGCCGCTTCAAGTACAACACCTGCCCAGGTGCGCCTAATAGACAACCGGAGGTCTCAGGCAAGACGGCAGAGCACGCTCCTGCGCACTCGCCACACTTGGCGTGTGAGATGCATCAAAAAAGCTACTGTAGTCACCGTACCGCAGTGCTACGACTCAAAAAAGCTACTAATCCATTGCCTCCCGCTCGCAATTCCGTACGTACTCGTTCATGTTTGCGAGCATATTACTCCCGCCCAGCCCACATTCAGCATAACATAGTGTAATCACAGCATAATCGCGTAAGTCAATCTGCCGTCATGGCCGTTACGCAGCAAGGGGGCGCGCCCTGCCGCTGGCGTTGACCTGGACCATCCACCGCAAACTACGGCCATGCCAGAAGAGCACGAGCTTCCACGCCCGCACCACGCGGCGCCTCGTGGGGAAGCTGCAGACAGACCCAACGCCACTTGGCGCCCTTCACAACTAACCGCGCTTGGTCTTGCGCGAGGTGGGTCCCTGCTTCGCGACCACTACCCGGTCCAGCTGCTCTGGTGGAAGCATGGCAGCCACGTCAGAGCTCACCACCACCTGCAGGCGCAGAACAGCGAAGCGAAGCGCGGCACAGCACAGCAAAGGTCATCACACATATCAACATCATGTGTCGAGGGCATTTACTTCTCCTGGTGCTGCAGACCGTGACTGGCAGAAGCATTGATACACTGATGTACACCCGGGGCGGGCTTGCGGCGACGCCAAGCAAGTGCAGCCATACGTTGCTGCGCACGTCCCGCGGTACCCACCTGCCCAACCTGCGACGCCGCGGTGGTCCGCTTCAGCGCCTGCCACGCCGCGCTGTGCTGGTAGGACATGTGGCCGCTCAACGAACCCGGCTCCAGGCAGCCCGCCAGCTCTCCCCACGCCACCACGCCCGTGGCTCGCAGCCCGCGCCAGTGCAGGCCCGACGGCCGGCCCGGCTGCTGCTGCCCCTCCGGCCCATCGAACCACGCCTCCTCCGCAAGCGGGTGCTCCAGCAATTCGGGCGGCCTGTGTTGCAGTTCAGAACGCAGGCGGGTGGAATGACAAGTAAGTGGCAGTCATGTGTGGGCAGCGCACACACGAAATGCCTTTTCGGGCACGGAACACTGCAGGCTGGAGGCGCCACGCACAGGTGCTGGTTGCGCTCCGGCCTCACCAGTCCAGGTGCGGGAGGCTGGCCAGGCACGACAGCAGCCACTGCACGGCCCCGGTCGGGGCGCCCCGCCAGGCCACCGTCATGGCGCCCGGGGTGCTGTGCTTCGGTAGCAGCTTGGTGTGCGAGCTTGGTGCCGCAGCGGCGGTAGCAGCGGCAGCGGCAGCAGCAGCAGCAGCGGCGGCAGCGGCACTGGCAACGGCCAGGTCCGCCGGGAGTGCCGCTACTGATCCAACGGGAGTAGGCGTGCCTGGGCCTGGGCCTGCACCCACGGAGCTGCTGCTGCTGGCGGCGAGCTGCACCCGCAGCTTCTGCCGCAGAGCTGCTGTGAACGACGTGCGGGGCGCCTGATGACCGCCCCTGTGCAGCCATGCGGGCGCGCTAATGCTCTGTGCGCTGGGCATGCGTGCATCATCCCCCGACAGCGGGTTGCCGCTGCCAGCACCCAAGCCGCCTGCGCTGCCGGCCCCCGCCGTAGTGCTGAGAGAGGGCGTCGGTTTCGCGTGCCGGCCGCTGGCACTGAGGCCGGACTGCTGCGGCTGCTGCTGCTGCTGCTGCTGCTGCGTGCGTGTCATTCCTTTCCACGAGCTGAACGCGGCAAGGCTGGACCGCTGCTTCGCCACGATGCTGCGACTGCCGCGGCCCGAGCTCTTGCCGAAGCCGAGGAGCCCCTCCGCGCCCTCAGCCACGTAGCAGGCGAGGTTGCTGCTAGCGGCACGCACCCCATACCGCCGCCGAGCCCATTGGGCTCCTCCTCCTCGACCACTGCCTCGCAAGTGGCACTGAGGCAGCGTGTCAGGTGGCCGAGCAGCATCTCGTGCATCAGCGCAAGGGCCCGCGTCGTGACCTCGGCGTTCCACGCCATGAGCGTCGGCGCGCCCACCACCGAGATTCGTGCTAGCGTGCCCACGCCCGCGGCAGGCGCATCGAATACGCCGCCACCAAGCGGCGGCACCGGAGTACATTTGCGCAGCAAAGCCTGCTGTTCTTGCTGCTGCAGCTGCAAGGCCAGCCGCCCCAGCAGCGGCATGCTCACAACCTGGTACAGGTGTACGTCTCCCGCGCCGTCTGCGAACGTGTGCTTGCCCATCCACAGCACCACGAATGGCCCGCCCAGCGCCTTCTGCAGCGCCGCCGGCGACTCGCCCTCTGCCGCCTGCTGCAGCGCGTCCCGGGTCGCCTGGCTGAGCAGGATCATGCCCCCCTGGCCCACGTCACTGACTGCCTTGGCCAGCCGCAGCAGCGCGCCGCTGTACTGCACGCGGCCGCACGCGTCGTTGCGTGTCAAATCTGCAAGCGTAGTGACCTGGCTGTGCAAGCCCATCCTGACTCTGAGGCCGCGCAACACCACAGCTTCGCGCGCATAGGCCGGGAGCCCACGCTGCGCTGCCGCAGGTGGCGGGCGTGGCTGCGCCTGAAGTGATCTCTGAGAGGGCGTCATCGGCACCAGCCCCGACTCGCGCGGCCTGTCAATGGAGCTCCGCGGCGACACGGCACTCGCCAGCGTCCGCACCTGCTGTGCTGCGGCTGACAACCGCTCGGCCGTCCACCCAGCAGGGCTCCTGCTGTGGGGCTGCATCACGTCATCCGTTACGGCGCTGCTGGCGATTGACAAGTCCGTAGCCTTCCTGATAGGCGGCGCTGTGGTGGCCCCGCCTGGCGCGCCACCGACGCTGCGTCGCTGCTTCTGCGGCTGCTGGTGTGCATTTCCTCTGGCACCAGCCGGTTGCACGCACCATTGCAGCCGCAGCAGCTCACCGAAGGTGACAGCGGCGGCGGCGGCGGCGACCGATACCTCCGCCTCTACGCCGCCGCCACCGGCAGCACCGCCGGCAGTCAACGACGCGGCGCCGCGAGCACTGCTGCCTTGCATTGACAGGCGCATACGGATGCTGGAGGTGGCTGTTGGGCCCCCACCGCCTGCTGGCCCAGCACCTCCCATGCTTGACAGAGACCTTCCCCGTGTGGGAGAGCCGATGCCCGTGGCTGAGGGCAGCCCCGACGCCGCTGGCGGGCCCCCTGCTGCCACAAGCCCACTGGCGGTGTTGGCCCTGGGCGTTGAACCCTGCAGCGGCGCCTCAGCGGCGCCTGGCGCCTGCGGCTGATGCCCGGGCGCGCCTGCGGCTGTGCGGATCAGCAGCTTTGCCGCAGAGCTGGTTCTCCGCAGCGCCATTCTCGTCTTGCCGACCGCGTGGCCAAGCGCCATCGAACCCAGGAAAGCGGCCGAGGGGGCTTTGATGGGCAGCCGCCGCGTGCTGCTCGGAGCGGCGGGGCCGCCACTGGGCGGGCGCGCGCTCTGCTGCAGGTGGTAGCTGCTGCTTTGGTGTTGGGTGTAGGGGGGGCGAGGAAACTGCACCTCCAGACTTCCGAGGCTGCCGCCACTGCCGCCAGCTACTCCTTGCACCGGCACGCGCAAGTGCTGTATGAGGCTGCGGAGCGGCGAGCCGGTTGACAGCGGCGGCGGCTGGGCTGCTGGCTGGCGCCACATCTCGCCGCCCGCCGTCCGGGCATGTGGGGAGGACGGTGAGCCCATGGCAGCAAGGAGCGCGTTCGCACTGGCGCCCGACAGCAGCCGCACGGCGCCGTCAGCGGCGGTGTAGCTGGCAGCTCCGCTCACGCCGCGCCCGGCGGCGCCAGCAAACAGCCGCGCGGCCGCGCCTGGAGACCTCAAGCTGCCGCCGGCGCCACCGTCCACGGTGTTTGCCGCGCGCTGCTTGTGGCTGCGCAGGCCCGTCAGCGTCTGCGACGTGTGCTGCTGCTGGAGCTGTCTCTGCAGTTGTTGCTGCTGGTGCTGCTCCTGGTGCTGGTGCGAACCGTGCGACAGGCGCTGGAACCTAGACATCATGCCGGCTAGAACGCCACTCGGGCTCCAGCGCTCTCCTTCCGCATACTCGCCGCCGGACGTCCTGCCGTAGCCTCTGGCCGGCCGGCTACGGCTGCCGCCCCCAGGCGCGGCGGGGACAGCAGTCAGCGAGTCCAGAATTACGCCTGAGGTGCCGGGCGGCTGTCGGCTGCTGCTGGCTGCCCGGGGCGACCTAGGTGCGGTGCCCACAGCTGGCGGCACCGAGGGCGCCTGCCACCCAACGCCAGCGGCACCGCCATCGCTGCTGGCACCAGCCGCGGGCTGTGCATCGCCTTGCGCAGTCAAGGCGGGAGGCAGCCTCGCTCCTGCCTCAGCAGCAGCTTCAGGGGCCCCAAGGTCCCGGAAGTCGCCAGAGGCTGCGCCCGTGTGCCCAGCAGCCTGCTGCTGCGTACCGCCCATGAGACTCTGCCGCAAAAACGACATCGTAGCTTCCACGTCCGGAGGACTCCGCGCGCCTGAATACGCGCCCATCGCCGCGGCTCCGATGCCGGCATCTGCCTCGGCTCCGCCGCTGCCGGCCTTGGGCGCTGCCACGAATGCAGGCCACGGAATGGCGATGGCAGCGGACGGTGGCACCAGCCTCAGCAGACCGAGGCTGATGCTGCTGGCTGCAGCAGCAGCAGTGGCGTCTGCGTCTGCTGTAGCGCTGCCAACCGCCAGAAGCACCTCATCGCTACAGCCGTGTGCGGCGGGGCTGTCCGGACCACCATCCGCCTGTACCGCCGTTGGCGCACCCTCAGCTGCTGTGCAGATGACGCTGGGGGCTATGCTCAAGCCCGGGGCCGTCAGGGCGCCTGCACCGGGGCTGCTGACCTGTGCTGCGCAGCGGGGTGCCGTGAATGATCCGGGCTCCTTCATAAGGCTTGAATCTAGCTCCCCGAATGTTGGTGAGCGCCCTGGCTCCTGCTTCTGCTCCTGTTGCTGCTGCGCCGAAGGCTTGGCACCGCCACTGTTAGCACCCCCTGATTCAGTCCGCGGCACAGCAGCAGATGGGACTGGCGGGGGCAGCGGGGGCGGAGCTGGCGGCATTGGCGCTGGCGGCGGCGGGAACAGTAGGCGCTCTTGACTACGCCGCCACGCCAGCTGTGGCTCTGCGACTCGCATAGCTCCATCTGCCGCTCCCAGTTCTGTTGCCTCCGCTGCTGGTCCCCAAGCTATCGTGATGATAGGAGGTTCTACGGTGGTTGAGCCGCCGTGGCTGCCCGCTACACCGCCAAACGAAGCCGACTGCCTACCGGGTGCAGCTGGGGACTGCAGCAGCAATGCCGCGGCGGCCGCCATGTTGCTTGGAGCCAGCGACGGCGAGGGGCGCTGCGGAGTTAGCGCGCGCTGTGGTGACAGCGGTGCAGGTGTTGCCGGCGGCGCCGTGTTGCTGGCAAGGCGCGCCATGATCGGCAGCTGCTGCTGGGGCTGGGGCAGGTCAAACCCTTGCGCTGCCGCGTATTGCTGCTGAAGGACTGGTGGTATCGCGCCGATGAAGGAGGTCCCGTCATCGTCAAAGGTGCTGCCCGCCATGAACAGGCTGCCGCTTCCGTCCGAGTGCCATGGGCCGCCACTGCATGCAAGCACACCGCCCCGGGCAGGCACAAATCAGGCTTGAGACCTGCTGAGTAAAGGTCGGGCATGCCCCTGCGTGGCTGGGTGCACTGATCTCCAATGACGTGTCTCCGCGCATTCCTACCACAGTGATAAACACACTCCAGGCAATTGCGATAAAATGGCGGTTAGCACGCTGCGTATCAAGTTATCAACACTACGCGCAGTTGTTGTATCCAAGCTAGCTATGCAACGCAGTTGCTCCAGCTACTGCCCCGTACACGGGCACACGCACGCGCCCCACCTGGGTGGAAGCACAGCCACGACGCCGGCCGGCCACAAGCGGTGGTCCTTTGCCGCCGCTTGCTGTCCTCCCAACCGCACGAAAACCATTTGGTGCTGCGTCTGCTGGTCTTGCCCGCTGCCACCCTCATCAAGAGCGGACGTCCAGCTGGCACCCGCATCCACTAAGGCTCCTGGCGTCGACATTTGTGGCAGTGTGAAGTTCAGGAGCTCTTCCGGCCAGGCCGCATCCAACAGCGCCTGGTAGGTGTTGCAAGCATCAGGCGGGTGGGATAGTGCAAGTCGATTGGCCGGGCAGCGCAATTCAGGTGGTGACTAGGAGTTAAGGCTGTAGATGACGTCACTGCTGATGCAACTGCCAACTGGGTTGGGGCCGCAACCGAAGCACTCCCACCACGCACGCAAGCACACGGTGCCAGCAGATAGCTGCTAGCTGATGCTCATACACACCAGCAGCCTCTTGATTGCCCCGGGGTGGAGGCTGCTACCTGCTGGGCCCGCAGGCAGAAGGCCACCGCCGCTGTCGGCGACTTGAAGGCCATGATGAAGGAGTCACCCTGTCATGCGCACGGCAGCCAGGCAGGACAAGTGGGGCTTAGTCTCCGGTCTGCACTCAATGCTTCCACAGGCTGTACAGGTGGCCTGCGTCCAGGACGCAAGTCCAGTGAAGCAAGCCCTGTGTTGCCATCACCCTACCAGTGACGCCCACATTCCGCATGCATGCAGCACCCATGAACCCGCTGCCAATGGACTTCGCTGCACGCACGTACGACAGTACCCATGCATCCAGCAAACTCGCCTCCGTCGCGGACTCAAAACCCTTGTGCGCCACCCGCGTCTCCCGCATAATGTTGTGGTGGGTGGTCAGGGCCAGATCCATCACCGCAGCGGGCAAATACTCCCACAGCAGCGTGCTCTCCTGCGTGCGTGCAGGCGCAAGGAAGCGTTAAGAAAAACGTTAGGCGGCGTGCAACTTGTGGAACGAGGCGTTGACATGTTCGTGGGAGAAGGACGGTGGGAAAAGGGACGTGCGTGGTGCAGGGGCGAGGGGGCGTCAGGTGTGAACGAAGGGGAATGACACGCCTTGGACAGCCTTGAAGCGGAGCTTATCGATCGAGATGCGCACCACTCACATAGAGTGAGTGGTATTACAGGTGGTCCCTTCTCGGGTTCTCGGGTCACTCCCCTGACCATCACACCTGGCAAAGTTTGCTAGCCGTACGCATGTCACTGAGCGCAGAGATGTCCTTCATAGGCAGGTTCGATGTCAATTCAGTAGTAGGACTAGCAGGCGCATCACCTAATTAGAGCGGTGGCGCCCAATGCTGTTCAACAGGCAGAAAAGTAGGCACATACAGTGGAACCCGTTGAAACCAGAGCCCCACCTAGCCTGAATTGCGATCGGCCCCTCAATCCTGCCCACGGTTGCATGCAACCCCACCCCATCTCAAACGCACAAAAGTGGCTATAATACTACTCGCATGTCCGTGTTTGGTCAAGTCAGATAGTCGTAAGCGCAGCATCACAGACTGGTAGTGTTTGGTCTCAGACAGTTCAGGAATCACATGTCGTCAAGGTCACACACATCCGGAATGGCCACTTCCATCCGGTCACCACATACACGCAGGAAGGGGTGTGTGTCGGACACTTTCAGCCAGGCCTTATCCCGCCGGCGCCGTGGCAATCCAAGCGAAGCGAAGTCAGCTAGCAAGCCTCTGATGCTAGCTAGTGCTACCGCCTTGGCCCGGGCCAGAGCCCCCTCAGTGAACGGCTTCCGTGCGCGCATGTACCGCCGTGCACTCTCCATCGCGTTAAGTGCGGCCAGGGCCACCACCTCCCATACGCATTGCTGTATCTGCGTTGGGTCCGGGCTCTCCAGCAGCCAGACGTGATGCCGCCGTACAGGGCAGCCCGCGTCGGTGCGGCCAGCATTGATGGTGTCCTGTAGCAGCTCCACCACACTCTGCGCGACGGGGCACTCCCAAAAGTGATGCAGTCGAGGCGAGGGCGGCATCACCGCCGGTGACGGGGGAGAGGCGTATGCGCCACATACGCACGGCTCCGGCGAGCTGCCATGGATGTGCGTATTTCCCAGCATGCCCACACCGTCAACCGCCAACCGCCACAGCACCTCCTTGTGCTTCAGTTCCCATCGTACTTGCCACACCGAGGCCATGTGTCGCCGGAACTGGACCAGGCGCTGGCGCCCAGGGGCGGGAGGCAGGGTGGCGCCCAGGGCTTCAGCCACATAAGCATGGTGAAGACGCGTGCGGTCCTCATTGACGCCAGTTAGCTGCATTGCTGTGCCGTCGCGGACAGCCAAGGCGGTCAGGGGAACGGGGCGTTGGTGCCCCTGGATGAACCATCCCATGCGGCTGACAATCATCTCCACGACCTGGTCCTCGGTGGGCAATGCTGCGGCAGGGGTGGCTGCGTGGGTAGGCGGGTGAACGGGGGCAGGGGCTGGCTGGGCGGCAGCGGGACCTAGGGGGTCGGTCGCTGGGGCGGGGGGACGCGCTGACGGCGTTGGTGCGAGACACGGCGGCGCTGGGGGCGCAGGGGGCGCAGGAAGGTGCAGGCGCGCAGCAGCAGCCCAGGAGGGGTTGATGTCCAATAGCAGGGCATTAATGGCAGCGATGGCCTGCACGCGATCCGCAAAAGCGCCCGCCACGGCGCTAGATGGCTGTAGCTGTTCCCGCACCAGCTGCGCCCATTCGGTTGCCAGCAAGGTGAAGATGTGGATGCCCGGAGTCGATGCCAGGCGGTGACGCCACGATGTTTCATACGCAGCAAAGGCGTCGTAGACACGCACGGCGTCACCCAGCGTGCGCAGGCGGCGGCATTCCGTGAGCTGTAGGTGATAGGCTTCGAGGCCGGGGCGGCGGCCCGAGGGTGGCGCGTTGGGTAGCAGCGGGTTTCCCCATAGTGGCGTGTTGACGCACCACGCGCCGGGCGTGAGAGAGGAGGTACCAATGTCGACTGCTGGGGGCAGGTGGGAGAGGGCTGTGACGATGCGGTGGACGTCGGGAGGCAAGGACAGGGTGCCAAGCCAGGGCCCGTCCGCACGAGCCGTCAGCAGCGCCATGGGGCGAAAGCAGGGATGGTAGGACCGAAGCAGGTACCCAAAAACCCGCTGCCACGGGGCTTGCGCTGCAGGTGCCACGCCACTTCCATCCCGGCCAGCGTATGCAGCCGCGCGCTTTGCCCAGCGGGCGTAGATGTGCTGCTGTAATGGAAGGCTGCCAAAACCACCTGAAACCGGATGACCAGGCAGGAGGCGGGCTGGGACGCCTGTAAGCCTTCGGTCATGTTGCGAGGGTCCCTGACTGCGGTCGACGAGCTTGGCCACCGCCGCCTCCCAGGCTGCGAGCGTGTCAGGCGGCGGTAATCCAGAGTGCTCCATATGATATGTCGCCATATGGGTCCCGTATGCAGCCGCGTTTGAGGCTCGCCCAAACATGGACAGATGCATGTGGCTGATTTTGTCCAGGCGACGCACGGCCTCATCAGTCCGCTGCTTCCAGTCCAGGTCAGGCCGGCAGGGCGGGTTGGTGAAGGGGACCCCCAGGGCAGTGGCGGACGTGACAACGCAGATGGCAGAGGCTGGGGCGGGCGGGGGGGCGGTAGCGGGCGGGGGGGCGGCAGCGGATACGGTGGCGAGGACGGGGGCCGGGACGGGAATGACGGCGGGGGCGGCGGCGGGTGCAAGGGTGGAGGCGGCAGCAAAGGCGAGGGTGTGGACGCGGGCGGGGATGGGGCCGGCAGCGGGGCCTGGAGTGGGGACCGCTGCTGCGGGGTTGGCTGTGATGGTGGTTGCGGTGACGGTGGCGACGGCGGGCCCTGGAGAGGGGGCGGGGACGGAGGCAGCGGCATTTGCGGTGGTGACGGCGGCGGGGGAGGCGGCGCGGATGGCGGGGGCGGGGACGTGGGCGGTGGCGGGGCGGGCGGCGGGGGCTGGTGTGCGGATGGCGGCAGAGACAGCATGGGTAGCCGCGGTGGAGGGGGCTGTGGCGGGGGCGGGGGGCGACGGAGGGGGAGGCGGTGGCGGTGGGGGCATGGACGATGGCGGCTGTGGCGGGGGCTGGCGTTCGGACGGCGGTATTGCCGGCAGGGGCGGCTGCAACGGAGTCGGAGGAGGTGGCGGGGGTCTCGGCGGCAACGAGGGCGGGTGCGGGTCCAGCGGCGGGAGGCGGGGCGGGTGCGGGGACGGTGGCGGGTGCGGGTGCGGCGGCGGGGGCGGGGACTGACGTTCGGACGGCGGGAATGGTGGCAGGGGCGGCTACGACGGAGGGGGAGGCGGCGGGGGTCGCGGCGGCAGCAAGGGCGGGTGCGGGTCCAGCGGCGGGAACGGGCGTGGGGGCGGGGGCAGCGGCGGGGGCGGAGGCAGGGGCGGAGGCTGGCGTGCGGACGGCGCCACAGACGGCAGGGGTAGCCACGGCGGAGGGGGCGGTGGCGGTGGTGGCGACGGCGGGGGAGGCGGTGGCGGGGATGGCGGCAGATGCGGGCGCGGGGGCGGGGATGGCCGCGGTGACGGGGGCGGCGGCGGCGGCGGGGGCCTGAACGGCGGCGGGGACGGCGGCGGGCGCGGTAGAGGGTGCGAGGGCGGGGATGGTGGCGGCGACGGGGGCAACGGCGACGGCGGGGGCATGACCAGCGGCTGGAGTAGGGGCGGACGCTGGAGACCCAACGGCAGTGTGGCCCACCAGTAGCAGCTCCACCTTGTCCAGATTCAGCTTTTGCCCGGTGGCGCGCGCAAAGCGGTCCATGTGCCCCAGGAAGGCGGGCACATCCTCAGCTGAGGCCAGTGCTGCTTCGGTGTCGTCGGCAAAGGCAGCCTCGACAGCGGTAGAATGCGGGTCTGCGGGGTCGAGAGGGATGCCGACGCCACACTCCTTCAGCCAGCAAAATAGAGCGTGCGCAATGAAGAGGTAGAGTAGGGGCGCGAGGGGGCAGCCTTGACGGACACCTGCACATATCTTGGCTGGGCGGGAGAGGAACCCGTTGACCCGTGCCATCGACGTCGTGTCGGTGAGCAGTAGCCGGACCCAGGAGATGAAGCCGGCGCCGGCGCCCATTGTGGCCATGACCTCATAGAGGAAGCTGCGATCGATGGTGTCGTACGCCTTGGCGAAGTCCAAGAAGGCGAGAATGGCGGACCGCCGCTGCTGTGACAGGAGCAGGGGGAGGGAGCGGAGGAAGAGGGCATTGCTGCCGATGTCGCGCCCGGGCAGGAACGCTGATTGCTCAAGTGGGATGGTGGCGGCGAGGGCTGGGCTGATGCGGTTGGCCAACGCCTTGGTGAGGAGA
This sequence comes from Chlamydomonas incerta, assembly GCA_016834605.1. Lineage (NCBI taxonomy): Eukaryota > Viridiplantae > Chlorophyta > Chlorophyceae > Chlamydomonadales > Chlamydomonadaceae > Chlamydomonas > Chlamydomonas incerta. Next base: position 1,004,801 of record JAEHOC010000015.1, read on the forward strand.
CGGTAGTCAGAGCATAAGAGGGTGATGGGCCTGTAGCTGCCGGCGTTGATGCGGTCACCACGGCCCTTGTAGATCACAGTGATGATGCCCTTGGTGAAGTCCAGCGGTGCGTGCTGGGTGGTGCCGATGGAGGTGAAGAGCCGCGCAAGGAGGGGAGCGAACGCGCCTGGGGCGGCCTTGTAGACGTCAGTGGGGATGCCGTCCCAGCCCGGGGACTTGCCGGGCTTACTTGCTGCAATGACCGCCAGTTCCTCCTCCTGTGATACGGCGCTCGCCCCCGCGGCTTGCATACGGTCGGCTGGTAGCTGCACGGAGTGGGCTGCGACGGCGGCTAGCACCGCCGACTTGTCCGCTGGGTTGAGGTCCGGTGGGGCTTGCCCAATGGCCGCCCAGAAATCCGCCATTACCTGCGCCATGGGGGCCGGATCCGTAACCAGGCGTCCATGCGTATCGCGAAGGGCCGCAATGACAGTCGCGTCTTGCGGCGGATGAATAGCCTCTGTGATGCGGGGGTTGGGGCGCTCGCCACTCCGGATCCAGTCCACCCGCATGCGGTGGGCAGTAGCGGCTGCCTCTGCCGAAGGGCAGCAGCGAGAGCTGCCTGCTGGGCGGCAGCCATCGCACTGGCATGAGCTGTGGGCTGCTGCGAGGCGTCCGCGGCGGCCCGCGTTGCTTCCAGGTGTGTACGCGCCACACAGACGTCTTGGGACATCCGAAGTACGCGCCGCTTGGCGGTGCTGTTGAGGGTGGCGAGGACGGCCGTGAGGCGCCGCTTGAAGGCTGAGTACCACTGCAGGAATTCCACGCCAGGCGATGGCATAGCTGCCTGCTGCCCCGTCAGCCAGAGTTGAAGGTGGTCGACTAGGTCTTCATGATCCACGAAAGCGATGCCGCTGCGACGCGTACCGGGGCCACGGGTGGGCGGGCGCCGGGGAAGGAGGAGCATGGTGGCCACCCGGTGGTCAGAGGGCGAGCTGGCTTCCACTGTAGTGCTGGGCACGTACGGCAGGAGGGCACGCGACACGTACATGCGATCGAGCCGGGCGCCGCTGGCTTCACCGTGAGTCAGCTTCTGCAGATGTGTGTAGTCGCGGCTGGCTGGGTGGAGGTGGCGGTGTGCGTCGACCAGGTCGGGGCAGAGAGCGGTGAAGAGGGAGGCGACGTGACCATCACGCTGCGCGCGACTTGGGCTGGTGCTGTCAAGTGCTGCATTTACGACGAAGTTGAAATCGCCAACCAGAACGTGCATTCCCGGCGAGGACATCCGGGGGGAGACATGCTGCTGCACGAACTGGGCTCGGGCTGTTGGCGAGTGCGCTGGCAGGTAGGCGTTGGTGAGGTGGATGGTGTGCCCGAGCCAGGAGAAGGAATAGGTGGCAAGTCGACCCGTGGGGGACGCACGAGGAGCATCTGGGGCAGCGGCTGGGGCAGCGGCAGCGTAGGAGGGGCTGGGGCTGGCTGCCGGTGCGGAGAAAGGAGGGGAGCTGCCGTCGGGTGCTACATACGGATCGTTGCCGGGGGTGCCGGATTCAGGGGAAGGGGGAGGAGGGGTGGCGTCGCGACTAGGTGTAGGGAGCTGTGCAGGCGGTGGTGTGGTGACAGGGCTGAGGATATGGGACGCCAGCAAGTCCGCTCGCACCAAGATGGCAACGCCAGCGTACGGGTCTTCAACCGGCGTGGCCCGGTACGCTGCTAGTCTCCAACCGGGCACGTGAAGCTGCTTTGCCACAGTCTGGAGGGCCGCCTCAAAGCGGCCACGGTCACTAAGGCTGCGATGATGAGTCTCCTGGACGCACACCACGTCCAGGCGTAGCGTGACCCATGTCTTCGCTGCTGCTGCAAGTTTGGCGAGCTGAGTAGGGAAGTCTATACCGCCAAGGTTGTGCGTGCCAATCCGAAGAGGCCGGAAAGGCAACCGCCAACCCTGACGTGCCCGGCGCCGTGTCATGTGACGGCGCGGTACTACTGATCCTCCGTGGTGTCCATGCCGCCATCCGCCACGCCGGCGTCGCCGGCGTTGGCCAGGGCGGCGAAGCGGTTGGTGCCACCGACGCGGGCTCGCGGCCGTGTGGTCCCACCGCCCGGCCCCCGCCTGCGGCGAGAGCCAGCGGCGGCTCCCGCACCAGCGGTGTCTGTCACCCGCTGGCTGCCGGACGGCGCGGCGAGACTCGGCACAGCCGTGGCGCTGCTGAAGGCAGCCATGGCCTGACCGATGGCGGCGTCACCGCCGCCCGTTTCCATAGCGACAAGGGCGGCGGTGGCGGCGGCAGCCAGGCCCGCGGCGGCAGGGGCCACCACGAGACCGGGCTCCAGGGGGTGCGGGCGGGACACCGGCGTGCGGGCCCGCCGCGTGGCCTTTGCATTGTCCCCAACGTGGCGAGGCGAGGCAGGCAGGCCACGGCCGGCCCGAACGCCTGTAGCCGCGATGCGTCCACTGCGACGGCTCCCCCCCCACCCTGTTTCCACGCACCGGCGGCAACGCCGCTGCCGCCACGTTGCTTGAGGGTGCGGCAGCAACCCGCGCGTCAACCGGGGCGGGCGCCGCGATGAGCCCAGGCTGCGCGCCTGCCCCGGCAGCCGCACCCGCGGCGGCCACCGGAGCACATCCGACAGATGTTGACGGCTGCTGCTGCTGCTGCTGCTGCTGCTGCTGCTGCTGCTGCTGCTGCTGCTGCTGCTGCTGCTGCTGCTGCTGCTGCTGCTGCTGCTGCTGCTGCTGCTGCTGCGATGGCTGCGGTGGCGGCTGCTGCGCCGGCTGCTGCGAACGCGGCTGCGACACCAGCCCCGGAGACGGGAGCGACTGGAGTAGGACCGCGAGGGCGGACACTGCTGGTGTCTGGGCGGCGGTCGCGTAGGAGATGCTCCCCACCTGCGGCATGGGCAACCCCGGCGGCGATGGCGGCGGCTGGGCGAGATACGCCAGCGTGGGCAGCTGTGGCGGCTGCTGTGGTGGCTGCTGTGGCGGCGGCAGCGGCGGTGGCGGCGGCGGCGGCAGTGACAGCGGCTGACGGGACGACTGTGGTTGGAGCTGCTGCTGCTGCGGCTGCTGCTGCGGCGGCGGCGGCGGCACGCGCGGTGGCGGCGGCGGCGGTGGCGGGGGCACGGAGACGCCCGCCGGCGTCGCCAGGCCACCAGCACGGCCAACGGCGACCCCCGCCGCCGCCGGCCCCACCAGCCCCGGTATCATGCCGGGCCCCGCGGTCACGGATAGCTGCTGCATGTACACATCCAGCGGCCCCACCCTGCCCGGCACCGCCGCCGGAGCCCCGGCAGCCGGCTGCCCCGGGCGGCCGCCAGCCGGCGGGCCAGCAACGCTGCCGCCGCCGCCTTTTCCGCGCCCACGCGGGCAGGCGGCCAGGGCCGGGAATATGTCCTCCTTGCGCGGCGGCGGGCCGTCACGACCAGCCGGCCTCGCGTTCAGAATCCACGAGAAGATGGCAGGGTGATCCGGCACGCCCCCATCCGAGTACCGCAGCTTGGGCGGCAGCAGTGCCGGACCCCGCTGCACCGTCACGTACGCGTGCTGGGCGTCCTGCCGCAGCACACTGGTGATCTGCGCGGGCTGGTAACGCTCCTGCAGGAATGCAGCCAGGTCGTCGTCCCGCACATCTGGCGGATAGCCAGAGACCGTGTAGGCGGCGCTGCCGTCACCCCAGTCCGTCACAGTCATCAGGACCGGGGCCACGGTTGCCGACCCCAACAGGCTGATGGGCGGCAGCACCAGCGTGCCGGGCTGCAGCTGCATCAAGACACTGGGGGGCGTGCTCACCGGGAAGAGCACGCTGTGGGCGCGGGGCGTGTCAGCAACCCCCCCATACGGCAGCACCAGGGTGCTGCCATCCTCTCCATACCGGATGACGTATTGCCCCACGCGAGCGCCGGGGAACGCGTGGGAGATGAGTTTCGCCATGAGCTGGGCACCGTCGTGCGCTGGGCCCAGCTCTGTCGCTGCTGATAGCATCCACCGAATAATTACTGTGCGCCCGTTGACGTGGCGAATAGCTGGGCGAGGCCCGGACGCACTCGGGCCCGCCATGTCGACGTCGGTCCTCGAAGACATCGCTGAAAGGTTCGCCGCCGAGTGGCGACGGTGGAAACTGAGCTGTTAAACCTTAGGCTGATCTGCAGGATACTAGGCGATATTAATGGAGCTGACGACGCAGCGTCGGGGGACGGATGCCGACGCGGCGGTTGGAAAGTGTAGGAAGTCGCTGGTAATTCGCTGTATTGTAGGCAGCAGTAGGCCCGTCTGCTATTGTCAAAAGATGCTGCTAGGAAATTAGCTTTGGCTAGGAAATTAGCCGCACAGAGAGTTGGCTGCTAGGAAAGTTGGCTGCTAGGAAAGTTGGCTGCTAGGAAAGTTGGCTGCTAGGAAAGTTGGCTGCTAGGAAAGTTGGCTGCTAGGAATGTGAGTGAGTGAGTATTACAGGTGGTCCCTTCACATCACACGTCACATAGTGAGTGAGTGAGTATTACAGGTGGTCCCTTCTCGGGTTCTCGGGTCACTCCCCTGACCATCACACCTGGCAAAGTTTGCTAGCCGTACGCATGTCACTGAGCGCGCGTAGAGATGTGTTTCATAGGCAGGTTAGGCAGGTTTGATGTCAATTCAGTAGCAGGACTAGCAGGCGCATCACCTAATCAGAGCGGTGGCGCCCAATGCTGTTCAACAGGCAGAAAAGTAGGCACATACAGTGGAACCCGTTGAAACCAGCGCCCCACCTAGCCTGGATTGCGATCGGCCCCTCAATCCTGCCTACGGTTGCATGCAACCCCACCCCATCTCAAACGCACAAAAGTGGCTATAATACTACTCGCATAGATGTCGGTGACCACGAGCGTCGTCCACTTGCCCACGCCGTGAGTGAGTGAGTATTACAGGTGGTCCCTTCTCGGGTTCTCGGGTCACTCCCCTGACCATCACACCTGGCAGAGTTTGCTAGCCGTACGCATGTCACTGAACGCGCGTAGAGATGTGTTTCATAGGCAGGTTAGGCAGGTTTGATGTCAATTCAGTGAAAGGTTCGCCGCCGAGTGGCGACGGCGGAAACTGAGCTGTTAAACCTGAGGCTGATCTGCAGGATACTAGGCAATATTAATGGAGCTGACGACGCAGCGTCGGGGGACGGATGCCGACGCGGCGGTTGGAAAGTGTAGGCGTCCTTTGGCATCCGCGGAGCGTTTTGATGCTTACAAATGGTATCGAGACCAAATAGCGTCTTAGAGCACTTGATCCCTGCTCTATGCGTGAGACCCTAAGGTCGCGAGGTGGATCCGCGCTCCCCACAATTCTTCGATCTCGATGTATCAGACGTGGTGCAATCTCGAGGTGCTGAGTTTGAAACGCGCAACTCTATAAGTAAGCCGATGACGCTGGCTAGAAACAATGCTGTGCGCTTGTACGCGCCTGTGCCCATATGATTCCGCGTCCGTTGGGGCCGGCGCTGGGATCCGAGGACGGCTCCCGTCCCGAGGGGGGGGAGTGTAAGCGTCCTTTGGCATCCGCGGAGCGTTTTGATGCTTACACCGGGCGGCACACCCTCCGCCGCGTTGCGCCTAGCCTCGCTCCTGTGCCGCAGGTGCCTGCGCAGCATAAACACGCTGACCGCCACCAGCACCAGCAGCCCGCTGCAACTGACAGACAGCGCCACCGCTAGTGTGGTGCTGGTGTGCTCCGTTTCATCCCCGCTGCCACTGCCGGGGGCCAGCTGCGGGCGTCCGGCAGGCCCCACAGCATTTGGCATCGATGGCACCCAGTTCAGTGACCTGGATCGAGTACAGAAGAAAAAGTGCATTGGGATGAGAGCTGCATGCCCACGTAAGGCGAGGCGCGAGGGTTGCACCGCGCGAAACGAGCCATCGCACGAGACGTTTATCTGCCAAACATTCCTGTTGCGTGATCGGGTGATTTCAGGAGCGCACGCATGGAAGCAGAGCACGCCAACCATGCGCCCATGCACATGATCCTCACCTGCGGTACTGCTGCGCGAAGGCCTCTGGGCTGCTCTCAGCCGCCACTATGCCATCGAGAACAGCTTGCAGCCGATCCAGGATCGCCGCAGGGCCGACTCGGGCGTGCGCGGGTCGTTGTACTGCAGGGCCGTAGCCAGCAGCGCAAACCTGTGTGCGTGCATGTGAATCGCCGTATTCAGTGAGTGGACGCGTCATCAGCCGAACACCCGCCCGTGCCTACCGCAACACAACACCTGTGTTATCAGTGCATGCACAGGCCTACACCACACGCAATGCAGGTCATCGGGTCCAATCCCTTGCCCTGTCCCGTCAGCCACCCGCGATTACCGTACCACGCAATACCGCGGCGCTACTCACGTCACGTTGCTGGTGAGGCGGATCTTGAGGTCTGGGCTCACGTTCTCGCTGGCCATCACCCGCCTGTACGCCGTGAGGAAACGGGTTGTGTCTGCCGCGTCGTAGCCCCGCCTCACCCATAGCGGCAGATTGCATTGGTTACAGGAGGGACCTGCTGACGCAGCTCACGAGCCAGCGAGCACGTACTAGTACGGACGCCCTGCTCTAGACCTCAGGGGCGCGCCACCTGCAGCGCCGACAGCCCACTCTGCGCCTTGGGCTAATAGGCCTTGCTCCCATGGGAGCGCCACCATCTTCTAAACTCAATCTCCTTCCTCTTCAACTGTAATGAAAGTCGGCTTATTGATCCACATACTCCCGTCTTCCCTTCTTTCAATCCAAGGGTGGCCTGGTGGGATTTCGTCCCACCCCCTTGGCTTGATGCCCAGGCTCACATACGTCTGCAAACGCTCCCAAAAGTCTGCTATAACTTGCGTTTTAATCCTGCTAATCGCTGTTTCTTCTACCTTGCCTTGTTCCCCTCTGGAGGCAAACAATAGCCTCCTACCGTACTCCATGGCAGAGATCGCAGCCAGGCATACAACGTCCCAGATGGGTTGCTGGATAGCCTCGTGTGGCGGTATTACTAGCCACAGATTCTTACGCTCCACTATCAACTCAATTATGTGATCCTCATCACCTATGTCTGTCGCTTCCTGAATATGCAGCCGTAGCGTGCTAGCAATTGTGCACGTGCTGAAATGGTGTGCGCGGTCAGACTGCGCATCCGTCACCCCACATGGGCATTTATGACCTTGCCCTCTGTGCATCGAGAAGCCTGGGAATCCATCCACTGCTAGCCTCCAGAAGGCTTCTTTCTGCTCTGCTTCCCATTTAAGCTTCCACAAGCGTTCATATGTGCTCGAGATGCGTTCCTTGTCCTCTATCGCCATCACTTTATCACCTACGTTACCACCCTTAGCCTCGTGGACAAAATCAGCATGTTTTTCTGCTAGTTTCCCAAACGCTTCACGCATCTGCAGGTACGTGGCCTGCTTCACCGAAACGGTCGCCAGTGGAATTGGTTGATTGTTCATCTTCCATCCAAGGCACCCCACTATATGGTCAATCATTTCCGTGTATGCTTGATCCTGGTTTAGTCCCATGCCTGTTCGTGCCGCTTCTGTCCATCCCGCAGGCAGGTGGTTAATCAAGTTTTGCATGCGTCGAAATGCATCTATCCCATTCCTCAGGGGCCTCGGCATCAAATCTATCCCTAGTCCTCCAAAAATTCCCGCATCAATCACATCTTCCTTGTAAGCGCGTGTGCATTCACTCCGTATCCGGGGTGGGGCTCTGGTATTGGCCGGCACGTCTTGCAATTTCTCCTTAACCCGTGCAAACGTATCAATAGCCCTCACTGCGTCTCCGACTGTGGTAATTGAGCCTAGTGCAACAATATCCGAGAAGCCCCCTTCCAAAGATACATTCACACCATTTCTCTGTCTAAAAGTCAAGGTTGGGTTGCCCCACAACGGTGCTTGCGAAACCCATGGCCCCGCTTGAAGTAGATTGGCATCGAGTATCACAAGTTCCGGTAGGTTCATGAGCGCGGAGCACACTCGCTCAATCAGTGCACAGCCCGTGTCTACCACTTTCCCCAACACGATCGGCCTCCCCGTTGTGGGGTGCTTACGTGCCGTCAGGAGCGCCAGGGGCTGCGCTGCTGGGTGGTGTAGACAGACTGCATTTTTCAGGTTGTGCGACCATGGGGGGTTAAATTTCAGCATCGTGCGTCCACCTCCCGCTATACCTCTGATTCCTAGTAGCGCATGGCGAGCCCGCACATGTTGTATAGCCGGTAACATACCAAATCCCCCGCACTTGACAGGTAAACTTAGAATTGTGTTGCTGACCCCGGGTAATCGTGCATGTGGATTATTTCTGTATGCCGCTGGTGAGATTCCCCGGTCCACCAGTGCTGCAGCATTGCTAATGATTTTTTCCAGTGATCCATCATTTGGTATGCCATCAAACTCCAATTTGTACAGTGTCTTGCTCAGTGCATATCCTGACACCGCTGCTGCCCTGCCGAAGGTAGTGAGCGACATCCCTGCAATGCGGTTCATACAAGCATTCGCTTTTTCTAGTGTCGGTGCCATATTAAGCGCTGGCGGTGGTCCTGCATTATTGTTGAAGTGTATGCCAAGCGTCTTCGCCGACGCAACCAGTCGTAGTGCTGATTGAGGCTGCGTTGCTGCCGCTGTGGGATTGGCAGTCGAGTATGTGGCGCCAATAGTAATAGCCTCAGATTTTGTAATATTCAGCTGCTGCCCTGAGGCCTTGCCAAACGTTACCGTAGCGTCAATGAACGTTGGTATCTCAGCCAATTTGCGTAGGAATTGTGAATAATCATCTGCATATTGTGAGGCTTTTAGTTTATGCACGTCAATACCAAACCCCTTGCTATTGAGCCATGAGAGAAGCGCTTGAGCGATTGCAAGATATAACAGTGGAGCAAGTGGGCATCCTTGCCGTACGCCAGCTGTAAGTTCCATGAATTGTGACAGATGTCCGTTGACCAGTGCTGCAGCACGCGTGCCGTTGTGTAGCATACGTACCCAGTCAAGGAAACCATCGCCAACCCCAAGTGCTTGTAAACATTCAAACATGAATTCGCGATTAACAGTGTCGTACGCCTTGTGGAAGTCCAAAAAAGCTACCACGCCGGTTTCCTCTGCCCCTTTCAGGATGTGCGGTGCCAGCTGTAGAAGTGCAATATTGTCAGCAATCCGTCTTAGTGGTAGGAAGGCTGTCTGTTCGGGGCTGATAGTCTGACTGAAAGCTTTTGATACCCTAGTAGCAAGGATTCTTGCAAGGGTCCGGTAGTCTGTGTCAAGTAGGGTGATAGGCCTGTAGTTAGCAATCACCGTAGGGTCCCCCGCTTTATGCAAGCAGCAAATAACTCCATCCAGGAAACCCTTTGGTAGACGTTGTTGCTGGGCTGCTGCTGAGAGTACTGAGGCAAGAATGGCTGAGAATTTGTCGCTGAAGCGTTTATATAGGTCCGCTGGAATACCGTCCGCGCCGGGCGCCCTTCCGGCTGGCGCTGCAGACAGCGCTTTGGCCACCTCCTCACTCGACACTACAAGGCTACCCATCTCTGCTGCTAGGGCTGGGGGGCAGCGTCGTCCTGCCGCCCGTAACGCCTCTAGGACAGTTGCGCGGGCCTCAGGGTTGGTTGTCGCCATGTTGCTGATGCCGCTCCAAAAGGTGATCATTTCCTGCGCCAACTTAACCGGGTCAGACGTGGTGGCGCCATCACTGCATTTCAGCGCCTGTATACGTCGTGATGTCGCCGGGGGGCGAAGGAGTTTAGTCATAACGGGGTTCGGTTGCTCCCCCATCCGTAGCCATGTGTGTCGAGTGCGCCTTTCTGTTGATACGCTGGCTTCTACTGCTGCTTTAGCTACCGCTGCTCTTGCTGATACTGCATTGTTCGCCAGATCGTGCAGTGGTTGCCCCCTAGTGGCCGCCCTTTCCACTGATGCAAAAGCTTGGGTGGCAGATCTGTTTGCCTGCGCTAGCTGTTCTGTCGCTGTGTGATGCCTTCGCACTGACTCCGTATTGAGTGTATGGATGGAAGTAATCATTGCTGATTTAAAAAGCGGCCACCAATCAATAATTGCTGCTGGGCTGGATGGTATGGTGGCAGCGTTAGTGTCAATCCATTCCTTAAAGTGCTGGCGTAGATCCCCATAATCCATGAAGTATAGCTTACATCGCCTCAAGCCTTTACCTGGTTGATGCTGCATAGCGGCCGAGGGTGAGGGGGCTAGGCGAGATATCACCATTCGGTGATCTGATGGCGCGCCATTCTCCACTCGGCATGAAATCATATTTTCGCTGATAGATGCGGATGCCATAATGCGGTCCAAGCGAGATGCCCCAGCGGAGCTTGCTGTACGGTAAAAATACGTAAAGGAGCGCAATGCTGGATGTAGATGACGAAACACGTCCACTAGACCAGGGCATGCTGACGTAAATTGGCTGGCCGTGATGCTATCAGCTGTACGGGCATCGGGGTTGGTGCAGTCAAGTTGCGGGTCCATGACAAAGTTGAAATCTCCGCAAATAATACTCTGCTTGCCATTGCTCGAAAGGAGGGCTAGCTGTTGCTGGATGAAATTACGTTGGCCTGTTGGGCTGCCAGACGGAAGGTACGTGCATACTAGGTTAAAGCTGTGGCCACCCCATTCCAACGGAAGCTGTAACATCCGGCTGTCCTCTGATATGCTGCATTCTGTCGTGTCTGTTGCTGTAAGCTGCTCTGCAAGCGAGGTTCTGATCAGAATGGCAACTCCCCCAGCTGGGCTTCCGTTCGGCCCTGTACCAGCTGGACCCCAGAAGGAAATGTATTCGCTGCCTCTGATTGCTGACGCTGCTATAAATATCTGTTTTCTGGCTGTGTCGATGCAGTCCGCTGTAACTCGCGTTTCCTGTAGGCAGATAATATCTAGCTGTGCTGCCTCCCAGGATTTCATAAGTGCAATAAGGCGTTTCGCATCAGGGCTTCCACCCCGGCGGCAGGTAGTCTGTCGACAGCTCCTGGAGCCGGAGAGGCAGTTGGTCTGGCCGTGGGAAGAAAGGACCAGCATTATGGTGGAGGACAGGGAGGAGGGTTGCCGGGGAGGCCGGCTGGCGCAGCCAATCAACATGCGTGCGCAGCAGGCCGCCATCCCCAGCAGGTGCCCAGACGGCAGGCGGGCTTACGCACCGTTGTTCTCGAGCAGCACGGTCTGCGCGTCCGTAATCCTCAAGGCGGTCAGCAGCGCGAACAGCTGGTACGCGAAAAACTGCATGTGCGTGCGGGAGTAGGATAATGATGATGCGAAATACATACGGTAATGATAGTGCGGAAGGCGCATGGACGTGCAAAGAAAGACCTTGCCCGCCGTCCACCGTTGGCTCAGTTGGCTACTGCTGGAATCCCCCGCCCGCACCCAGCAGCTCTTGTGCCTGCTGCGCCGCACGCGGGCGTGCCACTGCCCGCCGCTACCGCCCGGCGCCCGCCGCCCACCGCCCCGCCCCGCCCCGCACCTGGTACTGAAGCGGGGAGAGGCCGTTGATGAGGATGATGGCAGACGCCAACGTGGACGGACGATTCACGGGGACCATCTGGCCATCCTGTTTATTACGTCCAGGGCCGGGCAAGGGGCCGGGGCGGTAACGCGTTGTCGTATGCTGATATGCAAGAACGGAAGGACCCCCGCCCCCCCGCCGTGCATGCATGGTCACCATACATTTTCGCCGCACTGGTGTTAGCATAGTCGTTAGCGTTGGACCCACGTGCGCCGCCACCATCTAACGGAGCTCCTAGCCGCGCTCACCTCCTCCACCTCGCCATCTGCCAGCGGGCAGATCTGTTTGTCGCACCGCACCAATGCCATGCTCGACCGGTCCAACACACGAGTGGATCCAGGAAGGGGTGCGATGCCGATGCGGCCGCGAACCACGGTCACGTTGGGGGCCCCAATGTTCGCTTCCTGTGAGTCGCAGTCGACAAGGATGAACAAAACGGGGAACAGGCGGTGTTCATCTGGAGGAGGCGCCGGAGGCGCATGCTTCTGAAACCAACTAGCGCATTCTTTTAATGACTGGGTCAGCGCACTGCGATTCAGTTTGAGCGCGGACGCTAGCTAGACACGCATGGCCAGGCACCATGCCCGTAGACACATGTCATGTCACGTGGCCCTCACCTTGAAGCGAGAGCCGGGCGCGATGGACATGAGGCACTTGCCCTCATTGAATTCTGGCATTGTGCAGGCTGGCGCGTTCGATGTGTTCAGCCCCACAGCGTACAGACGTCGGAAGACCTGCAGGCGGGTGCGTGCAAAACCGAACACGCATGCCAGTCAGTCAAGCACCCGAAGTTTTGGAGTCTGAGCTTGCTATCCAACCCAGCCGCACCCGCAGGGCCGCCTCCATAGCTGGCGAGTTGACCAAAGGTTGCATAGTCTCGGGGTCCCTGTTGGCAATCAACCACCGTGCAGACGTTATGAAGTGCATCTGTGCATGACTGCAGGAAGCCATCCCCCAACAGCAGCCACATGGTTCCAGCAGCAACCATGCACGCGCACGACTGGCCGGCAGAACCAGGGACATTCCTTGTCGCCTCTCCCTGAATCCTGCCTGTTCCCTTTCCTAACCTCAGCCAACACTGCTCATCAGTACACTCCTTGGCTGTGTCCCTGCGTCTGGACGTAGCTGGCATAGATGGTCCGCAGCATCAGCGACTCGCCACGACATCCTGTGATAAAAAAGCATGCAAACGTGTGCGTGGGCGCGGGCCACCAGGCAACTTATCATTACCAGTACCCCCGGCCAGCAGAATATTCGTGGTGTGTCGGAACCTATAACAACAAGCACGCTGCTCTGTGCCCACGCCGGCGAGGGGCCCGGGCGGCCCTGTGACTCTATCTGTGCCCCTTCCAACTTGCAGTGTCCCGCCCCCAAGCTGGCATGCATGCATGCACCCACCGATGGGCATGATGCAGGCGCCCACCAGGCCGTCCGGGCCGTTGTGATAGCGCTCAGCCAGGTCAGCAAACTGCTCCCATGTCTGGGGCACGGTCAGGTTGTCGCGCTGGAAAATGTCCAGCCTGTGTTGGAAGGAAGCCCAGAAAGCGCAGACGACTCAGGCTGGGCCTGCAGGGGTGCCGATGAACTGATCAACGGACCGGCGCCCACATGACCCGGCAATCTCCATGTGTTTTCTCTGCCTCCCTGTGCATGTGGGGCATCCGGGCTGGCAGCGATTGTGGGGAGCCGTACGCGCCCGCACCAGGGGAGGCCCGACCCCTGGCCCGCACGCTGACCCGCACGCTGCCTGCCGCACCCTGCCACCCCGAACCGCTGCCTGCCGAGCCATGTCGCCATGGACCGGCCCCATGCCGTCTGCGCCTGCCTCTGGACCCGCCCTGACGCCTCCCCATTCACTGATGCCACCTGGGCTTGTGCGTGACATACTTTGTGCTGTTCATACCCTTTTCTGCCAGCCGATACACTTGGGCCCCGCCCTTTCGAACCTCGCCTTTCCCCTGCTGCCTTTCCCCTGTCCAGTTGGGAGGTATACTTGACCTGGTGTTTACACCCCAACCCCACCCAGGTTTAGCTTGGGCTGGTATTCACACCCCGCCCATCTACCGCATCCGTCAGTAACGCGTAAGATTGAGCTTGCTACTTGCGCAACGGGCAAAACTGGTTGCCGATCGGTAAAGTCGGCAATTTCAGAAAAGGCCGCGGACTCTGTAGGATCGAGCGTTGCTGCGTTGCGCTCCTGGCTCCTGCGTTGCATTCCTGGCTCCAGGGGGAGTCCGAACGCCAGAAGCCCCAGCCCCGCACACCCTCCATAACCCGCCCACCTGTAATATGTCAGGAAGGCTGCAGGCGCTAACGGCAATGCTACGATCTTTCCGTCGTACATCGTCATAGAGGCCCGCAGGCCGGCAGGGATATCCTGCAACCACCATGGCGCGTGGGCAGGGTTGCGGGCGTTGTATTTTGCATGCAAGTGATTGGTGGTTGGTCTGCTGGGGCCCCCGCTGAGTCCTTACTTCCTCGGTCCCGTTTTGAATCCAGAACCAGCCCCCATCCAGGGCCCAGCAAACACACCTGCCAATCTACAACAGGGTCGTTGACCACGAGGTACGACAGGTCCAAGAGCTTCCCCGGAACCTGCGCATGGGTGTGACGTGATGTTCATCGGGCGCAGTCATATCTTGCGGCAGGTACGTAAGGACTTGGTCGCGCCACATACCCATACGGTACATGGCTAAGCGGGCGCTAGTCCACGAATGCGGAACCCTGCACCAGCAGTCCAAAGGCCCCGTCCATTGCTCAGCACGCGCGCACCTGAGCCGCATCCCCGTACGCAGTGGCACTTGCAACCTGTGCAGCGGGGACACCGTGCATTTCCGTGTGATAGGTATTTGCTGGGGAATCCCGAACGCCCCATCGTGCCATCCACCCACCAGCGCATCATAACCGGTGCTGTTTGTTGGGGGTTCTGCATTCAGTAGCATGCTCTGGCGCTTCACGCTGTACTCCAACTGCACGCAAAACACGGGCAGATTTCAGGTGGACGTGCATAAGCACAGTTTATGAAGTGCAAGTTTAGGGCTCGCTCCATCCTTACCAGCGGAAGAGTGATGTAGTTGACCGGCACCTGCGTTGTGGCGCTGTACGCCGCGATCAGCCGGAAGATTGGCTGGTTGTATGACCCGGTAGGACTGATGATGCGCAACGGCTGTGGAAAAGGAAGGGCCCAGGGTAGCAAGTGGTGGAGATAGGAGGCAGCAATGGAGCCGGAGCACATGAGGTGGGGGCGCAGGGGGGTGGCGGGCGCAGCAGAGAATGCCGGGTACCTGTTACCGTGCCCTGCCACTGTGGGACCACACGGACTCACACGGGGCGGCTGCAGCTGGCCAGTTGAGGAAGGTGAGCCAAAGCATGCGTGCAGGATGGCGGCCAGCGCCACGCGCGGAGACAAAAGCGGGTCTGCCAAAGTCGCATCGTACTCCGGACTGCCAGAGCAACTGCGTGCGTACAGCACCATGCGCAGAACCACAGTTGGCGGCAGTTGGTCGGGGTTGCGGGCACACGACTTCGCACGAGTGCGTGGGGCAAGAGTCGCCAACCGCGGTCGTCTTTGCCATGCCTGCATTATGCTTTAAGCCCTAGTCTAGCACGACCCCGAAGACGCAGTGACCAGCGCGTGCGCATGCGCAGCGCAACGCTGTATTCTGGAGCCCGCGCCCGCTCCCGGCGCGCCTCACCCACACCTGAGCGCGAGTTGACGGAAACTGCCGCGTGCACAGCTTTCATCAATCAGCGTCAGGTCTGCGACGATGACTCAGCTAGGGAGGTCTGAGGCGCTCCCCATCGGCAACATTCGGGGGGGTGGGGAGCCGCAAAGGGGCCGATCCTCGGGTCAGTGGGGAGTCTCCACAAAAGTATATATATGAAAGCAAACACTGCACAATGATCCAATACGCTTGAAGTGCATAGTAAAGTCGCCCACTGAACGAGCTCGGTGTCGATTGCAAGTCCGCGTCAAGACCTCCGCCCTTGCGCATCTTAGCCATCCTACCTTCCTTACTGAGTCACAACAACATGGTGAGTCTACTGGCGGTACTAGGCGTACAGGCGGGGGCACTTCAGTGGGGCCATCACGCGCCACTGTCTCGCAGGTGGCAGCGTCTCAGCTGGCAAAGGACACGAGCAGGCGCGTCAGGAACAAAGTGAAACTGCTGGAGAAGACTGTTAAGCAGGAGATCAGGGAGTTCGACAGCGAGCGCACGCAGGAGGATGAGGGCCGCCTTCCCACTGCCAGCCTGGTCATCACGACGTGGCCGACCAACGCGAACCTGCAGGTGTCGCTGCGCGGATGGCTTAACTGCGCACCGGTGCGTTGGGATGCGGGGTGCGTCCGGGGCGCAGGCTGGGGTGGGGCCAGTGGGAGGGGGGGACGCACGGTGCGGCGCTGGTGCGGCGGACTTGCTTGCCAACCTTCTCCACCCCGCCCACACCTGCACCTGCATGGATAACAATCATCTGGACTTCAAAACGCCGGTGTCATGGGGGTGCAGTGGTAATAGCCGCATGGCCCGACAAACCCGTGCATTTACCGCAGGTGAAGCAGGTCGTCTACCAGTTCTTGGAGGGGCTCAACGGCATCAAGGCGCTGAAGTTTCCGCGGTACAAGGCCATCGTTGCTTCGCTCAACGTCGCAGATCTCGCTACAACGGAGGCTCCCAGCACGTTCTATCGGCGCATGGCCAGGCGGGCTGCGGGCGTCATGAAAATGGCCCTGCGTGTGTGGCGGCCGTCAGCTGCTGGTGAGGCGGCTGGTGGTGGTGCCGTGAACGAAGGTGGCCTGGCAGCTGGCGCTGTAGCAGTTGAGGTGGAGGCTGATGATGGCGAGGAGGGCGCGGCGGACGAGGGCACGGCGGGCGAGGGCGAGGCGGGCGAGGGCGCCGCGGGCGAGGGCGCGGCGGGCGAGGGTGCGGCGGGCGAGGGCACGGTGGGCAAGGGCGCCGCGGGCGAGGCCACGGATGACGTGGAGGGCGCGGCGGGCGAGGGCGCAGTAGGCGAGGGGGGCGAGGGTGAGGTGAAGTTCGGGCCGTTTGGGGGGTCGATTGCTGGCCTCCTGTGCTGCGACGGCTACCTGGTCTCAAAGAAGTGGAAGACCTGGCAGCTAACTAACGGGCGTTGCAAGTGTGGTGGTGCTTGCCACGCTGCTTGAGCACACCTTCGCTGGCCGGCCAATGTCCCGCTGGTGGACTACGGCAGCCGCAAGGTGGACGGCAACAACACGCTCCACCTTGGCGTCATCACGTGGGCGTGTGACTACGACTCTGGCTTTAAAGCCGAGTACAACGGGTACGCAAGGTGTTACTTGCATGCACGTACTGCATCGTACTGAACTGACCGGGCGCCGTCACTTGCTTGCAGGGAGGTGGCCGCCCGGGACGCAGCCAAGCAGGTACACAGGGTGTTACGCGGTCTGATGCGCGGTTGTCGAGTATACATATGTTGTGCTTTGTGTTGCAGGGCAACACTGCGCCAAAGAAGGCTTCTGCAGGCGAGCGGCGAGCTGCAGCTGTGCGTGCTGTGGTCGCTGACAGCCATGACGACGAGGACGACCCCCAAGCAGGTAGGCTGAGTAGATCAGATTGGGGCCTCAGTACTTGGCCAATCTTATCCTTTCCTCTGTAGGACCGCGCGTGCACCGCAAGCAACCCAAGCGACGCAGCGAGAGCAGCAAGAAGCTGACACCAGCGCAGGTGGGTGGGTCGGCGCAAGGCCATTGCTTTTGGCGCCCCCAGCGGAGAACCCGGCGCTCAAGCGCTCCCCACCGCCTAGGCGATCGCGCTGTGGGGACCCGCTCCTAGCTGCATGCACAACCTCAAGGTGTTTGCAGGATGTGTGATATCACCCACCCATTGTACGATGCGCTGGTGCTTTCAGGGTTGAAGCGTTCAGGCATGTCCCACTTGACCAGCCTGCGCCGGGCGGTGGGTGGAGGTTTGGATTGGGGATAGATGTTGGGCGGGTACACGCGGCTTGAGTTCCTGCTAGTTAATTCCAGCGCGAGTCCCATGGACTGTACGATTCCGTACTTACCTGAGCGTGCCTGACACGGTGTACGGCGCCAGAATGGAAGAAGCCGCCACAAAGTGCCGCGTGGGCTCATCCGCGTACAGCAGCAGCCCCGCCACACCAACTGACAGGTGATAAGAGCTGCGCACGCGCACAGGGCCACGGTCCGGTGTGCGTCGCGTCAAGTAAACGTGCGAGCAACGGTACGGGCGGACGGCATACGAAACAAAGCGTGGTGCAACCGCGCAAGCGATACCACAACATCCAGCAGACTGCCACCTGTGATCATCCCGCCGCGGTTCCGATCCCTCCATCCTGCCCTACCTGCCGGCCTGCGCTGGGCGGGCTTAGCAGCAGGACAGTGCGACACCAACACGCTGATTACTGCCCGCGTACGAATCATGGACTCACAGGTAGTGATGGAGGCGCACCGCAAGGGCGCCGTAGTCCCTTGCCTCTCCGCCGCCGCCTTCGCCCAGCGCCACCGCGGCGCTGGCTTCGCGCACTGGGCCGATGGTGGTCCACAGCGCGGGCCGGGTGCCGGAGTAGCGGCCCGGCGGCGCCAGGGAGGGGCACAGGCCGGGGCTGGGCTCCAGACAGAAGTCCACGGCGTATAGATAGGGGCACGCTGGCCTCGCAGATCTGCGGCCGAGGGCCAAGCGAGGGGACGTGACCGATGAGACGGGAGGGATCGAGCGAAGGCAGGTCCGTGTTGGATTGACGAGATCGAATTGAAGCGAGTTGAACATCCGAGGGCGCGCGCCGGGCAAACCTGCCACCACTGGCTTGCACGCAGTGCCAACACCACACACGCGCATGTCCACCTCTTGCGTGCACGCGTACATACATGCACAACGTGGACATAGTGGCACGGGCCAGCCACGCGCCTTGAAGCAACGACTGGTGCTTGAACCCGGCGGCAGCTCCGCGTGTATGCTCAGCGGCCGTATGCCGCCATTGAAGGCCTTGCTGTTTTGTAGGAATTCGGTGTTGACCTGCGGGTGGCTAGAGCGAGCGGGCGTGAGCGATCGTGGTAGTGGTGGTGGTGGTGGCGGTGGTGGTGGCGGCTGGACATGTGACGCGCCAGTGATGATTCCAACAGGCAGCAGGAGGCATCTCCCCAAGGGACCTGACGCGCTTGTGCTTTGCCAGGATTGCGCTATGCCAGTAACACGAATGCCTTACTTACCGCGAACTTTACCATCTGCTGCTGCTGCCTGTCGGCATCACCATTCTCATCATCTGACCTCTTGCTGCCGTACCCCTCATCATCCGGCTCGGCCAGCACGTGCAGCTGAAGGTCCGGCAGCAGCTGCTGGCGTTGGCCAGAGAGATGGCCATCGCGGCGTGGGAGGCGGGGCCGCGCAGGGATTGGTCCGCCACGTCGGAAACCCACAACACGCCGCGGAGCGACTCACGCTCAGGATGCGCAGCCTGGCAGGCGGGCGGACGTACGGGCATACGTACGGGCATAGTTCGGTGAGACCGAGTTAGCGGCAGGAGGGCGAGACTGACATGCATCTCAAGCGATGTGCAACCAGATGCTGAGCCCCAGTGCATTGTTTGCGGGGTGGTGACAGTGGCAACATGTTCCAATGGGAGCACACTGACATGCGTGTAGAGACCCCTACACGGTACATACGCGTAGGTTATGGAAGACAGAGTAGGTGCAGAGCAGCAGCCGCGGTAAGACCCAGCATGAATGGCCGCATCTCGCGTCCACACCCGGCCCCGCACCTGGTGCGGCAGGGGGTAGGCGCCCGCCTGGCCGCCGCCGGTGCGCCGCAGCCACACCGTCAGCAGCAGCGTGCGGCCGCCCGCCACCTCAGCTGGCGGCTTGGCGTATAGCTGGAAAGCAGTCAGGTGTGGCGGGTCAAGGGTGGGGGCAGCAGCAGGCGGCACGAGGTAAGTTTCGGCTGTGTCCTTGCTTGGCGTTTGCACCCGCCCATCTGCCCGCCCCAAAGGCCCAAACCCTAGTGCCAACCTGTAGCTCCGAGTGCACGCCCAGTGTGGCCAGCGCATCATGGTGCGGCGCGGCACGCCGGAGCAGCTTCCGCCAGCCACTGCCACCGGTGCCACTAACATGGCGGGACTTGATGCTGCCACGGCTGAACCCGCCTCCAAAGTTCCCACCACCTTCACCACCACCACCACGGTCCGGGACGCCCTGCTGTTTGTGCTTGCCCGACGTAGCAATGGTGGAGGTGTCATCAGGCCGCAGGACTGATCGTGCCATTCTTCTTGCGGCTTGCGGTCCACGTAAGCGAGTAGAGGCAGCAGCTGTCGCGGTGCGGACGGTATTCCAGCAGACCTATATAAACGCGTCAGCGACAAATTCTCAGCCATTCTTGCCTCAGTACTCTCAGCAGCAGCCCAGCAACAACGTCTACCAAAGGGTTTCCTGGATGGAGATATTTGCTGCTTGCATAAAGCGGGGGACCCTACGGTGATTGCTAACTACAGGCCTATCACCCTGCTTGACACAGACTACCAGACCCTTGCAAGAATCCTTGCGACTAGGGTATCAAAAGCTTTCAGTCAGACTATCAGCCCCGAACAGACAGCCTTCCTACCACTAAGGCGGATTGCTGACAACATTGCACTTCTACAGCTGGCACCGCACATCCTGAAAGGGGCAGAGGAAACCGGCGTGGTAGCTTTTTTGGACTTCCACAAGGCGTACGACACTGTTAATCGCGAATTCATGTTTGAATGTTTACAAGCACTTGGGGTTGGCGATGGTTTCCTTGACTGGGTACGTATGCTACACAACGGCACGCGTTCTGCAGCACTGGTCAACGGACATCTGTCACAATTCATGGAACTTACAGCTGGCGTACGGCAAGGATGCCCACTTGCTCCACTGTTATATCTTGCAATCGCTCAAGCGCTTCTCTCATGGCTCAATAGCAAGGGGTTTGGTATTGAGCCCGCGCGCCCGTGCAGAGCTGCGCGTCAGCAGGCAGTAATTAAACACTTGTGGGGACCTCCGCTGATGGAACCAGCCAAACGTTGCGCGTGCACACCCAAAACACACGCGCCTACTCTTTGCAACCCTGCAAGGCTACCACCGGCATTCGGCATGCAACCGCGCTTCCTCTTGACTCTTTCTTTACGCGGCTAGCAATGGAACGAGTTTACCTGGAATGCATCTTGCGCGCTGCGTGCGCCTGCGTCGCACTGATCCTGGCAGCGCAATCATTGCTATGTGCAGCGGGGAGTTGTCACTAATGCGATTGCACGATGCCATCAAACGGTCCCCGAGTAAATCAAGGCTGGCCGTGCACAAAAGGCGCAACGCAGTGAACGTATAGGGGGTGTGGGTGCAATGCACGGGGCGCAGCGTCGTGCTGACCGGACGCTTTCTGCGCCAAAGGCACACGTCTTGCAAACAACGGCAAAACGAGGCGTGAATGAGTTGCCTATTATACAACACTAAGCAGGGTCTATCAGCAGCAATAATCAGCTGGAGAGTTATGCGCGGAGCGAAGACAACCTGAGGCGAAAACGTGGATTTGGAGCTTTTGGAGCAGCTTAGAGGATACAATGTCATCCAATGGCACGCGGTGTATATGTCCACGATGAATAATATGCTCAAATGGGATGTACGACAAATTCTCGAATGCGCCAGTAGTGATTGCACAAGCTCGTCTGGGGGACACGCGCGCACACATGCACACACACTCCCAGCTCCGTCTAGCCTATGTATCTTCCACTACCCACGCACTGCCATTTCACCAAGATGCAGGTGGTGCAGCGGCACAGTCTGTCACTCTGCTGTCTATGCATGTAATGCCTACGAGTGCACGATTCCACGTCTGGCCACGGACATTCATCCATTGCGCCACCCTTGTGGTGACTTCGCTAACTTCGCTCGGTCCTTAGGGCGCGCGTTCCAGCCATTCACCGAACTTCAGCCGCGGCTATCCTCCTTCCAACCCGCGGCGCTTCCTCACAATCCGGTTGTGTTTGTCTCACACTCACATTCGCCTCGCCCGCCACGTCGTACATTTCGGGCTCCCTCTTCTGCCTTGCCGCGCCCTGTTTTTGCCCCTGCTTGTCACACTGTCGCCCGGCCATTGCTCTGCTGCACGCTGTTCGCATTTTCTCTCCGTCGCCTTCGCCGCTCATCGGTGGACGCTGGTCGCCTTGTGCAGCCCACTCGCGTCACCCGCGCGGAACGCGTCCAAACCCCATAAATTTTTGCGTTTCCAGCGTCAGATGAGCGGCCCAAGGATCGTATGAGAGCTTGCTGCACACGTTTGTATGGGGACAGAGCGTGCGCTGTACGTCAGAAGGTCTGGTTCGATACCTTAGATGGGAATGCGTTGGATACTGAATGGGTGCGGAAGCGTGTCAACTAACTAAATCGAGATGCGTCTTACAGCAGAAGTCTTGCGTGGACGGGCTGAACTGCGTGGTAAGAGAAGGCCACGCCAAGAGGAAAGGGGGACAGGGAGAAGGGTGGTGCCGAATCGGGGCACACGCACACAGCCAGCGGGGGCACTTGGCTCGCTCATTGCTGTCTTCGCTCGCCGTGCTGGGAGCGGGCACTAGATGGCAGCTGACGTGGTTACAGCTGCAGGGGCGCGGACTGCTCTTGGTCCGGTGGGCTGGTTCCTGCAGGGTCTTAGGCTCGGAGCTGCCCTGTTGCAGACGGCTGTCCAGCTGCCGTGGGGGCGCACGCAGCGCAGGAAAGGGGGGCCCAACTAGAAGGGGCAAGGGAGTGCAGGCAGGTTTATCAGCACATAGATTACAGGCCCGTCAGGGCGAGTTCGGGCAGCCAAGTGCAAGCTTGGGTGCACAGCAATACGAGTTGGAAAGTATTGGAAATGTTCACCAGTCAACCAAGTGTTCGCCGTCGTGCAGGCGTGCCTGGCCAATGCCACGACACAATGGTCCTACCACCACCCAGCAGGTCAACCGGCATGAGGCCAGCCGGCAATTCAAATGGGCGCCGGTGAGGTTGGCACGTTGTTATGTTATGACTTGCTGTTTTAGGCCCTGGCGCGGCCTGTCCGCTCGCCGAGCTCGCGAACAGCAGCGACATGCCCCAACATTGTGCACGAAGAGCTGCTTTTAGCCCTCGTAAAGCCTTGAAATCCGCTTCTTATAGCTGAAAGTAGACACGGCGTCAATTAAAGTTTGAGAAAATGGCTCCTCGAGGGACCTCGGTCGCGAAATTGGCCGGTCGGCAGAGCATCACATTTTGCCCCGGGATGCATTCAAATGCAATGCTGTGTATCTAAAAAGCATATTGAATGAGTTACTGCTCTCTCCAGCACACTTTGGCCCGATCGGACCGACACGCGCCCATCGGGCTTGTGGCTGGCGGGCCAAAACCCGCCCATTTCGGCCTCAGGCGAGCGCGTACCGCCCTCCCACTTGACCGGCAAGTCATAACTATATTTACGGAGGGTCTGAGAGCGTGGGTGGTGGCATGGGGAACGTTTTGGCCGTCGGGGATCCCCCCTTACCCACCCCCAAGAGTTAGTCCAGTGCCCGTATCATGTAGGTGGCTTTTGGCCCCCGGCGTCGTCTACACAGCGTAGATGACCCCTCCCGTGCCATCTACGCCCGGAAGAATTTTCCTAGGGGCACGCCCCCAAACCCCCGAAACAATCTACGCTCCCTGTCTAAAATACCGCCAAATCCGCCCAAAACGTGTACGCTCCGTAGATGCGCGGCCCCAAACCCCAAAATGTTTTCTCCGCCTTCGGCGGATTTGGGGCAAATTTCTACAGCGTAGATGGAAGATACGGGCACTGCGGTCAAGACCCCTGCACGGGAAGAGCCGTACGGCAGTTGCTGACCTGTCGGACGAGGCATCTGACAAGACAGGCGTGGGGGTAGGTAAGGTTGGATTCCTAGTCCGACAGGTCGGCAAACGTTGAAATGGGGTCCAAACAGGGTGCATTTTTGGACGGAGGCCAGGACTGAAGTGAACCCGGGTTGGGGCAAGCCGCCAAGATAGACCCCCCTAATTCATCAATTGTCGGCGGTACATACAGCGCGTCGTGCAGCCATCCTTTCTGTGTTCGCTCAATCCGCATTGCGTGCGTGTGCGCGTGTGGGTGTGGGAAAACAACCAGAGACTGTGCATGCGTGCGTACGTGGGAAGGTGGGGCGTCTGTTCCTGCCCCGCCACTGCATCAGGCCCCAACCTGTTTCCGCCCAGAAGAACAGAAAAACCCATACCGCTACACAGTACCCCCGGCAGTGCCCGTATCTTCCATCTACGCTGTAGAAATTTGCCCCAAATCCGCCGAAGGCGGAGAAAACATTTTGGGGTTTGGGGCCGCGCATCTACGGAGCGTAGACGGTTTGGGCGGATTTGGCGGTATTTTAGACAGGGAGCGTAGATGGTTTGGGGGTTTGGGGGGCGTGCCCCTAGGAAATGTTTTCCGGGCGTAGATGGCGCGGGAGGGGTCATCTACGCTGTGTAGACGCCGGGGGCCAAAATCCATCTACATGATACGGGCACTGGTACCCCGGCTTGCCCCCCTCCCCCTCAGGGGGGTCCCTCAGGGGGGCCCCTCAGGGGGTGGGGCGTGGTTACCAGCCCAAGCCGCCGTGGGGGGGGTGGGGGGTAGTTTATTCCAGAAACCGAAGCGAATCGACCAAGAGAACCCAAACCAGCCAGCCCAGCCCAGAGCGCGGAGGTGGTGTGGCCTTAACCTTTGGGTCTCGGGCGCCCTTGACCTTGAATCTTCAGTCTTGTCGACGTTGTTGTCGGTAGCCGTGGATGGCACCCAGGCTCGCGAGCGCACGTCCCCACCCCGTTAGCTAAATTGCGCGATTCAATCGCAATACTCACCTGCTTGGGGCCAGGGCAGCACCGGCGCAAGGTCGTGAGCGCCGGCAGCAGTGGCGAATGTACATTCGTGGGAGCGGAAGAGCGGGCAGCGTTTCGTTAGTGTAGTTCGAAGCCGCGTCGAAGGCTAAGACCTAATACTAGTCCTAGCGCGCGCGAGCCCGGGTGAAAGAGGGCTGGTGAGGGGCCGGCCGGGGCTATAAGGGCGAGGCAGCGGCGTTACTAGCAAGCGGGCGGGCGGGTCAGTAGCGGGCGTTAGTCGGGGCACTGCGATGGGGGCCGGGACCCATCCACCGCGCGAAGAAAACGTAGCGAGGATGTACAAAACAGGTGGTGAGTGGTCGTTAGTAGGCGGGGAGGGGGGTTGGGGTTAGTAGACGGGGGTCTTGGCCAGGGGTCAGTAACGTGACAGGGGGTGAGGGTGGGTTGCGGCCAGGCGTGGGCCGCGGACGGCTCCCGCGCGCACTGGCGTCCCGTTGAAGGTGAGAAGTGACCTCCAGTGTGCCTGAGAACTTGAGGGGGAGACATTGGGTTGGGCGGTGTTATCACTCCAATACAAAGGGCGCGCGCGGGGCTAACGACGCAACGACCCCCGGTGTGACTATAAGTGCGCGAGCCTGAGTAGCGCGGCCTTGTATCTTGAGTCTTAAATCTTCAGTCTTGGCGACGTGGTAGCTCTGGCGGTCTTGGCGACGTGGTAGCCCTGACTTACCCGGAAAAATCCCGACCATCCCGACCGACCCAGTACGCATGCTGTCCCCTGGCCCAGTTGCCCAAGCCTTAGTTTCAAAGAAAGAGCTTCCGCATCCGCGGAAGTGGCCCTGTCATCCTCGGGTGACTTGCCTCCTTTCGGGGGGGGTCCTGTACAGCGATTTCCTGGGAAGACCGACCCATTGACACATCCACGATCTCGCATTCAGTGGTTAGCGTGTTAGCGCTGAATTGATCAGCACGGGGCGCCTATCGCAGGGGCTGGGGGTGGGGGTGTGAGGGGGCCGAGAGGATGGAGGCACACAAATCGGGTACTAGTCCCCATCGGGTACTATAAAATTAATTCCTGAAAATTTACACGGGTATTCAAAAACATTATGCGAGGCCGCAGTACCCGCACGGGTACCTAGAATCTAATCCACCATCCCCGGGGAATACCCGCCGTGAAGCCACGCGTGCCGGGGTCTATTTGCCGGCCCGCCCGCCAGCAGAAGCCCCACCGCATCCCTGCTGTGGGGCACTGTGCAAGGAAGAAAACACGTTTGACTTAAGCCCATAATTAAAAATTTTCCCGGGGGGCGGGCCGGGCACAGACGTGGCGGGGGAACTCGCGAGGGCAGAGAGGACGGAGGTTCATACAGACCCGGCCGGGGACCTCGCGGGAGTGTGCGACTGGCTCTGCTACAGGTGCGAGCATCATACAACATGCTGCTGCCATTATTGCACTTATCTGATCAGTTGGGCGCTGTATTTCGCGCGAACATTTACATGTCGGAGGGCCGCGATCCTCCGACGCCTCCGGTCGTCACCGCCGGCCGCCTGCTCTTTAAATTTCACAGATAGTGTAACATATACTGCGCTTGGATTCTAGCGTTGAATCGGCACTTGTGCGTTAAACCATATCCTCGCCAAATTCATGCGTTTTTGCAAAGTTAAGCGTCGCCATAAATACAGTAACCAGTTTCAAAAAATCAACACGTGTTTTGGAAGGACCGAGGGGGCATGCCAAGTGCACTTTCACGGTTACTGGCATGACCGGGAGGACCCCGCTGCGGGAACTCGATGCGCTCTTGCCCCTCCCCCTTCGGGGGAAGGGGCAAGCCAACTTCCCAGGCTGTGCTTACCGCGGCGCGGCTGCTCCTGCCCCACCACTGCATGCAGTACGAACCCGTTTCCGCCCAACAGCTCAAGTTAACTTCCGCGGCCGTGGTCACCGCGGCGCGGCTGCTCATACCACGTCACATGTGTCAGACACACGCTCTCTCCACGGCACGCCGCCAAACACCAGCACACATGCCGCAGATGTCCATGCGCCCATGGCGCAGCATCCATTTATCCATCGCCCTGGGCTTCAACCCTGGAAGAAAGGGTGGCGACGGCCCTCTTACACGGAAAAACGATGTCCCCAACTCCGCAAAGCTGTGAACGATCCGACCATACGGTACCCCAAAAAGTTTCTGCCAGTAGGGCCGTTTTGCGCTCAAAATCTTTCAGGAAGAAGGAGATGCCACCCCTGCATTGCCGTGGTCAGCGGTGCTAAGGTAATGTTCGCAAGGAGGTGTTCACGGCGCTACCACCAGGCTGCGCACCTTAACCGCCGCCAGCGCCCCGACCCGCACACTCTTTGCGCCCAGCGCCGCCTGCAGCTTCCCATCCAGCACCGCGTCCTGCAGCTCGTCCACAGCCGCACCCAGAGCCCTGCTGCTGCTGGCCTTCAGGGAGAAGCGCACCACCGCAGCGCCGGAGCTGCTGCTACCCACGGCCTCCACGGAAGTCACGTGCACACGCGTGGACCTGCTGTCGATCAGCTTGGACACCGCCCCCTCCAGACGGTCCTGTGAGCCCTTGTCTGCCTTCAGCAGCTTAACCGACACAACCGTCAACCCCAGCGACACGGAAGCAGAGGTGCGGGCCGTAGGGTTCGTAGGGGCTGGAGCCGGCGCGGAGCAATTGGTGCGGGTGGGGCAGGGAGGGCAAGTGGGAGCCGGGGTGGGGATGGGGACGGGAGAGGCCGCAAGTGCAGGTGAAGCCGCTGGCGAGGGTTTGGCAGGGGGAGATGGCGAGGGCGAAGGCGAGGGCGAGGAAGTGGCGGTCAGCATGGGCGCGGTCACAGGCGAGGCCACAGGAATTCTGATAGTGGTCACATCCTCTGTGGCAAGGGTACTGACGCCGCCGGCGGTCGGGTTGCTCGGTCGGCAGGAGGGGACGTTGGAGTCCACGTTGGACAGGTACCTGAGCATGGGCAAGCATTTGGGTGCGTGTGGGGCGCATGGAGGGGCCTATACTCAACAGGGAACCGGAGGCTAGCTTGTGTGAGAGTGTTGATCATTGTGTAATCATAGGACGGTGCGTGCTGACAACAGCACAAGCCCATCAATGATGACGCCTCACTTTCTCACACCCCTGGGGACGTCTGGGAACACGTACGCTCAAGCCATAAACCCCCACCTATTCCCCACCCACCTGCCGTAAATGACCTGCGCACCCACTCCCGGCCGCTCCACCACCAGCACGTTGGCATTCACACGGCCGCGCAGGTCAGTCCACAGCGGTGCGCCTGCAGGGGTGAAAGGCAGCAGGGCGGGGTTATGTACTCATAATTGCATGCGCAAGATTAACGCAAGGGACTGCCCACATAGAGAGGGACCATTGCTCGTGCGCACGACCTCTTGCTGCTGCTTCTGCTCACGCACCGTTTGTGGCGTTCAACACGAACAGACCCTGGCTGGTCGGGATGTACAGCGCGCCGTTGGACAGCGTGAACTGCGGGCGGTCGGGCGGGTGGGTGGGAACGTGCACTTGGCTGTACCGGCGGTGACCATGCACGCAGGCCCCAACAAGTCGGCACCAGTCCGTCTGCTGCTGCTACTCATTCCCCCCAGATTGGGCTGGTGTTCACAACCCCAACCCATACTTGCACCTAGACCCGCTACCCGCCCACCTGAAGCCAGAGGTAGGGCTGCGGCAGGGATTCCATTTCCGGGAACAGGCCGATATCCATGACGCTGATGCGCCACCTGCGCGTGCGTGCGTGCTTGTGGTGCGTGAGGTAGGTGTGTGTTTGCGAAGCAGGGGCGCGGGGAGAGTGTTCGGCACGGGCTGGGGCATGCGTGTCAGGCGTGTGCATGCGCGCACAGACCGTCAAGCGATGCGGAAGCGAGCAAGATGCAGCCGGTGGACATCGATCGTGGAAGCCATGGCGCAAACACGTGCAGATCGCAAGCATATTGTCTTAGTAATCATACGCAGTGGCGTAACAATGCGGGCTCCAGGGCCGCGCACACCGCGCGCTGCTGCTACTGTGCACGCATGCGCGCGATTACGGCCTTGAGGAGTGAGGACTCACAGTATAGTGAGGTCCGAGGTGCGCAGCGCGGTCACGTTGCTGTCACTGTCGCCCCAAAACACAACATCCGTGCCCGCCAGGCCCAGGCTCGTCCCGTCCACCAGCAGCGCACTCTCCTGTTGTCTGCGTTACCACGTATAGGGCGGTATTGCTGAATAGTGATCAGCAGTAGAGCGTACAGGCAGGCAGGTAGGAGCTGGATGGAGCGAATGCAAACAAGGCGGCGAGCCATGGACGGGTGCATGGGTTCAGAGCCTGCCTCGCCACATGTCTCCGATCACCCGCGAATGAGCACATCTGCCGCCCGCGCGAATGGGCGAAACGGGCTAGCTCCAGCAGCATTATTGATTGGGTGTACACAGCGCGCGCGCCTAAGTGGCATCGCACGCGGCAGAAGCACGCCGGCGGCTCCGCAGCCCTGACAAACCCGATAAAGAGGGGCCGCGCGCCGGTTCTCGATCGTCACTCTTACCCAATCATGTCGGGGCCGATGATGTACGTCCAAAGAAGATCGCCCCCGCCGCGGCCCACGCTGCAAACAAGAGAGAGGAAAGTTTAGTGCGGTAGCTTGGTACGAGAGGGCTGGGGTGGGTATTTGAACTTGGTCCAGTGTCGTTCCTGTAAGGCAACCCAGCCGCGGCGGTTGCCAGCAGAGCCCGCCACTGGAACTGGCTACAGGTTGGGCGCCACACCAGATCGCGCTGCCGACCTTAAAGCCACCCACCCACCACTGAAGCCTTGCTTATCGCGCACAGAACTCGCCCGCACGTACGCCCAGACAAACAACTATTGCGGCGGGACCCGAACCATCACTATTACCTGTACGCGCGGATCTCTCCCTCCCAAGTGGCAAACACGGTGTAGCCTGTGGGCGGGTTCCGTGCGTAATGGTTCGCAGTAAGGGGTGTGGCGAGAGGTTTGACCATGACCTGTCATAAAATATGCACGAAGGCAAAGTCCGTCTCTGCTGGCGGCACGTGCGGCGGGATGGATGCGTGCATGCATGCCCACGCATACAG
Source organism: Chlamydomonas incerta (assembly GCA_016834605.1). Classification (NCBI taxonomy): domain Eukaryota; kingdom Viridiplantae; phylum Chlorophyta; class Chlorophyceae; order Chlamydomonadales; family Chlamydomonadaceae; genus Chlamydomonas; species Chlamydomonas incerta. The sequence continues at coordinate 1,034,163 of JAEHOC010000015.1, forward strand.
AGTCCCACAGCCATCGCCACCCATGCGCGCGCGCCGCCAGCAGGACAGCCCGCATACCCTGGATGGCGGCCGCCCGCCCCATCCCGCCCCATCCCGCCAGCCCCACGCACACATTAGCCCGGCTGCCGCTGCCCGCTGCCACGCCTACGCTACGCCTACTGCTGCCCACCGTTCACGATGTTGATGAAGCCGCTCTCGCTCACGAAGCTGTCGATGGGCCGCTGCCACACCACGGAGCCGTCGGAGCCGTCCAGCGCCATGAACAGCGCGGTCTGCTGGTCGTTGGCGCCCGAGTCAGCGTCGTGCCCGATGGCGTACACGAGGTTGTCTGCGGCGCTGTACTGCACCGTGTCGGGCCGGTACAGCCCGATGTAGTAGGTCCACACCTCCTCGCCTGTATGTGGCATGCAGGCGGGTGGAGCAAGAAAGCGCGGGGGCCAGGCTTCATTCAGGGAATGAATGCGGTTTCCGCCTAATCCCCCTAATCCTGCCCACGTGCGCCCGTGCAGCCCACGCCCACGCCGCCGCCCACCGGTGGTGGCGTTGAAGGCGTTGATGAAGGCGTCCGGGGTGCCAATGTACATGATGCCGTTGGCGTAGGCGGGATAGCCTGGCGTGGGGCATACGGAAAAGTGTGTGCGGCGTCTATTTTCCATTTTTCCGGGGCAAAGTGAAGGGGCTGGTGAAATAGAGGCCAGAAACCAGCCACTGCCAACGAGCAAACGCGTGATGGTGAGAGGGGCCCGCTAGCAGGCTAGGCCACATGGCCGCGATGGTAAATACACGGGGTTCAAGGTGACGAGCGGTATGTGGGTATGTGACGCGCATTCCAGGTCGCAGTAGCCTCTCACGCACCGTAGAAGGAAGTAAACCAGTTCGCCTGGCCTGGGCGGGTGCCGCTCTTTCGCCGCCACAGCAGGTGCCCAGTGGCCGCATCACGAACTTGGACCTCCTGTGGTCGAGGACAGCAGGTAACGTATAGGCAGGGGAGGCGAGCAAGCACAGTAAACAAAGTAGCGGGACAGCAGAGATGGCAGGCAAACGGGCGGCACGCTGGCAGGGTGCAGAGCCAACAGAGAGGCAGAAACGTGAGGCAGGAGGAGGGTCCGGGCGCGGGCCGAGTGCATGACGGCAGACACGAGGGGCAGTGTAACGCAGACGTGGCAGCAGCACCCCGACAGCAGGCAGGCAAGTGGGCGGCACGCACGCAGGATGCAGAGCGACAGAGCATGATGAGGCAGTCAACTCGGCAAGCGGCGGGGCGCAGGCAGGGGACGTAAGCGGCTCTCAGGCAGGCAGAGGGGCCGAGGTGTAGGCGGACATGCCGAGGGTTGGGGCCGTGACTCAGATCCTCAGCAGGTGGCGGGGCAGCGCGCGTAGGCAGAAGTCAGAGTGGCACTGACGTGGGTCAGCATCACGGGCACGTACGCATTGGGGGTGCCAGGGTGATTGTCGCTCCGTACCCCAGCCCGCGCTGCTGCCCCTTTCGGCCTCCGCGAGCGCCTGCCCTGCCCTCCACTGCCCTGCCTGCTTGCTTGCCTGCGGGGTCCTGGCCCCTGATTGATAGCATGAACGGCTCGGGAAAGCTTCAACGCGCCCAGCAATCCCCGTGTAACAACTCGGCATCATCCTTCTGCCTCGGCCAGAACCCCGTCTGCCTGGAGGAGCCTGAAGGAGCCTGGAGGAGCCTGAAGTCCGAGTGACATGTTGCGCGAGTTGACTCGCGTGTTTCCTTCCTCCTCCCGTCCCCGCGCGCACCTTGTTAGCAGTGCCCAGGTACAGCCTGCCGTCTGCCACCAGCAAGTTGGTGGGGTAGCCCATGGCCTCACTACCGGGGCCGGCGAAGGCCTTCCACACCACTTCGCCTGCACACATGCACACACGCCCACACGCAAGTAGGAGTGATGCGAGGTAGGGATGATTTCATGTATGGATGATGAGATACGTAGTGTTAGAGGCAATGGCGGCAGGCAAGCGGTCACACGCATGCACCCAACATGATGCATCTTACTTGCGCCTCGCGCTAGCTACCCCTACCAAACCAAGCCCACTCAAAAGGCGCACTAAAGGTTGACTAACAGATAAACGGCGAGCTTAGGGTGTGCGAACTGCTGTTAAAAAAGTAAAGGTTTGGTGGCAGCCTTTTGTCCCGTTAACCAGGTAAGTGCCTGTTAGCCACTTAGTTGTACCTGTTACTCACTTAGTTACACAGTTTGTGGAAGCGTAAGTCCAGCTGGGGGGGGTCTGGGCGGCAGTTCCCTGCATGCCTTGCAGCAGCAACACATACTCTCGCCCCCCCTCCCCACCTCCCCCAAGTAAAGGTGTATCGCATACTACAATTTTACGCAGGTGAGTGAGTGAGTATTACAGTGAGTGGTATTACAGTGAGTGAGTATTATGTGAGTGGTATTACATGTGAGTGAGTGAGTGGGTGAGTGAGTATTACAGTGAGTGAGTGAGTATTACAGTGAGTGGTATTACATGAGTGAGTGGTATTACAGTGAGTGGTATTACAGGTGGTCCCTTCTCGGGTTAAAGTGAGTGGTATTACAGTGTGAGTGGTATTACAGGTGGTCCCTTCTCGGGTTATGTGAGTGAGTATTACAGTGAGTGAGTGAGTGAGTGGTATTACATGAGTGAGTGGTATTACAGGTGGTCCCTTCTCGGGTTCTCGGGTCCATTTAAAGTCAGAAAGAACGCGTCATGATGCCCAGTCAGCCCAATCCGCGACTACGCGTGTAGTCTGGGGATGTCTGGTGCGCCTCGTTTGAATAGCGTCAAGGGACGGGTTTTCTCGAGGTCTTGGGTTCGATTCCCATAATCCCCTCCGATTTCGGTCGGAACGAAAAAGACTAAGGATAAGCAGTCGGCTGGACGAGTTTAGGACTTAGTTGATGAGCCCGGATTCGGTCCACTAGGGCGGCCGCGAGCTCTGAGAAATCGAGTAGTGAAGATCGAATTGGGTGATCGATTAGTGGAGTGTCAATGTATCATTGCGCCTTCGGACTCAAAGGAGTTAGCAGGGCCACATGGACTCGAACCCATGTGTAGTCTCGGATGGGGGTGCAAGTCCTGATTTCAGAATTTCCGCCAAAGAAGTCGACAATTAAAATTTAAGCATACAAAGCTATATGATGACTTTAGTATTCCAAAATGCCTGTTCCTGTTCAGCGGGGAGCACGCCCTGCGCGTCTTCAGACCTGAAACTTTCGAGGACTTTTAGACTGTTGAGGACTTATAGAGCTTTCACCACAGCTACTATTGTTAGCGGACAACAGCGGTTGCAAGCACAAGTGCAAGCGACACAAGCCTCCGCTCAGCTGTGCCTCCACCAGCACCTCCTTTGGAGTTTGAAGACCAGTTCACATGGTAAGAGAGCTCTGGAGTCCTCGAGAGTCCACGTTCTGGGAGCCATGCTGACCAAGATCGACTGTCCAAACTTTACACCTATGGCCTGACCTACCTTATTACCTGCAACCCTGCGAAGGCTAAGCCAAAACTTGATGCTCGGCGATAGCTGCTACTAAAGCAGCCCTGTCGCCGAGCATCATGCTCGCACCACATGCTCGCACCACATGCTCGCACCACATGCTAGTGGAGAAGGCTTCAACTGGATGACATTGCTGCATCATCGATGTGAAGCAGGCACGCTCTCAGCAGGTGCGCTTGGCAGTGCTGTGGTGTCGGCAGTGTGCATGCTCGTCGGGCGTGGGGTTAGCGGGGGACGGGTGCAAGTCTGAAGGCTGGGGGCAGGGGGGGGACTGATGCCGACTAGGTCGCTGACAGGCCTGGACATTGTTTCCAACCATTCTCTAAGTTAGCATCACTTTCTTGTACTGCACGCAGGTGCCATGGCTGCTTGGTGCACAAACATGCAGCACTTCTTGTGGATTGATTATGCAGTGATCCACGAGGAACACGAATACTACATGCATAGTATAGCTAGTTGGTGCAGATATTGCAGCACAGTAGGCTCGCTGATTGAATGCACTGCGGTGTGGCATAGGCAATGGAGTGCCACTAGCTAGATAGCGCCACAAGGGAGAAAAGCACTGTGCACGAGAAGCGGCTGCAGTGTGTGTGAGACGTTTATTTGGGCACTGCCAGACTAAATGCCTGGTGTACCTGGTTTGGCGCCTGGTGCTGTAGACACAATTTGCTAAACATTGGGTTTTGACGGGCTAAGCCTTGGCTTTGGCTCCCCTTGGGCTTGTGAAGGTCAGCACATGGGGAGAGGGCGGTTTCCCTCTGGTCCCCTTGCTTGGTTGGGCTGTCCCTTCAAGAGATCTATTGTAATAACATATGTGATCCTTCTCAGTGCAGCTTGCACCTTCCAGCCCCAGCCGTAGGGCAGGTAGGGGTGTGTGCCCCTGCCGGAAGGCGTGAATGGCTGGCTGGCCGGCCACAGTTCCTTTAAGGAAACCTTAACTGACAGAGGGAATCAATGCAATCTTAGGGTGCCTTAAAGGCGCTGATGGGCCTTTAAGGGATCGCTTGAAGGCGTGCTAACGGGCATTTAGCCTGCATTAAAGGTGCTTAACGGCGCCTTTTGAGTGGGGTTGGATTGGTAGGGTACCCACGCAATCATGCACACACGCACCCGACTCGATGTCGATGGCCAGGATGAGGCCGGCGTTGTCCTGGATGTACACACGCGCGCCGTCGGTGGCGGGGCTGCCCAGCGGCTTGTACGCCATGGTCTGCCTGCGGTGCGACCACGGGGATGGAACCAAGCATGGTGCGTGGGGCCCCGGTTTGACACGGCACAGCCCGCCCGACACGGCTAGCTCTCACCTCCAGCAATACGCGCCGCCATTCTCCGCAGGTAGGCGCATGGAGGGAGTGGGCAGGTTGGGCTTCATGGGCGGCAGGGCAGGCGAGGGGACATCTGCGAACGAAAGCGCACGGGCGTGCACAGGGTCACACTAGTTATACACTAGTTATACACTAGTCACACACATGTACAACGGCCGCACGCACACACGCGCACGGCCACACGCACGCACACACGCGCACGGCCACACGCACGCACACACGCGCACGGCCACACGCACGCACACACGCGCACGGCCACACGCACGCACACACGCGCACGGCCACACGCACGCACACACGCGCACGGCCACACGCACGCACGCACGCGCACGGCCACACGCACGCACGCACGCACGCACGCACGCACGCACGCACGCACGCACGCACGCACGCACGCACGCACACACGCACGCACGCACGCGGCCACACGCACGCACGCACGCACGCACGCACGCACGCACGCACACACGCACGCACGCACGCACGCACGCACACACGCACGCACGCACGCACGCACGCACACAAATATAGATCGCACCCGCCGCGCATGTCTTTGCTCCCTCCCCGATCACGGTCGGCAGCGTGACCAGCTGCAGGGTGTAGTTGCTGCCCGCCGCCACGTCGTTGTACAGGTATACCACCATGCCGTCCAGCTGCTGCAGGCTGCCGGTGCAGGACTTGCCCGAGATCTCGAACTTCCACACCTCGCTCCCATCCTCGCGTATTGCCACCAACTGCGATGGGTTGTTGCGGGCCGAGCGCGTGTGCAGATGTGCTAGGGGGTAGAGGTGGATGTGGTCGTGGGTGGGTGGGGGTGCTGCATCGAGTCGCCACCCAATTAAAGCCAGGGCGCACACCAGGGCTCGTATCTTGTTTTGGGGGGTATGCTTGGGGCCAGACTTTCCGGTCCCTTACAGCTGGACGTTCATGTTTGAGTCAAGCTTTAAAAACGTTTTCTGGGGGGCAAGCCCCCCTGACCCCCTCAAAACAATGCTAGCTTCTGAACTTTAGGGGTCCAATGGAAAGCTCAGAAACCTGCCAGACGGGCCTCTAAAGTCAATAATCATTAAGATACGAGCCCTGGCGCACACCCACGCACGCGCACGGCCCGAGCCGCACCTGGTTCCTGAAGTCCACTTCGCTGGGGGCGTACGGAGTACGACTGGAGTACGGCTGGATAAAGGCGCTGTAGATTAGCAGCCCCTGCTGGCTGACCGTCATGCCGCACATGCCCTGTGCGCGTGGGTGGGGTCGCGAGCAGTCGGCAGGGCCGGGGGTTCGTGAATACCAGCCCGGCGGTTACGCACGCGCGTGGGGCTTTGCACCCGCCTACAGACCCACCCACCGGGTACACGTTATCACGGAGCCAAAGCTCCTCGCCCGTGAGCGCGTTGACTGCCTGGGGTCGGAAGTAAGCAAGGCGGGCATGGAAACGTGTCAGTGATGAGGCAAAGTGTGAACTTGAGCAGGATTAAGGTGCCGTGCGGCCCCCTTAATCAAATGAATCTCCATACGATCACGCAACCAACATTCCCAACCCCATGCCCACCCGCATGATGCCGTAGTTGAAGCCGTTCTGAATGGCCACAAAGCCCTGCGCTTGGATGATCAGACTGCATGCGAAAGAGGATGGGGCGAATTGGGGTCGTCGAGCAGGCGCAAGGCATGCCTACACGGCGTCCGGCAGCAGGGCAGATGATTGAGGGGCCGGATGGATGCATGCCCCCTTCCCGAGGCGCCGTACTCACTTGTCTCCCCACAGCTCCAGGTTCATGCGGCGGTTGTAATTGGTGCTGCAGCACGGCAGTGGCAGCAGTGGTCCTGATGAGGAAGTAAGTGAGGCAGTAGCAGCAATGGCCAGCGGCGGGCCAGCGCGTGGGAGTAGGCACCCGTCATCCATCCACAGCCCGAGCGAGCCAGTAACAATGCTGGGCGGGTAGTCAGGTCTCGCTGGCTAGGTGCGTGCTACTGCTGACGCGTGTCAGGCGCACCGCACCGCACCGCACCGCACCGCACCGCACCGCACCGCACCGCACCGCACCGCACCGCACCGCACCGCACCGCACCGCACCGCACCGCACCGCACCGCACCGCACCGCACCGCACCGCACCGCACCGCACCGCACCACAACGCACCGCACCGCACCACAACGCGCTGTACCCACCCGTGCAGCCAGCTGGATGGCCACTCACCTGAAGCCCTCGATGGCGGGCACCTTCCAAACCACTTTGCCTGCACACGCGCACGCACGCACGCCGGGCAAGCTGGCTGGGCGCATGCATGGTGCGTGCAGATGCGGGCTCGACGCCGGCCGTGAATGAAGTTACACCAGTGATTGGATGGTGCGAGACGTTTCCCATCACCAGTCAGGGATAGCTGCTAGGTTGCCGTTCAGCACCATCAAGCATGCTGTGTGCGGCCGCAAGTGAATGCCCACTCCGCGCACCCGCTTACGCAACCCGAACAGCACGTTGGAGCACCCGACGCACCCGTACTCAGATCGAATGCGAACGCGTTGCCGGCTGAGTCGCTGATGTAGGCGACGCCGAGCGGGTACGCGGGGAAGGTCCTGAAGGGCATGTCGGGCTCCCACAGCTGCTGCACCACGTCTGGCTCACGCGATTCCCACAGGAGCGCGCCTGCGGGTGGCGTTAGTGCGTGGACGATGGAGGTTGGGACACGGGTGGTGCACTGCTGCAGCCGCCAGCCCTCGTGAGGCCTGAGCAGGAGGCGGAACAGGATAGATGCATGCATGGGATGGAGTGGCCTCAGCTACGCAAGCACGCGGGCGCAAACCAGAAACAGCAGGAACGTGACTGGCGGCGCTGTGGGCTGTGGCTAGTCCGCCAGATGGGTCTGCCTAGTCCATTCGCTGTAGGGCCACCAGCTCACCGTTTGTCGCGTTCTGTGTGGTGGCGGAGTCAGGACAGGGGAAGATGTGGGGCTAGTCAGCAGGCGAGGGGAAATTGAAGGCAAGTGGCAGGACAGGGTATGTCGCAACGCCATATAGTCGAAACCCGAAACACAATGCACGCATGCACATGGTGCTGATTGCAACAGGGTTGGTCTCGGCGTTTCAAGATAGATCGCGACTCCGAACTCACCAGCGCAAAAATCCACCTGCATCCATGCACCAGTGCACCACACACCAGCAGCAGCGGGGCGGGCAGTACGTAGGCGCAAATCACAATCAATGCCCCTCACTCACGCGTGCACGATGGAGGCGGCAAGAGAGGTTGTATTGGAACAGAGGCGGACCACGTGCGTGACCGAGGATGTCGGGAGTCGCCTGTTCACTGTTCCCCAGTCCACCTACCCGTCAATGTTGGGTCGAACCAGCACGCCGTTGAAAACCCCCGTCTGGTAGTTCGACACGCGCCGGAACTCCGCGGCCCACAGCACCCGGCCCGTGGCAATGTCCAGAGCCCAGTGCTTGAAGTCAGCTGTGGGATGGATTGCGGGGCAGGGGTTGCGGGGCAGGGATTGGTTGGGACTTGAAATGTTGGCCGAGTGCGACACTGGGTGATGGCGGGGCCGATCCAGACGATCCCGCCTCACTTGTTTCCACGTGCACGCGGCCGTCTCCGCCCGTGACCGACTCAAACACAGAGCGGGCGCCCGACCAGCTCCAGCGCAGCGCGCCGGTGGCGATGTCGATGGCGTACAGCACGCGGCTGCTAGCGCCCAGAAACACCAGCTGCGTCACGGGGTCGACCCACATGGGGTTCGCGCCGTCCTGAGGATACACGATTGAAAGAATAAGTCAGAAGTTTAGGCACATGACCGGCTGCAGGGCTTCAGATTTGTGGTTAAGGACGGCGGGTGAGACTTCTTTCTACTGCAACCCCTCATGACAAGCATCTCGCGCCACGTATGTACGTACAGCACCACAACGAACGAACCCCCAAAGCAAGGACGCGCACGTGGAGGCCCAGCAGTGTTCAATCGGTCTGAACCCCCAGGTAGGCGGCATGCACACACCTGGCGCGCGGGGTAGGTGAATGTCCCGTTGTCCACCACCGTCTCCCACAGCCGCTGGAAGCTGAACACCCAGCGCAGCTCGCCGGTCTTCTCGAAGCAGCCCAGCGCGTCATCGCCCGACACCAGGATGGAGCCGCCGGCGGCCGCTGTGGATACACACATGCGTGCATGCATGCGATGAGGGGATACGCACGTGAAGGATGGTGGCGGGGCAGCCGAGGCGACGAGGATGGGTGGACACGACACATGGCCCCGAATGGCCCATCAGGGTACGTGGGGGGAGTGTGGGAGCAGCTTTGAGTAGCCACTGACGCCTGAGTAGCCTGAGGTGCCTGAAGTCGGGGTTTAGGTAGGCCAGAGAATACAGGTACTTACACGTTACGCGGTTGGTGGCGGAGAGGGCGTTGTTGATGCCGTATAGCGCCATGGAGCGCACCCAGCACACCTCAGGAGTTTGGCCTGCACGCACGCACGCGAGGACCAACAGGTGCGACGATCAACCGTGAAGCTCGCTCACTCGCCGCCGCACGCACAGCCACGGATCTTGCTTGTCGATTCAATCTGATAATTCTGGCATGCCCAGTTGATGGCTAGCCCCCGGACTGCGTATATTGAAAGTCGTTTACGCGTGACGTTAGGTTCGGACGCAGCATCTCCTGGTTTTCCCCACCAAGCTGTCTCGAGACCGTGCATCTAGTTCAAGCTGTTCAATTACCTGCATGTTAGCGAACTCACATGCTAGGATAGGCTGATGGGCACATACAGGACATCAGCCGCCGCACTCACCGCGGACCAAAACCCCAAGCGATAGCAGCACTGCTAGTAGCCGCAGCATTCTTGTACGCTTAGAAGGCAAGCGTGAAAAGGTTTCAGGCTTGGAAGTGGCCCCTGCGTAACTCCGGCTGGAGCTTCCTGACACGCCGGATTACTATGAGCTCTGCTGGTGTATCCAGATTAAAAAGACATTTGCGCCACTATTCGACTGTTCACTGAAAAGTCGAACTGCGCATATGCGATGACTGCTGCTGCGGCCAGCCAGAGCCACCACGCAACGAGCGAAGCGGTGCGACGAGGCATTGCCTTGGCGACTGTACTGCATCACATTTGAAGCTGACTGCAATCCGTCCAGAGCATCGGATAGCCGCGAATCACAGAGGCCGAGTGGGCCTCAGTGGCCATCGTGCGCACACTCCGCAACATGCCACTAGTTCCTCTATAAACTTCGAAAGCAAGCTGTGATACAGATGGTTTGACTGGGCTTTGAGTTACGCCATCCTCTTCAAGGCTCCAACGCCGAGTTCAAGTCATAGCAAACCTTCCGTGATGTTGAAGATGTTAATCGAGCAGGCGTGAGTGCGATGTGTGCATCACATATAAAATTTTGTTCGCAGCCGATGAGAAACGCATAGTTACAGGATGTCAGGATCCAGGCGAGAGTTCCCCCTCACTCGAGTTGTTAGGATGTGATTGATGCGAACGATTACATCTTTACATTTAATGTGTAGCCGTGCAGTGTTGTGTAGGATTGGCCTTTGTAGAGCGGGTACAACTGCTCAATCGTCGCTTACACCGACGCGGCGGCCCATTTCATGTCGTAGTGTAACATGTAAATTAAAAAAGTGAACATTCCGGCTTAAGCAGGGGTCGACGCGTGGGTTTTTGCCTTTGCCGCCTGGGCTGCGGCACCCGCGGCCAGGAGGTTGGGTGCGACCGCAGGCGTCGGGGGCAAATGGTGAAATAGAAGTGTTGGGCCGCGCTGAGGGATAGAAGGACAGTTTCAGTGGATTCCCCTTGTCAACTGGCAATACCTTGCCTAGTCCTGCGGCACGAAAGGAGGCACGGAGGTGGGCATGCCATGCTACCACTTCCGTCATCAGCACCTGAGATATTGCGTAATTTTAAAGGCATACATGAGTCTGGCAGTGTCCTGCGTGGCAGCGGTGCGCCCTCTGGGGTTTGGGGGATGGCCAGGGGGTGGCTCTGGGGATGCCATTACGTGGCCGGCCATCATTCGCGAATGGCACATGCGCCCCGAGGAGTTCCAGGAAATGGTCGCAACGCAGTTAAGTTGCTGTAGTAAGATGAATCCCACCAAGACGGCCGCACTTACGTTGAAGCTAGCACGCAGAACCAGGAAATGAAATGAAGCTGTTTGCGGTGCGGTCAAGCTAGACATAGTACGTGCTCGAAAACTATGTTAACATAGTTCGACTCCTTCACATGAATCATGGAGGCCGTCCGCGAAGTCGTCGTGCTGGATTCGGGCAGCGATGACGATGACGACACGCGCGGCAAGGAGAACCGAGCCGCGCCCCTCTTTGGCAACGAGGACAGCGGGCTGCCAAGCTGCCCCATCTGTGAGCGGCGTACACGGGGGGGGCCTGCGCGCGGGCGTCCGCCAGTGATTGGGATTTTGCACACGAGAGGACGTCAGACGATCAGAGAGGGTGTCGACATGGTTTCAACGGCAAACACACGCGCGAGAGTCCCCTGCGTTTACAGGTTTGGGGCCAGGTGCACATTGGGGGTCTGTTGCAGGTTGAGGGGCTGGGGGCAGGGGCAGGTTTGGGGGCTGGGGGCAGGTGTAGGTTGCCGCCGGGGCCCCACGTTGCCCTGGCTTTGACGTTTTCGACACCTCAACCTGTGCAGGCCTCACCGATATCCTGGATCTACAGGAGAAAGCGGTGACGGGTTGCCAGCACACCTTCTGCCGCTCATGCCTGGGAGAGTGGCTGCGTGTGCGGCGGTTCTGCCCGCTGTGCAAGGTGCGTGGTTGCAAGCCCGCGGTGGTCCATCGCCTAAGCGCTGCTCATTCGCCACCTCTAGCCCATTCAACACGGTCGCAAGCTCTCCCACGCTAGCTCATGCATCCACTAATGTCTACCGGTCGCCTTCGTGCTTCCCCTACCAACAGCGCCGCGTCCACCGCTACGTGACGGGCAGCCGCGGCGACGGCTCCCGAACCGAGATCGTGGTCCCTCCATCGCCTCCAGCCCACGAGCAGCGTCATTACCGGCACCAGCAGCACGAGCACCACCACTATGTCCACCACGTGTTGCATGTGCTGGGCCTGGGTGGCGGCGGCGGTGCGGCCGGAGGCGCGGGCGGCGGCGCGGCGGCGGCAGGGGCCGGAGCTGGTGCGCTGGGCCTGGGCGGTGGCGCGGCGGCAGGCGGAGCCGGTGGTGGGGGCCTGAGCGCTGCTGAGCAGGAGGATATGCTGAGGGAGTTGCATCGCATCGCGGACAGCATGGCAGGCCGCCGCCGCCATGGGCGCGGCGGCGGTGGAGGCCGCGGCGGCGCCGCGCCGCGCTTCCATTCCGGCGGCATGTTGCAGCAGGGCGGCGACGCCCTGGGGGACGACGACCGGGAGCGGAACCGCTACGGCCACTTCCGCCCTTCGCGCGGGCCGCAGCAGCCGCAGCAGCAGCAGCCCGAGCCGGAGCCGCAGCCGCGCCCCTATTACTTCCGCGTCCAGCAGCGGCTGATGGCCACGTACGGAGCCACGTCCGGCGGCGGAGCCGCGGCTGGAGGCGGCGGCAGTGCTGCCGCCGCAGCCGGGCCGGCAGGCGCGGCAGAGAGCAGTCACGGCGCCATGCCGGGCTGGCGGCTGGCGGGGCATTTGTCCGCGGCAGAGGCTGCGGCCGCTGCAGCGGCTGCGGCAGAGGCCGCTGTGGCCGGGGCCACGGGCAGCCGGGGTGGAGCGGCCGGCAGCAGCCTGGCGGGAGCAGGGGGTGGGGCCACCGCGGACCCGGCGCTGGCGTCCGCTGCGGCGGTGGTGACGCGACGCCGGGTGTATGACTTGAACCTGTGGGCAAACGGCGTCACGACGGCACCGTCAGCACGAAGCTTGCGGGGCACAGGCGGTGGCGCGGGCACGGGCGGCAGCGGGGGCAGTGCTGCCCCGTGGACAACGGTGCGGACAGCGGCGGTACTGCCGGCTGCGGCGGGGACTGGGCTGGGCGCTGGGGCATCGGAGCTGAGCCCCGCGCGACGGGAGCTGGTGGAGGCGTGGGTGGCTCGGGACCTCCAGGCCTTGCTGTTGAGTACGGTGAGTGGGATGGATCCACGGTTTTGTCCGGTGTCAGGTTGCCCAGCTGTTGATGCTTGCTGTGCGGGCGTGCTGTGATGCGCGTCGGACGTCTCAAGGTCTGCACACATGCTGCCTGCTGACCCTGTGTCGGCGCCCGAACTGTTGCCGCCCTTCGGCGCAGAACCTGACATTGCTGCGGGCGCTGGTGTCTGGGCTGATTGATGCGTGGGGCCTGCGCCGGGACTGGGCCGCCGAGCACGTCTGGCGGCAGCAGCAGCAGGAACAGGAGCAGCAACAGCAAGGGTCGCACATCAGGGCTGGCGGCGGCGGGCGCGCTGACGCCCGCGGCAGCGCGGCGGTTTCCAGGCCTGGCGCTGCTGGCAGCACCAGGCGCCGGCGCTCCTGGGATGCTGATGGGGGCACCAGTGAGGGTGATGACGATGACGTGCGCGCGCATGGCGGCAGCCGGCGCGGTCCGGACCTGGGCCGCAGGCAGCGAGCCGGCACGGCGGGCCTAGACAGCTCAGAGCGCCACACCGGGAGCGGGCGCCCGGGCCGCGATCCAGCCCAGCCCAGCACGCATCAGCCTCCAAGTGGCACGGCTGGCGCTGCAGCCGGCACGGACAGTCGAGGTCGGGAGGGGCCTGTGGCGGCGCTGCAGCCGTTCCTGTTTGAGCGGGCGGCGCAGTTCTGGCATGAGATGCGGTGAGTGAAGAGGTAGCGGAGGGATGGCGGAGAGGCTGCGAGCGAGCGAGCCCGTGTGGGCTGTGGGGACAGCCTCCAACGGCCTCAGGTTTTCGCGAGCAGCGGCCTGGCATTCACTTTGGTCGGTTTCCTGGCCCACGACTTTGTCTTCCTGCAGGCATTTCGCCTTGTCAGGCTTGTCAGTGTCCGCCTACGATGCCAGTGTCCGTTATGGCGTCGGCCCACCGCCACCGCCGCAGCTACCACCAGGCGTGGCGCTGCCCGAGCCAGACTCGCAGCGTGTGCACGCCCGCTCTGGACAGGGCGCGGTCGTCGCGCAGCAGCAGCCCCAAGTTCGCACGGCGGTGGCGCATGCGGACACCGGGCTCGGGAGCCGAGCGGCCGGGAGACAGCTGCCATCACAGTCGCGGCCGCAGCGCGTTCCGCTGGCGGCGTCACGGTTGCGGCTGCAGTTCACCGGCCGGGTCCTGCCGGGGCAGCAGCAGCCGCAGGAGGCGCTGGGCCAGGGCTCGGGCGGTGCAGCCGCTGGTGCCCACGCGGTGGCGCCTGGCGCCGCCGCTGCCGAGCCTGAGGTCGTAGACCTTACGCTGATCAGCAGCGACGACGACAGCGACCGACCCGCAGCGGAAGGCACGGACCGAGGGGGCGGCGGTCCCAGCAGCACGATGGATGGCGCTCAACGCGGCGGTGCAGGGGAGCTGCCGCGGGCGGCTGCAAGCGCGGGCAGCGCAGAAGGCAGCGGCGAGGCCGGGGCGCAGTGCGTGTCGGAACCTGGAGGCGCTGGGGACGCAGATGCGGGGCCAGCATACCGCGAGCGCCGGAGGCGGTGGGACCAGCAGCCCCCGGCTCTGGCCGATGCGGCACCTGCAGTGAAGGATGGGGAGGAGGCTGCAAGGGCGCATAGAGGCAGCAGGGATGCGGATGACGAGCGACCGAGTCGTGAGCGCAGTGGTGCCGTGCCGGAGCAGCTGCATGAGCATGACGCGCACGGGCGGCACCACAGCAGCCGGCAGGAGAGCAGGCACAGGAGCGGCAGCGCACATGGTACCGCACGCCGACGAAGCCGCAGCCCGCGTCGGGGCCGCAGTGCGAGCCGGGGTCGTGACAAAGAGGGCGGGCAGAGCCGGATTCGCAGCCGCAGCCGGGATGAAGCTGGCGAGCGTGGTCGGGACCGAGCCATTAGGCTGAGCAATGACGCTGGACGGGGCTGGCTCAGGCACCGGGGGCGCAGCACCAGCCGCGGCCGCGCAGCTGAACCATTGTCGCTGCGTCGCAGCCGCAGCCGCAGCGGGGGTGGCCGGAGCTACCGGGACAATAGCTCCGGCCGTGCTCGCCGCCGCCGCCGCGGCGACTCGCGTGGCTGGGACAGCCGCGAGGACCGCGGCGACGAGCCGACGCGGGCCACTGGACGCCATTGTCCAGCCAGCGCTAATCAGGGCCGTTTGGAGGCTTGTCCGTCGCGCACCCATGTCTCCTCGCGCAGCGAGCGGCACAAGGGGCGGGCGGACGCGCCGGCTGGCGCCGCAGCAGAGGACCGCTGGGAGATGGGCGGCGCGGGCGGCGACGGCGGCAACCCTCACGGGGCGCAGCATCACGAGGCAGCACGATCCGGCGGCGAACGCCGGTCTGGATCTGACGGGCGCGGTCCGGGAGGTCGCGCGGCGGGGGCAAAGCCAGCATGGAGCGGGCCTGCTGAGGGGCGGGCGCAGCGCTCAGGGGATGACTCAGTTCGAGCGGAGGGCGGCTATGAGGAGCGATGGCAAATGATGGTCTAGTGCTGCGCGACATGCGCACCTTGCATCCAATTGGAGGCGGACGCGCACACGGATACACGTTGCATGCTCGTACGGCAACAGGGAGCGACACCAAGGGATTTGCGATGGAAGTCACGGGTCCGCCTGTGCGTAGATTGACAAGCTTCTCTTGTTGATTCCCGCAGTACGGCAAGAGCTCTGTGTCCCAGCGGTGGTTCGTGCCTCGTGGACACTGAATTAAGGGAATGGCCCGGGCTGGAAAGACATGAGACAGGCACGGCAGTACGGTACTAACATGGGATACCCAATATCTGCACCATGAGCTACTTGCTTGTATCCCGTGTTGGCCGTGTAAGCTTCTCGCAGCGGTTCAACACGTAAACTTGCATTGCAGCCATGCTCAACTGCTCGTGGCCTCACACAACCTGCCGTGCCCAGGTGGGTCTCTTTCTTTCAAAAGGCAGCAAGGCACCCCGTGCAGCAGGGGATACGGCATATGGGAAGGGGCAGCCGCAGCGGCACCACACATCTCAACACCACCTACCGGTTTTTTTCTGAGAGAGCGGTTACAAAGGAGAAGGCAGGGGAAAAGCACAGCAACACAGACACGGTACACAAATATCCGTCTTGTTGTTGCTGTGTTTAAAATTTACACCGCGCATGTACGTGTAGCACCGGCCACACGGTAGAGGAGAAACTGTAAGCAGAGTACGCAGACCCGTGGCGGCACTTGCCAGGCGCTTGTCCATGATACGCTATGACAACCTAACGCTAGCTCCTTCCGGGCTTGCTAGTTGCTACAGCCCTTGCAAACCTGACTCATCCATTATTGTGAACCTCCGCAACTTCCAAGCTATATAGACAGGGGCTCTTTTGAAAGGAACGCCGGTAAGCACAATGTGCCCACCCGCGGCGATGGCTTTAGGCAGCTACACACGCCTGCCCTGCCTGGCATGTAGGTCCCCTGCTTGCAAAGCATTGTTAGGCCTGGCATGGAAACCCATCGGCCCACGGGCCACGGGATACACACAAAACGCACGGCCATGAAACCGACCACGTCGCCAACTTGCCTCACAATATTCTTCAACTTGCAGCCATACGTGCACATGTCGAGCAATCAATCTCTTGATGACCTCGGCAAGTCCATTCGTTCTCTCACCTTGACCACTCGTACTTGATACTTCGCAGTCTCCTTGCAATTCGCTCTGCCAATACGGCATCGGCGCCCAAGGTGCACTTCATTACCTACAGCACTCTTCGCATCAATCCGTGTGAGCTGCCAGTGCATCATTCGTTGAGTTACTTTGGTATTGATGGATGCGCACTAAAGCCGTACTACCGGTACCTACCCCCAAGGTTGAAACGACGCGAGAAACCGGTTCTCATTTTCTGCCCGCCGGTACTGCCTATGCCCACAGCTAGCCCCTTGGCTTCAAGGTTGCGAGTGGTGCATGCGCACATCGATCAGTTCACACATTCCTTTTTGCCACACATGCCAAGTGCTGCCCACCCCGAGATGTCAAGGCACACACGCTACACCTGATGTTTAAGGGTCCATCGCCTTGGGCTAGCGTGGACTGCTGTGTTCCGCTTGGGTGTTTCAAAGGACAGGCGCCAGCTTGTCCGTCTCCTTTGCAAGCAGTTTCAACTTGGCGACCACGTCCTTGGCCAGCAAGGCGGCAGTGGCCGCATCCGTGACCACCTGTAGCAGTGGAGCACGTGCGTGATGCAGGGTACGAGAGTCGTATCCTATGTAGTAAGGCATGCAAGCTTGCGGTTTGATGGGTGCTGCATGTCACGGTATGGGGCACGCACCTGTCCTGTCTTGGCGGCGGCCGCGGCCTTACGCAGCACAGCAGCCGCGGCGGTGTCCTGATACCTCAAGCTGCCGCTGAGGGAGCCGGGTACCAGGGCCGCACCGCCCAGGTCACCGCATGCCAGCGCCGCGGCGGCGCGCAGCCCGCACATCCGCACAAGCACTGCACCGGTACCGTTACCAAAAGCAATGTCCTCTGCGAGCGGATGCTCCAGCAGCTCGGGCGGCCTGCAAGGCACACGAAACAAAGGAACGTACCGCATGACCGCAATACCACGCATTGAGAGTGTTGCTGTGTGTGAGCATCGTTAGCAAGGCCAACATTCCGCAAGCCATGCCCGTTGCATCTACTCACCAGTCGAGCGTCGGCAGGCGCGTCATGCACGACAGGAGCCACTGCGCCGCGATGCATGGCGGCCCTGAGAACGCGACCGTCATGGCAGCCGGGAGGCCGATGCATGTGGCGGGGTCCTTGGCACGAAAGGACGTGCCTAGCAGCCCCATCACACGTGCGGCACCTGACTTGGCGCCGCCCGCAGTATCGGGCTTGGAACTAAAGCCCGACATCACCGCAGCGTACTGCTCACGCTTTTGCTGCGGCCACCACCACGTTGCTGCAGCAGCGGCGACAGGGAAGCCTGCGGCGGCACCCGCCAGCCGCATCCCGGACGGAGTGGTTGAAACGCCGGCGTCCGCGGCCCCGCCGGTGGAGCGCCGGGATAAAGGGCGCGGCGGCAGCACTGGCGCCGCTGGCATCAGCTGCTCTGACCCCTCCACGACACACGTCCGAATGGGGCCGCTATCCGCAGTAGGGTTGGGCAACAGGCAGCTAGCGGGCTGGCACTGGCTGGGCAGCTGGCTGGCCGTTCCCGTGCCGGCGGCGCCATCAAAGGCAGCTGCCTCCACGGCGCACCGCAGCTCCTCGAGCAGCATCTCGTGCATAAGCGCAAGGGCCCGCGTCGTGACCTCGGCGTTCCACGCCATGAGCGTCGGCGCGCCCACCACCGAGATTCGTGCCAGCGTGCCCATGCCCGCGGTGGGCGCGTCAAACACGCCCCGCTCCAGGGGCGGCACCGGCGCGCACTTGCGCAACAGCGTCCTCCCTGGCGTCTGCAGCTGCAAGGCCAGCCGCCCCAGTAGCCGCATGCTCACAACCTGGTACAGATGCGCGTCTCCCGCGCCGTCTGCGAACGTGTGCCTGCCCATCCACAGCACCACGAACGGCCCCCCCCCCAGCGCCTTCTGCAGCGCCGCCGGCGACTCGCCCTCGGCCGCCTGCTGCAGCGCGTCCCGGGTCGCCTGGCTGAGCAGGATCATGCCCCCCTGGCCCACGTCACTGACCGCCTTGGCCAGCCGCAGCAGCGCGCCGCTGTACTGCACGCGGCCGCTTGCTGCGTTTCGCGACACTTCAACCTCGCCTTCCGACCCGCAGCTGCTGTGGATGCCCATGCGAACCCGGAGCCCCCGGAAGATGAGTGCCTGCCGCTGGCGGGGGGTGCCACGCCCACGATCCGCCGCCACACTGGCTGTTGCACTGCCGCGCCTCTGAGTGACTGCGGATCTTGGCGAAATGCATGCTCCGCCTGCTGCGCCGAGGCCGTAACCGCCGTCATCCAAGTTGACTGTGGTTGTCAGGTGTTCCATTGTCGCCGTCATACCCGAGCCTGCAAAACCTGCTGCGCCTCCGCCGCCAGTGTAGCTGCCGCGATCAGCAAAATCGTTGCCATCTGAGTCGGCGGTAATCGAGAGCTGGTCTGCTGTGGGCTGGTTCTGCGGGAGCGGGGTGGGCGTGCCGCCGCCGGCATCAGCGACTGCCACCATCCACGTAGCCTGCACCTGCTCGCCGAACGTCGCCGCGACTCCTGATGCTGTGGTTTCATGTGCGGGCACCACGGCGCTGGGGGGTGCCATCGCGGCATCCGCTGCGAGGACGACGCCACCGGGACCAGCACTGGATGCGGCACCGGTAGCAATCACAGCAGCTGACATGCTCTGACTCACGCTTCGGCGGCGGAACGACGCCATTGGGCTGCCTGCGCCACCGCGAGGGCTGGCGCCAGTGCGCGGCCTGCTGCCACTGGCGCTGCGGGCCCCGTCGCCGCCAGCTGAGCCGGCCGCCATACCGCCGGCAATCATGGCCCATACGCCGCGGCGTGTCAGCGGCAGCGCGCCTTCGCCTAGTTGAGGCCGCGTTGTCTGTGGCGATTGCGACGCAGCCAGATGACCTGCTGGGGATCCCGATAGCGCCATGCCAGCTCTCAGCAGGCGGCTGGGAGGCGTGTCACGCCCGGCCGACACCGGGAGCGTCGGGCGTGTAGTGCTGGGCGCTACTCCTGTCCGGTCCGTGACCATGCTCGGTGCGACAGTAGTAGCGAGTGTCGGGCCCGTTGCACCGCTCTCTGTGGCCCAAGCACTGCTGCTCGCCATGGACCGGAGCTCTTGCTGTGGGAGCACATAATACGGGTCCTTGGGTCCGCCCGCGGCTGCCTCGCCTGCAGGAGACCACGCCGACTGTGGTGCCGCTGCCTTCGTTGCGTACCCTTCTACCCCTGTTGCATCCACTCCAAACTCCGTAGACACCAGCAGAGGGCCGCTGTGTGCTGAAGCTCCGCCGCCGCCGCCGGCGGTTGCCCAAGCTAGACCGCTGCTCAGTGCGCGGAACTGCTGCGCGCCTGCGGGGCTGCTGCTGCCAGCGGCAGCGGCACCTCCTGCAGACGGGCTTGCTAGTGGCGCATTGCTGCTGCCCGCGTCCGCAACACCAGCGCGGTGGGCTGCTGCTGCAGAGCCGCTACCTCCGCCGCCAATGGTGACGGCACCCGCGGACGCTGTGGGGAGACTCCCTGCTGCGGCGCAGTAGGCCGCAGCGGCGGGAGCCAGCAGCAGCCCAACGGCGGTGCCGCCGCCATCTGCCGCCAGCAGGCGAGAGTACGCAGCCGCTGCCACGCGGCCGCGCTGATATCCCATCGCCGCCTGGGCTTCCTGCGGCCGTTGCTGGCAGTCCACTGCCGCCGCAGTTGCCTGCTGCGGCGTACAAGCTGCCTGGCATTCTGGCGCAGCTGGGAGCGCCGCGAGAGCATCGTCATCTACGATTGTGCTAAGATGCCTTTCGTTCTGCGCGGCCGCTGCGTCCATCAGAGCCGCCGCACTGCTCAAATCAGCATCCGAATGGTTGCGCCGCAGGAACGCATGATGAATGGTTGCGCGAGCAGCGGGCGTGGTACGCACAGGCACAGAGCGTGCCGACATGGGCTGCTTCTGCTTCTGCTGCTGCTGCTGCTGCTGCTGCTGCTGCTGCTGCTGCTGCTGCTGCTGCTGATACGCCTGCTTCTGCTGCAGAAGTGATCCATCGATTGCTGCTGACAGCGTGCCGCTGCTAGCTTGCGCTGACGATGGCGCCTGTGTCCGCAACGGCCCGGCAGCGGCTGCCACTACTGCTGGAGGCACCAGCGCCCGTATGCCGTAATCCGTGATTGCACGCCCAGCCGCCAGATCAACGCTGTGGCCGCACCCGTTCGTATGCGCTGCTTCACCGATGGATGCCGCCAGAGATGCGCACCTTTGAAGGGACGACACACGTGCGATGCCGGCGGAGTCACCGATGAGGGCTGCTGCGGGCGAGAGTGAGGGTCGCTGGCCTACCGCCGCAAAGCTACGGAGGCGGCGGGCTGCCGTTTCATCACAGCTGATGTCGGCGCTGCTAATGAGCGGAGCCGGCAACGGCCGGAGGTTAGATGCAGCTGATGCCGGAGCCGGTGGAAGGAGCAATGACGCCGGTGAACGGCTGAGATGGCGGCCGTGTCCACTGACGCTGCGGTTTGGCGCCACACCGACTGCTGCTGCCGCCTTTCCTTTGGCAGAACTGCTGGTGATGAGCTTCTTGAACGTGCCCGGCAGCGCTAGACGCTTCTTGTTGCTACCGGTGGGCGTTACGCTGGCGGCGCCTGCCGCCCCCACACACCCTTCGTCTCCACAAGTGATAATCGCGACGGTGGCTGTGGGGCTGACGGCTGCCGCGGCTGCCCACCAGTCCACAGCGCCCATGCCGCCGTCAGCATCACCATCCCCGCCGCCGGGTCCCGCTGCCAGCCCCTCCAGGTCCCGGTGCTGCATAAGCTCGGCCGGCCAGGGTGCCGTGAGCAGGGCCTGTGGCGTGGCGCACAAATGGCGGGCACATGTACGTTGAGGGGAGCAGTAGCTAGGCGGTACCAGCCACGGGCGGTGCTTCCAGAAGCTTTTGGGTGCTGGGTGCAGTTGTAAGGTGATCATCCAGTGGGAAACGTGCGCACTGGATCAGCGGACCGTTGCTTCCCTACGTCCCCTGCCGGCTGAGCCCTCCGTCTTATGCCTGTTGAGCGCCGGTCCCGCCGCGACACGCCCGCGGAGCGATGCACACCGACGCACACACGAACGCACCTGCTGCACGTGCAGGCAGAAAGCCGCTGCATCCGCCGGCCCCTTGAATGACAGGATGAAGGAGTCACCCTGGGCACAGCGGGGAGAGTTGTGCGGGTGTGCCAACCGCGGGCGCGTGGCGACAAGTTAGCCCAGGCGCGCGCACACACGGCGGGGCTTCAACCTGCCGTGCGCCCTCTGGTCAAAGAAACGTGTTCGGGCGTTACACCCCTCTCGGGCCGACCTCAGCTCATTTTGGTACTCTATAGACCTCATACGCCCCCTCCACCCCATCCCCACCTCCGTAGCTGCCTCGTAGCCTTTCCGCGCCGCCAGCGCCTGGCGTATGACGGCGTGATGGATTGACACTGCGGCGTCCATCACGGTCACAGGCAGCTTCTCCCAGAGCGTCGTGCTCTCCTGTGCGGGCGGATGGGTGTGTGGACGGACGGGTGTGGGCAGACGTGAAGTGCGTTTGAGAATGAAGGCATGGAGTGTCAGCAGCAGTGCCTTCATTCCGCACATGATGAGTAGGCAGGAGGCGAAAACGTCCCTCCACTCTCTGCCATGCATGCACACGCACGTCAATGAGACGTGCGCAGCGGGGTTCCCACAACCAGTGAAGCGGCACCCTCGTCGGCGCCCCGCACCCTGCGTTGCACTCACGTAGATATCGGTGACCACGAGAGTTAGGCATGTGGTGTCTGCAGACACGCCCGGTGCGGATTCAAAGCTGTCGGCCGTGCCCCCCGCGTTCCGCGCTCTTTGGCGCTGCCTACGCCGCACAAACACGGCCAACGCAACCGCGGCCAGGACGGCGCAGCCACAGGGGATTGCCACCGCTAGCATCAGGGCGGTTGGCGGGCTGCCATCCGTCTGCCCAGAGCTAGGTCCGGGCACTGCATCCGCAGCCCCGCTGATGGCGGCTTTGGGTGCTTTGGGCACCCAGTTGATGGACCTGCGGTTGCAGGAATCATCGACCCGCCTGTCAAGCTGGAACATCAGCAAGCAACGGCCCGCACAAGCCCCACTTACGGCGCGCATTACATGTTTACGCGTGCAAACGGACCTGAGCGACGACACGCGTATCTCTGACATGGGACTTCGCCGAACCGCCACCCATCCACCCCCGCATTCAAAGCTCACCTTCGGTACTGCTGCGCGAAGGCGCCTTGACCGCCCTCCGCTGCCACGATTCCATTCAATGCCGCCTCCAGTCGAGCTAGGATGCCAGGCAGCGCGGTAGCGTTGGTGGCGGGGTTGTTGTAAGCTACTGCTGCCGCCAACAGCGCGGCCCTGCATGCATTGCATTGCATAACAGCTCATCACGGTGGGCGGCAGCAGCAGTCGCGTGACGAACATGCTTGGGGCTTGCAGAACAGGTGCCAGCTGGCCGCACGCGCAGACAGACGGGGTGCGGCAGTAATGTACGTGTATTGTGTCTTTGACACTTACGTGATGTTGGTTGTCAGACGGATCTTCAGTTCAGGCATGATGTTCTCACTGGTGGCGGTTTTGCGGTACGCCGCCAGAAAGCGCTCTGCGTCCCCAGGACCATATCCCTTCGCCACCCAATACTTCAGTTGGTCCTGGCTAATGTCAGACAGACGCATGGGG
Organism: Chlamydomonas incerta; assembly: GCA_016834605.1. Taxonomy (NCBI): domain Eukaryota; kingdom Viridiplantae; phylum Chlorophyta; class Chlorophyceae; order Chlamydomonadales; family Chlamydomonadaceae; genus Chlamydomonas; species Chlamydomonas incerta. The sequence continues at coordinate 1,057,274 of JAEHOC010000015.1, forward strand.
AGCAGCTCTGCGGGCACATATGGAGGTTGAAGGTGGGAACATGCACGCGAATACGCAGCGGACAGAGCACACAGCGCATGTCGAATGGGCGGCACGCCTGGGCGGCCTGGGATAGAGTGAATCTTGGAGGCTGAACGAGCGGCGCCGCAAGAGATAGATAGACAGGCAGTGCACAACCACGCCACGCATACAGCAGGGCCAAGGCGCTAGCGTGTCGGGCTCACCATTGGGGTCAAGCAGCAATCCGCTCCCGCCGCCCACGCCCACCACGCTCGCTGAAGCCAGCAGCGAGAAAAGCTGGAAAGCGTAGAACTGCGTGCAGAGGCAGGCAGCAGGCACAGCGCAGTCAATATTGGCATATTGCCCAGACAGCCGCAGGCAGGTAGGCGGTCGAGATGAATGCAGTTGAGCAAGTGCATGCCTACGCACGGCAGCAGGTTCACAACCGGCTGATGACGATACAGCGACACACAGCGACACAACAGCAGCGCCACACAATTATCACAAACACTAATGTATGCCCCTGCAACCTGCTGATGACGGATACCGCCCATACCGCCAACATTAGCATTTACACACACAGCATGCGCGGAAACCTTACACACAGAACCGGCCCACCTGGTATTGCAGGGGCGACAGTCCGTTCAGCATCACAACCGTGCTCTGCAACAGAATGGGCCGGTTGACCAGCGCCACCCCGTCCTGCAATGCCAAGGGAACAGCAGCTAAGTAAGCGAAAATCCAGTGTATAGCAAGACCCCGGTCGTACGGCAGGTCACAACGGCACGGCCGCAAGTACACACACGCAACGATTCGTGCAGGGTGCCCTCCTATGCTAGCTGGCCCTTACCCAAAACCTACCCCGTCCGCACCTCCATCACCACCTCCTCCGCAAGCGGGCAGCGCTCCTTGTCGCACGGCACCAGTTTGAGGGTGGCACGGTCCAGGACACGTGTGGTGCCTGGGTGCGCGGCGATGCCCATGCGGCCGCGCGCACGTGTAACTCCGGGGGCACCTATGCTGCCGTACTGAGATCGCAAGGTGGCAAGCAAGGTGGGGGCCTTTAAAACACAAGCAAGCGTAGGACACGCGCTGTTTGTGAGGGCGGTTGCCAGCATAGCCAGCAGCCCAAGCAGACCCAATTACAGGTGCATCTGTGCGGCACATCCTAGCTAATGTGTGGCGTAGAGCTCGCCGCCTTCAACCGCTCGGGCTTACCTTGAACTGGGATGGGTGGCCGACAGCCATGAAGCACCGGCCCCTGAGCATCGACGTGGGACACAGCACCGCATAGAGGAAACGTCACTCTAATGTTTCAGGTGTTTGGATGCCAGGATCACCGCACGCTATATCGCAGCACGGTCCCTCATCATTCCGCAGTCCCACCGGGACCAGTCCATCATCGTCACGCACATGTTGAAGTCGTTTTGCATACACTCCGGCGCGTGCGACCAAGTGGGCCCCGCAGCAGTCAGTCGCCTGAAGATCTGCAGCACACAGCGAATCACGCGATGGATAGATCACGAATAAATTTGGGGAATGCTTTAAGACCGCCTACCCTAGCGGCTACCGGTTACAGTGAGCGCATGCACGTCAACCAGGGCACACGCCAGGCCTGCGCGTGCATCACACGTGCGGCGGCCACGTGCTGCTGCAAGACTCCGATCGCCGTGCCCGTGTGCATGCTGGACACCGCGTCACGTACCCGCACGCACGCGCTACACACACCTTGGCCGCTTGCTCGCCCGCCTCCGTGTTGACCAGTGGCTGCATTGTCTCTGGGTCCCACAGAAAGCCATGGCTCGGCCCGTGGGTCTGAATGTAGCTAGCCAGCAGAGCCCGAAAGAAGATGCTCTCTCCGCGGCACGTACTACCTGCAGGGCGGTGTTGCGTGTTGGTATGGGTGAATCATGGCTGTGTGTCCATATTAGTTGCGGGGCACGCCGGCACTTGGCTGGGATGTCAGTTGCGGAGTAATGGGTACCCATCCGCATACAGGCAGATGCCTACAGCGCGCGTCGCCCGCAGGTAACTAGCGAGGCCCATTCATCACGCGAATCCAGGCGACGCACCAACTGGAATATTGCAGTTGCCCACCAGGCCGTCCGGGCCGTTGTGATAGCGCTCGGCCAGGTCAGCAAACTGCTCCCACGTCTGGGGCACAGTCAGGTTGTCGCGCTGGAAAATGTCGAGCCTGTGTGGGACGGGCAGGCGCGATCGAAGGCAGCAGCGCACAATCTTTCGACACGGGGTGAAAGTTCGACTCGCACACAAATGGACTTATTATTGCTACTCATACACCCCACCCCACCCGCACACGCACACCCCGATCCACCTCGCTAAGCCCGCAAGTAACAACTAGCTGGCCGCTGGTGGCTGGTGCACACCTGTAGAACAGCAGGAACGGCGCGGGCACGAGCGGGATGGCCATGATGCCGCCGTCGTACATGGCGGCGGCGCGGAAGGCCGGCAGGATGTCGGACAGGGAGGGGTCGCCGGACACCAGCCGGGAAATGTCCAGCAGCTTGCCCGGGACCTGCACGCAAGCATCACCGCGACACGCATGCCGGGCACCAGGTGAAGCAGCAGGATGGATACGGACATTACGGCGACTAGCACGCACGTGATCGCAAGCTGTGAAGGTTTCTGAGCGCGAGTCACCTGGGCGCGGGTTACCGGTAATACGTATGCGTTGCACAACCAACCTACCTGTGCCGCGTCTCCATACGCGGTTGGCGTAACAACCAAAACGTCGAACCCATGCGTCGCGTTGGGTGGGTTGCGGTCCAGCAGGAGAGACGGCCGCCTCACGGAGAAGGCGCCCTGCATGTTTGTGAGTCGGGGGTTGCAGGGTTACGTAACCGGAATGTCCAGAACACAGAGCAGGTTAAGGGCAATTTGATGGCGTAAAACAAGTGTAACTGTCAGAAACGCGTTAGCCGCATCAAAAGCGGACTAGAGCCTTTCTGATTTGGCTCTGCTTGGGCTCACCCCCGCCGCCGCCCCCGAAAAACGCTTGTCAACTTGGGACTAGGTGCGTTGACATCACCAACAGGGCGGGGGCATCCGACTTCTTCCCTTACTCACGAAGGAGGGTAGGTCGAAGGACACGTTGATGCCGGTGGTGCCGATGAACAGATCCGCGCGGGAGGCCAGCGAGTCAAGCAGAGCTAGCTTGGGTCCCATCACGCGTAGCGGCTGCAGTGTTGGATGGCATGAAACCGGCGGCATGGTCGTGGGGATGCGTAAGCCACTCGTTGGTAGCAGGCATGCACAGTGGATGCAGGTGCAGGCATAGCACATTTTGACACCCACGTACCCGCGGTGGCGTTGGATTGGGCCCGTCGCCGTATGCAGTGCCGTTGCCGTCTAGACACGCTTGTAGCAGCGCGGCCAAAGCAACACGCGGAGTGATCAGGGTATCTAGAGCAGCACCCCCACTGGGGTCAGCGCCTCCAGCGCCCGACGCCCATCCAGCAGAACCGGCGGGACTGTTCGCACAGCTGTCAAGTGGGGGCAGAGGTGGGTGGTGGTAGGACCAGGGCATGGGATGAGAGCGGCATGCCCCAGTGGTGACAGATGAATCCCCGAACCCAACGAGCCCGGGCGCGGTAGCAAGGCAGGAGTTGCGGCTGTGCGACGCGGTTACTGTACCGATGCGCGCTGGCTGGCTGTCGCAGTTTGCTGAAGCGCGGTCCTCACACTCCGGGCGCCCGGCCAGGCTAGAGCACCAGACAGACACATGCGACGCCACACCGCGGGAGACGCATCGTCGCAGCGCACCTGCGAGCAGGCGACCGGCGTCCACGGATGAGCGCCGTCGACGGACACCAGGAGAATGCGAACAGAGTGCAGCAAAACAGTGGCCGGGCGACAGTGTGACAAGCAGGGGCAAAAACAGGGCGCGGCAAAGCAGAAGAGGGAGCCCGAAGAGTACGACAGTGGTGGGCGTAGCGAATGGGGGCAGAGGTGGGTGTGAAAACCAGCCCAAGCTAAGCCAATTTAACTTGGGGTTCAAGTCGTGCATGCCAGGGTTTTGAGGATGGTAATGGACACATGTGGTGCGTGTGTATTCGCAACACGAGGCTGTGGGGCAGGACCAACCCCAAAACACCACGCATGCCACACACATGCGTGCTCGCCTGGACCGTCGAATGTTGGTTTCTGAGTGGTCACTTGAAATACAAATACGGCTTCTGCCACCCGACGACTTGGCGATTTGTCTGCTATCCTTACCTTAGCCTCATCTGTCGTTGCTTTGACAGTGCGCACCGCAGTTCATCGCGGGCAGCATCTTGCTGCGCCCCGACGTACAGAGTCAGAGCAAGCCAAACCAGCACGCGTGTGTAGCTGATCATACTGGTGACTTGCAATTAGGTGCTGCGGCTGAAGCCACAGCTCGCACGGCTGATTGCCACTGTGTGCCCGCGGCGAGCGAGCACCCTACTCCCCAAGTATGAGCATACATAGACCATATCTATTCACAGTGCTGTGTTGGGGATGTCAGATAAGTCAGCGCTCGGCTTGTGCTTTTTTGTGATTTTGGTCGCGCTCAGTAAATTGTTAATTGGACATTCTGATGATGCATTTGTTTGTAAATGAATGTCTGCGGCATGAGCAGCGTGGAGACCCGCTTCCGACCCCAGCCGATGAAAACAGCGATGGGAAGTGTGGCAACCGGTCGCCAAATCGCCAACGCGGGGCAACGCGCCATCTGGCCACGTATCTGTACAATGCGTTGGAAGGACTCAAGAGTGAGAAACGACGCCACCCGTGGTTCAGGCGGCGAGGGTTTCGCGGCGTAGTGTGTGCGGGGTAGTCCAGGGGGTAGTCTGTCTGGTGTCCGATATGGAGGTCGTGCGTTTGCAGTGACCCGGTTGCCAGAGCTCTCCGGTTAAAGTGGGGCAGAGTGGATGAGGGACAGCGAGCTTACAATGAGGGACAGCCGGAAGGTGCCTAGGGGCCTCAACTCCCCGGTCCCCTCTCCCCTGTCTCCTGTCCCCTGCCTACTCAACACTTTCGCAATGCACTCCGCAATGCACATGCCCAGGGGAGGCCTCCCCTGCACATACCCAAAAAAGTTTGTTCCTACCCCCCCTGCATTAGCACCACAGTCTGTTCCAGGTTCTCCTGTAACACAACAATGCAGCCTTGACTTTCCCTGCCACCTGCTTGCCCAAACACCTTCGAGCCTGCGTCCAGAACCGTTTCTGCTCCCTTTGTCGCTGCTTCCTGGCGCTGCACCGTCCATTGCTTTCTGCTATTTGTTCTTACGTCTGCCGTAGCCTGAAACTCCTCCAGCCGTCACCTCCCCTGGTCCGCCTCCCCCCTCCCCTGGCCCTCCACGCTTTTCTTCGACACTCCGCAATGCACATGCCCAGGGGACGCCCCCCCCTGCACATACCCTTCGTGCAATATTGAAGAAACGTTTAGAGGGCCAGGGGAGGGGGGAGGCGCAAGATCCGCTCTAGCCACGCACACACCGTGCCTGTCAGCATGGTCACGCCACCAGCACTCAGAAACGCTGCAGCGCACCACCTAGCTACCGGCCCTGGATTCCGTAGTACCGTAATACCGGCATGAAGCACAACATTACATGATGCACACGGTCACATAACCATTGGATTGAATTGCAAGAATAACACAGTACTCAAAATTGGGGAGTTTCCTTCCTCTACCACGTGCCGTACAATCCCAAGCCGTACCATGAATCCGCCACGACGCGCGTGCGTCTCGCTACATTGGGAATAAGACCGATCTGCTTGTACAACGAGATGCGGGTTATGCTGCTGCTGATACGGTACACTCTCCATCAAATCGCAATGGCGGGGTACCCTGTAATCGCAATCGACCTAATAGCGTGCAGCTCCATGGCGGTCGGTTGAGCCTTGGTCACAGCCACCTGCCTACTATCAACTGCGCGTGTTGTCGGTCTCCTTTGCAAGCAGCTTCAACTTGGCGACCACATCCTTGGCCAGCAAGGCGGCAGTGGCCGCATCCGTGACCACCTGTAGCAGTGGAGCACGTGCGTGAGCAGGGTACGAGAGTCGTATCCTATGTAGCAGGGCATGCAAGCGGGCGGTTTGATGGGTGCTGCAGGCCACGGTATGGGGCACGCACCTGTCCTGTCTTGGTGGCGGCCGCGGCCTTACGCAACACGGCAGCCGCGGCGGTGTCCTGATACCTCAAGCTGCCGCTGAGAGCGCCGGGTACCAGGGCCGCACCGCCCAGGTCACCGCATGCCAGCGCCGCGGCGGCGCGCAGCCCGCACATCCGCACGAGCACTGCGCCGGTACCGCTACCGAAAGCAATGTCCTCTGCGAGCGGATGCTCCAGCAGCTCGGGCGGCCTGCAAGGCACACGAAACAAAGGAACGTACCGCATGACCGCAATACCACGCATTGAGAGTGTTGCTGTGTGTGAGCATATTCAGCATGGCCGACATTCCACAAGCGATGCCCGTTGCACCTACTCACCAGTCGAGCGTGGGCAGGCGTGTCATGCACGACAGGAGCCACTGCGCCGCGATGGATGGCGGCCCTGAGAACGCGACCGTCATGGCAGCTGGGTGGCCGATGCATGTGGCGGGGTCCTTGGCACGAAAGGAAGTGCCAAGCAGCCCCATCACACGTGCGGCACCTGACTTGGCGCCGCCCGCAGTATCGGGCTTGGAACTAAAGCCCGACATCACCGCCACGTCCTGCACACGCTTCTGCTGCGGCCACCACCATGTTGCTGCAGCGGCGGCGGCAGGGAAGCCTGCGGCGGCACCCGCCAGCCGCATCCCGGACGGAGTGGCTGAAACGCCAGCGTCCGCGGCCCCGCCGGTAGAGCGCCGGGATAAAGGGCGCGGCAGCAGTACTGGCGCCGCTGGCATCAGCTGCTCTGACCCCTCCACGACACACGCCCGAATGGGGCCGCTGCTGCTATCCGCAGTAGGGTTGTACAGCAGACAGCTAGCGGGCTGGCACTGGCTGGGCAGCTGGCTGGCCGTTCCCGTGCCGGCGGCGCCATCAAAGGCAGCTGCCTCCACGGCGCACCGCAGCTCCTCGAGCAGCATCTCGTACATAAGCGCAAGGGCCCGCGTCGTGACCTCGGCGTTCCATGCCATGAGCGTCGGCGCGCCCACCACCGAGATTCGTGCCAGCGTGCCCATGCCCGCGGTGGGCGCGTCAAACACGCCCCGCTCCAGGGGCGGCACCGGCGCGCACTTGCGCAACAGCGTCCTCTCTGGCGTCTGCAGCTGCAAGGCCAGCCGCCCCAGTAGCCGCATGCTCACAACCTGGTACAGGTGCGCGTCTCCCGCGCCGTCTGCGAACGTGTGCTTGCCCATCCACAGCACCACGAACGGGCCCCCCAGCGCCTTCTGCAGCGCCGCCGGCGACTCGCCCTCTGCCGCCTGCTGCAGCGCGTCCCGGGTCGCCTGGCTGAGCAGGATCATCCCCCCCTGGCCCACGTCACTGACCGCCTTGGCCAGCCGCAGCAGCGCGCCGCTGTACTGCACGCGGCCGCTTGCTGCGTTTCGCGACACTTCAACCTCGCCTTCCGACCCGCAGCTGCTGTGGATGCCCATGCGAACCCGGAGCCCCCGGAAGACAACGTGCTGGTTCCCTGGGCCTGCGCTGGGCTCAGCACCGACCGCATCAGCCGGAGCCGCGCTGCGGTTGAATGAGGACCTGTGTGCCAGGGCTGCAGCGGATCGCGGTGACATGGCTGTGTTACCCTGGCCTGCTGTTGAACCGTCGTCGTATTCGAAAGTCTGCTGTGTGGCTGAGTAGGCTGAAAACGTGTCTGATGCGTCATTGCCTCCGCCGTCGCCAACAACTGCAACTGGCGCCTGCAACCGTGCTGCATCGGTCTCAGCCGTTGCCCAGGTGCAGCGCAACTGTTCTGCCAATGTCGCAGTCGCTTTCACGGCTGTTGCAGCCTTGGTGCATAACGCTGCGTTGACTCCATGGCCCCCGCCAGGGCTTGCGGCGCTGGGACTCAACGTTGTGAACGGTGACAAGCCAGGGGTTCCGGAAGCCGGCGCGGCTGCGTGGTCCACTGGGTTGGCCCAGTTCGGCAGTACGCTATCAGCAGCTCGTGACTTGCTGCTCCCAGGGCTGCCGGCACCTGCTGCCCCACCGCTGGCCCCCACTGATGCCCAAGCGCCGTAGAGCCCTTGCGGCAAAGACGGCGGGCGGCGCTGCTGCTGCGTGGCCGAAGGTGCTCTCTGCCGCGGCAGCAACATGTCCACGGAAGCGCGCAGCAGCCGCTTGCGCGACATTCTGCCAGCCGCGGCGGGAGAGGTGAAACCCAACGTTGTGTACGCGGCGGCGGCCCGAGCCCTAGCACCAGCCGCCGCAGCTGCTGGCGGTAGATGAATAGCTTCAGGAGCTGCGCCATCGCAGCTCCCAGCGAACGCCTTGTGTGGACCCGCGAGGCTAGCAGAGGCGACATCCAGCAGTGCCTGCTGCGGAAAGCTCCCGGGCAGCAGGCGCATCGTCCGGGCCGTAGTCACGGACGTGCTGGGCAGCAGAACGTTTGTCGTGGCCACGCTGCTGCCGCCGCCCAGCACGTCCGTGGCCCAGACACCGCTGCTCCCTACGGACCGCGCGTCCGCTGTCGCGGGATGGGCCATGCTGCTGCACGTCTCCCGAGCTGGGCCGCTCGCCTGCGCAACTGCAGTGGGCCTGGCGGCTGCTGCGCCGCCACCACATAGCGCCGCCTCCACATCCTGCACAGCAGCATCTGTCGCCACCTCGTCCACGCTTGCAGCTGCTGTGGAGCTATGGTTGCGAAGAAGCATCGCCCCAACGCTTTGCGCCCGACGCCGCTCGCACCCCGTAGCTGCTGCGGGTGCCTCGGCGGCGATGGCGGCACCAGCGACGGTGGTGCCGCTAACCGTTTTGCCACCCATTGAGATGGTTGCAGCAGCACTACCAAGTAACGCGCTGCCGTTGCCGCTGCTACGCGTCTTGCTGCGGCCGGGTGCACCAGCAGTGGCCCACTTACTGGTGCTGCTGGAACCGGGTGGGCCGGTGCTGCCGTCGGCCTGCTGCACATCCTCGCTGTCTGATGCAGGCGCCAGGTCTGAATCCACAGCCACCGCAGCCATGGTTGGCAAGTCATCGTCTAGGATGGTGCTGAGCTGCTGTGTGGCGTCAAGCATACGGTCCGCGGCCACCAGCTCTGCGATCGCAGCCGCTGCCGAGCCCTCTGAGGCCGTGCGCCTCAGGAAATGCTGGTAAGCGGCGGACGCTCTCGATGGGCTAGCCGCAGTAGTGGGTGACTCCACGAGCGGCGACCGCACTGCTGCCGGTGGCGGTGGCTGCAGTGCTCTGGATGACACACACATGCGACCGGGCCACTCCCCGCGGCTACCGCGTGCTGTCTGCATCCGTGGCACACCGCAACCGGCGGCGTCAGTGAATGGCGGTGACGGCAAGCTCGGCATAGCCACTGTGTCCATGGCTGCACGCACGCCGTCCACGCACGCCCCACGGCCGCAGCCCCCACCCATGCCGGCTAATGATGCGCCATCGCCATTGCAGTTGTAGCCGCCTCCTGTTGCTGCGCCTGCTGTTGCGGAGGAGCACTCGTCCAGGGCTGGGTCCGGTCGGTCGTCCCACCCCGTACACACAAAGCTGCTGCCCTGACTCGCCGGAAAGGCGGCTGCGATTCGCGGAGAGGCTGTTGCTGCTATCGCGCTGGGCGCACCGAGGAAGGAGGGCATTGAGGCCCCGATGAAGAGCGCTGACGGCCGCCGGCTGCTACTGATCATGAGGGACTGGTCGCGGCCAGCGGCGGTCATACTGCGGTCCGCCGCCGCCCGCTTGCCAATTGCCAAGCGCTTGAAGGTGTAATTGAGTCCAATACGTCGGCTGCTACGGCTGGCACCCACTACCGCAGTGCACTCTGGCCCACGGCGGGGGACCAGCGCGACGGTGGCTGTGGGGCTGACGGCTGCCGCGGCTGCCCACCAGTCCACAGCGTCCATGCCGCCGTCAGCATCACCATCCCCGCCGCCGGGTCCCGCTGCCAGCCCCTCCAGGTCCCGGTGCTGCATAAGCTCGGCCGGCCAGGGCGCCGTGAGCAGGGCCTGTGGCATGGCACACAAATGGCGGGCACATGTACGTTGAGGGGAGCAGTAGCTAGGCGGTACCAGCCACGGGCGGTGCTTCCAGAAGCTGTTGGGTGTTGGGTGCAGTTGTAAGGTGATCATCCAGTGGGAAACGTGCGCACTGGATAAGCGGACCGTTGCTTCCCTCCGTACCCTGCCGGCTGAGCCCTCCGTCTTATGCCTGTTGAGTGCTGGTCCCGCCGCGACACGCCCGCGCCGATGCACATCGACGCACACACGAACGCACCTGCTGCACATACAGGCAGAAAGCCGCTGCATCCGCCGGTCCCTTGAATGACAGGATGAAGGAGTCACCCTGGGCACAGGGAGAGTTGTGCGGGGGCGCCAACCGAGGTCGCGTGGCGACAAGTTAGCCCAGGCGCGCGCACACACGGCGGGGCTTCAACCTGACCTGGCCCAAGAAACGTGTTCGGGCGTTACGCACCGTCTCGGGCCGAACTCAGCTCACTTTGGTACTCTATAGACCTCAGGTGTTTGTTTTGCGGCCTAATCGGTGAGGTGGCGACCTACATGATTCAACTCCACAACCGCTCACTCCAGACGCGCAGCCTTGGTACCCCGTAAGATTGCCTCTTCTATGATACACCACATGGAGATTAAGTACATGCTTCGAGGCGCAAAAACACGACTTTGCCGGACGCATTTCGCGCGAAATATTGTGACAGCCAGCCTCGTAAATTGTGACGGGGATCAGGCTAAGCATCCTTACATGTGTTAGCGGTTATTTCCGCAATTTTCCTGTGGGTTTGCCCCGCCTCAGCCTGCGGGTTTGCCCCGCCTCATCCCGGCGTGCCTTCAGGCTGAAACGCCCCCGCAAGGGCGCTCGTTTCACGCCCCCTCCACCCACCCACCTCCGTAGCTGCCTCGTAGCCTTTCCGCGCCGCCAGCGCCTGGCGTATGATGGCGTGATGGATTGACACTGCGGCGTCCATCACGGTCACAGGCAGCTTCTCCCAGAGCGTCGTGCTCTCCTGTGCGGGCGGACGGGTGTGTGGACGGACGGGTGTGGGCAGACGTGAAGTGCGTTTGAGAATGAAGGCATGGAGTGTCAGCAGCAGTGCCTTCATTCCGTACATGATGAGCAGGCAGGAGGCGAAAACGTCCCTCCACTCTCTGCCATGCATGCACACGCACGTCAATGAGACGCGCGCAGCGCGGTTCCCACAACCAGTGAAGCGACACCCTCGTCAGCGCCCTGCACCCTGCCTCGCACTCACGTAGATATCGGTGACCACAAGGGTTAGGCATGTGGTGTCTGCAGACACGCCCGGTGCGGATTCAAAGCTGTCGGCTGAGCCCCCTGCGTTCCCTGCTATCTGGTGCTGCCTACGCCGCACAAACACGGCCAACGCAACCGCGGCCAGGACGGCGCAGCCACAGGGGATTGCCACCGCTAGCACCAGGGTGGTTGGCGGGCTACCATCCGTCTGCCCAGAGCTAGTCCCTGCAGCAGCTGCAGCCGCCTGTTGGTCGCCCGCAGTCACAATAGCCCTAGCCGTAGTGGCAGTTTTTGGCATCCAGTTCAGCGACCTGTAGGTAAGGGGCGGGCGGGCGGTGCAAAGTGTCAGCCCCGAGTGCTTCGTCCAGCACTACAGCCAGCCAGGGCGCGTTAGTTATCCGTTGAGCACCTCATCCAAAGCTCACCTGCGGTACTGCTGTGCGAAGGCGTCTGTGCCGCCCTCCGCCGCCACGATGGCATCCAGGGCCGACTCCATCCGGGCTAGGATGCCGGGCAGCGCAGAGGCGCTGGTGGCGGGGCTGTTGAAGGTCAGTGCCGCTGCGTACAGCGCGGCCCTGCATGCGTCATGTGAAGGGTGCCCGTTCAACGCAGGTACCGCGGCTGAGGATGTGCAGCGCACGACCGATATCCCTGCATCCATTCTCGCGGATAAGCTAACTCCAATAACGAGTTACGGTACTCACGTGACGTTGGTTGACATCCGAATCTTGATCTCGGATACGATGTTCTCACTGGTAGCGGTTTTACGGTACACAGCCAGGAAGCGCGCTGCGTCCCCTGCGTCGTATCCCTCCTGCACCCAGTACTGGAGCTGGTCCGAGCTGAAATCGGACTGTCGCATGGGCAGCAGCTCTGCGTGGGGGTGAACATGGGCGCAAGATGGCCGTGGGCGGCTGAGCTCAACGCGTGCGGGCAGTGGCAAGCGCATCATTCAGCAGGCACATGACGGTGGGCGCGAGTGGTGGGAGCGCGTGGGGCCAACTGCCAGTTCGACTTGCCGCTCGGATCAAGTAACAGCGTGGCGCGCTCACCATTTGGGTCAAGCAGCAACCCGTTCCCGCCGCCGACGCCAAGCAGGCTTGACGATGAGAGCATGGAGAACAGGCCGTAAGCGTAGAACTGCGCGTACATGCGTGCAGCAGAGGTCAGCAGCAAACAATGAGAGTTTCAGATGGGAGCTCATGTATGGAGAACCGGCCCACCTGGTATTGCAGGGGCGACAGCCCGTTTAGCATCACCACGGTGCTCTGCAACAGAATGGGCCGGTTGACCAGCGCTACCCCGTCCTGCAATGCCCAACAGGAGCAGCAGCCAAGTAAGCGAAAATCCAGTGTATAGCAAGACCCCGGTCGTACGGCAGGTCACAACGGCACGGACGCAAGTGCACACACGCAACTGTTCGTGCAGGGTGCCCTCCTATACTAGCTGGCCCCTACCTAAAACCCTACCCCGTCCGCACCTCCATCACCACCTCCTCCGCCAGCGGGCAGCGCTCCTTGTCGCACGGCACCAGTTTGAGGGTGGCGCGATCCAGAACACGTGTAGTGCCCGGGTGCGCGGCGATGCCCATGCGGCCGCGCGCGCGCGTAACTCCGGGGGCACCTATGCTGCCGTCCTGGCAATTCACCCGGGCGGTAAAAAGCCAACACAGCCTTAAATGTGCCCCACCACAGCTTGCATTTTGACACGTTTTGCTTTGGAACTTCTGCGGAAACTCACCTTGAACCGTGATCCGTGCCCGATGCTCATGAAGCATCGGCCTCTGCACGCACGCGGAATAGCGAATGCCGTGCGGATTTAGCGGATGCGGCATCATCATGCACGCGCAGGCACATGCGCGCATGTACGTACGTCATAGCAGGGCTCACTTGTTGAAGTCATTTTGCACGCAGTCCGGGGCATGAGACCACGTCGGGCCCGAGGCTGTGAGCCGCCGGAAGATCTGTCCATCAGGAGGCAATCAAGTAATCAGTGTTCACAATACGCGCGCACACACGCAGCGCACAATCAACGCTTGAGCCGTAACCTGTCACCTTTGCTCTGCGTGCACACACGCTCGTGCGCCGCCGGCCCGACAACACGGACTTAGTAGGCTGACTGACTGTGACACCCCCCAGTCTCCCGCCCCCACCGCCCCCACCGCCCCCACCGCCCCGCAACCGCCACCACGATAAAGCCCCCGCAGCACCTGAAGGGTCCGTGCCGCCGCCTCGGAGTTCAGGAGAGGCCGCATTGTCTCAGCGTCCCACACCACCCCCTGGCTTGGGCCGTGGGTCTGGATGTAGCTTGACAGGAGTGCACGAAAGAACAGGCTCTCAGCACGGCAGGAAGCACCTGCGGAATGAGCATGGATGCATACGGTATGAGGATTAATGGCAGCGGGAGCGTATGGATGTCCGTGACCACACGACTGGCAACAGCACGGAACACAACGCTCAACGCGCGCTGACATGATGACGCACCTATGGGAATGACGCAGCTACCGACCAGGCCGTCCGGGCCGTTGTGGTAGCGCTCGGCTAGGTCTGCAAACTGCTCCCACGTCTGGGGCACAGTCAGGTTGTCGCGCTGGAAAATGTCGAGCCTGTGTTGGGACAGGCAAGCGAGAATGAAGGCAGCAGCGTGGAGTCCGTGGCGGCTGGATGGGTGAAGGCTAGACTCACACACGGACGGTGTTATTGGTTGCACCGCATCGCATGCACTGTTCTGCGTCACCTTTGCTCGCGTGCGCTCCAACAAAAACGGAGTACTGCTTGAGGTTGCTACTCATGCACGCCCCGCCGCCCCGATCCACCTCGCTAAGCCCGCAAGTAAACAACTAGCTGGCCGCTGGTGCCTGGTGCGCACCTGTAGAATAGCAGGAACGGTGCGGGCACGAGCGGGATGGCCATGACTCCGCCGTCGTACATGGCAGCGGCGCGGAAGGCCGGCAGGATGTCGGACAGGGAGGGGTCGCCGGACACCAGCCGGGAAATGTCCAGCAGCTTGCCCGGGACCTGCATCACGACAGGAACACGGCCCGACCCGATCATTCCATAATCAATTCCAGCGCCGGGTTTCAAGAAAACACCCTCCCATCCTGCATCAACCCAGGGCCCAGGCGTGCCCCCTGCACCAACCTGTGCAGCGTCTCCAAATGCCGTGGGAGACGCTACAATCGCGTCGTAGCCGTGCGTCGCGTTGGGCGGGTTGTGGTCCAGCAGGAGAGACGGCCGCCGTTGCGTGTAAACGCCCTGCCGTGCGGCATTCAGTGGTATGTACACAGGCACGTGAAGAAGGGGAAAATGCGTGTGCGTGTGTTGGAGAAAACGGAAAAGCCCGCACAGCAACGCGTGTGCGTATGTGTGTGCAGCCTGCTCCATCTCACGTCGCTATCTAGGCTTCGCCCATCATCACGAGCCTCGCACGTCGTGTACCAAGATGATGGGCACTTCGCTCAGCCGGCACCTCTCGGCCGTCCGCACACGCAACCTATCTACTCACGAAGGAGGGGAGGTCGAAGGCCACGTTGATGCCGGTGGTTTCAATGAACAGATCCGCGCGGGAGGCCAGCGAGTCCAGCAGCATGAGCCGTGGCCCCACAATCCGCAGGGGCTGCACGGACATTCCGTGGTGGGCCAGGAGTGAAGGCCGGACAAAATGGAGGGGCATGTAAGGATTTTCCACGCACAACGCGTGCACAGTCAACGTGCACGATTGGCGGTAAAGTCCGAGAAGCCGTTGGACTCGGCGCGCTGCGGGCATGTGGCGCTTTGCGCCGTGAGTACAGAAGGGCACACAGGAATCGACATTGCCCGTGCCATCGAATCTGCTTGTCGCATGCGCGGCGCTTGGATGTAAGCTGTTGAGACCTGCCCACCCTCGCTACTCTGGTCAGACCACGCACGATTATAAGCATTAGAATGTCAATGCACAGGCGCCCGCCTCATCTGCACGCACCACTCCACCACAAGCTCCACTCACCCGCGGCGGCGTCGGGCTTCTTGCTGCCGCGGCTGCCAACTGTGTTTTTGCGCCTGGTGTTTCTGCGCCACCCAGGCAGGCCTGGAGCAAGGCAGCCAACGCCACACGCGGGGTAACCAGGGTGTCCAGCTTCTCCGTTGTAGACATGTTCACGCTGCCAGATGCCCAGCCAGTGGCTCCGTATGGGCTGTTCACGCAGCTGTAAACCGAGAGGGGACGGGCAAATACACACCCGAAAATTGTGTCAAAACGGGAAGACAAGTGCACACTGTCGTCAGCGGCTTAAATCACAGTTTATTATACCCCGCGATACCCGCGATACCCGCGATAAACCCGCGTTTTTGCCGGACATTGGTACCCAATGCGTGCCCCCGGGCATGTTACAACATGTACAGTTACGATAAACATCCCCCAGGATACTCACCTTAACCTCATTTGTCGCTGTCGCGTGAGCGCACATCGCAGGGCGACGTCTTGCCGCTCAGAAAGTGCTTGCTGTGCTGCGCTGGCGCTCACTGAGGCCGCGCTAGCCGCAAGCAAGATATGCAGCAACAATATCATTCCTGGAGCGCTATGCCCACATTAATCCACCATTGGGTGACCAGCTTAGGCTGCCAGCGTCCGCGACGAACGAACTTGGCATTTCATTGCATTTTAGAAGTAAGGCTGAAAAATTCGTTATAACACATTATAACTCTCAAAAGGCGCGGTGTAAAACAACACAAGGAGGCGCAGCGGCCGAGTGGGTCATATGAAATGGCCAGCGTTTTGCAGGCGCCGATCAATTGGGAAACTGTGTAATCAAACGTGATGGACGCACCATGGTGTTTTCTAAAACGATTAATATTTGACGGGAGAGGTGGCGGTGAAACAAAGCGCCCCCGGATCCAACGATTGATCCGAAAGAGCACTTTCCGCAGCCGAGCAGCTTTGGCCCCAGGTTACAAAAGGCGACGCCCGCCAGCTCACGCCGCGGGAAAGAACATGCGCTCAGTGTTCCCGAAGATGACGTCCGCAACCGCCTCCAGGTCCGCTCTCCCCTTGGCGCCCGCCACAACCTCCAGCACCTGCCTGTGTGCGTTCGCAAGCATGTGTCACGTCAGCCCGAATGCTGGCGGAGTACTGACCACCGCTGACCTGAAGCGACACCCATGCTCAGCTTGGCGGGTTTGTTCCGTCGTTTTTGTTGTTTAACCCATGCTCAGTTCTGTCCCATACACACAATATGCACACATCCCATGCACGCACCTGATGTTGGCTGGCTCGTTGCGGCTCTTGACTTGGCAGCCGGCCGCGAACTTCTTGCGGTCCTTGGCGCCCCCGACGCCCGCCAGCGCCTCCGCGGACACGTGCTTACGGCCCGCGTGCGTGGGCCGGATCTCGCACCTGTGCAGGGTGTCGGTGACGTCGCGAGTGTGTCACCGTCAATGAAAGCGCCAACGGCGAATGCCGACGTACACGCACACAGACGGGTGGTCACTTGAGGTACGTAGAGTTTGAGGCCCATCGGCCGCCTCTGCCACTCGTGAACCCCCCTCCCCTCGACACTCGTGCCGGAGCCGCTGGCGTTTAGGCGATTGGCAATCAAGTCAAGTTCAAACCTCGGCCCTATCTATGCGAGCTGGAGCTTGTCTATACCGCGTATCCTTTTCATCAGCGGCGTGAAGTGAACTGCCGCGGTCCTGATTGGTCCCGCAGCCCGGGAACAAACCGCAATTCTTGGGTTCGGCGTAATCCATTGCGAAAAAGGGCTCCCTCCCCTTCCTTGCCACGCGTGCCACACTTCCCCACCGCCACGCGTACCAGGGGCAGTCGGTCTCCAGCATGATTCGCTCCAGGGGCAGGCCGCCCACCACAGCCAGGTTTTCCTCCGTCTTGAGCGAACAGCCGTTGATGCCTGCCGCATGTACAGTTGTTGGTTCGGGTTGTGAGCACCGGCCGTCTCGCAGTGTACGGCGGGAAGGGCTACAAGGCCCGCGGCGTGCGGTGCGGCTGGATGGCAGTGCAGCCCCTGCGCGTATCAGGTCCATGGCCGGACGCCGCCCTGCCTGGTGCCCTGAAGCCTGTATCCGCCCGCAGGGTCGCTGCGTGTGTGTGACAAGGCGAAAACCCACAACGCTTTGTGTGTGACAAACTGACAAGGCCTGCACTGCACAGCTGCAGCCCACCCGCACGCACCGATGGCCAGCTGCGGCACCGCCAGCACGCGCGCGGCCTCCTCCGCGCTGCCGTCGAAGGAGTGCACCACGCCGCCGCGCGGGAAGTCGCCCAGGTGGCGGCCGGCGATGGCCAGGAAGTCGTCAGCGGCCGCGCGGAGGTGCAGGAACCTGCCGGGGCGCGCGTTGGCACAGCGTGCGCGTTGGAACAAGGGGAGGCGGGCATTGCCGTAGCCGCTGCCGGTCGTGGCGACTGGCGGGGCGGCAATGCGCAAAACGCAAAGCGCGGTGTTGGGCAGACGCAGGCAGGCGTCGGAGCACGGATAGTGCCTGCCGCCGCCCGCCCGCGCGTGTCATGTCCAAAACGATGACGCGCGATCCCCACCTGGCAAGGACCAAGCTCAGCAGTCGTGACCAGGGCTTCAACCACACCACGCCACGCCACGCCACGCCACACCACACCGCACCGCACCGCACCGCACCGCACCGCACCGCACCGCACCGCACCGCACCGCACCGCACCGCACCGCACCGCACCGCACCGCACCGCACCGCACTGCGCTCCACTCACATGGGCAGCCCCGACTCCTTGGCCAGATGGAACTGGGCCTCAAAGTACTTCTTTTGCGTGTCCGCGTCACAGAAATGTAGCCGCTCGTAATCTGTTGGATGCGGGGACACGCGCGCACACACATGTAACATCTCTGTTTAGTCCGTTACCGCCGGCTAGCAGGCATGCACACACGTCCGGCATTAAGCCGTTCCAGCCGCTTTTACCCCCTCACGCATGTGATCAAGCCGCTCACCTAGCCCGCACTCGCCCACAGCCACGACCTTGCCCAGCGCCTGGCCCTCACGCAGCACCGCCAGCAGCTCCTTAGGGCCGCCAGCGTGGGAGAGGGGGGCAGGCAATAGCGTCAAGTGTGATGAGAATTGCGAAGACGTCCGAGTGAATACCGTGGCTTGGCACTCAAAGTCGCTGCTCAGCCGCCCCTTTATCCCAGGCTACTCCTGCTACAGCCCCGGCCACTCGGGTGTGTCGGCGGCCCACCTGCAGGTACGCCTCTGGGCCGCCCGGGTGGTCTTCGAACTCCTTGCACCGGGTGGGGTGGCACCCCACGGTGCAGAACAGCCGGTCTGCGGGTGCACACGTGGCAGCAGCGCGGGGGCTGGCGTCAAGGTGTCGCGCCCCTCGCACAAACCCGTGTCGCGTGTGAACTGCTTCACCCCACGCATGCGGCTGGCGCTCGCATTGGCATGGCGTGCGCAGCCGCATCCTCGAAGCTCGAAGAAGCTACTGCCAACCTCCGTCCGCATAGCCCTCGTGAATTGCCACTGGCAGCCCTGGCCAGGGCTTTCCTCGAATGCCACGGACACGTGACTGCTGCTGCCCGGTCATACCCCCCTGACTGCCATGGCGTGAGCCAAACCACGCACCGTCTGTCTTTGCCAGCTCCAGGGCAGCACGCGCCTCTTTCAGGCTTCCGGCTGTGATCATCAGCTTCTGCAGGCCCGCCGCCCAAGCGCGCTCCAGCACGGCGGGCAGGTCCGGGGTGTGGTACGGCTTGTCGTGGTACTGCGTTGCACGATGCGCGGCGTTATGATGCGTGGCAGTAAATACATAGTGATTGCAGCATGAAGTGCTGGCAGTATGAGACGGACTGCGGGAAGCAGCAAGAAGGGCAGGCGCTGGCCATTTTGATGTGCGGGGCGGCGGCGTTTCTCCCCACACGCATTGGTTTGGTTTGGTTTGGTTTGGGTTAGCTTGGGCAACCGCACACACACACTCCAGGTTCAGGCCACACCTCCTCCGTGCTCTGGGCGGGACTGGCCGGTTTGGGTTCACGGTTAGTTGCTTGGGGTTCTGGAATGAACTACCGCGCCCTCCCCCGGCCTTACAAGTCCACCCCACCCCATCCCCCACCTCACATTTTCTAGTCCCCCCGCCCGGGCTTACCTGCCCTGAATACATGTCATCCAGCAAATTCGCGCCGATGTCTGCGTGATGACATTATGAAAGCAATAATTAGCGCACCAGGTGGCCTAGGCGGGCCTGTAACGGGTACGGCCAGCGTACCGGCTCGCCTTCTGGCGGCCCCCGCCCGCAGTCGGTGCGCCAGTCGGTGCCCCCTTGTGCCCCCGCCCCGCCCCCCCCCCCCCCCCAGCCTGCCCCTGCCCCCAGTCGACCAAGCCGACTCACCGATGAACCGCATCTTCGGCACTGCCTGCAAACCCAGCCCCTGTGCTGAATTGCCTGTGTGCGACGCCCCTGCAGCAACCCGGCTCCGCGAGCGTGTGTCCTTCCTGACAGCGATTAGGCCTGATTTACGGGGAACGCTGCGGAACACGGTGTGAATGAGGCGCATGAAGATGGAACGCCCTCAACTCTACAGGCGTGCAAACACGCGTAATCTTATTAGTGTATGAGTGTTTTTGCTACATGTGACGTGTTGTTAATTATTGGGTCGTCAGAGTCACAGTCGATCGCATGTAAATGCATGAACAAAACGCGCTTGCAGCTAGCCACGGTATTCCCTAGATTATTTATGTTACAACAAGTTCATAAATAAATGCGAGGCGCGCGAGTGGGCATGGCGCCATCAGGTACAGCGCGTGCCGCTCCTAGACCTTGCGTCCTGGCCCTCCACGGCTGGCGCACCAGTGCGGCCATCCTGGAGCAGCAGGTACCTGAAGTTGCCGAGTGGATTGATAGCAGCGAGAGGGGCCGGCAGCAGGGGGGAGGCGTGCCTTAGGTGTGCCGGATCTGTCGTCCCTCCTGGGCGAGCAGGGCGAGCGCCGCGGGGTCAGGGGCCAGGACCGGAGGGGCGAGGTCAGGGGCGGCAGGTCAGGCGCGAGGTCAGGGGCCCCGCCGCCGCTGCAAGGCTGGCGCAACCGTTGACACCTGCCACCTTCCCAGCAGTGAGCACACACCGCGTGGTCCAACCCTACGCGGTGCCCTGGCCACACAACATGCAGTTGAAGCTGTCATCTCTAGACATGACCATCAGTGAGATCGCTGATGTAAAGTACCTGGACGGGCCGCATGCAGCAAAAGGGGCGCCAACACCGGACGTCGCACGCTTCTTTACGCCGCCCTACGTGGAGTGGTGGGACGCAGTCACGGTGGGCCTCCTGGATGGGGTCAACAAACAGTTGCGCATTGTGTTATCATTGTCCCGGGTGTTACCTTGTCATCGTCAGGTTGCATTAACGTTATCATCAGCTGGTGCCTGTGGCTCTGCCATTCAGGACCCCGCCACGGGTGCCGTGACGTATGCGGGCGCGGAGCAGTCACTGGCGGCGATAGAGGCGGAGCTGCGAGCGGCTGCAGCGGTGGGCCGACCCATATCAGCCCTGCTGGGGTTCTCGCAGGGCGCTGCGCTGGCGTCACTGGTGCTGGCGCTGCAAGAGCGGGAGCTTAGGTTCCAGGTGACCTTATTGCGGTGTGACTTTGCGGCAGCCTGACACCGCACGTGCGTAAACGGCGGCAGCATTACTCGCCGGCAGCACCGCCTAGCTTGCTTGCAAGGCCCCTCGTGAATGCGCGCTCGCCGCGGACTTGTGTGCAATGTGATTCTGGCCAAGGGAGCGTGGCATGCATGATTCCCCTAACTTCAGATGCCGCTGCCCGATACACACAATCCAGGATCTGCCGCCGCTACGATGCGCGGTCCTGATCTCTGGTTCCCTCGTCCGCGACCCCACGTGGGCCGGCATGTACGGTGGAGCCGCCACCAGCAGTGGCAGTGGCGGGCCAGCGGCGGCCAGTGGCCTGGGCAGCAGCACCAGCAGCAGCACCAGCAGCAGTAGCCGGAAAGCAGGCTCCGGCTCAGCAACCGACCTACACTTTGAGACCTTACAGACGCCATGCGCGCTTGCGTCTGCTGAGGGGCTGCTCCAACGCCCCAGCTGCCACCTAATTGGGGCGGCGGACCCCATGAGGGGCCGCAGCGAGCAGCTTGCATCACGCTTCCAGTCGCCACTCGTATTGCGACACGAACAAGGTAAGCAGTCTTGCGAGCGCGGCTCCCAGCCTTCTCGTGTTTGCATGCAGCGTGTTGTTCATGTGCTTGTTCGAGCCTCGCTTGAATA
Organism: Chlamydomonas incerta; assembly: GCA_016834605.1. Lineage (NCBI taxonomy): Eukaryota > Viridiplantae > Chlorophyta > Chlorophyceae > Chlamydomonadales > Chlamydomonadaceae > Chlamydomonas > Chlamydomonas incerta. The sequence continues at coordinate 1,078,851 of JAEHOC010000015.1, forward strand.
ACCTGCACTGCCACCGCAGGTCACGTCGTACCCAGGCTGCCAACTGACGCCTCGGAACAGCTGCAGACGTTCCTGCAGCACCTGCATGCAAGAGATGACGCATCTGTACATGGATGAGGCGCCTGATTCAAATCACAGTACCGTGCAGTGTAAGCAGCGTATCCTTGCGCCAGCTCTGTATGGCGGGATAGGCCGCTCTGATAACCTGTGGCAGTTCTCCAAGGCCAAGGCCGCCAAGCAACTGGCCACACCCACCATCATGCAGGGCGGCCGCCGCGGCGGTGGCACACCCGCAGGTGCGTCGCTCGTGGCCGCCCAGCAGCGCTTCAAGGCCGCCAAGAAGGCGAGCCCGGACGGGCCAGCGACGGCGGAGCCGCGCTGCGCGCTCTGCGAGACCACCACGACCCCGAGGTGGTACCGCGTGGACCAGTGCCGCTTCTGCAACGCCTGCAAAGCCATTACCCGGCGGCTGGGCTGGGATGCCTTAGTGCTAGTGTGAGTGCAAATGCAAGACGCCGCATGGCGCGCTGCGGCGAGGACGGCTGCTCAGGCTGCCACTAGCGAGGAATGGTTGGCGATGTTGGGCGCCATGAGTTCACAGTGACGTGCGTTTGGACTGCATCACGGGTGCGCAGCGGAGGATAAAAGGCCGTCGGCAAGAAGGGGCAGCGAAGCTGTGGATTGGCGGCGTGCGAGTGCGGCGTGGTAGCGGGAGGCTGTGCCTGCAACATTGAGTCAGGTGGTGGTAGGACCAGGGCAAGGGATGAGAGTTGGCATGCCCCAGTGGTGACAGTTGACCATCCCGGACCCAGCAAGCCGGCGCGACAACAAAGACAAGAGTTGTGGGCTTGTGGCTGTGCGACGCGGTTACTGTACCGATGCGCGCTGGCTGGCTGCCGCAGTTTGCCAACACGCAGTCCTCACGCTCATATTGAGTCAGGTAGTGCCGTGGTGGTCAGACTGTTGGTTGACGGAAGGGCGTCAATGGGTTGCCAGAGAAGAGCGCATTCAACGCAGGGTTGCGCGGCGCTACCCGGGCTGCCCCAACCTACCCTGACTGCCCCAAACTACGCGGGCTGCTTGAACTTTACTCCTGAAAGCTGGAGACGACCCTACCATGCTAGCCTCGAATCCTCGATGCGCGCTGCCTGTGTGCCACCCACCGGTGTCGACACCCAAGATACCGATGGTCAGGAACTTTGGCAGGACTGTACGACCGCGGCTGCACCTAAGACGCCAGCACCGGGGTAAAGCCAGACTGTGACAAGTTCCTAACACATCTTTGGTGACGGAATCACATCCTCTTCTGCGTTGCCGCTAGTCACTTACACGGCACAGCAATGTGCACTCCGACCATCCTGTGTGTGCCCTCGGCGCACAGCGAAGTAGAATTCCATCCCCACTCTTCCTGCAGCCAGCTCAATTCGCAGCGCTCCTTGCGTGGCGCGCTCTCGTGAAGCCCATATTCTTTCCCATTCTTCGCAAGCGCACTCGCCTCTTTAATCTCTGCCACGCAGCACACATCTGCTGGCTCAATCGCTTTGCCCCCTCTCGTCAGCGCGGCGCTCGACCACGCACCATAACAAAACCTACAGTCACGTCCTTACATCTCCCTGTAGGCATTCTTCCACGCTGTATTCATAACTGTCACGCGGGTTATTCGGCCTCATGTCATCGCTCCGCTCATAGCGTGCGCGACCCGAAGCCCGGCGGCCAGACTCGCAGCGCCGAGCACCCCGTGTCGCCCGCCGGCCGTCTGAGGCAGGGTCACACCAGGTACCATCGGGGAGGCCCCTGCATGCGGCAGCCCGATGCAAAAAAGGGTCATGATCAAATTGCCGTCTGCGCTACGCCTTCTTTCTGCCGTCCATGAGAGCCGCACGGGCACGCATTGATAACGGCGATGCTGGCCAAAAAGTCACCCTCACACATCCGTAACCCACATGTTGCCCATTTTGAATACACCCTGGGCACTCTGTAATGTACACTGGCCCGAAAGCCAAACGGTGCAATGCAGTCTCGCAGTCGGCACTTCAAATCTTTGGCCTTCTACGGACTGGCACACTGATTCCCGCCCCCGTCCACCATTCTCATATTCTGCCGCGCTTGCTGGCTCAGCGGCCAACTCACGACACTCACGCCCAGGGCACACTCAGAAACGGGCGGCAAGCACCATGTGTGGCAGGTGTTGCCCAATTCGTATCCGTTAAATCTGAAAAACGCTTTCACACAGGACAGTAAACATCTAAGCTGCGTTGCACCCCGTCAGGACTCAGCCAGGACTCAGCCTGGATGCAGGCAGCGTAAAACAATACGCAGTGAGGAGGAGTGAGGACGAGGAGCTGCAGGGCTGGGGGTCTCGTACAGCGCCTCTCTAACCGACTAGAAAGAATACATAGATTGTCGAGAAGCTGTGTTTGTGCGCGCTTACACGGCCCGCTGCTTGGGCTTAAAGCCCTGTGTTTGCAGGAAGGCTGTGCCCGTCGCCACTGACATGACGCCGGATGTCTCGAAGACAGCCGCGCGGAGACGCTCGGCAGTGCTCTTGTGCCGATGGCTATGCGTAAGCTGCGTGAAAAAAAGGCCGAGCAGACAGAGCAGCAAGAAAACAGTTAGTACAGGGCCGTGAAGCCTGTGGAAACACCTCAGCTGCTCCAACAGAAAGCGCTCCAGTGCCCCAGCAGGCATGCAGAACCGCTCCACAATGCATTTGACGGCAGCGCATTGCAAACCGGTGACTCACCAGCGGGTCAGCCTCGTGGAGGGAGGCGGCCACGATTTGGTGGGGCGGCACGAAGCCGTTCATGTAGGCGCCGGCAGCGGGCTGGTAGGTCTGCGCAGGGGACGGCGCGCCAACAGCCGACGGGAGTGTTTGTTATTTGTAAAATGAGCTCATCCCCATCCCCAGAATCCCTCATGGCCACTCAGGCTCTGGAAGGGCCCAGACTGTGGGGACAGATAGCTACACGAGCTCTGTGGCCGTGAACACCTGTTGCCATCCCCAGCACCCCGTCCCCCACGAACCCGAGCCCCCCCCCCCCGCTCACCGCCGCAATACCCGATCTCGGGATCCCGATGGGCCTGGAGCCGCGCCCGCTTCCGCACGCCGACATTTGCTCCAGGTTAGCCTGCAGGTCCGCCATACTGCCGCCGTGGCTGCCCCCCGCTGCGCGACCGATCGCGCCGTCGAACCCGGCGGCATAGCTGTGGAGGAAAGATCCGCAGTTGTGCGAAGGCAACATGGGCGTGTTGATAGCCAGCAACCAGCAGGCGGCCCGTCCGGACACTTGAAGCCCTGGCCCACACAATTGCCAATGACATAAACAACCCTTTTCAATCCCCGTGGCACCAAGGCTATCAGGCGCCCTAGCAATGCACCACGAAGTTGGTGACAAGCCCACATCAAGCGCGTAAACTCACTCGCCACTCGGCCCCGCACTTTGGAGCGGGTGGGGCGTGGACGGCGCCCCGGAAGAAGGCAGTGCGCTAGGGATGTTGATAAACGTCGCCTGCGCAGGCTGCTGGTGACTGGAGCTCGCCTCAAAGTCCCCGCTAAAGACATCCTCCTCGCGTTCTGAACCGCAGACGGAGCCCGCCTCGTCGGCCTCTACGTGGGCTGCTCGCGCAGCCAACGAGGAAACACCAACAGAGCCGCGGGGCGAGTCTGAAAAATAGGGCTCTTCGGCGAGACTGGAAGCCAGGGAACGGGGCCCCTGCGGCTGCGGCGCCAGGACCGGGGGTAGCCGTGGCTGCATAGCTATAGGCTGGGAGCTTGACCCTAGTGGAGCGGGCGACCCGCGAAAAGCGGCGCTAAGCATTTCGTTGCGCGTCCTCGATTCACGTCCGGCGGAAGGAAGGGCAGGGTACGTCGCTAAAAGTGGTGTTAACTTAGTAGGTGGCGTAAAAGACTGCCGTTAGGGTGATCACCCATAAAGGGCGCAGCGTTCGGGTATTTGAAACTCGAAACGATTCATCCGCGTCGCCGCCACGCATGGCGCGGCGCGCCGACGTCGCGCACACGTAGGTCTCGGAATAATGAGGACGTGCACTCCTACCTGTGGCACTCGTCGGATTTTGGATTGCTGGCGCGTAATGACAAGCTCCGGAAGTCCGAAGGTCGCGCAGTCCGCGCCCGACGACATCCGGCGCCCCCGGCACAGGACAGGCAGGTCCAATTCTCATACTAATACCCGCGATCGCGCTTGATATCGAGGGCGCCAGGCGCCTCATTGTTACCGTATTCTGCCCACCTGCGCACGCACGCCGGGTTGCGCCGGGCAACACCAGGCAACACTCAGTCGACACCGCAGGGCACCGCCGCCCCATGCCGCCGCCCCTGGCCGCCCGGGCACCGCCTCCCGGAGTCCCGAGCATTTGATGCCGCAGCCGCGCGCAGGAATGCCTGCACTGCTTGCAGCACGGCTCTCAGCAACGTCGTCCGCAAGCCAGCCCCAGCCTGCAGCACCGATACCCCCCACCCCGCGCCTGCCTCTCCTTTCCAGCAACGTTGTGTTTGCAACATCTACACATGAGAATCAAATACAGTGTGCGAGCTAGCCTCCTCCCTCCCTGTACATGCCGGGCACACAGCACCCTCGGCCCTCCGCTTGCAGCCGCCATTTGCCCCTCAGTACCGGCCACGGCCGCGCCCCTGCCGCCGCCGCCCTGTCCGCCCACGGCCGCCGGGCGAGCGGCCCTTCTAGCCCTTTGGCGACTGGCAAGTAATTCTTGCCCGGCTTTGTGCTGGATGGACATCTATCTCTACATACATACTTGCTAGCACCCTCTCCCGCCCCTGGCGCATCTGAAGTCGCCGCCCCGCCGGTGGTGGTGGTTGATCCCTGCGGGCTGCGGCGACGCCACGGCGCGTGAAGGGCAGGGGCTGGTCAGGCTGGTGCGGGGCCTGGACCTGCAGGTGGGCGTGTGAGCATGGGTGCGTGCATATAGGCGCGCCTGACAAGCGCATTCCGCACTTGGGCCTAGAGCATCCAGTAATGCGCCCCTGCAAGAAGCATTCCCCGTGCGGTGGTAGGAACAGGACAAGGGCAAGCATCCCCAAGCCACGCAGATATGCAGGAAGAGAAGCAGCGGAGGCTGGGATACAGCCACGGCTTTGGCTAAAGCGGGGGCAACCAGGCTGACACAGGCGGGTGCATTGCAGCGCGCACGGCGCGAGCCCGGGTCGGGAGAGCCAGGCGGGGCCGGCGGCACGGCGTGTGTGGCAAGGAAGTGTCACGCCATGCCTTTCCCGACACAGCAAGGCATGACAAAGCAGCAGCAGGGGAGGCGGAGGCACGGTAGACGGGCAGAGGCGCTCGCCTGGCACTCAAGGCGGCATCGCAAAATCATCAGCTTACACACGTTGCTCTGATTCTGATTGCGTCTCGAGTTGAGTTAGCGTAGGCACCCGGCCCAGCCACTAAGCTCGGTTAATATCATGCTGACAGGCAACGCCGCAATCAAGAATCAGGTTTGCAACCATCTAAAAGCATTATGATGTGTATCTCGGGGTCCAGAGTGCAGTCAGTCCGGATCTGATCAGGTCAGCCCAGTTTCCAACAGGAACCGGAAAAAGAAAGAATAACGGTACGCACCACGCACACAGTCACAAAACACGCGTCATGGAGCCTGCGGAGCGTCCTCCGAGGCTTCAACCCTGCTGCGGTCATGATGGGGGATTCCCCGTCCACAATACGTCGTCACTCGGTTTGCATCTACCTAAGCACGCTGCGTGTCAGGGGCTCTTCTCTATCTGTGGTCTGCTCCGTGTGCCGCCAAGGCGCACACTCAATCAGAACTCTGGCCACACTCGGAATCGCGGGCGTCAACCATCTTCCACTCAGGTGGGTCAAACTATGTAACCGGTATGCCGACGCGCGCACAGCCGTAACTGAGCGCATCGAAAACTACCTCCCACACATCCTGCCCCACCACCCAAGCAGGCCGCAACCGGCCACACTGCCTAGCGCGCAAGCACCACCGCGTCACTCCATGCGGCCGCTCCGAGCAGCTGCCGGGACGTCACCACCAATCGGCAGCAGCTTGCGCGCAGCGCGGCTCAAGCCAGCCCGGGCGCATTTACACCCAGACGCGGGGGTTGCGGCAGGCGTCGAGCAGCTCAGCCTCCGGCGAGCCAGCCTTGGGCTGGTGGTCATACAGCCACGACGCCGTCTGGGGCATCGACATGAGGATCGATTCGATGCGGCCGCCGGTCTTCAGGCCGAAGGTGGTGCCGCGGTCGTAAACCAGGTTGAACTCCACGTAGCGGCCGCGGCGGATCTGCTGCCACTCCTTTTCCTGGGCGGTGAAGGGGTCGTTCATGTGCTTCTTGACGATGGGGCAGTACGCCTCCACCACGTTGTTCACGGCGTCCGTCGAGAACTTCAGAATGTCCTCGGGGTTGCTGTGAAGGAGAAGGCGAGGCATATAAGGGGGGCGGGAAAGCTACGTCAGCGATGTAGGCGAGGGGACTCAACCGTGGGGGGACGGGCGTTCTTGCGACGCCAACGTCTTGGTGTGCCCAAACCCGCCTACCGCTCGCCCGTGCAAGGTCTACGCGTGACCGACCAAGCATGTTCACTCGCGCCGAGCCCTTCCCACACATCTCTGCAGTCCCTGCAGCTGGGCGCCTCGCCCTGGCCGCCCCCCGCCCGCCCCCCTTCCCTTGCACCGACCTTGCCCCCCTTTTCACCCCAGCACCCAAACTTCCAGCATCCTCGCTGGAGGCAAGCACTCACCGGTCGTTCAGGTCATCGAAGAAGATGCCGCCCAGGCCGCGGCGCTCGCCGCGGTGCTTGATGAGGAAGTACTCGTCGCACCAGGTCCGGAACTTCTCGTAGTACGCGGGGTCGTGGCGGTCGCACACCTGAGGCGGGCAACGGGTTGGGAGAGGGGGGGACGCTTAGGAACGCTTGGCCAGCAGGAGCGCCGGATGCGGGTGTACGGGCCAGCCGTACTACTCAGCAGCCGCGGGGTCGATGGGTTCACGGTTGTTCGGCTGTGACGCTGCTGTCGACCCAGATCCCAGTACATTCACTCATCTGCTGGCCGCTGGACGCTTAGGCACGCACACCAACTCCTAAACGCACCCCACGCCACCAATCCCATCCCACATCAATCCACACCCAACTCGTCCAGCCAGGAGCGCCCAGCCCTCGTGATCCGCCGGCTCGCGCAGATACGCGGCCACAACCGCCCCGCACCGCCCACCACACCAGCCACTCACCGCCTTGTAGGTGCCGTGGAAGTGCTTCATGTCCTCGGGCACCACATAGCTGGGGGTGATGTCGGTGCCGCCGCCGAACCACCACTGGCCGGGGATGCCGTTCCACTCCTCCGTCTCGAAGTAGCGGTAGTTGAAGTGCATCGTGGGGCAGTGGGGGTTGCGGGGGTGCATCACCGACGAGATACCGGCGGCAAAGAAGGGCACGCGGCCGCCGTCACCCGTGTTCTTCAGCCTCTCGGCGTTGCCAGTGGCGGCGCTGCAGAGGGAAAGGCAGAGGGCAGAGGGCAGCGGTGAATCCTTGCGGCAGGGGTGATAAGATCAGGGCCGAGACTATATCATATGCAGTAGCTGGACTCTTTGTAGGAAAGTGGTGCATGTCATAGCTTTGGGCTGGGCAGGCGCTGTCGCTGCGGGCGAAGGGTTGGCTCGACACCCGGCCGATGGCGAACCGCACCCTAGCATCCCGAACTATGGCTAACAACTACTCACCGGTACGCCTCAGGGGGCATGGTGCCGTAGACGACCGACACGTTGACGCCGGCCTTCTCCCACACGTTGCCGTCCTGCAGCACGCGGCTGATGCCGCCACCGCCGCCGGGGCGGGTCCAGGCGTCCTGATGGAACGGCTTGCCATCGATCTCGGAGATGGCATTGCAGATGGAGTCCTGGGCGTTGCGGATCACCTTCTCGAAGCGAGCGCGCATGCTGTTGGGGGGAGGGGGGACCGGGAGCGGAGGGGCGGGTGGGTTAGGCGCCCACGCAACACCCATGGGTACAGGGGGTACGCTAGATCTAGGGCTTCTGGACTGGGCGCGGGGTTTGCAGACCGTGCGCTCCGCCCAGGCCTTGCGAACGCCTAGATCCAAGCACCCAACACGCTCACGTGCCGTAGCATCGATTCAAGGCTGAAAAGCTCTGCTAGATCTAGGCGAAGCAGCGAGGTCTGGCGACAAATTAGCGCGACGCTGATGCCTGCGCCGCGCTGTAGTCCCAACTGGGTGCTCGTTGCAACCCTTCCGTGCACCCTCGCACTGCCATGGTGCCCTAATGCCAGCGCAAGCTTGCCAGCCCGTGGACTTACGAGTCCTCAGTGTCGATGCCGGGCCGGACCAGCGTCTGGGGAGCCTGCTTCACATAGTTCTCAGCCTCGATAGCCTGTCAAGTATTCAAAGCGGCAGGATTGTCAGGAGCAGGTCCGGCCTGCCAAAGGGCCGCCACGGAAGGACATCGCCCGAGCTTGCAACACTCCCAAAACCCGGCCCGCAATACCGCCGCGACTCACCGTCGCGCGGACCTTCGTCACAGACACACGCTTGGAGGTCTGCGCCGAAGAGAAAGCGCGGCGCTGCTGGAGCGAGCGGGACGATGCTTGCAGGGCCATCGTGGAAGTCGCTTAGATCCTAAGCTAGATCCTCAAGGTGAAGGTGAAAGAGGTATGCACTAGGCCGCTGTTAGGGCGGGCTAGGCTGTGTGGGGCTCGAAAATGGTGGAGAAGTGGAGTGCGGACTGTGAACTTGCCCGGACCAAACGCGGGGAAGAAGTATTTATAGAGGCGGACGTTGTACACGCCACGCTTGTACCTGCCCGCGGCCGATGCTGCCATGCCATACCGCGACGGTACGCTCATTCGGCGGGATTGATCTCGATGCAAGATTGAGCTGCCCCGTCCTGGGCGCCCGCACTGATTGTATGGGGCCTAATTAATCTGCACCCACTGTAAGGCATCCGTTGGTACGCCTGGACCTCATCAATTGAAGCTGCCTTGCAAAGCACTCGCCAAACACACAATCGCATCAGTCGGTCGCCTTCCCAGCATTCTCAGTCAACGAAGTCTCCTAGTTTTGTAATTCACCCAGTATGATATACATCACCAGCATCATACGAAATCGACAGCATCCGTCACCGGTAGAGACATTTGCCCATGTCGCATGTGTTTATGCTTGCGCAAGGCTGCAGAGTGGGCACCCAGCTAGGATATACTGGGTGTGGACGTTGCTCAGTTTCAAGTTCCTGCACATGGATCACAGCGGCGGGTAATGCTTATTACCTGACCGTGGGGAAAAGGATCGGCGGCGTCGCTTCGCAACGACGCTGCAACCGACCAATAATGCCGCTTTCTGACACCCTGCATCCCCAACCGCGCCGCACTACAGCCATGTAGTCCTGCAAGACAAGGGGCGTTGGGCGGTGGGCAGGACAGGATGGCTGACACCGCGCACACGCTGACACGGCATATGCAGTCTCACCGGCACTTGCACATCCGCCACATAGCACGAGGGAGGGACCCGGGGGCTGCCAGCTTGGCTTGCGGGCCGGGTGCACAGGGTTGCCCGGCCCTGCCCGACCAGGGGTGGGCAGGGGTAACTCTGAAGGCCGGGTAACCTGCGAGACAGACAAGATGGAAAGATCACACGGGGTACGGACGTGACCCTGACGATTCACGAAGGATTGCACGGCATTGGGAAGGGGCATGGCGGAGGGATGACGCTGGCATTATTGGCCGCTCTCATCGGGCCGGCCGATTAGCTAATGGTTAACTGTTGGACAGCGGCTGGGGAGATATGGGGGTCTGAAGGCTAAGCGCGCTGGGTCGCCCGTCAGCCAGGATCAGCCGGGGTCCCCTCAGGATTTGCCGGCGGCGGCTCTGGATTAGCCAACCTGAGCCCACACCGCTCCTGCTATTATCAGCCTCCGCTGGAGCTCGCCGAAGATGGGTCCGAAGAAGGACAGGGCGTGTCATCCTCGCACCCTTGGGGGTGCTCCATGTATAGTGATCCCCGATGCTGGCGCCCTCCGTCACCGCGAGGTCGCTGTGCCACGTGCAGTGTCACTGTGTCGGTGTGCCAACCGCCCATGCCCGGTGTAGAGCGGGATGATGATCGCAGCTCATTGTGGAGAATGTCGACTGCGGCAGACGCGCCAGTCTTGGGGCGACATGTGCGACGACAGCCGTGGACAGCAGGGGAGGCGGACAAAGCCAGGCCCCAAAAGCCGTATGAGCCATGCACACAGGCCTGCATGCATTGGCTCTACTGCACAGTCGCTTGACGGCCATACACTGGGATTCGGACTGTTCCATCTTGCATGCCAGCAACCATTGCTGGGGAATTGTGGGGAACAACCCGTGCTTCGGCACGCCGTCGGCGTGTCTAGGCGGCACGAATACCCGTGGCGACCAATTTCCCCCGGGTCCCACACCCATCTCAATGTCCTGCAGGTATGCCAGGACAGCACGACTGTAGCCTGGAAGGTCACCGACTTTGCACATGCTCCGAGCGCCAGGAACGCCAGAACAACATACACGCCAAGCGGCAAGCGCTACACTCACCCGGCCACGAGGGGAACTGGGATAGTCACTCAGTCGCTCGCATGCTGCGGCACAGTCTGACGGCCCGTGTTTCAACGGCACCGTAGCACGGGAATCCACCGCCGCACCCACCCCTGACGCCAACGTTCGCCGCGCGCCTACACGTCCTGGGTGCCGACCGCCTATGCCTTGGTGCGCCATACGGTTTGCGCACGCCCAAGATCAAGCAACTGCGCGCATGTGCTTTTCATTTCTCCCACATATCAGCACTAGGCACGCTTTTAACGAGTGGACACGCTCTCACAAGTCACAATCCGTATTTATTCGCCCTTCCCACACATCCGCCGACCCGCGCACAAAGTCAGTCGCCTTCTCTCACGGCCTCCGTTCGCACCGAAGGTAATGCACATATCGTACTGCTATCGTGGCCTCGCCACTGCCAGCGCATGCCGCTCTTGTTTACACACGCAGAGGACTACCCAGAACAAACGTTTGCACAACGTCAGACTGGCATAACACCTCCAGTAACTCCTTGAATCCACCCATGCACCCATGCACTGCCCCACGGCCCACGCCCAAAGAGCCTCCCCCTGTGCATGCCTTTGCCATGACTGCTGTCCTTCCAAATGGCAATCTTCTCGATGCTATCACCAGTACCACCCTGCATAGAGCCCCCTCCCTTGTTCCTCTGTGCGACCCCGCGTATAAGCCAGGGATAGAGTTTGGAGGTTCGGTAGCCTTCAACCGGGACACCCTATGTACCTTCGTCCATTGCCACAGTCAGGGCGTCGCAGCCCAGGTTGCAGAACGTGGAATTTAGCGCTCGCAGGTGCGAGCTGTTTCGTTGATGGAAGCCCCCTGTCGCAAGGATGCATTTAACCGTCCGCAATAACCAAGGACCGACCCGGCAATAACCAATCACGAAGTTAGTTTTATTTACGCTGTCTCAAACCCACTCATCAATGCAACACTGATATTACTAGACGACTAGGATGGGAAGCGCGAACGCACGCGCATCAGGAAGTGCAGTGCCAGCCTCCAGCTCTTCACTCGCCAAGCTCACGCTTCAGGCGGTTGATCTGCGCAGGTCAGGGGGTGCACATCATACCTTGGTCCGTGCACTTCGAGAAGCTCTAGCATGCTGAAACAGGCCACACCACTCATACGCACGGCCCAGGTCTGCGTCTGTGAGTGTGACTGGAGACTCCGCAGGAACATTGATTTCACAGGCGCCCCCGTCCCGCCGCCTGGGCCTCCTCCCTTTCCGTGAGCAGAGTTACCCTTCCTCGCCTGGACCTACCGCATGCACGTGGCATGCAATTACTACCTAGTTCCGCACCACCCCGTACCCGCCCCTGACGCACCTCGTTCATGAGATTCTGCAGCATCTCCGCCTCCGCAGCGCCGCCCGCAGCCGGGGTCATCGCAGCGCCGGCATTGCCCATGCCGCCCATTCCACCCATTCCGCCCATGCCGCCCATGCCTGCCTCGGCGCCGGGCTGCGAGCTGAGCGGCGAGGGTGCGGCGTTGAACAGTGGGTTTGTGCCCAGGCGGCCACCGTTCATGCCGGGGGACTGAGGCACCGCCATACCGCCTGTGTGAGGTTGGGCAGGGCAGGGCCAAGAATTGAAACACGGGAGGCGCGCCTGTGGCCTCGCGCCGGCGGTATCAAATCACGTTGGGCACAGGCGCTGGCTGTCAACAAGCGTTGCCCGCGCCTACACTGCCCGCCCCCCTTTCCCTGCCCGCACCACTCACCGTTCATCATGCCGCCGCCCATGCCGCCCATGCCGCCCATGCCGCTGGCGGCGGAGGGCGTCACGTTGGCCACCACGCCGGAGCTCATGCCGTTCATGGAGCCGCCCATGCCGCCGTTCATTCCGCCCATGCCGTTGCCCATGGAGCTGCTGCCCATGCCGTTCATGCCGCCGCCCACGCCGTTCATTCCGCCGTTGCCCATTCCGCCGCCCATTCCGCCGCCCATGCCGTTGCCCATGCCGTTGCCCATGCCGTTGCCCATGCCGTTGCCCATGCCGTTGCCCATGCCGTTGCCCATGCCGTTGCCCATGCCGTTGCCCATGCCGCCGTTGCCCATGCCGCCGTTGCCCATGCCGTTGCCCATGCCGTTGCCCATGCCGCCGGTCATCATGCCGAGCTGCTGCATCTGCTGCATCTTGCGCATGTGCTGCATCTTGCCGACCAGCGCCACGATGTGTGCGGCCAGGATGCCTTGGCCGAACGAGGGGCCCTCCAGCCAGCCGTCCTGTTCGTTAGGCGGCAGCGCGGTAGGGGCGTCCAGATTTGTGAGTTCAATGGCGAGGCAGGCCCACTGTCACGCTGCCATCACTGCTTCGCGAGATGTTGGGACCAACCACGAGACGCTGGTAATGCACAATAGGACGCAGTACAATAGCGGCCTGCCGCTTCAGGCGCAACATACGCGGCACGCACCAGGTTGGCGGACTCGATCAGGTCGCGCATGGGGCCCAGCTGCGCCCAGCCGAACGCCGCCACCCGCTGGCCCGCGGCACGCAGGCGGCTCAGCAGGCTGTTGGCGGAGCGGTCGCGCAGGAACTCGGGGTGGATCAGCACAAAGTCTAGGCCGCCTGCGAGGAGGGGCATCGGGGCATGGGGGGTTAACTCGGGGTCAGGCCCGCTCAGCCAGCCAGTGCTGCAGCCGGCACAGCTGTGCCCACGACCCCCAGCCGAGCCGCGCACATGCGCCTCGGAGGCACCGCCAACAACCCGCCGCACAGGAAGGAAAGAGGCGGCCGCCCAAACACCCACCCAACGCCACGCGCTACCAGCCACACGCAAACACCCGGCAGGCACGCACCCAGGTTCTGCGCCTGTGCCACCAGCGCCAGCGTGTTGTCGGCGCCCAGGGCCGGCACCAGCTCGTACGCCACGGGAAGCTGAGCAAACTGCTCGCGGAAGAAGTCGACCATGCTGCGTGCATACCGTGGGTGGGGCGATTTGAGCAGGCGGGGCCGGTCAGTGGCACGCCGGGTTGGGATGGACCGTACAATTCACACGCCGCGGCGGCGCCAAGGGACGCCATCCAGCAACACCCTCCCGGAGTGAGCAAGCCGCGGCGCCCTTCCTAGTCCCTCCTGCCGTGTCGGCCGCGTCCTTTATCCGTCCCCAGCACGCTCCCTCCCTCTGCCACACACCGCTCTTCCCGCTCGCTCACCTGATGTCGGGCACCGCCAGGATCACGCGGCCGGGCTGCAGCTGCGGCGTCAGCTCCAAGCCAGGCTTGGCGCCGCCATGCATGCCACCTCCGTTCATGCCGTTCATGCCGCCGCCCATGCCCATGCCCATCCCCATGCCGTTGCCGTTCATCATCATCATGGCCGCCTTGGCGGCTTGCTCCTGCTCCACGTCCTTGCTCGTGTCCAGCGAGGCGCGCACATCAATGCCCTTCTCCTTCATCCTGCAGGACGACGAGGTGCGAGCAGCAGATGCGAGCCATCAAGTGGGCCCAGGGGTTTCCCAGTACCGTTATCAGCAACGGCAGCGTACGTTGCGCAGACCGCTCACGCCATGCTCCTCCGTTGCACCGCGCCGCAGAAAAAGCCTTAGCGCACAAGCCCACCAGGCCATTACCATTACGCAACGGTACTCACTTGTCGCGCATGACCAGGAAGGACTCGCGGGAGGCGTACTTGCCGGTGCCCTTGTTCACCGCGCCTTCCTCGGCCTCGTCCTCCACCAGCGTCTCGACCTCAATCTCCGTGCCCCCGATGTTGACCTTGGTGGTCTTGCGGATGTCGCCGTGGATCAGGATATGCTCGTGAATCTGTGCAGCGCGAGTTAGCGCATGTAAAGGTCCGACGCGAGGCCACAGACCAGACCCGCGCGCGTGCGCACGGAGCGAATGCGTCACTGGCACCGGCCCAGCCGTGCGCGTGATGTGCGCTTGCACGCTAAATGGAACACTTGGAAGGCATGCACCCAGCCCATCCCATTGACGCACCAGCAGACGCAGGTAGTGGCCGAGCAGACCCCAGCAGTTCTTCGACATCAGGTCGATAATCGTGTGGCCAACGGTGGAGCCTGCCGTGGGGGAGCGCAAGCATGCCGCAAGGGTTGTTGGAGCAGTCTGTTACCGCGTGTCGGACAACGGTCCAGTGCACACATGATTTACGGGCCAGAGACACGTGTGACTGCCAGCGTTCGTGCGAAGCACGTTGTACGGAAATACTGTCGCGCCAGCTTACCGTACACGCTCATGACGCCGAAGCCCTCGGGCCCAAGGATGAACAGGATGGGAAACATACCCTGCAGCAAGCCGTGGCGGACGCTTACAAACACTGAATCGCAGCCCACCCGACATCCATGCCGCGTGTTGGCACAACTTCGGCACCCATCGCGATGCAACGTGGGTCCCTGCAAACCACGTCACGCCGCCACCATATGCCTGGCAGGCTCGCATTCATATCGTCCAGGCGACTCACCCATGATACGAAGAAGAGCCAAGCCATGCCAGTCACGACCTGGCGGCACCTGCCCTTGGGCACGGTGTGGTAGCCCTCGATGTAGGCCTGCAAGCAGCAAGCCGAGGCAAAGATCATCATCACCTCCACATTACAGCCTTACACGCGAGTCTTATCGTAAGCCCCCCTCCCCCACTTCCAGTTCGAATTGCGCTATGCTAACGAACCACGCATCCATTTCATTGGACCGACAGGACCAGGTACCGCGGTACGCCACCTCATCCTCTTTCTCCAGCCCTTCCCCCCATTGACGGCAGACAATCGGCCCCTTTAGTCTCCGCCAAGGCGCGCACAACGCTGTGAAAAGGCACGATGCGCATGACACGCCACTCCCAACCAACTTCACTGCCCACACACAAACACACACCCGTGACCACAGCGTGCAACGCACCTTGGCAGCGTGGAAGAACGTGTTAGCACCGTAGCATAAACCCAGGCAGAAGAAGATAACCTGCACCGCATCACCGCCACCGACCGCGGCCGACGTTGCCGATCAGTGCATGCCAAGTGTCGTGCCACGTGTCGTGCATCTACCGATCTTGCACTGTTGCCGGGGTATTCCCGCAACCCGCATGTCGATGCACCGAAGCTATGCACGGAAGTGAGCACCCGCAAGCTCGTGCACACGTCCAAACATGCACCTAGTACGCACCTTCACGTATCCGGTGGCCATGGCGGAGGTGGCGCCCCACACGATTGTACCAATACTGCAGAGCAACGAGGTATCAACCTGTCAGTATGGTGAAGTGACTCGAGCCGGTACCGCAAGTTGCACCCATAACAATATATCCACGGCGTCCTGCCCTTCTCGCCAGGCATCACAACCCAAGCACCACTACGTGCGCCGCGAACTCACTCAGACACCAGCAGACCTGCAAAGCATCAATCAGCCCAGCGGACGCATGACATCATTAGTGGTTTTGTAGAACAGCATTGCCGTAAGGCCACGATGCACTTCCCAAAAGCAGAGCGTACGCATCACGCACCCCTTCGCCCACCCACCCCTTCGGTGCACTTGCTGTAGTCGTTCGACAAGCCTGCCTCCCGTACTGCCCGACGAGCCTGCCTCCCATACTACCCGGGCAGCGCCCCATACTGCCCGGGGTATACTCTGCCCCCCGGCCGCTGGTTCCCATACGCATCACCCACCCATCGTGCGCTTGCTGTAGTCGTTCGACAAACCCGTCAGATTGCTCAGATGGATCAGGATGACGGGGCAGGTAAGCAGCCACTCGCCGTAGCGCAGCCACTGCACGCGCGCGCCTGTGGCCGCACAGAACGCGCAAGGAGAGGGCGGGGGCATGCATCGATAGGATGTTAACCGTATGCAGCGTTGGAGGTCCGTTTTGCCAAGATTCGAATGGTGCAGCTAGGCCCCGAAGTGATGCCTTGCGTTCACTGCATTCACATTTCACAGCCACGTGCTGACGCATGCGCTGACGCATTAACGACCGCACCTGTGGCTAGGTATAGCATGGAAGGGTTCTTGAACTCAAAGAAGAACTCGAGAATGACCTTGACCATCTGCGCTTGTGACAAGGGAGTGTGTCGCGCTGAGGCATTCACGTCTTCGTCCGACCTCCAGCACGGCGTATGTCTGGATCCGGAGGCGCAGCGTGTTGCTGCGTGCTGGTCCCTACACCCCCGACCCAACCCACCTCGACAACGCACACATAGACCTCCTCCCAGCCGCACGTCGCCTTCCATGTTTGGTAGGCGTAAAAGATCAGCAGCAGGATGGAGAAGCCGGCAGCAATCCTGCGCATTGGGAAGAGGTGGCGGCAACCGCGAGGCCCGTCTCACGCTGTCGAAGGCCCTGACTGCCGCAAAACCGGTTTGCACGCCAATCCGACACGTGTAACGACACAGCACAGCTCCATCAACCATAACTGGGTCCAGCTTCTGCCGCTTGAAAGCTGACGAGCGTCTGCCGCATGTCGCGCTCCGGCATTCACGTCTTCGTCCAAACCCACCATTGCAGCACGTTCGACGCCTGCAGGTGCAGCAACACAAGGCTTCATGCCTGGATTATGTTGGGGCATGGCGCCTGAAACGCCCAACGAGAATAAGCCCATGCTTGGAAACGAAGCGGCGCCCGCGACCCCACAACGGCGCTGGACTAGCAGTGGCTTGAGATGATAGCCATATCCGTTGTAGCGCATAACCGTGTGATTTGCGCGCAAAGCATCGACAAGGGCTGCAGGTTCACAGTCCTTGCATGGCTCTAATACTGGCAGTCAACCTACCGTTTGGGCAGCTTTGGAGCCGCGTGATTCAATCCAGCCCTGCCAAGCACAAGCGTGCACCCGAGTAAGAAAGACCCGCGAGTGGCCGGTGCAAGCATTCGTTGGAGGCCCCAGCCGCTGTTCCTCCCCACGCCGAGCTGCCACATACCGCGCAATAGCACTCATCCTCTGGCACAAGCACGTAAGAGCCATTGACGTAGACCGGGTTCGTGACAAACAGCAGTTCGCGCCCAACGGCGTTTATCGCGCCTCCATAATCCATTTTTCAGGCTGTTTCAACGTGTGCCCTACTACTTTCACTGTTGTAAGGATAACGGATACAATAGCGCGGTCGTGTGTCCAAGGCGGGTGCCACGCCCGCCGGTCAATCGCGCCCCCAATCCGGCGACGCGCGCCGCGTTCTTGGCCGGTCAACAATAATAGATGTGTTTCCATGGTGCATGGTAAAGCTGGGCTTCAGGTACTGTCAAGGGCGGCGAAGTTACACTGACCGCGCTCGTAGACCGGCGCTCGCACACATGCGGCTAAATACATCAGCAGGTGGTCGCGTTCCCAAGAATGTGCATTCCTTGGCACACGTCGGCTGTGATTCGCTACGTAACGGCCTTGCCTTTCCAAGGGCGACATGTCCTCGCGTCGCATGTGAACCCCAGCCCTCCCCCCAGCCTCCCCCCAGCCTCCCCCCAGCCTCCCAGCTGTAAGTAGTCGGGGGCTGTAAGTAGCTTGGAACTGTAAGTAGCTGAGGTCTGGAGCTTGGACAAAACAGACCCCTTTTCTCCACGAGGACGGCGAGATGGGGGCCGCGATTGAGGACCGCGATTGATGAACCTGCCTGGCGCCTGGGCGGCCTGGAGGACTGGCCTCCCCCCAGCCGTGGGTGGCGCGCAGAGCCCTTCGCTCCTTCCTACGCATTCCAGAGCAAATGCCGGCCGGCCTTCCTGGCTCAGCCAGTCAGCCCCGGGTGCTTCCTGTCACGCTTCCTGTGCTCCTGAATTCAGCTTTCTGCCTCTGCCGCGGCCGAGGCCGGAGGGATTCACGGGGGCATTTCCCACAAATCCTCAAAAGTAGCGTGGCACAAATTGGTTTTGAACGCGCGAGGTTTGGCCATGTCACCAATCCTATGTGCAAGTTGACCGTCGCAGGTTCGGGGACGCGTGTTGCTGAAGGTGCACCTTCAGCCACCAAACCTGCCTGCACCTGCCGGAACGGTCCCTATGCGCGCATTGCGGAACCAGGCGGAACTCTCCAGGAGTCCAGGGGTTCCGCCTGGTTCCCGCGGAACCCCTGGAGCTCTCCGATTGCAGCTTTGCCCACCTGCTCGCCTGAACACATCACGACCAGTCTGTGCGGCGCGATCAAGCCGTCTAGTATCAGGACAGAGGGGTCATTGTGAGGGTTCAGGAACAGGGGCACGGGCGCACTGGCGAGGGAGCAGGGGGCAAGGCAGGGGGCATGCGGCACGGTGCGTGGGACCAGGGGCAGAAGCCCTCAGGAGCTGAGATGTAAACCACAACATATAAATTATGAAACCATCCATATATGCAGAGGTCTGTGCGTCAATACTTGCCGCAACGAGTCAGGCAACTGAGGGCTCACGCGACCGGTTCAATCTCGCTTTAGGCCTTCACCGCGCACATGATTGCAGCTTTTAGGTAGCTGGCAGCTCGGCGCTTGGCGCGAGCTCGCGCCAGGCGCGAGAAGAAGCTTTGGCAACAGATGGGCCTCACTGGACCCGAGCAGCCGGCTCTAAAGCCAACGTAAGCTCGTTGAGCTTGTGCCGTGACCACGCACCGGGTGCAAGCGGGGAGTTGATGTGTGTAAGGGCGGGTTGCCGGGTTTGCGTGTGTGTGGGCAGGGGGTGGGGGCGTCGTAATGGGTGCGGCGTTTGCCCGGGGACCGCACCCGTGGCCAGGCGCCCCGCTTGCCTTTTGCTGTCCGGGCTATCAGGCTGATGGGATCCTGCCTCAAGCCCTTCGCTGCTTGCGTCTTCGTGCCGTGCAGGTCCGCGCCGCTGCCCGGGTTCCGCAGCAGCGGCATTCACGTCCTTGAAGCCTACATCTCACCTGCACCGGCCGCCGCAGCGCCACGAGCGGCAGCTGGCGCGCATTTTGCAGCAGCCGATGTACGGCCCGGAGTGTGCAGCTCCAGCGGGAGCGCAGCGGGAGCTAACGAGGGGCCTGTGCTGCCTGGAGGCGGCACTGCGAGCAGGAGGCTAGTAGCAGGACGCGCGCCAGTTGAAGTAGGCAGCGCCAGCGGAGGTCCAGCGGGAGGTGATGCTGCCCCGGCATCAGCTGGCGCTGTTGGCAGTAACGGCAAAGGCAGTACGGTATGGACGGGTGGCATTGATGCTGACAACGTAGGCTTCCGCCTGCTGCGTCAGGCTGGCTGGCGTGTGGGTACAGGCCTGGGCGCTGCGAGCCAGGGGCGCCATGAGCCTGTGGAACCAAACGCCGCCAAGGGCACACGCGGTCTGGGCTTTGACGGCGCGGCCGCGCGGGAGCAGCAGCGGCAGCAGCAGGCGCAGGCGCAAGCGCAGGGCCGGAAGCGCGAGGCTGAGGGCGCACCTGGGGGCGCAGCCGGCGGCGGCGGAGGCACTTCCTCCTCGCAGCGCATCAAGCGCTTGGTGGCGGAGGAGTTGGCTGCGGAGCCGCTGGACGCCAAGGTGGCGCGGCATCGATCAGTGATGAGGTAGGACTGACGCGGCGGCGCGAACGGGGGCTGCGGCGGGCACGGGGACGGCAGCGGCGGGCATGGGGACTGCAGCAGACGGCGCACACACGATGGCTTGGCAGGCAGCAAGTAAGGAGAACGCACCAGCCGGTTGCTGGTGGCTGTGTGAGCCCATGCGTTCTCATGCGCGGACCACCGCAGCTGCCCGGGCCGGGGGTTGCAGTCTCTGGGATTCTGACCAGAGGCACCGTTGCACAGGCCGCCCGCACCTCCCCCCCGCTGTGTTGTCGCCGACAGCTCCTGCCCCATCTCCCTTCCTCCCAACGCGCAGGGCGGAGGCGGAGCAGGAGCGCGGCCGCGCCATCGAGCGCTACCTGCGCAACGCCTTCAACGACCCCTTCGATGCCCTGCACAGCGACAACTCCAACCCGCTGGCGCGGCGGCACGCGCTCAGTTCCAACAACCCGCTGCTGGACCCCATCGGCGACTGAAGGCGCGTCAGCGCGTGACGGGGACCACTACAAGGAGTGTGGATGTCGTTCAATTCGTAATTCTGGGTCCGCAACGCAAATGCAGCCCGGTAGTAAGATTTGGGCTGTGGGCAGCAGGAGGATGGCTTAGGAGGTATTTGGCATGCGTCGCTTACCGGCTGCTGGACGAGTTTGCTCGAATGAAACTGGTACGCCAAGTTGGCGGGATCCACATGTTCATGCGTGTTCGTGTTTGTGACGGGGCCACGAGGAGTGCACGCGTTTCCGTGCTTGCCATGAGGCAACCTACCACACATGCCAAATGTCTAGGCGGCGCCGGGAGATGAGGTAGACGCCTGCGGCCTCATCGGGGAGATGTGACGTGGGCCCAATTTCCTCGTGCGGCGGTGGTGGTGTGGCCGTGGGCCCAGCGGTGGCGGCGCGGCAGCGGCCCTGGGCCCAGCAGTGGCGGCATGTATGTGTGGAGTGGAGGGGCCGGGCAACCACGTGGAGGAGGAAAGCGCGGCGCCGCCCCAAAAGCGGCGCAGGCGCGCAGGTTGAGACCGGCCGGCCGGTGCCTGGTTGGCGTTCTTTGCTGGCACGCACAGCACAGTATGCGGCAGCAGCTAGCAGGAGCGTCGCGGCTAGAGTGTTTGCTGTTTGGCTGTCCTGTGCCTGCCGTGCCTGTGCTTGATGCTGGACGCGGCTGAGCACATGGCGGGCGGAGCCTGTACAAACTGACCTCAGCGGACCGGGAGATGAGGTAGACGCATGCGGCCAGCGGAGAGAGCGGGTAAAATGCTGAACTGGGCGAAGCAGAACGCATCTAGGAGGAGGAGGCGAAGGGGGAGGACGAGAAGGACAAGCATTAGCCTCCTGCTTCTTGCAGCCGCACACGTGGGTCCAAAGCTGTGCGACGGTGATGTCAGCGAGTGACCTGCGTCGCGAAGCCGTGACACATGCGCACCCTGGGCGTGGACGGGCGGTGCTATCCAGGTTGCTATCCTTGCACGGCGGCCCTGATGATGCACGGTGTGATGTGGACGAGCCTTCGTGCCGGTTTCACTGGTGAGCTAGGCACGCCAGGTTTGATTACAGGCACACCAGTCGGAGTTGCCAATATGTTGAGATGCCCACATGCTGGTCTGAGGCACACGCTGAGGCACACCGGGTGGGTAGTCACTGGTCAGGAATCACGGCGGGGTAGTCAGGTATATGCTGCGTCTGGAGGGGCTGGCTGATGCGCAGTCTTGACCAACGGAGCCATCCACCTCGTGGCCACGGGCCCACTGGCGCCCAACTTCAACGAACGTCCCAGGCTCCAACTTGCCCTGGCTAAGGTAGACCTGCTGCAAACATCAGCGCTGCGGTCCTCCCGCCCGTGCACCGTCTCTCGCCAATCGCCATGCGCCGGGCCGTCCGCAGAGGTGGCACCGAGCAGTCGAGTTACAATCCCCTTCAGGCCGCCTTTCGCTTCGTGTTCCTCGACTTGCAATCCAGCGTGGCGCCCTCCGGCCTCCATGCGAAAAGCCGGTCTGGCGACCGCTGGCAGTACACGGACGCGTCCTCCGTTCCCTCAATTTGCGTGCGTGTGCTGCAGACACGCAGCTCTTCAGCCCAATGTGCGTGCGCTAGTGGCTTGTACGAGGCACTTTGTATACTATATAATAAAGCGACCGCCGGTACAGTATCTGTCACACCGTCAGAACCTGTGCGTAAGCATCCGACTGCCGCTGATTCGTTTGTTCCATTGAATACCCCTCCCGCCCTTTCATTCCGCATGTTCCTTCCCTGGCAACCACCAACGCAACGTGCAGTCGCCACATTTAGCTACTCCTTTGACGCCACCCATTGCGCCGCCTAATCAATTGCTGTTAAACAGAAGCAGAATAATGCATGCACACGACGACCCTCTACACTCTTCAAACGCCGTGCAGTAGGCCAGCACGTGTCACCTCATCCAGCAAAGTGCGTGCCGTGTGACGATGCACAAATGCTTGCCTGCCCTGTCCCCACGTGTCGCGCCCCTGTCTGCCTCCACGGCACGCCTTGACTCATGCAGGCAATGCACACTCGGCAACACAAGCGTCGACGGATGCATAGATGCGCAGTTCGCGTGGCCCATATCGGCTACAACAGTGCCGTCTAACCCCGTAAGCAATTCCCACTAACCATTTTTGGGGCCTACGCTGCCGCCCAACGCTTGCCATGGTATCGGGAAAGCTGCGCAGCACTTTATGTTGACGTGCGCGGTTAGGCGCGACGAAACATCAGCAGCACGGCACCCGTTCATGCCACCCTATCTTCCCAGTGCCGCGCCCTACTCACACCCAATGCCTCAAAAATACTAAGCAAATCCCCCACCAAGTGTTGCGATGCAACAGCGACTTTGCACCGATGATACGGCGGCAAACGCAAGCCGCTGTGTGCCAGTGGTGTTCAGCAATGCTGCTTCCCATCGAGTGACAGCGGTGCTGCAATCATCATTGTAGACGTTCCTTGTTCAAGTCTCCTCGTTTCTTCGAAACGTGCTGCCCCGATGCGCAGCTCAGTATTCGCAAACCTCCGCCCCCCATAACATGAGCATCATGTATGCATGGTGTGCAAACACTGCGAACCCCATCGAACAAAGAGCATACCACCACACCATAGCCATCAACAGTTGTACGAATCTCGGCCCTACACTCTTCAGCCACATTGCAGAATTTCACAAGCGCTGGTCCGACACCAGGCGGCAAGGCGACCAAGAACTTGACGTGCAACTCCAGAATGCGAAGAAGCGCCAGCATCGATCTGCTGGCTACACCCCACCCGTATGTCCCCATCAGGTACCTCTGCCGTGGGAAAGCATAGGTTGCTTTATTATTGCCGAGCAGGTGCGGCCGAGTACAGCAACACGGCCGGCATTGCCCAGTTTGAGCCCTGGAGCGCAGGCCCTTGCCTGAAGTAAAAATGTATGCCCGTTCTAATGCTGCACAAGCTGTGTCCACAGCTGTGTCCAGTTCTAGTGCGTTGGTTAGCAGCTTTCCCATCCGGCCTCCGCCAACCCGGGTTGTGCAACTGGGCAGCCTCACTGAGAGGCCGACCGTAAGTGCAGCTCACACGGAGAGCTGTGGCACTTGCAGTCGCAGTCGCGCGGGCGCGGGCTGGCCCCCGAGCCCTCCGCATCTGCTGCGGAGTCCAGGCTGTCCTCCTGTTCGTGCTCCGAATCAGAGAATTCGGAGCCGCATGCGGAGGACAGCGAAGATGACACCCGCGAGGGCGACCTGCTGACGACCGCAAAACCCACATCCGCCCTGTCGGTCTCCGCCGCTGCCGCGGCAAGGAACGCCCTTGCGACTGCCGCCGTGTGCCACATCATCCTGACAGAGCGTGATGAGATTTTAGGGGGTGCATGGGTGAGCACGTACGCCGGCACGGCCTGATACGGTACGGCAAGTGTCGCGACTTCCACAGGAGCGAGCAACCCTAGTAAGCTGCGGTAACACGCTGTGCCCAAATATAAGGGCGAGCTAGCTAGCTAGCTGACTGACTCACCGTGCCTCACAAAAAGGCGCCACACGGCGCGCGCGGCGCTCCAGGCGCTCCAGCACGCCCGGCTCCAGGCCCGCCCGCAGCCCGCCGGCCGGCGCGTTGTGCGCCGCGTCGAGCATCAGCCCCACGTCCACCAGCAGCTGCCGCAGCCTGCGCGCCCAGCGGCGCAAGCAGGGCGGAGATGCGTCTTGAGCAGGCAGGCAGAACGGCCACGGACGCGCAAGAGTGACCATAGCAGCACTGGGTGGCAGATGCAACATATGGGGGGATACGCTACACGCAGAAGGCCGCGACACACCCACCATTCGTGGCCCCTGCCGGAGGCGGTGGCTGGAAGCAGTGCCAGGGAGTTGACCTCGGCCGCCACGTGCTCATCCGGCGCCACCACCAGTGGCCACCAGTCGCCCAGCAACCCCGCGCCGCCGCCCGCCTCCCACTCCAGCACCGCCAGGCCCGCCTGGCTGGGCGGGTCTAGGAAGACCAGGGCGCACTCGTCGTCGCAGTGCTGCTCCTGCTCCTGCACGCCCAGACCATGCTGGCAGCTCGCTGCGGCCGAGGCACTGTGGGCGGGCTCGGCTGGCAGCAGGTCCTGCTGCGGCTGCACCAGCGCCCCCAGGCGGCGGCCGTTGAGGCGCACATGCAGGCGCGCAGTTGGGTCGCCCAGGTTGCGGCCGGTCATGACCACCACGGCGTAGCCGCCTGCGCAGGAGTGGGGAAGTGCTGAGGAATGAGCTGCACGCGCATATGGTAATCGAGTGATCGTGGCATGGCCGTAAGAATGCCAGCGACTACGGTTCTTGCGGAGGCAGGCTCAGCACACCGCACCTTGCACGACTGCCAGTGGGGCTAACTCGTGCACCTCCGCGCCCTGCGGCTGCTCCTCCTGGTGCGGGTACACGACCTGCAGAGATGCGTGGTCGCGGGCAAGAGATGGTGCAGTGCCATTTGCAGTAAGCGCAAAACCGGCCTTCTGGCCACGCCGCGACTGCTCCATGCAATCACCGCCGCCCACACACGCCGTGCTGCAAAACAAAGAGCGTACCGCCAGCCGCACGCGCACGTCACAACCGACCGCCACTCACCGTGGCGCCAACCTGGACTTGCACCCGGATGCCCCGGGCCGCCGCCAGGGCTGCGGCCTCCAGGCAGAGGCCATACTCCTGCGCCCCCTCTGTAGCCTCGCCACTGGGCCGCTGGCGGCTGGCGGCTGCGGCGGCTGCCTGCTTCCCCGTCAGCTCCAGCCCAAGCGACGACGCGATGGCCGCCGCCGCGAGCCTGTACGACCAAGCGCTGCTGCGCCCCGCTGCGCCCGAAGCCGGCAGAGCTGCCCGCGTGTCGGCAACCGTGGCCGGGGACTGGCGGTAACTGATGTCCAACACCAGGTTCACGCAGCCGGAGCGCAGCGTGCCCTGCGTAAGCGCACGCACGCAGTCACAGCAGCAAGTACGGTTACACACCACAGCACAACGCCAGACACGATGCCCGTATGCTTGCGTGCTCAGCGCCCTCCTGCAGTGCACAGCTACTGCCGGCCGGGCCTTCCCCCGCGCACACCTGCAGCGTGACGGCGTCCATGCTCTGCAGCCAGTTGCGCATGCGCTGCGCCACGTTGGGCGCGAGCTCCTCCGGCCGCACCCCGTGCAGCTTGAGGCTGAGCCGCTCCAGCGCCTCCTCACAGCTGTACGCCGCGCCGGCAGCACCAGCGTCTGCGGCCGCGCCGTCCTCCACAGGCTTGGCGGCAGAGGTGTCGACGGAGGCATCAGCCGCCGCGCCGCCAGCCGGTGGCGTGCTGACGGCAGAAGGCCGGTCGACGTGGTCCTTGCCGCTGTCCTTGTCAACGCCGCGGTCCGACACCTGCCCAGCCGCGTTGTTATCATCTGGCTTGGGCTGTTGCTGCTCCTGCTGCTCTTCGGCCTGCTGCTTGGCCGCTGGCTGCCGCTGTGCGGCGGCCTCTGGCCCGCAGACGTCATCTGCACCGCTGGCTTTGGGGCTGCCCGAGGCTTTGGTGGTGACCTCTGGGGCCTCTGGCTTACCCTCCTCGCCGTTGGCCTCTCCCCGGTCGGAGCCTGCACACGAGGAAGACGCACACGTTACAAAACAAGAGCAAAGCCCGCATAGTAGGGGCAGCCAGCACGGAATATTGCATGTACGGCCCCCGCGTACAGCTCCAGCACAGGTCACAGGCAGCCAGCAGCAGGCGTATATCCATGTACGCAAACGCTCACCGCTAGCAGGCAGCTGCAGCCCGACCAGCGCTTCCATCGACTTGCTGCTGCCCGCCACCGCGCCGGCTGCATCAGCTGCCAGCAGCTGCGCCGCTGCCTGGGCCATGCCGCCCGCCTTCCGACCGCCCTGCTGCAGCCGCGCCAGCACTGCCGCCTCCTCATCCGCGTCGGCCTGCTCTTGCAGCGCCGCCAGCGCCTTCGCAGCGACCTGTGGGTCGGCGCCCTGGAGCCCCACGCCACGAGCCCCAGCCAATCCGCCAAGCGGTGCAAGGTTGAGACGCACGCCAGAGGCTGGGGACTCCCGGAGGCCGCCTCTGCCGGCAGCATCATCCTCCTGTTCCAAATCCAGCAGCGGCCGCGGCCCTGGACCGCCGCCAGCAACGGCCGCCATGCCAGCGGCTGCGCGGAGGCCCTGCGCTCCAAGCATAATCACCTGCTGCTGCGGGCTGCCCACGCCCGTCTGACGCGACTGCTGTCGTGGCTGCTGCTGTTGCTGCTGCCGCTCCGCCACCGCGCGGTTCTGCCGGTCCTCCTGCAGCGCTATCAGCAGCTCCACCTGCTGCGCGTGTGGCAGCTGCTTGAGCACCTCCATCATCTGCTGCTGCGGCAGCCCCATCAACAGCTCGAGCTGCTGCGGGATGCTCATCTGCCCCAGCAGGTCCGCCAGGGACAGCTCCGCCCTGCCTCCGGCGCTGCCGTCGCCCGCGTCATCGCCGTGCAGCGACCCCGCGCCGGGGCCCCCGCCGGCACCTGCCAGGCGGCCGAGGCCGCGGCCGAGGGGCACTGCCGGCAGCCCGCCATCAAACCGCAGGGGGAAGTCCATGTCAGCGTTACTCCCCCGACCGCGTGCGGCCCCCAGCAGGCCGGCGCCCAAGGGCGCCATTGTGGGCCTGCCGCCGCCGCCGCCACCAGCGGCAGCGCCTGCGCCGCCGACGGCACCCATGTCCAGCCCTACGCCGCGGCCGCGCCCCAGCCCGCCGCCAAGCGGCCGCACGGCGCCGCCCGCGTCCAGCGGCAGCCGCGGTCCGCCAGCGCCACCGCCGGCCCCGCTGCCCAGGCGTCCCATACCCAGGTCGCCGACGTCCTCGTGGTCGAGCGACAGGCCCGCCGGCAGCATCCCCGCCCGGCCGCCCAGCACGTCACGCCCTAACAGCCGATCCAGGCCCAAATGCACTGACTGTTCGTTATTGCCGCCCTCCAGATCCTGTTGGTTCAATGTGAATGGCCGGGCATCAGCACCGGACAGCAGGTGACTGGCATCAAAGACCAATGGCTGCAATGCGCAACGCGGCACGTTGCCGCGTCTAGAGGCCGCGGTGGCACCTCGCGGACTAAACGCATTCTTATCGCACCCCATCTTACCTGCAGCTGCTGCTTCCGCGGCAGCAACCGAGAGCAAAGCAGCTCAGCTCCGCCGGGAAGCCTCGCCAGCAGCGAAGCCAGGGCCGCGTGCTGCTCGCTGCTGCCGGCTCCACCGCCCGCTGCCACCGCCGCCGCTGCAAGCAGCACCTGCGCGTCTAGCCGCCCGCCAGCTGCCAGGGCGGCGAGCGCCTCGGCCGCGGCTTCCCCCACCGTGGCGCCCAGCTGCTGTTGGCCAGACCCGCCACCGCGCGCCGCCCCGACTCCACGGCCCAGCGGCGCCAATAGCCCTGAGGCAGCGTCCTGCTGCTGCTGCTCCTGCTGACTGTGGCTGGAGCTGCAGCCCGACTGGTTGCCGCTGCCGCCGCGTCGGCCATCCAGCGGCGCCTGCAGCACCAGCCGCATAGCCTGCCCCGCCTGAGGCAGCAGCCCACCGCCGCCACCGAGGTGGTCAAGCAGCAGCCCGCCGCCCGCCCCACCCCCGCCCTGGACCATGTCTAGCAGCCCGCCGCCGCGCAGACCCAGCGCACCCAGATGCCCCAGTCCGCCGCCCGCGCCGCGGCCGCCGCCGCCGCCGCCCTGCAGCGGCAGCTGGAGCCCCAGGTCGCCCCGGAGGTCGCCCAGGCCCAGCCCGCCCACCAAGCCCAGGCTCAGGCCGCCAAGATGCCCGGCGCCCAGCGCGCCGCCGCGCGCACCCAGCCCGCCGCCGCCGTGCATGCCAGGCAGCCCCGCGAGGCCTTCCAGCGGCCCGCCGGCCAGCCCGCCGAAGCCGCCGGCGCCCAGGCCCACGCCGCCGAGTCCATCACCCATCGGCGGCAGGCCGCCGGCGAGCAGGTTCAGGTCCAGCTGTCCTGCGCCCCTGCCGCCGCCCGCTGCCCCGCCAAGCCCCAGGTCGCGGCTGGAGGCCCTGCGCGCGCCCCCGCCGCCGGCTGCCGACGCGCCTTTGCTGCGGCGCTGGCGGGGCGGGGCTCCGTCCGAGCCGCCGCCGCCGTCGTCGTCCTCGTCCTCGTCGTTGTCGTACGTGCCCGGCTCTACCTGGATTCCAGCCATGCGCACCCCGCCTTGGCTGTAGCCTGGCGGCCCGATGGCTGTAGCCGGCGTCACACCCAGGCCGCTGGACCCCTGTGGGCGCAGTCGCGTTGCGCGTGTTAAGTTGATGGGCAGCTAGTACTGCCAGTTGCTTATTTAAGCGCGCTGTCAACATGCAAGCTAGGGACGCGATTTCAGCCGCTAGTAGCGGAACAAAACGAAGCGGCTCACGCAACCGCAGGCCGCACCTACCTGGTACCCGCGTGAGACGGCGATGTACGCAGCCTGGAGTGTCGTGTCGAAGCCCGCCGCCGCCGCGGCCCGTGCGGCTGCGTTGCTACCCGCCAGCGCCGGTGGCGGCGAGCCGCCGCCAGAAGAAGCCAGTGCCGCCGCGTTTGTGTCGTCTTCTGTGATGTTGGGCCGCGGCGCGCGTGGCCGCCCGCGCTTCCGCGGCTCCATGCGGCGCTCCGCTGGGTCGTCCATGCCACCCTGCAATGCAGTGGTGCAATCAAACATTTGCAGTCAGATAGAGCGTGCACGCAGAGCGTGGCGCATCCCAGCGGCTCCGCGGGCAGCGGTCGATTGGTTGCGGGGCTGAGTTGTCAACAGGCAGGCTTAGGCGTGCAAGCAAGTAATGTTCTTAATGCCGGCGTGTGACTCACTTGCTCGTTCCGGTCCAGGCTATCGTCGCCGTAGACAGATGTGACATGCAGGCAGTGATGAGTCAGACAAGCAACGATAAGTGCATGTCCAGCAAGGCCAACAACGAACGTCTGACAACATATACATACATGGAGCAGCCCGGCGGCACAGGCAGTTGCGCGTATGTTGTCAATGCCAACAATCTCTAATGTAAATGCACGTGTCGCATTGTGAGCAACCCTTACTTACTTCGCCTGCATGCCCCCGAGCGGCATGTTGCGCCGCTTGTAGAAGCGGATCATCAGCGCCTTGCGACAGTTCCTGCGTACATGCAGCTCGCACGGCGGCATCAGCGCGGTTGCCTTTCCATATGGATGCGCCTAGACAACACGTCGTGACAGCATATGCAGGTTCGTCCGCAGCTTGAGTTGGGGGCAAGTGGCAAGGGTCTGCCCCCGCACATACAACGCCTGTTCGGCCACGGTGTCTCTCTATGTTGCGAGCGCCCCCAACGCTTGCGGACCGGGCGGACAACCAGGGCCCCGCGCTGACGAGAGCTCTTATGCTCAACATGCTTCGCACTTTGTACTCACCTATTCGCGCCATCGAACTCCTCGACCTGTCGGGTGGGAGCGCCAGCAGTTGCGCCACAGCAGCAGCAACACGAGCCAGTAACGACTTAAGACACGAGCCAGTAACGACATAAGACACGATGCAAGATCAGGAAGCTGCATACTTTTGCTGTGGCAGCACATGAACCGGCATCGTTTACAATGCACAGCACGCGATTGCCCGACACGCAAGCCCTCCCCCCCACACAATGGTGCAGCATCTTACCAGGTGGAATTTTCCGCTGTTGAGGGGGCAAAGCGCATGTGAAACGCATGCGGCGTACACCACACAAGATGGAGGGAAACACACAAGGTCAGCGACGGAGCGTCGTGTCATTAACTGCTAGAAATATATCTAGAACCAGCAGGCATCCCAGCACGCGCAGCCGCCGTACATCACCAAGCAACCGGGAACGACAGCAGCACGCACGCACCATTGCTGGCAGAAGCGGCAGGAGCGGCCCTCAATTGACAGGGACATAGACTTCATGTGCGCCTCACAGATCCTGAAGCGCCGGTAGTACGCCTTACTGGTGGTCAGGTCGGCGTTGCAGCCCTGAAAGCACACGGCACGCGTGTGAGCGGCATGCGGCAGCTAGCTCGGAGCGAGCGAGGTTAGTTAGGCACAGGAGCCACTCCAGGCCCAAACAAGCCGGAGGTGCATGGGCCGATTGACCCAGATACGTGCTGCTGCACCACGCCGCGTGTTGACAGCTTGCACTGCCCATGCCGCCACCGAGCAATATGTGACTTCCCCCGCGCGCACACGCAACCGTGCGCGCCCCTGGCATGGCACCCGCCTGCCCGACCGTTTTGTTCTGTACCTTGACCTGTGGGGTAGCAAAGCAGTGGGGTGATAACAATATGTCATCATATAAAGCTGTGCGTTGTATGCTGGGTCTGGAGGGGCCTGCGAACGCGAAGTCCCGCCCACGGGAGCCGAGGACATGGGCCCACTTCGCGCCGGACTTTGTCAACGTACCAGGCAGGCGACCTCAGGCTTGGCATCCGACCTGCCCCCAGCCGAAGGTTGAGCACCTGCTGCCACCAGCATGAGGGCTGATTCAGCTCAACAGGCCCCGGACTCGGTCCTGCCAAAATGGAACGGACGCACCGTCTCTCGCCTCAAGCCGGCCCGTCCGCAGAGGCGGCACTGCATGGTACTCTCCTTCATAGTCTGGATCATCTGCACAGTATGCAGAACGGGTGCCCTTGAAGTACGCCCGGCGAGGTCAGAGCGAAAGTTCGGTCCCGAACTTGCCTTCTTCGGCTGCGGTCACGCGAAGGCGCCGTGTATCAAAATTGTATTGGTCCTCACTCCAGTCTGTATGCTTGTCTTCCATTTATCCACTGGAGGACTCGCAACTGAAGAACCACTGGTTCTTTCTTGGTGTTACTCCATCATAAAGTACATTGCTGAACGAATTATTATGGTCAGCAGCAGTTTTCCCTGGTCGATCCTTGTGTCCTCCTTGTCACAGTCGATTCTCGAGAAATCACCGCCCTGCTGGTCGCAGTTAGAGGTGCATGCGACGAAGCGTCGCGCGCCTATCACGACGTGCGCTGGCGGTACCCGATTATGCTGTAGGCTGAGGGAGTCGCGGGAGTCGAGCGCGGGACTTGCTTGTGGGAGGGCAGACTTTAACTTTCCCTTGAATAACTTATGCCTCCGTTTTCAAAATACATGTGGATCACGGAAATAACTGCTGTGTGTGCGCAGACAGGCGGCACTACGTACGGCCCACACGCCCCCTGCGCCCCCGTGTGCCTTCCCCCTGCTTTCCCCCGCCGAATCCCCCGCAAAATCCCCCACGGAATCCCCTGCCGAGTCCCGTTGCCGCGTGGCGTGGGGAGCATTTATTTACGCCAGCTTTCAGCTAGTGTATGTGCTGGACCGTCGCGTCATGCCCACGCGTTATTATTAGACCTCTAGCCGCTGGGCGACGGTGGCGCTGGTGTTTCCAGGTTGGTTTCGGATGCCGCGCGGCCCGCAGCTCTGCTCCACAGCAGCACGCCAGCCGTCAGACCGCCTAGACATCGCAACCAGGTTATATCAGTGTTGGGTCAGCGGCCCTCCTCCACCGCCCGTGGCGTTTACCGTCTGGATGAGGTAACATGTCTGCTGTCACTGCGTCTCGCTGACCGGCCTTCTATGCTTGCTAGCGACTACAACGTCTCATGGCGTCGCGCTTCTTCGCGTTCACGTTTCGCAAGCACATCGCTCTAGCCCCTTCCAGCGTCGTGGCCTGCGAGTTCACACTTGACTTCAGTTGTGCCTGCATCTCATCACGGTCGAGTCTTTCCACCCAGTACTACCCACTACCAAGGTGTCCGGGTATTCGCTCTACCGACTTTCCCAAGGGCAGGACTGGTGTGCCCTGCCCGCCAGATATGCGGGTCATCACGATCAGGGGAGGACCTCCCCCTGAGTTGGACCAGTCACAGTCAGCCGCGCTTCTAGCAGCGCTTTGACTGGTGGGCGCCTGGGCGAGCCGGAGCACGGCAGGTCGGCAGCAGTCGTCGGCGCCCGCGCGGTGGCAGCACCGGGCAGCAGCAGCACTGTAATGGCCCCGAATTGGGAGCAGCAAGTCCCCGGCCCCCTCCATCGTGCTGTGCAGCTGTACTTGCAAGAGCCGATAGGACTAGCATGGAGCCAAGGGGGGGGGGGTCCTGGCAGCTCATCGGACATGCAAAGTCATCGGACAAATTTTCAGAGATCTAGGGCACCGGGGACTACCCAGTATACTCGCACACGATATCAAGAGCCATTGACGGGCCCGCCCAACCCGCCCACACGCACACCCGCGTTGCGCCGGTGTACGGTGGGCACTGCCCTTTGCCATGAGTACACACTCTTCGTCAGAGTTTTGGCATCAAAAAATTTATCACGCACTAAAATTACAGGTACACGATGAGCGAATCAACCGAAGGACCAGGCTCGCTGGGGCCCTCTAGAGAGGCCTCTGTGACCGGCCCCAGGCCGGGGCTTGCGAGTCGCGAGCAGAGTTACACCGGCAAAGTTGGACCCATGAACCTGGCGCTAGACTCTAGTGGAAACGCCGTAAGCGGCCACCACGCAACGACCGGCATGAGCTTCACCGCGCGCGTGGGCTCAGCACTGGGACTTGGATCATTCAGAAAGAACAAGCGGGAGCGAGAGGCGCGGGAGAGTACAGATGTGCACAGCGGAGTTGTGCGAGCGGGGAGCAAGTCCCAACTCGAAATCGACAAGAGTATCTGGGACATTACAAACGGCGTACATGTCGAGGAGGTTCAAATTGGGCGTATACGGCACACCTGGGAGGCGGTGTGCCAGGACGCCAAGGTAAGCGAGGAGCCCGAACGTCTCCACACGGCATGCGAGGGCTCGCGGCGTGGGCGCGTTTCTTCAAACTTGAGGCTCGATACTGGCTGAGACGATAGCTACTGTGTAGTCTTGCGCGGGCAGCGTGGACTGCGCTGCCACCGGCCAGCGTGCTGGGGAGAAGGAACGCAGCGCCGTGTAGTACTGCTGTGACCCCGCTTGCTCTGCTGTGCCCGCAGACGGTCGGCGAGACTGTGCGGCGTGACCCCAAGGTACGTTCTCAACATGGCAGAGGTTATGGACACTTACACACCAAGAGGCACGGCGGTTCCTCGCTTTACTGCGTGTCCAGACGCACAAGCTCTTGCCCCCCCCCCCCACACACACACACACAGGTCGCCGTGATTCCCTTCGTGCTCCTGCTGTTGCTCATGGGCGGCGGTAAGCGTGGCGGGGCGGGGCATTGATGTTGGTGTTGGGTGCGTGTGTCGGGCTTGGCTACTCGGGGCACTGGTCCGTGGCTGCCCGCGGCAAGACAGCGCACCAAAGAACTGCAGCAGGCGCATGTATGGCTTGAGCCCCGAGCCGTCGCGCATGCGCATGTGGCTCATGTTCGTCATGCATGGAAGAGCAGGGATCGCCCCCGGTGCGTGTGTGCCGGCACTCTGCATGCACTTGCGTGCATGGGTCATGGGATGTCGCCTGTGTTGTCGACTGGTTGGACATATAGATCTAGAAGTTTTATCGGCATCTAGAAGTTTTATCGGCACGCCCCTTGATGAACTCTCCACAGATTGCCAGGCAGAGTGGATGCAGAGGGCTGCCGCGCTTGATGCCCGTGCGTTGTTTGACCCCTGGTGGTGGTGGTAGGGGGGGGGTTACAACATACACATGCCGAAACGGAATGCAGCCCGATCACGGTCAGAAATCAGGATGCCTGTCAGAAGTCAGTCCCAACTCGGAATTAGTCCGTCGCTTCCAGGTCCACTTCCCTTAGGTAAATGTGAGGGCTGATGCTGGGCTGTCGTGCCGTCGGGCGGCATTGCGCCCTTCCCTCCTGTAGCTAGCGCCTAAACAGCCACCATGCCACAGCAGGACGTAGGATTGATAAGCAAGCAGCAAGTACCGATCCGGAATGGACGTCTTGCTACCACGTATGTACCTGCCACGCACGTGCGCATGCACACGTACCCCGTTCGTGTGCTTCCTGATTCGATTATCCCCCCCCCATCCCTGCCAGGTCTGTGGGCCGTGTTTGCAAGCGCCAACCAGGAGTACGAGCACCGCAGGGAGGTGGCGACGCAGGTGAGCGGCAACAGATGGGCGCGCATCCAGCGCCAGCCAGCGCGGTGCGTGTGTTAGTTGGGGGTTTGAACACCAGCCCAAGCTAAACCAAACTAACTAGACGGGAACAGGCAAATGCAATAGCGGTAATGGGGATGAAGCTACCGTGGGAGTACCGGTACTTTAAACCCGCCGTCTACCGCCTGATTAAGCCCGCCCACCGTTAGCCGCCTGTGTTACGCACTGTTCTCCGAGAGAGTGTCCAGAGCCATCGCGCGGTGTCTCCGCTCACACGCGTGCAAACTCCTCCCTCGTAGGTTGCCAGCGACAAGGCGCTGTACCTGCAGACGGAGCTGGCCAAAGCCTTCCTGCCGGCCTACGTGTGCAGCGTGTACGTGAGGCGGGACCCCGCCTGGCCCGCGGTCAACGCCAGCTTTGGCCCCATGGTGCGCCTTTGACACGCTGGCACGCTGACCGCGCGGCCGCGTGGGTGTATGTCCTGCCTTGTGGAGATGGGGCGCATGACCGCTGGCTGCTGCGGGAGGCTGCTGCTTCTGCTGCGGGAGGCTGCTGTGTGGCAATACTTGCCGTGCACATTACACGTGTAGTCGCACACTAGCTAGTCATCACATACCACGATACCAGCGCTTGCTGGCTGGCTGGCTGACGGCATGCCGCCGCCTGTGCCGCTGCATGCCGGCTGCAGGCACTGGAGATGATCCGGCTGTCCAACGCGGGCAGTGTGCTCACGCTGTCGCTCATCCCCTGGGGGTGCGTGGGTGCCAGACCAGCTAACAGCGGCCGTGGCCGGGCTGCTGCGCACGGACGACGTCGGACTGGGTCGCTCGCGATGCATGCGTGCTGCGTGCCGCAAGCACAGCAATACAGCTCGTGTCTTGCTCAGTCCCGCGCGCGGCATGCTGTGGGGCCTGACTCACTGTGGTGTGTCGCGGCCGGCCGGCTGGCGCTGTTGTGCGTGCAGGGTTATCCAGACTATGGTCCCGCTCAAGGGCAGCAGCCCCCCGGACGACCCCAACTGGCGCGCCATTGGAAAGGACTGGCTTCAGGACAAGTGAGTCGTGGAGCCACGGATGGAGCGATTAGGTCATTGGGACATGGGCAGCTGCTGACAGGCTAGGCTGTCGGGCAGCAGCGTGGACAGGCGGGCTGCTGGCAGGCGGTTTCCAGCGGCCAGCGCAGTGCTGCTGTTGTGCGCGGGGAAGAGGGGCTGGAATGAGCAGGACTATGTTAGCTGCTGACACGTGCTTGTTGTCAAGGATTGATAGCCTGAAGCCTGGTACCGTGGTGCTGTACACAGGTTCAACCAGGACAAGGTCCTTCAATCCATCAGCAGCAGGAACCTCACCATTATTGGCCCGTACAAGTAAGTACCGTATCATCATTGGCCCCTCATCACAAGCTCACATGAGCATATGCCGTAATTGGACCGCCAAACAGAACCGCGGCCTTCCATGTTCTCCCGGCCTCGGGGTTGACGGGGTCCTCGGAAAGCACTTGCGACCCTTGCACCCGCACTTACGACCCTTTGGGCCCCCTCCCTTCCCCTCTCCACCCCCCGTGCCCGGGATGCAGCCTGACGCAGGGCGGCATCGGCCTGGTGGCCATGCTGTCCATAAACATCGCCAACGCCTCGCCCAACGCCACATTCGACATCCCGCCCTACGTGCACGGCTCGCTGGGCGCCTGGCAGACGCCGCCGCGCACCCAGGTCGGGCCCAACCTGACCGACACGCCGTACGCGCCGTACATGTACGACGAGGCCTCGGCCACAAAGTGGTGGGTACGCACGCACATGGGGTCCACGGGAACAGTGCCCACAGCTCGAGCATGCCGCATGCACATGTGCATGTGCTGCTGTGCCGCCCGTGCGTGCATCGGGCCCTGGGCCACAAGATGTTGACCAAGTTGTCTGATTCTTGATGGGCGGGCTTGGGGCTGCGTGTTACCTTTGGGCTGTTTGTGACCTAGCTTGCTTGTTGCACGCCGCCGCTCATGTCGCCTTTGCCAAGTTTGCCTGCACGTGGCTCTTGTGCGCCTTTCGCGGGCAAGTATGGCTACCGGGGTGAACGCGACAACTCAGCGCTCGGTACGGTACCCCCTTGATAACACGCGCACGCAAATCTGTCAACAGGTGGGGCCTGACCACCGTGCTCATCAGCTGGGACGTGCTGCGCGAGAACGTGACTCGGCTGGACGACCTGGAGGCCAAGGGCTACAGCTACGTGCTCAGCCGGCCCGTGCTGCGGAAGGAGCTGCTGCAGGTGGGCGGTGCCGGCGTGGGGAGTTGGGGATGCGGGGGGGGGGGGGGGTTGTGAACACCAGCCCAATCTAAACCAAGCTAAACTAGACAATGGACAGGCAAGTGCAGTTTGGGGCGTAAGGGCGGGAGGGGGCATAGCGGCACCGAAGCGGGGGGCGGAGGAACCCCTGGGCGGCTGTATTGGCGTGGCGATGGTGGCACAGCAGCGCAGCGCAGCGCTTCGTTGGATGGACGGCGCAACGCGACACTTGCTACCACGCACACACAGGCGCGGCCGGACTTGGCCAACGGCACGCACGACCTGGCGGTGGCGTGGAGCAGCAGCGTGCAGGAGGTGCGGGTTGCAAGGAAAGGGTTGGAAAGCGGTACAGAACACGGGTACAGGATGCACGGAACATCTCAGACGAAGTCGTTACCGATTGGGCAGGAGGTGCGGGTGGGAGCAGCGGTCAGAGGGGGAGAGGGCGTGTGCGTGCTGCAGGGGCGGGGACGCGGATCCGCTTGCTGCTGCCATGCGTGTGAACTCGGAACGCCACTTGTGCATGCAGGTACCGCTCAACGCCACCAACAACAGGGCACAGCCACGGCAACCCGGCCGCGCCCGGCCCCTCGTCTACTACGACCTCCACACGGTGAGCGGGGTCGGGGACGCACATTGCAGGCGCCTCGCTTGTGCGAGCCCCGTTGCATGGCGCCCGAGCCGCTCTGATGCAATCTTCTGCGGACAAAGCTGCAAGCCAACCAATGACGTATGCCACAGCGCCCGTTTCCCACCTCCCCCAACCGGAAATCCCACCCCGTTTCCGGCCATCCTTGCACCATCATATGTACCATCTTTGCAACCCCCATTCCAACCATCCTTGCAACCAACCCCACCCCACCGTGTACCACTTCCTTAACTAATGATGAATGTAACCCCACCACCCGTATCCCATATCTTTGCAACCCCACCACCCACGACGAAAACGCGCAGGACCTGGACGACCCTGTGCACGCGCGTGTGCTGGTGGAGGGCGCACAGCTGGACCTGTACCTCAGCCTGGACGCCGGCTGGACACCCAGCTGGAAGCAGCCCATGATCGCCGTGACGTGCGTGCTGGCCTTCCTGTTCAGCCTCATGCTGTTCCTGGTGCTGGTCAACAGGCGGCAGCACATGCGGCTGCTGCACGCCATGATCCCCAAGAAGGTGTGTGGCGGGGTGTGTGTGGCGATGTGGGGGAGGGTGCGGCTGGGCGTGTGGGCGGGGGCGGGGGCGGGGTGGTTGTAGCGCGTTCGCGATCTGGGCGCGGCGGGGTGGCGATTGGCAGGGGACGGGGTGGGAGGGTGTTCGGGAGGTGGGCGGCGGGAGGCGAGTGACGGGAAAGTACGGGCAGTCAGGGAGTGTGAGGGTGGCTCAGCAGCGCCAGGGCGCCAGGTCGACGTGCCTGCATTCTGTGCATTCATTTCCCAACAATCCCTTTCTGTCCTGCACTGTGCGGGCGCCTTGACATGCTGCCCAGGTGATCCAGACGCTGCGGCGCGGCAAGATCTTCACCGAGAGCTTCGAGGTGGTCACGGTGCTGTTCTCCGACATTGTGGCCTACACCACCATGAGCGCCGCCATGGCGCCCATCGAGGTGGTGCAGATGCTGGACGAGCTGTACCAGGAGTTCGGTGCGTGCGTGTGCGTGTGTGCGTGTGTGCGTGTGTGCGTGTGTGCGTGTGTGCGTGTGTGCGTGTGTGCGTGTGTGCGTGTGTGCGTGTGTGCGTGTGTGCGTGTGTGCGTGTGTGCGAGTCTGCGTGCGTGTGCGCGTGTGCATGTGTGCATGTGTGCATGTGTGCGCGTGCGCGTGTGCGCGTGTGTTAAACACAAAACCACACCAAACGGAACAAAGCCGCCTTCACGCGCGCGCAGTTACGTACAAATACCTACGCCGGTTACCGAGCTCGTGCGCGTGTGTGCGCGTGCATGTGTTTAGGGGATGTACAGCAGCGCTGTACAGTCGGGTGTGCGTGTGTGCGTGGGGGTGGGTGGGTGGGTTGGGTTGGGTGGGTGGCTGGGTGGGCGCGAGGGGCCGGCATGGCATGGTCCTGCATGCGCGAGTTGGGAAATGAAGCGCGTGCATGCACGTGATTGACCTGCTGCCTGTGTGCCCCGACGGCAGACAACCTGGCGGAGAAGCACCAGCTGTACAAGCTCGACACCATCGGAGGTGGGCGGTGGGACTATCGGGCAGGGCAGGGGCGCGGATTGCAACGGGTGTGTATGCGTGCGCACGTGTGCGTGTGCGTGTGCGTGTATGTAAGGCTGGCTGGCGGTCACGCGTGTGGGAGTGTCCTTGCCGCCCTTGGCAAGGCCGCTGACAGCACATGGACGCCGCCGCCTGCAGACGCCTTCATGCTGGTGGGCGGCGCGCCCGACCGCGAGGGCGCGGCGGCCGCGGCGGCGCGTGTGGCGCAGATGGGGCTGGACATGATCCGTGTCACCAGGTGCGGGAGAACACGGAAAGGTTGCGTGATTTTGGTGTGTGACTCCATGTCCGTCGAATGATGCGGGATGTGGGGCTGTGCCGATGGACACTTCGGCAGTCACCGTCACTTGACAGGGCTTGACGCAACGGCTCCAGCGAGGAATTCGAGGAGCAGGCCGACATTCCCAGCTTTATCCCGGGTGTTCTAAAACCCTTCAAGGGCCTTTACCTGCGTCGGGACAACCTGCTGATTCATATGTCTTGCTGGCCGTACGCCCGTACGTGCGTGTGCCTGCTGTTGCATCGGCATGCAGCACCAAGATCCTGGCGGGCGGCCATGTGGTGAAGATCCGCGTGGGAATCCACTCCGGCCCAGCAGTGGCGGCCGTGGTGGGCCGCAAGGCGCCCAAGGTGCGGGCTGGGGGATGCAAAGCGCGTTGGCACGGTGGCGAATGTCAGCTGTGACGGTCCGTAGGCAAGCCCTGCAGTGCTGCTGCCAGTGCTGCCATGGCGTGGAAATCTTCGGGCTGACGTCCCTTGCTGCTGTCCCCGGCTTCTGTACCCGCGCTGCTGCACCGCCTTGACGACTACAGTACACCCTTTTCGGAGGTACGACGGAGTGGGCATGGAAGGTTGCTTGCCTGGCTTGCCACAGACGATTCCTTCCTGTGCGGCTGCATACTTTTTACACGCTGTTTTGCTGCCTCCGCTCCCCCACAGACACCGTGAACACCGCGAGCCGCATGGAGGTGGGGCGTTCGCGTGCTGTGCTGCGCCTGTCCACGTGCCGCTGGACGGCACTGCCGCGCCATGCCCCTCGTCCGCGCTGTCGACTGTCCCGCTCCCCCCCTCCTCCCTTACGGCTGTTGCGCAATCCTTGCACC
This sequence comes from Chlamydomonas incerta, assembly GCA_016834605.1. NCBI lineage: Eukaryota > Viridiplantae > Chlorophyta > Chlorophyceae > Chlamydomonadales > Chlamydomonadaceae > Chlamydomonas > Chlamydomonas incerta. The sequence goes on from JAEHOC010000015.1 coordinate 1,118,871, forward strand.
CCCCTCACCTCAACCCCCGCCCCACACACGCCTGCAGTCGAACGGCAGCCCCATGCGCATCCACATCAGCACGGTCACACACGAGCTGCTGCAGGAGGCCGGCGGCTTCATTATGGAGCCGCGCGGAGGTGCGTGGGCGTTGGCGTGGGTGGTCCGTGGCCTGACGCATGGCGGCATGTGTGGCATGATGGTGACGGCGCCAGGGCGGGCAAGGTCCTGAGTTCATTAGGTGGCAGTGGGCCTCGAATGCTACATGCAGTGCAGCGTGAAAGCTATCTCATCAGTCGCACACTCGCACCCCGCAAGCCCGATGCCCAGAGAACTCAAACCTGTGCCTTGCTGTGTCATTGCTGCAAATGCAACATACCAACAACCAACATAATGCTGCTCGACAGAGATTCCCATCAAGGGCAAGGTGAGAATGTAGCGCCCCACACCCGTCTCCCCATCTATCTATCCGTGCTACATGCACCCGTGTAATCTGCCTTTCATGCTTTGTTGCGTACCTGCATGCCTGGATCGAAGGCTCATTATTGCAATCCATGCATCCCCTCGACGTCAATGCTCTCACACGCGCCCCGCTTACACAGCGCTCCCCCGCTGCACTGCTTGCTCGGCTCTCACTCTCCTCCCGCTCTCGCCGCCCAGGGCGTCATGTCCACCTACTGGGTCACCGGCACGCACGTGTGGAAGGAGGGGCCTTGCCCCCGCTTCGAGTCGGTCGACATCTCCACGCTGCCGGAGCCCAACGCCGCGGCGCTCATGGCCGCTCGCAGCAGCAACGCGCAGAACGCGAGCCCCGCGCCGCCGCCCAAGATCGTCGAGCACTCGTAAGTGGTTTGGCCTGTGGCTCCGCCGTGTCCCGTGCGATGCCAATTTCGCACCGAGGCAGGGCACGCTTCATTTTGGCAGCGTGCACGCAGTGGCGCAGCGTACCCTACGGCCCAGTCGGTAACCGAACCCGCATGTCTTTGTGTGGCCCTTGCAGGGACGAGGGCGAGGGCTCCGAGAAGCCCGCCGATGATGCCGCGCACGGCGGCGGCGGCGCCTCCGTGGCCATCAAGCTGGCGACGCCGCACAACCGGCGTGAGATGATGGGGGGTAGCAGCCAGCGCCGCTCCAACCTAGGGTGAGTGCCTGAGGGTGCCGGTACTGGGGGGCAGCCGCATACGTACGGCATGTCGCGCGCGGTGTGAGGAACAGCTGTGTGTAGAGGAGCAGGGGTCGCGTTGCGAGCACACAGGAGCTTTCGTTGTGTTTCCCGTTGGGCTGTGTCCCGCACGCACCTGCCTGCACCCGCGCCGCACGCACCCACCTTGCCCTCACCTGGCTTTACATCGGCCCTGGGTGATCGCTGCGCTGCGGAACCTGGCACACTGACGCAGGCCGCAAGAGCTGCCGGCGGTGGCCGAGGGCGTGGCACAGGCGTCGGCGGGTGCAGTGGCGGAGGGCGTGGAAGTGACGGGCGTGGATGCGTCCTGCGCGGCTGGTGAGGGTGCGGACTCGCAGTCACAGCCCGGCACGCCGCGTGCGGCGGCGCGTCTGGCTGCTGCGCGGCCATGAGCTGTCGGCGCGTCGCACTGAAAATTCACTTTATTACCATATACTCATTGTCCCGAAGACATGTGGCTACAAACGAGCACGTGGGATGGGATGAACATTTATCCAGACCAGCTGCGGGTACTATTTATGCATGTATAACCTAAAGTTCTTACGCTTCTTAAACGGTACGGTAGTTTGGGTGCTTGGTGGCGGTTGAGCGCGCATCAGCGCATGGCGGGCCAGGGTGCGGGGTGGCGCTGTCGGTAGAGTGAGCGGTGAGCAGCGGCTAGTCAATGCCGGAGTGCATCCTTGGTCTCCATGCCCCAGGAGGAGCTTGAGCTTGATGGTCAGCAACCGAATTAAGCGTATGCTATTCCTGCATTGCATTCATGGGGGGGGTATGCAGGTGGCTATCCGACAACCGACGCGCGTTGAGACGGTCTGGAGAAATGGGTATGCTTAGCTCGCGCACTCGTTCTTACGCGCACTCTGGCTGGCTACGCAGGGTATGCGCATGCGCGCGCAATTTTGTGTGGGCATGAAGTACATCACAATACGTGCCGTGGGCGAGCATCATGCGTGGATGGATTGCCATGCACGGGCGTGCGTCGTGCAGCGGCAAAAGCGTAATAGTGGCTAGGACCTAAATGCTATACACCATTCCATAATTCATTTGCACTGCATCTGCTTGTTGCACTGCGGGAGTATCCGCCAGGCGGCCGGCGGGCCGCTGGCGAGATCAGAGCGTTTTTGCATTCTGATGAACTGGACCGAAGGTAGATGTTTGACGCCGTGCGTGCGTGCGCGCTTAGCGCGCCGCCGCCGGCCGGACTACGAGGCTTGCGCGCCGTGGTGAGGCGTGCGTGGCGCCGGGGGTGGAAACCCCATGGAGGCCGGATGGATGGCCGCGCGTCCTGTGAGCAAGGGTCCGGTTGGCCTAGGGGCAATCCAGAGCGGGGACAGGCTGGGGCCGACGCATTCATTTACATGCGCTGTTGAAGACTTGCCTATGTGTCTAGCACTAGCTAAAATAATCATGGAGGTTGGCGGGGTGTGTGAGGACCTGTTAAACTCACTCACCCACTGTGCGGTGTGTGAGAGCGCTTGCGAGTGTGGTGAGCGACGTTGCATGAGGTTCCTAAGCAAGTTCATACGCGTGATGAATGTCGCCAGAGCCACGAGGCGCAAAGGTGGGGGGGCTGTGCCCTCTTGGTTATGTTGGCTTCCCAGAGATGGCTGCCCTGGGGCACACACGCACGCTGGTTGCCGAGCGGTAGGGTTTGGCTCACCTAAATGCAATTGTGCTGCCTAGTTAAGAATGCGAGCTTACACGAGGGGACAGTCCGAAGTGTGCAACTTGATGCGTGGCTGGCTGCCCCACTGGCTGTGCTGCTTTCGTCTTGTGTTTGCCTCCAGTATGTGATGAGGGTGTGGGGCACCCCCTCCATGGCCGTGCTTGTGGGTGCGAGGGTGCTTCCGCGCTATGAATGCAACATTTGTTTTTCTGAGGAATGGACATTACAAAGAAGCTATGCCTCGAGTGTATGTGGTCGCACGATGGTACCTGAGGGGTTGCGCTTTTGTGACACGTGTAAGCCAACACTCTCGCGACATGCCCCCACGGTAGGCCATCCGTGTCGGCTTTCGAATGCACTGCCTCGTGCACTGCTGGGCCGCATTGCCACCCAAGACAATGTTAGCGAGGCTGCCGCAGGTGCTCTCCTGAATTCCTGGTCCCAGCAGCTCTGCAACCGCGCTGTACTCACAGTAAAGCTATGGCATGCGAAAAGCGAATGGACCCAGCCAAGCGGGGGGCCGATGATACACCATAAAGAAAGGTGGCTTTCCCCTCCAGGGAAAAGTGGGCCGAGCCACCGCCAGGTTTCGAAACTACTACTTCATCTCCCGGACACAGCCGGGGTCGGCATATGCATGCACAACCAGCGCCTCGTCTGCGTGCTTTTTGCCCCAAAACACGCCGTAGCTGCCCGGTCGCCCCCAAAAGAATACGGGCGCGCCCGTACCAACACAATCCATCATGGCGATGGCTTTATTCTGCGCGCATGCGCACTCTCACACCAACCCAACTCGATATGCAGTACGTGCATCATACCATCCTGCCCTGTTGCGTTGCCACCACACATATTGTCTTGAATCTTTTGAAATTCTGGCACATCATCATTCCATAGCTGCTGCTGCCACCACCACAATCACAGGGATCTTCTCCCGCCCGCAGCCCCAGGCTTTCTAGCGATCCCGCTTGTCATGAACACTAGCCGCTGCTCCACATGCCAAGATCCATTCCCACAAAACAACACAAACACACGCTGCGCTATAGCTGCAGCCCCAGCAGCCACACGTGCCCTGCGCTGTTGGCTGCGAGCAGGTGCGGGCTGTTGCGCCGCCACTGCAGCGCCGTGACGAAGTGGTGCGGCGCCGGGTGGCCGGGTGGCGCACCGTGCGGGCGATCAGCCTCCGGCCTGTGTACGTGTGGGAGAGGGTGTGGGGAACGAAAGGCAAATCAGCGCGCATCTTTTGAAATGGCTGGTGGGTATGGTTCACTGCACTCTTTGCAGCATCCCTCGCGACAACATAGGGGCCGCCAAGCCAGTCTCCCTGCCGCAGACACAGCCGCAACAAGTGCCCACGGCAGAGCCACCGGCACACCGGCAACGCTGCATAAGCACGCCCCGTGCGCCCAAGTCCCCCCCCTCCCGCAAGCGCTTCCGCACCTGGTGTTGAAGCGGTAGCTCAGCGCCGGCTGCGGCAGCGAGCGATAGTACACGTACACCTCGTGGCTCTCACTGCCGCACGCGATGTAGTCACCCACTCCGTCCGTGCACATGCCAACGAAGTTCCGCTCGTTCACGTGCCCGTTGAAGGTGCGCACCAGCTCCGCCCCCGCGCTGCGGAAGGAGCTGGCGGCGGCGGCGGCCGCCGCCGCGCCGCCGGCGGCCGGGCCGCCGCCAGCGGCGTCCGCCGCCAGCGCGTCAACGGCTGCGGCGGAGGAGGCGGGCGGCGCCAGGGACCAGAGCTTTAGGGAGGAGTCGGTGGAGGCGGTGACGAGCTCGTGGCGACTGCCGGACAGCCAGCGCACGTACGACACGGCCTTGCGGTGGCCCTGTTTAAGAGGGGAAGGGTGGGCGGCGGTCAGGGCGTAGCGAGATTGAGTGTCGTCGACAAGAGTATCCGGGACACCACAGATGGCGTGCATGTCGAGAGGAGGTTCCGGTCGCCAGCTTGCGAGGTGTAATACTGCTCTGCCCACGCTGCCGCTCTGATCGCAGAAGATGCACACATGCCACAGCTTCCATCTCAAGCCACACGCTGCCCGCGCTGACGGCAACCCCAGCCACAGCCACGCCGGGGGCGCGCGTGACTCACCAGCAGGGTGTGCAGCGGCGCGGCGGGGCGGCGGGTGTCGTACACGAGGGCGCAGTGCAGCGCGGAGCCCACGGCCAGCAGGTGGGGGTCGGTGGGGTGCCACTCCACGGCGCACACGTTGCCGCGCAGCTCCAGCGCCAGGCAGCTGTGCGCTTGCTGCGTGGACCACACCTGCGCGCATGCGTGCGTGGTAATGTGGGTGTGCGTGCATGGATTGGAAGGGAGAGGGGGCTCGTGAGTGCGCACGTGCAATGGGACCAGGGGCATGGCGTGGGGGCACGAGTGATGGCACAGGCGCCCGGCGGCGTGCACACAGTAGGACGCCGGCGATGCGGATGTTTCAGGCCATGGCAGGCCGTTGTGAAGACACAGCGCCGCACAAGCAACAGGACCGCTCTCAAGCCCCAACCTGCTAACGCTCCCAATGCGCACGCACGCACGCACGCACGCACGCACGCACGCACGCACGCACGCACGCACGCACGCACGCACGCACGCACGCACGCACGCACGCACGCACCTTGACCAGGCCGTCGTCGCTGCCGCTGGCGAACATGTGGTGGGAGGCGGGCGAGAAGTCCACGCCCCACACACGCCGCTCGTGCGCCTCGTAGTCCTGGACCTGTGAGGGTGAGAGGGTGGGGGTGCGGGAGGAAACCTGGTTGCGTTGGGCGGTCGCGGTGGGCGGTCGCGGTGCGTTCATTCCAAGATTAGCACCAGGAAACAGGTGCAACAGAAGGTTGCGAAAAGAGTAAGCGGCAAGAGGTACTGCGCCGCCGCAACCACATGCACGCTTGATGCACACCGCAATCGCTGCGCACACACACACATTCGCATGCCGTGCACACAACCGCACCTGCATGCCCGCCGCCGTGTCCCACAGCGCCACGCCGCCCTGGAAGTCTGCCGCCAGGAGGTGCTGCCGCACGCCCTGGCTGTAGCTTAGGCAGCTCATCTTGGTGCGCGCCGTCAGCTCCAGCACCGGGCGCGCCGCCGAAACAGCGCCCGCCGCCCCCGCGCCGCCATCGCCGCCGCCGCGGCCGTGCGGCGCCGCCGCCAGCAGTGCCTGGCCAGAGCACGTCGGGTCAGTTAATGTGAGGGCGCCGTCTACCTCAATTGAATGGCACACATGGGCTCGACCGCCGAAGTGCTTGTTGCCCAACGCAACATCCCCATGCGCAACACACACCGCCCCGGCTGCTGCCACGCCGCGGCCTCACCTGATAGTCGTACACCAGAATACGCGGCACAACGCCGGCGGTGGCAAACAGGTTATCCTCCAGATCAAACTCAATGCTGGACAGGATCTGCAGGCCGCCGGACGGCACGACGCCCGCCGCGCCTGTGGCCGCCGCCGCGTTGCCGCCGCCGCGCACGCCGCCGCCCGACCTGTCAGATCCGTATCTTGGGATCTCTGCCAGCATCTCCAGCCGACTGTACTGCGTTGTGGCCGCCAGCACAGCGCCAAAGGTGGAGAGGTCGGCATCCTCCTCCTGTCCGGCGCAGCCGCAGGCCCCGCCGACGCCAAGCGACGCACGGCGCGCATGCAGGCTGCCGCACACGCCGCCGGCGCCCGCACCGCCGCCAGCCGCCGGCATCCCCTGCGCCGCAGCCGCTGCCGCGTTCGCGCCGAAGGGCGACATCCCCAGCGATTGCTGCTGTGGCTGTAGCTGCTCCTGGAGCTGCTGGGCTTGCGGCTGTAGCAGGCCGCCGGCGGCTGCGGGCGTGCCCGTGGCGGGGCCGGTGGCGGCCGGCGGGCCCATCGTGGCGTCCGACGGCAGCGCCATGTTACCGGACAGTGAAGTCCTGCAGGTTCGCGCACAGCCAAACCGCAATCCAGGCAACCAAAGAAAGCACCATTAGTCAGGGGAGCGCATGATGGGCAGCAGCAATATGTCATACGGCCGGCGATAAAGCAACACACAGGCTGCAGAACGTGGACACACGCAGTAGGCCGAAGCGACCGCCAGCCAGGCGCATCCCCAATGGCAATGGCAATGATTCTGGCATTGGACCGAACTATTCCACGCACCCAGCCGCGCACGCCTCACCTGGTGGCCCGCATCTGCAGGTAGCAGCGCTCCAGGACGTCGAACTGCGACAACATGCGCTGCCGCTTCGCCGCCTGCACCGCAGCCACGTCCTCCTCAGCCACGCCCGCACCCACGCCCGCCGGGGGCGCTGGCCCCGTCCCGGCTGCCGCGCCATGCCCGTTCGCGGCGGCGCCCTGCGCCACCGCAGCAGTAGGCGCAGGTGCGAAGGGCTGCGGCCGGCCGCGGCCTCGTCGCCGCTCCCTGGCGTCCATCTCGTCCTCGTCGTCGTCATCATCATCACCACCCGCGCGTCGTGCCGCAGGTGCAGGTTGTGCAGGCGCGCGTGCTCCGGCGACTAGGGGCGTGGCGTGGGCGGCGGCCGCCGGCACGGGCGGCGCCTGCACCGCCGGCGCCAGGCGTGCCGAGGCTTGGCCAAGCGCTGGCGGTTGCGGCGGCAGCGCGAATGGCTGCGACGGATGCGGTGCGGCTGCTTGCGTGAAGGGAGGTTGAGGAGGCTGAGCGAGGCTGCTGTGTGCTGCGCCAGCCGCGCCGCGGCCCCTCCGCTGCTCGCGCGCCTCCATCTCATCCTCCTCCTCCTCCGCGTCCTCGTCCCGCATCCTCCGCTTGCCCAGCCCAGCACCCGGCGCAGCGGCTACCACCGCCGCTGGCGGCGGCTGGGCTTGCGGCGGCGGCTGTTGCACCGCAGGGGTGGAAGCCGTGGCTGCCAAGGCCCTGGCAGCCGCCGCCGCGGTTGCGGCGGCGGCGGCGCCGCTGCCGCCAGATGAGTAAGCAGCACCGCTCAGCGCACTGCCACCGTCGTCACACGTCGCAGTGCCGCCGCTGCCAACACCGCACGCGTCGCCCGACAAGGCAGCGCTGCCATCCGCCGCCGCCGCTGCAGCTTCCCCAATCGAGCGACCCAGCAGTAGCTGGAAGTTATCCGCGCTGCCGCACCGCGGCATGCCGCGCCGTCGCAAGCCGCCCGGCGCAACGTCAACTGCTGCGGCTGAGCTGGGCCCTGGCCCCAGCCCCGGCCCCGGCTCCGCCACTGCCGCCAACCCTGCGGCGGAGCCTTCTCCGGCACCCGCCGTCGTCGCCACCGCGGCGCCGGCCCCGCCCCTTCCCTTGCCGCCCACGCCCAGGCTCTCGCCGTCCGCCTCCTCATCCGCCGCCCGCGCGCGACTGCCTGCCACGCCGCCGGCGGCTGCGCCGCTCATGGTGACGCTCCCGCCGCTCATGGTCAGGCCGCCGCCGGCGCTGCCGGCGCCCCCGCGCGCCGCCGCCAGCGCGTGCTGCACCGCCTCGCTGAGCGCGGCGGCGGTGTGCTCGGGCTCCAGCAGTGTGGTGGTGTCCACGGTGACAGAGCTGATGCCGCCTCCCGGCGTGATGGTGTGCAGCCGCAGGCTGGCGCGCCGCACCGGCGGCCCCCGCCGCTGGCCCTGCGCCGCAGCCGCAGCCGCGGCTGCGGCGGCTGCAGCGGCTGCACCGATGCCGTGGTCCGTGGCAGCACCGTCAGACGCAGCGTTCGCAACCGCCACCGCCGCCGCCGCCGCTGGCTGGAGGTGCGGGTGCGCCCGGTGCAGCCAGCTGCCGCTCGAGCGCGCTACCGCCGTGGGCAGCTCCTCCTCTGCCTCCGCCTCCTCCGCTGCCCCCTGCTCTCGTCCAGCTTCAGCCAGTACAATCTGCTGCTGCTGCTGCCCCCCCGTTGCCTCGGCAGTAGCAGCACCAGCACCAGCACCAGCCGCAGTAGCAGCATTCGTGAGGAGCCCCTGCGGCGCCTGTGCTGCCGCGGCGATGGCGCCCACCTCAGCGCCGCCGGCTGCGCCGCCGGCCGCTGCGGACTCTGCTAGTGCCGGCCCCGCGGCCCCCGCTACAGCCATGATGTCGTACTCCAGGCTGGCCAGCTGCTGCCGCAGCTCCGACATCTGCCGCGACTTCTGCTCCCTGCGGAATGTTGGGTGCGGACACGCTGAGGAATGACATGGCGCCCCCATACCCCCAGCCCCGAATGATTACACTGCCCGCCCTGCTTGCGCGTTGTTGCGATGCGCAGACGCCTGCAGCCGAGCGCAAGGCGCCATCCTCCCCCACACGGTCCACCCCCCCACCACCACCACCTCCACCACCGTTACCCTCCCCCCTGCCGTACCTGGCGTGCTGCAGGAAGCACAGCAGCAGGTGCAGCACGTCGCTGCTCTCGCGCCGCTCCAGCTCCTCGCGCGCGTCGTACAGGGCCTCCAGCACCGCGTCGATGTCCCGCAGCCGCAGCCGCAGCCGCTGAGGCTGCTGCTGCTGCTGCCCGTGGTGCGCATTGTGCGAGCCGGTGTGGAAGCCGCCCTGCAGCAGCCCCTGCCCGCGCCCGCTCATCAGCCCGCTCACAAGGCTGTCGGTCCGGTGGCTGCTGACGCCGCCGGCGCCGCCGCCCTGGCCGTGGCTGCCCGAGCCCGAGCCGCCGCCGAGCGTTGCTACTGCCAGGCCGGCTGTAGCACCATGGGGCCCGGCGACTGCTACATCTTGCCCCGGTCCGCCCATGCTGTCGGCGAGCAGCCGCTGCACCTGGTCCAGAAGCGACGAGCTGGCGGGCGCGGAGGCGGTGGCGGCCTTCCGCAGGATCTGTGGGCGGTGGCGAGAGAGCAAATGCCGTGTGAGCGGTGGGGGAAGGAGTGAGTGGTGGGGTGAGGTTGGCCGCAGGAATGGCGACGCGGGCAGGCCGGACGGAGCACCACGTGGCTCGCGTGCCGTCGTGTGTATTAGTGTACCCGGGCCCAGCCAGGGGCAGCTGTCCCGGAGAGCCCAGTATCCCAATGCCTACGTCACTGCCGCCGGCCAGCCCACAGCTGAATCGCGACGTCGGGAGCGCCGTTGCAGCCGTCGAAGACGCAGCGCTGCTGCAGCAGCCCCTGTGCAGCCCCGCACCTTGTTGAGGAGAAAGTTGGGGTAGATGTGGTCCGCCGTGAGGTACGCGCCGCACGAAGGGCAGCTGTTCTTGTGTGTCAGCTGAGTTGTGATGCATTGGTAGCAAAATGTGTGCCCGCACGAGGTGACAAACGGGTCCGAAATCGTCTCCACACAGATGGGGCAGTTGACATCCGCGAGCGTGAGGGCGAGGGGGAGCGGCGGGCCCCCGGCCAGCCCGGCCGTGTCATCGTCAGTAACACGAGTGGTGACTGACATATCGCCACCCGGCTGCTACGGCTGGCCCAGCATTTGGGCTGGCCCCGTTCCTGGCGCGAGGCGCGAGCTGGGCCACGACTGCCTGTCTGTTGTCCTATTTTTGTATACCAATACACTTGTGCTATGTTGACATAAAGAAAGCTTGTCGGTCAACAATTGAGCGAGTTTGGGCCAGAACAAGTTTGGAGCCACTCGCGGAGTCCTGTATATGCAGACGGGTGCAAATTGAAGCAGCTACTACACTGTTTGTGACGGTACTAATGGAAGTATGTGGCCGGTTTGAAATTTCTTTGAGCCTCTCGATTTTCCGTGGGCGTGTCGACTCGACGCCGGGCCCCCGACCATTCGGCTTTCGCCCGTGCTTCCCCCCTCCCCGACGATTGCCACTCCCCGAACACTGTCCCACCGCTCTGCCAACCTCAACGCTGTCCCGGTAGAGCCATGAGCACAACGTCAATGTGGGCCCTGGCGGCCTCGTACCGTTGCGCCGGGCAGCGCCAGTGACTGGCAACTCAATGCAGTCGCTTAGCTTGCAATGGGCTGACATCCACCAGAGAACGTGTATGCGGTTGCAGAGCATGCCACGCCATGGCTTCTGGCTTCTGCAAATCACAGCACTCTCGCTTCCACCTTGCACTTGCAGGCCACCACCTCAAATTGCTGACCACAAATCTGCTGTACACGGCATTCGATCACGCGCTCCACGTAGTTCAACTCGTGACGCCATCAGGATGACATAATCATCTCCCGCGGATCGCCTGCATTCCCACATTCCCCACGCCGCCCAGCCCCGTCGGCCCCCGCCGCCCGCCCGTCCCGCCAGCCCCCGGCCTCCCGCCTGCCCCTGACGATGGCCCATCCGCCGTGCCCAACCTCGACCCAAGCGCCGAGTCCGGCACCGACGCACTCGCCGACGTCGTCGCCGACAGCGTGCTCGACGGCGGCCGCGGCGGCGAAGCCGCCGCCGCCGCCGCGCCGCCCTTGCCTCCTGTGCCGCCGCTGCCGCCGCCTCCTGTCGCCGGCGGGCCAAACCCAATGGCACTGGCGCCGGCGGGCGGCTGCTGATGCCCCACGACAAAGCTCTTGGGGTCGTCAATCATCCGCGCCAGGTCCGCCACGTTGCCGCGCACGCCCAGGTTGCGGATGAGCGACTTCATGGAAGCCGCGCCGCCGCCGCCGCCAGCAGCCGCGCCAGCGCCACCGGTCGATGCGCCGGCGCCGGCGCCGGCCGCAGCCCCGCCGGCGCCGTCGGCTGTGCCCACGCGCGGCGTGGAGCCGGCGCTCCGCAGTTCTACTGTGACGGAGGTGGCGGTGCCGCCGTCGAGCCCGGCGGCCACCGCCGCCGCTGCAGCGGCGGCCGCGGCGGCGGCGGCGGCGCGGCCGCCGGTGCCGCCGGCCGCCGCGCCGTGCCCGTGGCTGGGCGGCCCCAGTCGCGGCAGGAAGGTGGCAGTGGCGAGGCGCTGCACGGTCATGTGCTTCTCATACGCCTTGATCTCCGCCCGCACCTCGTAGTCCTGGCGGCCTGCGCGTTTGTGGTGTGTGGTGTGCACGAGTTGGGGCGCCGGTTGGTGGTGCGGCAGGCGAGCTGAATGCAACGCCGCCCAACGACGTGCGTCAACGCACTGGGCGCGGACATGACAGCGGCGGCACTGGGCGGCGTGGGGACGCGGTGAATCGAACGCACGCACGAGACAGCACGCAAAGCTCGGCTGCGCAAACACTGCGAAACACCACTCACTTTTGAGGATGTCCACCGGGTCGGTGTTGGCCAACGCCTTCCGCCGCCGCCGCTTCTTCTTTTTCTTTTTCTTCTTCTTCTTTTCCCCGGCCGCGCCATCCCCGCCGGCGCCCTCCGCAGCCGCCCCAACCACCGCCTTCTTCTTGGCCTTCTTCTTCCTGCCTGCGGCCGCGGCCATGGCGGCCAGGGCCTCGGGCGGAATGTGGCCGTCGAAGAAGGCGGAGGGCGAGGCGATGACGGGCAGCGTGCGGCGGAAGGCGGCGGTGAGGCCGGCGGAGGTGGCGGGCGCCTCGGCGTCGGAGGCGGAGGCGGAGCCGGTCCTGTGAGGAAGAGCGTTATAGAAGAGGGGAGGTGGGTTCGGGCTGGATGGCAAACGGCAATGTCGGTGACGAGTCCTGCCCAGCGCACAGCACCAGCGGTCCCTCCTGCGCATCATGTTCGCCGCGGAACCCGTCCGGGCTGCCACTGCTGTGTGCACGCGGTGCCCAGTCTTCAGCACTCACGTATCGGTGGCGCCGCCCTCCTCCTCGTCCTCGTCGTCGCCGTCCTCCTCTTCGTCCTCCTCTTCCTTGCCGCCTGGCCCCCCGCCCGTTGCGTGACTGCGCATGCTATTGAGGCGCATGGCTGTAGCCGCCACGCGGGTGCTGCCGCGGCTGCCCGGCGGCGCGCCGCCTGAGCTACCGCCGCCAGCGCCGGCGGCGCCCGGCCCAGCCCGGGAGGAGGGCCGCAGGGGCACCGGCTCCTGGGGCAGCAGCCCGGGCGGCAACCCGCCTGCGCCCATCTTCTGGTGTATGGACGGCAGCCCGTGCAGCAGCCGGTCTATTCGCATCTGACGGCGGGTGACACAGCGGGGCGGGTGACGGGATGTCAGCACACGGACAAGGGCAACAAGGACAAGGGCGCCGCGCCGTCGCGCTGTACGCCGTCCCCATGCCAACAACAACTGCGTTGCAAAAACGCACGCACACGCACGCACACGCACACGCACACGCACACGCCGATGCTGTCGCGCTGCCTCGCATACCGGTGCGTCCTGTAGCATCCGAGCATCCTATCACTCTATTACTCCAACACCTTAGCACGCATGCACGCGCTAGCGTACCTTCTCCTTGTGCAGGTTGTATGAGTACACCAGCGGGAACATCTCCCGTGCGATGGCGTGCCCCTCCTCCTCGTCCTCGGACTGCGCCCGCGCCGCCGCCGCCGCATCGTACGGCGCCGCCGCCGCCGCCGCAGCGGCTGCGGCAGCAGCAGCTGCTGCTGCCTCGCCACTGGCGCTGGCGGCGTCCGGCTCCGTGTCGCCGGCCGTGGCGCCGTCCGCGCTGGCCGCCCGGTCCTCGCCTGGGGACACGCAAATGTGCGGTGTCAGTGCGTGTGTGGCGCGGACTGAGCCACCCGCACCCACACCCGCACCCGCACCCGCACCCGCACCCGCACCCGCACCCGCACCCGCACCCGCACCCGCACCCGCACCCGCACCCGCACCCGCACCCGCACCCGCACCCGCACCCGCACCCGCACCCGCACCCGCACCCGCACTGGTCCGGCAGCCTTGCGTGCACCGCACGCCCCCTAAGCCATGTTCGTAGCTTCGCCTGTCGACTGCCAGTCGACGCCCATCCCGCTTCTCCTGCACCCACCCCCGGCCCACCTGTACCAGCCGCCGCCGCCCCCGCCGCCCCGTCCGGGCCGCCACCGCCCCACTGCACCGAGCGATTCCCCGCCCGTGAGGCGCTCTCTCGCGTCGCCGGTCGCTGCCCGCCCTGCGGAGACGCACCGAAATCCAGCAAGTCACGGCCAAGGATTAGAATTCGGTTCTCGCGCACAAACACACACGCATCGCTCCGCACGCCAGCCGCGCCAGCCACCCCTGCTGTCCGCCACCCCTGCTGCCCGCCACGCCCGACCCGACACCCACGCCCCAACGCACCGCCAGCGCCGCATCCAGCGCCACCGCATTCCGCAGCGCGCCCTTTATGCTGCTGGGCGGCCGCTCGCCCGTCAGGCTGCCGCCGCCGCCACCGCCACCGCTCGCGCGCGGCAGGCCTGCGATGGCGCCGCCCCAGCCGGCCTGCGCCACGCTGCCCGAGTAGCTGTCATTGGCGCCCTGGGAGCCCGGCCGCGAGCTGGAGGCGCGGGTGAGGATCTTGGACAGGGGCACCTCGGGCGCGTTGGTGAGCGTGCCCTGGCGGCGCAGCGGCGGCGTGCGCCGCACCCCGGCGCCGCTGCCGTCGCCCGCCAGCGCGCCCGCCTCCGCCGCCGCGGCCGCCGCGTACAGCTGCGGGTGGACGCGAGTACGGGCGTGGGCGAGGGTGCTCGAGTATTGTAACCAAGGAAGTGGGCCGAAGCACCGTACATAGGGATTTTAGGCCCGAACAGTATGATGGCCCCGCGCCTCCCACCTACATACACACACGCACACGCTGTTGCTGTTATTAACACACGCACGCACCTGCAGCGGCGCCTTGAACTTGCTCAGGCGCTGCATGCGGCTCTGCATGGCGCGCAGCAGCGCCCGCGGCGTGACGCCACTGCCGCGCATGTCGCCGTACATGGACTCCTGCGGGGCGGCGGCGGCGGCGGCGGCGGCGGGGTGGCGTGTTGGAGCGGCAACCTCCGAGTCACTTGGACAGTGCGCGTGCTTGCATTGCAGCATTTCGATGCCATTCCCACGTCATAGTTTGCAAAGCTGCCGACCTCTCAGACGCCAGGGCACACCATGCAGCCATCACACGCACGGCACCCAAGCCCCGCAAAAAAACAATCCCTTGCTTCTTCTCCATAAATACGACCCGCCCCCCGCCCTCCCCGCCCCCTGCGGCGCACCTTGCCGCCGCCCAGGTTGTCGTACGCCGCCGCGCGCACCACCACCAGCCGCTGCCCCATGGCCACCAGGATGTCTCCGGCGTCGTTGAGGTAGGTCACGGCGCTCACGGGCGCGCCCAGGTAGATGGAGCGCTTGAAGCGCTTGTCGCGGTCAAACACCTGGCGAGCGGTGGGCGTGAAGGGGTGTGGTGTGGTGGGGTGCGGTGGGGTGTGGTGGGGTGCGGTGGGGTGGGGTGGGGTGCGGTGGTGGTGGGGTGGAGTGTGGTGGGGTGGGATGCGGTGGTGGTGGGGTGGAGTGGTGTGGAGTGGGGTTCCATGCATGAGGTGAGGTTTGGTGTGGTGTGGAGGCAAGTGGTATGGTGTGGAGAAGTGGTGTGGTGGGAGAAGCGTGGCGGGGGTCTTATGGATGGGCAGCGGGGCGATGTGGAAGGGTGCAGTGGGCGCAGACGAAGGAGGCGCGCGATGGATATGGGTGGTGAGCCAAAAGGGTTGCGCCGGGGTCACATGCGTACGAGCTCGAGTGACGAGTGGCCATCCAATTCCACCCCAACCCCATTGGATGCAGTCTAAGCTACTCAGCCCCCCAAACTCTCCCTTGTCTAGTTCCGCTTGGTTTAGCTTGGGATGGTATTCACCCCCCCCCCCCCAACTGTCCGTGTCAGCCCCTGCCGCCCCCACCTTTATGTGCGAGTCGCGGCTGCCGGTGACCATGTGCTGCAGGTATACGGACGCCGCCAGCCCCGACACCGCGTCCAGGTGGTCGGCCGTCACGGAGGCGGCGTTGGCGGCGCCGCTGTGCAGCTCCGCCACGTGCACGCTGCCGGTGACGGTGCCGGCGATGGCGCGGCCCTCCAGCAGCTCCAGCCGGCTCACCTACGGTGGTGGCGGTGAAGGTGGTGGTGGTGGTGGTGGTGGTGGTGGTGGTGGTGGTGGTGGTGGTGGCGGTGGTGGTGGTGGTGGTGGTGGTGGTGGTGGTGGTGGTGGTGGTGGTGGTGGTGGTGGTGGTGGTGGTGATGGCGGTGGCGGAGGAGGGCGGGAGATGGGGGTTGCAAACACCAGGCCAAGCTATAAGCCGAACCAGCTAGGTGGAGGCCAGGGATGTGTGGGGGTTGTGTGGACGCCAGTGCGGCCAGCGGCTCCACGCGCAATCTCAGCCGCGGCGTCCATTCGAGCTGCGGGAGGCAAAGCGAATGCAGCGCCGGGGAGGCTTCGCCCCCAGGCCGCCAGGCCTTCATGCCCCCCCTTTTGTCTAGTTTAGCTTGGCTTAGCTTGGGCTGGTATTCACAACCCCCCTCGCACGCTCACCGGCCGGCTGGTCTGCAGCTCGTGCATGCAGCGGACCTCGGCCATATTCCAGATCTTGATCACATTGCGGCTGACCGTCACCAGCACGCCCCGGTCCAGGTCCGCCGCCAGCAGCTGCAGCGGCTGGTGCTTGAAGGCGGGGAAGCGGAACGAGATGGCGCCGCTGCGTCGCGAACAAGGGAGCGCGCCGGGGGGGGGGGGGGGGCGCGGGAGCAGAGATCAACAGGAGTGTTGGGCGCGGCAAAGACACACAAGGTGAGGCGGTGAGGCGGCGCGCAAAGTGCCGTGAAATTACACCCAGCGCCTGCAGAATGCGCCAGTAATGGCACACACCGTAGCACCTCACAAACAACTGCTGCACCCGGACCTGCACAACAGCGCCATCGCTGCGCCTATACGTTACACGACAACGCCCCCACAACCCCACCCCACGCCCACCCCTCCGCTGCCCACCTGCTGCCGTCCACCAGGATGCAGTCGCCGCTGCCGGTGCCCAGCGCCAGGTGGTCGCGCGTCACCCCAGTGGCGGAGTCGTACGGCAGGCCGCAGCGCTCCGCCACCGCCGGCGGCAGGCTGCCTCCGTCCAGGTGCGCCAGGCTGCAGCAGCCCTCGCGCGCCAGGTGCGTCCAGGCGGCCTGCAGGGCAGGGTGGGTAGCCGTCGTTGTCGTTGGTGGTGTTGATGTGTGTGGGCTTCTTTGGTCCCTTCAGCCGGCACCGCCCCGCGCCCTACGCCCCACGGAACAACCGGGGCCATCACGGCCGGCCCGCGTTCCCCTTCCCCCCACACCTAGCGCCCCCCTCCCGCACACACACGCACGCACCACGAAGCTGGGCGGGCGGCGCAGGTGAAGCTGCCACACGTGCACGCCGCCGTCGGCCAGCAGCGCGAACAGCCGCGCGGCGGGCAGGCTGACCGCCACGGCGGCGCCGCCGGGCGCCAGGCCGGTGCTGGACAGCTGCGGCATTGTGGTCACCACCGACTTATCCAGGCGGATGGTGTCGCTGGCGTCCAGCTGCGAGGGCGGCGGCGGGAGGGGAATGGGAGGGGAGATGCAAGAGGTTCAGAGTTTGGGAGGAAGCAAGGAGTTTTGAGTACCTGCCCGGCGTGCGTCCCGTCGCGCACCCGTGTCCCTTCGTCCTCCCTGCCCCTGCTCCTCGTCACGTCAGACTTCGCCACCAGCCGCCCCCCGGCGTGGCTGCCCCAGCCTCCGGCCCACGGCGCGCCCCCCACACCGGCACACGCACCAGGCGCACGCTGCTGTCCGCGAACTCCGCGAGTATGAGTCCGGGCGTGACGGGGCGCAGGCTGGTGACGGGGCTGTTGCAGTCCATCCAGGACTCGAACAGGTGCGCGATGGAGAACAGCTTGACCTGCGGGGCGGGGCGACATGAGCGGCATGCGGCGGCGTGGCGTGGCGTGGCGTGGCGTGGTGGGTCGTGGATTCATGTGCTGCTGCCGATGCGGATGTGGTGGCGCCTGACCCAGGAGGACCCAGCCCCAGTCCCAGCCCCACAGCTCCAAGCCCCCAGCAGCCTCGACCTCCTCGAGCCCCCCTGGTCTAGCTTGGGCTGGTACTCACAACCTCCCCCACACCCCCTGCGGACAGCGTGAAACATGGGGCCCCATCCTCCCGCGCGCCCCACACCGTACAAGTGCATGTCAAACCGTACGCACACGTCGCGCACGTGGACGCACGCGACAGCGCGTGCCAGCGCCCCCCCCCCCGCCCCCCCGCCCCCCGCCCACCCCCGCCCACCTCCGTGTCGGTGGCCATGAAGAAGCAGTTGGGCTTGTAGAAGGCGGTGGACACGGGTGTGCGGCTCAGCTTCATCTTGAACACCGCCGTCAGCGTGTCCATGTCCCACAGCGTCACCGAGCCTGTGGCGGGGGCGGGTGGGGCGGTCAGGGGGAGCCGCGGCGAGTGGTTTTGTTCGCGCCGCAGTTTGGCCGCCGTCTTGGATGTACACACATACACACATACACACCGCTCACACACGCAGTCTTTCTCCCTTTCCTTGTGACGTCTAGCACGCACACACACGCGCGCGCAAGTGCGCTGACGGCGCGTGCGGCGGCCCTGCCCGTCAGCCCGTCAGCCCGCCAGCCCCCCATCCAAGCACGCACCGTCCAGCGAGGTGGTGAGCACGTGGCGGCCGTCCGGGTCCGCCAGCACCAGCGTCAGCGGCGCGGCGGTGCGGCCGAACTGCTTGATGCGCTGCGCCTCGCAGCCGCGCGGCACGCGCCACAGCTGCGCAGGGCGGGATGACGGGTGCCGCGGCCGGGAGCGGGAGAGGGGGGAGGTGAGGTGTGGTACCGGCTGGTGCGCACCCAGCCCCACGCAGGTTGCTTCAGGAGCCGCGACAACGTACCTTTCCTGCGTCGCGCACACGCGGACGCTGGTCCCATACCCTCGCCACCCCGCACAGCCCCCCTCCCCCGCACAGCCCCTCCGCACAGGCACACAAATGCAAACACGCAAATACGCCACGCCACGCCAGCGCCGCCGCGGGACGCACCATGGCGCACGTGTCCATGGCGGTGGTGAACAGCTGGTCCGACTCCGGCACGAACACGCAGCTGGTCACGGGCTGGTCGTACAGCCCAGTGTACGACAGCAGGCAGCTGCCGCTCATGACGTCGTAGCCGTACACGTGGCCCTGCGTCGTGCGCGCGTGGCGGCGGCGGCGGGGCCGGAAGGCGAGGGAGGGCGGCGCGGGGGGGTTTTGGGGCCGGTCAGAGTCCAGAGCGCGCGTCGCCGGCAGCGAATGAAGGCTGGCCGCCGCACACCAAGCCCTCCACCGCTCTATTCACACACGCCCCCGCCTGTAGCCCTCCCGTTCACGCCCTCCCTCGCCCTCACGCCCCCCCTCCCTTAACATCTCGTCCTGATTAATCATGCATAAAGAACCCACTCCCTCACCTCAAACATGGCCAGCACCATGGCGGTGGGCTCGTGCAGCGTGATGCGGTCGCACCACGGCGCGTTGATCACGTCGCCGCCCGGCGCCCCGCCGCCCAGCGCCGCCGCCAGCGCCGCCGCATCGCCGCCCGCGGGCGCAGTGGCGCCGATAACGCGAGCGCCGGGCACACTGCGGGTTGCGACGAATTCGTCATACTCTCGCACATTCGACAAACCCGGGCTGAACGCACGTGCCACCATAGTCGCGCTCAACCTTTAGGAGACCGCCCCTCAGCCCCTGCCCTAGAGCCCGCACCCCGCCACCCGCCGCCATCCAGCCGCCCGCCCTCACTTAAGCGTGTGCCGCAGCCGCACGTGCTGGTACTTGCCGAAGCACCAGGGCAGCACGCTGCCGTCCTTGACCTGCGCAATGTGCGCCCATCGCCGCCAAGCCATGACGCCAGGAGGTCAGGTCAGGTCGCGCGCAAACGCAGGTCCTAAATCAGTCGTCCCCCAAACAGCACAGCCCTGCCCTGCCGAAATTTCCATAGCTCCCACACCTCCCACAGCTCCCACAGCCCCCGGCCCCGCAGCTCCTGTGGCCCGCACACCTTGGGCACATCGAACAGGTCCGACGTCTTGTCCAGCCGGAACGCCTCGTAGTCCAGCAGGCACTCCCACACCTGCGCCGTCAATCAAGGTGCCGGCGTCCGGGTGCCAGTCACGGAACCGCGCACACGGAGCATGCCACGATGCTGGGAAGATAGCGAGGCGGGCGCCGCCGCGTGCCGCAGCCCGGGGGGCCTGCAGGCCGGGTGCCGCCGCCCCCCTTCCACCTGCGCGCTCGCTGCACGATACGTGGCTGCCTCCCGGCTGCCCCCCGGCTGCCCCCCGCCTGCCCCGCGGCTGCCCGCCGGCTGTTGCAGCGGTCGCCTCCCACAGCCCCCCCATCCCTCCCGCCTGCCACAAGTCTTTGATTCTGCCTTGTGTTCGTAGCGGCTGTGGCTGGACCGCCCCGGGCACGCCTTGGCGGCCACACGCTGGGTCAGGCTGGCGCGTTCGCGCTGCTGCAGCGGTGCCATCAGTGGCATCTCCGCCACCACTGCCTCAGCGCCAGTCCCGCAGTGGGATGGCAGCCCTGGCTGCCAACCCCGCGCCGCTCTGGACCCCTGCCCCCTGGCGCCGCCCCTGCTTCCGCCGCCCCTGCTTCCGCCCCCTGCCCCCGCCTCCCGCCCAGCCCCGTCCTCGGCGCCGCCGCCCCCACCTTGACGCCGTACGACCCGGCCGTGATGAGCATGTGGCGCCGCTCGTAGTACAGCATCTGCATGGGGGCGGGCGGGGGTGGTGAAGCGGCGCTGGACACGGGAGCACCCAGGCGCAAGACAGTGTAGAACACCGGACCGCGCCATCAAACAATGCCACCAGCCCCCGAGGGTCGCTGCATCAAGGCAGCAAAGCCAGAGCCACATCGTGGCGGCCCACCCCCTTGACCCACCATACGGTATCCACCCCCGGCCCTTCCTGTCCTCATTTCCCGCCGTCGGCCCAGCCGACTGTTCTGTTCCCACATTCGGCCATTCCTGACCCACGCCCACGCCCACGCCCACGCCCACGCCCACGCCCACGCCCACGCCCACGCCCACGCCCACGCCCACGCCCACGCCCACGCCCACGCCCACGCCCACGCCCACGCCCACGCCCACGCCCACGCCCACGCCCACGCCCACGCGCACGCGCACGCGCACGCGCACGCGCACGCGCACGCCCACGCCCACGCCCACGCCCACGCCCACGCCCACGCCCACGCCCACGCCCACGCCCACGCCCACGCCCACACCCACACCCACACCCATACCCACACCCACACCCACACACCCCTACCTCCCGCACGACGCCGTTGGACCAGGGCATGCTGCTTTTGAGCCGCAGCCGCTCATTGTAGAGCCGCAGGTTGTCGTCCAGGCAGGCGCAAAACAGCAGCCCCAGCTCCTGGCTGAGCACAATGGAGGTGATGAAGTTGGACTGGTAGTTTGGGAACTGCACATCGTGCTGGACCCGGCACTGCTTGTCGTGGTCCAGCGTCCAGGCCTTGAGGCAGTGCTCATCCGCTGAAATGAACTGCTTCGTGCGCTGGTTGAACGTCACGCGTCGCACCGAGCTGAGGTGGCCCCTGTGGCGCGCACAGTCACAGGGGGCCAGGCACGGCACGGCGCGTGTCTTGGACAGTCTGCGCAAGGCCCCGCCGACGCCAACTCTTTAACCCCGACCAGTCCCCATCCCAACCACCAGCCGTGCTCCCAACCATCATTACGCTCCCCGACCCTGTGGTACACATTTCAGCCCCAATGTGCGGCCGGCCATGCCCTGGTCGCGCTCTGTCCGTTCGATTCAGTCAGCTCTCTTGCCTAAAGCACGAGTCCAGGTTAAAGCCTGGGCGGATGAGCAGCTCCTCGGCCATTTCGGGCTGCTGGCACGCCGAATGGCGCGCCCGGTGGTGTGTCTACCGCAAATTCATCATGTTGATGGTGTTAGATACATGGATTATAAGTATTCATTTTGTCAAAAGCTCAAACTCTGTTGCATAAAAGCATTATCGTGAAAAGCAGTCGTATTGGGCAGGCTGTGCAAGTCTATGAAACAGTCGTAAATTGATAGTTTTGCGACGTTGAGCCTTTTGGTGCTGGTACTGCCAGGTTGGACCAAAAGCCTCGCCGTGTGGCGATCGCGGCACGCAACCCTTGCGCCCCCCAGCCCCCCGCCACGCCACGCCCCCACACCCCGACATGCTGACGACCCCTGCGCCTACTCCCCGTGTTACAATAGTTATATGAAACACCCGCTTGTTTTGTCGGTTGCTGCGAGTAGAACTGTGGGAACATGGGCACAGGTGGGTCACCCCAGGTCACGCGCCGGAGCCAGCTCCGCCGCAGACTGCACAAAGCGGCTTCGCTCGCCAAATACCAGCGGTTAATTTTGCGTGCTTGTCATGGCCGTGATGTTTCCCAGGGCTGGCGCTCGGGAAGATGGGGCCAGTAACCAATCGAGAGTCCTTCCACTTCGACGCGGTTGTTAAGTCTTGAACAAGTTGTGTATTATGCGTGGCCTTATTGTGTAGTTGGACTCGCACTTATCGCATTACGTGGCTCGCACAGCCTGTGGCCACAAGCAGGCGCCGAAAGAGAACACCCACCAATTAGCTTTTCCTTCATCACTTCATTTGTATCCCAAAGGTTCTATAGAAATGGCACATCGCACGCTTGGCCGCGCGGCTGCGCGAGGAGCACAAACGCTTCGCAGCCTTCGGCGCACCACTGTGTCGCCTACGGAGCTGGCGGACGGGCATGGGCCAAGCACTAGTTGCAGGAACTTGGTGCAATGCTCGGTGCTGGGGAAGCCCCGCGAGACGTGGCGGCTTGGGACGACGACATCGCCGACCAAGGGCTACTCCGTCGTTGGCGCGGAGCAGCAGCACAAGGCGCCCACGCAGCCGCTGCCCGACCCGGAGGTCATGAAGCTCGTTGAGGCTGCACTTGGGCCCCTAGACACAAAGCCGCTGGTGCGTAGTCGGGTCGGTCGAGGAAGTTTGGGTCCGAGCCACACGCTGCAGCTAGGGTTTCCGAGTTGCTCGGCACGTCGCCGCGCAGGCAGGCCCCGGAGCCTGACGCGACCAGAGGCGCCCACCGCAACAATAGCCATGCTCAGGAAAGCTCTCTGAGTTCGTGGCAAGCGCCTGCTGGCAAGCGCACTCTGGGCCACCTGCCACACCACCACAGCTCCGTGGCCTGGCGCATACCCCGGCACCCGCGCGCCCTCCCTCACCCCGCCCCGCTTCGCCCCGCACCCAGGCGCCCCCCTCCCGGCCGGTGGTGATTGTGATCAGCGGCCCCAGCGGCGTGGGCAAGGACGCGGTTCTGAACCGGCTCAAGGAGCAGCGCGAGGACCTGTACTTTGTGGTGACCGCCACCTCCAGGTGCGGCGGCGGCAGGCGGCGGCGGGGCGGCAGCAGCGGGGACAGGGGCGCCAGTGACACGAACCTTGGGGTGACACGGGGTGGAGACGGGCGCCATCAGCAGCTGGTGGGCGGGAGACGCAGGGCTGGGCTGGCCTCGACCCAAAGCGCCCGAGGTTAGGAGCCGGGGGGGGGGGGGTATCAGGCGGGTCGGGATGCGGGATGCACAGGCTGCACTAAGCAGGCGGCCGGCGCCCAGTCACACGGTCCACACACACACACACGTCCGAGCACCCCGCGGCCCGGCGTTGCCCAACCAAACCCCGCAGGCCCAAGCGCGCGGGCGAGGTTGAGGGCCGCGACTACTTCTTTGTGAGCAAGGACAAGTTCGAGGGCTGGATCGCGGACAACATGCTGCTCGAGTACGCGGTGGTGTACGGCGAGTACAAGGGCATCCCGCGGCAGCAGGTGCGCGGCAGCGGGGGTGGGGGGCGGGCGGGGGCGAGGGTGGGGCAGGGAGGGGCAGGGGAGAGGCACAGCAGCCCCGGGGCACTTGGTTCTTGCGGAGGGCGCCTGCGGAGGGCGCCTGCGGAGGGCGCCTGAAGGAATCAGGTCCTGTGCATCGGCAGTGCTTGCTGGCCGCGCCCGGTGCCCCTGACCCTGAGTCCCTGGCCCCGGCGTGGCGCTGACAACGTGCTGACGTGCGCAGGTGGACGCGGCGCTGGCGGCGGGCACAGACGTGGTGCTGCGCATCGACGTGCAGGTGGGGAGCGGCGGGGGCGGCGGGCGTGGGGGGAAGGGGCGTGGGGCGTGGGGGCGTTGCGGCAGGGCAGGAGGTGCAGCGGTGACAGCAAGGTGCAGCGTGGGGGTGTTGGGGCCATTGTTAGGGCCAATGGGTGCTTGAGTGTGAAGATGGACACGCGGGTGCTTCTGCCTGGGGTCTTGGGGTGGGAGGGTCGTCCATTCCAATTTTCAAGGCAACCGTCGTGGGGTGGGAGGGGTCACCCACGGAGAGGCAGCCGTGGAAGGCGAGGCCTACAGCGTGCTGCTGCTTGCTCACGCTGCCGCCCGGGTCGTCGCACGAATGCCCCGTGCAGGGCGCCGCCACCGTGAAGCGGCTCATTCCCGACTGCATCTCCATCTTCGTGACGGCGGACAGCGAGGACGTGCTGGTGAAGCGGCTGGTGGCGCGGAAGACGGAGCCGCTGGTGAGGGGGGCTGCAGGGGTTGCGGCGGGGTAGGTGGGGCTAGAGAGCGGCCGTGAACGGCTGGGGCTGCAGCTGGCACCGCCTGAGCAGCTTAGGAAGCCATTGTCAGCGGTCACGAGCGACATGTGCGGGACGCCAAAGATTGGCGCGGCGCGATTGGTTTCGCGTGAAGCATGTTGCTGGGCTGGGCTGGACTGCTGATCTGTCTGTGTGTGTGTGTGAGTGCCTGCAGGACAAACTGCTGGTGCGCGTCAAGACGGCGCGCGCCGAGAACGACCACATCAAGAACTTTGACTATGGTGAGCCACAGCGCAGCGGCTGCTACTCTTTTGACGGCCCCTGCAGCATCGTGTGCGTGCAAGTGCTGTGTGGGTGTGGGTGTGGGTGTGGGTGTGGCCCAAACTGGCGCCTCACTGCCGTGTGGGTGTGGCCCGAGCTGGCGCCTCACTGCCCTCTTGGCTTGCCTGTCCGCTCGCGCCCGCAGTGGTGGTGAACCGCGACGGCGAGCTGGACGCGTGTGTGGCGGAGGTGTCGGGTATCATCGAGGCGGAGAAGGCGCGCGTGGTGCGGCGACACAGCAGCCACCACGGCGGCCACAACCACCACCACAAGGCGCAGGGGCAGGGCCAGGTGGCGCCGTAGGCAGGCTACTCGCGCGGCAATGCGTGCGGGGAGGTTCGCCATGCAGTGAGGGCATCCGTACGCTGCACGCCGGCACTTGGTGTCAGGATCCTAGCAGGCGGGCGGGCGAGTGCTGATGCGAGCGCTGATGGTGCGGGTTCCTGCAGAGCGGTGGTGGCACGTGCGTGGCCGCAGGAGCCGTGGTGGCATGTCTGCGGGCAGGAGTGTGAGCGGGTCGTCCTGTGGCGACGTACAGAAGCATGAGAACGAGGGCGGACTGCATCTGACTTAAGACGATGACCGTGTATCATATTCTGACTGTGACTGGGCCTTGGACTTATTGACACACCTTCATTTGCGCGCCAACGGAAGGCGCGTGACCCCAGAACATACGAAGCATTTCGCTGACGATCCGGGGCGTAGAGGCGTGAGCGGAGATGCTGTGCGTGATGAGAGTAGACAGTGGCTTTCCCGCGGTGGTGAGCCGCATGCACGTGCGGTGTTTGTCAATTGACAGACTTGAGTGTAAACTTGAAGAGGCACCACTCTTAGAGATTCACCGAGTGGCTTGCAGAGGCACGCTAACACGGAGAAGCAGCACAGGTGGAGCAATCTGACACACGCCGCCGGTCGTGGGTTCTGCGCGGGAGCCAGGCACGCGGGATGTGGCCCAATGGTCTGTGCCTTGCATAGCTGCAATATTAGCTGTGCTTCTGTATAAGATCATGCACAGGACCTTGAAGCATACTGACTGCGGCTAGATAGTCAAAAGACACTTCGGGAAGAGTCGCAACCCAATTGCCACTGCAGTCAAACGCCGCAGTTCACCTTCTGCCTACCTGAATTGCTGATTGCAACAAAAAATAGCAAACATGGACGTGCAATTTCAAATCCGCCAAAACGCGATGGAGATGCAGGAGTACATGCAGGACTTATTTGACTGGCAGCAGTCCATGAAGAAGAAGGAGAAGAAGTCGCGATCAGAAGATAAAGGGGGAGCGGGCGGAGGCCTCCCGGCGCCACGCGGCCGCGCGGGTGGAGCCGTGGCGCCCGCGCCCTCAGACCTGATGCGCCCCGCACTCGGCCCTAGCGCAGCGGCCGCGGCTGCACCTCGCGCCTCGGCGGCACCCAGTAGCAGCAGTGCACCGGGGTCAGAGGCGCCAAAGAATGCCGCGGCGCACACCTACACCGCCTACAGCAAGTGGGACAAGTTCAACGTCGACGCGGCCCTGGCCTCAGACGACGAGGAGGAGGGAGGCAGCGCTGCGGGCCGGCCCAAGCCCCAAGCGGCAGCCGCCTCGGGTACTGCCACCTCCGAACCCACGTCTACATCTGCGCCTGCGCCCGTTCCGGCTGCCGTGCCAGATCCGGCGCCCCCCAGCGCCCCGCCGGCAGCAGCTGCGACGCCGGCGCCGGTGCCTGCGCCCTCACGGCCCGACAGCATCGCATTCAAGGAGTCGGCGGGGGAGGACCTCCTGCGGCCCGTGACCACCACTCGCATCGCGCCCGCGCCCGCCTCGGCAGCACCTTCAGCCGCAGCCGCCGCCTCCACCTCTGACGCCGCCGCCTCCGCAGCCGCGGCCGCCGCGGAGCAGGTGCTGCCGCCCATCCGGAACAGCCAGCCCACCACCGCCGACGCCTGGCGCGCGCGCGGCAATGACCTGTTCAAGGCGGGGGAGTTCGACAGCGCCTTCGAGTGCTACAGCCGCTCGGTGGAGCTGCAGCCCACGTGCCTGGGCCGCGCCAACCGGGCCATGGCGCTGCTGAAGATGAAGCGCTGGAAGGTGGGGCGAGGCGGGGGGGGGGGGGGACAGGCGGCAAGGGAGGGGCGGAAGGGGTGGGAGGCTGGGCTGGTGGTGGGCAGGGCTAGATGGAGCGTGCGGGCCAGGGTAGATGAGGGGCGTGTGGACCAGGGCAGGGTAGGGCCCGACACACACCAGGGCCGGTGGGGGGTGGGGCGGTCGGACAGATATGACGTCCATGGCGTGCGCCTGCCTCTCGCCTGTGCCCACTGCCCACACCAACGACACGCGCCAACCGAGATATACGATCCACGCCAACGCCAACGCAGGAGGCGGTGGCGGACTGCGACGCCGCGCTGGCTCTGGACCCGCTCTACGTCAAGGCCTACCAGCGGCGCGCTGCCGCGCACCGCGCGCTGGGTGCCGGCCGCGAGGCGGCGGCGGACTGGGAGGAGGCGCTGCGCCTGGAGCCGGACAACCGGGCCACCGCCGCCGACCGGGATGCGGCGCTGGAGGCGCTGATGGCGGCGGAGAAGCTCGCGCCGCCCAGCCGGCGGGTGGCGGTGGCGGTGACGGTGGCGGCGCCGGTGGCAAAGTCGGTGGCGGTGCCGGTGGCGGCGTCGGTGGCGGCGCCAGTGAAGAAGTTGGCGGTGGAGGAGGTGGCGGAGGAGGGGGTCTCGGAGCGGGAGCAGCAGCCTGGCTCTGCACCAGGCGGGGCTTCCGCGCCTAGCACCAGCGGCAACGGACTCAGCAGCCCGGCAGCGTCAGCGTCAGCAGCAAAGACTTCGTCAGCCGCAGCCGCAGCCGCGGCACCCAAGCCCGCGCCAGGGCCCGCGGCGCCGGCGGCACCCGCCGCCTCCACCTCGACGTCATCAGCGGCTGCTTCCGCCGCCGCCGCCGCCGCCGCCACCGCCACCACCACCTCGCTGTCGGCGCCGCGCACCAGCGTTGAGTTCGAGTCGGCGTGGCGCGCCATGGCTGGCGACGGCGCCCGCCAGGCGGCGTACCTGTCCGCCATCCCGCCGGCCAGCCTGCCGGCCGTTTTCAAAAACAGCCTCACGGCGCCGGTGCTGTCCGGCATGCTGCGCTGCCTGCTGACTGCCCTCGCGCCGGCGCCGGGCGCGTCGGCGGCGGCCGCGGAGCCAGGTGCAGCGGCAGCAGCGTCCGGGGGTGTGGATGGGGAGACCGCGGTGGCGGTGCTGAACGGCCTGACGCGGGTGGCGCGATTCGACCTGATGGTCATGTCGGTTCCGTCGAAGGAGCGCGGCGAGCTCAAGGCGGCGTGGGGCGAGGCGGAGGCGGCGCTGCGGGGCGCCGGGCGGGATGCGGCGGCGGCGGGGCTGGCGGCGCTGCGGCCAAAGTATAGGTGTGCGTAGAGGTGGCTGCTGCGCGGGCTGTAGGTAGGCCCTGGAGCCGAGCGTGGTGGGGGCGATGGTGGGTGGAGGGGGTTACTGTGAACCAATCCCGTAAGGAAACATCAGCGCTGCAAGAAGGGGGGAGGCGGCAAGAGAGCGATGTCTTATTGTGGTTGTTTGGGAGGGAGGTGTTGGGCATGTGGAGGCTGGGTGCAGCGGCGGGTGCGGCATTGCAACCGCGGCGCGGCGGCGGCAGGTGGCAGGCGGGCGTGCGTTGGGCGGGCGCGGTAAGAGACACCGAGGACACCGAATGCTGCAAGCTGTAATTGTTGCCCCACTGGATTCCAGAGCCACCGACACCCAGAGAGTCGGGGAAGACAGGAAAGGCGCGGATCATGTGCTCGCAGCCCGACTTTGAGCAGCTGTCCCCAGCTGCAGAGCTGCTGCCGCGCCCGCACCCCTGCTTGCTTATTCATTGTGGCACTGACAGTGCCGCACTGTGGCCCCTCTCATACAGCACGTGGCAGCTAGAAGAACCGGCCCCACCCGCTAACAGCCTCTGTGGCGATCCCAGCAATACGGTAGATATCTGCCGGACCTACCCCAGCCCGCGTCCGTGCCACACACGCAGCGCCTGGCTACGCCGCCGTGCCGCCGCATGTGCGTCAATGCTCGCCAACACCACAAGACCCTACGCGCGCCCCGCAGTTCCGGGCATTCTTGGGTCAATCCCAACCCACATGCAAATCGTCCATCCTGCATCCCAGCCCTGTGCACCTTCCTTGTCGTACCGGCACGATCCAGTAGCAACCCAAACGCCCTGCGCCACCTGCAGCGCTTCCCGCAGGCGGGGCCTGACACAGGCGCCCACGTGGCGCACGTGAGAGCCCGTGCGCCCGCTAAGGGGCGCCCGAGACACACGGCCGCAACTGCTGTCCGCGAGCCACCCAACGCTCCGCCGCGTGCGGGCGCCCGCATGTGCCCTCTCCCCCACCTCCTGCATCTCCCGACATGTCTCGGGATTCAAATAAACAACCCCCACCCCCGCCCCCATCCCACCACCTCAGCCCCCTGAAGCTGTTCAGCGCTCTGGGCCCCTAGATCCAGTCCCCCTCCTGCAGCTTGAGCGGCAGGTAGACCTGGCTTAGGTACTGGAACCCAAAGCTGGACAGCGCCTGGATCTCAGCCTTGACCTGCGGGCACGCACACGTGATTGCGGCGCACGCGATTGGGGCACGCGTGAATGGGGCGCACGTGATTGGAGCGCGGGCCTTGGGGCTCGAGGCGCAGCACATGGTCACCAGTCGCCACGCCCACGTCACCAGTCCACCCGCGCCCGCACCAGACCAGCCCAACCCGGCCGCCGGGTGCGCGCCGCCATCCCCGGTCTGGCCTGGTCTGGTGTGTGGTGCCCTGGTCTGGTCCCCTACCGTACCTTGCTGGCCAGCATGAGTTCTAGCTCCCGCACCCACTCGGGGTTGCTCTTGACCCAGTCCTCCTCGAGCTGGGCGGCAGGCACGGCGAGGGTGGGTGGGGTGGCAGCAGCAGGGGCGGCGGGCGGGGTTCGGGAAGCGTTAAGAGATAGGACGGGGTGTCTGGCTGCGCGTGCGATAGCACATGCGCGCGGTGTGCGCGAGCGGGAGGGCCCTGCGAGGTACGCCTGATGTGCAGGCGCTGAGAATGTGCCGCAGAGCACAGCACAGCCAGTTAGCCACCGGCTAAACTCTGTGCACCTGATCTCGAGCCCCCCCCCCCCCGTGTAAGACGTCCATCGCCCCCCCCCCACCCCAGCCCACCAGCCGTCTGCCGGTCTTGATGTCCTCTTCCGTCATGGGCAGCCGGCACTGTGGCGTGTAAGAGGAAAGACGGACGGGGCGTTGCGAGGCGCAGGCTAATGTTGTTCCGGGGTGCCGTGCGCGCCCCCCCCGGCGAGCTGCTTAGCTGCTGCCATGTTGTACAAGCAACCGGCAAAAGAGCTTGCGACATGAGGGCAGGTGCGGGTGGCGCCCACTCCGGCCTTGCCTTCCCAGCCATGCCTTCCCTGCCATGCCTTCCCAACCAGGCCGCCGTTCTCGCAGCCCAACTCCACATCCCGACATCCTTCATCCATCGCTCCACCATCTGACGCCCACCCTGCTGCTGCTCTGTATTGCCGCAGGCCCTCGTCTAGTCTAGTTAGTTGGTTCCGCTTGGGCTGGTAGTCGCACCCCCCATCCCCCCGCCCACCTGCTGCGGTATGTCGAAGCGGTCCAGGTCCGAGGGCCGCACGCCCAGCCACTTGATGTCGGGGGTGGTCAGGTTGGAGCTGTCGTACGACATGTTCATGGAGCCCTGGCGGCACGCGTGGGGGTAGGGGGGCACGCGTGGGGGTGGGGGTGAAGAGAGGGTGGAGAGGGGGTGGAGAGGGGGTGGAGGCGCCGCGCGGATCCAGAATTCAGGGCTCCCGCGCGCGTGTCAGTGTCAAGCAGGCACGGGCCGCAGCGAACCCGCGCTCCGGGCCAATGCTGCCGGCCCCCGACCGCACCCCCCATTGGGTTGGTTTGGTTGGATTTAGCTTGGGATGGTATTCACAACCCCTCCGCGCTCTGGGTTGGGCTGGCTGGTTCGGGTTCTCTTGGTCGTCTCGCTTCTGGTTTCTGGAATGAACTACCCCCACTAATTGGGCTGGTGTTTACAACCCACCCAACCCCACCCCCCGCCTCCATGCACCTTCATGTACACGGACAGGATCTTGAGGCCGTACGGGTCGCTGTCCACCAGCGCCAGCACCGGGATCTTAAGCGTGGACTTGAGCTTCTTCAGGAACAGGCTGCGCAGCGGTGAGCAGGGGCAGGGCGGGAGGGGCGGGTGGGGAGGGGCAGTGTGGGCCGCAGTTGCTGGGCCAGCACCATGCCAGCAAGGGAGTGCGGTCTACATCCCGCCAGCACACTCAAGGTCTCACACACATACCGGTACACAAGTGCGGCACACACATGCATTATACCCGAGTCTGCGTGTTTCCCCTCTCGTGTTTCCAAACACACATGCGCGCGGGGCATGCGGCACACCCGAGCACCCAGCCTCTTCCAGAGCCCACCGCTGCACTCCACCCCCCGCGTGTGCCCCTCACCGCGTGGCCACATCTGGCTGCCCCTTGGCTGTGAGGATGATGCAGGGGTAGGTGTTGTAGAACCTGTGTGGACGGCGCCGGCGCAGATGCAGGGTCGGATTGAGGTCCCGACAGATACCGGCTGCGCCTTGTGACCGCCGTGTACCTGCTGCCGACGTCGGCGAGTTATCCCCGCCGCACGCTACTCTCTCCCTCTCTCAACCTCCCTCCTTCCCCTCCACCACCTCCACCACCACCGCGCCGCCCACCTGTCCTCCGCCAGGCGCATGAACGCGGCGTCCTTCTCCACCAGCAGGATGAAGGAGGCGTCGGAGGTGATGTCAGTCACCTGGGGGGGGCGGGGGGGGTTGCAAAGATGGTACAAAGGAGAGGGCGGGGGGCGTAGGTGTGTGAGCAAGGTAAGCTGGCCAGCGGGGGCGCGGGCACGGGTGCAGGTTGCCCCGCGTGGCCCGCGCCGACGAGGAGCCAGCAGCAGAGGCCAGCGGAGGCCATGGCCGGGATCCGCAGCCTCTAGCGACCCAAAGCGTGCACCGCGGCCTGGCGCCCTAGCTACCAGACTCAGCTAGCCGGCTTCCCACCTTGTCGATGTTGGGCGGGATGGCCTTGCCGCCCACGCCCATGCGCTGGCAGTCGATGAAGTCGCCGTCCTCCCGGAACGACAGCCGCCCCACCACCACGCCCTTCTCACTCGCCACCACTGCAGGCGCAGGCGGCGGGAAGCAGGTGTGCGTGGGCGGCAGTGCGGCGAGCGGCGTCAGGGCCGCCCCATAGGACCATCCGCGCAAGCGTGACGATGGAGCAAGGCACCGCCCGAGCGGCTCCACACAACCTCACCGCATCACCGCACCATCATCAGCGCCGGCCCGCGGCCCGGGGTCGTCGCTCCACAACGCACCACCCAACCCCTATCCCGGAATTAATCCCGCGCCCCTACCGAGCCCGCCCCTCGCCAGCCGCGCCCCCACCGCACCGCACCGTTCAGGCTGGAGCGCGTGCAGCCCAGCATGCAGGCCAGGTCGTCCAGGATGGCGTCCGACTGGGACTGGTCCTGTGGGCGCGAGTCGGATGACAGGGCGTGCAAACGAGGGTGGCCAATGGCGGCGTGCAACACAGCGTGTGTGTGGGGGGGCAGCAGTGGCGCATCGTGGGCGCGTGCAGGGCAGCCGCCCGCCTTGCGCACCGGAGACTACGGCGGCAGCAACGCATCCCTGCAACCTACCCCTGCAAGTGGCGCCCTGCCGGCCGCCCCCCGCGCTCCCAGGCCGCGCCCGCACCTCGAACAGCTTGACGTCTGTGTAGAACAGGTCGCGCTTGGTGACGTGGATGTTCTTGCCCAGCAGCTCGTGCACCAGGCCCAGGATGCGGGTGGTAACGGCGGCCTTCCTGTCGGTGTGTGTATGTGGGGGGGTGCGGGGACGGTGGCGCGGTGGTGCGGTGGTGCGGTTGCAGTTGTGTTTGCGGGCGCGGGTGCGGGCGCAGCGGGCGCGGGTGCGGGTGCGTCGGCAGGGAGGGATGGTGGGAGATGCGGGGTTGTCGGCGGGGCGCAGTGCATCAGGGCGCCAGCCAGGCAACTGCTGGAGGCGGCGGCTGCGGCCCTCGCCCTGTGGCGACCATCCACCGCTTCGCCGCCTCCTGCTGCTGCTCGCGGCTGCACCAGCGCTGGTGCACCTCCAACCACACACTCCAACCCAGCACCCAACGATACCCCCACCCACGCACCTGCACGTGGCGGTGCTGGCGAAGGGCCTCTTGGACACCGCGTCCCGCAGCACGATGCGGTCCAGCTCGGGCACATACATCTGGCGCGGCGGAGCGGAGCGGCGCGTGGGCGAGCGCGTGGGCGAGCGCACGGCGGGGCATGAATGCGCAATTGCGCATACGGTACCGTGCAGCAGCGAGATAGACACTCAAGTGCGAGCGATTGCAACCAGCGCGGAGCTTCCGTGTCGCAGGATTCGGCGTTGGGATGTTCGTGACACGGCAGGGCAGTGGCATGCCAGCGCAGATGCTGCAAGCCGCCCCTGGCCCCGCGCCCGCGCGAGGCGCGGACCTGGCCCGCGTCCGCCCCTGCTGTGGCGCGCCGCGCCGCGCCGCGCGCACCTGGTTGCCCTTTGCTCGCGAGGGCACGTCGAAGGCGAAGCCCTCGCCCTCCAGGATGCTGGCGGCCACGCTGTACATGGCCGCCTCGATCTCGCCCATCACGTCCTCGCCGTCCTTGTCCACCACCTGCGAGCGATAGGTTGTTGTGGGGGGTGTTGTGGGGGTGTTGTGGGGGTGTTGTGGGGGTGTGAGGGTGTGGAGCCCCGGACCAATGGGGATTGCACAAGGTGCGTCAGTGAAGTGGGCGGGGCAGGGTCAGAGTGTGTGTGTGGGGCGGGGGTAGAAGGGGGAGGGGGCACAGTGGCTGTCCGCTGTGGCTGTCCGCTGTGGCTGTCCGCGTAAGCCTCCCTGCGCGCCACGCCTGCCCCCTCCCGTCTTCCCCTCCTGGCACCCACGGCCCACCTCTCTGCAGTTGTACGGCAGGTCCAGTTCCGCCAGCGTCCTGTACACGTGGGTGCACGATTCCACCGGGATCAGTTGTACTGGGGAGGGCTCGAGGAATGGCCGCCGACAACTGATGATGGACCGACAGGCTGCTCACTTTTCCACCTCCTTGCTGTTCTTGAGCTGCGCTGCTAGCGCTTGGACCTTCTTCAGGACATCCTGTGAGGGGTGGGACGTGAGGCACGCAGCGATTGATGCACAGCAGGCGAAGGGCTGCGGTTGCAACACCAAGGCCCCCCCCTCGGGGCCTCAGAACCGTCCGCTGCATTCTGCGCTGTGCCCCGCACCGTCCCCCAGCCCTCGCACCTCAGCACCACGAATTCGCTTGCCCTTGGCCAGCGCCAGCGCCTTGTCATCCGCCCCGCCCCTTTTTGACATTTCCGCGCCTGCCCAGGACTCTGTCGGACAATGCCTCCCTGCCGCAAGAGAGCCTTTCTTATGAACGATGTAGTGTTTTGTCAGATTGAAAGTGCGAGCAGTGGGTTTGCTTGGCCGAGGCAAAAGAGCGCTGCTGTCCCGAGCTGTCGGCAAAACGACTAAAGCGAGTTTACCAATTTGCGCAATCCTGTATGCGATACCTTCCAGTCGTTTTACGCCGTCGGGTGGTTCCGTCCCGCCTAAAGAACGGGTTTTGCGCCCAAACCCTCATCCGGCTCCATTGAGCTTTCTGGCTTGCATATTGCCTCCCTTCTTCATATCAGTGCTAGGTATACGTCCATGTGCTAAGTTTATCTTTCGTGAAGGGACTAGGTGCGTACTTTTCTACACAACTGCACTCGTTCCCCACATTATGTCCGAACAGGCTCCGAGCAAGGAGGACCGTGATCGGGACTCACAGAAAGAGTATGCTCCCAGCAAGGATTATGCGGAGAAGTACCCTCCGCGCGAGCCCCGGGGCGGGGCTGGGGGTGGCCACAGCGGGGGCCGCGACTATCCCAAGAGCAACAGCGGGCGGGACAACAAAATTTACGTGGGCGGCCTGAATTTCTCAGCTACCAAGGATGATATCTACGACGTGTTTTCTGAGGCAGGCAAAGTGATCAACATCCAGCTGGTGGTCGACCATGAGACTCAGCGCTCTAAGGGCTACGCATTTGTGACCTTTGCCGATGAGGATGCGTACCTGTACGCCCTGCGCAAGGTGAGCGCGGTGGCGGAGGCTTGCGTGGCAGCATTCGGCTCCGTTTCTGGGCTAACTTGGTGCTTCGGGGGCCACAGATGAACGGCGTTCAGGTCAAGGGGCGCAGCGTGGTCGTGAACAAGGCCCTGAACCCGGAGGAGAAGGCCCAGTTTGAGCGAGAGAAGGGTACCGTGCAGCACCGCGAGCGGGACGAAGCGCCTCGCCGCCCGCACAACAGCGAGCGGCCGCACTATGACCGGCCACCGGGTCCCAAGGTTAAGGGATACCGGGTGACGGTGTATGGCCTGCCGGAGGCCTACACATGGAGGTACGCACGGGCGCCTGGATTCTCGTGCAAGGTGTCCTGTGTTGCGCATGATCGCGTAGGCCTGGCTGTGCCCACATGGTGTGATCCGGGCCCTGTATCGCTGCTCGTATTGCGCTCATGCGCGCGCGGGCAAGACTGACGGCCTGACTCTTTCTCTGTTGCACGCCCGACAGGGAGCTGAAGGACTTCCTGCGCACGCAGACCAACGCCCAGCCGACCTACGCAAATATCGAGCGTCCTGGCGTCGGGTACTATACGGGGGTTTTGGATTGGCGGTGTTCTCTATCGTGTATGGATGGCATGCATGGGGCACCACTGCTGGGGGAATGGCGTGTGGGCGCGGTCTCGTGAGCAGCACTTCCCTTTGCGCCCATCCTTCACTTTTATAACCGTAAGCAGCATAGCAGCTTATTTGAGATTTGGTCAACGGAGTCATGGTTGGCAGCGGTTTGGCGGTGCAGCAACCTCCCCACGGTCCCGGCAGCGGCAGACTGCGGAGCGGCGGCAGGGCAGTCCCTCCCGACGCGTGTTTCTTCTTGGCACTTATCTACCTGGCGCATCCGTGCAGGCATTGTTTGGCATCTTGTGCTTTGAGTAGCCACATACGTTACGCTGCACGCCCTGTCACTGATTTGGACTCTTTGGCAGCCGGTTTTCCCAGCACGGCACACAGCTCCGTCCACTTGGCAGCAGGCCCTCCATCAGTTTTCTCCTGTGGGGCCAGTTGCGCAGCGTGCTTAGGCAGCCATGGCGTCGCCGAAGCTCCCAGCTCTGTGTCTGAAAGCGCAGGCTTTACGCTGATATCAGGCTGTGGCAGTGGCCTAGCTGCGTGCAATCTCGAATATGGGTTTTGGCCACGTTTGTTCCTCATGCCGTATCTTGATTTCAGGCCTCCCGTTGGTAGCAAGTCGTGATCCCGCCTTTGCCTTCGCTGTACATGTTCATGATTCTCTAGAGCATCGCCGCCTGTATCGTGTACGGCCCAGGAAGCACTCATGACTGCCTCATTTGTTCGTGCCTCTTGTGTCCCGCACATTCATTTTATGGTTGTGTACGATATGTGTACATTGTTCGGGCCAATAGGTAGGCCGGCTGTGCGGAGATCATGAGTGGTGGCGGGCAGCTGGACGCGCCACGTGCTCGGGGCCCTCATTTCCGATTCGTTGCTACCGATAGCCGCACGCCATGCATGCTTGGCGCCCATGCTGGTCTCACTTTCTGACCCTGCATATGCTGTGCCGCGCGTGCGCCTGTCCTGCAGTGTGGGCGAGTTCACGAGTTCGACGGAGCGCAGCAACGCCATCCGGCTGATCGACGGCATGACCTTCGAGGGCGCCAAGCTGCGCTGCGAGCCGCTGGTGGGTGGTGGGGCCGCATGGTGGCGTGCCGCGGGTGCTGGTCGCTTGGGGGCGGCGGGCGGTGCACGGTCCATGTCGTACGGGTGCTTGAACGCGAGGTGGGGGACGCTGCAACCTCCGCTCTCGCGTTCTCAACTAAGGTGCCGACGCCCGCTGCCTGCCTGCACCTTGCGTAACTACAGCACATGGAGGATGGGCCGGACGCGGCCGAGGAGCGCGGCGCGCCCGCCGCCAGCGACCGGTACGACGGCGGCGCGCCCGACCGCGCCGGCGGCTCCTACCACAAGTCGGAGCGCGCTGCCGGCGGCGGTGGCGGCGGACACGAGGAGAAGAGCTACCCCCGCGAGGAGCGCCGCGCTGGAGGCGGCGGCGAGAAGGCCGCTGCTGGCGGCGGCTATGATGACCGCTACGCCTATGACGAGCCGTACGAGGGTGGTGCCGCCGCAGCTGCCGGCGGCGGCTACAGCGCGCGCGAGGGTGGCCGCGGCGCCGCCAGCTACGAGGGCGGCAACGGCCGGGCGGCCGCTGCTGCTGGCGGCGGCGGCGCTGGCTACGATGAGCGCTACCCGCCGGAGAAGCACAGCCGTGGTGACTACCCGCCCAGCAGCGCTCGCGGCGGTGAGTGGCCGGCGTGCGCGCACGGGTGTGACGCAGGGCGGGCTCCGGCTGGAGCTGTGTGACCGGGTTCCGCTAGCAAACTCGGGGCACGGGCGGCAATACGATTATCCCTTCCTGGCATGACTTCGGGCGAATCCCCTGCCCGCACGCAGCAGGCTACGAGGGTGGCGGCGGCCGTGGCGGTGGCTACTATGAGGGCGGTGGCAGTGGCTACCGGGAGCCGGCCTACCGCGAGGGCGGCGGCGGCGGCCGCGGCGGTGGCGGCGGCGGCTACGAGGGCGGCCGGGGAGGCTATGAGGGCGGTCGCGGCGGCTACGAGGGCGGCCGGGCCGGCTACGAGGGTGGACGTGCCGGGTACGAGGGCGGTCGCGGCGGGTACGAAGGCACCCGCGGCGGCGGCTACGAGGGCGGGCGTGGCGGCTACGAGGGCGGCCGTGGTGGCTATGAGGGCGGCTACAGCTCCCGGGAGGCCGGCTACAGCTCCCGGGAGGCCGGCTACAGCTCCCGGGAGGGCTACGGCCCTGCTGGCGGCGCCGCATACCGCGAGCCATCGCGTGACGCCGAGTACGGCCCCAGTGGCGGCCGCGGCGGCGCCGGCTACGATGAGCGCTATCCGCCCGCCAAGTACGCGCGCACCGAGTACCCGCCCACTGCTGGCGGCGGCGGCGGCGGCGGCCGGGGCGGAGACTACTGGGGTAAGTCTGCGTCCGCGTCGCCGTGGAAGGCCACATCGTAGTTCTGCATCGCGTGCTGTGTGCGTTCCTTGCTGTGTCTGCCGTTCCTGGCCTCGCGCCGCGGTTCACCCACCTTGTCACCCAGCTCCACCTTCTTTCCTTTACCAGCTCCAGCTCCGTGCCCAACCTGCGCTGAAGTGCTCTCACTCTCTTCTTTGCAGACGGTTACGAGGGCGGCGGCGGCGGCGGCGGCCGCGGCGGCGCCGGCTACGACAGCGGCTATGAGGGCCGCGGCGGCCGCGGAGAGCCCGGCTATGGCCCGCCGCCTGCCAAGGGCGACGGCTACGCCGCCGGCCCGCCCAGTCGCGGCGAGCGCGGTGCCGACTACGCCCGTGGCGACGGCTATGCTGCGGGCGGCTACCCCGCGCGCGAGGCCGGTTACGGCGGCAGCGCCCGCGGCAGCGGCGCCGCTGCTGCCGCCGGCGGCAGCGCGCGGGATGCGGGCTACTACGAGCGTGGTTACGAGGGTGGTGGCGGCGGCGGCGGCCGTGGTGGCGGCGGCGGCGGTGGCTATGAGCGGGGCTATGACCGCAGCTACGACCGGGGCTACGACCGCGGCGGTGACTACTATGATGAGGGCGCCGGATACAAGTCCCGCGCGCCCCCGGCAGGCGGTGGCGCCCCGGTGGCGGCAGCTGCGGCGGTGCCCACGGGCAGCGGCGGCCGCGGCGCGGCAGCGGCGTACCCGGCAGACGCCGGGTACGAGGGCTCGGGCCGGGGCGGCCCGGACCGCAGCTACCCGCCCGCGCGCAGCGGTGGCGGCGGCGGCGGCGGCTACGAGCGGGCGGCGCCCTACTAGGCAGTGGGTGACAGCGGC
Organism: Chlamydomonas incerta; assembly: GCA_016834605.1. Classification (NCBI taxonomy): domain Eukaryota; kingdom Viridiplantae; phylum Chlorophyta; class Chlorophyceae; order Chlamydomonadales; family Chlamydomonadaceae; genus Chlamydomonas; species Chlamydomonas incerta. Next base: position 1,157,276 of record JAEHOC010000015.1, read on the forward strand.
CGGGTGACTTGAGGGAGGCTGCTTTTGTAGCGCGCTCAGCCGCGATGGACGTTTTAAGGACCACAATATGGGGCAGGTATGGGGCAGGAGAAGCACGGCGGCGAGAGGGTTATGGTTGCGTGCGGCGTTCGGTCTCGGGAGATCGATCTGACTCCAGAGCAGAAGGCCAAGGAGGCAGTAGGTGGGCGAGAATGCCATTTGGCGTGTGTAGAACGGGGAGGCGACGCGCAAGGTAACCGGGACCCAATAAAGAAAGAGGGCATGAAATGAGCAGGAGGCGCGCGAATTGGGGGTTGTGCGTGCGGCTGACGCGCGCGTGCGGCCGCCTGGCCCAAATCCAGCGCTGGAAAGCGCTGGCGCTGGGAGCGTGGTGACAATAACAAGCAGCTGCTTAAACATACGGTTCTGCAATGCTGCTTTAGAATCTGTAATGTGCACACGACTTGGTGAGGCCGTGCACTTTCTTGTTTTACCTGCTCGCGTGGACCCACATTCCGCTGTGTGAATAGCCAGGCTGCAGCAGGGCCCGAAACGCACAGCGCCACCATGCAGCAACGACCGGACGATAAAGCGGCGGGGCGCCCGCCCGCGTCCGCGGCCGACCGCTTCAGCGAGATAACGCCGCTCCTGTCGCCGACCGCTGCTGATCAGCCGCCCCCGAGCGACTACCTGCAGCGGGCGGCTGGGGCCGGGCTGGCCGCCGCGCCCGCAGGCCCGGGCTTCGGCGCCCGGCCGACCGGCGCGCCTTACACCTCGTCAGCGCCTGGCCCGGGAGGTGCGCAGCAGGCGCGCTGCTTTCTGCTTTTTCTGCTGCGGTGCTGTTACAGGGCCCAAGCATGTTCTGCTTGTGTGGGTTTCGCGAGGAAGGGTCGTTGAGTTGACTTTGTCTTGACCCACGGGCTGAGGGTCGTCGTGTCCTTTCCGCCTGACGCCCCGTGCTTACACCCCCACCGTCTCGCTGCGCGCTCACCCCGCCGGCCCGCAGCGCCCGAGGCTGCCGGTTACTGGGCTCGCATGAAGGCCAAGGCGCAGGTGCGAGGGGCCTGGGGTGGGTGGGTGCGCGCAGGCGAGGGGTAGGCGCCGCCAGTTGGCGGAAGCACAGCACGGCGCACCAGGCGGCATGCACGCAAGGGCGCGCGATAGCTGGGCGACAAGGTATCCGTGATGTCCCGGTTGCGGCATACCAATCGACCCTTGCTAACGAAGATGCCATAGAAAGAGGCGGGACGAAGGCGAAGTCGCGGCGCGACGCTTTGGTGGGATGAGCTGGCCTGGCCCCCTTGACGCCGCGTTTGATCACTGCCGTACATGCTGTCGGCATGGGGCTGCAGGTTCAGATGGCGGAGCTGGGCGCGGCGGCGGCGGCGCAGCGCGGCGAGGCGTGGCGCACCGCGGCAGGCAACGTGCAGGCGGTCCGAGAGGCGGCGCAGGTGGGCACTGGCGGCGACGCACGCACGCACGCATGCACGCACGCCACTATTGCGCAACAATGCCCGGCTCCCGATTCCCAAGGCGGGTTGAGGGCCGTCAAGGCTGGAAGATGCGGTCCATAATGTAGTCGAATACCGAAGATGCTTTGCAATGCGGTTATGGAGGCTGCAAGGGCATCCATGTTGTGTGGTGTGGCCGTGTGGGCCTGCGGGGTGCGCGCTGCAGGAGGTGGTGGCGGAGCGGCGTTCCTGGCAAGAGCGGTCCCGGCGGCTGTGGGCGCTGCTGCGGGCGCTGGACAGCGGGCCGCTGGCCAAGTGGGCGGCGCGGGCCATGGTGTGCGCCTGGTACATTAACCAAGTGCGTGGATGGGGCGGCTGCAGGCTACTGTGTATGGGGCCGGCCGGGGGGCTCAAACGTGCATGGTGGCATGCCGGCTCAGGCAGCACACGAGCAAGGACGGGGCCCAGCACGGTGTGTGCGTGTGCCGTGGTGCGGCCGAACGTGCACGCTGCCGCCGTTGCGTGGCGCTGTGCGGCCCGGATGTTGCAGGTGGCGGAGGCGGTGGAGGTGTGGGCGCACCTGCGCAACGCGCCCATGCGGCGGCGCTGGGCGGACGACCCGGAGCCCAAGCGGCCGACCTTCCCCTTCCTCATGGTGCGGAGATGCGGACCGGTTGGTGGGTCAGGGACAAGTGGACAACGGAAGGCGACACCATCGCGCAGCTTGCGGACACATGCAAAGCCAGCTGCAGTTGCAGCTGGCAGTATGCGTCTGATGCAGTCCGCCCCCTGTTGGACATTCCGTTCCCCCACACACCAGGTGGCGCTGCTGCTGCCGTGCGCCCTGCTGTGCGCGGCGGGCGTGGCGGTGCCGCTGAGCGGCGGGGCGCTGCTGGCGCGCAGCGTGTGGGAGGACGCGGCGCTGAGCGGGCGGCAGCTGCTGGCGGTGCTGACGCGCGGCAGCCGGCCCACCGAGCTGCTGGCCAAGCGCCTGGCCATTGTGGGCGGCGTGGCTCGGGCGGGGGCGGGGCTGCAAATTACATTCTTGCATTTGCATTCATTAGCAGGCACTTCGGTATCTTGACGGACGCGCGCAGCTACAAGTACACGGTCTTCACAGTTTACGAAAAGGCCGCGGTTTTGTCCCCACTCCCTTTTCACCCGCTGCCGCCCCGGGCCGCCCCGGGCTGACCCCACGCGCAGGTCGGCGCGGCGCTGCTGGTGCTGGCGCACAGCGTCAAGGACCGCGCCCGCCTGCGCACCTACGCAGGTAAGCAGCAGCACTGCGCGCCTGGCTGTCGCTGACGATATTGGCGGTGCGAGACCTGCCGCCCTCGTCACCGCTCACCGCACATGCGCGCCCTCCTTCCGCAGGCGTGCTGCTCCCCGACGAGCCGCCGCCCGAGGAGCGCTCGCCGCCCAGCCGCCGCAAGTCCGCCGCGCTGCTGGCCGGCCGCCTGCTGCTGGCCTGCCTGCTCCTCTTCGCCGGGTGGTCGCAGGTCAGTCGTGTGCTGGCGCGCGGTGGCTCGCTGTGGCAGGCCACCTCCTCCACGCCTCGCCAGGCGGCGGCGGAAGCGCTGGACAGGGCGGTCGAGGCGGCGGCGGCGGCGCAGGCGGGCGCGGCGGCTGAGGCGGCTCAGGCGGGCGCGCCGGCCAAGGCGGCGGAGCAGATGGCGAAGTTGGCGGAGGCGGCAGCAGGCGCCGCCGCCACGGCGGGGCTGGTAGCGGGCGGCGCCGCGGCCGCGGGCGCGGGGCTGGCGGGCGCGGGGCTGGGCGCCGCGGCGGCGGTTGGCGGCTTGGCTGCTGGCGCCGCAGGGTCCGGCGCGGCGGCGGCAGCCATGGCGGCCGGCGCCGCTGATGCTGCAGCACTTGGCGGCGGCCGTGGCGCGGCTGTGCGGCACCATTACGGCGTTCCAGACTCCCACGACAACAACTGGCAGCTGCTGGAGCTGGCGCTGTGCCTGCCGCTGGCCCTGGGCTGGCAGGTGCGTTGATGTACCGCGCATGCGTGTCGGCCGAGTCCTCTTCACTGAAACTACGCGCCTGGAATGGACGCACCCCGCGGCCGCTGCCCGCGGGGCATCACCCTGACGACCGCTCTCCGTCCCACCCCCATCCGCTTGGGCTGGCAACTGCGACCCCCGCCCCCACCCGCACCCCCATGTGCGACCACACAGACCGCCCTGACCTGCCGCGCGCTGGCGGGCGTGCTGCTGCTGGAGGCGGGCACGTGCTGGCCCTGGTGGGCCTGGTACTGGCCCTCCTGGCACGCGGCGGCGCACGCGCGGCTGCACTTCTTTACGAACGTTGCGGTGGCGGGCGGGCTGGTGCTGCTGCAGTGCCTGGGCGCGGGCCGCTTTACGGTGGACCGCCTCGTGGCGGGGCGCAAGAACCAATAGAGCCGGCAATGCGGCGGTTTGGCTGCGCGTGTGCATGTGCATGCATGTGTGCGTTGTTGTGTATTTAGAAGGGGGCGCTGTGCGGCGGTGTGTTGAATAATGGTATGAGGTCCGGGGCGTGAGGTCAGGCTAGGCGGCGTGAGGGACCGCCGGAGCTGCTGCCCCAGCATCCAGCCCCAGCGCAACATGCGCATCTGTCGCCACGCGTAACTCAACACAAGTTGCATTCAACCTTCAAACCTACAGCTCCCAGCTATGCGCATGAATACGTACGTGCGGTGCGCCCAGCCATTTGACCGGCAGGAAGGGGGTTAAGGGTGCACTCGCAGCAAGTAGGTGTTGAAGCAGTCGTGCATTGTGCAGTCGTGCATTGTGCAGTCGTGCATTGTGCAGTCGTCCATTGGTGCACGGCGCGTGATGGGCCATGCGTGGCCCGTGCGGCGCAAGGCATTTAACATTCCGTTAAGTCTCAGTCGCTTTGTGGCCATTAGGGTTGCACACACGGGTTGCACACGGCTACTTGTGTTCTCCCTGCTTGTCCGACTCCCGCTGACTCCATTCTTAAGCATCGTCGGGGGAGGCTTATTCATGGAGCAGGCACAGGTGGCAGGCGGGCACGCTTGTAGGCACACCTTTCCAGTCCAGAGGGACAGGAAGATCAGTCAGTGCTAGATAGTTCAGTGTACATCAGTGGGGGGTTCCGCGCGGGGGGCCGCGGCACACCGGGCACACGCGCCTCGCCCAACCTTTGGGCGTCCCCCAGAGCCAAGGCTCGAGAGCACACACCTGCAGGCGCAACATACACTAGAATAGCTGTGCACATGTACTAGAATACACAAACGCTTGGGCAAGTTTTCGAGCGGCTGTCAGTTTTGCCGAGTGCCCTTGGAACCTGATCCGCCGAGTTGCCGCGCGAGGCCTCATGAGCGCGCAGGCAAAATCGTTTCCATGACACCTTTGCAATCAAACATTTGGTGCCAGTCCACTGCAACGACGGGTCAGCAAGAACCAATTCCTTCTGCAGAGATCCCCAGGATACCTAAACACTAGAAGGGCATTCAGTTCGAGGCTCTTATCCTAGTGCGCACCCAATTCTGTGTGGTTGCTCAGGCTGGCCATATTTGTGCGCGAGTCAAGTTTCGCAAGTCTCGGCGCTGAACGAGGCTGCCCGTGCGGCTGACTGCTTCAAAGTAGACACCCCATTACAACATAACTAACGGCGGCTGGGGGCCTACTGGCGCTCGCGCGGCGGTGCAGCTTCGGAAGAGGGAATCGTTGCGAGCTCCAGCCGACGAGCGCGCCCGCCTCCGCAATAAACACAGCAGGTCCTTCTAAAGGCCCAAACTTGCTCTTGGTTGGCGCCCGCCTGCGCTCCAGCGGCCGTCAGGCGCCGTTCTACCGCGCTGCCGGCTGGAGGTGTTGCAATTCGTGCCTGACACCTTCCAGACCCCTTGGCGCCGCCGTTGCGCCAGCGCTGACTGAGCCAGCATGTTGATGGGCCTGGGGGCTCCGGGCGGCCCCATGATGGGCACGCCGCCGCATGCGCACCCCACGGTGCCGGAGCCCACGTCTGTGGAGCAGATTCTGGCGACCATCCAGGTGCGGGTTCTCTGACAACTTGGCGGCGGTGTGGCGCTGATGCGTGGGCGGCAGGCGGGCTGGTGGAGAAACAGAGGCAGTGCTCAGGGCAAGCGTGCGTGTGACAAGATCAGGACATAAGGGGCAAGGCTGCCGAGTGCTGGAGTCCGGGCTTCTGCTCGCTGCTCTGCGGCGGCCGCTGCAGCGGCGGCCAGCCGCAGGCACGATAGCCCCTGCCAACCCCACATGCCTCCGCGCACGCTCTTGACCCCGCCTGACAACCCACGCCTGCCGCCGCGGCCGCCCAGGGCGCGCTGTCCGTGGACAAGGCCACGCGCTCCGCGGCGGAGGGGCTGCTGCACGGCTGGGAGGCGGACGCGGCGCCCGGCTTCCTGTCGGGTCTGATGCGCATCGTGGAGCAGCGCGACAGCGTGCCGGAGGTGGGGCGGCGGAGCTCCGTGGGGGCTGTGGGGGCTCCGGGTTTCGGGAAGCGGCGTGCCGGAGGCGTGCGTGTGGTCAGACGGCGCCTAGAAGAGGACGGCACGGAGGTTGTCGGTTGGGGGGGATGGACTATGTGCAGTGCGGTGCGGTGCGGTGTCATATCACACTACGCCGTCAGTGCTCCCACGCCCGCCCTCTCGCACTCTCACGCAGCCCATCCGGCTGCTGGCGGTGGTGGTGGCCAAGAACGCGGTGGGCAGCTCCTGGCGCAAGACGCTGGGCACGCGCGAGTGGAGCCGCGTGCCGGACGAGGAGAAGGCGGTGGTGCGGGACGGCGCGGTGCAGCTGCTGCTGGCGGGTGAGGGGGCGGCCGGGGCGGGGCGGAGAGGGGAGGGGAGGGGCGGGGGGCTGGATGCGGAGGGGCGGGCGGGCGGGGAAGGCGGGACGGCCGCGGCTGCGGGGCGCGGGGTTGTAAGGCCAAGGGTCATGTTTTAGAGGTGTGGGTTATCGGAGGGCAGGGTCGAGGGATCGCTGCTTGCAGGGTCTGTGAAGCCGCCGCGCCCCCTGTCCTGACCCCGGGTGCTCCCACGGTGTGCCCCCCCATGCACTGACGCACACGCATTGGTTTGGTTTGGTTGGATTTAGCTTGGGATGGTATTCACAACCCCCCACACACAGACCCATCTGAGCGGGTGGCTCTGCAGCTGTCGCTGCTGGTCACCAACATCGCGCGGTTCGACTTCCCGGGGCGCTCGGAGAACCTGCTGCAGGTGCGGGGTCGCGTCAGGGTGGAGGAGGCGCTTGGTCAGGGCCGGGCTCCAATCGACCAGCCGCAAGCGGCCGTTGGGCAGGCATGGGCGTTGCACAATCTAGACCCGCAACTACATGTTATTAACACCATCTAGAACCCCAGAGCCTTGGACCTGCTCCCGTCCACTCCTGCCCGCCTGCAGCTGCTGCTGTCTGCCGCGAGCTGGGACGCGCAGCTGCCGCCGGCCGTGAAGCTGCGGTCGCTCAAGGCGCTGAAGCGGGTGCTGCAGGGCCTGGGCTCCAAGCGCTTCGTAATCGAGGCGCCGCAGCAGGCGGCGGGGGCGCCGCTGGCGCTGCCGGGTGAGCGGCGGGAACGGGTCTTGTGTCGCTTGGAGTGGCGTGCTGATGTGAGGGGTCGATTCTCACGACGAGCGCCGGTCGGCGGCCCAGGTTGCTGCCGGAGCCCCACGCAGCCACATGTCGCCCTTAAAGCCCGCGCTCCATTCCATACCTGCCCCTGCCCCAACATCATGCATGGAACCCCAACGTTACCCTGCACACCCACGCAGACCTTTCGGCGCTGTCTCAGCGCATCACCGCCGAGCGCGAGCTGTTCAAGACGCGGCTCAGCGACTGCTTCGCGCCGCTGCACAGCCTGCTCACGCAGCACGCTGCCGCCTTCATCGCCGCGGCGCCCGGCTGGGAGGCGGCGGGCCCCTTCGCGGCGGCCGCCGCGGCGTGCCTGCAGGTGCGGGCGGGCCGTCGAGGGAAGCCGAGGCAGGCGCAGCCGCGCACTCCTCACTGGTACCGTCGCCGCTGCTAGGCTTGGCAGGGCGCATACGGGCTGCTCCCAAGGACAGAAGCGAACCCGACCCACTACTGCTACTGCTGCAGCCACCTTATCTTTTTGTCTGCGTCCCGCGTACCTGCAGGCGCTGCTGTACCTCATCCCCTCGCCCAAGCCCGACGAGCTGGCGCCGGGTACGCAGGGCGTGCTGGAGGCCATCCACACCGTGTGCACCACCGTGCAGCGCGGCCCGCCCGCCAGTGAGTGTGTGCGTGTGCGCGCATGTGCTGCTGTGCTTGCTTGGTGCCACATGGGGTGGGGGCCGCGCCGCGTCGGGTTGTCGAGAGCACGGGCTGCTGCAGGCTGCTGCGCCCCTCAGTGCCGCGCATCCCGCCTGGCGCCTCACCCGGGAACCCCACCCGCCCGCCCGCTCGCCCGCCCGCCTGCCGCAGGCCTGGGCGCCGGCACCGCCGCGGCGGAGCAGTGGACGGAGGCGGGCGGCAAGCTGTACGAGCGGCTGGCGGCGCTGGCCATCGCCTACCTGGACACCAACCCGCTGCCCTTTGCGGAGTTCGTGCCCTTCTTCCTCGAGCTGTTCGTGCAGGTGGGGTGGGGGTTGGTGGTGGGGTGGGGTGGTGCTGGGGTGGTGGGGTGGGGTGGTGGTGCGGGTTAGCCGTCCGCCGGTCCGTGTGAACGGCGCGGGGCAAATAAAGGGGCTGCGAAGGGGAAGGGTGCAGTGGGGGGTTGCAGGGCAGCGGGTGGGCCAAGGGAGGGGCAAGGCTGACAACGCATGGCGAGGGTCTCTCGCCGATACGTGCGTCGGCAGAAAAGGAAAACGGGGTGTCTTGACCCAACCAGCCTGTGCCACGCGCCCTGCTCTCATCCCCTCCCCTTCACCGCCACCGCCACCGCCATGCCGCAGTCGGCGCTGATCGGGCTGGACGCCGCCACGGTGCGCGCCATGCGCCCCAAGCGCCGCGTGCTGCTGGTGCGCTTTATCAGCAAGGCGCTGCTCAACCCCTTCTACCGCCAGGAGTGGGTGGAGTCGCCGCTGCCGCGTGAGTGCGCCGTGTGTGTGGGGTAGCCGTCCATGCGGCCGGTGTTTCGGTGGTGGGGGGTTATTGGTATCGGTCCGATCTAGTACCGAACCCAAAAGTCGGGGGGCGGGGGCGGGCGGCGGGGGCTGCTGTAGCGGCGGACCAGGGTACCCAGGGTTGGGCGGGTATGGCGCTCCAGGTGCTCGCGGGCCGCTGGGCAGGCGGGCGCCGGGATTTGCGCGCCCAACCTGCATCCTAATCTTCGCCAACCGACTCTGCCAATTTCCTCTCACGGGCCCCTTTCACCCCTTCGCCTCCGGCCTGCGCCGCACAGAGCACCTGCCGGCCCAGCGGCTGCAGCAGCTGATAGAGGCGCGGGCCCGGGCCGCCCGCGCGCATGCGGCGCTGTCAGGCCTGCTCACCGGCGCCACGTGCGCGCAGCTGGTGGAGGCGCTGGTGGGTGGCGCTGGGGGCTGGGGGGGGGGCCGGATGGGGCTGTGAATACCTGCCTCACCTATACTGAACCCAGTTAACCACCTGGGGCGGGGCGGGGGCTGCCAGCAAGCCCGCCACCCGGCTGGCTGGGTCCGGGGGTAGGTCCGGGCTGCGGGAGAGGGCGGCATGCCTGGTGGCCTGGGGGCGGGTACCCACGCCGCACGCGCTGCTGCCACCTCTCGCGCACACACCCTATCATGGCTGTTCCTGGCGACGCCTTCACTATTTAATTAACCATGGATTGATGAATGTAACCCCCTCCCCCAGGTGGCCAAGTACGTGGCGCTCAGCGGGGAGGAGCTGGAGGAGTGGCGGGACGACCCCGAGTCGTACGCGCGGTGAGCACGCCGTGCCGTTAGTGGGGCCAGCGCGCGGGGGCTTTTGCGGGTCGCGCACGCAAACGGAAGGGCGCTGGCGGCCCACCACCAGCCTTGGCAGCATCACAGCCGCAGTCCGGACCGTGTGGGCGTGTGCGAGCGCAGCCCTTTTTACCCCGCCCGCCCCCCCGCCTCACCCCGCAGCACAATGGAGGTGGAGAGCGGCCCCGACGCCGACACGCCGCGCCCCATCGGCGTGGGCCTGCTGCTGTGCATGCTGGAGCACGGCGGCGAGGCGGTGGCGGTGGTGCTGCTGGGCCTGGCGTCCGCGCTGCAGCAGCGGCAGCCCACGCCCGAGGCGCTGCTCATGCAGGAGGCCTGCTACCGGTGAGGGGGGCGGCCGCGGCGGTGCGGGCGGCTGGGCGGTTGTGGTGGTGGCTGAGCGGGCGGCTGGGCGGGGTGGCTGAGCGGGCGGCTGGGTGGGTGGGTAGTACGCGGCAATGCGGGCATGGGCATATCGATTGCTGCTGTGGTGCGGCCCGCGGCGTCCCCACCTCGGCATCCCTGCTGCCGCCGCAGGTGCATCGGCGAGGGCTTTAACCACGTCTCCTCCCACATCAACTTTGAGGCCTGGTGAGTTGCCGGCCGCGCAGCGGACCTGCTCATGCCCGTCCCTGCACCCCCGCGTGTCAAGCAAATGCCGACCAACCGTTACCTCCGCCCCCCCCCCGCGCCCCAACGCCCTGAGCTTCCGCCCCCACGCCACCGCGCCACCACGCCTTGCGCCTCCACCCCCATGCCTCCGCGCCACCTTTCCCCCGCGCCTCCGCGCCTCCGCCGCGCAGGTACAACGCCGAGCTGGCGCCGCTGCTCACATCGAACGCGCCGCCGCCGCCGCCGCCGGGCGCCTCCGCGCCGCCGCCGCCCTCACCCCTGGGCGGCGGCAAACTCGGGCCGCCGGGCAGCGAGCAGGTGCGTGTGTCTTGACACGGCCGCGTTCTCATTCCAGCTATTACTAGGACACTTGCCGTATGTACTTTATGCACGATACCGCCATGCAATAACTTGGCGCGGTGCCGTATCCTTGGCCCGGCGGCTTGGCTGCCGGCCCCGCAGGTGCTGCTTGTGTCGGTGCTGGCCGCCCGCGCGCTGTGGCTGCTGGGCGTGTGCGGCGGCGAGCTGCCGGCCGCGGCCCTGGGCGGCGCCTACCAGCTGTGCGTGTGCTACCTGGCGGCGGAGGACGTGGTGGTGAGTCGGCTGGGGAGGACGAGGACTGAACCCATGGGCGGGGCAGTCAGTCCCATTGAGGGGTTGGGGCTAGTCGGAACGGAACAGCGGGAGCAGCGGGAACAGTGAGCGCGCATCGCCCGGTGGCCGCGCGGATAGTGCCGGGGATGCCAGGGCATGCAGCTGCGTGTGGTCGAGCGGTCGTGCCTCCCCATGCCGTGTCGTACACACCGCACCGCGCCCAAGTGTCCTTGTTCCCTCCCGCCCCGGCCCCCCCCGCCTCCTCCTGCTACTTCTACCCTGCAGGTGGCGCTGTCGTCCGTCACCTCGCTGCTGGGGCTGCTGAGCCTGGTGCTGGACGACCAGGCGGCGCTGGAGCAGCTGCGCGCGCAGCAGCGGGCGGCGCAAGGCCGCGGCGCAGGCGCGGCGGGCGGGCTGGTGGGTGCGCGCGTGCGGCTGCGGCCTCGTTGCCTGTCGCATTTCCGTTGTTGGCTTGTTGTGCTGCGCGTCCTCGGCGTCGGGGATGCGCGGGACGATGCCAAGGCTGAGCTTGCGACACGGCACGGTAGGCACCACTCGACGACACACACCTTTGCTCTGTTCCGTTTGGTTTTTCCAACACCGTGTTGTGCGCGCGCGCAGGCGGGCCGTGTGGACGCCATGCAGCTGGCGGAGGGCGCCGCGGCGGCCGGCGACCAGCAGGAGAACGCAGGTAGCGCAGCGGGCCGCCTGGAAAGGGGGGGGTTAGCCGTCCATGTAACGGGGTTTTGCAAATATTGTCACGCGCCGATGCCCAGTGGTACTGCGGGGGCGGGGCGGCGCCTGGACTCGGCGCTACAGCCCTGCAGCAGATCGGAGGGAGGCAGTTGTGGGCGGGCGCTGGGTAGCGGGGGGCGCCCGAGATGCGCAGCGACGGCACGCCACATGGCCACGGATGTGTCGAGGCTCGGCGGTCGGGACGGACGCCCCACACGGCGTCCTCTCCTCATCATTGCAGCCCACCCCCACCCCCAACATCACCTCGAGGTCTCACAAGCATCAATGCTGGTCCCTTCCCACCACGCCCCTTGCGCCCAGGCGCCATTGCGGAGGCCACCGCGCGCGTGGAGAGCCGGCTGGCGGCGCTGTCCAGCGAGGTGACGGCGGCGGCGCTGCTCAACTGCTTCGGGCTGCTGTCGCGGCTGCGCGAGGTGGAGAGCATGGTGCGCGTGCTGCAGCTGGTGTCGGTGTTGGTGGAGGTGAGCGGGCGCGAGAGGGGGGGCGGGCGGGCGGGCACGGGCGAGTTGGGGAGGGGGGGCGGGGAGCCGTGCGGCATGGGACCGCTGCTCCTTGCCAGCCTGCCAGCGGTCAGCCTGCCAGCGTGGAGCAACGTCCTGCACGCTGCGTGCCCAGGGCCGCCCATGCGCGCCGCCCTGCCTTGACCTAACGGCTTCCTCACTTCCCGCCTCCACACCACGCATCCTGCAAAACCTTCCCAACCATCCTTGCAACCTCCACGTCACACCCACACCGCAGGCCCTGGGCGAGCGCATCCGGCCACACCTGGGCATCATCGCCGCGGGCCTGCCGCAGGTGTGGTCGCGCGCCGAGATGCTATCCGCCGCCGCGGCCTCAGCCGCCGCAGCCTCCTCCCTCCTCGACCGCGACGCGTCCCGGCGCCGCGCCTCCGACGCCGCGGCGCCCAGCACGCCCGGCGGCGCCGCCGGCGGCGCCGCAGGTGCCGCCGGCACCCCCGGCAGCGCAGCTGCCGCGCGCGGGCGGCCCGGCGCGCTGGCGGCGGCGCGCGGCGGCGGCGCCGGCGGCGCCGACAGCGGCGGCGGCATGGGTCACGAGGCGGGCGCGGTGGTGCGGCTGCACAGCGCGCTGATCGCGGTGCTGACGCACCTGGTGGGCAAGCTGCGGGCGGTGGCGCTGGAGGACCCCAACATCTGCGGCGTGGTGTTCCCGCTGCTCAAGTACTCCACGAGAGTGGGTGAGTGCGTGCCGGGCTGGCTGCCCCGTGGTGGCAGGCGGCGCGTATATGTGGCCGCGCGCCGGCGGCTGGGGCTTGCGAACGGCAGTGCGCGGCGGGCAGTCGGTGACGGGGTGGGGGATGGGCATGGGTCACTGCCATTTGAGGTCATGCCATGCCCGTCCTAGCGGCCCCAACTTACCCACACGCCATCCCAACCCGGCCCTGCTGCCCCCCCCCTTCCACTACCACTTCCTTAACTATGATGAATGCAACCCCCGTGTACAACCCCTCAGGCACGCCCGAGGGCGAGGTGCTGGTGGATGAGGCGTTCCGGCTGTGGTCCGTCACCATCGCCTCGCTGCCCTCCGTGCCGCCGCAGCTGCGGGAGCTGCTGCCCAACGCGGCGGCGCTGCTGCGGCGCGGCCGCGACCACGCGGCGCTGCTGCCGCTGCTGGAGGTGGGGATGCCGTACCTTAGTGGGGGCCGCGCGAGGTGGCTGCAATGCAGGGGGGTGGCGAGGGGGCGGGCCAGGGGCGTGCGGACACAAGGCCCTCGGCCTGCGCCTGTCTGGCCTACGGCTGGGTGCGGGCCGGGCGCCTCCTCTACCGCGTCGCTGCTGCGGAAGTCCCTGTGCTGAAAAGACTAAATGACGCCCTGCATGTGTGTGTATCGATCCACAACACCTGCACCACCCACACCACCCATACCGACCCGCACCACCCGCACCACCCGCACCACCCGCACAGCTGACCCGTACCGACCCGTACCGGCCCGCACCACCGCCCTTCACAGGCCTACCTGCTGCTGGACGCGGCGGACAGCCTGCAGCCCCTGGCGGCCGACATGGGCCGCGCCCTGGAGGCCTCAATCAACAACACCGCCACCGCCGTGCTGGCGGCCGTGGGCGCGCCCGGCACCGGGCAAGGCGGCGGCGCCGGCGGCGCCGCCAGCACGCCCGCCACGCCCGGCGGCGGCGCCTCCGGCGCCGCCGCTGTGCAGATCCCGCTGTCCGCGGAGACGCCGGCGGAGGCGATGTCGGCGGCGGCGCTGATCGACGTGCTGCTGCAGCTGTTCCCGCCGGGCGGCAGCGCGGCCGCCAGCCCGGCGCAGCACGGCCCAGTGGTGCAGCTGGTGGCGCCGGCGCTGCGGTCAATGGGGGCGCTGCTGGCGCACCCGGCTGTGCCGTCGGCGGGCCTGAACGTAAAGATCATCAACATCTTCGAGGGCTTCCTCGAGGTCCTGGGCCGCCTGTGGCTGCTGTCGCCGCTGACCTTCCCGGAGCTGGTGGCGGGCCTGGACGCGGCGCAGGCGCAGGCGGCGGCCGCGGTGGCGGCGGCGCAGGCGGCCACCGGCGGCGCGGGCGGCGGCGCGGGCAGCGGCTCGGGCGCGGTGGAGGGCGGCGCGGTGGAGCGGCTGCTGGACCGGTGGCTCACCATCGCGGCGGCGCGCTTCCTGGAGGAGGTGGTCGGTGAGTGGCGGAGTGCCGCGGCGGCGCAGGGTGGACGACTGGCGGCGCAGGGTGGCGGGTGGAGGAAGGGGCTGGCCGGCCGGCCGGCCGGCCGGCCGGCCTGGTCATCAGCGGTGGGCCAGGCGGCGGCGTTCGTGGGCGCATGCTTTTGCCGCGCAGGTCACGAGAGTGGCGCCCCTGCTGTGCATGCGCGTGCGCATGTGCTGGCCGCTGATAACCACGCCCCTGGCACACCCCCGCTCCCTCTCGCGACACGCAGGCGTCAAGACCATGTCCATGCTGGGCCGCTTCCGGCGGCGCATGGCCACCATGTCGCTGGCCTCGCTGCTGCGCGCGGGCGTGTGCGAGCAGCTGTTCGAGCCGCGCAAGGTGCTGCGCGTGTGCAACCTGGCGGTGCAGGTGAGCGGCGCCGGGTGCGGGTGGCGCGTGCGGCGGGTGCGGCGGTTGTGCGGCGGGTGCGGCGGGTGCGGTGCATGCGGCAGGAACTGGTGATGATGACGGCAACGGCGGTCAGGCGGCCACATGCTGCGCTCCCTTACTCGTTACTCCCCTGCCGCCGCCCCATCAGTAGCACGTGGCGCTCCCTCACTCGTTACTGCCACCGCCGCCTGCAGGCCCTGGCCGATGACGCCGAGTTCGCGGCGGACCAGTCGGAGCTGGACTCGCTGGACTTCGCGGCGGACCTGGCGCAGGTGCGGAGGCCGCGTGTGTACGGTATGTTTTGTGTCAGGGGCAGGGAGGGAGCGCTGGCGCTGGCGCTGGCGTGGCGTGGCGTGGCGTGGCGTGGCGTGGCGTCTGGAGCGAGCGAGGCCCGCACTCGTGGGTCGCAGGGTGCCAACGAGGGGCTGCCGCAGGGCCGACGGACTTGGCGGGCTTGCGGCCGGCACTGGAAGGAACTGCTAAACGCGGGCTGCGCGGTTTCAGTACATGTGCGCCGCGTACCTCGAACCACACGGCGGCGCCTGAGGTGCCTGCCCCCTGCGCTGGCCCCCGGCTCCCCCGCGCGCGCACAGGACACGGTGCTGGCCCGGCGCCTGGCCATCACGCGCGCTGACCCGGTCCGCAAGGTGGACGTGCACGAGTGCGTGCGGGGGCTGCTGGCCAAGGTGAGGGGGCGGGGCGCGGAAGGCAGGGGGTGTGTTGTGTGTGTTTGTGTGTGAGTGAAGAGGACCCACAGACACGGGCTGCGGCCTGCAGTTGCTGGCCCGTGCCACACCGTTACTGCTACTGCTCAGCCTGCATCGCACCGTACATGGACTTGGCCCCATCTGCCGCGAACCCTTGCTGCCGCCTCCTCCTCCGCAGCTGTCGGAGCGCGCGGGCGGGCCCGACGCCTTCCTGGCCGCGCTGGCTGCGCACGGCGCCAGCGACCGGCTGCGGCTGCAGCTGGCGGCGGTCATGTCGGGGCAGCGGCTGCGGTCGGGCGGTGTGATCGACGGCGAGGAGCCCGAGGACAGCGCCGACCCGGCCGACGACGACGAGCTGTACGGCCTGGTGCCGCCGGGGATGAGCGAGGGCGGGCTGGGGTTCGTGTCGAGCGGCTCCACGCCGGAGTGAGGGGGTGGGGGGCAGGTGGCGCGGAGTGCGGGCGGTGGGGACCGGTGCTGTGTGTGGAGTCGCAGCGGCGGTTGGGGGAGGCTGGGGGTTGTCGGGGGCTGCAGGGGGCGGTGCACTGCCGGAGGTTTGCGCAGTGGGAGTCGGGCGTGGGGAAGCCGGCCGGCAGTTGACACGAGTGTCGGATGCAATGGTGCGTTTACACGGGCTGGAGGTTTGGAATCATGCCCATCTTCTTAACACGGCATTGCGAGAGGCGTGGGTGCGGGTAGGGAGGCCGGTTGGAGGCTTGCAGTTGCACGGTCGCGCCCGCAACGGGGGCTCATACCGCGCAGGCGCGGTCGCACCCCGCGAGCGCGACTGGCTGAGCGGCTGGAAAAAATGCATCGCAAACACTTGAACCCACGAATGAGAACTTCAAGTACGGAAAGCAGTACCGTCATAATGTAGTATGAGCTGTGGCCGCGCAGCACAGGACGTTGACGGAGGGGACACACGGGGGAGGAGTTTCTCCCGCGCGGCTGTAATGCGAGTCAAGTTGCTGCCGTCCGTTCTTCCAGTATCACAACTGCAATTGCTTTGCCTGCACACGATGGGAGCGTCACGCTCGCGGCATCCAACGTTCCAAACCCCAGCGCAGCATACTGGGCTAGCGGCATGCCGGCCATGAGCGATAGCCGGCAGCTCAAGACCGCTCAACCAATAATGTACTGTGCACATGCTGCCACACATCCCGTGTGGCTGCCGCAACGGCCTACTTCAGCACGCCCACAACACGGCCGCCTCCCACAGCCCCCGCTTCCCCTGGGCGCCCGAGGGCAGGGCTGCTCCCTGCTGCCCGCTGTCCGGACTCCGTCCCGACTCAGTCGCTGTCCGAGTCCGTGTCCTTCTTCTTGTCCTTCTTGTCCTGCAGGTCGAGTCAACACCAGAACAATATAAGAAGCAAGTCCAAGAACAGGGCAGGCGATGTTCAACTCGGTGGCATGACTCGTGCGCTTTTGCGGCCCCCAGCAGGAATGCTACGCCCGAGCATGGTAGCCCACAGCCCCGCACCTTCTTTGCTTTCTTCTCCTTCTTCTCGCTCTTCTTCTCCTTCTTCTCCTTGTCCTGTCGTGCGTGGTGAGGCATGGCACAACGAGGTCGGCCGTGCTGCTCATGAACCCTGCCACCTCGACCACAGCATTGTCGCAATTCCTCCCGCTCAGTAGCATTCCCTCACAGCTCCTGCAAATTGCGCGCCGCGTTGGCATCTTGCACCCACCTTCTTCTCTTTCTTATCCTTCTTTTCACTCTTGTCCTTCTTGTCCTTCTTCCCGTCGCCGCCCGTTGCCGGCGTGGCTGCTGCTACTGCTGCCGCCGCCACCACTGGCGTTGTCGCGGGCGTTTTATGCTTCTGCTTCTCCTTCTCCTTCCCTCTCCCAGGCGCCCCTGCTGCTTGCCCCGCCGCTTGCGGCGCCGCGCCCGCCGCGCCGCCTGGCGCAGCCACTGCGCCCGCCGCCACCGCTGCCCACGTCACGGCCGTGCCCGCCTCCGCCGCCATGATCGCTGCCGACTCCTTCCGCGCCGCCTCCATGGCCGCCAGCGAGGCGTCCAGCCGCGCCAGCGCCGCCGCCTCGTCCTCGGGCATGCCCGCCGCCACGCCCTCCGCGATGGACGCCGGCGCGCCACCCGGCCCCGACATGCGCACCAGCGTCAGCCGCCGGCTGATGGGCACCGCCTGCGGGGGAGGCGCCCAGGGGGCAGCTGAGAGCAGGCCGCCGGAAGCGTCTCTGGCGCACCCGCAGGCACAGCCTGGTTCAACCCCCGCAGCTGCAGGCTGCAGCAAAGCGCCCACGCGCACCGCGGCCCCTGACATGCCCAGACAGCCGTGCCAGTCTCCGACATAGCTCCCACCCGCCGCCCATGCCCTCTCCCACACGCCTTGTACCCGCCAACGCCCATGCCCTACCCGACTCCGGCGTGCTCCGCAGTACCGTACCCCTCCAGTCGCCGCCTCACCTTCGCTGCGCCGGCATCGTCACCCACGGGGCAAACCGCCACCACCTGGCGCGCCATGCCGGTCGACTCCGGCACCAGCCCGTAGGTGGCACCTGCACACGTCATGTGCCGGTATGCAAGAAGTTTACAAAATCGTTGCGGCCAGCATGTGCAGGGGCCGATCATAAATGCGGCATTCCTGTCTTCAGTTCATGCGCACGCGTGCTTGTATGGTTTGCGTGAGTTGAACGGATGGGGCGACGCACCTTCCCGGTCCTTCACAGTCGCCACTGGGTGTGCGGGCGCACCAGGCGCCGTGACGGCCCCCGTCCGCAGATCGACCTCCAGAGTGCCCGCGGCCGCCAGCATTTGCATCGCCTGCGGGAAGTTGCGGGTGGACAGGCTTCATATATGGTCCTGAAGCATCCTTGCGCAGGCTCAGCAGTCCCCGGCCATGGTGGCACCGGGGAGCACTGCGCCACTGCCCACCGCCCTGCTTGAACCGCAGTCGCCAACTGCCCACCCCTTCAGCTGCACCCGGCCGGGCGCTGGCCCCGAGGCGCGCTGCGCCTGCACCCCTGGTACAGCCCTTGCATGCCCATAACAACTCGCCTTGCTGGTGGGCAGCTGGATGAGCCATAGCTCCTGCTGGCCCGCAGCCACCTCCTTGGGGTCGACAGAGCAGCGTGCACGCACCGGCGCGAAGCCCTCGGGCAGCACGAACCTGTGCGCCCCCACAGGAAATTCGGCATGGAGCTTTTATATACGATGCCATGGGCTTTGAATTGTGATAACCTCGCTGGAGCAGGTCGCACACCCGCGACACGCGCCGCCTCGTTCTGCCCGAAATAGCACGCCCGCCTCTTCCCCGCGAGTCGGCGCCTCACCGTCGCTTTGCTGGGCGCTCCTCAACTTGGAATCGAACCCCCTTTGCCTGCGGCGGCGGTTCATCGTCGTCGACCGCGGCCGACTTGCGCTTCTTCTTTGCAGAGTCAACTTTGTCCTTTGTTTTGGTCATTTTATAGCTGGATTGTTGCTCAGAAAACAAAATGCCACAACGTCTCAGGAAAAGAAACTTTCCAGTTCAACACTCAGCGCGCGTGCTTGTCGCAATTCGTTTCGCTGTTTGAAGCATTACGCCGTAAGAGGTATCACGGTGAAGTTGAAATTCAACCGTGATGCTGCATTGGCGCTAAGGCCCTTGGGCCACCATCCAGTCTGCCAAGTTGCCGAGTTGCATCCCCACATAGCTGTGTTGCTGTAATCATACCGTGTTAATAGTGTAGGACACCTCTGCTAGCTCTATCAGCAGGTGGGGCCCCAAAACCATTTCCGCCTGAGCTTCACACGCCCACGTAGTGGTCGCTTTCTCTAGCTGTGTTACCTATTGAGCTATGAACATGCTAGCGCGCGGTGCGCACGCGCAGCGCTGCACGGCCAGCCAGCGCTGGCCCGTGCTGGCCAGCGTCGGGTTTAGGCGCGCACGCACGCACATTGGCCCCGGAGTCTTGGCCGCCTCTTCCGCACCCGCGGTTCACTCTCCTAGTGGGCCCTCGCGGCTGGTCGAACTGGAGGTCAGGCAGGCTTCCAACGCAGCGGAGCTGCGTGCAGCTGCGTACCTGCGCGCCATCAGCTTTTACACCTACCCGGAGGGCAGGAGCGAGTTCGCCGCGCGGGTGAGTCCCGTCACATGGTCCCTGAGCCTGGGGGATAATTCTTAATGCTCTGAACCGCGTGCATTTCTTGGACAATGCTCACCGCGCATTTCGGAGCCGGCGGCCGGGAGGCATGCTACAGTAGCTGTAATGACGGCGAGACGTGGGTGGCAGGCAGTGCGCCAGCCGCTGGCCAAGCACAGTTGGATCAGGGCGGCTCGTGAATCGTGGTATCCTGCATGCATCGCAGTCTCATCGTCGGTTGAAGGCGGACACGGAGTGGGAGGCCGTCACCCAAAAGGTGGAAGGTGGGTGGGTGGGTGGATGCTGGGTTGGGCTTGCCGCATCCGGCTGGCCCGCTCAGGCGCTTTCGCAGCCTCAGCAATCCCTGACCTTGCGGAAGGTCTGCCAACACCCACACACGGTGCGGTACAAACACGCACGCAGCGGATGACCGTATTGAGCTCGAACGCCATGTATGTCTTTTTCGATCCCGCGCAGGGCGGGATGAGTTGTACAAGGACCTGGACGTTAGCTGCTTCGTGGCGTGTGTGGCGGACGACCTGGTGCAGCTGCCCGCGCCCGGCAGTAGCGCTGCCAGTGTCAGCGGCAGTAGCAGCGGCGACCCAGATCGGCAGGAGCTGCTGGCAGCTCTGCGCGCCGGGCTGGACGCGTCGGCGCAGCTGCCGGCAGATCCGGCGGCGGGCGTGAGCCGCCAGTTGGTGGTGGGGTCCCTGGATCTGAACGTGGGCCACACGCTGCCCTCGGAGGAACTCATAGGCAAGCAGCCGAAGGTGCGTGTGCGGGGGCTGCGGGATAGGAAGACGAGCAGGAGAGGGGCAGGGAGAGCGCGGCACGCTTGCAATCGTGTCACTGGTCGGCTGGGCTTCCGGTTGCCAACACGAGGGGATGGACGAGCGCACATGGACTGCAGGGGGATGCGCGCAGGGGCTCAATAGCGTGGAAATGGATGGCAAAAGAGCGCTTGAGTGGCGCTAATGCCTACCTGGACTGCTTGCTGTGTAGGAGGACCCGCGCCACCGGAGAGCCTACCTGAGCAACGTCTGCGTGGCGCCGGCGGCACGGCGACTGGGCGTGGCGCGGGCGCTCCTGCGTGTTGCGGAGGAGGAGGCGCGCCGCAAAGGTGAGCACGCACCGCCAGTCCGCACGCAAGCAGACATACCGTACATGAATTTGCCGTGGTGGTTGTGCTTCCGTAAGACCTGAGCGGCGGCTGCCGTTTGACAGAACCGCCCCTTACGTGCCTGCGCCCCATGTCGCCGGCGCCGCCCTGCCCGCCCACCCCGCCAGGTGTGGAGTGGCTGTACGTGCACGTGGTGGCAGACAACCAGCCCGCCGTGGCGCTGTACTGCGGGGCGATGGGATTCGAGGTGAGGCGCTGATTTCTCGACATCTGGCGCGCCGGGTGTGAGGAGAAGCGCCCGCCTGCCCAACCGCCTTCGGCACTCGCGGGCGCTCACGTGTGCTACCGTATTCGCCCCGGTTACCGTACACGTTGCCGATGCGTCCTGGTATGCGGCCCCCGTCTGGCCCCCGCCACCAGCAGCACGAACCGCGACTGTTGCAACCTGTCACTCGCAGGTGGAGCAGGCGGAGTCAGAAGGCTACGCGCGCTCGCTGCAGCGGCCTCGACGACTGATCCTTGCAAAGCAGCTCTCTTGACTCGGCTGGGACCAGGGTGGCGTGTACCCTCCCTCCCATCAGCGACACGCACACAGCTCCCACGAGTGCCCCCATGCCGGCAGCCAGCTAGCGGCACTCACGTCGAAGCCCAGGATGTAGGTGTTCTCGCACGGGTTGATGGCGGCGCACAAAGACAGCCCGCTCAGCGCCTCCAGCCAGGACTTTTGCTTCGAGGTGTCGGCCTCGGCGGTGGCGCTGGAGTCGGGCAGCTCCAGGTCGTTCAGGAAGGCGGTGCGCCTGCGGGTGCTTTGGGGCTGCGGGTGGTTTGGGGCTGCGCCTTCAGGCACGCGGTGCGCCTGCGGGTGCTTTGGGGCTGCGGGTGGTTTGGGGCTGCGCCTTCGGGCACGCGGTGCGCCTGCGGGTGCTTTGGGGCTGCGGGTGAAGTTGTAAGGTTGGAGCCAGCATCCGGTGTCGTGCGCCTTCTGCCTTTGGGGGGGGGTGGACAGCACAGGACAGACAGGACAACAGGACAGACAGGACAACAGGACAGACAGGAGCCGGGCCGCCGTACAACTACCTGCTCACACTCGCGCACACTCACACCCGAAGCATCAGCATCACGCCAGCATTATGGGCAGCTGATTGTCGCTGAATGGATGGGGTAAGACAGCCAGGAAGGAAGCTTCGTGACTTGAGAGGGTGGCTACGCGTGCGGTGGGCACGTCCGGAATGAGGGAGCGCCGGGGCAGCCGGGTTGCGTTTTTATTGCGTGTGAGGGTGCATTGCGGGCTGGTGCGGATACAGAGGAAGATGAAAGTGAAAGGCAGCCAAGGTTGAGTCATGGGTGGAATAAGATTGTGCCAACGTCCGACGCCCGCGCTAGTCGCTGGCAATAGGAGCTCCATCATTTGAGGCAGGATTGGGCTGCTGAGACCCAGCCAGACTGTCAGGGCGCTTCGTGTGCGGGTTGCGGAACATGTTGGAAGGGGGGAGCATGATCGGAGCGGGGGAACGCGGGGCTGCGTTTTGTGTTCTTACGTGCGAATGGTGTAGCGGATTTGCGGGCCGGTGCGGACACAGAGGCAAAGTTTGGCAGGTGCTAACACACATGCTTGAGCGTGTCGTGTGCATGGGGCCGGCCAAAAGGTGTAGTCATAGGTGGAGTATGACCAGTGAACCATGATTTTGTTCTTGAAAGCCCACAGTAATAAAACCACGTCCACCAAGACATGGCTCGCAAACGTCGGCCGCCTGGAAACACCGCAGCTTCCGAGCTGGCTGCGTATTTCTCACAGCTTGATCCCCTAGCTGAGCCCGATGTGAACTTCTGCGAAAGACTCAATAGCATTGCGCATGGGTTTTGCTATGACAATCAGCCTGACGAGGCTGTCATCATCGGCGCGCTCCTTGCTGCGCACATCTGGAGTTCGCACGCACAAGTTGCGTCAGCAGGAAAGGGCCGGCGCTTCAAGCTTGTCACAAGTTTGTGGGAGCGCACCGGCTCCAAGCTGGGCGACGCGCCGGCCTCATGCGCCGTCGCCACTCCTCGGCTTGCGCGGGCGCTGCTCCGCGCCGACTTGCTGTGCACGTATGCGGCCTTCCTCGCGAGCGTTGGGAGGCTGGCCGGGGATGGAGCAAGTTCGGGTGCGTGCGACGGCGCTGGCGCTGGACCGAGCAGCAGCAGTGGCAGTAGCAGCAGCGGGCCTGACCCCAACAGCGGCGGTGTGGCGGGCACCAGCAGCGGCGCCGGTCCGGCAGCTTCCTACGCGGAGGCGTCCAGCACGGCATCCGTGCTGGTCATTGTGTCGCTGCTGTCAAAGGTGTGCGGGCTCGCCGGCTCCGAAGCAACAGCGCCGCAGGTGGCGAGCCACAAGGGGCCCAGCAGCAAGGCCAAGGGGCGGGGCAAGCCAGACAGCCAGCGCCAGACTCCACCCTCCCTGCTGTCCACGGAGCTCCATGCGGCGCTAGTTCGCTCGCACGTGCTGGAGCACCTCGCGGCGGCCACCCTGCGCCTGGCCACCGCATGCCCGCCGCCAGCACAGGTCCCAGCAGCGGCGGCTGATGCGGCGGCACCCAGCCGCCCGGCCGCAGCTGCGACTGGTGCGGCCGATGCGGCCACGTCCCTGCCTGCGTTGGAGTCGGAGGGAGCTGCTGCGGACACCCGCCTGGCGGTCAGCGGCGGCACGGCCGGGCCGGCAGAAGCCGAAAAGGAGCCCTGGGAGGAGGTGACAGGACTCGTTGTGGCACTGTGTGCGCTGCTGGGCAAACTGCTGTCCCCGGCAGCCTGCGACAATGACAGCGACAGCGACAGCGACAGCGACGCCATCCTTCCATCGGCTGAGCCATCCAGAGGTGTCGGCGACGAGGGCACGCCCCCCGAGCTGCCCGCCCCATATGAGGTCTGTCTCCTGACAACCGGACCTTGCGTTCAGTTCTTGTTGGTGTGGGCGCTGGGCTGCGCGGGCCTGACAGTGGAGCACGCGGCGCAGCCGCAGGCACGGCCTGGTGGCGACAGCCAGCGGCCCAAAGCCATGCGCGCGGTCCCGGCGGGCGCTGCTGCCAGCGTGGCGCCGGCGTCGGCGTCGGCGTCGGCGTCGGCGTCGGCGTCGGCGTCGGCATCGGCATCGGCATCGGCATCGGCAGCTATTGAAGGCGCCGCCGCAGAGCAGGGTGCGGCGGGGGCGGAGCGCACCGCGGCTAGGACGCCACAGCAGTGGCGGCTGCTGATGCGGCCGCTGGTGGCGGAGGCGCCGGAAGAACCGACTGCCTACGGCAACGTCGAGGCCGCGGCGGGTGTGCTAGAGTCGGCGGCACGGGTGCTGCATGTGTCAGTTGCGGTGCAGGCGCACGGGAGGTGGCGGTCGCAGCAGCAGCAGCAGGAGCAGCAGGGGTATCAGCAGGGGCTGTTGCGGCCCTGCCCGCCGCCGCGTGCGTACGACCTGCTGTACGACACTCTGGCCAGTTTCTGCGCCCCAGGCCTCCAGAGCGACGTGCTGGCCGGATCTGTGCGCTACGGCACGGAGGTGCTGATGGACATGCTGGAAGAGGAGCTGCCGCCGCGGCGGGCGGCGGCGCGGCTGCCAGGGCTGTGGCGGCTCCTTACGCAGCAGATGGATTGCGGCCTGCTGTCTGATGCGGTGGAGCTGTGCTTCGCGGCATTGTATCGGCTGCCTACGGCAGAGCCTTGGGGGCGAGCCGGGGCGCTAGGGGTGGCGGCCGCAGTGGACATGGAAGCGGAGCAGCTGCAGGAGGCAGGGCCCAGCTACAGTCTGCGGTGCGCGCTGGATGCGGGGCTACTGCCCGCCCTGGA
The DNA here is from genome assembly GCA_016834605.1 of Chlamydomonas incerta. Classification (NCBI taxonomy): domain Eukaryota; kingdom Viridiplantae; phylum Chlorophyta; class Chlorophyceae; order Chlamydomonadales; family Chlamydomonadaceae; genus Chlamydomonas; species Chlamydomonas incerta. The sequence goes on from JAEHOC010000015.1 coordinate 1,181,299, forward strand.
GCGCACGCTGCTTACGGCGAAGGTCCGGACGACTGCTCCTGACCGCAGCGGCAGTAGCAGCAGCGACGATGGCAGCAGCAGCTTGGAGGGAGATGAATACGTCGCACTTCTGACCCGCGCGTTCATGGTGCTGGGCTGCAAGGGCATATGGCCAGCAATCCTGGCGCACAGCCGCGCAAGTGAAGCGGTGAGCCTGGTGGCGGCGCTGGTTGCCGCTTGTGTGCACGAGATTGGGAGCGAGATCACGACGGCCGGTGGGCTGCTGGGCATGGGCCTAGCGATGCTGCTGGAGCAGACGTGCGGTGTACTGGAGAGCGCGGCAGCACCGCAACGGGCAGGGCAGGAAGCGGCGGCAGCAGCGGGCGGTCGCGGCGGCGGTCGTGGCGGGGGCCATGGCAGCCGGCGCGGGGGTGGGCGCAGCGATGGGCGCGCCGGCCGCATAAGTGGCCGCGGTGCCGGTGGCAGCAGCAGCAGCAGCGCCGCAAGTGACGGAGCTGGCAATACCCCCATATGGTGCGCATCCATACAAATCGCCCCAATGGCGCCGCTCACGTTCACCGACCTCGTGGCCATGGGCGGCGCGCCGCCAGCTGGCTCGGCGGCTGCGGCGCAGCTTGCGCTTGTTGCCTCATTCACGCTACAGCAGTGGCTGAAGCCTCTGATGCGCGTGACAGCCTCCTTCTGCGCCAGCATATCTCAGGAACGCCCCGCGGCGATGCGCCGGCCGCTCGAATTTGTCAAGGTGGCAGTTGTGGCGCTGCAGCTCTTCACCCGAGCAGCAACACGCGCTGCCGAGGTCGATGCATCGGCGCCCAGGGAGGGCGCCGGTACCTGCGCCGCAGCGGGTGGTGCCAGCGAGGCTGGCGCCGGCCCGTCATCCCCAGCCGCTGTGCCTGCCGCAACCGCGGCAGATGCTGACCGGGATGGCGAGCGCGCGCAGGGATTGCGGCTGGGAGGCTGGGAGGGCATCCTGGCGCCCTGCATCAAAGGGATGCAGCAGGTGTTCACCTTGCTAGCGACAGGGGTGCTCCTGGCCAGTCCCCAGGGCCAGGAGCTAGAGGTGGCCATCCTGGACGCAGTGCAGGCCGGCGTAGTGGCGGAACCCCGCTTTGCAATGGACGTGATGTTTACCGTCCATGTGCGAGCTGCGCGGCCAGCCGGCGGTCGCCGCAACGCACTGTCGCCGCCAAAGGTAGAGCTGGTGTCGGCCATCGTGGAGGCTGCCGCGAGGCGGCGCGGTCGGCGCGCGCTCCTGGCCTTCCTCGGAGATGCAGCGAAGTCAGTGGGTGACCTGCCGCTCGCCAGCTTTGAGTACAACAGGAAGGGTGCGGCATGCCCGCTCGAGCTCCGGGAGCGGCGTGAGCGGGTGGCGGTGGAGGTGGCCGCCGCGGCCAAGCGGCTGGGCCGCGCGCTGATGCAGGATCCGGACTGGCGGCTGCGGTGCGCCGGCGCGTGCTGGCTGCTGTTGCCGGCGGAGGTGGAGGCGCGGCTGCGGGAGGCGGGAGTCGAGGTGGGCGGCATCAGCCGCCAGGGCAGGAGCAGCGCCGGCGCGGCTTCGGCTGGATGATCCATCGCGCTGTGCGGACTTGCCCCGGACTTGCTGGACCCGGCGCGCTTATTCAAGTCCAGTAGCGGCGAACCTTGCAGGCGGTGCACATGGGCCCGTTACTCCTGTGTTTCATGCACTTTGCCGCACGGGGCCCTCGGATGGGCATGAGGAGGTGCGTGCGGGCGTGAATGGGCGGCGGCTGGGGTAAGCAGGGCCGGCAGGAAAGCCGGCCGTGACATGGACGCGTGGATGGGCACTGACTGCGAAGTGCGGTGGCAGTGATACGCATCGGCGGCATCTCATGTTGTTGCGGTATGTGGGAAAGGTGCATCCGTGCAATGCACATCGTGATGGCTAGTTAACGGGAGGTGCGCATGACTGACGTTGGCGGCCACTGGCACTGGCCATAGCAGGTGGTAGGACCAGGATAAGGGATAAGAATTGGCATGCCCCAGTTGTGGCAGATGATAGCCCGTACCCAGCAGGCCTGTGCGCGAGAACAGAGACAGAAGCTGCGGCGGAATCGACGCGAGTACTGTACCGAATTGAAGCGCGCTGGAGGCTGTATCATTTGCTGACGCGCAGTCCTCACGCTCCGGGCGCCCGGCCAGGCGATAGCACCACACAGACAGAGCACGACGCCACAAAACGCGTGAAGCTTCCCACCTGCAAGCATGCGACCAGCGTCCACGGATGAGCGCCGTAGACGGAGACCGGTCGTAATGCGAACAGTGTGCAACAAAGCAATGGCCGGGCGCTGAGTGACAAGCAGGGGCCACAACAAGACGCGGCAAGGCAGATAAGGGAGCCCGCGAGTACGACAGTGATGGGCGAAGCGAATGCGGTGCAAACACGCCAACAACACAACACAACCGGAGGCGAGGACGCGCGGCTGACGGGAGAGGAGGCCGGAGCTGAAGTTCGGAGGAAGACTGAACGCGCGCCCTAAAACGGAGGCGATGGTTGCGACATGTTTTCGGTGGAGGTTTGCTGCGGCTGCGAAAACGGTAGCAAGAAGTCATCGGCGCTGACGTCAGGTGGAGAAGGCGATGCGAGTTCGACGCAGTCTGCAACTGACGTGGGAGTTGACCCCCGGCTGTGGACGCCAGACGCGGCGTAGCTGCCCATCCGTGTAGCTGCCTTGGGTACTTGTGGTGATGCATCTGAGGAACCCGCCGGGCTCACAAGGAGCTCCCCGGAGGCACAAGGCACGACTGGTTAAACCGAAGCATACTGGCCATAGCAGGTATGGAAAGGCTACGACGATGAGGCACGACGCAAGACCAGCGTGGCGTGCGAGGTTGTGAGCGGTGCTGCATTCTGGATTTCTGGATTTGACATGATAGGCACATGGGTGAGCTAGTACTGTGCTGATGTGTCAGAGCCTCGCTCAGAGGAGAATGTTCAAGTGTTTTTATGAATATGCGTGCGGTACTACAAGAGGCACCGTCCTTTTGTGCAAAGTGTGGGGCCAGCCGGCCAGGTCAGGGACGTAGCGGTGTGACGTGGATCAGTCTGCGTAGTGCAGACGACGTAGTAGACATGTTGCCTCGCAGCCTGGACAAAGCACCGCATCGGCGCTTACGCTGCAGCACTGATATGTCGATTGGTCGAAGGAAGCACGCAGGTCGACAGCCGCGCGTGAATTCAAATTTGCATTGAATTACAACCCTCGCCTGGTTAGCCAGGCGACGCGCGTCCAGCCTGCTGTGCTTCAATTCGGGTCACCAGGCAGCCGCTCAATGGATGCGGCATGCAGCCTCACCCGACTATCAAATTTCCTAATCACCTGCCGACACGAAAGGTGGTTCTCCCCTCGAGGGAACTGAACTTATACCCGCGTCACCTGCCGAAAACCCTGGCGCTTCCAGGTCGACCAGCACGACAGACCGGCCGCACAGCATGGAAGTCAGCCTCAGGCACTTGACCAGATCTGCCTAAGATGCCAACCTCTCGACACTCACTGTCAGACCACCAGTTCACTGCAGCCGTGTTGGCTACCGCATGAACGCTTTCATGGGTTTTCAACAGATCCGTGGAACGTGTTAGGTCGGTTCCGACTTCCGAGTGAATGCCACACGGGCTTATTTCGTATAGGTTGGCTGCGCGTTGTGATCAGCCGAGTGGCGCGCTTGCGCGCCCAATATGCACGCACCCCAAGCGGCGCTCACAAAGACGTTGCACACCGCTCACAATGCTCCGTCCCCGGGGGCATAGCGTGCGCCTCCGGGGGCGTAATCGTTGCAGTAAGCCAAAAATCAACAATACGTCAATACCGAATGAAGAAATACTAGTGCTGCGGATTCCCGGCTCCAACCACCTTGATGCTCAACCACGCACGCCCAGGCCCGCCGTTAACAGGTACTTCACCTCCCAACGCAAACGGCATGGGTTCCTTTTAACGGCGACCTGAGGGCCTACCCGCTTTGCTAGCTCCTATTGCAGCTCCAAGCACTGAAGCAGCTGCTCCTGCCACCGGTTTAGAGCTCTGGCGACATGTCCTCATTCCACAGGTCGCCAGCGCCCAGCCACTCCAGCTCATCCTGTTGCGTCACGGTGAACGGCGAAAGCGTCAGGAATGTACTCAACTTCGCCCCGCCCACCCTCCTGTGCCCCGGTGTTCACGCACCCTGCTCGAAGGACCCCAAGTCGGAGCCCTGGCGCTGTTGCCCTGTTCCTCAGTCCTCACCTTATCGAGCTTCCAGTAGCCGCCGCGCACGCGGTTCCGGTTGATGCACTCCATGTCGCCAGATCGGCACGACTCGCACACTTTGCACGACTTGCGGCACGCGCCCAGGTTGTTGTTGCCGCCACACATGTACGCCTTGTTGTTTTCGCACTCGCCGGCAGCGGTCCACTCGGCACAGCGGGGGTGCAGGTCCGTGCACGTGCCAGCATCGGGGTCGCGGTCGGGGTTGTGCTGCTTCATCCCGTCAATCTCCTCGGGCCTGCGGTGGGAAGCAGTTAGGACACGTCAGACTCGCACATATGAACGTTCCTTGGATGACTGCAGCCGGCTCCAGCGATCCTCGCAGATACGCACTTCCCATCCTCCCGCCCAAGCCCAGCTGCCACTGCGTTGCCTTGCAACCCCGTACATGTGCTTTCCGACCCCGCCTTGCGCACCCAGCCCACCCACCTGAAGGGAATGTCGTGCATCCACACGGGCGCAGCCCACTTGACGCCCTTGATCACCGGGCAGCCGGTGTGCATGGACGCAGGGTCCATGGTGTTGTTCGGCAGGAACGAGTAGAACAGCACGGCGTCGCCGGCCTTCGGCTTGGCAGCCACATGGCCCTTGGCGCAGTCAGAGAACTTGTCGCCAACCTTCTCGGGGATGGAGGGGTCGGCCCAGACGGAGTTGTGCGGGAAAGCAGTCTCGCCGCCCTCCTCCACGTCGGACAGGTACATGAGGAAGGTGGCCAGGCGCCACTTGGGGCCCACGTGGTCAGACGAGGCGCCCGAGTCGTAGTGGGCGCCGTAGGTCTGGCCGTGCGCGTAGCGCAGAATCTGCAAAGCACCACAGTTCTTGTTCAGCAAGGCGCAGCAAATGGCAAGGGGCTACTATAATCCTAGCTAACCGGCTCAAGTAGGTCCTACCCAGCCTATCCCCCGCTGCCAGCCTCCGAACTCAGCCCTGGCGACTGTGGCGCACTCGTGCCCCAACCAACGCGTTCCACGCCACGCACCTGGATGTCCTCCTGGTGCTCGATGGGCAGGTGGGTCCAGAGCGAAATGCGCTTCTCGATGCGGGTTACCACAGGGTCAGACAACCGGCGAATGAACATGCCGTAGCTGGTGCGGATCTCGTCGACAACGCCCTCGCCCTTGCCGCCAACCACAGTCGAGCGCTTTAGCTTGGGCGCCGCAATCCGGACCAGGTGCGCGAGCTCCGCCTTGGTCAGGAAGTTGTGGAAGTAGTAGGCACGAGGATGGAGACCGACCTGCTGCACCCAGGGCGTGGCGTCCTCCTCGAACTGCTTGTCAGCTTCATGGTGCTGTGGGGGCGGAGGGGGCGAGGGGGCCAGGTAAAAACGGGGTGCGGGGGTGGCGAATGGGCGTCCAGGGTTTCCGGGGCTACGGCAAATTCTCGTCAAGACAAGCTATCTGCGGACACGACTTGCGACATGAGTAGCCTGAATGCTTCAGCGTGAGGGGCTACGGCGGCGTGTCGTTCCGGCGCGTTGTTCCGCAACATGCCATGCCGCTTACCATGACCATAGCTGAGTCCAGGAGGCGCTCAGGGAGTCCGCCCCAGCCCTTGGCATCCTTGGTGGCTGCGTTGAGCAACAATCGCAGCGTTGTCAAGCGAAAGGAAGTCGCGAGTTGATTTGGACCGCAACGGCCCGGCAGTCTCGGCGGAGGACCCACGGCACCGCTTACCAGCTGCGGCTAACGAGACAAGACACACAACGAGAAGAGCTGGTAGGAGGCGCATTCTTCGTCACAGAGGCCGAACGCTGCGGCTGTCGAACTAAGAATCAGAATTGGCCCGTCCACTACAAGCGAGGTGTTGTGAAGAGTATGCAAGTTTCAGCGAATCGACTTGAGTGTGGTGTTAACTGCTCGCTTAGCTGCTTACGATAGCCCTAATAAACTGGGCGCGAGCCCGATCGCGGCGCCCCATCTTCGTCCGGCCCGTCCTCCGGTACCGGAGCTTGTCGCCCGAATGTCGACCAGGCTGCGAGCTAGTCAAGTTTGAAGAGAGTGCACCAAGAATCGATATATTACAGTTGCCTGCCGAGCAGTATGAGTGACATCGATGACATAATATAGGCCGCGCCCCGAGTAACGCCGTTCGCCTGCTGTGGCGCCATCGAGCGCGGCCCAGCTGGACTCCAGCGCACACCCAGCTGGCGTAGACAGATCACACATTGCGCGGTTCAAGGCCACACACCCGCAAGCACAACAACGAATGAGTTGCCTGGCGGCACGCTTGGGAACCGGGAAGCGGCCTGCTTTGAGGGGTTCACGGCAAATCAGGGGCAGTAGCTGAACCTCAAGTCCCGAGAAACAGGTTACGCCCAACCCAGTGCGCAATCAGAAAGCAGGCATACGCCTGTGCGCCCAAAAAATCGGCCTGCTTTGAGGGGTTGTGGAACAAAGGAAGGGATGCGGGTTGGCAAGTCCCCAGTGACAGACGAACTCCCGTACCCAGCAAGCACCGTGCACGACGAGTCGACGACAGAGGCAAGGTTCATGGCTGGGCAACGACGTCACTGCACCGATGGTGCGCGCTGGCTGGCTGCACGGGCCGCATGTTCGCATCACCAGCAGCCCCCAAGGCAGCCCGCAGCCCAACGCCCTGAGCTGCCAGCTGTGCGAACATTGTGACACTTTTGCTGGCACAGACAGCCCATTACAACATGGTTTATTGTTGGTAGTTGGGGTGGTAGGAAACCTCCCAGTTTTCCAATCGCTCCGCCCCTGGCTCTCACCATGTGTGCATCGATATGCGTGCACGATTCCAGCCAGGCACCATGTCAGCAGCAATATCGTGACAAATAAAGTCTGCACAGTGCCAGATCCTGCAACGAATTCTATTTCTCTTCATGGTAACGCCAAACAGGATGAATATGTACCGTACACCACACACCGTGGCAGACTCTAAGAGGCACGCACGGGGATACTCCACAATGAGATCCCACGCGCAATCAGTGCTGAAGCAAGACAGGGACTCTGGCCTATCGAGACACAACCCCTCCACATTGTTATCCCGCGTACTGCGTTATTCATTCATGTTTTTGCTTCGCTCTGTGATTCCCTACCTCAGAACCCGGTCAATGGTTCTGTTGTCAGCAGCTGGCGCACAATTGCGACGCCACGCTCCTGCCACATGCATCTATCCCTACTGCGAAGTCCCCAAGGTTTTCACAGAACAAGCACCAGTCCGCTAGACAGAGATCACGCGTCACAAGACAGCACCACGCAGTGTCTTCCCTGCCGCACCATAAGCTTTGCGTCCACGCGCGCGGAGGGTTCAACCCGACTCCGCTCCGAACTCCCCGTGTCGCTGCGTAAAAATTAAACAAGAATAGCTAGCTAGTGACCATGGGGGCCTAGTCTTCGCAAGAGCGGTAGCTGGCGCTGTCGGAACCTGGTTTGCCCTCCAGCACCGCCCAAGGCCCCCCTGTAGACCGCTGCTGCCTCCTTAGAGCTCCGGCGACATGTCCTCGTTCCAAAGGCTGCCAGCGCCCAGCCACTCCAGCTCATCCTACGGGTCGAAGCGGGCCAGCGTGTCAGCAAATATACAAGACAACCGTGGATTCACCCGCCACACATCTTTTTTTGTTACGGCAAAGTCCCATACACCCCCGCCGTCCGATTTCACCCCGCTCCCCTCTCCCGCAGCTATAGCGTCGCGAACCTCCTCACCTTGTCGTACTTCCAGTAGCCACCGCGCATGCGGTTGCGGTTAAGACACTCCATGTCCCCAGAGCTGCACTGCTCGCAGGCCTTGCAGGTCTTGCGGCAGGTGCCCAGGTTGTCGGGGCCGCCCATCATAAAGCCCTTGTTGTGCTCGCACTCGCCAGCAGCAGCCCACTCAGCGCAGCGGGGGTGCAGGTCCGTGCAGGTGCCGGCGTCGGGCTCGTTGTCGGGGATGCGCTGCACCATGCCGCTGATCTCCGAGGGGCGGAAGGGAATGTCGTGCATCCACACGGGCGCAGCCCACTTGACGCCCTTGATCACCGGGCAGCCGGTGTGCATGCCGGCGGGGTCCATGGTCATGTTGGGGTAGAACGAGTAAAACAGCACGGCGTCGCCGGCCTTTGGCTTGGCGGCGACGTTGCCCTTGGCGCAGTCAGAGAACTTGTCGCCAACCTTCTCGGGGATGGAGGGGTCGGCCCAGACGGAGTGGTTGGGGAAAGCAGTCTCGCCGCCCTCCTCCACGTCGGACAGGTACATGAGGAAGGTGGCCAGGCGCCACTTGGGGCCGGGCTCGTTGGACTTGTCGCCCGAGTCGTAGTGGGCGCCGTAGGTCTGGCCGTGCGCGTAGCGCAGTACCTAAAGGAGTCGGAAGGCAGTAGGTTTCCAGGTCAAAGACATTCCCAACTGTGGAGCGCACAGACAGGACAGGTGGCAACGGTCGCAGCTGCACCAACAATCGTTGCCCTTACAGCCCGCGGTGCAGCACCACGCACCTGGATGTCCTCCTGGTGCTCGATGGGCAGGTGCGTCCAGAGCGAAATGCGCTTCTCAATGCGGGCCACCACAGGGTCCTGGAGTCGGCGGATGAACATGCCGTAGCTGGTGCGGATCTCGTCGACAACGCCCTCGCCGTCAGTGCCCACGACGGTGGAGCGCTTCAGCTTGGGGGCCGCCAGCTTGACCAGATGCCCGCGCTCCGCCTTGGTCAGGAAGTTGTGGAAGTAGTAGGCACGAGGATGGAGACCGACCTGCTGCACCCAGGGCGTGGCGTCCTCCTCGAACTGCTTGTCAGCTTCATGGTGCTGTGGGGCGGAGGGGGGAGAGCAAGGGCAGGGGGCGCGAGGGGTTGAGGGTGGGCAGTCGGGCATGGGCACGCGGGGAAGGCGGGGCGCCCGGTGGAAGCTGCCCAGGTAAGCAACTTGGCTCCTCGCTGTCCAAGCTATACGTGCACGTGCGCAGCGGTGGTATCCGGCATAGCGTGTCGATTCACGGCGGGTCGGGACATGTGTGGAAGTCCATTCGGCGCGCGCAACAACTTACCATGACAAGAGCGGAGTCAAGGAGGCGTTCAGGAAGCCCTCCCCAAGATCCATCTGCTTCCTTAGCACCTGAGACACGCACACGACGTTAAAGCAGGACGTTAGAATGCGCGAAAAGACACCGAAACACTGAATTGGCCCGAGACCCGCTCCGGCAAGGTCACACCCTCGCAAAGGACTCACTTGCAGCAAAGGCTGCCTGCAGCAACAAGGCTGCGGCCGCGAGGGCTAAGAAACGCATCGTAAGAACTGAGCGGAAGTCAAGTCGACTCCCGATTGCGGGTTATTGCGCGTTAACGCTGCTATGCAGGACGTGTCGCTATGGTGGTGCGCTGTGCTAAGATGTCAACGGTGTATAAGCAAGTCGCGCTCGGGAGCAACAGGGTTTAAGTAAGCGCGGCCGTTGCGGCGAGATGGGCCGGAGCCGGTAAAAGGGACCGTCGGGGGTACCCTTGGCGGGCGCCTGCATCGAGAACCGGCAGTTGATGGTTCCAAGCTCTCGTCGTGTAAAGCTTTCCGGTGTCAATTAGGCAGCCAGGGCTGCTGCATCGTTTCGCGACAGCGTCGAAACGTCGTTCTCGGAACCGAACGAAACGGCCGCCCCGCGCGCCTGCGGCACGGAATCACCGCCAAACTTATGTTTTAGAATGTCGCATTTTGATGTGCAGAACCGGGCTGCCCGGTGCTTCCGATCGTTCACTTTCCGCGAGTACCCTGGTGCAAGGTGTTTCTTTGCTTCTCATACATGTTATGCAACTGCGTATCGATAAATTCGTAACTAAACAGCATGAGCCATCATCGGAACAAGTCCGCAGGTCAAAACCAGCGCGCATCGCCAGCTCCTGAGCCCTGCCGCCGACTGGGTGGATTTTGGGTCATCCCTGTTGCAGTTATTGAACTGCTTAAACGAACTGCTAATTCAATCGGGGCTGGCGTGGGTTGCGAGCGGTGCGTCGCAGCCGGCGATGTTCCTTGTTTCCATTATTTCGAGCAGTCGTAACATTTGAATCTCTTCATATAGCCACGAACGTCACGATCTGGGGGAAGTCTAGGGAAGCGGAAAAAAACCGGCCTCAGGCCTGCACAGTGCGCGCTCTCGGCAGTGTTACCCTCCGTTTTCAGTCTCGCTATCATCTGGGTTTAATCGGCTTAGCTATGGGGTGCTAGATCCAGGAGGGTTGCGAGGGGTGCACGCATGAGGTGCAAGCAAGGCTGATGACAATGACCCCGAGTCGACGCGCATTTACCTTTGCCGAGGAAACTCTGACATTCGGCCGCAATCATACATCATCTGCGTGCTCTGAGTTGTAGTTGCCCCGAAATCCTCCGGCCTTCATCCGCGTAGGTCAGCCCACAGGTTTTACGCCCCCGCGAGCCCAAAAGAGCATCAACAATGACCTATGCACAGCTACTCAAAAATAAATCGTCTCAACCCGTCGGCCGACTGAGGCCGGGGGCGCTCCACGCCCCTCGCCGATTCGTCGGTGCTTGCGGCCTCCGGCACGACGTGGTGTCCCCAGCTCTGAAGAGCGTACCGCACTCACTCCAGCGGATCCATGAGAGGAAGGTTCAGGAGCCGGTGGAGGTGGAGGTGCTTCCCGCTCGCAGCCACACGACGGTGAGGCCGCTCGCTCCACCGCGCCCGCACAAACACTCAGGCCGGAAGGCCCCGGTCCGTTCCAAGTGACGTTCTCACTCGCCGCCAACTATACCCACGCCAACGTGTGCCCGAATGCTAGCAGACGCCCAACCCTCTAAGCCAGGCTCTCACCAGCGGGGGCTTGCTGGCGTCTGCAACCGCCGTCGCACTGGCGGCATCGCTTGCCTTCGGCCTGCCGGCTGACGCGGCGGCGCCCGCCGCTGACACTGCGGCTCTGTCCATTCCAGGTGCGCCTTAGGTGTTGCATTCATGCGCTTACCGTGCTTCATCGAGCACAAACTGGTGGAAAGGGCGCTTCAAGCCTCGCGTACGGCCCGTTGTACACCGTGTGCATGCGCTCCTGGCCATCCCAGCTACTGACGCCCTGTGACTCCTGTCCCCAACCATCCACCTGCCGATCAGCGCCCGTCTCTCCATCATCCTGCTCCAGTACAACCAAACCGCGCACCACCTCAGCGCGTGTCGGTGTCTCTTGCACTGCGCCTCCCACTCCTACGCACCAACCCACCCATCCACGTCCCCACCCGACCTGCCTTTTCCCGCGCAGGCATCGTGGGCGACTCGCCGCTGCGCGAGGGCTTTGTGTCGGGCTTCCTGCTGATCTTCTTTAGCGAAATCGGCGACAAGACGTTCTTCATCGCGCTGCTGCTGGCGCTGAAGCAGCCCAAGAGCCTGGTGTTCACGGGGACCTTTGGCGCGCTGGCGGTCATGACGGTGATTTCGGTGCTGCTGGGCCAGGTGCGTGGGCGCACGTGTGTCTGGAGAGGGTGGGATGGAGCGATGGGCAGGCTGCAGGGGTTGGCGGACCAATGGTTGTGTGGCGCGGTCAGAGGGATGTGCGCGTCAGGACAACGAGAGAGAGAGTATGTGTGATGTGTGTGTATGTGTGCGCGTGAGAGTGTACGACAGAGCGAAGAGAGAGAGAGACAGAGAGACAGAGAGAGAGAGAGAGGGGGTGGAAGAGACTGGGAGGGAGGGAAGGGGGCAAAGGCAAGCCGGTTGAGAGCATGCTAAGGTACTGAAACGCCCGACAGAGACACGAGCATGAGGGCGGTGCCGGCTATGAGTGGCGATAAGCAATACAGGCACGGGGCGATTCGTGAGGCTGGTGCTATCCTGATCCCTCCCGCATGTTGCACTCTCTTGTCCTCTACTGCCGGCGTCCCCTGCGTGGGCTTCGTGGTGGTCGTGTGGCATCTGCTGCTGCCGCTGCTGCCGCTACTGCCTGCTGCTTCCACCACCCGGCTGCTCGCACTCGTGGCCATCCAACGTGCCCGACTTGAACCTGCTTGAACAATCTGGTGCACGCAACGGATACTTAACGCCTGCTCAACGATAACTGATGCGCCCCACCCCTTTGTGTTGCATCCCGTGCATCATCGCGCGTTATAATCGGCTGTATTTGCGATCTGGCGGTTGGGCTAATGGGCTTTGACTGGAATTCACCTCCGTCTCTCTTTCTGTCTCCTCTCTCTCTCTCTCTGTCTCTCGGATGTGCTGATTTTCAAATGGGGCTTTCGTTTGCCGTGCTGTTGTGCGCGCGTGCGCGTCTGTCTCCGCCTCCTCTGTCCTCGTCCCGTGTGCTGTCTCCGCGGTTTGTGTGTGGCTGTCTCCTCCGTCTGTGTGGCGGCTGTTGCGGCTGTTGCGGCCTGGCGTCGAGCGATGCAGTGTGCGGCTGGCGGGCTGCAGGTGCTGCACCAGGTGGACGAGCTGGTGCCGGAGAACGGCGCGGGCCTGCCCTACGACGACCTGCTGGCGGCGGCGCTGCTGCTGTACTTCGGCTTCAAGACGCTCCAGGTAGGAAGCCGGGGATGGAGCGGGCCGTTGGTGGCGGGCAGGCGTGGGTCGGGGGCAATCACGTCAGAATGCTTGGGTGGCTCGCTCTGGCAAAGCGTGTTTACGGGGCGAACAGCGGAGGCGTGCCGACGGGCAGCTGAGGCCTGTGCACCGGGCCAGCTTCCCCCACCACCTCAAGCCAGCATCGGTTTTGCAAACCCCTGCCGGCTTCGACTTCCGCAGGACGCCAAGGACGCGGGTGAGTCCGCGGCGGAGGAGAAGGAGGAGGCGCAGGAGGTGGTGGACGGCCTCAAAGGCAACAGCGAGGACACGCTGAAGCTCATCCTCACCACCTTCACGCTCGTGTTCGCGGCGGAGTGGGGCGACAAGTCCTTCCTCGCCACCATCGCGCTGGCGGCGGCCTCTTCGCCGCTGGGCGTGACCGCGGGCGCGGTGGCGGGCCACGGCGTGGCGACGGGCCTGGCGGTGGCGGGCGGCGGCTTCCTGTCCCGCTACTTCAGCGAGCAGGTCCTGCAGTACATCGGGGGCTCGCTGTTCCTGGTGTTCGCGGGGGCAACCATTGTGGACCTCTTCGTATAAGCAGAGCAGCAGGAGCGGGAGATGGAATAGGCAGGATGGGAGGGGAAGGGGGGAGGCCGGGGTAATGGCAGCTAGCTTGTAATCGAAGTGGGCGGACTGCGGGATGGCGAACGGAAACGAACAGACGCGCGGGTGTCGTCGTGTGCGAACAGTCTGTTGCAGTGAAATCAGCAGGGCTGTTGCGGACGTCAGGCGTGCTTTGCGTGCCAAAGTGGCTGACCTTGAAGAGCCAGATGCTCACTGCGTATTGATTTTTGCGGGCTTGGAACACAGACGTGAACCCAGTGCGGGGCTGTGAGCCTGTGACCGTTGCGCGCCAACCTTGCTCTGAGCGTGTGTGAACATTTCGGAGCTCGAACCCTGAAGTACGCTCGTATATGACCTGAGAGGCTCATGCCGCTTCACCACTTCGTTGCGCGCTGCAGCCGCGATAATGTGCGGCAGGGGCGCTGATGTGCCGCTCCTGCAGGGGTGCAGCTGCACCTGTTTTGCGCACCGATGACAGGCAAGCACAGGCTGCTGATGGAGTGCGTAATTTTGGCGTTTGTCGGAACAACGGATGTGCATATGAGATGCCATGCGCGCGTGTAGCAGGAAACATCCCTAAAAGGACTTGATATTTGAGCCGGGGCTGCTGAGGGTGATATTACACACGGTTGGGCCCACCAGGGGAAGTGGGGAACCCCACAGCGCGCGTACCACAGCGTACACTCGAGGCTGCGTGTACCGCGGCAGACCCACATGCCACCGCGGAGCCCGGGACACCTCTTCTGTCTGCAGCTGATACATTCCCTGGGCAACCGATGCGTGGGGCACTGCGGGATACGTGGGACAGACTACAGAGGCGCCGTCGCGTGCGACGTGGACCGTACATGGCTCGGGCTGCTCGGGCGTGGCAAAACACACGACACAACCGGTGACCATTGCGCGCAGACTGCTGCTCAAGGGAATCCAGTGTGAATCCCTTATAAGCTATGCTACCATTCGCTACAATAGACAGGAAGATCTGTGTTACATGACGGTCGCGGCGAGCATTTCCTTGCTGCATTTCGCACTTCCACTTCGCGCAACGAGGTTGACGCTTAAGCTGCTGTTTATATACTAGAAGTATATCAAATTTGTAGTCATCCGCGACTGAAGCGACTCTGAACCCGCATCCTGATTGTGGGGCGAACCCGCGCAGCCGAGTATTGCGATGAGGTGCCTAGAGTCTTCGCAGCGTGGTGTAGCAGTCGGGAGAGGCAACGCCGCGGCGCCAATCCGCCGTGGGCCCGTCGCCCGGCCGCGGCTGGCGACTGTCGTCCGCGTGGCAACCGACAGTGAAGCTCTCCCCGGCCCGCAAGGTGCCTTCGTCGATGGCCAAGAAGCCGAGGCGCGGCAGGGTATCTTCAACCGTATCGCTCCCGTGTACGATGAGGTGCGCACCGGTGCATTGCCGTCCGGCCATTGAGGAGAACAGCAGCAGCCGCTGGATCAGCGCGCAGTAACGCACCAGGGGGGCCCCCATGCCCAGGGACGCATTGCAAGCCCGCAGCCCTTAGCACCCAATTGGCGGTTGTATGCCGCCAATGACACGCTTATTCAGTTTTCCCTGCTTGGCTGCATCGCAGCTGAACAACAATCTGAGCTTCGGGCAACACTGGGTGTGGAAGCAGATGACTGTGAAATGGAGCGGCGCCAAGCCCGGAGGCAAAGCGCTGGACGTTTGCTGCGGGTCGGGTGACATCGCATTTCTGCTCGCAAGGGCGGTCGGTACCAAGGGCGAGGTGAGTGGGCAACGGCACGGCGTGCCGCTTTGTTGCATCCAAGCCGGTTGGCGGCGGCGGACATGATGGATTGGAGGTGTGTCCTCGTGCTTGCAACGGTGCATCAGACCGTGCCGGTGCTTTCTGCAGCTCCACTCGCTCGTTATCTTCATCTGCTGGTTGCAATGATATTATGTACATGCACATCCTCGTTTGGCAGGTGACGGGCCTGGACTTCGCGGCAGAGATGCTGCAGGACGCCTCGGCGCGGCAGGACGACCAGCGGCGCGAGGGGACGGCCCAAGGCCGCGCAAACATAAAGTGCGTTGTAAATTGGATAAGAAGGGTCGCCGCAAGTAGGCAGGGCCGCAGGGTCAGATAGGGAAGTCCGTTCCGGCTACTGGGGCGAGAGCAACAGGGGACAGGCGTGGGGGACACGTGACTGTAATTTGCAGGGCCGAAAGTCGGTGCTGTCTCAAACCCCCATCGTGCGCTATGGCAACTCCGGCTCAGTCTTGGGCGAGGTGGTTGGTCAGGCGGGTCTGTCATGCGCGCTACACGGAAAGTCCCTTGCTGGGTTTCCGCGTCCTCACGGGCACTTCCGCTCGCCGTCCTGCCGGTCATGCGCTGCCGTGCTGCCGCAGGTGGGTGCAGGGCGACGCCATGGACCTGCCGTTCGAGTCGGCCTCCTTCGACGCGGCCACCATGGGCTATGGCCTTCGCAATGTGGCCAGCCAGCCCACCGCACTGAAGGAGCTGCACCGGGTCCTCAAGCCGGGTGCGTGCGTGACTACAGGAGTGTGTGCGTGCACGGGAGCCCGGAGCGGTGCACTGGGTCATAGTGCCGGGGCCAGGCAACGGCTGGACAAGCTGGGAATCGAATAGCACTTTTGTTTTCACGGCAAGTTAAAGCGGTTGCCATCGCCACACTAGCCGGTGGGTCACGTGATTGTTCGTTGGGTGGCTTGGGTGGCCGGCCCTGTGTTGACACGCTCGTGCTCTGCGCGGCCAGGCTGCTCGGTGGCGATTCTGGATTTCAACAACTGCACGGACCCCATCCCGGACGCCATTCAGGTACGACAATAACGTTTCTCTGCCTGCTCTGCTGTAACCCATTGTGCTCATCCTTACATAGTTACATGCATCGCTTCCCGTGCCGATGCGCTGAGTTCGCAGGCACGCATGCCCGGCCCCCCGCACGCGTGACCAGCCGCTTTACTTTACACACTCTGCCCTTGCTGGAACCATTCACGCCACTGCTACTGCTGTCTGGCCGTCGGTTGCCGTACCCCCTCATCTCAACACCTCACGTCTCACATGTGTCACACAAATGTGGATGCGCTCTGCTCCTGCGCCTCGGCGTGCGTGCAGGCTTTCTTCCTGGAGCAGCTGGTGGTGCCGGCGGCGCGGCGGTACGGTCTGGCGGCTGAGTACGAGTACCTACGCCCCTCCATTAAGCGCTTCCCCACCGGTGAGGGGTTACTGTTGCGACAAGCAGGGACATGCGGCACATGGCCGCCTGGCGGCACCTGGATTCTTTGCAGCATTGCGGAATGCAACCCACATGCAGATGACCCGCACACGCCCCCGATCCTCTGCACCGATGATACCTGACATTAGCTGCAGCCGTACAGTGAACCTGTACGCGTTGTAATATGGCTGCAGGCCCGGAGCAGGAGCGGCTAGCTCGTGAGGCGGGGTTCGCGGCGGCGCGCCACTACCCCATCGGCTTTGACCTAATGGGGGTGCTTGTGGCAACCAAGGGCCGATGAACGGCCCAGGAGAATGTGATCGAAACACGAGATAGGGTGAGAATGTGACGTGTTTCTTTCACTTACTGGTGTGGTCAGGACATGCGGAGTGGTACACGCTGCGGAGCAGGAAGTCAGGGCGTTTCAGCAACCTATTAGCAACAGCAGGGGCGTGCGCCTTGCTCCGTTGTCCGGGCACACAGCGAAGAACCCCTCGGATGGGCAGGGCTCGTAGGCGGGGGGCGCTGAGAAGCTGCGCGGCTTGCGTGCCCAAGATGCACGAGCGGTGGCCACAGTGGCCAGCCTGCCGCAGTTGCCGGCAACGTTGTGCACAGAGCTCCAAGACAACCGATGCTGCCGTGTGCGAAAGCTGGCATCTGGGTGCGCCTCTCGGAGTCGCCTGTGGATGGATGGCAGATGCTCAGCTGAGAAGTCGCTCGCCGCCCTCCGGACCCGCATTTAGAGGCAGCAGTCTACCTAGCGCATTCAAGCTATTTTTGACACTTCGACAGGCTGGAGGGGAGCTGGGCTAGGCATTTCCAGAGGCAGCTTCCGCGCGCGGCCGACTCATCTCGTTGGCACAGTAATGTCGCCTACTACCTGCTATCTCTGCTTACACACACGTTCGCAAACGTTCACTGCTTACTACTTACAAAATATACACACGGTCGTGGGTCCTCAGAGCTGGTGTTCCTACACATTTCAAATCGCTGACGCCGGTCGTCGGTCGTTAGACAGCCTCCAGCCACCGCGCCTTGCGACACAGCGCTCACGCGTATGTGCCGCAGACCCGTCTCCGGCCTCTGAGCCACTCAGCGTCGCGGCCGCCGAGCGCGGGGCAATTCTTTTGCAGGTCCGTGGTCGGGCGCGTTGCTGTCTCCAGCTAATAGAGTGCTTGGGCAACAGCTGATTTGTCGGGGCCGACTTGGGGCCCGCGTGCTGCGGCCCGCGCTGACAAGTGGACTGCGAGCTGCGAGCCCCGGAGGCCCAGCTGCCCAACGCCTGCTTATACTGATAGGTGCTGCAATTCGTTTCACAGCACAGGCGACCTCGCAGCGCAGCTCCGGCGCTGTGGTTGTGAGCGCGGTCCAGAGTCAACCACGGGAATGCTGGGACTTTGGCCTCAAAGCTACTTCAACCACATAGACGATATGCAGTATGACGAGGAGCCAGGGTCGTGTCCTGACGACCGCAAGCACGAGCAGGTAAAGGGCGCGCATCGACGTGGGCAGGCATCGGGTCAGGTCCGTAGCTGGAGTTTGCGGGCTGCGGTCGGCGGGAGAGCGTCATATGATTGGGTACTTATCACCTAGGGCGCCTGTGCAGGACGATCAGCTGGAGGAGCAGCAGGGGCGCAAGCGCCAGCGACGTGACCATCGTCGCAGCATCTTCTTCTCGACAGCCAACTCAGACTCGGAGTCGGAAGACGACGAGGCGGATGAGGCAGTGGGGCTTAACAGCTTCCGGCCAGCCGGCCTTCATGCCGAGCTAGCAGTGGTGTCAGCCTGCTCTTTAAGCAAGGGGGTGCTGCTGTCCCCCATCACGCGGCGTTCTACGTCGCCGTGCCTGGCGTCCACCAGCGCGTTCGTCGCAGTGCACGAGGAACCAAATGCCTGCTTCCGCAACTACATGGAGGACAGGTGAGGGAGTGTGGCGATTCAAGGGGCCAGGCTCAGGCGAGCGGAAGCGAAAGGGCGGGAACGTGGCGGGACACAGGTGCGGACTGGGAAGTCAGTTCGGGGTTGGGGGCGTCTATGATGCGAGCGGCGTGTGATGACGGATGGAGGGAGCAGGTTTGGATTGGACTGATTGCGATTGGCAGCCCACCGCGAGGGAAACCAGCGGCGCGTGCAGTGTCAGGACTCAGGACGCGGTTGCTGACGTGGGTCTGCCTCGCAACTGACTCGGGGCCCACGCACCTGACGCCCACGTG